>OY751432.1:30337244-32837244 GCA_963565745.1 Phengaris arion | reverse complement strand
GATATTGTGCTGAAGTAAATTAAAGTAATCAGTAAATTTATGTGTGAACTTACGTGTGAAATATTGTTATTATTTATGAATGAACTCGCTGTACCCAACAGAAAAGTTCTGTCTTAACTATGAACTGGGGGTCTAAAAAGGCTACTTTTAGGTGTTTCATATTATGTTTCACACATTTTTTTCTATACAAAAATCGTGAAATTGTAAAATGGCTACACGATTCATCTGATTCTAACATATATGTTAAATATTGTACTTATATATTGGCAACACTTTTGCCCAAGCTTTAGCTTTACTTGATCATGGTCGCCGAAGTATATAAATCGTAGTGTGTTAAATATGTTACAAGATAATAAATAAGTAAACAAAAATACTGGATTTCTTAATTCTTTATTAAATTAACAATAAGTATACACCTACAGTTTATACACATACTATCTACCTACCTCTTCTACCAACATCAACACCCATAGCCTACACCTATTACCAACTCCAGCTACACCTACCCCTACAATCTACAGACGATGTGTGGAATAGTTATCAACCACTGAGATTTGAAGATTATTACAGTACTAATAATATCACTAATAAACTATGGGGGTTGGTGTTAAGAGGGTGAAAATTTCGGTTTATATGTATATTTTTAGTGCCAAATCATAAATGAATAATAATAAAAAATGCAAAAAATAGGACGGGCCACCCTTATCACTAACGGGTATGAAAAATAACTAAGCCTATTTTAATACATACCGAATACACCTGCACAATTTCATAGAAATCGGTCAAGCCAAGACAATTTTTTTATATTTATGATATAAACAATGTAAAAAGTGTAAATCCAACTGAAATATCTTTATCGTTAAAGCTACACAAACGTATTCGATACGTAATTCCACTTCACACGAAGTCGAATTACGTATCAAGTTGCATTAAAGTAAAAAACTACAAATAAGGCTTTTTCTGTATTTACAACAAAGGAAACCAAGAAATCGAAATATGAAAATACATAACATAGATCACTGTAATTTGGAACAAAAAGGACATTAAACAATTCGTATTTCTGAGAATTTAATATCAACCTTTTTAGACTAAGTATAATATGTTTCATTTATTTACATTAATATATTATTACCTAATAATACTCTAAACTCTAAGGTATAGTTTGCGTTTTGTAAAAAATAGTACAAATTAAGATGCGAATGTTAAATGTTTCACAATCTCCACTCGAATAATACACGAGACTTACTAACAATAGAAATTTTGGTATGTTAACAAGGCGAATGTTTGCAAACTAAATGTAACTGCATTTTCACAAGGATGACTGTGACAACTATTGAAATAACGGTTTAGTTTCAAACAATTCGAATTCACCGTACGCTTCGCAGTCGTACGTATCTGCGTCGCAGTCGTAACTTACCAACTTAAAGTAGGGTGTACAGTGCACGATAGTCCCTAGCACGTCGGTCGTCGAGCACTCCATACTAGTACTAAGTAGCTGTTTCACTTTCTTCGCCAGTAAAACAGCGAATGGTGTTACCTATTACACAACACATATTACTTTTATGTCTCCCTCGACGAATATTAATTTAACGTACTAGTTCGTATTAAATATTAATACGTTAAATTAATATTCTATTTATGTTATCCATAATTATTATGTCTAGGATAAATAAGCCATTATCTAAATTGTTCCCTCGTCGATATTCTAGTTAAATCAAACCAATAACACAAATGTAATTCGTAAACAACTAAAACTAAACATTAATTATAATATACTCATATTGGATCATTAGCCATTACCGCAGCTCATTTACATAATATTAATTGAGTCTGAAAACATCGATTTATCCTTTTGTTCTTTTTATTGTTATAATATAATTGTATCATTGTCGTTTAATGGCGTCTTCATAGAGAAATTTGGCGGTCAGTATGCTGTAGGTTTAACGATCCAGGATCAAATTTTGGTTGTCTTTATATTTTATCAAACAACCGATATTGACATTTGACACAATATTCTTTTCTATTGCGAGCTGTGCTACATGTTGACGGCTTATTGCCGGTCGAGTGCAGGCTAAAAGCCTGTACGTTTCGCTTCGACAGTCACGTAATGACCGATTGAAGTTGGCGGGGGGTAGACGGGAATTCATTCCAAGTTCACCGAGGGATCGCTCTGCATATTATCTATGATTTGCTCTTGCGATTGCTTGATTAACGAAGCATAATTATGATATGTATAGTGTAGTTCAAATGCTTGTAATTTATTGTAAGGTATATATTAGATTGTTACTATTAATAGATTGTCTGTAATAAAATATATATTGCTAACACATGTTTCAGAATTCGCTGCGTCAAGAGCAATTCACGCGAGGTGGCACTATTGTAGAAATAATTTAGTTTTTTATGGGGCTGTGTGCTGGATGGAACTGAAAATTGGAGGTCTTTGAAACCTTTTTTCTCAGTCATGGTCTTATTAAAAAATCGCAAAAAAATAATATTTAATCTGTATTATATTTAGCCGAGGACAGTTTTATTTTAAAATATAAATTTTTATTCAAATATTGATTTAAAAATATGCTAAGTCCATCCTTTTTTAAAGTTAAAACTATTTTCTCTTTTCCTACTAGTCATACGAGTTTGAAAATCATTTTAGTATTTTATGTAAGACAAGACTCAGGGGAAGGTCGTTTTAGTCTTTGCAAATTTTGTCTCAAATATTTATGGCGATTTCTTATCCGGTTTCAACACTCTCCGGTCGGCGCGATACGCCCTTGTCGCCTACAAAATTAGTATGGGACTTGACGCTCAAGGTCACTGGCGATAAACAGAGCCTTAACCACTGCGAGTGCTATGAACACAAATTTATTCATAAACCACTGCTGAACTGGTAATTTACGAAGGGTGTTTTGAGATAAAACAATAATTTAATTATGCAACGATTAATTCTTGCGCTAAAAAAGTTATCATGACTCGAATAATAATTAGCAATTCATGAAGTATTTGGGATGGGATACGCTTTATAAATGAATCTAAAACAGTTTTGTATATAAACGAGAAACGTTTTTCATTGCCACTCCAAATGTAAAGCGACACAAAAAAGCTTATTTTGGCGCGCGTTTTACAAGCTTCTTCAGGGATATTGCCCTTTTTTGCTGTAGAAATGAGATTTATTTTTGTAAATGAAATGGAAAATAAATATTGCATTGACAAGAAAGGATTTAATTTGTTTTATAATCCTAAACCTAAAGCTGTGTTTAAAATTCCAACTGCCTAGTTTTTAGGGTTCCGTACCATAAAAGACAAAACGTAACCCTTATGCGGAACACTTTGTTGTTCGTTCCTCCGTCCGTCCGTTCGTCCGTTTAGATAGTCAAACGGACAAACGTACGGACGGTCAAGACCTTTTATTTCGGGATCGCGTGGAGGTATCGAGTAGAAATTAAAACCATACACTTAGAAGCCCAATTCTCTTAACTATTTTCGATATAATCTTGGTTAAAATCTGAAAACTGTACATTTGTAATGAAATCATAAAAATATGGGGTCTAAAGTTTATGACAGGGTTGAAATTTTCAAGTTTAAATTGTATATCATATGATATTACACTTATTTTATTTATTTTTTACGACGCATATTTTTTATTTAAAACGAAAAATTATATACAAAATTATAGCTTATCCATATAAAAACTTTTATCACCCATTTTCAGGCTTGACAAAAACTACGAGACTCGATTCCTATTATGATATATATTCCGAACTATTTATGATGTTCTCTCTTGTCCGGTTTTGTCTTATAAGAAAACTTATAGTTTTGTGATATGATACAAAGATCAAAAATCGAGTATAATGTAATTTAATAAATAAATAAATAATGAAGTTAGACACCATCGTGGTACAGTAGTACAGTGGCTTGGCTCCCAACTCTGGAGGTCGTTGGTTCGATCCCAGCGTTGGAACAACAAAAAATATTGTTTTCAAGTCTGGTTAGGACAATGCGGGCGGATCATCTGATTGTCTGACAGGAAAGATTATCCATGCGTCGGATGGGCATGGACAAAGTCGGTCGGTTATCCGTCCCACTGGGCTATGAACGTAAAGGAAGAGAGAGTGCTCTTGTGAATTGTGCACACACTTGGGCACTATAAAAATAACTCGTAGCTGGTCTGGTTTTATTGAGACCGGCTGCCGTCACCGAAATCGGTATGGGGTGCTAATATTATTATAATGTTATATGAAAGCTGAATGTCTTGTTGCAGTAAAATATTGCGATCTACACGACATTTGACGCTTTGGAACGAATGAGCAGTCACTACGAATTCACCAGCTACGGAATCTTCCATCGCCAAAAGGCAAGAGTTGTATAAAATATGTTTTGCAACGTATATTTGAGTACAAAAAAATATAGCCAAATAATAAACAAAAATAAACTAAAAATTAATACTAAAAAAAGAAGACTTATCTACGAATATGCCTAACTCTAAAAATATTTGTAATGTTTGTTACTTATTTTTTTAATATATTCTTGCTAATATCATACGAAGTAATTCGAAATTGTATAGAATAAAGTATGCTAGAAGGTTAGTCGAAGTAAGAAGCGTTAGTTTAGTTACATTCTATTTTGAATTGATATCGTTATACCATAATTATAAAATCATATTTTCCAAGTTAAGCCTAACACTGTGCTCTTGTGCGACCTGAGATAAACTCATAGCAAGTAATTTGAAAGTTCACATATTGTGTAAACACATTACCTTTGACTTATATTGGGGACGCTCGGTCCTTAAACATCTAACTCGAACAAAACTTTCAACAATCTTCTCTAATGATATTTTCAAGACTTTGGCCTTTTATACGTGACCTTTGTATATTTTTCTTCTTTCCAATATTTTATGCATAAAGCCATTGTTCAAATTTCATTGTTCTTGCATCGGTTTTGGTAATCATCTTGTACGTATGACTCTATAAATTTACAAGGCGATTTTGCCTCTACCAATACGTTAAAATCGAATCCAGTGTGTTCCGTTAAATTGTAGTTTATGTTTGTTAAGTTAATTCTGTCTGAACAATGTGAGAGTGAATTGAAATTATTTTGCATAATGTGCACAAATGAGTGAGAGACAATACAGTATTCTGGCAACTACACGGCACGACAATAGAGGCGGAAGGTACCGCAGCCGGCAGCATGTCTCCGCGACTATAATATATATAATTAATATTGTTTGAATTTAACAGAGTAAATAATATCTAGTAGTGCAGATTTAACTAGATATGACTTTCAAAAGATTTAAACCCCCCTTACTTTTAAAACTATTTACACAACGGATAACTTAAACAACGTTGCTGTCTTTCTGATACGTTGGAAATGTCACATGATAGAAAAAGATAGCAACGTTGTTTAAGTTATCCGTTGTGTAAATATTTTTATTTGTAAGGGGGATTATGTTTTTATTTCTCTCCGTATCTATAGTTTTTTCATCAAGACATTAAATATCTTCCAATGAATGTTATCTGTACAATCAGCTTAATTTAAGTCATTATAAAAAAAAATATGTGAGCATACATTTAAAAAGAAACCGGTCAAGTGCGAGTCGGACTCGCGCACGAAGGGTAACGTTTCATTACTCATTATCTAATGTCTCAACAATTATTATATAGATATATATTAATATTCAGTGAATATTTCAAGCGTCTCCCTATTTCCGTAATTAATATCGAGCAAAAAACGCTAAAGAATCACATTTTGCTGTATCGGAGCCCCTTTAGGTATTTATTTTATTCTGTTTTTAGTATTTTTAATATATAAACAATAGAAGGTACATCATTTGTGAAAATTTCAACTGTCTAGATATCACGGTTCACGAGATACAGCCTGGTGACAGACAAACTGACGGACAGATAAGTCTCAGGAATAGGGTACCCTTTACGAAATAATTTGAGGTGATGGGACGCCGCACCAACGCATAGCATATTTTATAACATGCATTTTGGTTGGTCTGCTGCTACAGCTGCCTTAATATAATGAAGCTAGGATAGTATTTAACTTTTAGGATATTTTCCCACTTTTTTCCACTTTTGAATGTCATGACGCAAAACACTCTGGCATTGACAACAAATGGAATTGGACCACATAAACTGGGAACATTACAATGTCGCGGACTATGGAAAAAAGCATAAAAATGTAACTAAATGAAATATCAATTGAAGCATTATTATTAGTAAGTTATTATCCTTACATATATTAATATAAATTACCCCCCCCGTTCTTGTCTGACTGTCTGTATGTTAGTGATAATCTCAAAAATTACTCAACACGGTTTTCATTTATCGACAGAGTAGTTATAGAGAAAGGTTTAAGTGTATATTTTGTTAAGATATGATGGAAATTTGTTGAAATTAATATGACGATAATTATTGAAGGTGTCGGAAAAAAATAAGCCATCTGGGGGCTTTCATCGAAAACTAATCCGTTTGAGATATAACAATACAATGTATGGTGGGATTGTCATCTTTTATAGGCGTACAAAATATCTGCGAAGGAATATATTATCTTCTAAGGATATCTCCCTTTCTAAGTTTTATATAATGATCACATACTTAGTCTGGCCATAAATACTGTTACAATTAAAAATAAACAAAATATTACATTTGAATTTGGAATCTGTCATTTTTATATGATTGTTCATTGGGTTTTCTCATTTTGGCGCCAATACATTGTACAATATTTTGCGATATTAAAATGGACTGGGGTGATAAAAAGAACCGAATCGCTGTGATTGCATTACACAAAGTAGGTATGGAGCCATGCAGCAATGCAATTTTTAAAACTCTCCATACGCTTGGTATTAGTAAAACGTTTGTGTACCGGGCTATTAATATGTACAATAAGATCTCCTCTGTTTGTGACAGAAAAAGATCTGGCCGTCCACGTAGTGTTCGTACGAAAAAGGTGGTCAAAGCAGTAAGGGAAAGAATTCGAAGAAATCCTGTCCAAAAGCAAAAGATTTTATCTCGGGAGATGAAGATAGCACCTAGAACCATGTCGCGTATTTTAAAAGATGACTTAGGACTTGTAGCCTATAAGAGACGTACTACACACACCGGCATATTTAGCGGAACATAAAATAAAGGTTTGATATCAGTATCATATAAGGTCGCTGGCTGGTTTATACGTCATTTATAATATTATTTTCTTATATATTATTATTCATTTATAAATTAAGAAAACAACTGAACATTTTATGCAATTGTTTTAATTTTATTCAAATACACCTTATCTGGAGCGAACTTCGAGTATTTCTTCCTTCTGAGTTTGATTTAAAATTTCATTGAAATACTATTTTTTGTTAGTTTTTTTTTGATCGCGTATCTTTTTGGAGTTGAGGACTGAATTATGCCTGACTTACCCCCAACGGAGATTGCCAGGGCACTCGAAATGCGAAGAAATGGTCAAACCTACAGAGTGATATCCAGAGATCTTCGTCGACCAGTTTCAACGATCCATCGCAGTATCCAACGGTTCAGGGAGACCGGTACTTATGTGAGAAGAGCAGGACAAGGCAGAAAAAGATGCACTTCGAGTAGGGATGATCGTTGCATTCGGCTTCGTGTACGTAGGAATCCCCGTTTGACGGGGATCCGTCCAAGCCCGACATGAGTTAGAAGCAGTGCGGGGTGTAACCGTAAGTGAGCGTACGGTACGAAGAAGGTTCGAAGAAGCTGATTTGGGTTCATTTGTGCCCGCCAGGGCTCCAAGGCTCGAGGTAAATCATCGTAGAAACAGGTTAACTTTTGCTCAGGAACATCGACTTTGGAACGCGGACCAATGGAGTAAGGTATTGTTTAGTGATGAGTGCAGAATTCTCTTAAATCAAATTGACAGCAGGCAAAGAATATACACACGCAAAGGAGAACGATAGGTACATTCAGACAAATTTTGAAACTACAGTTGCATACGGTGGTGGATCAATAATGGTTTGGGCGGGCATTTCTTTGGGAGCTCGCACAGACTTGGTAGTGATTGACAGATGCAGACCGCTATATCAGAGAAGTTTTAGAAGAAAATGTCGTACCGTTTGCCCCATATACGGTGACGATTTTGTTTTTATGCACGATAATGCTCGGCCGCATACCGCTCAGGTAACTCAAGCTTATCTTAATGATATGAATATCACTGTTATGAAGTGGCCGGCGAGATCACCGGATATGAACCCAATAGAGCACGTTTGGGACTTGCTGAAAAGAAAGGTTAAGTCCAGAATTCCAGCTCCTGCCAACGTGGGTGAACTGCGAATCGCCGTAGTTGAGGAATGGCGGAGACTATCCCAGGAGACCATCGATAACATCATTCTCAGTATGCCTAGACGGGTAGAAACTTTAATATGAGCACGTGGAGGAAATACGCGATATTAATCACTATTTTTCTAATTTAATTAATTGTTATTTTAATATTAATTTTCACTTTTCCCGGTTACATGAAAAGTTCAAAAATTTACCATTTTTCACAAATAGCCTTTACTCGCAAAATCTGTTCTTAATGTGATCTCATTTTAAGTAAAACAAATGAAACTTTAAATAACAAAAGAAGTGTAGTAAGTAGATTTTAAAATAAAACCATATTTTTTAATTATGGTCCTTTTTTTGTGTTCCGCTAAATATGCCGGGTGTGTTTAGTCATTTCTTAACTGATAATTTAAAAAAGAATAGGGTGGTAAAATCGAAACAACTACTTAAGCGGTACGCAAAGGGAGGTCACAGAAAAATTTTGTTTACGGATGAGAATTTTTTTAAAATTGAGCAACATTTTAACAAACAAAAACACCGTATTTATGCTCAAAGCTCTAAGGAAGCTTCCCAATTAGTCGACAGAGTGCAACGTGGGTACTATCCGACTTCAGTGATGGTTTGGTGGGGTACCATGTTCAATAACCAAGAATGGTCCTTCCAGCAAGACTCGGCGCCGGGACATAAAGCTCGGTCTACGCAGTCTTGGTTGAAAACGAACGTTTCGGACTTCATCAGAGCTGAAGACTAGCCGTCGTCTAGTGCCGATCTTAATCCGCTGGATTATGATTAATGGTCAGTTTTAGAGACGTACGGCTTGCTTTTAGCGCCCTGATAATTTGGAGTCCCTAAAACAATCCGTACGATTGGCTGTGAAGAATTTTCCCATGGAAAGAGTGCGTGCTTCTATTGATTGTGAATAGTGCCTCAACGTTTAAAGGACTGTATTGCAGCCAATGGAGGTCTCCATATTCGAATAAGATTTTTATATTTTAAATTGCTTTATATTTATGTATTAAACTAACACACTGTAAAAGTAATAAAAGTTATTTGTAATAGAATTTTTTGACGTGATAACGTCTTATAATTCGATGGAGCCGGCTGTACGCACGAAAAAACATGACTCATGCGGCGTTACCGGCGTTACTGGCGTTACCGGCGTTACCTCGCTAAATATGACTCATTTATTATGTGGCACGTTCAACTATCGTCAGTAAACCGACTTTACAGAGAACCGATTTTATTTTTTCTTTGTTTCGGTATTTTGGCAAGACTAGGTATAGGATAGTATTTTCATAAGCGTTTCACCTGTATTAATCCCTATCAAATTAAATGCTTTAGTTACTTTAGACATTTCATACATATTGTAATAGTCCATTACACCATATAATTATTTTTGTCGTTATCGTAAAATTAAAAAGTACGTGCGAGAAGACAAATTCATGCGGTCTTTCTTGAATTTATTTTCTCGCGCGTACGTACCGACGCCAACGGACGGGACTCGTTTGATGCAGGTGGGGTACCTACATTAAACGACCTTATAACATCAGGCTTTAAATTATTTAATCCCTGTAAAAATTTCAGGTGGATGAATACACGGGCAAAAGCTAGTTAATGTTTATCTAATACTTGTACAGAACAAAAATCTATGGCGGTGTGACTGCTAGAGGCGTTTTGTTTTGACATTGGAAATGTCTTTTCATTCGCTCCAGTACCTATACTGGAGGATATACTGGGGATCACACTTCGCAATGTGCGATCCCCTTATGAGTTTTGAGGATATTATATTCAAAAAAATCTCAAAAGACGCATATCACGAGAGCTGTAAGGTGCAAGAAGAATTATTTAAGAGAGTCAAAAAAGAAAAAGTTATGGCGGAAATAGTGAAAAAAAAAAAAAATTTTGACTTTGGTGCTCGATATTTTGGAAACGAAGAATTATATCAAAAAATTAAGAAATACTCCTCTGGACAATCTAGTAAGCTACAATTTGAGCCTAAAACAATGACGATCGGGTTAAGGGTTTGCTATGTAGCCTAACCTTCTTGAAAGAAAAAGAAATATCTAATACTCTAAACGAGACAATCTTGTTTATTTATATATAGAAACTGCGCACTTTCAAGCAATATCTGTGTTTTTCTTTCGTTGTGCAACTTATATCAATAATTTCAACTCTCTTACGTCAGTCCGATTGGCAGCTTGGTTAATTCGTACCTATGTATATTTTTTGTGTTGTTTGGAAATTTGGAATGTGGTGGGTTCGAGTCACGGTCAGATAAATATTTTTGTGATTCCTATTATTTCTTTTATACTTTTTACTGCTGGTGCTGCAGCTGATGCCCGCAACTTCGTTTGCGCAGAACTAACGGAAGCGGAACCCTACATTTTTAAACGGAACCCTAAGATAAATGTAGCCTAAGTTACGCGTTCTATTCATATCAGCTATCTGCCAGTGAAAGTCCCGTGAAAATAGGTCCAACCGTTTCAGAGATTAGCCTTGCTTGGTCTTTCTTTGGGTACATAGTTTTTGATGTTACGTTGGCATAACTTACAGTGGGGGTCATTTCAGGGTCATCCATTGTAAATATGGGCCCCTGTTTCCAGGAGTGGCAATGACATAAATTTTACTATTAATCAGTAGGATGGACACTTTAATTTAATAACAAATAATTAATAGGTAACTCGCGGCGAGTCGGCGCATTTGTCGAATAGCGATAAGACGCGTGAGCCGATCGGGCTGTCGCTAGATAACTGCCTTTTCGAATTGTTTGTATGCGGGTTCGGAATTCTCGCACTTTTTTCTACACGTCATAATAAATTCAATGAGCTATAGTACGTATTTTAATTCGCAGTATCAAGAATTAAAACGTTTTCAAGTGGTAAAATAGACTAATTATGAAGCATAAGAATTCTATTTTACAAATTCTTTTCAATTTATTTCATTACTTCTTTAGCGAATTCTGTTCTTACATTTTATTTACTTTTTACTTTAATAACGTCTTCGCTCAGAGTCGTAGATATCAAGTGGACTTGTAAGAATTTACAACATCTAAGAAAATTTAAATTTATCTTCAGTCGTCTGCAATATTTCCACTTTATATTATAATTTTTTTTTAAATTAAACACGTCTATTCGTGCAGTTCAAAATATTTTTTACTACAAATTTTGACTTCGACGAAATTTTAAGTAATTTAATTAATTAATTATATTCTTAAAAGTTTTCTTTTTATCCAAATTAAGTTATAGTCATTCTAAGGACATGTTTTAATATAATTTATAATATATGATAGCCCTGATAATTTGGAGTCCCTAAAACAATCCGTACGATTGGCTGTGAAGAATTTTCCCATGGAAAGAGTGCGTGCTTCTATTGATTGTGAATAGTGCCTCAACGTTTAAAGGACTGTATTGCAGCCAATGGAGGTCTCCATATTCGAATAAGATTTTTATATTTTAAATTGCTTTATATTTATGTATTAAACTAACACACTGTAAAAGTAATAAAAGTTATTTGTAATAGAATTTTTTGACGTGATAACGTCTTATAATTCGATGGAGCCGGCTGTACGCACGAAAAAACATGACTCATGCGGCGTTACCGGCGTTACTGGCGTTACCGGCGTTACCTCGCTAAATATGACTCATTTATTATGTGGCACGTTCAACTATCGTCAGTAAACCGACTTTACAGAGAACCGATTTTATTTTTTCTTTGTTTCGGTATTTTGGCAAGACTAGGTATAGGATAGTATTTTCATAAGCGTTTCACCTGTATTAATCCCTATCAAATTAAATGCTTTAGTTACTTTAGACATTTCATACATATTGTAATAGTCCATTACACCATATAATTATTTTTGTCGTTATCGTAAAATTAAAAAGTACGTGCGAGAAGACAAATTCATGCGGTCTTTCTTGAATTTATTTTCTCGCGCGTACGTACCGACGCCAACGGACGGGACTCGTTTGATGCAGGTGGGGTACCTACATTAAACGACCTTATAACATCAGGCTTTAAATTATTTAATCCCTGTAAAAATTTCAGGTGGATGAATACACGGGCAAAAGCTAGTTAATGTTTATCTAATACTTGTACAGAACAAAAATCTATGGCGGTGTGACTGCTAGAGGCGTTTTGTTTTGACATTGGAAATGTCTTTTCATTCGCTCCAGTACCTATACTGGAGGATATACTGGGGATCACACTTCGCAATGTGCGATCCCCTTATGAGTTTTGAGGATATTATATTCAAAAAAATCTCAAAAGACGCATATCACGAGAGCTGTAAGGTGCAAGAAGAATTATTTAAGAGAGTCAAAAAAGAAAAAGTTATGGCGGAAATAGTGAAAAAAAAAAAAAATTTTGACTTTGGTGCTCGATATTTTGGAAACGAAGAATTATATCAAAAAATTAAGAAATACTCCTCTGGACAATCTAGTAAGCTACAATTTGAGCCTAAAACAATGACGATCGGGTTAAGGGTTTGCTATGTAGCCTAACCTTCTTGAAAGAAAAAGAAATATCTAATACTCTAAACGAGACAATCTTGTTTATTTATATATAGAAACTGCGCACTTTCAAGCAATATCTGTGTTTTTCTTTCGTTGTGCAACTTATATCAATAATTTCAACTCTCTTACGTCAGTCCGATTGGCAGCTTGGTTAATTCGTACCTATGTATATTTTTTGTGTTGTTTGGAAATTTGGAATGTGGTGGGTTCGAGTCACGGTCAGATAAATATTTTTGTGATTCCTATTATTTCTTTTATACTTTTTACTGCTGGTGCTGCAGCTGATGCCCGCAACTTCGTTTGCGCAGAACTAACGGAAGCGGAACCCTACATTTTTAAACGGAACCCTAAGATAAATGTAGCCTAAGTTACGCGTTCTATTCATATCAGCTATCTGCCAGTGAAAGTCCCGTGAAAATAGGTCCAACCGTTTCAGAGATTAGCCTTGCTTGGTCTTTCTTTGGGTACATAGTTTTTGATGTTACGTTGGCATAACTTACAGTGGGGGTCATTTCAGGGTCATCCATTGTAAATATGGGCCCCTGTTTCCAGGAGTGGCAATGACATAAATTTTACTATTAATCAGTAGGATGGACACTTTAATTTAATAACAAATAATTAATAGGTAACTCGCGGCGAGTCGGCGCATTTGTCGAATAGCGATAAGACGCGTGAGCCGATCGGGCTGTCGCTAGATAACTGCCTTTTCGAATTGTTTGTATGCGGGTTCGGAATTCTCGCACTTTTTTCTACACGTCATAATAAATTCAATGAGCTATAGTACGTATTTTAATTCGCAGTATCAAGAATTAAAACGTTTTCAAGTGGTAAAATAGACTAATTATGAAGCATAAGAATTCTATTTTACAAATTCTTTTCAATTTATTTCATTACTTCTTTAGCGAATTCTGTTCTTACATTTTATTTACTTTTTACTTTAATAACGTCTTCGCTCAGAGTCGTAGATATCAAGTGGACTTGTAAGAATTTACAACATCTAAGAAAATTTAAATTTATCTTCAGTCGTCTGCAATATTTCCACTTTATATTATAATTTTTTTTTAAATTAAACACGTCTATTCGTGCAGTTCAAAATATTTTTTACTACAAATTTTGACTTCGACGAAATTTTAAGTAATTTAATTAATTAATTATATTCTTAAAAGTTTTCTTTTTATCCAAATTAAGTTATAGTCATTCTAAGGACATGTTTTAATTTTGATAAAAAAATAAATAAATGTGCCCAATTAAAGTTTTTACAAATTTATTACTATATTTTTACGTAACTTTTGCAGCACGCAATTAATTGTGAAGAGTGAAGTTCGTTAATATTGCAGTTCCGAGAGCTGTTCACAGTGCTACACAGCTTCACGTACGTCGTCGGAAAATGGCAATAACTTTTATGTTACATCTAATATACGTCATAAAAAAGTTATTCTTAATGATTTGTAGGTATCTAGGTATCTGAGACACCGAGCTTTGCTCAGAGTTCTAGTACCCAGTAAGGAAAAAATATTAGATGGTGATAGGTTGTAAAAGTGATGAATCCCAAATATAATTATCCTGATCAGAATTCGAACCCGAGACACTAATTTGCCAACAACAAAAAACATATAAATTCGCATACCAAACTGTCATTCAGACTGACATTAATAGTGTCGAAATGATTATAACATTGTTGCACGACGCGCTACGGAGGAAAAAACATATACCTAATAAAGTGAGTAACTTAAAATTATAGTTTAAAAAAACTAAAAAAACACGCTTTTATAGAAAATCTAACTAAAAAATAAAAAATAAAATTTAATAAATTTGGATTAAGAATAGTGTAAATGAAAAATAAATGTTTATTATTGTAAAAAAGCGTGGGGTGCATAGTGTCAATAGTTATAAACATTTTATTGGCAGATATGAGAAGGATCTTCACTTTGATAATATTTTAAAAATCACTTTTATTTTATTTTTTAGTTAGATTTTCTATAAAAGCGTGTTTTCTTAGTTTTTTAAAACTTTAATTTATTTTTTGCTTTTTAGTACGATTTGCTATCTATTAACCGGGGGACCAAAGAGTAAGCCTGGAACTGCACGCATGCGTAGTTCGCGCACTAGTTCTATCTCTCTTACTCTCATGCAAAGGATGCGGAAAGAAATTGATGAATCCTGGCGATTTAATCAGGATAATCGGATATTTTAATCGAATTATTGCATTGACATCGGTCTTTGACAGGTGTTCAAAGTTTGAATAAAATATGATCGTTCAAAGTAGGACAAAATCAAGCCCAAAGGAGTCGGTTACAAGCAAGCAAACATACAGGTGAAACTAATAAAAGCGTTATAAAAATGCGCGGTTTCTAAGGTAAACTAGATCAATTTTTCTCCCCCAAAGCTCGCTGCATACTAAATTTAATGGAAACACTAGAAACAGTTTCCGAGATTCTAATTGTATATACCTGCATAATATTTACAAGAATTGCTCGTTTAAAGTATAAAATTTTTGTACAAATTACAAGCACGCAAGCTTCGCATTAAAATGATTTGTTTGTAAAAAAGTATGACCGACTCTTTTAAATAAATAGTCTGTAGGTGATAAAATTACTCAAGGATACTTAGACGCTCTCCAGCCAGAAAGAAGCTGAAAACCTTTCATGCGGCCAAAATCTGGTTGGTAAGTTTTGACATAATATAGAAAGTATTTTCAGAATAATCGGCCGACCTCCCGGCAGGCGAGCTTATTGACCTATTATTCAGCGACGTCGTATTTTCGAGAACATCATTTTCATGAGTTACGAGTTACGGACTCACATTTATCACTCACCTTAAAATAGTTTGCGTTTGTATTTTTTACACTCACTTTACTCGGTGCTGCAGTAGAATTATTTTACTGCCCACAAACTTTCCGTGAGTACCCGCAATATGTTAAAGCATCAGCGTGAGGTTTTTATGTATAATAATATTTTGAACCCTCGACGCAAAAATAGGTGTGTTACGAGGTAAGTTTACGTGAACCTACGTGTAATGTATATTTGTGTTTCTGCCTGTGGCTCGTAGCCTCTAAACTTAAGAAGAATCGAGATGGTTCTTAGCTGTAACTAATCATCATCAGCTAACTTTCTGCTTGACAATGTCGGGAGCTACTTAAAATTTTAGTTTCGTTTTACTATGGTCTACGGTTAAAACATACTCCAAAATCAAAAAAATAGCTCCCCACGCCGATTTCGGTGACGGTGGCCTGTTTCATTAAACCAGGCCAGCTACGGAGGAGTTATTTTATAGTGCCCAAGTGTGTGCGCAGTACAAGATAACAGTCTCTCTTCCTTTACTCCCGAAACCCAGTGGGACGGACAGACCGACACGACTGGCGAAAGATCAGGCGCAGGTCCGACTTTTTACATGCCCAGCCGATGCAAGGATCATCTTTTTTGTCAGACAATTAGGTGATCAGCCTGCATTGTCCTAACCAAACTTGGAAACCACATTTTTTGTTGTTCCAATGCCGGAATCAAACCCCCACGGAGGCTGTAAATCCAAAATCGAAAGTCAGTAATCGTAGGATAGTCCGGGGCGAATAGTATTTTTTTTTCTGAATGTGAAAATAATACTACAGAATAATTTTATTGAAACTACGATCCAGCTACGAAATAAACATTTTAAAACTTAAATTGGTCATTAAAAAAAAAAGAAATAATCGTATCGCCCCAAAATCACGGGGCGAATAGGATCGTACATAATTTATGAAACAAAACCAAACTTTCTTAGCAAGTAGCTTTGGAATCATTACTAACATTTAAATTATGAATAAACCTCTAGAGCAGTAACTCGTGTATGTTAATTCTTTATCAGCAGCTTCTTTCATTGTTACTTGGGAGTGGGGAGAGCGTTAGGCTTTGTTTTGTACTGGCGAACTGTCTGCAAGGAAATAAAACCGCATTGTGAACCTCAAAATACATAAAACAAACCATTATAAAAAAAACTGATTCAACTTGCTCCCATTGACTTTTGAAATAAATATTTCATACATTAATAACCTGTAATGGCATTCTTAAAATCTAAATTTTTTTCTAAAGTGGGCACTTTTTTAATCAATATCAGACATAAAATTCGTAATTTTTACAAAAATCCATATCCCATCCAATAGGTTGGCTAGTGTCAAATATCACACTTTTGCATATTTATCAAAAAATGTTGAATAGAGATACATAGAAATAGTTGTTTAGGTTGACGCGATTTAAAACCATAAGCAAATGAAAAATATTGCCAATCTCCTTCTCGCAAAACGATTTGTTACGTCACAAACTATTGTCGCCATAGGTACATCTTATACATTAAACGAGACAATCTTGTATTTATATAATGGGAATCTCGGCAACGGTTTCAAGTGTTTCCATGAAATTTAGTACTGAGGCAGTTATAGGAGAGAAAAATAGATCTAACTAGGTCTTATACATTTAATATAGTCTTAAACTGCGCATTTTTAAGCTATATATATGTTTTTTTATTTCGTCGTGCAACAATCCTACTAATATTATAAATGTAAAAGATTGTGAGAATGGATGTTTGTTACTGAATAGATTGATGGATAGATGGATAGATTGTTATTACTGAACGGATTTCGATGAAATTTGGTATGGTAGTAGCTTGAGCTCTGGATTAAAACATAGGATACTTTGTATCCCGAAAAAGTACTTAAGTAAGAAGTCTTCCAGTGGGATATTGTATTTACGCGGGCGAAGCCGCGGGCAACAGCTAGTATATCAATAATATCGACTCTATTATGTCAGTCTGATTGGCAGTTTAGTATGCGTACCAATGTATAATTTTAGCTCTGTTTGTAAATTTGGAATGTGGTGGGGTTCGAATCCGGCGGGCTTATTGCGTATCTTACAAAGCTAAGCAATCGCAAATATTGTGCAATTTTTGCTCCAAAATCGCAAATTCGTATTACGTATTTGCAAAAACCTTGCAGAAGCAACCTAGCGACAGTACTACCTCTACCGAACAATCGAGGAACTATAGATTGCATTCAATCGTATTGCGTAAGACTCTTGACAGCAAAGCGAAAGTAATCAGCGAGCGATTTGAACTGTCAGTTAGCAATAACAAAAAAGGAGTTTTTTTCTCGATTGCTTGTCTATCGCGGAGTGCTTAGTGGTATTTAAAGTGTATTGTTGTGTGTTTTATAGTTATTTAAAACAATGGCGCGCGCAGTACTCGTTTTGGAAGTTTTTCGTGAAGAAGAAAGAAAGAAAGAAGGCACTGGAACTGTCTGACTCTGAGTTTATGGGCAAGATCATTCCACTGTTTTTCAACAGCTTCTTTTGACCTTGACCCAAGGCCCACTCCTCTGGCTATTGCAGGATGTTCGACAAGGAAATCCAGTGACGCCTCAAATTGGTCATTTGATACTCTGTTCGACATTGATGAAATACCGAGGATTTATTTAAGAAAATAAAATTTATTGCATCTATTTCACTATCAACAAACAGTACTTACTTTGCGAGATGTAAAGTTATTTTATTCTCGAAACAAGCACAACTAACGCGAACTGCGACCACAGAGTAGGTATATTGGTATGCATGAAAAACGCGAATGTGATAGAATATTTTAAAACCAAATGTTTCCACTTGAAATTCGGCCCCAAATCATTTTTTCTATCATTTCTTATATGTTTTTTCATGAACTAAAACAATATGGAGGCACTTGTAAACATATGACCGAAGTTTGCTTGACTTGACATTCCATTAATAGTTCCTTTGATTGCTACTAAATTGTTTTTGGCGCTAGTGTTGTAGCAAAAATGAAGCAAATGTGCATTCTAACACAACGGCGAGCGATTAGCAATCGATCGCATAGGTAATACGATTTTTTTGACGTTCAGCAATCGATTGCGCGTCTATCGCGCGATGACTGCAAGATTTTTTCTAATCGCTATTTTTACATAATACGGCGGCCGGTCAGATTAATATTTTTGTGTTTTTTTTTTTTTAATAATTAACTAGAACTCCGTCTAGTTAGCAAAGCTCGGTCACCCAGGTATTGTTTATAATCTGACATTATAAACAAGTACGAGGCGGTAGCTTTTGGTGACGTCACAGGCTGATATATCGCTCTTTTTCTTATTGCAAATTTAAATTGTTTGTACCTTCGTATTTTTTTAAGATTAACAAAAATGGGTTTTCGATTGTTTATTACGAGGGCGGGTCAATAAGTCCGTGACTTTTGGAATATAACACAGATTTTTTGATAAATAAATCATTTTATTTTTCAACGTAGTCCCCCTTGAGCTCTATACACTTTGTCCAACGCTTCTCCAATTTTTTTATCCCTTCCAAAAAATATGATTTGTCGAGGTCCTCAAAATAGGCCTTTGTTTGCGAGATGACTTCATCATTGGAGTCAAATCTTTTTCCACCGAGCTATTTTTTCAGGTTTGGGAACAAGAAGTAGTCACTCGGAGCCAAATCTGGAGAATAGGGTGGATGTGGGAGCAATTCATAGCCCAATTCATGGATTTTTGCCATGGCAACTGCACATGTGTGCACCCTTGCATTGTCTTGGTGAAAAAGAACTTTTTTCTTGGCCAAATGAGGTCGGTTTTTTTTCAAATCCTCATTGAAGCGGTCCAATTTGGCATAATATTACCCATTAATTGATCTTCCCTTTTAAAGATAGTCAATGTGGATTATCCCACGTGCATCCCAAAAAACAGTCGCCATAACTTTATTGGCTGACAAACCCACCTTGGCCTTCTTTGGCGCCGATTCACCCTTAGAAACCCACTGTTTTGACTGTTGTTTGGTCTCTGGTGTGTTGTGATGGATCCATGTTTCGTCCACGGTTACAAAACGGCGCAAAAACTCCTCCATATTGTGATTAAACAACGCCAAACCTTCCTGTGAAGTTGTTACACGATTGCGTTTGTGGTCGACTTGCGGAAAGCTTTCTCATGCCCAAGTGATCATTCAAAATTGAAACCACTGAGCCATGCGAGATGCCTATGGCTTCCACAATCTCTTGCACTTTCAATCTTCGGTCGGCCAACACCATATCGTGAATTTTTTCGATTGTTTCGGGTGTAGAGACCTCAACTGGGCGTCCAGGACGTTCGGCATCTTCAGTGCTTGTACGGCCACAACGAAATTCAGTAAACCACTTTTTTACCATTGAAACCGATGGTGCAGAGTCCCCATAGTATTTATCAAGCTTAGCCTCGGTCTCGGTAATGGTTTTTTTTCGCAAAAAATAATGCTTAATAATCACACGAAATTCACTTTTTTCCATTGTTTCCTTAAGTTACTGGATAGTCTGATAAAGATAGCTGTAAAACACAAACTAACTGACGCAGCAAGTTCAAATTTTGATAGGAGTCAATTAACAGATGCCTGTTGACAGGAGTAGTGTTGCTTTTTCAGTAAGGAGGTTAGAAATTCAAAAAGTCACGGACTTATTGACCCACCTTAGTATCATGGTGTCTAACAGCGAATAGACACGATTTTTTCTAAATAGTAAAATTGTGACAAACACTCGACATCACTGTCAGCGGCATATTACAAATGTGTCAGCAGCGTTGACGGTAATGGACAGGTTGAATAAAAACAATGCCTACGATGGGAGGTGCGGAGTGGGGGAGGGTCAAAAGGTACTAGTCGCTTGCGGTCCGTGTTAACGCGTTATTCAAAATATTATCGAATTTCTTATTTTTATCCTATTGACCCACTGATCCAATTCGCGTCGGCCTACCCTACATGTTCCTCTTAAATAATATAAAGTAGTAAATATAGTACGAGTCAATTTAATTTAGATAATGTTACCCTGTATTTTAAGTGGGACAAACTTATAAAATTCAATCCCTTGGTAAGAGTTCAGCTCGCCGCGCCGTATTAGTAGTTTAAGCACGGCAGTCGGCACATCTCGCGCAACAAAACAAATCGCGGATAACAAATTCCAATGAAAACAATGAACAATTCAATTTGCGCTTCGTGGGTGCTTTTGTTTATTTAAAACTTGAGGCTTAAAGAAAACTCCCACTCGAATACCTATACTTCTATAGATACTCGAACCTGTATACTAACTTCTATGTAGTATTGTATAATTATGTCAAGTGCAAGATTGATTTTATTATAATTTGAAGTTATTTTCGATTACTTTCCTACTTTCTGTATAATTATGATTGTAAGTTAACTTTTTTATAACAAGTGGAGTGCGGCTATGCGTTTACAATACGTTTTTCTTACAAGTAATACCTAGGTTCGTTGATTTAAATCTATGTTGCACTTTTTCCGTCGAACCGTCGAAATCGAATCCGTCGAACCATTCTGTAGAAACTATTTCTACTTTCTAGTTTAAAACAGAACACTACATTTTCATGTGAAGTGAATGGTTAAATTAATTTAATTACAACCTTCTTCTAACATGTCTCTGCGAAGTCCTTTCCTTTTGAAATTGTGATTATATCCATGCTACTCTTGACTAATTGTATTATATTGTAAGTGGAAGGTTCCTTGGACTATAGATACATATATTTTTACCAGCACTTATAAATATACATACATTTGTTTAATGTAATAACGAGGAGGAGGCGAGCGAGGCATCAGGTACAAAATATCACCATCTATATACACACTATTCATTGGAGCCTTTTCAATGAGCCCAAACAGGGATCTCCTTTTTTCGCATAATTTTTGTTATAATTTCATTTGGCAATAGGTACTCATTTGGCATAATTTTATTACGTATAATAATACTTTGGCATAACTGTTTCTTGGGATACTACATCATTAGGCATAAATATAATTTAGACTAATATTTATTGTCTTATTTAATGAGGCATAACTCGTAGGGCATATTTTTTTTGTCATAATTATATTTTGGCATAATTTTTTTTTGGTATAAACTCGTTAGGCATATTTTTTTGTGATTATAAATTCAAGGCATACTTATGTGATGTGAATAAGGCATAAATATGCATAAAATGGAAGAACATAATGAAAACACGGTTAAGGTAATTAAACGCATATTTATGAAACATAAAAAGCAGGTATTACACTCATTATACCTAGTGTAACATGTGTAACAGTAGGTTAAGTTGCAGCGGGGTGGCCCTTGGGCCACCCGTAAGCCGCTAACATGTTTAAAATAATTAATACGAAAGGTTATTTAATGCAAAAATAAAACTTACTTTATCCCTAAGTGCGTTGGGCTCGTGGTTGTGGCTCGGCATGTTCTTAGATAGCAATTAGTGTTGTTTGTCCGAGTTTAATCTCGTAATCAGTCGAGAATTACAACTATAATTGTTATTTCGTCTTAACTCGTACACCCAGTAGAATTTATCATTACTTTGTCTATTTTCCTCGTCAATGAATCCATTCATATTTAGCTTTATTCCCTCTTTTTTTAGTAATAAAAGTTTTCAATGTATTATCCATTTGTAAGATAAATATTCACTTGTTTACAAGACAAACTAATCAAATACAACTTACGGCCCGTTTCAATAACCTATAACCAATAACATAAAAACTATATGTTAGAAACGTCAAATTTGTATCGCAAAACCGGCAAATGATTGAATGACGACGTTCTTAACAAATAGTTATTGCTAGATAGGTTATTGAAACTGGCCATTAGCGACACACGATAACATTCAGTGAAAGGCTGGTGTGTAAAATTTCTTTATGAAAAAAAAAATAATCATCGTCATTCTACCCAAGATGTAAAGCGCCAACATAATATTTTGTTAGAGCAATGCAGTCAAATTGTGTAATAATGTTTATAAGATTTTAATTATTCGGCGTATAAATATTATATTTTTACATTAGTATGCGAAAAAAAAATGCTACAAACAAGTCTGCGTAAATATAATAATATGCTTGAATATCATTATGCGTAAATATATTTATGATTGTAAATAGTAGGTTTGCATAAAAATATTATGCTATATAATATTATGCGTAAAAAATGTATGCTTTACAATAAGTATATTTAACAATTATTATGCTTATAGTAATTATACACATTAAAAAAAATATGCTAAAAAAGTTATGCCAAATTAATACTATGCGAAACTACTATTAGGTAAATGAAATTATACTTAGTAAAATTATGACATATGATTTTATGCGAAAAAATATGGAACTGCCCAAACACGACACATCTGCTGTACGCTAGTGAAGAGTTGGAATTTCTGCAGATTCCGAGTAATGCTACATCATCAGGTGCAAATGATCATTATTTATCTATGTCCTATTCATTGACATCACTAAAATGAGCCCAAACACGATACCTCTGCTGTAAGTTTGTGAGGAGTTGGGTATCCTACAGATTCCAGGTGATGCTGCAGCATCAGCTTAATGTTGCCAAGCAATATTGTTAAAGTCACAGGATACGATATATTGAAGTCATCACTTCAAGAAGAAGTTGATCACTTCAGCGGAAGTGGAACAGTCAGTCACAGAATCAGTGGAAGTTGCTTACAACCTTTCATCAACTAGATAACCCCTATATTGTAAGGCAGTGAGCGAGCTGATGATGATGAATTATAGCTAAGAACACTCTCGATCATGTCAGCTTTCAAACAAAATATCCGCATCTAAATCGGACCTTTCGTTTAGGAGCTACGATGCCACGGAGAGATAGACAGACACGTCAAACTTATAAAACTCCTCTTTTTGCATCGGGGGTTAAAAAAGCATGACGTGTAGAGTAGGTACACGTGCCAGAAGTTAAACTTCATTCATCATTTAAAATCCAAAAACACTCTCATCGTGCCTAAAGCACATCTCTTTACAAAATTATAGAAAAATTAAAATTATACACCTAGCGCCATATGTGTATTTTAGACTTTAGAGAGTTAAGTTATATCGATGACGTTATATCCAAAATCGTATCGTGACGTGACGCAACCTTGAAATTCACTCTTAACGCCGCTAAAGCAGTTTCACTTCAAAATATTTCCGTGGATAATAAATATGTCAAAAATCAGAATAGACCTGAGCTCTAGTGGCGTCCACGCTCTATAAGCCATCTGCTGTCAGAATAAAATACCAATAGTAGTGAAGCCGAGACAATATTGGAGGGAATTATTCTGCTTAGTTTGATGTGTGAACTGTGAATGTTCACGATAAAAGTCACTTATGATTTTATTTTCATGCGATAGAAAACAATAATAATATAACTAGAACTAAAACGTAAATAAAGATACACTACTTTAGATTGTAAGAATTTTTTGTTCTTTATACAAGGGCGGGTCAATAAGTCCGTGACTTTTGGAATAAAACACAGATTTTTTGATAAATAAATCATTTTATTTTTCAACGTAGTCCCCCTTGAGCTCTATACACTTTGTCCAACGCTTCTCCAATTTTTTTATCCCTTCCAAAAAATATGATTTGTCGAGGTTCTCAAAATAGGCCTTTGTTTGCGAGATGACTTCATCATTGGAGTCAAATCTTTTTCCACCGAGCCATTTTTTCAGGTTTGGGAACAAGAAGTAGTCACTCGGAGCCAAATCTGGAGAATAGGGTGGATGTGGGAGCAATTCATAGCCCAATTCATGGATTTTTGCCATGGCAACTGCACATGTGTGCACCCTTGCATTGTCTTGGTGAAAAAGAACTTTTTTCTTGGCCAAATGAGGTCGGTTTTTTTTCAAATCCTCATTGAAGCGGTCCAATAAGTTGGCATAATATTCCCCATTAATTGTTCTCCCTTTTTGAAGATAGTCAATGTGGATTATCCCACGTGCATCCCAAAAAACAGTCGCCATAACTTTATTGGCTGACAGACCCACCTTGGCCTTCTTTGGCGCCGATTCACCCTTAGAAACCCACTGTTTTGACTGTTGTTTGGTCTCTGGTGTGTTGTGATGGATCCATGTTTTGTCCACGGTTACAAAACGGCGCAAAAACTCCTCCATATTGTGATTAAACAACGCCAAACCTTCCTGTGAAGTTGTTACGCGATTGCGTTTGTGGTCGACTGTGAGCAAACGCGGCACCCATCTTGCGGAAAGCTTTCTCATGCCCAAGTGATCATTCAAAATTGAAACCACTGAGCCATGCGAGATGCCTATGGCTTCCACAATCTCTTGCACTTTCAATCTTCGGTCGGCCAACACCATATCGTGAATTTTTTCGATTGTTTCGGGTGTAGAGACCTCAACTGGGCGTCCAGGACGTTCGGCATCTTCAGTGCTTGTACGGCCACAACGAAATTCAGTAAACCACTTTTTTACCATTGAAATCGATGGTGCAGAGTCCCCATAGTATTTATCAAGCTTAGCCTTGGTCTCGGTAATGGTTTTTTTTCGCAAAAAATAATGCTTAATAAGCACACGAAATTCACTTTTTTCCATTGTTTCCTTAAGTTACTGGATAGTCTGATAAAGATAGCTGTAAAACACAAACTAACTGACGCAGCAAGTTCAAATTTTGATAGGAGTCAACTGACAAATGCCTGTTGACAGGAGTAGTGTTGCTTTTTCAGTAAGGAGGTTAGAAATTCAAAAAGTCACGGACTTATTGACCCGCCTTAGTAGAAGCCCACTAGAAGGTTTTTCAATGATAATGGGAGGTACAATAATTAAAAATGTCCATTGCAATACTTCAATGGACATACAAGCGTATAAATCAGTTTAAAATCCAACGAATTATTATTTACAGCGGTCTGGTGTTTTAATATTTATGATTTAGACAAAAAATCAAGCATGATGTGTTGTGTTAAGTACCTAATTAACTACTTGAACTGACTATATTTAAAGTATATATATATATATATATATATATATATATATATATATATATATATATGTCACAGTCGGATTGTATAAATAGCCGTTTTACATTACGGCTAGCTGTAGCTGTTATCATAAACGTTTTGATATTTGGTGATTCAACGATTAGCCGGATTGTCATTCAAATCAATCAATCAAAAATAATTTATTCAAAATAGGTTTACAAAACACTTTTTGACGTCAATAAAGATTAAAATACAATTCAAGTCGGCAAGAAAATAAATTTTGTGGGGTTAGTAAGCTTAACATATTTTCTATAAAACCTTACGTACCTACTATCTTAATTACTAGAAACACCGTTACATTAACACATAACAAGACAATTCGTAATATATAATAAGTCAATCAGTGGAAAAGTAAGTAGTAAGTAAGTGCAAATTTAGATTTTAGGGTGACCTATATATATATTTTAGGGTTCACTGACCATACTTGCATAATAAAACATGCTTAAATCAAATTGAATAAGAAAAAGTTAACAGATTTCTTTAGTGACATTCTGTACTAATCAAGAATAATTATTATCATAGTTCCTATACATATACTTGGCAGGCAGCACCACGAGTGTTAAAAATGGGAACTAACAACTATCAATGTGACGGCTAATGACCCGCTGTATCATTACGGCTAGCCGTGTTGAAGAACGTAATATGGCGTTTAGGCAAATACTTTCTGGGGGATTTTCCTACAGTCGCATTCAATCTGGCTAATCGTTGAACCTCTGTTTTTGGAAACGGCTGGCCGTAATGTAATGCTGCAGATTATACGATCCGACTAAAACATCCTACTAATATTATAAATGTGAAAGTTTGTGAGAATGGTTGGATGTTTGTTACTCTTTGATGCAAAAATTACTGAACAGATTTCGATGAAATTTGGTATGGTTGTATTTTAGGCTCTGGCTTAAAACGTAGGCTACTTTTTATCCCTACAAAGTACAGTATTTCCGTGGGATACCCGATACTATATTTACGCAGGCGGGGCCGCGATTAAATGCTAGTCTAGATATAAAAATCTTATATTTTCCTATATAAAGGAGCTAGGAACACATTAATTTGTTACATCCGTGAAGTTCTAGTAGTCGGCGCGGCTCAGTGCGGCTTTCCTAAATTGATTTTATGTGTATTGTGGATTTGCCGGCCGGCGCGCGCCGTGAGCTACAAAATACTCGGACTTTGGAACAGTTTTTGTTTCAGATAAACTGTTTACTCAGTTTACTGTCGCCAAAACACAAACCTTCGATATTATCTTGTGTCATTTCCGAAGCTACTTGGTCTGTCTGTTTCAAAATTGAATTTCGTTCGGTCGGCAGAGGGGCGATGTTTGCTCAATATGTAATATAATATTGAATCCCTTTATATCCTGTGGTTAAAGTTTGTTGAGTTCACTTTATACACATTATAGACTAGCTAGTGCCCGCAACTTTATTTGCGCAGAACTAACGGAAACGGAACCCTATTATTTTTAAACGGAACCCTAAATTACTCCTTGTAACATCAACTATCTGCCAGTGAAAGTCCCATGAAATTTGGTTGGGCCGTTTCGGAGATTAGCCAAAACAAACAGACACATAGACAGATAGACGGGCAGACAAAAATTTTAATAATTGATTTTTAATGTAAGTACCGTATATATTAGGTCATTACATATGAAATTGGCGTTATGTAAAGGAGGAACATAAAGTCGATTTTTTAAACATAATATAATATTTATTTAATCAAAGTATATACCATTGTTATCTATACACTTTTGCCATCTCATAGGTAGTTCATTGATTCCTTTACTAAAAAAACCATTCGAACAGGAATCAATAAAATCTTTGAAGGCGCTTTGGACTGCCCCATCGGAGTTGATTTTATACTTGCAAGAAGTTATCCAAATTTCGAAAAAAATGGTAATGTGTTGGAGCAAGGTCCGGGGAGTACGGTGGATGTCTTAGACATTCCAATTGAAGCTCCTCTAATTTCGTAGCCGTCTGTTGTGCAGTGTGTGGTCTAGCGTTGTCCTGAAGCAGCAGTGGCCTAGAGCGAATGACCAACCTCGGTTGTTTAGCAGCTAGATTTTCCACCATGATTTGCAGTTGCTGACAATAGACATCTGCCGTATCGTCTGGCCAGATTTAAGAAATCTGTGGTGAACGACACCGGCTCTAGCCCACCATACGCTCACAAGTAACTTTTTATGAGTCAATTTTCGCTTGGGGCAGGCTTTGGCTGGTTCGCCAGGGTTCAGCCACTGCGATCAGCGTTTCCGATTATCGTGCAGGATCTACTTTTCATCACAGGACGTAATGCTTCGATTTAAAATCCCTTCATTATTGTGTCGATTGAGTAATGTAACGCAGCAGTCGACGCACGTTTGTCGGTTTGCTGTACTCAATTCATGAGGTTTCAATTTCAAGCTTTTTTACCTTCCCAATTTATTTAAAGTGGATTGAAACAGTTTTATCACTAACACTGCAGCCTGCAGCTAACTCGGACGTGGTTTGCGATGGATCCACTTCCAGAATAGCATTCAATTCTTCATTATCAACTTTGGTCTCCGGCCGTCCACGGGGCTTGTTCTGCATGTCAAAATTTCCAGAACGAAAACGTTGGAACCAAAAACGCACTGTGTTTTCTTTTGTGACACTGCCGCCATACACATCATTAATCCTTCGAGCCGTTTCTGCAGCACTGGTGCCATGGTGGAACTCGTACTCGAAAATAATACGATATTTTAAGTTTTCCATTTTTTTTCCATTTAAATAGAGTGACGCATAGAAAAAACCAAAAGAGGAAAAAACAAATGAATTAAGGTTTTTGAAATACAAATGCATGAGTAAATAGCGGTATAAATTTGAAATTGGAATTCCTAACCAAAGAAAATATATTTGAGATCAAGGTGTCCAGTACGACAAAACGCCAATTTCATATGGCAGGACCTAATATTATTAGTATAATATAATATCTAGGATATAGAGAAATATTCATAATTTTGAAATATTTCTAGTCTTGATAATAATTTTACATTGATCCATCTAAATCATTATCACTAACGATTTCCTCTTTGTTACTTAAATCAAAGTCTGCCAACAAAGGCGGTGTAATAATTATAAGATGAAACAATAAATGGAAAATATGAATAATATTGAGGCAATGATTTTTCATATTGTCTCTAGTCGATCCGACTGAGATTTAAATTTCAATTCAATTTTACGAGTCGTCGGGAAATCTGAATAGCTTATTTTGTGTGAACATGTAAAAGTGGAGCTGTAGACAATGATTAATGATCCGTCAAAGGGAATTCGCTATTATTTTGTGAGAAATTGATGAAAAGTTTTTTTTGGCGCTTTCAGTTATTGATGTGGGGAAAATTACGTTATTTGTTCTCCTATAATGGTAATTCTTCTGCGTACTTTTAGGAGTACGGAAGTTTTTGTCACGTACAGGATTTTTTTTACACGCACATTATTATAATTTT
Source organism: Phengaris arion (assembly GCA_963565745.1). Lineage (NCBI taxonomy): Eukaryota > Metazoa > Arthropoda > Insecta > Lepidoptera > Lycaenidae > Phengaris > Phengaris arion. The sequence continues at coordinate 32,808,211 of OY751432.1, read as the reverse complement.
TACTATAGGTGTATTGAAGAAATGTTGGATACTGGCTTATACCTACTAGATAGTAAGAATTTTTTCATATCTATGGACGCACACCACGTCAATCTGGTCCCTTGCTAAGTTCTTGGAGAACTTGTGTTACGGGTACCGGACAACGGAAATATATTTTATACTTTTATACTACACCCACACATTTATATTATACCCACACATATTTAAGATTTTATTATACTTATATAATACACATATTTAATCCATGACCTATAGGAACACAGAAACTTTTTGTTCTCTGGCGGGATTCAAACCCGCGACCGCCGGCTTGAGCGCCAACGCGCAAACCACTGAGCCATAGAGCTCGTCTAATGTTTTGTTTGAATAGATAGCAAATGTCTTGAACATTTTGTATTGGTGAAGTGCAACACTAAAACATTTTATTTGAGCATGGCGGGCGGCGGCGGCGGGCGGCGGCGGGCGGCGGCGGACAGGGGCGAATTAGCTTCATCAATCACTGAGTTGCCCACTGTAATGGCCTCGAGAAAACTGCTCTAATACGACCCGTGCTATTACTTTTAAAATGCTATTATCATTTTTATTAGCGCAATAAAAACCATATCATATTTTGTTCTTCGTTATACATCATAGCGTAACTTCATAATATTATGTGGGGTTTTAAAAGTTTTAAGTTTTTTGGTCTAGGATTTAGGTCTACGATATTCATTTACCTACTCTCAGTGTAAAGACTAGAAAAAGACGAAAAATTACACACGTAATTAGTTTTTCGTGTTGTAAATATGATAAAAGGTGAAGAGTACACAACACCTTTTTTTAGGATTTCTCGAAGAAACTGCTGTAAGCAGTAAGACGACGAAATTAATCAGGAGAAAGGTTGGAGGAGTAGGAAGAATTCCGAGATCCCTCCTCAAACAAAGCGGGAGACAGCATTAAGTTGCAATGACCAAAAAGACAAATAACTCAAGGGGTAGCACCACGGGAATATAGAATATTATGTCATACTAAGCGAAAGATAAGTTTATGTCTTTTATTCTGAATCTATTGTGTTGGAGTGTTTCCAATAATAATCGTGGCAAAAACGCTTGAAAGCACGGAAATTCCCAGCGCTGTCCACGAGATCATCGTAATGTAACCGCAGTGTAAATATGCGACTTCAGATTTACAGAGTAGGCTGTATAGCACTGCAGTTCTTTCATCTCGCCAGAAATCACACAATCCCATAAAATGTGATGAGCGGTTTGTTCGAATATGTTGCCTTCAGTCGAGCACTCGCACAGCGGTGATGCTACTACAAGTAGTTTAAATCCGTATTGTTTAGCTTTAAAACACCAAACTGACATTAAAAGTTATAAATCTTAAATAGTATATTTACACATTACTAGCTTTTGCCCGCGGCTCCGCCCGCATAAATACTGTATCCCACGGGAACACTGTACTTTTTCGGGATAAAATGTACTCTATGTTTCACAAAAACCAAAATTTCAAATATAAACTACTACCATACCAAATTTCATTAAAATCTGTTAATTAGTTTTTGCGCGAAAGAGTCACAATCCATCCATCCATCCTCACAAAATTTCACATTTATAATATAAATAGGTAAGTAATAACCTCGTATAACTTAATAAGCAAAGTTGTGAAGGATAATCATGAAATAAAATGATTCTTTGTGAAACATCACATGTCAGAACCTTGTGCGATACCTACCAACTCTCTTGAAGATAATATTGTAAGTATGAATCTGATTATGTTTGAGTCATATTTTTCGTTTGTGGGTACGCGGACGAGCCGTATTTTAACCGATAATAAGTTGGTATCAAATACTGACGAGAAAAGTTTAACCGATGGATTTTGAAGCCGATAAAAAAAGTCAACTCTCTTAGTTACTCTTAATTCTCACTTTGAGAAAGTCATTAGATCCGTTGAGTCTACTATCGGAAGTGTCGCACCTAGCCATTAATTTAATTAGCACAGCGAAGCTCGTGTCCCGGTGTAATGAAATCGGGAGCTACACGCGCGATGTTGTTCAATTGAGTAACATCGACTGAATTTGTACGTACGTAATTAATGACAGAGAACACCTGCGGTTTAGAAGAAACGCGGCCATGCTCTTGCTGCGACCGAAGCGATATTCATAATATATTGTGGAAACTTTTTGAGTAGGTAATATTATATGATTGTATATAGGTATATATATGATTGTGAAAATAAGGAACAGAAAGAAGTAATGTTTAGGACATAAAAATGATTAATACAATAACTTTGTGGTATTTTTTTTTCTTTATTTATGATCATAGTTATAGTTATCTAAAAGAAGGGGAGATGAGAAAGGTTTTGTTGAAAAATGTAGCATTTTTTTTGGGATTACTATAATTTATACACATCTGGTATTAAAGGTACTTTATTAGGTATTTAGGTATATGGAGTCGAAGAATATCGGTATCGTTATACTTGCTGTGGTATACAGATGAAGGCTGGAGCAGGAGATCAATATGGTAAGATCCGGCGCGGTGCGGCGCGGCTTTATCTCGGCGCCCGACAAGTGCAGCTCTATTGGGCTGATAAAGATTAACATGTTAGCCGCCGATTGATACCGACATCGCCTTCAATAATCCACTCATATTCAAATATATCGACGACGACGACCGACAACGATATGCTATTCTTGCGTTATTCTATATTTGCATTTCATTTAGGTGAGATGTATTTTTGAAATTGCAGAGTGTTCGATGTCGACATGTTAAATAGGGACGATGAATACATCTAAACTATTCAGTTTCAATAATATACTCAGATATATTGAGGCATTACTACTTGGTAAATGTAAAAAATATATATTTTATGTGTAGTTTAGTAATTACCTACTTACATCTAAGAAGTACAAAAGCGTATAATTTTTTTTGTTAAATTAGTAATCAAAACCGATGTCATTAGTTTACTTACATCATATTATACAAAAACATTTATGTAAGTATGAACTTAAATGCACAAATATCGGAGATATTTACAAATATGTTCCTGCGGCCGTATACTTCATACACTTTAACCTAGTCGTGACGTCACAGCTAGGTACGACTTTAGTATGGAGTGTTTTCACGAAACTTACGAAATTTTGTATACAGATTGCTGTTACCTTTGAAAATATTAACTTTTGATATGCTGTTTCTTCTGAGAAGCTACTCATATTTCAGAGTTATGCAATAAAAAATATATTGTCATCTAGCCATTTATAATTTTATTTTACATACAGATTTATATAAATATATACATATATGTATATAAATATATACATACATTTATATACATATAAATTTATTTTACATACAAATATTAGTATGAAATTTTATTTATTTAAATAATAATTAAATATTAAGTAATAATTAACTTCAAATTATTTAATTTCCCTGTGGAGCTAATTCAATAAAATGGCACATTTCGTTTTAGCTAAATGGTTGTCGTATTGACTTTGTAATTAAATTAATTAGTACCTGAGTAACCAAGCTTTGCTCGGAGTTCTTTGGGATTTAAATAAATAAAAAGAATCACAAAAATATTTATCTGACCGGGATTCGAACCCACCACATTCCGAATTTTCTAACAAAGCAATAATCATACATAAGCATACCGAACTGCCAATCGGACTGATATAATAGAAATCGAAGTCGAAATTATTGATATACTAGCTGTTGCCCGGGGCTCCGCCCGCGTAAATACAGTATCCCGTGGGAATACTATACTTTTTCGGGATAAAAAGTAGCCTATGTTTTAATCCAGAGCTCAAGCTACTACTACTACATACCCAAATTAAATCAAAATCCGTTCAGTAGTTTTCGTGTGAAAGAGTAACAAACATCTATCTATCCATCCTCAGAAACTTTCACATTTATAACAGTAGTAAGATTATTTACTTGTTACATAAAACTACATGCCTTCTAGTTTCTTCTTCCTTAGCCTTTCCTTTCTTTTCTTAGTTTGCGTGCTTTGAAAGAGTAACAAACATCCATCCATCGTCACAACTTTCACATTTATAATATTATATATAATTATATATATATATATATATATATATATATATATATATATATATATATATATATATATATATATATATATATATATATATATATATATATATATTATGGAAGGACCTAATATATAAAAATGAATTGCAATTCCTTTGTCTCGCTAAAACTCGAGAATGACTGGATCTATTCGGCTAATTTTGATCTTGAAATAACTGTGGAAGTTCAGGGAGGGTTTAAACTATGAGAAACACTGAGAGGAAAATTTGAAAAACGACAATTTACCGTACTTACAGCTGTTATTACCTGTGAAACATTTAAAGTTCATTTTGTCGGTATAGTAAATTAGTTATTTATTTAATCCAAGTCTCAGTTAATACAGAACAACGTGTGTCGGGTCAGCGAGTTTGACATAAATTGGCTTTTTTTCGGTCGAATTTGCAACAAATGAAACTAAATCCTATAAAACTATAACAATTCACAAGTAGAGTAAGTAATAGAACAAATTGTTAAAACATTATAAAAATTTAGCAAAAACAATTTTTCAGAACCGCTTAAAATTGGCTACAGAAGATAATACCAAAATTAGAGTACATGAGCAGAAAAATGATCCTTAACACGTTAGGGTCATTTTTCTGCTCTTGTGTAGCTTATTTTGGTTGTTTAAAAATACCCCAATATATCGTATATTATCGCCTTAAAATTTTCTTAAAATAAAACCAACAATATTAAAAATTTATTAGGAAAAAACATAAAGTCTCCTTAATATTTTCACGTGTTTTGCTATTACGCATGAAGGCGTGGCAATAAGGCTTATTTAATTTGACTTCTGTCGGAATTTACTGCACTATAGATTCTAATGCACGGGGGGGTACTTAATAGTCATCTTCTATCAGCTATACCTAGTCTTTTTATACGTAACATAAACAAAAAATCACAATTTTTAAAATTTCACGTAAGATTAGTTTTCAACATATTTCTCGACAAACGAGCCTATGAATATATTTGGTTTTGGAAATTCGTAGCTTGCGTCGTAACGCGTGTGACACTTGTTCTTTATTGTGGCGTGCGGGTATTTACGGCCCGTTTGGTTGCGGGCTCGGGGCTGAGGGGAGGCCGGGCATCAATCACGCGCGTGACGTGCAGAATCTTTGTTACCAGCCCGCATTTTGTTGCAGACACTGATGTCCAGATATAGACATTGCAATGTCAGCTTTCAAAAACATAAATAAAATATTATATGGGTAAAATTTTTTGGAAGCGTAGTTTCTGTGTTTTGAGAGGATTAAAAGTCTCGTTTTACTATTTATAATTTCATAATTTTATTGAAGAAATATATATTTTCAATTTACTTTGAATAAGTAGATATGTTTAGAAGCTAAAACCTATCATTAAGGGGTGAATACGATAAATTTTATTCCAAAAAAGAAAAGTCTGCGCTGGGAAATATAGTTATTAAAATAGATATCTAAGAAGTTGGTTGTTTTATGATAAGAAATGCAAATAAAAAGTGCTTTTTTGCTAGCGGTCATTTTTAAATTAAATCATTCTCAAAGTAAAATCACCTTAATTAAATCCAATAATACAAACATTGCAAAATTGTGTAAAAAAATGAACGATTAAAAATGTTCGCCGTACTCAACAATCACATCAGGGCACCACAAATATAATTTCCTAAAATTAATAAAGTGAAGGGAAAATAATTCAGCGCGAACCTTTTTAATTACGCTCATTTGTTATTGGAGGGAATTTTTGCAGGTGTTTTTGAAAATGGAAAATTTATATAAATAATTTAATTGGTATTTTGTTTTAAATGAATTGGGTAACGGTTTTGTTAAATTAATTAACTTTTAATCTCGTTACATTTTGTGACGGTGTAAAATTGGACGAGCACACTAAGTGATTATTAAGTCAGCACTCGTGTATTGACAGTCCTTCATATCGGCGAGACGAGGAATCTCTTCAGCTGATTAAGGTTTAATGAGAAGGGATCGGTAATATTGCCTGCTGTTGAGATGTTCTTAATGACACTAATAGGTATAGTGCGTGGGTCCTTTCATCCATTTGAAGTCATTTCTATTTAGAATCATATAAATTATATAGACTGACTAACATTAATTGATTTTACTGATTTAACTTTAATTGGTATATACTTATATGTTACCGGCCAAACTAGTTTTGCCTGGGCTAAACTAGGTCATCCTATATGCGATCGAATAAACCGGTATAGACTAGGCCAAGCCAGTTTATCCTAGGTTAAACTAGTTGTTCCTATGGCCCCTGGGACGGACCAGTTTGGCCTAGTCTGTAGCAGTATATAAAATGAACTAGTTAAGCCCAGGCAAAACTAGTTTGGGTTAAAATCGGGCTTACTACAAACTATTTTAAGATTTTTTTCAGTCATTTAAATTTAAGAAGTACGAGTATAAGGCCCACTCATATGATGGCAATAATATTTGTTCTAAAATTATTATCAACGGTTTTGACAAATTAATTGAAGAAAACGAAATTTTCGATTGGACTTCTAGTGTACGAGACGTAACGATCCCTTGGCTTTGTCTTATCAAGTGGATCCTAAAAGCTATCTCGAATATGACATCATTAAGCCTAGAACCAGATAACCTTGCCTCAGGATGAGGCGCACTGCGCATGTTCAATTCTCATGGGCTTACGAAATTATTAAGATTAGGTTTACATAAGCAAAGATTTTTGGATAAGGCATTTTCTCCAGTAAATTTGCCGAGGGACTTTTGTAGAGTTTCAGATTTCACTTTATAAATTTAACTAATTAAAAATTATTAGGGTTCTTATGATTACGGGAAAATTAGGTAAGCTTGACAATCACCGGATAATACTAGAGTCAAAGATTTCGAAAATAACGAGTAAAAGTTATGACGTACATTTGACAGAACAAGTCTTCACATAAGAAAAGGTTACGCCATCTTGGTTTTCACTATACTTCTACTACACTATACTATTAAGTGGAGAGAGTTTATGCCTCTACATGCCTCGTCTAATATATACTTAATAATATATACGTCAATGACTACAGTATTTACCTTAGTAGATAATACTAGTTCGTTGGGGATTTTACACATTGAATTGAAAATAAATAGTTTTTCCTTTATATTTTTATAGATAATGGTGTAAACCTGATGTATTTGAAATTAAGTTAATTTGTTTCAGATCTATTCAATGACTGGTATTTCAACGTACAACTATATTGAAACGAAACAATGATTTGGGTGAGTTTTAACTATATTTTCAATTAAATAACTCTTGAATTTGTAATGATGATAAACATTAATACAGATTTTGATGACAAATTCTGATGAAAGGTACAATCCCAGATATAGTATTAATTTTAAATGAATAACCTCATCACAAATATGTACGGATTATGATGTATATTACATTAATTTCGGATCGGGGTCGGTTTTTGTGTATTAGATAAACTAATGTGAATTGGTTCGTATTGTTTTGTAAGTTTCTAATTTGTTGGCGTTAATTTGAATGTTAACGTTAATGTAGATGGAAAATAGCATCAACTCTTTTTTTTTGAAATCATAATACAGAAAAAATAGTCAGTAGAGATTAGTAAGATTAGTTTTTATTCACATTAGTATGTACACGTAACGCGCTTGACATGAACGCAGTGGCCGCGCGCACGAGTGAAGGGTGTACAAGGATGAGTCGTGGGCGTCAAGGGTGGAGCGCGCGCGCACTGCAGCGGGCCGCGTGATGCGCCGCAGCGCGCGCGTCGGCGGCGCGTCGCCCGCGCCCGCGTCTGGTCCGTGCGCGTGATGCGCGCGGATCTCGCCGCGCTATACGCGTGGCTCGTGTGCTGCGCCGCCGCCATATCCACGCACAAGTACAGTACGCGCGTCATACGCACCAAGTACGGCCCGCTGCGGGGGATCGTGGTCCATTCGCATCCGCAAGTCGAAGCCTACCTTGGAGTTCCGTACGCTACCCCTCCACTAGGAAGTTTAAGGTGATTGACGTGTTTATTATTTTTAGTGTAAGTATATTCACACACTAAATTAATCTAAAGTGAAGATATAAATATAAATTAATCATAAAATTAATTGTGATCAGAGGCAACATTTCGTTTGTCGGACATGAGAAGTATAAAATGCTACAAGTTACGTTGCATTATGCCTGAATACAATGTTACCTAAATCGAAAGGTTACAACTCGGGAAATGTCTTTAGATATATGCCACCAGTAACACCATCTCAGTGGCGGACTCCGCGCTTGGCAGACGCCGTCGGGCCCGTTTGCCCCCAAGTGCCGCCCAGCGCGACGCCCAGAGACGAAGCTTTACTACTTCACCCGCGCGCGAGGATCAAACAACTCGAGCGACTTCTACCAATGTTAGCCAATCAGAGCGAGGACTGCCTCTACGTCAACCTCTACGTACCAGTTAATGGTAAGTACTTTGTATTGTCTTCAGTAAACAGAGTGCTAAGTGTGAGTTATCGTGAGCGCGTTTGGCGTTTACTAGGAATTTGTATGTAATTTGTACAGCGCCACCTAGTTGTACACGCGACAACTAGGTCAAATCACATACAAATTCCTAGTAAACGCAAAACTCGCTCACGATCTAATGCGAAAAGAAAAGCTCACACTTAGCCCTCTGATGTCTCGGCCCGACAGAAGTCAATTTACTTATTATAATAAGGCTGCGGTTTTTTTTTCTACAATTATATAATATTAAGTTTATAGCTGCAGTAGGTTCACATTACAATCCTACTACTATTATAAATGTTAAAGTTTGTGAGGATGGATGAATGTTTGTTACTCTTTCATGCAAAAACTACTGAACGGATTTTGATTAAATTTGGTATGGTAGTAGCTTAGGCTCGGGATTAACACAAAGGCTACTTTTTATCTCGAAAAAGTACAATGTTCCCGTGGGATACCCGATACTATATTTACGCGGGCTGAGCCACGGAAAAAAGCTTGTAATTAATAATTAAAGAGTTTCAAACACTGAATAAATTACTCGTAAGTGTGAAGTACTAAAGTAAAATACGAGAAACTCTGTTTATGAATTCCTTTTTACTTATATTATAGCCTTAATGTAACGACTTTGAATAATACGAACATAGACATTATAGAATCATTTATCAAAAGGATTGAAACTTATTTACATATTTGTCAGCCACCCCCTTTTTCCGGAGATTTAGAAATATATACTCGTATTAAGTACATTTTGTATTATATTTTGGTTCTTATTTATGGGTTTGTATTATACTCTATAACGATATTCTAGTTATATGTATTAATTTTATATTTTTTGACGTGATAACGTCTTATAATTCGATGGAGCCGGCTGCACGCACGAAAAAACATGACTCATGCGTTACCAAGTACTGTTACCAAGTACCGTTATCTGTTACTGTTACCAAGTACTAGCGTTACCTCGCATTGCCGGTACCTCATTATTATTTTATTATTATTATTATTATTGTTGTTGTTGTTCTTGTTGTTGTTATTGTTGTTGACGTTGTCACGTTCAACTATCGTCAGTAAACCGACTTTAAAGACAACAACAGCTTTTTTTTTTAAAGTTATCTACTGCATAATATACTGCAACATAGATTTTTGATTTTACAGCTTACTGCACAACTTACTGCTAATGCATACATAATATATCTTGATCAGCACGGTTTTAAAAGTCAACTGAAAATAACTAACTGGACAATTTTTTTTTAAGCTTAATTTAAAAATTCTGAGTGCAAAATTAGTCACGTATTTTAAAAGCACGTTCCATGAAATTTTTCAACCATTTTAGCACAACTAAACTTTTAATTTAGAAGTATTTCGCCGATTTATGGAAAGGATTTTTACGCTATAGATATTTTAAACTTTATCATCACGACATCCAGGAATTTTTCACTTTTATTTGGATACCTACTCTTAAAACTTCTTCTTAGTTTATGTAACGGGAACATTGTAGTTTTTCGGGATAAAAGTAGCCTATGTGTTAATCCAGAGCTTAAACTACTACTACTATAGGGATCGTGCGTGAAATATAGAGGCAGCACTACTGTCGAAGTGAGCGCTCTCTGGTGTTTCATTGGTGAACATAGTGGGATCAAAACAAATGTTTAATAACATTTTAAAAAAGTTATAACAATGTATAAAATAATAAAATATGAATTTAAACCAATAGTCAATAATATAATACATGGCCAGAACGATGAGAAAGGCAAAAAATTATTCAAATCAAATTGTTGAAAAACTTAATACCTCATCTTGAAAAGTTTTATTCTACCCAATACATACAAAAATTATACGCCAAAGACAACTAAGTAAAACAATACATTTATGATTATCATTAGTACATTACTTTTTAGATATTAATTATAAAATGACCTAAGAATAATTTTGCAATCGACCAAATGTGCGGTATTGAGAAAATGTTATAGTACTTGTTATCTCTAAGCCTGTTGAGATTTTAAAGTTGCCTGAAATTATTTTTATTATTATCTTCTAATATATAAAATTTCCATGACACAATGTTAGTTACCGTACTCCTTCGAAACGGCTTTACTGATTTTTACCAAATTTTATATGCATATTCAGTAGGTCTGAGAATCGGCTACTGGGTATTTTATATATTGATAAGTGCATTTGTTGAATGAAAAATAGTAAATTATCACAACTCGAGACTGACGGCGACCGTATTGTTTGTGTGACGGGATAGCGATCGACGTTGCCATGGTGACATACTTATTTAGTCACTTCAATAAAATAATATGGGCGAAATACTTAATATGGCAAAGCAACGTTTGCCGGGACAGCTAGTAATTTTATACAAATCGTAAGAAATTATTTTTTGTACTAATTCATTACGAAAAGTTTTATAAATGGTATCTTTGTTAAAAATATTTAATATTACAAGCAAATAATATAATATAAAAATATTCATCATTTATGAGTCTACCTTATGTCAGAGTTATTATAAAACAGATAAATAATAAACATTAAATTTAAAATTATTTAAGAAAATAAAACCTTTCTGTTTTATAAACAATTAATTCGTTTTTATTTAATACTATTAGAAATTTTATTCAGTTTTTACAATTATTTGAAAAAGGCTTATTTGTCAACTTCTTTTTCTTTAAACAATGGCTTCTATACATTTACCAAAGCACAAATAACAAAAACAATTTCATCAATATGAGGAAATAATGAATTAGGTACTTTTGATAGAATTCTAAAGTCCTTAATTCGTTGATTTACTCGTTCTATATGTATCCTCACAGAAGCAATGTTGTATGTTTCGTCAACTTCTTCAGGGGTGAATTGAGCTTTGTGGCAAAAAGGAGGCATGATAAAAATAGCATTTTTGTTTTTGACTTGAGTTTTTATCTTGGGTATTTTATCCCAGTCTTTTTGATTTTCTTTGAAATCAAAGAAAAGAAATAAAAGGTTAAGTCATAACTATAAGATAACTGTCACGAATATTTGAAATTTCATTAATTAAATGATCAAGTTTTACATAATATGTCGTATTTAAATGTTATAATTTTACTGAATGGTCCAGTTCGTTTTTAAATTTTTTAATTAATATTGTACTTACACGTAATTTTTACTGCATTTATCTACTATTTACGTTTTACTATTTTCCATGAGGCTCCTAACACGCTCTCTGGAAATTTATAAAATTTCACTTCCACACTGAATCCACGTTCTCGACGTGATGTATTATTACATCCAAGAATACAACAATTTTTTCTCGAAGCTGGCATTATTTAAAAAAATCAAATATATTTTATTTATAATTATTAAAAAGTAAATCACATGTGTTTACGTTAAATACATGATCCCAACTGTTTTGGATACTTGACACTAGTTGGCGTAACAGTCTAGACGCACGATCCCCATACAAAATTTCATTAAATTGTGATCAGTAGTTTTTGCATGAAAGAATAACAAATATCCATCCATACATTCATCCATTTATCCTCACAAACTTTCACGTTTAAAATAGAAGTAGGATTAAGCAACCTTTTATATTTTTAAGCAGCTTGTTTTTGTTTGACATCATAAAATGTAGACATTGAATTGTATTTTTGGCATTATTTTACGTCATTGTGTTTTGTAAATTGTTCCAGCAATAAGTACCAAAATATTTGACTTTAAATATAATCTTAAAATCTAAATTTTAAGTACCAAAATCTTATATATAAAATACTCATGTCACAGTGTTTGTTAGGGAGCTCCGAAACGGCTTGACAGATTTTTTATGAAATTTTACATTATATTCGGTAAGAATAAGAATATATTGTAAACTATTTTTCATCACCCGTTTACTCCGTGCTAAAGGGTGTCCGCCCCAAAAACGTTTTTTAATTTTTTGTAGTTTTTTCTAGAATATTTTAAATATTTTATGCATTGGTATTAGAAAATACAGTTAACCATATATTTTCATCCTTAAATCACCAACCCCCATTGTTCAATAGCGATCTTATTACTGTAATAATCTTCAACACTCAGTGGTCGATTGCGCTTTCACGCATCACCTACAGGTGTAGGTTCTAGGCATAGGAGTAGGTGTAGGTATATAGGTGTAAGTAGGTTGGTGTAAGTAGTTGTAGATGAAGACAGTATATGTAGTTCGTAAGTGTAGGTAGCAGCCCTAGGAAAGTAGGAGGAGTAGGAGGTAGGAGTAAATGGTAGCTGTACTTGATGGTGAAAAACTATTGGTGTATGTACCTATATAATGTACTATGTAAGTAGTTATTTATTTATTCCAGTTCATAGTTAAGACAGAAGAACATCTGCCGGGTACAGCTAATTATAATATAAATTTGAAAACCGAATAATGAAGATTGAAGATGTTTCAAGACCAGCGGCGGAGTCGGTCAGGGCGTCAAGGCTTCAATTCCGTAGTGCATTGCAGTGCGTGTCGCCCCTGCAAGCAGTGCGGAAGTGAGGTTGAGACACTCCGCAGCTACGCTCCAAGAAATACCCCGTAACTTGTGAAGAGATGAGACGGAGAGATGCAAGATCCGAAGTAAACGTAGTTGGTTACCAGAAATAAAAACATTTACTTTTTTTAAAAAATTAGCTGTTACAAAGCAAATGCTCTAGTTATGAGTCTATCAATTACCTGCCTAAAATTTACTGGAAAAGGTTATAATGTTTGATTGACACGTTATTACTATTAAGTGAGCGTCGTTAGGACTAACGAATCGCTAGCGATTCGCACTTGGACGGGCTTTTGTTTCTACCGCCGCAATTTCGTACGGCTGATGATTTCATGTGCTATAAGCGGCCCTAATTTCTCTGAGCTAATTAATAAATGTGAAATTTCAAAATTATTACTTCAATTATCATATTAAAATTATTAACTTATTAGGTAACAGAAAATATAGAGAAATTGTAACCTGTAGCTATTCTTATTTTGCAATTTCGCAATGTTCATAAAAAACGTTTATAAGGAGCTCGTTGTGAAGTAGTATTATTCAATAATGTATTTTTAATATTATTGTTATGACTGGTTTTCAATCATTTTTTCTTTGTTTGTTTTTGTTTATGTCGAGAATTCATGTTACACAATATCTAATAGTCAAGAGCTTAAGCAATAAAATATAGTAAATTAAAATATCATAATATTTTCTTTATATTTTTTAATTATGACTTCCAAAGTAGAATGTGACGTTCTTATAAATCCTTTATAAAGTAGGTCTAACCTACTTTAGTGTAGCATGGTCAGGAGTGTAGCTAGCAACATATTGTTTGTTCAGGGGCGTAGCTACACACGGGCGACACGACTTATCTGCAGAGCGTAGCTAGCATTCTATATTATGTCCAGGTGCGGAGGGCGAGAGCGAGGGCGCGGGACTGCCGTGCCTGGTGTTCGTGCACGGGGAGTCGTACGAGTGGAGCTCGGGCAACGCGTACGAGGGCACCACGCTGGCGGCGCACGGCAACATCATCGTCGTCACCATCAACTTCAGGCTCGGAGTGCTCGGTACTGACCTTGACCTACGATTTTTATGAAACGGGCGCCTATATTTAGCACGACTATTTAAGGTTTTAGCGCAGATTGGAATTAAATTCGGAACATTGTTCTTTTATGACTTGTGTTTAAAAATGTATTAAAAGAATTTACGTAGGCATATCTAGTGTTAACCTATGTAAAAAAATGTGCTTACATCTGTGCTTTACATTATCTATGATTTGATAGATACGAATGACATTGACAAGCGGTATTACGTTTGGTGCTCTCTCTCTCTCTCTCTCTCTCTTGTCTTGTCTCATCACGGCACGCCGCCATAATATAATCTAAATTAATCTGTTTAATATGTTGACGAAGAGATTTATTTGATAGTATTTTGATAATGATATAATAAACATCAATGGATTCCATAAAGATGTTATTTTATTTCGCATCTTGTGGAAAATGACCTTCAAACAATCAACCTAGTTTTTCAACCCAACGTGTGCCTGCGCACTTGCTCTGCACAACAACCTAAATACAAATATATTTCGTACTCGTTGTTTCGGTTTCAACGAAAACATGCGTTACTATATTCTTGCCAGTATTAATTATGTTTCCAGCAATTAATAGTGACTAATTAATTCTGTAATCAAACGTCGGATATTATCCCTGATACATCCGTGTTCCCGGGACAACGTCGCCCTCAAATTGACGTGTCCACGAGTTTCCGGCGCAACACGCAATATGTCAACACGCATCCCACGCGCCCACCCAAACCAAACAACACTTCATTATCTGGATTAAAAGTGCAGGCATTAATTGTGTTGCACAATATATACTTGTCAGTTTACTTGAAGTGTAATTTAACACGGATTTTATACAAATAACAAAATATGCATTCGGTATTTGCTGTGCTCGCTATTATTTAAGGTACGTCGTGCACTGTGTCGCTGTATTCTGAAATAAAATTTTAAAGTATCTATTGGGCCCAAGAAACTAATATAGATATACCTATCTATATATAATTATATTATTCAATAATTTTAAATTAGTAACATACCTAAAACCATCAAAAACTAAATGGGAGTTTTAGATAGGTGTCCCTGATGAACTTTAAGATAACGGAACACAAAACAAATGCCTAGTCCGGGTTAAATTACTACTACTAGAGATGGCCCTGTGGTCGAATTTCGACTATAATTCATATTGAATAATTTTAGTTTAAATTTTTAGGGTTCTTTTGCCTCTTAGATACGCACAAAAAATGTGTAGTTTTGTCTATTATATTTACAGTGTCGAATTTAAGCGCCACACTCACGGTTCAGCCTGCAAATCCAAGCCCGCCGACTTGTAGGCACAATTAAACATTATATTGGCACCATTGACACTAATGACGGTCTGCAAATTGAATACCGGTTGTATTGGATTTTATAGGCTGGATGGTGAGTAAGGCGCTTAACAGATTTGCCGCGCATAGGCTATTCTGTTTTTGCCCACCCTCCCCCTGCCAAACTTCCTTTTCAAAATTGCTCTCCTTTCTGTAAGACAAAAAAATGTATAGGCCGCCCCCCGAAATTTGCCGCACTAAGCTTCAGCCTGCTCAGCCTTCTGGTAAATCCGTCTGGATATTTACTACTATTCACAGATAATAAAATGAAAAGATGTAGACAAATTATTGACAGGCTGCTGGATTTGCAGACTGGACCGTAAGGATAGCTCTTATATTTGGTTCATAACAGTGAAAACGTGATTTTTACTTCACGTATTAGAGCGTTTTCACACGATGTCACTTATCGTGGGATAATGTGAGAGATAGATATATAATGTTTTATAATGAAACATATTATACCTTCCTATTTATTATTTTGCCTCTTAGATAGGAAAAAGTAAAAAAAAAAAGTGACAGATTGACAAACGTCAACCTGTAATAAAATTATATCAAAGTTGCCAAAACAGAAGAGAAAAAAAAAATTTATATCAAACGCAGGGTAGTGTGAGCTCACTGAGGTAGCGATAATAATTTTAAACTATAATTATTTTATGTAATAATTAAAAGAGTATCAGTCCAATATAATTACTTAAAATAAAATTTCACTCATGTTTTTCACAATGAAACCGAACGTCAAAACTCATAGGCAATACGTATGTGTGAACTCAATCCATGGTAGTGTGTGTTGCTGATATTTTCATTAATTTAATGTATTTCTAAGCACTATTTTAAGAAATTTAAGCTTTTCGCACGCCTATCTCCGCATAAACTTTAATTGTGCCAAATTTCATTCTCATCCGTACGCACAATTCTCGTAAAACTGTACTTGAAGTTTTCGCTCCACGTATTAATATATAGATAATTTGGTAACTACAAACTTCCATAAAAGTAATGAGTCCTTTGCATCGCATATTTAGCGCTTATTCTAATTATTATTTGTAACCGTTGGTATTTAAATAATTTTAGCGGAATCCTAGTTACTATTCCACGGAACACTGCAGTTCAATTTTGAGAATCCTTGGTCTAAATGTTAAGATTTCCAAAGCAAAAAAAAAAACAAAAACATGATAAACACTCTGAAGTTTTACAAATACTATTTATGAAATAACAAGAAAACGTTTAAACGTCTTATGTTATTTTTATTTCGACGGACGGAGCAACCCATATAATAAAATGGGCAGATACCAGGAAGACATAACATGCTGTTGGGACAGTTTCGATAAGGAAACTGTCGTCGAAATTGCTTGATTATCCATTAATCTGCTGGTGCAAAAAATACCTACCTGAACATAATATCCATATTTATGGGACAATAGACACTTGTATTTTATTCCACGGGTCTATAATCGTGGACACAAGAGATTATATCCGACAACGGCAATTTGTGACGCCATTTTTTATTTAAATTTGCAACAAAATCGTGATAAAATGTCTCAATAATCCCACCAAGCAATATTTGTAGAGCAGATTAAAATCTGCTGCAGAGCTTTACACAAATGTTATAAAAATATAAATATTTTTATAACATTTGTGTAAAGCTTTTGAAATTGCAACAATAATTATAATCTACTTATTGTTCAGGTTTTCTCAAGACTGGTGCCAAGGGCTCGGCGCAGGGTAACTTTGGACTGATGGACCTGGTGGCCGGTCTACATTGGCTACGAGAAAACTTGCCTGCCTTCGGAGGTGATCCTCAAAAAGTTACACTAATGGGCCACGGCACGGGCGCCGCATTAGCTAACTTCCTAGCTGTGTCACCAGTTGCCAGAGGTTTGTTTTGTAGTAAACCACATTTAAACAATCAAATTCATCCAATATTCAAAATATTTGTTGATTATATTTGATCCCTCTAGTCGCTTTACATTGAGACTTACTATGTCAGTGTAATCACACTAATATTAAACAAATTGTTCCATAACCAACTGACAAAACTAATTTCATAATGTGATGCATGGAAGTTTGATAAGACATTTTGTGAAAGGATATAAATTGCACGGCACGCTAGTATCTTCATAATCACCATTGAGGCGACCGCGCTCACCGCGGTAAGGGACGGCCCTGACGTATGGCCTACCTATTGTTGGCGACGGATAGATTTTAATTCATTTTCATGTCATAAATCATCTTAAATGATTTATTAATATTGTTACATGGTTAAGGACAAACTTGAAGTATATAATCTAACATTCAACTGGTAACGTGACTTTCAGTTGCACTATTGGTTTCGTGACGTCAATTTGACATACTTCTAAAAATTCAAAATTGAGAAGATTATTAGCATTGTGGGTAGAAAAAAATATTTTGTTCTTGAACAAATGGGATTTATCTTGCAAATAAAAAAATCTACTAATCTAACATTTAAATACAATAACTTGTTAAATAAGCCTTCGGAACTTGGTATCAATATATTTTGGTCTATTTTCGTACACATGACATCGAAATAAAATAATACTTTTTTCTTGTTGACGAATACGGTATCAATATAAAAAAATCCCCATCGGAAGTTGGTTTTACAGGTTGGTTGGAGGACAAAAAAAATGTTTCAATATGATCTCTCATACCTTCGTAATTTATCGGTGCGATATCCGAAAACGTATAGCATAGTGGGAAAACACTCTAATAGTGTTTTATTTTATGAAATAATAACACAATATGTAAGAATATAAATAAGATTTAATATACAAGATATTTGCATCGAATGCAAAGAAAACCTAATTAATTTAAATGCGACAATGTTGGATTAATTGCTTTAAGGCGACAATAGATAGAAATGTTAAAACGAAAAGTACGACAGACGCTTAATTAATCGATTTGTTTTCGTTGAGAAACTCCATTATGCCAGTGATCCACGGAAATAACAAAATTAAATTAGGTTATCCATTTCAGAACTACTGAGGCGCGTCATCTTGTTAAGCGGGTCGGGGCTGAGCTCGTGGGCGTTGCAGAGGGAGCCGCTCACGATAAAAAGAAAGGTAGATAATGCTGCATTAAAGGCATATTAAGCGTCGGCTTCGAGCAAGGCGATGCGAGTCATTTGAATAAATTAGTTTCAGTAAACTACGATGTCAGAATCAATCGGGGCTCTTTGTAGGGCGATCGTTCCAGAATCCGGATCGATTTTTGATTAAAGGATTTTATTTTCCGACGGCGAAAATAGTTTGGAATGTTTATTAGGTCGCGGAGCAGACTGGCTGCCACGGTGACTTACTGGAGGACGACTTGGCACCGTGCCTGCGGAACAAGCCGCTCTCCGAGCTGCTGGCAATCCGACTGGACCCGCCGCGATTCTTGCCAGGATTTGCGCCGTTCGTTGATGGCACAGTTATCGTCAATCCGTCTTCTGTAAGCAATATTTTACAATAAATTAAAAACAATAAAATAAAAAAAATAACAATTTTGACGACCCCTGTGGGTCAGTGGTTCAGCGCGTTGGTGCTCAAGCCGGGGGTCGCGGGTTCGAGTCCTGGCGAAGGAACAAAAAGTTCCTGGGTCATGGATGTTTATTAAATATGTGAATAATATAGTTAAAATCTTAAATATATGTATAGTATAAAAATATTAAATATACTTCCCGTTTTCTGGTACCTGTAACACAAGTTCTTCGGATACTTAGCACGGGGCCAGATTGACGTGGTGTGAAGCGTCTAAACAATAACCCCCTTACTAATAAAAATATTTACACAACGGATAACTTAAACAACGTTGCTGTCTTTGTCTGTCAAGTGACTTTTCCAACGCATCAGACAAACACAGCAACGTTAGGTTATCCGTTGTGTAAATCTTTTTATTAGTAATAGGGCAGATTTATTGTTCTACGGTACAAAGTGTCTCGGGAATAAAAATAGGTCCATAGAACTTGTAAAAATTAATACTTTTATTTGATATACTTTAGCTAGATAGGTTCTCAAGCGTGTGATTACCATTAAGGGTCAGTTCACACCGCGATGATACGCGACGCTACGCGGCGCTGAATTTTAAGATAGATTTTCAAAATTGAACTTTATTCACTACCTACACAAAAAATATATACGTTTTTTAATATGACATCAGTCATACACTACACATGCGCTGTGCAGCGCGGTGCAACTCGACATTCGAAGTCTTACAATGAAACGTGTATCTTCTCGTGTAATTACACGAGAAGATACACGTTTCATTGTAAGACTTTATTAATTAATAAAGTTAAATTTTAAATAGCTATCTTAAAAATACAGCGCCATGTCACGTATTGTTGGAGTTTACTCCTTAAGAATCGATTTTCATATAAGGCCCCCGGTATGAAAAAAATATGAGGAGTAAAACCTACTGAACGAATGACATGGTTAAGTTTTCGTGCGCAACCTATTCTGCGCACCTTTCACTTTTTTTCACATGGCGCGAATTTTTGAACTCAAATCGATCGCTAGTCGCTTTGCATTGCACACAAAATTTTAATTTTTAGAGTAAACTCCAGTCGTGCGTCGGAGCTGACACACACTTTTTTTTCATTTCAGTATGAATTGACCCAAAGGCCGCTAAGTCTTAAAGTATGCGTACTTTACTTGCGAGCTTAAAATTAGAACTGTTTCAATAAATTTTCATTATCTAATACACTAATGACTCAGTCTGACTAGTTTAATTGATTACTTTAATATATGATGCGCCCGTGAACCACATATAACACTTATGAATAATTTATAGTTAATATTCAAGTTTCGGATGACTCTTTATATAAAATATTGCATATGTGGTAATTTTTCCCAGGGTCCACCTCCAACAGACAGTTCTCGGCTGGGCGCCGGAGCTGCGGCCGTTGCCAACGCAGCAGGACACGAATTAGCAGATTTTTCACACAGAGAACTTATGTTTGGGCTCACGACAACTGGTATGATTTATGACAGAAAATAATAAAAATACTATTAGCTACATCTTATAAGAATGTTACTGTGCAAAAATAACTCAAATTATATATATATATATATATATATATATATATATATATATTTTTGTGGGACGTGTCACGTGATATAAAACGTGGTATAACAAAACGCAACTGACAGTTAAACGTAATGTTGTCTATGGTTTAAGTATGGTTGAAAATTTGACAATGAAGTTAACCGGTTCATGTGTTTGTTTCTAGTTTCTATGAGCTTATTCCCGATATTATCATTAACAATGCCGCGACCAAGACGATCGAATAGATAGACAGACATACAGACAGACGGACGGACAGAGCGAAACTATAAGGGTTCCATAAGTATTACGGAACCCTAAAAATGGATTGCAATTCCAATGTCTCGCTACAACTCGAGAAGGGCTGGACCGATTTGGCTAATTTTGGTATTGAAATAATTGGGGAAGTTCAGGGAAGGTTTAAACGTTGAGAAATATTGGAAAAATTACGGAGAAGATACTGTAGATGTAGGTGTACATGTAGGTGTAGGTTGTAGGTGTAGATGTTGGAGTAGGTTATATAGGTGTGTGTATAGTTATTTATTTATTCCAGTTCATAGTTGAGACAGAACAACGTGTGTCGGGAGAGCTAGTATCATATAAAACTCGCTATTATTCTATTAAACAATGCTCACTTACGTTTCTATGAAAATTCCGTCTTTAACCAGCAAAAGTACAACAAACTCTTTTTAATTAGTTTCTTACAAGTAACGGAAATAAAAATAAAAATTGAAGAGATAACTCTAGGAGTTTGCAATGTTATTCGAGTGTTGAGACAAGATAAGAAAAGCCAATAGAATACCCGGAATCCATTTTATTCAACGACTTTACCCTCCGGCAAGGGACTGTTTCAAATGAAGCACCCGTATGGACCTTTTACTTTTGTACCGACGTAAATACGAGAAGGTACACGATTGTGCGAAATAAGATTTTATAGTTTATACCTACTTCTGCAAATAGAGATACGGTTCCTAACGTATTCGAATAAGGTCTGGGATGGCTTCGCTACATTTTAGAACTTAGTAATCTAAAAGTATTGTGCCAAATCAACTGAGCTTTTTCGTCCGTAAATGCGAATATACCTATTGTGGTATTTAAATATAACAAACATTAATAGTGACAATCGCTTTTTATTTACGCACTGTCGGTCGGTATATCTGTCCGCCCCTCTAGCTTCTATAAGTTAGTTATAATATAGTTATAATGAATTTAAATTGATTGAATTTGGTAAAGCAATAAATTATGTATAGATTTCATTTTCGGCATCATAATATAATAATAATGATTTTATATTATACTAGCTTTTGCCCGCGGCTGCGCCCGCGTAAATACAGTATCTCGGGGGAACACTGTACTTTTTCCGGATAAAAAGTAGCCTATGTGTTAATCCAGAGCTCAAGCTACTACCATACAAAGTTACATCAAAATTCGTTAAGTAGTTTTTGCGTGAAAGAGCAACAAAAATCTATCCATCCACACAAACATTCACATTTATAACAGTAGAAGGATAGAAGTGGCTCTCCAAACATGTGAAGTGGGGATGATTTTTTTTCATTACACGTGATCGTGTGGAGTATCGTCGAATATATTCTTTTAAATATAATAGAAGCATACATGACTTTTTTACAGTGAACGATTTTCAAGTAGTCGACCTCCAAAGTGATTCAAAGTTTGGCCTCTTTCTGTCATTTACTACAAGTGCTAGAAACTTGTTACTTTCCATGTTGATTAGTCATGCTAAATATTCTTTGGGAAAATTATTTTGAGCCAAAACGACAGTTACTTTTGAAATAATTTAAAAAAAAACATGAACATAATTATTATTAATTGAGTCCACCGCGGACTGCGTCAGATTTGGTTTGCTCCGCACCAAATCCGAATGCGTGTAGAGTAGTCGGGCGATTAGGCCGGACAATGATCTCGGTGCTGCCAACTTATGAATTTTCACCAAAATTAGGGAAAAAAATTCTACAGGGGTAAACTATTTAATTATAAGTTGTTTTGTTGTTATTTATGTAGGGTATAAAATTAAATATTGATATAACCTAGTTATTCATGTTTTATAGAAATGTGCCGATTAGAGGTCAAAAATGTCGATCGAAAATAGGTATTGGCGTAGGTGACAAATATATATGACATCAGTCATACAATACACATGCGCTGTGCAGCGCGGTGCAACATGAAATTCGATCTTTTACAATTAAACGTGTATCTTCTTGTGTAATCGAAAAATAGCTATCTTAAAATGCAGCGTTATGTCGCGTATCGTTTCGTTTCGGTTTGAATTGACCCTTACGCTTATTTTATTGGACTAAAAAAATAATCGGATTATAGTAATCTGGGTCAAATTAAAGGTAAAATTTTGGAAGTAATAATTGGGAGAGTTGGTAACATTTCACGATATCAATGGATTTCGGGAATCATTGTCGTTGTCGAAAAACAGCATTGTTAATAGAACTCTGGGCTTATGCAATAGAGCTGAAAATTGAACACACCAGTGTCGAGTTGTGAATTTGGTCTGCCCTTGAATTTGTAGCGAGACCCGATTTGGTGCGATCTTGCCTGCGGACCAAATCCGTACATTTGTTAGCACTATTAGGTTAATATTAATTACAGTACTATATTATATACTCATACAAATTGAAATCTTCCTAATTATTATTCTACGTTATTGATGCAAAATCATGCATTGTAACGCACATGCATTACTTTTGCTAAGACTAAATAATATTCATAATTACCGTCTGCTAATTGGTTACTAATTATAAATTTACAGTTATATCATTACCAGCTTTTGGAATATTAAGCACTTTAAATACCAAAAAAAATATTTAAATATTTCGTTACAGGCGAGCATTGTATTTTTAAAATATAAATAATTACGCCATTAGCATACAGAGTTGATTTGAAAGTGATATTTAAATTCAGAACTAGGTTTATGAAAGGCGCGCTGAAACAACTATGTAAAGCGTTTTACATTTAGAGAACTTTTCCCCTTTTTAATTAAAAATGAATGCCATTGCGGCGGCTCATAAATTTATGCAAATGAATGACATGCCATTACTTGCAGAATCTTACTTGGAATTCAATGCTCAAGACTTGGAGTTTGGCTTCAACGAGAGTCGGAGGGACCGTATTCTGCGCACATTCGTCCGCAACGCCTACTACTTCCACCTAAACGAGATATATTCCACGCTAAAGAATGAGTACACCGACTGGGACAAGCCGGTACAGAACCCGCTCAGCGTTCGAGACGCTACACTAGAGGTAACTATTGATGTTTTCTTTTTATTTAAAGCGATGAACGATATCAATTGCGATATCAAAAACTTGAGTAGAGACTTAGGGTCAAGTCAAACCTGCACAGAGTCGAAGCGACTCGACGCGTCATGTTTTTCTCTTATAGCATAATATTCATCTCTATTTTTCCATTAGGGAACATATTAGTTATGTTAGCTCGCAACGGCGCGCGCCGATGCGCGTTGGCAATGTAATAGTTTACAAATTTGTATATTAACATTATTAAGGAAAAATAGAGATGTATTATGTCTTGGGTGAAAAAATTGCATAAGATTATTGAGGAAAAAATAAAAGATTATTCTATAGGGGAGCCTTACAACAAAGCTTCGTGTAAAGCTGAACTACAAAGACATATATACGTGTATAATGCTCACTTGTGTTCACGTGAGCTCGACTTGAAGTATTGCGACTCGAGACAGTAATTGCGGAGGCGTCACGCCAGGTCTTCAAGCGTATTTCAATTTCGCCGACAAAGATTGAACGACAATATGTATTTGCAAACTAATCTTGTCATTGATATTCACTCGTACATATAAATCACTTGACATACAGATTTTATATTTCGTACAAGAAAGAAGAAAAGGCTAGATTACATCGCACAGTAAATGTAAATTAAAATTGGCAAAGGTCTTTGTAATAATTGTTCCTCTCGTGTAATATCTAGGAAGTAAGTGAAAAGGTTTTGTAATTTTATGAAGGTAGCTGATCTTGACTTCAATATTATATTCGAATTTATCGTACAAATTACGCTAGAAAATGAGACGTTATTTTTTAAGACGCATAATCCTCTTAGGAAAATCTTCTTTTATATCTTCGTATGTTATAAAATAATTTCAAAACTAAGTAGGTATACTAGTTAGTGTATTTGAGAGTAATATTCAGCACTTATTTATGTAACTAGCTGGCGCCCGCAACTGCGTTTGCCTAGAAGTGACTAAAACGGAACCTATTTAAGAACCTATTAAAGAAAAATAATTTAAAAAATCGAAAAGAAATTATACTAAATAATGTAATTTTACATTACGCTATTTATGGCGCGCGCCGATGGTAAGTTCATTGATTCACACTGAGCCTAATGTTATTTAGGCAAAGTATTTTCTTTCCCTTTAAATCCGCGTAATGTAATTTTTTTAAATTAAATGAGTATAGTATTTTTTACAATTTTTAATAACTACCTAAACATTTTTACATAAGTAGTAGATCATATGCCTAAAATATCCGTAATTTATTTTTAACGTTATATAAATAATAAATAATTATAATGTAAAATATTGTAAAACTAGTTTTTTCCTGCGGCTCCGCTCGCGTAAATATATTATCCCACGGGAATACTGTGGTTTTTTGGGTTAAAAAGTAGCCTGTTTTAATCAAGAGCCTAAACTACCACCATACCAAATTTAATCGAAATCCGTTAAGTAGTGTTTGCGTGAAAGAGTAACAAACATCCATCCATCCTCACAAACTTTCACATTTTTAATAGTAGTAGGATAAGTAGGATATTTAACATTATAGGCCATGAAAAGAAAATATTATATCGCGGAATTTCTATTAAAATGAAAGTTTATTTGTAACATGGCGAGTTTATTAGTATGCCGATGGCGTTTAAAAAGTTTTTATTAGAGATTTACGAGATAAGGGGAACGCCTCCAGCAAACATCGGCTCTTCGGATTACGGCAAATGGCTGCATAATACGCGTCTTAGTGTTTTATTTAATATTCCAAACGCCGCCATTCGGTCACTTTGGCGCACAGAAATATCATTTACGATATTTTATTGCGTTTGTTTCTCTAATTCCTCGTTGGTATTAGATTTCCGCTCACGTCCGACAATTTGTGAGTTTTTTAGCTTATAAATATTTATTTATTTTTAGAAATTATTTAATTAAATCACTTAATTTGTAGAAAAAAATGTGTCATACGGTCACAGCTCACGTTGTCTTAAAACACAATAAGGTATCAGCGGCCCAAACTTATCAAAATACCTTGCCATAACCGGAAAACTTCCGTGTCGAATAATGATGATACTGTGCGACAAAATCCGGCGACTCGCGGAAAACAACAGATAAATGACGAAGTTCGTAGTTTCCCGCTGAATATTTATCGAGTTCGGCCTCAGCGATTCTTCTCGTGTGAGAAGTTCGCAGCATGTTCGCCCGCTCTTCTTATTTTAAACACCACAGAACTTTTAGTCTTGTATATAGTTAACGTATCTGGAATTTTCTAGGATTGTTTCGTTCATTTGGTTTTGCCCAACACTAGCGTAATATTACTTCTGTCCACTATTAGTTTCAAACTGTAAAATAATTATTGTACAGTCTGTTTAAGAATTAAGAGTGGATGAAATAAATCCTTACAATCTATTTTATTTTAGATGGCTAAAGAATTATTCATTGTTGTAGAACAAAAATCAACAAACATCCGTCCAAGGTTTCGTTACCTAGCTTTTAAATTTATATCCATTATCAGGGATTATATAATAAAATTTAGGAAGTGTTAAAGCGTATTTGAGACTTCGGAACGATATTAAGTAGATTATTCTGTAAAATATACATTTATTCGAAGTTTGAAACAATGATTATACCCTCAGTTTGGAGGGACCTTTAAAATATTAACGATATCGACAAGCCTATCCTTTTAAATCGTACATTTTAATACAAAATTTAATCGTTTTATAAGATATTTTTGTAAACACTTTTACTTAAAAATGCAATAAATAAGATTCAATTAGGTTAATCTCATAGTCTGATTGTAAAATAATAAGCCTTGCACTTTGCAGTTTTTACTGAACTGTACTTTAGGTACACATAAAAGAGTTGAGATATCTTTGTACCTGATAAAGTTCTCTTGCTACTACTCTTGTAACAATAATAAAATAATATTCGAGATATATTATTTCTATAAAGCCTCTCTCGACACGGTGAGAGGTTATTTGGATAATTTGCATATCGCACGTGTTGTGAAAGAGTGTTGAGGAGAGGCATAATGTGATGGAACATCCAATGAATTGCGAATTGTGGAGTTAATTATTTTCTGCTTTTGTTTTTTCTCGTTCGCCGTACTCAATCAGTAAACTCGACCGAGAGTTAATAAGCTTTTGAAACTCAACGCCACCCTTTTTATTTTCATAAATGAAAATAAAAGTTTCACAATTTGTATAAATTGAATTTTTTCACTTTTTTTTTGACTAGAAATTGCCGTTTTGTATGAAAAAATTGAAACGAATTTTTTTTCATGTATTTTTTATTTGTATTAATCGAAGTAATCACCCATGCAATCAATGCATCTTTGCCAACGCAGTGGCAGTTTATTGATGCCCTTCTTAAAGAAATCAGCTGGACGGGAGGCAAAAAATTCTTCAAAGGCATTTTGTACTGCCTCTCGGGTATTGAATTTTTTTCCCGCCAAGAAGTTATCCAAATTCTGGAAAAAGTAGTAGTCTGTAGGCGCAAGGTCTGGTAGGGCGGATGACGGAGAGCTTCCAACCCCAGTTCTTGCAACTTGTAGACCGTCTGCTGTGCAGTATGAGGTCGCGCGTTGTCGTGCAGGAGCAGCGGAGACGAGCGATTGACCAATGCTGGTTGGAGATGTGCCATGTTCTCCATCATTGTATTCAGTTCTTCACAGTACACATCTGCAGTAATGCTCACCTCGTTTGGTAAGAAGCTGTGATGAATTACACCGGCGCTAGACCACCAAACAGTGACCATTACTTTTCTAGGGGTAAGTTTTCGTTTAGTGCATTGTTTAGGTGCTGAACCAGGATCCAACCAACTTAATGAGCGCTTGCGGTTATCAAACAGAATCCATTTTTCATCGCAGGTAACAATGCGGTTCAAAATTCCTTCATTTGTTTGTCTGTTGGGCAGTGCAAGGGTCGTCTCGACGCGTACTTCGCGCTGGCGATCATTGAGTTCGTGGGGCACCCATTTGTCAAGCTTTTTTACCTTGCCAATTTGACGCAAATGGACCAAAATTGTTTTAATGCTAACGTCGAAAGCTGCTGCTAATTCAGCCGTAGATTGTGTATCATCAGCTTCCACAATCGCCTTTAATTTGTCATTGTCGACCAAAGTCTTCGGACGACCGCGAGGTTCATTTTTCAGGTCGAAATTTCTAGAACGGAAGCGAGCAAACCAATAACATGTGGTGCGTTGGTTTGTAGTGTTAGCTCCGTAAATGTCGTTGATGTTGCGTGCCGCTTGTGCCGCGTTGCTGCCACGACGGTACTCATATTCCATAGGTAATTACTCGAATTTGTGAATTTGTGAAATGTGAACAAATTACTACTTTTGGAAAAAGAATTCCATGTTTTTAAAATAAAATAAATTTGAAATTAGAATTCTTAGCCAAACAAAAATTATTTTGATTTGAAATGGCCAGTACTGCAGAACGGCAATTTCATAGGTTCAAGACCTATTATATATTATGATAATTATAAATTAGATAAAATGTAAGTAAAACGGTAAAGTTAAAGTTACATTCAAGTATTATACAGGCTGTTTGGTAGAAAGTATTCAATCAGTGAAATGTAGATCCGGGGGTGAAGACAAGTTATTTGAAACCCCCCTCTGTGTGGCCGAAATTGGACCGTTTCTGAGTTACCTATCCGCCATTTTGTATTTTTCCAAAAGTGGGTGACCTGATCTGTTTGGTACATAATAAAACACTATGTACCCGATTGTAACCAATAATGGTTTCAATCGTAAATATTTTAATTTCCTCGTGATAACAGAAGTATAATTAACTATTGTATTGTACCTATATTTGATTTGAACGTGTAAAATATTTCTTATTTCTTATGATCTTTTAAGTAACGCTTTATTTAAAAGTATAAGTATTTAGTATTAGTTGTAAGTAAGTATTTAATTATTAAAGTTTAATAAATGAAGTAAATTGTCTCCTAAATTAATTAATTACCTACGTATATGCGTAGCCAAATATTGACAATGAAACCATGAAATTGACCTTATAACAATAATAACATTAACACTTTATGTACTTCTTACTTACTTAATTTTGACGTTCCTACGCTTGAGAGTTATTCGTAGTTACGTCAATTGTTATCATCCACTTGAAAATAATTTAAATTATCAAACCTACAAAGACAATATCGTAATTACTCATTTAAACAATTCACGATTAATTTCTGCTTTCATAATTGCTCAAAGCGATAATCTCTTAGCTCGAATAATCACCAACAAAGGCTGTTAATTTCAAAGTATAGTCAAACAAGTACACGTCGATGCTAGAGTTTAGATAAACAATTGAGCATCGAGAAATAATTAACTATGCTTTCGACATACAATCGTTACGGGAAATTAATGTGTATTTTCATCGCTGAAATTATACTCTAGCAATACCACGTAATAAAGTTGCCGAATTGTCTAATTGAAGCACTCATGCCGCCGACAAACAGTCCGCAAGTCGAGTGGTAATCGTCAATTTCATATTGACATATGTTTAAGCGATTGCGTATTCTCATATAATCTAATGTAACTCAAAAGTTACTACATTTCCAATAAGAATGCAAAAAAAAAAGACAAATAAGAAATTTATTTTTTTCAAAAACTATATTTAGATAGGTTTAGATAAAATTCTCCACCAAAGTTGCGTATCTTAAAAACTCTGCATTGTTTCTAGTAAAAAATATCTAGACGTACCTGTCTATTGTGTTATACGAATATTTCCATTTTATCTTTAACCATTACTTTATAATAATCTCAGGAGAGAAAGGAAGCGGTGTAGAAGCGAGAGGGTTCTCATTTACCGTACGAATATACTGAGCTAAATGTTTCTAAGAGAGATACTCGTAACTATGTATTGACTGAAACGTTCGCCAATCTTTACATAGCCGCTGTGTAGTGTTTATGCTTCCACTATTCAGCAATGGCAAAAGAATTCTCATTTCCCATCTAAAAATCCTTAATCTTGAAAAACGTTTGTACCGTTTTTTTTTCGTGGAGCTATTTCGGTGTGTTTTATAAAAAAAATAGTTTAGATTTTTGCTGTACCCACTATTTTACCGAATTTGCGATAAAGTGTTCGTATTAAAATAAATGTAATCCTAGTCATCTTTATTTAGAGCAGTTTTTACGTTTTATAAGGAAAAACATTTAAAGTTCCCGGATAGGGTTCCGTTTAGAACACCTACACAGGGTAACCAAAGTTAATACTAATGTCCTGGTACGAGTACCAGGACATTTCCGGATCCTTTTAAGTGAATATAATTTCGAGTAACTGGAATATTTCGAAGCGGCCATCAACCAAAAATATCATTTGAAATCGTTGGCATACACGTAAATAAGTAGGTAGTAACACAGGCTATTGTTTTAGTGATCGTATTATTATATGTCCACTATAACCCCAATCGGTTTTGATACCCACTTAGCAGTAGGTGGCCCGTTACCCGTTAGTGAGAAGCGACCCAATTACTATCATAAGCGTAGTTTATTAAGTAACAAAATAAAATAACATTACCTAATTTCTTTATTCCTCGTCAGTCGTCAGCAATCCTAGAAGTTTTGAGCGATGGTGTTGAGAATGCCCTATTTGAGGCCGTTATAAGGAGATAAATAAATAAATATCTATGGACGCTTCACACCACGTCAAAATCTGGTCCCGTGCTATGTATCCGAAGAACTTGTGTTACAGGTACTAGAAAACGGGAAGTGTATTCGATACTTTTACACTATACCTACATATATTTCAGATTTTTTACTATATTATACACATATTAAATACACATCCATGACCCAGGAACACAGAAAAACGTTTTGTTCCTTTGGCGGGATTCGAACCCGCGACCCCCGGCTTGAGCACCAACGCGCAGAAACCACTGAGCCGCAGATGTCGTTTAAGATTAATTTTAGCATTTTCTCAGTTTGCCAAGTTACTTTATTACACTTTACTGCAATATATGTTTTTACGTTACGTTTCGATTAAACAAATATGGCATTTTGGGTAAGGATAACTGATCGCATGTGTACTTGATCTACGAGCTAACCCAACACTACCAAAACGTTAGCGTGTACCCCATTTGAGGGGCGATATATTTTCGCGAAGTGACAACGGGTCCCTGACGCACGTGCCGGGCCCTCTTCAATCGTGACCGTACGATGCCGGTCTATACGGCTTTACCTAAGCGCAATTATTATTTTGCGGCAAACATTTTTATCTGTGTCACAAACATTTGACGATACGAATCAAAAACTTTCAGTACAGTATTACGATAATGTGCAACCGCATGAGTATGAAATTTGGACGTTAAACTAAAGTATACGTGGAGGAAAGTTGCAGAAAGCTAATATTTGTTTTGTATTGAGTTTATTGTTGTTATTATTTAGATATAAATTTATTATATCTAAATAATAACAACACACATTACCTCAGATTTGAACACAACACTACCGTGCGTTTTATATATACAATATTTTTACATTTGACGTTTGTCAATCTGTCACAGCATTTACATTTTCAACTTTTGAGGGTTCTTTTGCCTGTTAGATACGCATGAAAATATGTAAATGTTGTCTGTGGAATGTGAAATAAAGATTCACAATCGTGTCGAACCGTTATTATACAAACGCATAGAAGTGTGAGTGAGGTAGTGTGTGTAACATTATACACCACCGGCTTGAGCGCCAACGCGCTAACCACTGAGCCACAGAGGTCGTCATAATGGTTGGTATCTTTAGGTTGATTAATAACAGTAAAATGCTATGCTGTTACAATTCGAAGATTTTTTTAAATATCTTTTTCATACTTGCTCATAATGTACCGAATTTTCTTTCATCTATTTATTTATTTTACGTGTTTGTAAGCATTATTAAAAGTAGCTTTCTGCACCTTCCTCATCATAAACTTTAACGGTGCCAAATTTCATACTCCCCCGTCAGCACAATTCTCATAAAACTGTACCTAATTAACATTTTAGCTTCGCGTTACACCTATATAACTCCATTAAGACAGCTATTACATTCCACTGCTTACAAAAACGTC
Organism: Phengaris arion; assembly: GCA_963565745.1. Taxonomy (NCBI): domain Eukaryota; kingdom Metazoa; phylum Arthropoda; class Insecta; order Lepidoptera; family Lycaenidae; genus Phengaris; species Phengaris arion. The sequence continues at coordinate 32,776,509 of OY751432.1, read as the reverse complement.
CTCTAAGATTTTGTAGTATCATCGTGGTGTAATTAGCCATATCTGGTAGGTATTGAGCGACGGGCGCACGGCGGCGCCGCTGATCCGCCTGGGATACCTGCACGCTCTGCGCGGGGGGACCACATTTTTCACGCACTTTCACCACCTCTCGCCTGATAAGGATTATCCCCAGGTACGGCTGACTCATCTTATATAAGATCACGAGAAGAAAGCTAATAAATTATGAAAATATTGTGGCCTAATAAATAAGTGAACATGTTCATAAAATGTAGTTAGTTACTGGTTTTATCAGATTACACAAAATAATAATATCTATGGATGCTGATTTCTTATGTTTACACGAATATTGTTCATTGTTTTAAACACTTACGGATTGTGTCGCGCTCCATCTAGTTGGGATCCTAGATAATTAACAAAATAAAATGTAATTTAATATCACTGCGGCTTCAAGATACTGTTAGAACACAAATAATAATTGAAGAATCTTCGGGTAGTTTGAACAACTTCAACAAATATGACAATTGACACCTCAGTCCTCCCGTAACCACGGCTGCTGGAAAGTAGCCGAAACGTCGGGAAAAAGAAAAGTGCACCGCGACACAATCTGTAAGTGCTTAAAACAATCTATGGATGCTTCACACCACATAAATCTGATCCCGTGGTAAGTTCTCAAAGAACTTGTGTTACGGGTACCAGACAACAGAAATATATTTAATTATTTTATATTACGAGGGCTGCACTAAAAGTATCGGGAATGGAATATTTCCACTGTTCCTGTCATATTAAAATCTTTTTAATTTAAAACTCCTTGGTTTTAAAAATCGAATACCGTTTATTTATTTAAAAAAAGATTCTTGGTCTTGTCACAAGGTCTTGTCAAACTTGTTTAGTCGTTGAGAAAATGGAATTGACTCGAGAAAATTCTAGAGCGATGATTTATTATGACTTTCGATGTGGTTTAACACAAAAACAGTGTGTTGACCGGATGATTTCTGCATTTGGTGATGAAGCCCCATCCAAAACCACAATTTATCGCTGGTTTGTTGAATTTCAACGTGGACGTGTCAAGCTCAGTGATGATCCCCGTCAAGGTCGTCCAAAAACTGCAGTCACCCAAGAAAATGTTGATGCTGTACGTAAGCTGATTGAGGAAGATCGACATGTGACATACCGCGAAATTCAGGCAACTTTAGACATTGGCATGAGTCAAATAGAAATAATCTTGCATGAACAATTAGGTGTAAAAAAGTTGTTTTCCCGATGGATACCTTATTTGCTCTGTGAAGATCAAAAAGCGGCTCGCGTTACTTGGTGCGTCAGAACTCTCGAAAGATTCCACGCAGGATCCTCAAATGCTGTATACAACATCGTATCAGGTGACGAATCCTGGATATACGCGTACGAACCCGAAACAAAAAACCAGTCACGAGTTTGGGTGTTCGAAAATGAGTTAAAGCCAACAAAAATTGTTCGTTCACAGAGTGTTGCAAAAAAAATGGTGGCCACGTTTGTCTCCAAAACCGGCCATGTTGCGACTATTCCTCTTGAGGGACAAAGAACGGTTAATGCAGAATGGTATGCTAACATTTGTTTGCCACAGGTCGTTCTGAACTCCGTAAAGAGAACTGCAACCGCCGCATCATCCTCCATCACGACAATGCGAGTTCTCACACCACGCACAGAACAAAAGAGTTTTTAGAGTAAGAAATCATAGAATTATTAGACCATCCGCCGTACAGCCCCGACCTAAGCCCTAATGATTTCTATATTTTCCCTAAAATAAAGAATAAATTGCGTGGTCAGACATTTTCATCACTTGAAGAAGCTGTGGACGCCTACAAAACGGCCATTTTGGAGACCCCAACTTCCGAATGGAATGGTTGCTTCAATGATTGGTTCCATCGTATGGAAAAATATGTCAAATTTCGCGGAGAATACTTCGAAAAGCAATAAATACATTTTTAAATAGTAATGTTGTGTCACTTCCTTGATTCCCGAAATTTTCAGTGCCGCCCTCGTATACACAAATTTAAGATTTTTCTTATATTATACACCCGCGACCCCCGGCTTGTGAACCAACACGCTCAACCACTGAGGCACAGAGGTCATCCAAATAAGTATAAGTAACCCTAACAAAACAGAGAGGGAATTTGCAATAACTATTTATTGCAGAGGCCGGGTTCGGTTCACGGGGAAGAACTCCCGTATTACCTCGGGGTCCCCTTGTCGCTGTCACACCATCTGCGCAACTTTACACAGCAAGAGCAAAAAGTTTCCAAGCTCTGTATGCATTATGTTTCAAATTTCGTTAAATATGGGTGAGTAATAAGTTTGACTAGCTCCACGTAGTTCCGAACTACTAAGTTTGTTGTTTGGAGAATTTCTTCGCGTCACAGGAAGATCGCGACAGCGGCATCTTATCGTGAGTGATTTCCGACACCTGTAACTACAAACTGTTTGGACTTTGCCAAAGCTTTTGTACATTAAACTCGATTGCCAGCGCTTAAACTATAAAGTTAAACATTAATGTCTTAACGAAGTGCCGCACATTGTTTGATATAAGTAATGAGTATTTAAAAATTATATATTCATTTTTATACATTATACAAGTACATAATATTAGTTATATTTTTTAGGAATCCTAACGACCCTTCAGCCACCCCGCCCCCCAGTCCTCTGCTGGGAGAGACCACACGCCTGGGCCAGGACCAAACTCCTTATTGGGACACTTACGACACCATCAATCAACTTTATATGGAAATAAGTAAGTCAATACCGAATCTATAGAATCCCAAAAATATAATGAAAATGAATAGCTCCAGTTTGCTGACGATAAATAAAAGTTAAGGGTCTTTCGTTGAGATTGGTTATATTATTACTTAGGCTCATTCCTTGAGTTGTGATATTATTGCATAGGTGGCAAGTCTGAGATGCGGAGCCACTACCGGGGCCACAAGATGTCGCTGTGGCTGTCGCTCATCCCGCAGCTGCACCGGCCCGGCTCCGAGCTGCCCGACGCCGCCATGAGGCATCACCACTTCCAGGATGACAGCGCTAATTATTACGAAGGTTAGATGTAGTTGAAACATATTGTTTTCATTTTGGAAACTTCAACAATTTCCATGTAATTTAGCATGCAGTGGGTTTTGGGGATGAAAAATCGATTTAGCTAGGTCTTGTCCCTTATGGTTGAAACATAGTTTGTTATTTTGGAAACGGCTGCAACGATTTCCATGAAATTTAGCATGCAGTAGGTTTTGGGGCTTAAGACTCGATTAAGATAGGTCTTGTCCCAAAGAAATGCGAATGCGAATTTTTGAGTTTTGATATATTTTTCTTTTGTTGTGTTGTTATATATTGTTCTTGTAATAAGATATGTGTTATTTCGCTTTCTAATTTGTAAAGCGTGTGGCTCAGCTAAGTATACGCTGGACTTTTTGCATTATTTGGAAATTAGTGTCTCGGGTTCGAGTCCCGGTCATAATAATATTTTTTTGTTCATTTTTTAATCGCCATATGTAAATCTTTACCGTTTACTACAACTCCTTTAAATTACTCAGGTGCAGTCAGAACACAGTCCATGTCTCGCGCTAGCGTACCTCACGTAGTGAATGTAGACGGCGGGAACTCTCGCGGAGAGCCCCGCAGCACGCCAACCGCGCGGACTGTCGCACCCAAACCGTCGATAGCTCCATCGGCGCAGTCCACCGAGTGCCCTCCTAACGCAACCACCGCGCCCGCGCAAACCGACGACGCTCTTCTACGTAGACTAGCTTCGTCCCACTACCAGTCTTATACTGCAGCTCTCACAGTCACCATAGCCGTCGGATGCTTCCTCCTCCTCCTCAATGTGCTCATCTTCGCTGGCATCTACCACCAGAGGGGCTCCCGACCTAGGCGCTGCAAGGACGACCTAGCTGAGGCCGGGAGCTCGTCTTCGTCAGATAATTACGACGGTAAATTGGATTACGAGGTTCACACGTTCAATGGAAAAGGATTTGGGTTCGATTGCAAATCCGCTCATGTGCCCCGGAGCACCGGTTCAAAATTTGACTCGAGGACTTTATCGGATTGCGGGGAGCCGACCTTCGGGGAATACAGCTGCTACGACGAGAAGCACCGAGCGGCGCGAAGCTCACTGCCAGACGTCAGCGTGGGGAGCGCGATCGAGGCGGGGAGCGTGGTGTGTATCGACACCCAGAAACCCGACATACAGAAAATCGAGGCTCGGATTCAGGACGTCGTGAGTAGAACGAGCACGTTCGAGCCTCGAGTCGCCGACAGTTCTACTCAGGTGAAATTCGACCCCGTGCCCGAGAGGGACGAGGCGCCCGAATCGAACGGCGAGTCGGAGTCGGGCACGGCTAGCGGGTCGGGCATCCTGCGCGTGCCGCCCGCGCCCACCAAGCCCGCGCCGCCCGGCATCATGAAGAAGCGCGTGCAGATACAGGAGATATCGGTATGAGAGTTGGAGAAACTGGACTCTGCGGAGGTCGTGGTGAACACACGGACTAAGTTGTGAATAAACAGTGTAAATAATATAAGCCTGTCTCCCACGATATATAAAAATTATACTATGTACATAACTGTGAGTTTTAAGTATTGAAAATGTGAATTGAACTCTAAGACTACAAAGTTTTACTATATAAATATATATTACGATTGTAAATATTATAATGATTATCCTTGCCAAGTTTTATTTTATTTAAATTAGATAAATAATTTAAAAAAAAAACTTACAAATATTGTAATTAAAAGATTCGACAAAGAGACATAATACCATAGTTTGCATGTGTTCATGTATAATTCAAAGAGATGTTATCGCAAGATGATTACTTCCTACAAAATCATTTTATCGAACCAATCACAGATTGCCGCTTATTACGTGAAAAAGATTATTAAACTTTTTCGTCAGACAATTATTGAATTGATGCTCAGTATTTATTTTAGGTCTTAAACTTTTGGCTTTGTTTCAAAGTATGAGTCATCTCGAGGTTAAAACATTTTAACAACAGATATTATGGGTAATTTTATCGACAAAACACCTCCCTTTTGGGAATCGCACCTCACCTCCCCTAGCTACAACCAATTGAATATTTTAAGTTTTGATTACTGCATTACGTTGAATAAAACTAAATATTATATAATTTTATCTAAGACCTACACACATCAAATATTTTGTTCCTAATATAATTTTTTATATTATTAAAATTTATTTTATTGCTTTGTAAGAAAAAAAAAATCTAAAAATACATTTGAAATACAAAAAAGAAAACAATTCTCACATTTTCTATTAGTTTATAATTTATTTTTTAATCTAGACCGTTTGCCCAAAAATTTTATTTGTTGTCAGTATATCTAATGACACTGCCTACGATTTGAAGTAAAATACAATTCCAAAATTTTATTACCCCCTGTTAAAAGTATAGGTATGGAAATGTTTTGTCAATAAAATTAAGCCTATTATCTGCTGTTTAAATGCCTCTACCACGAGATGACTTACACTGTACATAGAGTTAATTATGTATCTAATATCCCTAACAGAATATAAAACATAAATGTGAATATTACAATAACATAGTGCGAACGACTAAACGCAACCAGAAGTAGGATATTGTAAAAATGCATTTTAATAACAAAGTGTCTCGAATATTACGTAGAAGAATATGTATATTATTGAGTATGTTGTGATCTTTTGTAAAGTAATGAGTGTTATTAAGTAGTTTTTGATAAGTAATATTGAATCAATAATAACACATAGGCGAGTACCTGTAACACATAGTTTTGTTATTTCATATCGAGAGTAGTGAGAACAGGGTACTTGTACCATATTTTGTTCTCGTATGATTTTCACCTATAAGCCAAAACAATAAAACTGAGACACCATTTCCAATGCAATGTTGAAATATTTGTTATTTCATTTTTTACTATCGTAGTAGATGTGTGTACTCGTCCTAGTTATATTCACAGGAATTGATGACTAAATGATGAGGGATCTTTATAAATAAAATATTTAAACGTTTACCAGAAATATAATTCTTAACATCGAAACACTTCATCTTGCTACTACACGTCGTATGATCAATGCGAAATAAAGTTTGTAAAACATGAAATAAATTTATTTTATTGGTATATATTAAATTTAAGTTTTCATATAGTTTTGGTGAGCGTTTAAATTTTAACTGTAAACTATGAATATCGTCCATATTGTGACAAAATGTAACATATTCGTACTTACTCACGATATGATTTCGTTTATGATCTTAACTATCTTGACAAGTAGCAAAATTTCAAGTGTCACATAGTGAGAAATAAATAAGGTCCTCTAGCCAAACATTTAAAAAAAATATATTATACTTATACGAAGCTGAGTACAAAACATTTTATAAATTTTGTGCTTAGAAGAATCTGGTTAATTTAATGTTTGAATCATAAAGTTTTCTACTCCTTATTCCATAAAATTTTACGACCGCTAAATTATAGGTTATACCTAACATATTAATTCTCTGGTCTAGACTACAATAGTTTTTTTTTATATTTAATGTTGATTACCTTATTAATTTGCCATTAAGAAATTGCTTTAATGTTGTAATGTTGTATATGTTATTGGAAAAACCAACAATTTTATTTCAAATGTTATAGTGGAATTAACTTAAAATTACCTTATTTTAGAGCCCATGCTCACTGGGTAACTAATGTGGACCACGCCACAAGAAACTTTTTCTACGGCCGTAGCCAAAATGGTGGCGAAACCTATAGACACCAGACGAGTGGCACTTTATATTATGATCTCACAATGTATTTATCTCCTGGAACCACTAGTTTCCGAGCGAGCGAGGGTCCTTAATGTATATAGAACTGTTTTCGTTTGTTCTAAATGTTATATTATAACCTTCAACGTCTAAACGTCGATGGTTGTCGAAAATACTGTTATATTCCTATAAGGAATTGTATTTACTAGTAAATTATAATAACCAGCTACAGCTTTATAATTTTTATGTGATTTGTGAATTGAATTTTAGCGAGTAGTGAATTGTTACGTGATATTTCTGTTTGAGGTTTCTTAACAAAACCCGTGTACATTTTATAGTTAAAATACAATTTTCCAAATTGTTTGTTGATAGATAATATATTTAAAAGGAGCATTTTGTTACAATTTGGTGTTTAATGGAGTGCGTAAAATATGTAAAATAAAATTTAAAAACATCTATGCATTTTATTGTAATCTCCCCCCGGCTTCATAAATTTCCATAAAATTTAGTATTCTGGAAGTTTTAGGGGCAAACGATCGATCTAGTCTCATCCCTAGGAAATAGCACATGTTTGAGTTTCTTTGTTACTTCTTTTGTCGTGCAACAGTATTATCCACAATTTCAAAACAAAATGGTCATTTCGGCAGTGTGGTTTGGACTTTTTGCGTTATTGGCAATTTAGTGTCTCGGGAGTCGGGTTCGAGTCTCGGTCAGACGAATATTTAGGTGACTGTTTTTAAATATCATAAAAACTAAAAAGACGATTTACAATTAAACTTATATATTTAACTAGCTAAAGAAATAAGTTGTCCAAAATTAATAAAATATCCCAGATACAATAATAAGTATCTATTGCAATCCGCTAATTTTTTCCGTTCTACTAGAACTCCGAGCAAAGCTCGTTCACCGAGGTACTTATTATTGAAGTAGAACGTCCAATGCTTATAACAGCCGATAGATTTTCCGATAGATCGCAAGTTCTAGAGTGAAGTATCAACAATGAGTATGACTAATATTTAAGGAAAACGTATTTGTCATGGCAAGTCATCACTTGAACTAATTTGTTATGAAACCAAATAGAAAATAGAAAATGTTGAGATATGATACACTCTAAAATTTTCATTAAAATGGAAAACATAATTTCATATCAAGTATCGATATGTAACTAATATGTAAATATAATAAAAAACCAAACCACTAATTTATACAACTTGTGAACAACGTAAATAGTTGAACATAAATCAAACATTGATTCCGTAGACATGACATAACATACACACGCATATCAAAACTAATTCAATATCCGGAGAGGAGACGCGAGCGCGATTTGACGAAATCACCCAATCTCGAGATTCCGAGACAGTCTCGAGACCATCCAATCTCGAAATTCCGTGAGGTCTCGAGATTTCCTCGCGCATATCCCAAGATGATTCACGGAGATTATAAAAGGTTTTGTTTTGTAGTCTCCAAATTTATTCTCAATGATACGCGAATGTTGTATCACAAAAGTTTAATTTGGCTATAATAAATGTCATCTTTTATCATGAAATATTATTTCCGTCTGGTTGCGCTTTGAACGAGCGTGATTTCGGGGAATAAATGGTTATTTTGTGTATCTTATACTTTAAAAGAGCAAAACTTGCATGTAATCGGAATCTTGGAAACGGGTGCAAGCATTTTCATGAAATTTAGGTCTTATCCCAGTGAAAGCGCATGTTTAAGTTGTATATTATGTTTCTTCTTTCGATATGCAACAATATATAAATAATTTCGACTCTAATACGTCAGTCCGAATGGCAGTATAGGCATAACTTTTTAATTGTTCAGAAATTCGGAATGTTTGAATATATTCTTTAAATATTTTTATGATTTTTATTTAGACTACTGGCTAGTACACAGAGCTAAGCGCGGTCATCGGTTACCTAGGTCCTAATACAAGAATCTGGAGGCACATGGGTTGAAAAAACTAAGCAAGTTGGATTGATTATTTTATGCAAGTAGATAAAATATATGGAAACGCAAATTGTCACTATATAATTTATTCAAAATTCATAATAGACTCGAAGTTAAAGACAATTTTATGTTTATATATTTTGCCATTTTATTCAAAATAAAAGTCTGCGATCAAACTTGAATGAAAAGCTATCTAGCCATATAAAAATTGTACCTGGAAGCATTTATGAGATAAATACATTTTGAAATAAAGGTTCCCAAGGTCTCCCTGTAGTGGCGAATGAATATGTGTTAATAAGGTCCATTACGCGTGGAAAATAATATATTATTAATACTATTTAAAACATTAAAAAAAAATTATATGTAAATACTTATAATGTGTTTATAACGATTGATTGAACTTTATCAATATTTAATAATAATTTAATTACTAAACAATCATCATCAATTCATGTTTCTAATTAATATGATCAAAGAATTGAGAAATAAGAATTGTATGATTTGAATCATGCGTACAAATGGTAAAATTGACCAATGACGCCGTGATTGCATATTAACCAATTACAGTAAGCCATTTTGACATATTTTAATCGCATCCTTCACGCGAATAGATAATCCGTTCGTTGTATAGTTGCAAAATTTAAATCGTATGTTATCACACAATCTTATACCTACTTTAAACGAGCTAATCTTGTATATACTATAATATGTATAATCGTAATCTTGAAAACGGCTGCAAGGTTTTCCATGAAATTTAATATGCAGAGTTTTGGGGGAGAAAAATCGATCTAGGTAGGTTTTATCGCTGGAAAACTGCCTATTTTTAATTTAAATATGTTTTTACTTTCGTCGTCCAACAATATTACATCAATAATTTCGACTTTAATACGTCAGTCCAATTGGCAGTTTGGCATGCGTATGTGTAATTTTTGCATTGTTCAGAAATAAAAAATGAGGTGGATTCGAATCCTGGTAAAATATTTTTGTGATTGTTTTTATTTTTTAAGGTGTTCCGTAGTTCACGTCTCGGAACCCTTCTGGTTTCGTCATGTCCGTTCGTCCGTCTACGGCTTACCGTCCAAATGCTTAGTGCTAGAAGCATGAAACTTTGCATGGATATGTGTATTTACTACGTCGACAAAGTGTTAAAATAAAATCAAGAAAGTATTTTTTTTGGGGTACCTACCGGTACAGGTGAATTGGGGATGCTTTTTATATATTTTCTATACTGAGCGGTTGCTAAGATTATTTTTTGTTTTAGGAATCCATTTGCGAGAAATTCAGCTTGAAAGCGCATTTTTGTGTTAAAGTAGCTAGTAGTAGTTCTCTAAAAGCTCAAAAAATAAACAAAATAATAATAAAAAAAAAAATGTAAAATAGTACAAAAATGGTACCATTATACAAATTGGTATAATAGTATGTTGTACTACGCGCGCGAGTTTAACTCGCGCTTGGCCGGTTTTTTTAAATCTACTAGAGCTCCGAGCAAAGCTCGGTCACCCGGGTACTTTTATTAAAACTTATGATAAAACGTATGCACATGTTTTCATTCCAACTTATTTTTGTAGGAAAAAATTCACAAATAAATAGTAAACTTCAATAGGAAATAAGCCTAAGCGCGCACTGGCGGCATGATCGCGGCAGCCACCGAAATGTATGCATTGTATTCTCAGTGCGCGCACTTGGCCGCAAGCAGCCACCGGCCGCGGCGGCCAATGAGATCATTGCAACGTAACCTGCGACCACTGGCCGCCGCGATCATTGGGATTGGGATGGGAGAGGATTATTGCGAGCTCGAGACTAGAAGGGCGTTGTGGGACATGTCATGCGACGACTATGTAAACCGAGACATAATGAGGATATTGTAGGAAGAGATCACATAAATATTTGCTAGTTATTCTTCTTGTTTTTTCGCTTTGTACTTGCAAGATATACATCATAGCTATTTCCTTGACGTCCATTTCGAAGCGCTCTGTACTCGGAACTGACAATATTGGCCTCAGTTCCGGCTGCATGCTTGGTCGCGATACTTGCGGCCAGGCTGCGGCAGGCCACCAAAATGTATGCACGCGGCCGCTGGCCGCTTGCGGCCAATTGCGCGAACTGATGATACAATACATACATTTCGGTGGCCACTGCGGCCTAGCAGCTAGTGCGCGCTTATCCTAAATCCGTATGTTTATTGTAATTTAGATTATAGAGCTAGTTGAAGAATAAAGCTGCTTTCAGACTACGTTACAATATAATAGCATTTAGTATGTAGCTCATAGCACAACAATATCGCGCACCATACATTGTTATAGACACGTTCACACTGTACTGTACTATATATTATTGGCTTACTGTACGCTATAAAATGATGCGATACGCCGAGTTCATGCTGTGCTATATCGCGCGCCGCCCTCTTCCTCCTCCCTCACCTTCGGCCGTATCGCAAGCGAAACGAGCGACACAACCATACTGAGCTTGCTATATACTATAAATCGCGTAATTTGAACGCCATGCTATATAGTATAGCATTAGGTCCTTCTTTGCTATACTATATAGCACAATAGTATAGTGTAGTCTGAAATGAGCTTTAAGCGGTGTGTTAGCTGCCGTAGCGCTCGTATCACAAATGCGACGCTACAACGCGCTACGAATTACCGTAGCACGAGATAACGCTACATCAGGCGTAGCACCACCGCTACGCCATTTTTATTGTTATTAATTAATAATTGTCATTGAAATTACGTATTTACTTCAAATAATGCATTTTGCACTGTTAAGAGAAATGCCACAATTCATTATAACTTCATTAAAATAAATTATATAGTAATCATTTATGTAAATTTCTTTGTATTCCTTAATGATAATAGTATTGGTTTAGTTAATATAAAATAAGTAAAAATGTAATATGGAATCAATAAAAGTAATAAAAGAAAAACAGATAAGTAATTCGCTACAATTTTTATAAATTATTTAAAAAGAAACGAGTTTGTTAGGTTTTGAAACTAATTTGGATAAGTTGCAAAGAAAGCTTCTGTATAATATTATATTAACATATTTGTACGCGAATTAGCGTTAAAAATTTCATCTTATTTTGCTGGTTGTTCTAGGACTCTCGGAACTTTCTAGAAACTCGAGCAAACTTCAAAAATATTTATTTAATACAGCAAGTTGAGTGTAAGTTATTGAAACTAATAATGTACTGATTTGAATGCCGATATGAATACAATATTATATTATGTATTTTATTTGTAACATTCTTTTTCAATGTACTGAAGTCATTTATTATTTTTGTTTATCTTCATAATATATGAACACTTGCACTTAGAACAATGATTAAAAACTAAGGATGGATGGACTATGACGTACATTTGATATTTTTTATTTTATATTATATATATATATATTATCGGTATCTCGACAACGGTTACAAGTATTACCATGAAATTTAGTATGCAGGGAGTTTTGGGGGATAAAAATAGAAACTGCCCATTTTTAAGCAATATATGTTTCATTATTTTGTCGTACAACAATATATCAATAATTTCGACTCTTTTACGTCAGTCTGATTGGCGGCTTGGTATGCGTACCTACGTATAATTTTTCCATTGTTTAGAAATTCGGAATGTGGTGGGTTCGAATCCGGGTAAGATTAATATTTTTGTTATTCTAATTATGTACTTTTCTTTTATATATTTTTTTTATTTATTTTTAATTATTTTATCGTCGTACTAAAACACCGAGAAAAGCTCGGTCTCCCAGGTACTATAATGTGATATTATGTAAACCATGTCAATTTGCGACTCCATGTTTTGCTGAACTTACGAGGGCGGGTCAATAAGTCCGTGACTTTTGGAATAAAACACAGATTTTTTGATAAATAAATCATTTTATTTTTCAACGTAGTCCCCCTTGAGCTCTATACACTTTGTCCAACGCTTCTCCAATATTTTTATCCCTTCCAAAAAATATGATTTGTCGAGGTCCTCAAAATAGGCCTTTGTTTGCGAGATGACTTCATCATTGGAGTCAAATCTTTTTCCACCGAGCCATTTTTTCAGGTTTGGGAACAAGAAGTAGTCACTCGGAGCCAAATCTTGAGAATAGGGTGGATGTGGGAGCAATTCATAGCCCAATTCATGGATTTTTGCCATGGCAACTGCACATGTGTGCACCCTTGCATTGTCTTGGTGAAAAAGAATTTTTTTCTTGGCCAAATGAGGTCGGTTTTGTTTTCAAATCCTCATTGAAGCGGTCCAATAAGTTGGCATAATATTCCCATTAATTGTTCTTCCCTTTTGAAGATAGTCAATGTGGATTATCCCACGTGCATCCCAAAAAACAGTCGCCATAACTTTATTGGCTGACAAACCCACCTTGGCCATCTTTGGCGCCGATTCACCCTTAGAAACACACTGTTTTGACTGTTGTTTGGTCTCTGGTGTGTTGTGATGGATCCATGTTTCGTCCACGGTTAAAAAACTCCTCCATATTGTGATTAAACAACGCCAAACCTTCCTGTGAAGTTGTTACACGATTGCGTTTGTGGTCGACTGTGAGCAAACGCGGCACCCATCTTGCGGAAAGCTTTCTCATGCCCAAGTGATCATTCAAAATTGAAACCACTGAGCCATGCGAGATGCCTATGGCTTCCACAATCTCTTGCACTTTTAATCTTCGGTCGGCCAACACCATATCGTGAATTTTTTCGATTGTTTCGGGTGTAGAGACCTCAACTGGGCGTCCAGGACGTTCGGCATCTTCAGTGCTTGTACGGCCACAACGAAATTCAGTAAACCACTTTTATACCATTGAAATCGATGGTGCAGAGTCCCCATAGTATTTATCAAGCTTAGCCTTGGTGTTGGTAATGGTTTTTTTTCGCAAAAAATAATGCTTAATAAGCACACGAAATTCACTTTTTTCCATTGTTTCCTTAAGTTACTGGATAGTCTGATAAAGATAGCTGTAAAACACAAACTAACTGACGCAGCAAGTTCAAATTTTGATAGGAGTCAACTGACAGATGCCTGTTGACAGGAGTAGTGTTGCTTTTTCAGTAAGGAGGTTAGAAAATCAAAAAGTCACGGACTTATTGACCCGCCTTAGTACTGCAAAATATCTCATCAGAATAAACCAACATAGAGTTACGTAGTGGTGTTTATCATTAAAGCATATTGGAATCTTTCGATTATAATACTGGTAGTTCACATAAAATATGTAAAAGTAATCTAGTATTATATTTGATACAGAATATATAAAGTCATAAAGAATAAATATAGCTGTTGTTTTAATACTTTCATCATACTTTATAGTTTTTTGGCGCAGTTGCCAGAGCTAGCTGTGATTATATTTCATAGTGAAATATTATCAGAATGTGTTATGTATCCAGGCGAGCACTGTACATTATTAGAGTTCTCCACATCACTGCATTTACAGATTTATTATTTCGTTTATATTTAATTTTGTAAATATTATTATGTTTTTTATTCAAAATTACTAGCTGTATCCAACTGACGTTGTTCTGTCCTAGCTGTGAACTGGAATTAATAGATATGCCTACAATCTACATACATATATAGTTTCTACACCTACAACAACACCAACAACCTAAACCTACTACTACATATACTACCTAGTATCTACATCTGTAACTACCTACAGAAACCTACACTTACTACCTACACCTATAATCTACATCGATTATCTACATTCTACACCTACTTACCTACAGGTGATGTGTAAAAGAGTTATCGACCACTGAGGGTTGAAGGTTATTATAGTACTAATATCTTTTAAACAATGTGGGTTGGTGTAAGAAGGGTGAAAATTAAGGGTTATATATTTTTTTTTGTAATGACAAATGCGAAAATATAAAATAATAAAAACATTTTTACACAAAAATAAATTTTTGGAGTGGCCACTCTACTTAGGGGTATGAAAAATAATTTGCAACCTATTCTCATACCTACCGAAAACATCTGCAAAATTTCATGAAAATCGGTCAAGCCGTTTCGGTGGAGTTCTCTAACAAACACTGTGAAACGAGAATTTTATTTATAATATTATTGCACAAATTTCGAACGACAAACCAGGAGTCCAATAACATTAAAGTCAATTTTAATTCTTTCATTTACGTTGATAGCTCCCAAAGATAATACTTAATTCTTGGCTGAAACTTTATGTTTTTTTTTTTTTGAGAAGTTTTTATTATTATGTCCGGTTTTATGTCTATCCGGATCCGGATCGTTCCGGATTATTATTTCTGATATTAGGTCCGGTGAGATTGTAAAGGCGATTAAATTTTGTTACATTAAGTTTGCCTTAATGTAACAGTATCACAATTCTTTACTAAATCCTTCGAAACATTAACAATTAACCCTTATAAATGTAATAAGGAATCAGGAAATGTTAATATTGAAATAAAGTTCATCGGTGTCGGAGCTGAATTCCATAAACGCGTGAAATAGTTTCCCGATCGGAGGAGCGCCAACCGCAGCCGCCCAACTTAAAACATGGAATATACGGAAACGAAATTATATCAAATACGTATATTAAACTCTTGTAAATACAGTATCCCACGGGAACACTGTACTTTTTCGGGCCAAAAAGTAGTTAAGTGTCAGTGGCGAAGGATGGTTTTACTTCAGAGGGAAGCCCTAGTCGCTAGACGTCAGTTGTGCACGCTTTTTTGAAAGGAATTTTAGCACCATATTATTATGTATAATTGACAAGGTCGTTA
Source organism: Phengaris arion (assembly GCA_963565745.1). Taxonomy (NCBI): domain Eukaryota; kingdom Metazoa; phylum Arthropoda; class Insecta; order Lepidoptera; family Lycaenidae; genus Phengaris; species Phengaris arion. Next base: position 32,761,074 of record OY751432.1, on the reverse strand, counting down.
CAAGCGTGTAGATTTGTGTCGTGTCCGAGAGAAATTGTAAATACTTAGGTAACTATTCTTATAGCTATACCTACGGTTCCTATTCCTATAGTTATATATACGGTATTCTTATACCTACAACTAGGTATATTTCAAAATACAAAATAGGTATTTTTAGAGGATTAAAAACACTGTTAAACAAATCACCATTAATTTATTAACTTCCAAATCAACCGAATACCGTTCGAAATTCAAACGTGCATTTTCTTTATATCCATGACGCAATGGTCGCCATGACTGTTCTCGAATCTAGGGAGAGTGTGAGTCGGTGTTTTAGGGTTGCGCCGCCTTTATTTGGTAATCGATGTACTTAATAATTAAACGTTTTTCTGTATATTAATTGACTGTTGTAAGTTAATCATAATATTAAAATACTGCCACGGTACTATCACCTATTAAATAATAATATATAATATGTATTATAATCGTCTATTATTATGATATCTACATATTAATATTGTTAATTGGTACGTATCCATCATTCCGCTTACCGTAAAAGTAGATTTATTTAAACGATTTATCACCAACAATAAACACAATCTCACATTCAATATTCACATTTAAGTACATAAACACGTATTACTTTAAACTTTAAGACAAATTATATTTATCACTTCTCACTGCTCAATAAAATTTCAACAATAATTATTATTAACGTAATAACATGATTTTAAATCCTAGGACGCGCGACTGAGGTACCGTCGAGCTACTTTTCCAAATTCTTTTGTCTCATGATGCATGTGATATTATCTAATAATAACTCCTCATTGTGAAAGCTACAAAATTGCGGGTTAATGTCACAGAAAAATAGCTCTTAATTACTTCGAACTGTCATCGGACAAATGATATTAATAATATTATTATTTAGTTGGCCAGCCGGCTATTAAAAACAAGTTTGAATTTCAACTTTATTTCTAACGAGATAAGGTTCCTATGATCTCCCACCATAACTCCGAATATATCGGATTTTAAAGAGATCTGTGATTCCAATGTCGCTTGAGTCGGTCTACATCGCGCTATCGCTTGTCCGACCTGACTTTTATGAGATATTATTGTTTTCCATATCTTAGTCGTGGCTGGAGGTCTTCCTGAGGTAATCTGAAAGGGAAGCCGATAAGAATGGAATTCTTTAGACCCTTCGCCACTGCTATGTGTTAATCCAGAGCTCAAACCACTACTATACCAAATTTTATCAAAATCCGATCAGTAGTTTATGTGTGAAAGAGTAACAAACATTCATCCATCAATCCTCACAAACTTTTACATTTATAATTTTAGTAGAATTTCCCAAAGCTTTCTTTCGATACTTCCGCTCCGAAGCAATAAACATTATCACCTCTCATTATACGTTTAAGTTTTCCTTAAAATTATTTATGGACGCATTTATGTTTGAGCGTAATCTCTTGCGGATATAAATAATTTATTAAATCCGCCCGGCGATGTGTAGTCGCAAAAAATCGGTTTACGAGTGCGGAGCGGACGCTACCCGCACTCGGGAGGAGGGAACAAATTGGATGCTTAAAATTCAATTTAAAGGTTTCATGGACCACCTCATCTGCCGGACTCCACAGTCCACACGTGTCCGGATGAGAACGCAATTATTTTACAGTAACTTGGGAGCGTTCAAATGTTTATGGGCGACTCACGGCCGTACGCCCGCGCCGCACAACTGGGTTGCTGGAAATGGAACAACGATATAACTTAGTTGAATTGTTTGCACTAGAACTTGAAGTATACATACTAGCCGAATTAGCATAATACACTTACTACGCTACTTATTATCATATTTTATTACGTACCGACGCCTGCTCCAGGCGTTGCCAGCGCTTCGGCCGATTACGTTCAGACTTGCGACTGCAATAAGTAGCAAGTCTATGCTACATCATGAAAAATAACTACAATGGGTTCTATTTAACTTCTATGTCATAGACGTATATATTATAGACGAGGCATGTCGAGGCTAAAACTGTCCCCACTTAAATGGACCGAATTTTAGAGTTTTTTGGGCCATTTTGACTTTTGAGGTATAGTGAAATCGAGATAGCTGACATTTGAGATGCCATGGTGATATCAAGACAGCGTAACTTTTTATTGTCTCGTTTAAAGTATAAAATGTAGCTTTGATGCAGAAGTGCGTATTGCGAATCGCATTCTTTTACAATTAAGTAGTTTTTTTTTTACTGAAATACCAAATGCTACAAAGTATGTATTAGGTCATTATATGTCATATGAAATTGGCGTTTTGTAAAGGAGGAACATAAAGTCGTTTTTTTTAACATACCTAATCAAAAATTTAATCAAAATATATACCATTGCTATCTATGCACTTTTGCCATCTCATAGGTATTTCATTGATTCCTTTACTAAAAAAACCATTCGGAGGGGAATCAATAAAATCTTCGAAGGCGCTTTAGGCTGCCCCATCGGAGTTGAATTTTTTCCCTTGCAAGAAGTTATTCAAATTTCTAAAAAAATGGTAATCTGTTTGAGCGAGGTCCGGGGAGTACGATGGATGTCTTAGACAGTCTAATTGAAGCTCCTCTAATTTGGTAGCCGTCTGTTGTGCAGTGAGTGGTCTAGCGTTGTCCTAAAGCAGTAGTGGCCTAGAGCGAATGACCAACCTCGGTTGTTTAGCAGCTAGCTTTTCCATCATGATTTGCAGTTGCTGGCAATAGACATCTGCCGTAATCGTCTAGCCAGATTTAAGAAAGCTGTAGTGAACGACACTGGCACTAGTCCATCAAACGCTTTTGCGACACCGCCGCCATACCTACACATCATTAATCCTTCGAGCCGTTTCTGCAGCACTGGTGCCACGGTGGAACTCGTACTCGAAAATAATACGATATTTCAAGTTTTAAATTTTGTAAGCAGAGTGACGCAAAAAAAAAACAAAAAGAGGAAAAAACAAATGAATTATGGTTTTCGAAACACTAACGCATGAGTAAATAGTGGTATAAATTTGAAATTGGAATTCCTAACCAAGGAAGATATATTTGAGATCAAAGTGGCCAGTACGACAAAACGCCAATTTCATATGTAAGGACCTAATATTACAACATGTCAATATATAAGAGTGAGCGACGAAAAATAAAAACATCGTCATATATTATGTAATCGTAAAGTTTTTGTCTGAGGGTATCGTTTATGCTAAGCGGCGGCCGTAAAAGAGATTGCCTATTCTGGAGACGCGAAACTGTGTTGTGTTCTGACCCTTATGCTTATAACAGTACATCAATATACTTCGACACAACTGTCAAAAACATCTAAGAATCGATATGCGAATAACCAAATCTTACCAGATTTTTTTATACGTCACCTAGAACAGGCATGACCAACTTGCGGCCCGGAGACAATATATAGTAATGTTTGAGAAACATTGATTTTTGGGGTTTTGTGGGCGAATTGTGGATTTTTATAGATGTGCGGGCCCGTTCAGGTTTGGCTAAAATAAAAAACAATGTTAAAAGGTTAGTCATGCCTGATCTAGAATATCTATGTATCGATGGGTCCTACGTATAAGGGCCAAAATGAAAAGTGACAACTTTACAGGAGAGGCGTTCAAAGTTTAAACTTGGTGTAATTTTAGATTGATAAAACCGAAATTTATGAAACTTTGCTAGTTTACTAAGACAATTATTGTCCTCCTTATTTATAGTACACTATTTTATATTTATATTGATTAGTTTTTTTTACTGCACATTGGCCCTTTAACGTTAGGTTTTGTTAAAATTATTGATATTAAAAAACAACATAAAAGGGCCAATGTGTCAAATTGGCCTATATACGTGTTGTATGCTTTGTTGTATAAAATATATATTTTTATATATTTTGGCTCATAAAATTTATTAGCAACTTAAGCAGTTTATTTTTAATGAATTGTTATAAAAGCTATTTGGATATATAGATAATTAAATCACATTGACACATTAACGTTTTACAATCTGTCAACTTACTAACGTGTTTTCAGTTAGGTATTTTAAAAACTAGATAAAACTCACAATAGTTTTAATTGCGGTAGCTTAAAACTACGATAATTATGGACCCGTATTCAATATTCTTTGGTTTTATAAGAATAATAATTAACAAAAAAAAGTGAGATCTAAGTTTGATTAACAAAATCACGTACGTAAAAGTAAACTTATATAAAATAATGTACTTAACATTATTACTTTGAAATAAAGTCACTAAAAAACTTAACAAAAATAAAATTCTTAGTAATTGGCGTAAACAAAATTTAAAGTCTCTGTACTACAAATCAATAATAAAGTTTCCAAAATCAACAATATTACTGATTGTCGTTATTGTCACTATCACTCATTGGCACAGTGTCATTAGATGCTACTAAATTTTCATAATAACTACGGTAAACAGTTGTGATAATAAGTTTTCGACATAAATCCAGCAAGCTTTTCTTCTTAGAAGGTGCAATCGGTAATAGTTGATTCTAACATGGTTACAGAGGAATATCTGTTGGTCTATCTGCAATTCGTCTTCTTGTTCGCACTGTTTGATCTAATATTTTAATATTATTTTCAAAAGCATCTTCACTCAAATCATATTTATAGTACAAAACATATAATTGGTCTCGGCCTACACGAATTTGCTTTATTTTAGACCAAAGGATTTTTTGTCCTTCTGAGTTTTTAGTCCGATTAAACTGTGAATTTGCCTGCATATTTTTGAAGTTATAAAACATATTTTGAGGTATGTCTATGACGTTATAAGGACTTCCTTTTGATTTTGCCCAACGAATCAATGAGCTCCATTCAGAGGGTGTATAAATATTTATAATAATATAAATATTTATTTATATATATATATATATATATAATATATTTTGAAGCTCGTTCAATGGTGGCGTGTATGGAGTCGCCTTCATTTTGAGTGTGGCCTACCTCAAGAAAAGAGTGTTTTATATTCAAATTAAACTGTTTAGATGCGTAAAGATACATAACAAACATAATCGTGTTTCGATTTTGGCCAGCGCAGTTGTCTGACCAAAATCTGAAGTCATCACAGCCTTCCTGACTTTTTAATTTAATTATATCATAAACACAACTCGCTATTTCATTCGATCCCTTCATTGGAATTTGTTCATTCCATAAATAACAGGCACCAATTAAATTCCCAACATCAAAAACTGATAAATTATATATATTTTAACCTCTTGCTGTAATAAAATAAACTAATCTCACCACTTGGGGACAGCAATACTTTTTGCAAATAAAAAGTTGCGCAGAAAATTTTTGTGTTATTTTGTGAATCACGTTTATCCTTTTCTTTTAAAGATCTAGCCAGATACTTTTTAATTATATGATTATCAAAATTTATTTTATTTTCTGAAGTAACAGGGCCGTTTTTGTAAGAATGGCAAACATGGCATTGATCTTTTTTAGGCTGGTGAAATAATATATTAATATTATTGTTTATTATATCCCTGTATTGCCGTAACGACTTACATTTATTACAATATTTAGTTGGATCATACCATTCTTTGTATAATTTAAACATGCGAATAAAACTTAAAGATCCATCTAAATAAAGTTTTTTACTATCTTTACGACAATAATGTGAATCGACTGGTTCAAATGACTTGACGTGGTCCAGTACACTTTTGATAATTTCTGCATCAACAGATGTTTTATGGTGCTCATGACGTCCTCTATTATCAACCATAATGAGGCTATTTGTGTCAGAAATTTTATTCATTGCTGTTCTAATCATTTTTGGTCCACAACTAATAGTATTCAAAAACATCGTCTTGCATACCACTAGTTTCGTCTTTTGATTATTTCGAGTAACAGGCAAATGATACACATACCTGTATGATCTTCGTGATTCACCCTGAGTAACTGTTCTTTTTTTAAAGATTTGTTATGTTATGTTGGTAGACAGTGTTAAGTCTTTTGTGATTGGCGGAACGCAAGCAGAAGCTTGTGCGTTATTAGTTTTGATATGTTGGCAAACCTGTTCACTTTAGCAAATCAGATTTGAAAGATTTTGTTAAGTTAACTTATGTTGGTACACAGTGTTAAGTCTGTTATGATTGGTGGAACGCAAGCAAAAGCTTGGACATGGTTCTTGGAATTGGCGGGTTTTTCGGGTTATATTTAGAGGAAGTTAACAAATTGGGATAGATTCGATTCGAGGAATTTGGGAAAGATAGCCACCGCCAAGAAACTTGTCTGTTCCCGCCATTATTACAATTGTGAGTAAATTAATGATAGTTTGTGCATTTAAAACTCGATATAACTAAACTTTGTAATTGATACCGATATGGCCCGCATGTTCCCGCTCTGGCTTCCCCTGATCCGACATATATATATATATATTGATATCTATTAAAAAAACTACCTCACATTTTGCAGCAACTTGTAATTTTATTACAGCAGTATCGTAATAATGTAACATGACGAAGTTTTATGTTTATTAGAGAAACTTAAATGATAAAATAATTCATATTCAACCAACATGAATAAGTCTGAATATAAATTCAATGCTTGTTCATTTAGCTCACTCAAACCAGACTCGGAATTAGACAATTAATGTTATAATAAATTCAACTTTTAACTTCCCTTTGTTTTCCATTCATTTTAAATTACTATTGGATTCCTTCATATTTAGGGTTCCGTACCTCAAAAGGAAAAACGGAACCCTTATACGATCACTCCGTCTGTTCGTCCTTCTGTCTAACTGTCAAGACCTTTTATATCGGGAATTCGTGGAGGTATCAAGTTGAAATCAAAACCCTACACACTACTAGGTATATAGGGGTATAATATTAAAGGGCTTGATATTATGAGCATTCCAAAACATATAATATTTTTACGAGGCATAATTTTTTAAATTTAAAATGAAAAATTATAAAAATAATAACTTCTCCATACAAAACTTCATCAACAATTTTCAGGCTTTTGTCTAGCCTAGGCTCGTATCTGCGAGACACGATTCCTGAATTAATTAATGATATTCTTTGTACGGAACCCTCGGTGGGCGAGTCTGACTAGCTCTTGTCCGGTTTTTATTAATTCAATGGATTGCGATCAGTGTTTGGCGCATTGTTAGGAAAACGAAGAAAAACTTAAACTTTTTCGATCAGATTTTTTAAATCTCTGGAATATCTAATTAATCGTCTAAAATTATTTTTAAAATTAAGTCTGATATACATAATTCTTAACCACGTTTAAAAAAAATTCAAAGCATACTTATTTTTAATTTTTAGGGTTCTAATAACTGAGACTTCGCTGTCCATCCGTCCGTTTGTCCTTCAGTCTGTCTGTCACCATGCTATATCTCGTGTACATGATAGTCAGACAGTTAGAATTTCCAGAGATGATGTATTTCTATTGCCGCTATGCCGTTACAAATTCTTAAAATAGAAAGAAAAATATTTGTGAAAATATTATACTAAGGCGGGTCAATAAGTCCGTGACTTTTTGAATTTCTAACCTCCTTACTGAAAAAGCAACACTACTCCTGTCAACAGGCATCTGTCAGTTGACTCCTATCAAAATTTGAACTTGCTGCGTCAGTTAGTTTGTGTTTTACAGCTATCTTTATCAGACTATCCAGTAACTTAAGGAAACAATGGAAAAAAGTGAATTTCGTGTGCTTATTAAGCATTATTTTTTGCGAAAAAAACCATTACCGAGACCAAGGCTAAGCTTGATAAATACTATGGGGACTCTGCACCATCGATTTCAATGGTAAAAAAGTGGTTTACTGAATTTCGTTGTGGCCTTACAAGCACTGAAGATGCCGAACGTCCTGGACGCCCAGTTGAGGTCTCTACACCCGAAACAATCGAAAAAATTCACGATATGGTGTTGGCCGATCGAAGATTGAAAGTGCAAGAGATTGTGGAAGCCATAGGCATCTCGCATGGCTCAGTGGTTTCAATTTTGAATGATCACTTGGGCATGAGAAAGCTTTCCGCAAGATGGGTGCCGCGTTTGCTCACAGTCGACCACAAACGCAATCGTGTAACAACTTCACAGGAAGGTTTGGCGTTGTTTAATCACAATATGGAGGAGTTTTTTAACCGTGGACGAAACATGAATCCATCACAATACACCAGAGACCAAACAACAGTCAAAACAGTGTGTTTCTAAGGGTGAATCGGCGCCAAAGAAGGCCAAGGTGGGTTTGTCAGCCAATAAAGTTATGGCGACTGTTTTTTGGGATGCACGTGGGATAATCCACATTGACTATCTTCAAAAGGGAAGAACAATTAATGGGGAATATTATGCCAACTTATTGGACCGCTTCAATGAGGATTTGAAAAAAAACCGACCTCATTTGGCCAAGAAAAAAGTTCTTTTTCACCAAGACAATGCAAGGGTGCACACATGTGCAGTTTACATGGCAAAAATCCATGAATTGGGCTATGAATTGCTTCCACATCCACCCTATTCTCCTGATTTCGCTCCGAGTGACTACTTCTTGTTCCCAAACCTGAAAAAATGGCTCGGTGGAAAAAGATTTGACTCCAATGATGAAGTCATCTCGCAAACAAAGGCCTATTTTGAGGACCTCGACAAATCATATTTTTTGGAAGGGATAAAAAAATTGGAGAAGCGTTGAACAAAGTGTATAGAGCTCAAGGGGGACTACGTTGAAAAATAAAATGATTTATTTATCAAAAAATCTGTGTTTTATTCCAAAAGTCACGGACTTATTGACCCGCCCTCGTACGTACTAAACGTGATTTTTTGGCCGTTTTTTGATCGATATTAATAACAGCAACAGGTAGACGTTTGGAATATTCACCGAATAGTAAGTTGTACATGGGGTAGCTCCCCATACATGTGAAGTGCGGATGAATTTTTTTTTATTCCATCCCATCATGTATTATATGTATTATATATTATATTATATGTCGAATAGGTATTTTTAAATAAAGGGTACATCGTACATTACTTTTTTATTATGTAAACCATTTTCGAGTAATCGACTTGTGGGTACAGTTTTGATCTCGAATTGCATCGAATCGAAAAATGTAGCCAGATTAATTTCACAAGTTTAATTTAACGACTTTAAAAAGGTAGAAAAGAAATATCCATTTCCAGAGGAACGTGAAGTCTGCAGTAGAGAAATAATTGATCAGTGATGATGAAGAAAATATACTATACATTTGGGTTTGTTAATATGGCTGATGCATAATATAATAGATGACTAATTAATATTATGTAAAAAATTGTTATTTTCAAGTGTACTTTAGTAATTGAGATATATCTAAAATTATTTTTTGCTAAATTAGTAAAAAAAAATATTAGTTCACTTACATCATAATATTATACAAAAACATTAATTACAGTAGCTAAGTATGAACTTAAATGGACAAATTTCGGAGATATGTATTTGCAAATAATTATGTTCTTGCGACCCATATATTATTTCATACACTTTTACCTAGGCGTGACGCCACAGTTTATGCTACTTTTGTATGGAGCGAGAGTTGCGAAATTCTGTAAACATATATGTGAAACCTTTGAAAATATTTATTTTTTTAAGATACTGTTTTTTCTGCGAAATTACTTGTCATTAAGAGTACCATTCGTTTATACAAGAAAAAAAATCAGTTTATAAAAAAAAAACCGTAGACAGTATTAATATGTATTATACGACGCACCATTACTTTTATGTCCAGGATTAAATAAAAATGCCTGAATGGTAACATAGTATCTTTACGACACCGATTCTTCTCGTCAATTACGCAATAAACTTTCGCTTGACGTCTTTTAAATGCATTCGATTTTAGCTTACATGCAAAATTATATATGTAATATAATTCGTGACTTATATGCAATATGTTATGTTTCAAATAAAAGGCAGAAGAATCGAAACTATATATTTAGTTTTGAATATCAAATAAGTAAACACTAGCAAGTTCACACGTCATATGGTCTTCACACATATAACCAAATACACGGATTTGGAGCCCAAACCCGGACATATGAACAGGTTTTTTAAGTAATAAAAAAAGTTAAAAATTAGAAAAAAATGCAAACTTAAAATTTTAATTTTATTATTATTTTAAATGTAAAAAAAAACAGATTATAATTACAGTTTCTTACAATTTTTCTGCAAAATTACCTGTTGAAACTATAACCTAAAAAACAAGTCACATTTAAAAGAAACAAATGTTTTTTGTAAAAAGCGAGAGCGGAGCGAGCGAATTTTTTTTTCTATTGTTATAGCAGTTAAAGTTTTTGTTATCAGAAACCCTCTCCTCTTTTCTTGATTTTTAACTCTGCGTTTTATTTAAATTAGCTTCGAACGTTTAATTTAAATAAGCTTTAAATATTATGGTTTACAAGAATAAAGTCAAACAAAAACTACATAAAATAGTTAAAGATACAGAAGCTGGAGTAGTATACAAGGGTACGTAAGGGTAATAGTATATTAATAGAACTGTCTTCAGGAAGCGCTACCGCTACCGCTACCGGAAGCTGCTCTGTGAAAAAAACAAAGCCTCGGCGCCGCTACCTCCATAATTTAGCTAATGGAGAACTGCACTATATTACTATACTTACATGATAACAGTAATATTGCTAGTAAATATTTCAGTTATATTATGTACAAGGGTTGAAACTTCCAAGGGTCCCGAATCTAAATCCTTTAATTAAGATATTTCAAACTTTAAGGTAAGGCATCAATTCTATTCTAATACTTGTCTGTGTTCGTGTCGCCTTGAAGTAAACACATTGGTATTTTTAAATTTTACTGATGACTATATAATGGCAAAAATAAGCAGACAGAACACATGATGTTAAGCAATTACCGTTTACATGACAGTGGACACCCGTCACACCAAAAGGTCGATTCTGCAAATTATGCATAAACCCTGCAATAATACAGTTACAATCCAGTCCCCATATGTGAAACCTGCAAAATGATATTCTCTTAAACGTCAAACAAACGTAAAACGTGATTTGATTGGTCCAAGCTCCAAAATTTATGATATCAAGACGATTCATTTATAATTTAATAGAAGTCGGTACCAGCCCAAACAATATCATACAATATTTTATAGTTCAAATTTGCTGGTACCGACCTCAAAATTAAGAAGATTGAGTAGAGAAATAGTTAAAATTTTAGCCGAATTTAAAAGGGGAATTATTTAGAAAATAAGATTTATTTCATACTTTTTTGTGTATTTTTACTTTGGAAGTCAGTTAAATTTTTTGTTTATAAATAATAATTTTTCCCCTTTTAGTGACATTTGTTAAATTATTCTTAATACATTAACGTTAAAAAAAATGAATGTATTATTGAATACGCACCAAGCTTCCATTAGTAATTATATTATTTTGTAATGATATTTAATGATAATTACTGTTAGTTACATAATGGCATATGATTGCAGACTTTATTTAAACAACGCAGAAATTTCCAAACGCGCACCTATAAACACTGAGGAGTTCTGTTCAGTGCTTTTGGATCCAGGGTATACTTTGGTGCAAAGTCTTATTTTGTGGTAGCATATTTGTGTTACTTCAGAAAAAGTCAAAATCACTATATGTGTTCATATAAATTTGGAAGAGTTACCTCGATTCCTCATGGATTCCATCATCAGGTTTCCACTTTAGTGACTAAAGGACCAATTTCGAATTATACCTAAAATCATAACAAAAGAATTTTGCAAATACGTCCATAAACGGCAGAGTAATGTTCAAAGATATCCGTGTCGGTGTAAAATACTACGAGAAATACCTTTTATATTATCATAATATGATGATGTATGGTGTGATGATGGTGTTGATGATGATGATTACTTTTTTTTTATTACTCTAATTGATATAGTGGCATATTCTTGCAGTTCTTTAAACAACGCCGAAATCACCAAACATGTGTCTATAAGGAGTCATATGTTTTGTTCGGTATCATATGCTTGGACTACTTCAGAAAAATTTATACCCTATACATCAAAAAATAATTAAGAATTTTGAAAATCGGTCTTCAGACGGCGGAATAATTGTTGAACATACAATATATATATATATATATATATATATATATATATGTATTTTCTTACTTCACGTTATGTATTTTCAGCATGCTCGCATAAACGGGCTTAGAAGCGCTGCATTTTAAGCACAATTTTCAGCAGAATTTTTTATTAGCGATAGTGGCTACGTCCTTTTATGCGGTGTATTGTTATTAAAGAGAAATTGTGTGTGTTATTCATAAAGTTTTAAACGCGAGCTATAAACTACTTTACCTGAGGCACAAAAGTTGCGCTTGTATTTTTAAGACTTTAAGCGAAAAACCACACCTTAAATTGAACTTTTTTAGAAATATATAATAGATCGCTACCATTCTTCCCTTTTAACTCCGTTTTGAAACATAGAGAAGTGTAATACACTTATTTTCTCTGTTAACGTTTAGCAGCCTCAGTCGCGAATATGTTTTATTACCAGACTACGGCGAAGCCAACGGGAAGAGAATTTGGGAATAGATTTTGGTAATCTATGTATGTAATATGTTTGTTCCACCGTATCGTCTAAACTACTGATCCTATTTAAAAAAATTAGGTGTCAATAGGTTCGTAATAATAGCCCGGGTAACATAGACTATAATTTACGTCGTTGGGTTGTAGTTTATATAAAAAAATATAGCTATATGGAATGGATTGGATTGGATCGGAGCATCGATAGAGGAAGAACATTGCAAAAGCGTTTCGGTAAGGCGGCCTTTTAATTGTCAATAAATGCGAGTCCCGGGACACCGAAGCCTTGTTCCCTTGGAATAATTAACGAACTTCCGCGATTTTCAAGTTTGTAAATTGCCTGATGGTTTCATCGAGCCACCTCTCGGTCCGCTGATATAAATTACGGCCGCTGATAATTAATCTTAGTGATTTAAGAACACCCTTTCCTTGTACGCTCCAATTATATCCAATTTCTTTTCTCGACGAGTAATTACTGATTTGAATAACGGGAAGTATAATATTTCTTTGAGGTAACAAGATATGGATGATGAGATGGACAAAAATATTGTGAACTAGAAGCACACGTTGTTCTGTCATAACTGAAACTGGAATAAATAACTAACTACATCTACACCTTCTACATCTTCATCCACTCCTACATCTACACCCACACCGACAACTACCTACTAAAATAAACCAAACAGGTAAACTGAACGCAACTATAAATATTTGACAGTGCAGTCAAGCCAATGTATTATCTCACCGTTTAAACCTTCCCTGAGCTTTCACAATTATTTCAAGACCAAAATTAGACAAATCGGTCCAGCTGTTCTCAAGTTGTAGCGAGACATTGCGAGCGCAATCCACTTTTAAATACAAGAATATTATTTCAGGTATTGTTGCTTGCAGAACTGAACTTAACTAGAAATTGAGTAAGCTCAATAATAAACTTTCTTTTCTATTTCGTACAGTCATGAAGTTCGCTTATACACCTGCGTGTCAAATAGTATAGCAGATGTGTGCTGGCTTCGCTTAACCTTTCACTATCTTATACATAAGCACAACGTTTTCGATGCACCAAAATAAATGAGGTACGTTGGTAAAGTTGATGGCTCCGTTACGAAGATGTATCGTTTTGTCGACAGAACCAAAGGCGCATGTTACGTTCTGAAATTTTGTGAGGCGGGCATGTTTTTTGTCTTAGAATCAAACTATATAAGTAAAAACCAAGGTTGGACCATTATCTGGCCCAAAGAGTGAGTATCGCAATCCACCGGGGAAACTCTTTGAGCCTTTTAGGTATTCTGCCTGGTGGGGATGACCTGGGAGATTTCTTTTTACTGTAGCTTTTTAAGATTTTCTAGTATTCATTTTTTTTAGTACTTTTATAGTTTTAAATATATTAAGTAGTTACTACTATAGATATTAATATTGAAATAAACATTTTAAATTAGTAAAAACTCTTTGATTACAATATACCAAGAATTTTGTTTTTGGCAAAGATTTCAAAAAAGATGACGTACATTTGACACAACAAATCTTCATACAAGAAAAAGTTACGCCATCTTGGTTTTCTATCTCAAATGTCAGCCATCTTGATTTTACAAATATTGAAATAGCCCCAAACACTTCAAAAGTGGGGCCATTTAAGTGAAGACAGTTTTTGAGTCAACATGCCTCGTCTATAATATATAGGTACGTCTATGGTTTTTGGACATTTATCAAATTTTAGGGAATTATCAAAATATGTGACCCACGTACGATTTTAGGTAGAGAAACATATTATTAATACCAATCTTCTGTGCCAGTGCTAGCACATGAGAAGTAGATTGGTATTAAGCGGCGCCGATACGAAAAATAATGCTAAATGTATTTCCATCTTTCCCTGTATTAGATGAAAACCAGCTTAGTAATGCGTATATAAAAGTATTAAGCAAATCTGTCTACAGACACCAAAGAAAAAAGTTAATATTTGTACAAAAATTTGATATAATGTTTTTCAAATATTCTGGGATCTTGTTATAAATTCTTTGCCTTGCTCCACCTATAAAGGGATAGGTTTGGCCGGCGCGGCTCGGCAGCGGTTAAATTTGTCTTACGTATTATTAAATGCTTGCCTAAATTAATTTTACATAATCCTTTGCGAACGTGCTTAAAATATCTCTTTCATTTATACGAGTTAGTAAGTACATAAAAACTTTATGATGGTTAACCAGACAAAAAAGCAGACAGACTGGCTAAATTAATAATTCTGTATTTAACACATAAATGCGTATTTGTTTTCGAAATGCACTAGTTTTTGCACCCGACTTCGTCCGCGTGTATCCCCATTGCACCCCGTGGGGTATCTATTTCCAAAAATCATTTTGTGCTAGATTTCTACGTCAGTCGTCACAATAACCAACTGCGTGCCAAAATTCAACGCCATCCGTTCAGTTGCTGATATTTCATAATCGTATCCAAACTTTATCACATCTCTAAAAGGGTATATATGTACTCAATTATTTATATTTATTGATATACCTCGGATATTAAATTTCATGGAAACCGGGACAGATTTTAAATATATTACATTCAAACCTTCAACCTTTATTTTACATCCTCCGAGGGTGACTTCTAATAAACTCTGAAATACCTATTTAATGAAATGTATTTAAGAGCGTGAAGATCATTTTCATACAAGTCGGAGCATAATGAATGCAATATTTAAAGATTTTCTATACAAACTTTTAAACCCTATTACACCATTTGTGGATTTTTTCAAAATCCCTTTTTGAGTCTCTACATTATAAATTGAAACTAGTGTCTAAATTTCACATTTCTACCATAATATTAGCGGTTACGGCTGTGGAAGCGTCTATAATATGTCAGTCAATCAGTGAGGAGATCTTATACTTCAAACGAGACAATCTTGTATTTATATAATCGGTTTCTTGAAAGCGGCTTCAATTAGTATGTAGGCATTTTGGGGGGAGAAAAATCGATCTAGCTAGGTTGAAACTGCGCATTTTTAAGCTATATATGTTTTTTCTTTCGTCGTCGTTTCGTTTTTCGTGAAAAATTTCGACACTATTATCTCAGTCCCATTGGCAGTTTGGTATGCGTATGTTTAATTTTTGTTTTGTTCCAACATTCGGAATGGTGAGTTCGAAGACCTACCGGTCAGATAAATATTATTATGATTGTTTCTATTTTTTTTTTAATTTATCAGTACTCCGAACAAAGCTCGGGTACCCAGGTACTCATTTATAACCGACTTCCAAAAATAGGAGGCGGTTATACGTTCGGCTGTATATATATATATTAGGTCATTACATATGAAATTGACGTTTTGTAAGGGAGGAACATAAAGTCGATTTTTTTTAAACATAATATATTTATTTATTTAAAATATATACCATTGCTATCTATGCACTTTTGCCATATCAAAGGTAGTTCATTGATTACTTTACTAAAAAAAATATTCGGACAGGAATCAATAAAATCTATGATGGCGCTTTGGATTGCCCCATCGGAGTTGAATTTTTTCTCTCGCAAGAAGTTATCCAAATTTCGAAAAAAATGGTAATTTGTTGGAGCAAGGTCCGAGGTGTACGGCTCATTCCAATTGAAGCTCCTCTAATTTGGTAGCCGTCTGTTGTGCAGTGTGTGGTCTAAGCGTTGTCCTGAAGCAGCAGTGGCCTAGAGCGAATGACCAACCTCGGTTGGCAATAGACATCTGCCGTAATCGTTTGGCCAGATTTAAGAAAGCTGTAGTGAACGACACCGGCACTAGTCCACCAAACGCTCACAAGTAACTGTTTTTGAGTTAATTTTCGCTTGGGGCAGACTTTGGCTGGTTCGCCGAGGATCAGCCATTGCGATGAGCGTTTCCGATTATCGTACAGGATCCACTTTTCATCACAGATAATGATTCGATTTAAAATCTCTTCATTATTGTGCCAGTTGAGTAATGTAACGCAGCAGTCGACGCGCGTTTGTCGGTTTGCTGTACTCAATTCATGAGGTTCACGCTTTTAAGCTTTTTCACCTTCCGAATTTGCTTCAAGTGGATTAAAACAGTTTTATCACTAACACCGCAGCCTACAGCTAACTCGGACGTGGTTTGCGATGGATCCGCTTCCTCAATAGCCTTCAATTCTTCATTATCAAGTTTAGTCTCCGGCCATCCACGGGGCTTGTTCTGCAGGTCGAAATTTCCAGAACAAAAACGTTGGAACCAAAAACTCACTGTGTTTTCTTTTGCGACACCAACGCCATATCATTAATCCTTTGAAACGTTTCTGCAGCACTGGTGCCTTTGTGGAACTCGTACTCGAAAATAATACGATATTTCAAGGTTTCCATTTTGTAAACAGAGTGACCCAAAGGAAAAACTAAAAGAGGAAAAAACAAATGAATGACGGTTTTCGAAACACGAATGCATGAGTAAGTAGCGGTATAAATTTGAAATTGGAATTCCAAACCAAAGAAGATATATTTGAGATCAAAGTGGCCAGTACGACAATACGCCAATTTCATATGTAAGGACCTAATATACATATTTTTTTGTATGTTCCACGATTAACTGCCGTCTGTGGACCGATTTTCAATTTTCAAAATACTTTTTTTGATGTTTAGGGTTTATACAGAATTAGTTCTTTTGATATCTAAGTGGTGACGTGATGATGGGATTATATGGACACATATGGTGATTTAGACTTTTTCTGAAGAAATCCAAGCATATGCTACCAAAATGGAAGATTTTGTTCCGAGGTATACCCTGGATCCAAAAGTATTGAACAGAACTCCTGACTCCATATAGATACATGTTTGGAGATTTCGGCATTGTTTAAAAAAACTGCAAGCATTTGCCACTATGTCAACACCGTCATCACTCCATACATCATCATATTATGATGATATAAGGGTACTTCTTATAGTGTTTTACACCGACACGGATATCTTTGTTTATTACTCTGCCGTTTACGGACGTATTTGATTTTTTTGTTGTTGTTGTTATAAAGTGTATGATTCGAAATTGGTCCTTTAGTCATTGAAGTGGAAACCTGATAATGGGATCTATGAAGAATTGAGGGCACTGCTCGAAATTTATATGGACACATATAGTGATTTTGCCTTTTTATAAAGTAACACAAGCATGTGCTATAAAATGATATGATTTTGTACCAAGGTATACTCTGGATCCAAAAGCACTGAACATAACTCCTTAGTCTTTAAAGATACGCGTTTGGAAATTTCGGCATTGTTTAAAGAACTATAAGTAGCTTACAGTAATCATCATCATCATCTTATATACAATACCTAATGGAAGCTTGGCGTGTATTCAATTATACATTCGATCGTTTATTTTAAACGTTCTTAAAATGTATTTTATTAATACGTAAATGTAATTGAACAAATATCACTAAAAAGGGAAAATATATGAAAAAAAAACCGATTTTCGAAGTAAAAGTACACAAAAAAGTATGAAATAAATCTTATTTTCTAAATAATTCCTCCTTTAAAATATTGCTAAAATTGTAACTATTTCTCTACTCAATCTTCTTAATTTTGAAGTCGGTACCAGCAAATTTGAACATGAGTAGGTACTATAAAATATTGTAGGATATTGTTTGGCTGGTACCGACTTCAAAATTAAGAATATTGAGTAGAGAAATAGTTAAAATTGTTGCCGAATTTAAAAGGGAAATCATTTAGAAATATATTTTTTTTATACTTTTTTGTGTAGGTATTTTTACTTTGGAAGTCCGTTTAATTTTTTGTTTAAAATAATAATAATTAAATAGATTTAAGAAGATGTGAATTACATACGGTACCCTAAAGGAGATCGCTGACGCTGCGGCACGTGTCTGGTCAACGTCCCGGCTTCGAGGAATCATTCTGCTGTTCCAGCAATTTACCGCATTTTGCAATTTTAAATAATTATATTATATTATTCATTCTATTCTGATCTAGCATCGATCACGGATATAATTTTGTAATTTAATTATAAGTTAATTAATAAAGTTTAAGATAATTTTTGTTTTTTTTTGGGAGTCCGGGCTGCCGAAATCGTTATTGGCGCAGTCTACGGATAATTTTGGGGCTACGGCGATTGCAAAAAGGAAGATTTCCGGGGTCTAGATTCGACACCGCGCGCAGTCGTTCTAGCTGTCGCTCTCAAGCGTTCACCGAAACATCGAACATCACTAGGAAGCAGCTGGGGCGCACTCAAACTTCAGTGCAGCTCAAAGAAAACCAGGGAAGTCGACGAGTTATGTGAGTACATTGATTTATTTTCCATCAGTGTTGCTTTCTCCTCGTCAAAATTTTCCGTCCTATGAAAAATAGTCCTGCCTCCTCCAGGCTTAAAATTCGTAGGGATAGTTTAGTAGACTCGAATCGTCAAATAAGTGAAGTCTCGAATTGCCCTCCAGTAGATTTAAATAATTCAGATTTATTAGCTATACATTTAAATAATTTTCCTGAGAGCTCGAATTGCCCTCCAAGTTTAGATAGTAGGTTTAATTTAAATTTTAGCAACTTAGATTATAAAATGGATCCTGATACAGTATATAAGGCTCTCCGCCCAGTTCCTGAATTTGACGGGAACCCACATATTCTTCCTAGATTTATTAGAATTTGTGATCAGATAGTATATATTATATTATATATATATATATATATATATATATATATATATATATATATATATATATATTCAATGTGTGAAAGATGAGACAGGCTACGAATTATCGAACTTATGCGTAATTAATGGCATCTTAAATAAAATTACTGGTCCAGCAGCTCGTACAATAAATTCAAACGGCATTCCTGAAAATTGGTTAGGGATTAGGAATACTTTGATTAACAATTTTTCTGACCAAAGGGACGAGACCGCTCTTTACAATGACTTAGCATTAGCGACACAATGTAATGAGACACGGCAGGAATTTTATGACAAATGCCAAAACCTTTTTAGCACTATAATGTCTTATGTATCGTTGCATGAGACACTAGAGACAACCGTGGAAGCTAAAAGAATTTTATATCGTAAATTAACTTTACAAGCATTTGTAAGAGGTTTAAAAGATCCTCTCGGGTCCCGTATAAGGTGTATGAGACCTGAAACTATTGAAAGGCTTTGGAATTTGTCCAAGATGAACTTAATGCCATGTATTTGCAGCAGCGAAATAATTTAGCAACAGATCAGAGAAAACCATCATCATCATCAACACCACACAACTCACACCAACAATTTATACAGCCTAAATTTCCTTCTATGAATAATAACTTTAATTCTCCTAAATTTTCACCTGGACCTAGCTGGCAAAAACCTAATTTTAATCCCCAATTTAATAATCAGCAGCGAATGTCTATGCAACCATCACGTACTCAGCAAATGTTCCGAGCACCGTTGCCTAACTATAATAGCAGTTTTAGGATACCTAACAGGAATCCTCCACAGAATAATTCTGGCCCTAAGCCTATGAGTGGAGTGAGTCATTTTGTGACAAAACCTTTACCGCCTAGAATTCATGGTCATGATTGGCAAAAATTTGGCAATCCTCCTCCATCTAATTACTTTAAATCTAGAGAACTTAATTTTAATGAATTTTATGATTATAATGATTATGAATACGGTAACGATTACAATGATTATGCTGACTACAATTACTGTAATACTGACTATGACTATAATGACTTTTATGGACAACACGTTAATTATGACTATGATAATAATCAGTATAGTGAACAACAAGACTCACTACCGATAGAAGATAGCCCGCGCTATGACAGTAATATATCTAGTACTAGTTAAGCTATTCAACCAAGACATTTTAATAGTAAGAAAAATCAGGATTTTCAACAGGGCCACAGAAAATCCGCACCAGAATAGAATTAAATTTACACTCGAAAAAAGAATTACCTTATGTTAAAATTAATAATCCACCTTTGAAGCTTCTCATTGATACAGGAGCAAATCAATCATTCATAAGCCCTGAAGCAGTGGATAAATATTTCAGTAATATTCCAAAAATGTACGATCCCTTTGAAGTAACTAATTCTAGAGTAACAAGCATTCATGAACATTCAATATTAATTCCTAGTTTTTCTGAATTTAATGATACTAAAAATATAAAACTATTCATCTATAAATTTCATAATCACTTTGATGGTTTAATAGGATTAGATTTGTTAGAAAACTGTAGAATTGATCTTAAAGACAATATATTAATTACTGAAAATGCTAAAATTCCATTATTACGTTATCAATGTAGAAGGCGTAATACAGATCAAATAATACCAGCAAAATCCTCTCGTTTAGTTAGCATACCGCTTCATCATGACGATGGTGACGTATTTATACCGGAACTATTTATATCTAATTGCATTATTCATGAATGTATTACAACTGTGACTGACCAGACTGGTATAGTAGAAGTTGAAAATATGACAGACGAAGACACTGTAATTTCATCTGAAAGACCTATACAACTTGATTTATTTAACTTTGAAAGTTCTTATACTGAACCTGACTCTGACAGAGTAAAACAGGTTTTGGATAAGCTTAGAACTGACCATTTAAATAATGAAGAACGAGCAAATTTAGAGACTCTTTGTAAGCGCTACGCTGACATATTTTATATTGAAGGCGAACCATTAACTTTCACTAATAAAATTAAACATAGCATTAGTACTCATGACGAGAACCCCGTTTACACCAAAAGTTACCGATATCCTTTTGTACACCGTCAGGAAGTTAGAGAACAAATTTGTAAAATGCTCGATCAGGGTATTATACGACCATCTGACTCTGCTTGGAGCTCACCCATTTGGGTAGTCCCAAAGAAAGCTGACGCTTCTGGTAGACAAAAATGGCGACTTGTAGTAGACTTTAGAAAATTAAATGACAAGACCATTGACGACAAATACCCAATTCCCCACATCACAGACGTTTTAGACAAACTAGGCAGATGTCAGTATTTCACGACCCTTGACCTTGCATCTGGCTTTTATCAAGTCGAGATGAATCCCGAAGACATACCAAAGACCGCATTTAACGTAGAACATGGTCATTTTGAATTTCTACGTATGCCGATGGGACTAAAGAACTCACCATCGACATTTCAACGTATAATGGATAACATCCTTAAAGGTTTACAAAATGAGATATGTCTAGTATATCTTGATGACATCATAGTTTTTAGTAGATCTTTGCAAGAGCACATGATTAATTTAATAAAGGTATTTAGCAGATTAAGAGAGTCCAATTTCAAGATCCAGATGGACAAATCTGAATATTTAAAACTTGAAACCGCTTACCTATGACCTATGACCTAGGTCATATAATCAGTAATGAAGGTATTAAACCGAACCCTGATAAAATTAGAGCCATAGAAAATTACCCTTTACCTAAAACGACTAAAGAAATTAAACAATTTTTAGGACTATTAGGAAGTTCATACCTGATTTTGCTCGACTGACGAAACCAATGACTAAGTGTCTTAAAAAGACTAACAAAATAACTTTAGATTCTGAATATATTAAATGTTTTGAGAAATGCAAAACCTTACTAACTAACGATCCTATTTTACAATATCCTGACTTCAATAAAGAGTTCATTCTAACAACAGACGCCTCCAACGTAGCTTTAGGTGCAGTACTCTCACAAGGTACAGTAGGCTCCGACAAACCGATCTGCTATGCTTCTAGAACATTAAGTGACAGTGAATTAAATTACAGTACAATCGAAAAAGAACTTTTGGCAATAGTATGGGCAACTAAGTATTTTAGACCCTATTTGTTTGGTAGAAAATTCAAAATTATAACTGACCATAAACCACTTCAGTGGATTATGAACCTGAAAGAACCGAACTCGAGTCTGACACGATGGCGACTGAAACTGAGTGAATTTGACTATACAGTAATATATAAAAAAGGAAAGTATAACACCAATGCTAACGCTTTATCCCGTGTGCAGATTAGTAATGAGGAAATAGAATCACTCCTTAAAGAATGTGGTATAGATGTTTCAATAAGACCTGAGCCATCAGGATCTACTACTGTAACAGCGCATACATCCGCTGAAAATCCCATCCTTGAAATACCCATTACAGATGAACCCCTAAATAAATTCCATAGACAGGTTTGTCTGACTATAGTAGGTGACATAAAAAAAAGACCAACTGTCACTAAGCCTTTCGATACCCACACACGCACACACATACAAGTTTCAGAATCTTCATTAGAACAGGATGTTATAAATGCAGTAAAAGAATACGTAAATCCTAAAATAAAGACAGCCATTAAAATAACTCCACCATTAGGTATGTATTCTACAATTCCAATTTTGCAAAATAACTTTAAATGTAATTCTATGCACCTAGTTTTAGCAAAAACTGAGCTAGAAGATGTAAAGGAGTATTTACGGCAGCAAGAAATAATTAAACACTATCATGAAGGCAAAACTAACCATAGAGGCATCAACGAATGCTATTTAGCTTTATCACGTCGTTATTACTGGCCTAAAATGAGGGAAGAAGTTGTTAAATATATAAACGAGTGTACAATTTGCGGACAGACTAAATATGACAGAAACCCCATTAGACCACAGTTTAACATAGTACCCCCTGCAACTAAGCCCTTTGAAATAGTTCATATGGACCTATTCACAGCGCAAGCTGAAAAATATCTTACCTTTGTAGATTCTTTCTCCAAGTACGGCCAAGCATACCATTTACGAGATGGTACCGCCATAAGTATTATCCAAGGACTATTAAATTTCAGTACTCACCATGGACTACCTTTGACTATAGTGACAGATAACGGGACTGAGTTCACTAATCAACTTTTCGCAGAATTTGTTAGATTACATAAAATTAATCATCATAGAACACTAGCTCATTCTCCTAATGACAACGGAATTATTGAACGGTTCCATTCCACTTTACTAGAACACCTTCGTATCCTTCACCTGAAAAATAAAAATGAACCTACAATAAATCAAATGCCTTATGCAATCCTAGCTTATAACAGTTCAATACATAGTTTCACCAAATGTAGACCACACGACATCATTAGAGGCCACTTTGACCCCAGAGACCCTTTAGATCTTAATTTAGCTGAACACCTCATGCAACAGTATATTATAACTCATAGAGGTCAGATGAAGACAGTATACGAAATGATTAGTAAAGCTACAACTGTTGACCGTACAAACTTAATGACTAATAGAAATAAAAATCGTGAGCCAGAAACTGAATATGTACCCGACCAGCAGGTTTTTATTAAGAACCCCTTAGCTACTAGACAGAAACTAGCACCACGGTACACTCACGACACAGTCCTTGCAGACCTTCCCATACACATTTACACTTCAAGGAAAAAAGGACCTGTTGCTCAATGTCGCCTGAAACGAGTACCAAAGTCATCAAAATTGTTACAGGTACCGACTAATACTGATAATGACAATGACGCAGGCAGCAGAGATAAAACTTGAGACTCTTGACAGTGGACCTGGACTTCTACCTTTTAAACTTGGTCAAGCCAAGCTAATATCCCAATACCATACTTTTATACAATATTTAGAACTTTCAGAATTAGAAAATCGTATTTATTCCATAAATGAACAGTTAGATTATTTTAAAACTAAACTTGATAATACTACTTTGCCTATCTATGAAATTCAAATTGATTATCTTTATACTAAGTTGTCAAAAATAGATTCTCAATTAAAAACTTTAGAACCTTCTAGAGTAAAAAGAGGACTTATTAATGGACTGGGATCATTTATTAAAGGTATTACAGGTAATTTGGATCATGCAGATGCTGAAAGATTTAATAAAGCCATAGAGTTATTAGAAGCAAATGAAAATAAATTTGTGTCTGAATTAAATTATCATATAAGTGTCAATAAAGATTGGATGAGTCAATATTCGCAACTTATTAGTAATTTAGCAGAAAACCAAATTAAAATTAATGAAACGTTGAAATTAGTTGTAGATAAGTACTACCTTTTTGAAGCTAAGTTTGCTAAATTCGCCCAACTATTAGCTATTATCACCGAAAATGCGGATGATTTATACCTAGAATTAATTAGAATAGAGAATATTTTAGGATTTGTACGTGCAGCAAGCACGCACCATAGTATGATAAGCATAGATAACTTAGCATATATGATAAGTACACTTAGAGAATTATATAGTAATAATGAAATCTTAGATATTGATTTAAGAGAATATTATAATCTTATAAAACCAGGTAGTTATTTTATAGGCAAGAGAATTGTTATAATTTTTAGAATTCCTATTATATCTGAAGATAGTTACGACTTATTTAGGCTTGCCATTGTTCCTAATAAATTCCAGCAGACCTTTATACCTATACATCCTTTCATAGCAACCAATGGGAAATTTTTCATGTACTTGCAAACCGAATGTCCGAAGATTGGCGAATACCTTCTCTGTGAAGAAAGCGCGAATTATTACCAGCCACGAGAACAAGCAGATTGCATCCAGAGTATCATCATCCATCAATTTTTAGACAAGTCATGCAGCCCCACTGAAGTCTCCATCACTAGTCAAGCTATGGAACAACTGGACGATAGACACTATACTATCGTCTTCCCAAAGCCTACGAAAGTCGAACTCCAATGCGAACGGCAGGAATATGTATCCCTATCTGGCAACTACTTAGCAACAATTCCCCATGAATGTTCTCTACGAACAGACACCTTTAAGATAACCAATAGTGAAGATGAAGTCAAGGGACAGCCTCTGAAGATCACCGAGATACGAAGTAACTTCACTGAAGCTGAAAATAACGAGATCCCACATATCACTCTAAATTCCTTGAATCTTGATAGCCTGCATCACCTGGAAAATAGAATTCTACTACAGAACCCGGTTAATCTTGCCCATTTTGATTCTTCACTGTACCATACAACGTTGCCTCTCTATTCACTTGTATCTGGTATAGTTATAACTTTCCTCGTCTTTTCTCTTCGACGATACCTGCGGAAGAACCCAGATACGCCAGAAGAAGAACCAAGAAGCAACCCTATATATGCTGTTCCTGATGACTCTGAAAACCATGGAATACCAGCAACATTTTCCCTCAAGGTGCTCAAATAGTTGCTGCTCTGAGGGTGGAGGAATTACATACGGTACCCTAAAGGAGATCGCTGACGCTGCGGCACGTGTCTGGTCAACGTCCCGGCTTCGAGGAATCATTCTGCTGTTCCAGCAATTTACCCCATTTTGCAATTTTAAATAATTATATTATATTATTCATTCTATTCTTATCTAGCATCGATCACGGATATAATTTTGTAATTTAATTATAAGTTAATTAATAAAGTTTAAGATAATTTTTGGTTTTTTTTGGGAGTCCGGGCTGCCGAAATCGTTATTTGTGTGAAAACATAGATTCAATTTATGTCTGACCTTGTTTTCCATTCTATTGCAATTTAATTACAAATTTGGTTGTATCGATGGGAAATGTGAATTTTATTTACAAAAAAATGATAGATTTGACCACAATTGGTGAATGGCGCATGCTGTGATTACTGAAATGAACAGTCTTTAATTTATTTGTAAACAAGCATACATCACATACTACTCGAATAATTCAATTAAAACCTCTGAAGGACGTAAATATAATTTATTCTTGTATTTGTAGAAAAAGTAGGCATTTAATGTATCTTACTTATTATTGTAGCCCTGTGGTTACTTGATATAACATTATTCAGTAGAATGTGGAATAAATACGGGGCTTCTAATCATTTTATTGCTTACTAACGAAATCTCAGTATTGTTTCATTTTATGGCTTTAAGTTGGGCTGTTCCTGTCTTACTTTATGACTAGAAATTTACGAGTGACGTACGCGTCCTCTTTAGAACTACGTCCAAGGCCCAGACGGCGATCGTAAATTACTTTTTAGACTTTTCATCGTTGATATTGTTTTACTGACGGTCTGAAGTCTGTTATCGTGCCCAAAATATATTTTAGTTTTAATTTTAAAAAATAGGCGACAAGTCAAAAAATGTCATGTTAATAAAAATAAATGCAAACAAATTGATATTATTAGATGAAGATGAATTTATATTCAAAAATCTTTAAAAGGAAACAATTCGATTCAAATGAGGAGCTCCGTGAAGCTCTTTTGACTTAACTCATTATAACTTATGAAGAAAATCTCGTAACAACGTGGTAACTACTTTTTCAACGCCATAAAGTAATCATCATAATTATTAACTTTAAAAGTCTAAATAAAATTTGCCTTTACAATTATTACATTATTATTAATAATTATTTAACTATAATTATAAAGTCTGAGAAAAAAAGGTTACCATAACGACGAATTTAAGGCTGAGTTTAAAATACGTTACTCAAGTTACTTTCGCAATATGAGAACGGAAAATATGTACATCATAACTACAAGTTGAGAATTTGTTGTTTGTCAAGATTCTATTGACTGTTGTCAAAGCGTGTGTGCCAATTACCAACATCGAGCTGGAATAGAATTTGTCTCCAGTTTATATCTAGTGTCGATTGCGTGCTACACGAACACCATAGACAACACTAAGGGTTATCTCACACAAGACGCGACGCGGCGCGGCTTTTGTAAGTCAGCCATTCAAAATTGAACGTTATTCATTACACAAAAATATACACGTTTCATTGCAAAATTCGAACTCTTGCAATAAATCTTGTATATTCTTGTGCAGTGGATTATGTCCATTTTTGAATCGTTATCTTAAAAATGCAGCGACGTGTCGCGTCGGCACTCGGTGAAAAAACTAAGTACCTTTGCAGTCTAAAATCACACATTATAACATGCATAATGTTATGTTATACTTTGTAAATTACATAAGTAATTATTTTTATGGTATCCGAGTAAATTAGGATAATCTTATAATCAATATAACATAAATTTATTTTTTTTAAACGGAAAAAATGATATTGAAACGAAGGTTCATAATATTAATTTTCCTTAAATTACACAAACGCAAGCGTGCTGACTTTTCTTCACGGTAAATGCTTATTTTGTATTCTGTGCCGGAAGCTCTTTTGGGTATTTCTTTATTTTGGGTTTATCTTGAGGGAATATAATGTATTATTATTAAACATATTGAATACAACAGATTTTGTTGGCTCAAATAACTTACGTCAAAATACCAGGATCAAATTAATACAAAACTAGCATGAAAATATAACGATTAGATTCACGTAATAAATTTGTTCAACCAATTCCACTGATCATGTATTCCTCACATTATGTAGCTGAAATAAGCACAAATATTCTTGGCCTTTCTTTTATCTCCAATTTGTATAGAACGTGTTATATTCATGAGCCGAGCGTGGTGTCCTATTTTTCGTTCATTTGAGAATTTTTACACTTCGGTTTCTTATGCAAAAAACAGATCAATCTCGAGATGCGACATCGCAACGTTATACATAAGAGGTATAGAGATATACATATGCAGATTTATCTAGTGTGCGCGCTAAGATATTTCATAGCTTCGGAACTTAGCTGATTGTACAATAGATGGAGAGCTACTAGGAAATTTAGAGCAGGTGTTTGAGGCAAGCTGAAACCTTGTCCTATACTTCTCCTATTATACCTCAACACTGCAGGTCTAGCTGATCAGAAGCAGGGCTAAGTCAGATTACAAATTTTAGAAAAGTGATTTTTTAACCCCTAAAAAGGATGTTTGAGGCAATTTGAAATTTTGATACAGTGTTAGTTAAATATTGAAGGACAACTCCTTGTCAAAAAAAAGGGGAAAATTAGCTTGGTCATTTAGTCGGGGCTTTAACCTTGTCAGAACAGTGTAAGAGTAAATTGGAAAAAGGTTAAATAAAAAATACGATATAAGATTTAAAAACTTTAACATCAAACTCTGGATATAAGACTCTAGGATAAAAACGTAAACATAAGCATGTCCCGACATGTCTAAGGAGGGTTCCGTAACTATCAACACGCAATAGGTTTTCTTTGAATAACCTCAAAAATTACTGTCCGATTTCAATCAAAATAATTTTTCTAAAGAGTTTTAGCATGTTCTATCAGCATGGAAACGTCTTCTTCTTCTTTAGTTCAAGGGCAGGACCCTTTCCGGCGGAGCTTCCGCCACTTTTCTCTATCCTCCACTCGTACCTTCAGCTCGCTGTAGTACATGACATTTACATTCTGTACAAGTTGACAAAATTTTTCTCCCTATCTCCCTAAACATTAAACTAATACTATATCAAAATTTCAAATTGCCTCAAACATGTTTTTTTAAGGATTTGAAAATTCACTTTTGAAAAATTTGTATATTAACTTAGCATCGCTTCTGACCAGACCTGTAACTTCATGTTGAGTTACAATAGTAGAAGTATAGGACAAGCATTCAACGTGCCTCAAACACGTGCTCTAAATTTCCTAGTAGCTCTTGGGTAGACTAAGTCGTACTAGTTAAAACAAAAACAGTTTGTTTATAGAATTTTATATAGTCGACAAAAATCTTACCCACATTAAAACGTTTCAGAAAATATGAGTTTTGAGTTTGAGTTTGATTGAGTAAAGCAGGTAAATTGCAGTTTGTATAATCAAGAAGAGTTTCAATACAAATTTTATCTGGGTTATAATTCAGTGGAAATGCATTTAAACGAATCTAATGTACAATTTCTTTAAATTTGTAATATGGTTTGGTAGGGATAGTAATATTGAACTTCAAGGAGTATATTTGTACATGGGCCTATCGTTGTCGTGTCTAGTCACGGTTTGAGATAACGCTCACCTTGTTATTAGTACAAAGCCTCCTAATTGTTACATATAAGCTTATTAGATTCACGAACAGGCCATAGACAGACGAACTTACTTATCTCGTTATAGTATGTAGGTACTACTATATTGTCGCTGCGTTTTTTTTGACACGTTAATATATAAAATTAGTTAATTACTTAGTATGTGTTGGCAAAACTAGTTAATTATAGAAAGAACTAGAAGGTTGTCCTGTGGTCGGAATTTCACCATAGAAATTCATATAATTTTAAGTTCGAAATTTAAAATAATTATTTTACCTCCTATATAGAATAAAATGTAAATATTGTAACAGTTAGGTTTAGCATTTGATTTCGTCAACCATAAAAAGCTTTTAGAAAAATTGGAGAAATATGGTATTATGGGAAATGCATACAATTGGATTAAATCTTATTATCTAACAAATAGAAAACAGTGTGTAAAATAAATAAGTAACGGCCAAGAGTTTTTTTTTATTAATCATAATATAAAAACACTGATTGCAGGGTGCCGCAAGGGAGTATTTTAGGACCCAACTTATTTCTAATTTACATAAATGAATTGTCAAAAGTCACAATACACGACTGCTTTATGTTCGCAGACGATACTTATAAAATGTCTAAAAAGTAAAATTAGTGACGAAATACAAAACAAAATAAAAAATGTTACTAAATGGTTCAATAATAACAACCCAGCTATAAATTTAGAAAAAACAAAAATAATTAAAATTTTTAAAACAATTGCTGATATAATCTTAGAGACTAGGATATTTTCCATCAAATGCGTACCATCTACCACATTCTTAGGGTTAAATATAGATACAAACTTAAATTGAAAACAACAAACTGACAATATATTCAACAAAAATAATACTTTAGTATTTGCGCTACGACGAGTGCAGAAGTGGCAATAATATTTTATCATGGCTATGTCTCTTTAACGTTAAGAAACGGTTTTATACTATGGGGAAACTTGGCAGAAGTATTCGAGCTATAGCGGGGGTAGACTATCTTAGTCACTGTAAGCCGCTTTAAAAAAAAAAAAGTTCTTCCCCTGGCTAGTCTATACATACTCGACACTACAAGTGTGTTTATTTGTCGAGACAGAAAAGTTCTGTTTGAAAATAAAGATAAAAAAGAAAGCAGTAGAAATAACCGCATTATAAATTAAAAAAAAATCGGCAATCAACAGCAAAAACGCATATTGCATGACAGTAAAAATATACAACAATCTTTCTGAAAAAATTAAAAAGGATAAAAATACATATCTTATACTTTGAATGAGACTATCTTGTATATGTATAATCGGTAACTCTGCAACGGCTACTAGTATTACCATGTAATTTAGTATGCAGGGAGTTTTGGGGGAGAAAAATCGATCTACCTAGGTTCCTTAGAAACTGCACATTTTTAAGCAATATATGTTTTTTCTTTCGTCGTGTAACAATATATCAATAACTAGCTGTCCCGACACAGGTTGTTCTGTCTCAACTATGAACTGGAATAAATAAATAACTACACCTACAACCTACACCAACATCTACAGTATTTTCTCCATAATTTTTCCGATATTTCTCACCGTTCAAACCTTCAAAAATTATTTCAAGAACAAAATTAGCCAAATCAGTACAGCCGTTCCACGTTGGAATTTCAATCCATTTTTAGGGTTCCGTAATACTTAAGGAACTCTTATAGTTTTGCTCTGTACGTCCGTCTGTCTGTATATATGTCTGTCTATTCCATCGTTTTGGTCTCGGCATAGTTAATATCGCCACAATAAGTTAATAGAAATTCGAAACAAACACATCAACCGGTCAACTTTAAAATTTCTAATTGTCTCAACCATACTTAACCATAGACATTACGTTTAGCTGTCTGCTGCGTTTTGTTATACCACGTTTTATATCACGTGACACGTCCCACGGGAACGGGATAAAAAGTATCCTATGTCCATCTCCTGGTTCTAAGCTACCTCTCCACGAATTTTCAGCCAAATCGGTTCTGCCGTTCTTGAGTTGTAAAT
The DNA here is from genome assembly GCA_963565745.1 of Phengaris arion. NCBI lineage: Eukaryota > Metazoa > Arthropoda > Insecta > Lepidoptera > Lycaenidae > Phengaris > Phengaris arion. The sequence goes on along the minus strand of OY751432.1, from coordinate 32,729,803 downwards.
AGTGTAACTAACACGACTTTCTTTTATATATAGATAGATTTCGACTCTCTTACGACAGTCTAATTGGCAGCTTGGTATGCGTACCTACGTATAATTTTTGCATTGTTTGGTAGTTCGGAATGTGGTATGTTCGAATAACCGATATCTAACCGATAAATATTTTTGTGATTCTCATTATATATTTTTCTTTTATATTTTTTTGTTTATTTTTAATGTTTTTTATCGTTCTACTAAAACTCCCAGCAATGCTCGGTCTCCCAGGTACTGATAAATTGAAGTAAGCATTGTTAGACTGGCAATTACAAAAATGTTATTATACGATTCAAGAATATTTTAATGGCATAATTAATGATTGCAAATACGTTTTAAATAAAATAAAACAGTTAAAATTTTGACTCAATGTGATATTTAGATTTTTTATTATTAATTTCATTTTCGCATCTATTATATTTTATTTTATTTTTGACTTTGCAAGCATTATGTGTAAAAGCTTTTTAGTAAATATAAAAAGATAGATTCAGATACTTTTATGTATTAGGTTACATATGAAATGTTGTGGCGTTTTGCAAAGGAGGAACATAAAGTAGATTTTTTTAAACATAATACTATATTTATTTAATGAAAGTATGCACTATTACTATCTATGCACTTTTACCATCTCATAGGTAGTTCATTGATTCTTTGACTAAAAAAACCATTCGGACAGCGTTGTCCTGAAGCAGGAATGGCCTAGAGCGAATGACCATCATGATTTGCAGTTGCTGGTAATAGACATCTGCCGTAATCGTCTGGCCAGATTTAAGAAAGCTGTAGTGAACGACACCGGCACTAGTCCACCAAACTCTCACGAGTAACTTTTTTTGAGTAAATTTTCGCTTGGGGCAGGCTTTGACTGGTTTGCCAGGATTCAGCCATTGCGATGAGCGTTTCCGATTATCGTACAGGATCCACTTTTCATCACAGGTAATGATTCGATTAAAAATCCCTTGATTATTTTGCCGGTTGAGTAATGTAACGCAGCAGTCGACGCGCGTTTGTCGGTTTGCTGCACTCAATTCATGAGGTTTTCCTTTCAAGCTTTTTCACCTTCCCAATTTGCTTCAAGTGGATTAAAACAGTTTTATCACTAACACCGCAGTCTGGAGCTAACTTGGACGTGAATTGCGATGGATCCGCTTTCTCAATAGCATTTCTCATTATCAATTTTGGTCTCCGGCCGTCCACTGGGCTTGTTCTGCAGGTCAAATTTCCAGAACGAAAACGTTGGAATCTAAAACGCACTGTGTTTTCTTTTGCGACACCGCCGCCATACACATCATTAATCCTTCGAGCTGTTTCTGAAGCACTGGTGCCATGGTGAAACTCGTACTCGAAATAATACGATATTTCAAGATTTCCATTTTGTAATCAGAGTGACGCAAAGAAAAAACCAAAAGAGGAAAAAACAAATGAATTACGATTTTCGAAACACAAATGCATGAGTAAATAGCGGTATAAATTTAAAAGTGGAATTCCTAACCAAAGAAGATATATTTGAGATCAAAGTGGCCAAGTACGACAAAACGCCACGTTCATATGTAAGGAACCTATTAAGAACGAATAATAAGTAACGATTGATATGTAAAAATATTTTTATTTTTGGATTAAAATTGATGTATTTATTTTGACATTTCGCTTGTATTTTGACATTTTTATTATGTTTTATATTAGTAACTTGTTTTAATTCTGTGATTGACGTTATGAATATTCGACTAATAAACGCTTAGATCTGGACGTAATTTTATTTTGTAATAAGAATAAATAATAATATAGCATGCTTAAAACAACAATATTTCCACGCCCAAGAGGCAGAAATTTTGATCCAAACTAAGACCCTGTAACAAATTTCTTGGTAATAAATAAATTCTATTCTATTCTATTCTATAATTCTATTCTATAACAACATTGCGAAATAAACCAATCTCAGGATTATATAGAAATAATTTAGTAAATATTGAGCCACATATTGTGAATAACTAAGCGAATAAAGTAGAAATCTCCACCTCCTCACCGTCACCTGAACAATACAGACTTTATGTTATTTTATACGGCTGGGTTTGGCTTCGCTAGAGATTAGAATTACATGAAATATGCAAAATGATCTCTGGATATACAGGTTTATATTTACATTATTTTCATTCTTCAATTCAAATACTTACATAAGTTCATCCTTAAGTTTAAATTAAAAACTTTAAATATAATGTTAAATTAGGTTTTATGGTTGTCATTTTTGCTTGTTTTTTTGTTCAATTTAAATGTTTTGAGAAATGCAAAACCTTACTAACTAACGATCCTATTTTACAATATCCCGACTTCAATAAAGAGTTCATCCTAACAACAGACGCCTCCAACGTAGTTTTAGGTGCAGTACTCTCACAAGGTACAGTAGGCTCCGACAAACCGATCTGCTATGCTTCTAGAACATTAAGTGACAGTGAATTAAATTACAGTACAATCGAAAAAGAACTTTTGGCAATAGTATGGGCAACTAAGTATTTTAGACCCTATTTGTTTGGTAGAAAATTCAAAATTATAACTGACCATAAACCACTTCAGTGGATTATGAACCTGAAAGAACCGAACTCGAGTCTGACACGATGGCGACTGAAACTGAGTGAATTTGACTATACAGTAATATATAAAAAAGGAAAGTATAACACCAATGCTAACGCTTTATCCCGTGTGCAGATTAATAATGAGGAAATAGAATCACTCCTTAAAGAATGTGGTATAGATGTTTCAATAAGACCTGAGCCATCAGGATCTACTACTGTAACAGCGCATACATCCGCTGAAAATCCCATCCTTGAAATACCCATTACAGATGAACCCCTAAATAAATTCCATAGACAGGTTTGTCTGACTATAGTAGGTGACATAAAAAAAAGACCAACTGTCACTAAGCCTTTCGATACCCACACACGCACACACATACAAGTTTCAGAATCTTCATTAGAACAGGACGTTATAAATGCAGTAAAAGAATACGTAAATCCTAAAATAAAGACAGCCATTAAAATAACTCCACCATTAGGTATGTATTCTACAATTCCAATTTTGCAAAATAACTTTAAATGTAATTCTATGCACCTAGTTTTAGCAAAAACTGAGCTAGAAGATGTAAAGGAGTATTTACGGCAGCAAGAAATAATTAAACACTATCATGAAGGCAAAACTAACCATAGAGGCATCAACGAATGCTATTTAGCTTTATCACGTCGTTATTACTGGCCTAAAATGAGGGAAGAAGTTGTTAAATATATAAACGAGTGTACAATTTGCGGACAGACTAAATATGACAGAAACCCCATTAGACCACAGTTTAACATAGTACCCCCTGCAACTAAGCCCTTTGAAATAGTTCATATGGACCTATTCACAGCGCAAGCTGAAAAATATCTTACCTTTGTAGATTCTTTCTCCAAGTACGGCCAAGCATACCATTTACGAGATGGTACCGCCATAAGTATTATCCAAGGACTATTAAATTTCAGTACTCACCAAGGACTACCTTTGACTATAGTGACAGATAACGGGACTGAGTTCACTAATCAACTTTTCGCAGAATTTGTTAGATTACATAAAATTAATCATCATAGAACACTAGCTCATTCTCCTAATGACAACGGAATTATTGAACGGTTCCATTCCACTTTACTAGAACACCTTCGTATCCTTCACCTGAAAAATAAAAATGAACCTACAATAAATCAAATGCCTTATGCAATCCTAGCTTATAACAGTTCAATACATAGTTTCACCAAATGTAGACCACACGACATCATTAGAGGCCACTTTGACCGCAGAGACCCTTTAGATCTTAATTTAGCTGAACACCTCATGCAACAGTATATTATAACTCATAGAGGTCAGATGAAGACAGTATACGAAATGATTAGTAAAGCTACAACTATTGACCGTACAAACTTAATGACTAATAGAAATAAAAATCGTGAGCCAGAAACTGAATATGTACCCGACCAGCAGGTTTTTATTAAGAACCCCTTAGCTACTAGACAGAAACTAGCACCACGGTACACTCACGACACAGTCCTTGCAGACCTTCCCATACACATTTACACTTCAAGGAAAAAAGGACCTGTTGCTCAATGTCGCCTGAAATGAGTACCAAAGTCATCAAAATTGTTACAGGTACCGACTAATACTGATAATGACAATGACGCAGGCAGCAGAGATAAAACTTGAGACTCTTGACAGTGGACCTGGACTTCTACCTTTTAAACTTGGTCAAGCCAAGCTAATATCCCAATACCATACTTTTATACAATATTTAGAACTTTCAGAATTAGAAAATCGTATTTATTCCATAAATGAACAGTTAGATTATTTTAAAACTAAACTTGATAATACTACTTTGCCTATCTATGAAATTCAAATTGATTATCTTTATACTAAGTTGTCAAAAATAGATTCTCAATTAAAAACTTTAGAACCTTCTAGAGTAAAAAGAGGACTTATTAATGGACTGGGATCATTTATTAAAGGTATTACAGGTAATTTGGATCATGCAGATGCTGAAAGATTTAATAAAGCCATAGAGTTATTAGAAGCAAATGAAAATAAATTTGTGTCTGAATTAAATTATCATATAAGTGTCAATAAAGATTGGATGAGTCAATATTCGCAACTTATTAGTAATTTAGCAGAAAACCAAATTAAAATTAATGAAACGTTGAAATTAGTTGTAGATAAGTACTACCTTTTTGAAGCTAAGTTTGCTAAATTCGCCCAACTATTAGCTATTATCACCGAAAATGCGGATGATTTATACCTAGAATTAATTAGAATAGAGAATATTTTAGGATTTGTACGTGCAGCAAGCACGCACCATAATATGATAAGCATAGATAACGTAGCATATATGATAAGTACACTTAGAGAATTATATAGTAATAATGAAATCTTAGATATTGATTTAAGAGAATATTATAATCTTATAAAACCAGGTAGTTATTTTATAGGTAAGAGAATTGTTATAATTTTTAGAATTCCTATTATATCTGAAGATAGTTACGACTTATTTAGGCTTGCCATTGTTCCTAATAAATTCCAGCAGACCTTTATACCTATACAGCCTTTCATAGCAACCAATGGGAAATTTTTCATGTACTTGCAAACCGAATGTCCGAAGATTGGCGAATACCTTCTCTGTGAAGAAAGCGCGAATTATTACCAGCCACGAGAACAAGCAGATTGCATCCAGAGTATCATCATCCATCAATTTTTAGACAAGTCATGCAGCCCCACTGAAGTCTTCATCACTAGTCAAGCTATGGAACAACTGGACGATAGACACTATACTATCGTCTTCCCAAAGCCTACGAAAGTCGAACTCCAATGCGAACGGCAGGAATATGTATCCCTATCTGGCAACTACTTAGCAACAATTCCCCATGAATGTTCTCTACGAACAGACACCTTTAAGATAACCAATAGTGAAGATGAAGTCAAGGGACAGCCTCTGAAGATCACCGAGATACGAAGTAACTTTACTGAAGCTGAAAATAACGAGATCCCACATATCACTCTAAATTCCTTGAATCTTGATAGCCTGCATCACCTGGAAAATAGAATTCTACTACAGAACCCGGTTAATCTTGCCCATTTTGATTCTTCACTGTACCATACGACGTTGCCTCTCTATGCACTTGTATCTGGTATAGTTATAACTTTCCTCGTCTTTTCTCTTGGACGATACCTGCGGAAGAACCCAGATACGCCAGAAGAAGAACCAAGAAGCAACCCTATATATGCTGTTCCTGATGACTCTGAAAACCATGGAATACCAGCAACATTTTCCCTCAAGGTGCTCAAATAGTTGCTGCTCTGAGGGTGGAGGAATTACATACGGTACCCTAAAGGAGATCGCTGACGCTGCGGCACGTGTCTGGTCAACGTCCCGGCTTCGAGGAATCATTCTGCTGTTCCAGTAATTTACCGCATTTTGAAATTTTAAATAATTATATTATATTATTCATTCTATTCTGATCTAGCATCGATCACGGATATAATTTTGTAATTTAATTATAAGTTAATTAATAAAGTTTAAGATAATTTTTGTTTTTTTTTGGGAGTCCGGGCTGCCGAAATCGTTATTTGTGTGAAAACATAGATTCAATTTATGTCTGACCTTGTTTTCCATTCTATTGCAATTTAATTACAAATTTGGTTGTATCGATGGGAAATGTGAATTTTATTTACAAAAAAATGATAGATTTGACCACAATTGGTGAATGGCGCATGCTGTGATTACTGAAATGAACAGACTTTAATTTATTTGTAAACAAGCATACATCACATACTACTCGAATGATTCAATTAAAATCTCTGAAGGACGTAAATATAATTTATTCTTGTATTTGTAGAAAAAGTAGGCATTTAATGTATCTTACTTATTATTGTAGCCCTGTGGTTACTTGATATAACATTATTCAGTAGAATGTGGAATAAATACGGGGCTTCTAATCATTTTATTGCTTACTAACGAAATCTCAGTATTGTTTCATTTTATGGCTTTAAGTTGGGCTGTTCCTGTCTTACTTTATGACTAGAAATTTACGAGTGACGTACGCGTCCTCTTTAGAACTACGTCTAAGGCCCAGACGGCGATCGTAAATTACTTTTTAGACTTTTCATCGTTGATATTGTTTTACTGACGGTCTGAAGTCTGTTATCGTGCCCAAAATATATTTTAGTTTTAATTTAAAAAAATAGGCGACAAGTCAAAAAATGTCATGTTAATAAAAATAAATGCAAACAAATTGATATTATTAGATGAAGATGAATTTATATTCAAAAATCTTTAAAAGGAAACAATTCGATTCAAATGAGGAGCTCCATGAAGCTCTTTTGACTTAACTCATTATAACTTATGAAGAAAATCTCGTAACAACGTGGTAACTACTTTTTCAACGCCATGAAGTAATCATCATAATTATTAACTTTAAAAGTCTAAATAAAATTTGCCTTCACAATTATTACATTATTATTAATAATTATTTAACTATAATTATAAAGTCTGAGAAAAAAAGGTTACCATAACGACGAATTTAAGGCTGAGTTTAAAATACGTTACTCAAGTTACTTTCGCAATATGAGAACGGAAAATATGTACATCATAACTACAAGTTGAGAATTTGTTGTTTGTCAAGATTCTATTGACTGTTGTCAAAGCGTGTGTGCCAATTACCAACATCGAGCTGGAATAGAATTTGTCTCCAGTTTATATCTAGTGTCGATTGCGTGCTACACGAACACCATAGACAACACTAAGGGTTATCTCACACAAAACGCGACGCGGCGCGGCTTTTGTAAGTCAGCCATTCAAAATTGAACGTTATTCATTACACAAAAATATACACGTTTCATTGCAAAATTCGAACTCTTGCAATAAATCTTGTATATTCTTGTGCAGTGGATTATGTCCATTTTTGAATCGTTATCTTAAAAATGCAGCGACGTGTCGCGTCGGCACTCGGTGTGAACTAAGTACCTTTGCAGTCTAAAATCACACATTATAACATGCATAATGTTATGTTATACTTTGTAAATTACATAAGTAATTATTTTTATGGTATCCGAGTAAATTAGGATAATCTTATAATCAATATAACATAAATTTATTTTTTTTAAACGGAAAAAATGATATTGAAACGAAGGTTCATAATATTAATTTTCCTTAAATTACACAAACGCAAGCGTGCTGACTTTTCTTCACGGTAAATGCTTATTTTGTATTCTGTGCCGGAAGCTCTTTTGGGTATTTCTTTATTTTGGGTTTATCTTGAGGGAATATAATGTATTATTATTAAACATATTGAATACAACAGATTTTGTTGGCTCAAATAACTTACGTCAAAATACCAGGATCAAATTAATACAAAACTAGCATGAAAATATAACGATTAGATTCACGTAATAAATTTGTTCAACCAATTCCACTGATCATGTATTCCTCACATTATGTAGCTGAAATAAGCACAAATATTCTTGGCCTTTCTTTTATCTCCAATTTGTATAGAACGTGTTATATTCATGAGCCGAGCGTGGTGTCCTATTTTTCGTTCATTTGAGAATTTTTACACTTCGGTTTCTTATGCAAAAAACAGATCAATCTCGAGATGCGACATCTCAACGTTATACATAAGAGGTATAGAGATATACATATGCAGATTTATCTAGTGTGCGCGCTAAGATATTTCATAGCTTCGCAACTTAGCTGATTGTACAATAGATGGAGAGCTACTAGGAAATTTAAAGCAGGTGTTTGAGGCAAGCTGAAACCTTGTCCTATACTTCTCCTATTATACCTCAACACTGCAGGTCTAGCTGATCAGAAGCAGGGCTAAGTCAGATTACAAATTTTTGAAAAGTGATTTTTTAACCCCTAAAAAGGATGTTTGAGGCAATTTGAAATTTTGATACAGTGTTAGTTAAATATTGAAGGACAACTCCTTGTCAAAAAAAAAGGGGAAAATTAGCGAGGTCATTTAGTCGGGGCTTTAACCTTGTCAGAACAGTGTAAGAGTAAATTGGAAAAAGGTTAAATAAAAATACGATATAAGATTTAAAAACTTTAATATCAAACTCTGGATATAAGACTCTAGGATAAAAACGTAAACATAAGCATGTCCCGACATGTCTAAGGAGGGTTCCGTAACTATCAACACGCAATAGGTTTTCTTTGAATAACCTCAAAAATTACTGTCCGATTTCAATCAAAATAATTTTTCTAAAGAGTTTTAGCATGTTCTATCAGCATGGAAACGTCTTCTTCTTCTTTAGTTCAAGGGCAGGACCCTTTCCGGCGGAGCTTCCGCCACTTTTCTCTATCCTCCACTCGTACCTTCAGCTCGCTGTAGTACATGACATTTACATTCTGTACAAGTTGACAAAATTTTTCTCCCTATCTCCCTAAACATTAAACTAATACTATATCAAAATTTCAAATTGCCTCAAACATGTTTTTTTAAGGATTTGAAAATTCACTTTTGAAAAATTTGTATATTAACTTAGCATCGCTTCTGACCAGACCTGTAACTTCATGTTGAGGTACAATAGTAGAAGTATAGGACAAGCATTCAACTTGCCTCAAACACGTGCTCTAAATTTCGTAGTAGCTCTTGGGTAGACCAAGTCGTACTAGTTAAAACAAAAACAGTTTGTTTATAGAATTTTATATAGTCGACAAAAATCTTACCCACATTAAAACGTTTCAGAAAATATGAGTTTTGAGTTTGAGTTTGATTGAGTAAAGCAGGTAAATTGCAGTTTGTATAATCAAGAAGAGTTTCAATACAAATTTTATCTGGGTTATAATTCAGTGGAAATGCATTTAAACGAATCTAATGTACAATTTCTTTAAATTTGTAATATGGTTTGGTAGGGATAGTAATATTGAACTTCAAGGAGTATATTTGTACATGGGCCTATCGTTGTCGTGTCTAGTCACGGTTTGAGATAACGCTCACCTTGTTATTAGTACAAAGCCTCCTAATTGTTACATATAAGCTTATTAGATTCACGAACAGGCCATAGACAGACGAACTTTACTTATCTCGTTATAGTATGTAGGTACTACTATATTGTCGCTGCGTTTTTTTTGACACGTTAATATATAAAATTAGTTAATTACTTAGTATGTGTTGGCAAGATTTGTTAAAACTAGTTAATTATAGAAAGAACTAGAAGGTTGTCCTGTGGTCGGAATTTCACCATAGAAATTCATATAATTTTAAGTTCGAAATTTAAAATAATTATTTTACCTCCTATATAGAATAAAATGTAAATATTGTAACAGTTAGGCTTAGCATTTGATTTCGTCAACCATAAAAAGCTTTTAGATAAATTGGAGAAATATGGTATTATGGGAAATGCATACAATTGGATTAAATCTTATTATCTAACAAATAGAAAACAGTGTGTAAAATAAGTAACGGCCAAGAGTTTTTTTTTATTAATCATAATATAAAAACACTGATTGCAGGGTGCCGCAAGGGAGTATTTTAGGACCCAACTTATTTCTAATTTACATAAATGAATTGTCAAAAGTCACAAAACACGACTGCTTTATGTTCGCAGACGATACTTATAAAATGTCTAAAAAGTAAAATTAGTGACGAAATACAAAACAAAATAAAAAATGTTACTAAATGGTTCAATAATAACAACCCAGCTATAAATTTAGAAAAAACAAAAATAATAAAATTTTTTAAAACAATTGCTGATATAATCTTAGAGACTAGGATATTTTCCATCAAATGCGTACCATCTACCACATTCTTAGGGTTAAATATAGATACAAACTTAAATTGAAAACAACAAACTGACAATATATTCAACAAAAATAATACTTTAGTATTTGCGCTACGACGAGTGCAGAAGTGGCAATAATATTTTATCATGGCTATGTCTCTTTAACGTTAAGAAACGGTTTTATACTATGGGGAAACTTGGCAGAAGTATTCGAGCTATAGCGGGGGTAGACTATCTTAGTCACTGTAAGCCGCTTTAAAAAAAAAAAGTTCTTCCCCTGGCTAGTCTATACATACTCGACACTACAAGTGTGTTTATTTGTCGAGACAGAAAAGTTCTGTTTGAAAATAAAGATAAAAAAGAAAGCAGTAGAAATAACCGCATTATAAATTTAAAAAAAATCGGCAATCAACAGCAAAAACGCATATTGCATGACAGTAAAAATATACTACAATCTTTCTGAAAAAATTAAAAAGGATAAAAATACATATCTTATACTTTGAATGAGACTATCTTGTATATGTATAATATACTCTGCAACGGCTACTAATATTACCATGTAATTTAGTATGCAGGGAGTTTTGGGGGAGAAAAATCGATCTACCTAGGTTCCTTAGAAACTGCACATTTTTAAGCAATATATGTTTTTTCTTTCGTCGTGTAACAATATATCAATAACTAGCTGTCCCGACACAGGTTGTTCTGTCTCAACTATGAACTGGAATAAATAAATAACTACACCTACAACCTACACCAACATCTACAGTATTTTCTCCATAATTTTTCCAATATTTCTCACCGTTCAAACCTTCAAAAATTATTTCAAGAACAAAATTAGCCAAATCAGTACAGCCGTTCCACGTTGGAATTGCAATCCATTTTTAGGGTTCCGTAATACTTAAGGAACCCTTATAGTTTTGCTCTGTACGTCCGTCTGTCTGTATATATGTCTGTCTATTCCATCGTTTTGGTCTCGGCATAGTTAATATCGCCACAATAAGTTAATAGAAATTCGAAACAAACACATTAACCGGTCAACTTTAAAATTTCTAATTGTCTCAACCATACTTAACCATAGACATTACGTTTAGCTGTCTGCTGCGTTTTGTTATACCACGTTTTATATCACGTGACACGTCCCACGGGAACGGGATAAAAAGTATCCTATGTCCATCTCCTGGTTCTAAGCTACCTCTCCACGAATTTTCAGCCAAATTGGTTCTGCCGTTCTTGAGTTGTAAATAGTGTAACTAACACGACTTTCTTTTATATATAGATAGATTTCGACTCTCTTACGACAGTCTAATTGGCAGCTTGGTATGCGTACCTACGTATAATTTTTGCATTGTTTGGTAATTCGGAATGTGGTATGTTCGAATAACCGATATCTAACCGATAAATATTTTTGTGATTCTCATTATATATTTTTCTTTTATATTTTTTTGTTTATTTTTAATGTTTTATATCGTTCTACTAAAACTCCCAGCATTGCTCGGTCTCCCAGGTACTGATAAATTGAAGTAAGCATTGTTAGACTGGCAATTACAAAAATGTTATTATACGATTCAAGAATATTTTAATGCCATAATTAATGATTGCAAATACGTTTTAAATAAAATAAAACAGTTAAAATTTTGACTCAATGTGATATTTAGATTTTTTATTATTAATTTCATTTTCGCATCTATTATATTTTATTTTATTTTTGACTTTGCAAGCATTATGTGTAAAAGCTTTTTAGTAAATATAAAAATATAGATTCAGATACTTTTATGTATTAGGTTACATATGAAATGTTGTGGCGTTTTGCAAAGGAGGAACATAAAGTAGATTTTTTTAAACATAATACTATATTTATTTAATCAAAGTATGCACTATTGCTATCTATGCACTTTTACCATCTCATAGGTAGTTCATTGATTCCTTGACTAAAAAAACCATTCGGACAGCGTTGTCCTGATGCAGGAATGGCCTAGAGCGAATGACCAACCTCGGTTGTTTAGCAGGTAGCTTTTCCATCATGATTTGCAGTTGCTGGTAATAGACATCTGCCGTAATCGTCTGGCCAGATTTAAGAAAGCTGTAGTGAACGACACCGGCACTAGTCCACCAAACTCTCACGAGTAACTTTTTTTGAGTAAATTTTCGCTTGGGGCAGGCTTTGACTGGTTTGCCAGGATTCAGCCATTGCGATGAGCGTTTCCGATTATCGTACAGGATCCACTTTTCATCACAGGTAATGATTCGATTAAAAATCCCTTGATTATTTTGCCGGTTGAGTAATGTAACGCAGCAGTCGACGCGCGTTTGTCGGTTTGCTGCACTCAATTCATGAGGTTTTCCTTTCAAGCTTTTTCACCTTCCCAATTTGCTTCAAGTGGATTAAAACAGTTTTATCACTAACACCGCAGTCTGGAGCTAACTTGGACGTGAATTGCGATAGATCCGCTTTCTCAATAGCATTTCTCATTATCAATTTTGGTCTCCGGCCGTCCACTGGGCTTGTTCTGCAGGTCAAATTTCCAGAACGAAAACGTTGGAATCTAAAACGCACTGTGTTTTCTTTTGCGACACCGCCGCCATACACATCATTAATCCTTCGAGCTGTTTCTGAAGCACTGGTGCCATGGTGAAACTCGTACTCGAAAATAATACGATATTTCAAGATTTCCATTTTGTAATCAGAGTGACGCAAAGAAAAAACCAAAAGAGGAAAAAACAAATGAATTACGATTTTCGAAACACAAATGCATGAGTAAATAGCGGTATAAATTTAAAAGTGGAATTCCTAACCAAAGAAGATATATTTGAGATCAAAGTGGCCAAGTACGACAAAACGCCACGTTCATATGTAAGGAACCTATTAAGAACGAATAATAAGTAACGATTGATATGTAAAAATATTTTTATTTTTGGATTAAAATTGATGTATTTATTTTGACATTTCGCTTGTATTTTGACATTTTTATTATGTTTTATATTAGTAACTTGTTTTAATTCTGTGATTGACGTTATGAATATTCGACTAATAAACGCTTAGATCTGGACGTAATTTTATATTTATAATTATATATTTAATCTTAAAAATTAATGTTTCATTTTGTAATAAGAATAAATAATAATATAGCATGCTTAAAACAACAATATTTCCACGCCCAAGAGGCAGAAATTTTGATCCAAACTAAGACCCTGTAACAAATTTCTTGGAAATAAATAAATTCTATTCTATTCTATTCTATAATTCTATTCTATAACAACATTGCGAAATAAACCAATCTCAGGATTATATAGAAATATTTTAGTAAATATTGAGCCACATATTGTGAATAACTAAGCGAATAAAGTAGAAATCTCCACCTCCTCACCGTCACCTGAACAATACAGACTTTATGTAATTTATACGGCTGGGTTTGGCTTCGCTAGAGATTAGAATTACATGAAATATGCAAAATGATCTCTGGATATACAGGTTTATATTTACATTATTTTCATTCTTCAATTCAAATACTTACATAAGTTCATCCTTAAGTTTAAATTAAAAACTTTAAATATAATGTTAAATTAGGTTTTATGGTTGTCATTTTTGCTTGTTTTTTTCTTCATAATAAATGAAGTAAACAATAAACATAAATCAAAAGAAATGATTAGAAAGTGTCCATGAAGTTTTAAAAAGAAAATATTAAGGTCACAAAAATATTGGAACAGAACATCTCGAGGAAAGCTTAAATAGCTGCAAGTACCTAATGCGTTTATGCCAAACAATTAATTGACGTCGTTTCAAGAAGATCTAGGTCACAGACATCTATTGTCCCACTCAAGATGGGTACGCGCATAATTCCAATGTGCTCCAACTTCAATTTCACTGTAGGCTCAGCGCTGCCTTCTGTTGAATAATAGATAGAAATAAGCCAAATACACAAATTTAGTCCGTTTTAAAATGAAAGAATTTTACACCACAATATTCCTATGCATTTTTAAAAATACTGAATCTCATATCTGGGTTCGCACGAGCTTATTCAATTACCGTTCAAATTATCGTATTCGACTCCGTATTTCCCAATATACATAGATCCGAAAAAAGTCTGATATTGGAAATGCAGCTAAAATTACGTACACATTTTGAATTTCATTTATTATTTTTCAAACGAGCATTAACTTTATATCTGTGGTATCATAAGTGATATTTACTTAAACTTACTTAAAGTTTACTACATAAATGTACCTAAAGATTTTTTCACATCTGCTATGTACAAATCTATATGCTTATATAACGACCCTATACGAATAACAGAGAGAGAGATATATATATAGATATATATATATATATATATATATATATATATATATATATATATATATATATATATATATATATATATATATATATATATATATATATATATATATATATATGTTTGAAAATGTTGACGTCCCCTTCAACGGCCCACAATTTGAGGGGACGAATTTAAAAAAACTATGAAATACGTACTCAATGATTTGTATTTATTAGATCAGATGTGATTATGTTTCATAGAAATCGGGGAAAATTATAAATATTTTTCAATATAACAACCTCAGAAGATAAATTCTAATAAAGCGTACGTTACGTAAAAACACGTACGTTTTTTTTACACCTATTTCATGAAATGTATGAAGAACATGAATTTCAATTTTCAATAAAATCTGTGCAAATTTAAAGATTTTCGTCTTCAAACTTTCAACCCCTATTTCACCCGTTTAGGAATTTTATAATATCCCGTCTTAGTGTGCATTTAAGTTATGAATTAAAACAACTGTCCAAATTTTACTTTTTACTATTAGCAATTACGGCTATACGTCAGCGAGTCAGTGGGGACCTCAGAGCAATAACTATAGCATAGGGACTCGGCTTTTAGCAAGAGGAAAATCATATATCGTTCCTTATCCCCCTATACGACACATGCTAATGAGGAAAAAAGAGATATCTAATTGTTCGTTACATACAATTATTGTAGGTGGCTCGGTGGCTTTGTACACAGATCTGTCTGAAGTTGGTTACAAGTTGTATGATAGCATTTGACAGCAATTTCACATGTAAATATTGCCGTACGCCAGTACGTATGTCCCTGTATGTCCCTAGTCGGCATTATTACGTTGATAAATTCTGTTCGCATCTTTTAAACTATTGCGGTTTGCAGCTTATAGATTATTTATTAGGAAGGTTTGTGCGTATTGATCTATGCACCTGTGCAAAGCCTTAAACCTTAAACCTTAAAGCCAAAACTTACAAGTTACGGAAACACCAAAAAGCTCTCAGATTGCCACCGCAGCATGGAGCTAAGTATGCGAGGGAACAAGAACACAGCAGTCTGTTTACGTGGGAGGGCCATGCTTTGGCACGAATTGTCCCGCTGGATCAGATAAATACCTCGGCCTCCGGATACTTAAGGGGTGGTTGGGGATTTTAAAGACCGGGATCGTACTCCTGTATCTTCAGGTGGCGGTAATCGCTCTCCATCAGGCGATCAGTCAGCTCGTTAGCTGGTCCATTAAAAAAAAGTACATAGAGGTTAAGAGAACCTTATTCCCTGAAAAACCAAAAGCAATGTTAAATTTGAAAATTTGTTACATGCTTTTGTGATGATGTTTAACCGTTACTCCATTACCGGAATAAAAAAAAAAATACGCCACAATATTATTACTAAGATTATTTGGATCTTACTAATTTGTATAATTATATATTTGGTAAATATAAAGTAGGCAAAACATTATTATTGAAGCGTCTCTTTCTTGAAACTTTAGTAGGTACCTGGGGAACCGAGCTTTGTCCGGAGCTCTAGTAGATAAAAAAAAAAAAAGAATTACAAAAATATTGTACCGGGGTTGTAGTAAAACTACATTTCTTTAAAGTTAAAATGAATTATTTCGGCACTCCTATCGTCATCTATGTTCTATTATTAGCTTAATTATGGTTAGTAATTTTAGAGGATTAAGCGCCATCAATCGGCGCACGTATTTACTAAAACGGCGTTAGTCTTACTCTAATGAAATAAATTCTTATATCGATTTTCTTTTGTTTTAAATCTTAGAAATAAAACATTGTATCTTATTAATTAAAAAAAAAACTAATTAAAATACAGTAGAATTGCATTATTATATAACATACATTGGTTATTAATATAATATAATTTTATTTCGATATGTGGACTTTTGCCCTTTACGCTTTGTCAAAATATGTTAAAAAAAAGAAGACGAAAACTATAAAGGCGGAGATTTTCCGGGGAGTTCAATGGGTAACGTTGTGGAATTTGTATAACTTCATAAATTTGTGTTATCTCGGTTCTTTATGTGTAATATTGGTACCATTAAATATTCGTTAACGTGCATAAGTATATATATATATATATATATATATATATATATATATATATATATATATATATATATATATATATATATATATATATATTATATTATACAAAACAAATAGTTGAACTAAGTATATTTAGTGCGCGCGGAACTAGTTGGCCTTAGGTAGGGACAGGGGTGAAGGGGCGGGTTTCTTGCTGCTCGCAGTGTTGCCGCCGCGAAGTCCGGCTCCGTACTGAGTAATAACATCAAGCGCTCTTCCGTCCCACTGCACCGCTCGCATACTAAGGCCCGGTTGGCTAGTCACAATATGTAACAGTCATAACAATCACAATGTGTAATTGCAAAATTCTACATTATTGTCAAGGCGATAAGGTCGTTTTTTGTATCATTCTTAATAGTCGTTTTTACATTGTGATTTCGAGTGGCAAAAAGTGTCGTGCCTGTAATCCGTCCAGCCCCAATATAATTCGCAACGCGCCATAAGGAACTTCGTTCCAAAAAAAAAATACGTGTGGCACTCGGGGACTGCCGCGGTAAAGCTATTGCATAGCATTTTTTATACTTTCTCACAAACAGCTGCTTACGTATTCGTCCGATTTCGGAGCAGCTCGTCTCGATCCGTGCGAGCTTCGTACAGTCGCACCATATTCATACACGTTAAGGTTTAACTAGTCGCGGGCTCGAACTCACTCGTGGACGCGGCCAAAAAGCACGCTGTCTCACCTAGCATTGTGTCTCAAAGAGATAGAATCAGTTATGAGCAGTTGGCAGCTAGTCTACACGCATACGTCTAGTCGCACGCACACAAACACCCCGCCAAAGTCTGCCGAACTGAAACGACGTTAGACGATGCACGGCTTTCAACGCCGCACCGCTGTGCCAGACGGAGTGGAGGGTATTAGGTTTATTTTCGTTACGGAATTCCTTGATTCGGTCGCTGCGCTCAAAGCCCGCGATAAAAGCTATGCAATAGATTAAAAAAACTATAAAGGCACTTCACAAAATGACGTTTCCTTTTAGAATAAAATTTTCAATTGACTTAAGATGTAGTCGTGTATATTTCTTTTCCCGTTTTTACGATGAGTTTTAATATGTGTTTTGTGAAGTTTTGTTAGGAAAAATCACGCAATTAATACAAAATTACTATTAATAATGCAGTAATTTAAATTTACCAATCAACATTTATTAATTATTTTATAAATGTTGATTGTAAATCGTTAATATTCAAATCAAATATAAATCACAATGACTACTTTTATAAAATAAGCACCGATATAAAATAACGTTAAATAGACTTACAACGCGCAATACCGAAACCAAGCACCTTACCGGCTGACGATCGAGCAGCAAAGAGGCCCGCGCAGAGAAGGAGACTCTTCTCGACGCCGGGCCCCTGAAAAGGGCCTTACGGCAGAAACCAATACCAGGGGCTAAGCCCCTCTAATTGGGGTGGGATGACGCGCCCAGTACGAGTACTGGGCGCATTGAGTCAGTTTTTGGGGAAGACCCCCCGCGGCAGAACGCGGGGGAAACCCGTGGGGGGGCAACACAAGTTCCAAGGGAATGACGTTATGCCAATCCAGGCCCAACCAAGACCGACGGTCGGCTCCAAACGGCGCGTGGGGGTCCCGACCCGGGGGTCGGGAAACGTGTATGGGTCCACTCCCTCACGCGCCGTGTTTTACCGGACCGCGGAACCAAGCGACCTGGGGTAGGAAGGGGGGAAAGGTGTTCCCGGGCCCCTGACTTTTGATGTCGGGGGGGAAAGGGCTACCACGGGGCTGACGTGTGGGGCAATAGGGCTGCCCCACGTCATACTCTGGGCACACGGAAAGGTGGTTGCGCCGCCAAACACTCTCTACTGGAAGTGAGATTTGTGATGCTTTTAATAATTATTTTAACTCGGTTTTTATTAGGAATAATTCACGAATAACTACTAATATTTACAATGATTTTCCTTCAAGTTTAGATATAAATTCAGTAGACAAATTTAGATGTTGTATTAAAGAATTAAAACAAGTAAACACCAAAAAGGGTGCGGGATCTGATGACCTTCACCCAATTTTCATCTCTAGATGTGCCGAGGTTCTTGCTAAACCAGTTACGATTATTTTCAGTACCTCAATTAAAACAGGCGTTTTCCCTGGCATATGGAAAAAGTCTATTATAACTCCGATTCCCAAGAACAATAAAAAAGATAACATAACAGAATATAGACCTATCTCTAAATTGTGCGTCTTGGGTAAGATACTTGAAAAAATAGTAACTTCTCAAATGTTTGCTGCTTTTCGTAATCATATTTCTCAATATCAACATGGTTTCTTTAAAAACCGAAGCGTAGATGTCTACAAGTGGATGTCGTGTACACCGACTTCTCGAAAGCATTCGATAAAATAAATCATGATATGCTAATCGAAAAGCTGACGAGGGCCGGTGTACATGGCAACCTTCTCAGGTGGATACATTCCTACATTAAAAAATCGTAGCCAGGCTGTCTACCTCAAAGGTTACTCTTCCCAATTCCTCCCTGTCCCTTCAGGAGTTCCCCAGGGATCGCACCTAGGGCCATTACTGTTTAACATTTACATAAACGACATAGAATTAATATTTAAACATAGTAATCACCTACTCTATGCCGATGACACAAAAATTTTTATAGTCATCAAGTCGATACTTGATTGCACAAAATTGCAAAATGACTTATTGAGGTTGCAACAATATTGTGAGATTAATCAACTATTCCTTAACATAGATAAATGTTTTATCATGTCATATACACGAAAAACTCACCAGATCAATTTTGACTACATGTTGAATAATTCCATTCTTAAAAGAGTTTCAACCATTAGAGACCTTGGGTTAATTATGGATTCCAAATTAACATATAATAATCACATTGACCATATAATTAGTACCGCATTTCGTATCCTAGGTTTTATTCATCGTGTTAGTAAACCTTTTAGAGACGTGAAAACTCTAAAAATTCTTTATTTCTCTTTTGTTCGCTCTATTCTGGATTTTTGTAGTACTGTTTGGAGTCCATGCTTTCAAATACATATTAATCGCATTGAAAATGTTCAGAGAAAGTTCCTTAAATCACTTAATTACCGCGTAAATATTTATGATGAACCGTATGAAGATGCCCTGCGTAGGCATAACTTATCAACTCTTCACAATAGACGTAGCATGTTTGATATCACTCAATTATTTAAAATTTTAAACTCGCTGACAGATTCGCCTACATTATTATCT
This sequence comes from Phengaris arion, assembly GCA_963565745.1. Lineage (NCBI taxonomy): Eukaryota > Metazoa > Arthropoda > Insecta > Lepidoptera > Lycaenidae > Phengaris > Phengaris arion. The sequence goes on along the minus strand of OY751432.1, from coordinate 32,709,886 downwards.
AAGATATCATTTAAAGCTTACGCCCGACTTCCTGTGCGCCCCTCACGAAATAAGCCACTTTTTGTTCTTCCATCACTTTGTAAAACTTACACTCGTAATTCATTCTTATACCGTTCCACTAACAATTACAACAGAGACTTCACTGATATAGATATATTTAACAACTCTCTCAATAGCCTAAAATCAGAATTAAAACGTAGATTTAATATTGTTTAAGATCTTATAACACACTTATTGTTCATTCTTTGTTATTATTATTATTATTATTTTGTTGTTTGTTTGTAACTCTTGTGTCTTTACTCATGGCACTAAGATTAATGTTAATTAATAAATATACCTAAGCTACGCGTCTTCCAAAATAAGAGTTAAAATCTGTTATTGTTTCTGTACTTTATTTTCGGCACTGTAGGTTTATTGTAAGAAATTAATATTTACTGTATCTTCTGTAATTGTATATGACTGTTTGTTGCCAGAATAAAATAAATAAATAAAGATTTCGATCCAACGGTGCTAGTCGGGGGGCGCACCGCGCTTGGGGCGTTTCGGTAGCGTAGCTCCGGGATGCGCCCTGCGTCTGGTGCAAGCAGGGTGGGTGCCGTTTGGCGAGCGGGCATGCCACGGCAGCGGGTCGGTGAAGGCCGGGTGCGTGGCTTCCGCTCGCTCAGTGGTTCGGTGTTCCTGAAACTAAGGCTACAAAAATTAACGCGTTCAAGGAGCGCGGGGGGGCGGTACGTATCACGTTTATGTGTCCCGAGTCCGGAACGCGCGGCGCAGATCTCTGGCAATCGACAGTCGGCTCCTCTGATAGGAGCTTCTGGATACCGGAGATATCTGGGCGCGGGTCCGGGTTAGGGCCGGGGGAGCCATATTTATGCGAGGGCGGCTACGAGGGGGGTGCCTTCTACGAGGGCCTTCAGGATGGTCGGGAAGACTTCCTCCCCGGCCATAAGCTTCTAAACGCAGTTCACGGCCAGGGAGAGGAGAGACTGCAGAAGCTCTGCAGTCGATGCGGGGGCCTCGCTTTCCGCCGGCTCTTGGGGCGGCGGAGCGGGCGCCGGAGGCTGTGAGTACGGGGGGGCCGCACGGTTTGCAGGCTCCGGGGCGATTTCTGTTGCCGCGGCTGTGGAGGCCGCGGGAGAGTCAGCAGGTTTGCGCGGGGGGCGCTGTGAGCGCCGAGTGGCCCGCGTGAGGTCCGGCTGCGGAGGGGCGAGCGCGAGCGTCTCAAGCACCAACTGGGAGTTGGCTGAAGTAGCGGCGGCATCACAGGGGGGGGGGCACGGGGGATGTGGCATCCTTCCTCCTGGAGCTCGGCTGCTTTTTCCTCCTGGAAGGTTGCGCAGGAGAGACGGTAGCCGAGGGGAGGACATACCTGGGCGTATGATCATTCGCCTCCGCCATCAGTGATGTAGCGGTCGGCGGAGGCGGAGGGGCCTCTTGCTCCGGGAGAGGCGAGTCGGCAAGTACGCAAGGGGGGGAAACGCGGGCATAATCGGCTCGCGGTTTCCGTGCCGCCTTACGGTACACTGGGCACTGTTTGCTGTTGGCAGGGTGGGCCCCCCTGCAGTTTACGCAGGTGGGCGTCTCAGAGGGGGAGCGGGGGCAGTCCCGCACATAGTGTTCCTCGGCACACTGGACACAGGCCACCTTCCGGTGGCAGTTGTGGCTAGAGTGCCGGAACTGGTGACATCGGCGGCATTGGGCCGGGCCGCCACGGCCCCGCCAGGCTTCGATGGTGACTCCCGGCATATTCAAGAGCTCACGTACCTCGTATATGCCGGGTACAACGTCCGGGGCCCTAGCGATAAGGGCGAGGAATAAGCAGGCGCCGGGATCAGACCTCGCCTGAATCAGGGAGACGTGCTCCGCCACGTATCCCAGTTCGGCGAGACCGGCCCTGATCTCTCCGGTGTCTGTAAAAGAAGGCCCTGATACCTACCTTGATTGTCCGTTCCTGTGGCAGCGAGTAGGAGAACCAGGAGGCTTGTCCTTGCTTCTCCAGGTCCGTAAGGTATCGTTTAACGACCGTGTGTTCTTGTTCGCTTTGGGGCGAAAAGCGAATTGCACGGCCGTTATATTTGGCATTTGGTATGTGCCCCAATATGTCACGTAGACGGCGGAAATGACGCACCCAGTCGTCGATTCGCTCCGCGATCAGGGGCGGGTAGCGGGTAGTGGTAGACGGGGGCGATGTTTTTCTCTCCGACGGCGCCGGAGGGGGGGTCTATGAATGCCTACTTGTGGGCTAATAGCACTCACCTCGGCGTAAGACAGCTGACGGTCGGTGTACCTGGCCGTCGGTGGTGTCGATAAATCGATGAGCGGTGGCGGAAAGATAGGCGCGCGGTGGCGGTACCCGTGCGGCGCGCTTGAGCGAGTTTCTGTGGCCGCACAAGGTGCGGCTCGGCGGTTGTCGCGCGGCTGTGGGTCCGGCGAAACATCAGGCGAGCGCGGAGAGCTCGCGGTAGTCTGGTATGGTCCGCGCGGCTGAGCAGCCAGCTCGGCGCGGTGGTGTCGCGGCTGGATAGCCGGCGAGGGACGGGCTGTGCCCGCGGAGGTACGGGGTGTGTCCCCTTGTTGGACGATGTAACGTCCATGGTGAGCGGCAGGCTGGCGAGGGTCGCCCGCTTGCGCAGTACGGCGCGAGGTGCGCGTAGGGTAAGCCGAACCCTGGTCGGCTGTGCGGGGCAGGGGCCCAAACTCGTCGCAGGCCGCCGTCGGAAGGCATTGGGGCGGGGGGGTTGGGGGTACCAGTACACCCCCGCGAGAATGCCGAAGGCGACCCGGGGCGGGCGGTGTCCTGCCCGCGCAAGCTAGGCTCGGAGAGCAGGCGGTGGTGCGTACGGTCCTGGGTCGAGCGTGAGCTGGACCTCGATGAGGCCGGGCTGTACGACGACACAGAGTCCACACATGAGAAATTCAGGTAGTCGCGGCGTAGCCGCGGGTCATGGTCCGACATTGTTACGTAAACATAACAATAAAACACACAAGTCACACAGAAACAGTCAACACTGAACGGCAGACGTTTATATTTGTCGCTTGTAAGAAGTAGATTTGATTATGCTAGTTTCCTTTACGATAATTGTTCTAAATCTAATCTTGCTAAAATTGATAAAATACAAAATATGTGCATGAGATTAATTGGAGGTTTTATAAAATCAACACCTATCCATGTTATGGAATTAGAACTAAACATCCAACCCTTGTTTATAAGAAGACATTTACTTGCGACAAAATTTTGGCTTAAATGTAAATCACACGAAAACTATGGTTACATAATAGATCAACTGAATAGGCTAGAATCGCTATGTTCGCAAAGTTACTGGCGACGAAAAAAGCTACCCTTGTTAGATATCCACAAATACTTAAAGAATGTGCAGATCCATAGTAGTAATGTATTAGAAATGTTTTCTTTAGATATTTGGGTGAGCAGTGTGGACTTATCTGGCTGTATAAAATGTAATTTACAGTGTTTAACTACATCAAAGAAAAATTGTGATGTTCTGTATTTAAAAAAGGATTGTGACCAATTCATCAATCAAAATTACAGTAAGTACTCGTACTATAAAATTTATACCGACGGTTCCAAAATTTCGCATGATATTGGTTCAGCTTTTTTAGACCTACAAAATAATATTAATAAACAATTTCGAGTTTCTACTAGAGTTTCATCTATGTTTGCTGAATTGGTAGCAATAAGAGAAGCTTTGTTATACTTAAATGATTTATATTTTAGCAATTATGTAATACTGTCTGATTGTAAAAGTGCTCTGCAGCATCTGGCTCGATGCAACTCGACTTTTCGAGGACTACCGTTATCCTATACAATAATAGATATGAGGGCGGGTCAATAAGTCCGTGACTTTTGGAATAAAACACAGATTTTTTGATAAATAAATCATTTTATTTTTCAACGTAGTCCCCCTTGAGCTCTATACACTTTGTCCAACGCTTCTCCAATTTTTTTATCCCTTCCAAAAAATATAATTTGTCGAGGTCCTCAAAATAGGCCTTTGTTTGCGAGATGACTTCATCATTGGAGTCAAATCTTTTTCCACCGAGCCATTTTTTCAGGTTTGGGAACAAGAAGTAGTCACTCGGAGCCAAATCTTGAGAATAGGGTGGATGTGGGAGCAATTCATAGCCCAATTCATGGATTTTTGCCATGGCAACTGCACATGTGTGCACCCTTGCATTGTCTTGGTGAAAAAGAACTTTTTTCTTGGCCAAATGAGGTCGGTTTTGTTTTCAAATCCTCATTGAAGCGGTCCAATAAGTTGGCATAATATTCCCCATTAATTGTTCTTCCCTTTTGAAGATAGTCAATGTGGATTATCCCACGTGCATCCCAAAAAACAGTCGCCATAACTTTATTGGCTGACAGACCCACCTTGGCCTTCTTTGGCGCCGATTCACCCTTAGAAACACACTGTTTTGACTGTTGTTTGGTCTCTGGTGTGTTGTGATGGATCCATGTTTCGTCCACGGTTAAAAAACTCCTCCATATTGTGATTAAACAACGCCAAACCTTCCTGTGAAGTTGTTACACGATTGCGTTTGTGGTCGACTGTGAGCAAACGCGGCACCCATCTTGCGGAAAGCTTTCTCATGCCCAAGTGATCATTCAAAATTGAAACCACTGAGCCATGCGAGATGCCTATGGCTTCCACAATCTCTTGCACTTTCAATCTTCGGTCGGCCAACACCATATCGTGAATTTTTTCGATTGTTTCGGGTGTAGAGACCTCAACTGGGCGTCCAGGACGTTCGACATCTTCAGTGCTTGTACGGCCACAACGAAATTAAGTAAACCACTTTTTTACCATTGAAATCGATGGTGCAGAGTCCCCATAGTATTTATCAAGCTTAGCCTTGGTCTCGGTAATGGTTTTTTTTCGCAAAAAATAATGCTTAATAAGCACACGAAATTCACTTTTTTCCATTGTTTCCTTAAGTTACTGGATAGTCTGATAAAGATAGCTGTAAAACACAAACTAACTGACGCAGCAAGTTCAAATTTTGATAGGAGTCAACTGACAGATGCCTGTTGACAGGAGTAGTGTTGCTTTTTCAGTAAGGAGGTTAGAAATTCAAAAAGTCACGGACTTATTGACCCGCCTTAGTAGTATTCGTCGTTTGCACAGTAATGGTAAAATGTAATATTACAGTGGATCCCTGCTCATATTGGAATAGTCAACAACGAACGTGTAGATCTTTTAGCTAAACAGGCGGCGGTGGACGGAACTCCGTACGACTGTTTGCCTTATTTTTCTGATATTTACTATATACCGAAAGAAAAATACAAATTTTTTTGGAAGGAGTACTTTGACGAAAGGTCATGCAGGAAAGGCATATGGTATAAAACGATACAACCGTACGTTTCAAGTAACTCCTGGATTGATGTCACCAATATGAGCAGGGAAGAGGTTGTCCTAGCGTTAAGGTTGAGATCCGGCCACATTCCATGCAACAGTTTTGCGCATTTGATGGGCAAATTGGAGTTCCCTAATTGTTCGCAATGTGGGTCGACTGAGGATGCCTATCACTTGCTCATGGAGTGTACAACGCAGCTGAACGAGAACTATTTTTTATCAACTTTAATTATAATTGTCTTAACGTAGGGTTATGTAATCGTATACTGTCCCTTCCTAACTCAGAAGCTGCCAAGCATTTGTATAAAATTGTTAGCCTAGGTTTAAGCCGAAGAAGTACAGATAGCTTGTAAATTTAATTTGTGTATACTATGAGGGTGTCATTTTCTACTTAGAAAATACCCTCTCTAAATAAAAGAAAAAGAAAAAAAAAAAGTGTACGTATCACAAAAACAAGGGTACTCACACGTTACGTGGACAGACGATACACTAAGTGTACATACACGAAGACGGTACACATACTTAGGGGGGCTGTCACCTCGTGGCCCAACGTTGAGTCGAAACTCAACGGGAGGCCAGGAGCAGGGCAACTCCCCAGCAAGGCGCAAATCCACAGCTTATTCTAATGAATAAGGTGCGAATTTACGATCGCTATTGGGAAACACTTGGCACTGCTCTAATGTAGGGGTCGGCACGATCGCGGAGTAAGCGAGACACTCGACGCGTTTGGAGCGAGACCGCACTGACGCGGAGTGAGCGAGTCACTTCTACGCAGTCAGAGCGAGACGGCACGAAACGCGGAGTGAGACACAAACACACGCGAACTAGGAGACAGGACGATCGACAAATCGACGTCAATGCAGTTAACACTCACTTTCAAAAAATGCAGCACAACTCTCGGGACACCATTCGCCTTTCCAGGGGATCATATATTGAGATAAAGCCTGAGTCGTCTTGCCTCTAGCTCCGCTCAGTAACTTCATCTCGTAACGGTCACTCGGTAATACCTTAATAATGCGGTACGGACCCCTCATACCGGGATCAAGTTTTCCTGTAGACTGCGTGTACTTTATCACGAAAACTTGATCATCAACCTGGAAATTTCTAGGCGGGTGTCTCTGATGATTGACCCTCGAATCTTGAGTACCTTGATTTTTATCAAGTGACGCCTTAGCTAAGCTCCTGCTAAGCTCCCTCATGGCTTCGCGATTAGGGCTAGAGTTCTCAACGGCAACGTCGCGGATCAGTGCACGAATCACAGGAGTGGTGGTGTTTGTACCGATCAATAAGTATAAAGCAGAATGTCAATGAAAAGTATAAAGCATAAATGAGTGGTCTTTTGCTTAGTAATATTTAAAACTAATTGTATTTTACACAAAGTATCAGACCAATCTAAAGTTTTACTGTTAACCTCTATACGAAGCAAATTAAAAGAACAGTTCTTACATAACGCTCGGCCTGCCCATTGGAATGATGCATTTCGGGCGTTATGTAGTGAATATCACTCCCGATATTAGATATCCAGCTCGTAAAAGCTGACGACTCAAACATACGTCCACGATCACAGATTATTAGTTTAGGCACTCCAAATAAAGAAATTGAGTTATTAAATACCCGTTTTAATTCATTAGTGTCTTGTTTGTACATAGGATAAAGTAGGCAAAATTTGGTAAAGGAATCAACCAAAACTAGTACAAACTTATATCCATTGGACTCTGGCAATGGGCCTGAAACATCTATATGAATAGTCTCAAATGGAATATCGGATTTTTCCCATGATAGGTTGACGTGGGGCTCTGGGAACACGTTTCTTTGAAATGCAAACCAGGCAATGTGAAGTGTACTTTTGAACAAATTGTTTTAAGCCTGGGAACCAAAAATGTTTTAGGATTAGATCATAAGTCTTTTCCGCCCCCATGTGCTCATGCTCGTCATGGAAAACCCGTAATAAGCTGAGTCTATGTACTTTAGGGATAAAACACAATAAGCGAGATTCCTTACCAACGGATGAATAGCGATAATAGAGGATATCGTTTTTACATACGTATCGAGTGGAGTCTAAATCACCGTTTCTAAGTTTTTGTATGAGATCAAGCGTCTCTGAATCAGCTGACTGGGCTATTTGGGCCCAATTCATGGGTCGTTCTATGTTATTGACTTGCAACGCTGGTGGATTCCTGCTTAAGTAATCTGCATGACTCATCATTACGCCCTTACGATATTGAATTTCGAAATTAAAATCCTGCATGTATATCCACCAACGTGAAACTCTTGGAAGTAGATCCTTTTTGCGCTCGGTGGCCTTCAAGGCGTTGCAGTCGGTTATTATCTTAAAATTTATACCAACCAGGTAGTGATGAAAATGTTGCAAAGCCTTGACGACCTCGCTCGTCGCTGGCGTTTCCAATTCATATGAATGGTATTTGGGTTCGGCGCCATGAGTAACTCTGCTGTAATAAGCTACAACCCGTTATTGCCGTTCATATGGACCTGCATGAGTACCGCACCGTAACCTGAACTACTAGCATCGGTGTGTAGTTCGGTGGGAAGGCTTGGGTCAAAAATTGCATGTATTGGCTCGCTAGTTAAATGCTTTATAAGCTCTTGCCGATCTCGATTTTGTTCAGATCCCCATTGAAATTTAATATCTTTCTTTGTGAGGCGCGAGATACATGCAGTTTTTGTTGCGTAGCCTTCTATATAACGTCGGAAATATCCCGCAAGGCCTAAAAATTGTCGTACTTGCTTGACGTTTAAACGTTGAAGAATTTCGAGCTCCCAAGCCGATCAATGTGGTAATCAATCAAGGGTAGGGGATACCTATCCTTAACAGTAATGCGGTTCAGTGCTCTGAAGTCGACACACATTCGGTCTGAGCCGTCCTTCTTGACCAAAATGATCGGGCTTGCGTACTCGGAATCGGACTTCCTAATTATTTTTTTATCTAGCAGATCCTGACAAATCTCGCGAACCTTCAGTTTTTCTGGATATGACAAACGATACGGATGGTATGCGACAGGTGTGTCACTTGTTAAGCTGATGTGCATTTTGCCTGCCTTCACGGTTGTAGTGGCCGTGCCAGATATTAAAAAGAGAGAAAATTCTTTTATTACAATCATCAGCCTAGCAAGCTCCATAGGTATGGAGCGTAGAGGCGTATTTACCGTACCGGACTCGTTAGTAGCAACAGCATTTACCTCAAGTATCCTATTAGACGTGCGAGTTAGGTATTGTTTATCTTTCGTACGAATAAACGTAACACCATCGTGATTAAGAACGTCCGTCCCTATTATTATTGGCGTATTCATATACGAATCGGGCACGATTAAAAAATCTACCTCAAGTGCAATATTGTGGAGCTCAACCGTTAAGGTGATGTATTCACTGGCAACAAATACTTTATCACCTATCCCCTTCAAAGAAAAGTTAATTGCTCGGCGCGAACCGGAAAAATAATTCACAACCGCATGATACCGGAAGATATCAAAGACACATTGAGTGCACCACTGTCTATTAAAATATCCACCGGAATACCCTGAATTACGCCCGTGCTTACGTCGTGGATATTTTTTGTAGTTGAAAGCTCGTTGCATAAATTGACTGCACGCTTATTGTTATTAAAGTTTTGAGATTCTGATCGAGCTTTAGTAAAGGACTCAGTTTCTTTGTGTCCTCGTTTTTTTTCAAAAAGAACAAACCAACTTAATATTATTGTCCGTTACGTTGCGCCATTTGGGGCACTTATCTTTAAAATGACCTACTTCGCCACAAACAAAGCACTTGTTTTCAAATCTACTTGAATTATTAAAATTGCGTTTTTTACTTGTATTAAAATTAAATATTTTATTTCTATCGGTGTTGCGATTATTGTCAGGTTTGCGGGTAGGTTTTATGTAGGTAGCTAAAAATGAAACCAAACTTTCCGTTGTTAAGTCAGCATTAGTGGCTGCAGCGCGTACTTGGATGTCACTAATTCCGTAAATAACTATTTGGACCATAAGTTCTTCAGCGTATGTAATCGCAGTAGTGAGCGACGCGGATATTCTGCATACGACGAAAATTTTTCGGACGTTGAATTTAATACTTCATGAAGAATGTGCGCATAACTAACCTTTCGCGGACAAAGGGACTTAAATTCTTTAACGAAATTTGACCATGAACGTTCATTAGTAGTCCATTCATTTAACCAAGCTTTTGCGTCCCCTTTTAAACAGTTGGACACTCAAAAAAAGCACTCGTAGTCGTCCCACTGGTTCGCCTTTATAGCTCGCTCCACTTCATTCCACCATACCTCAAAGTTATTAATAGCCGGGTCGAAATTAGACACATAATAATTAGTACTTTTAGGTTTCGTTAATGTACCCAATGCTTCAACGAGGACCTGAGTCATTGAAGCATTATTTTTATCTATAGGAGATGTGCCACCACGAAAAGACGACGGTACATGTTTCTATTAACCGTGTTTTCCTCAATAGCAGTTAGACGAGACATAATCAATCCTAAAGTATCTGTTACAGATTTTTCTTGAGGGTAGGATCGAGATTTGCTAGAATTTCGACGCGAACGAACCGAACGAGACCTTGATCTTTCACGTGAGCGATAATTATCACCAGAATAAGAATGACCATGACGCGAAACAGACCGAGTCCTACGACGCGGATGATGTGAACGCGATCTATCATACGAACGGGAGCGCGATCGGCTTCGACGCGGCGGGGAACGAGTTCTGCTATCACGTGAATTCGAGCGCAGTCTACTTCGACGCGATCGTTTTTGAATATTTCGAGAGGTTTCGTACCTACCCTCAACCACAGAATAGATAATAGTACAAGGTACAGAAGTCTCTCTGTTTTGATCTTCACAAATGCCGCCTTTTTATGTGCCTATATAATTATTATTAACAAACGGACCGCACGCGAGCAGCCGAAATTGAGCTCTCTGGCGCCGCGCGAAGGTCGACATTATTCCACACCTTGTCAGATATTTCGAAAATAGGGTTGTCACTTGTCAATACTTTAATTAAATATCTTAGATTGTACTATCAGATTTATACTAGACGACGATATAATATATAATAGTGATACAATACATATTATATAGATACCATACAACATACCGACCGAACATAAATACCACGCAAGGTATACAAGCGGAAACTGTTATACCTATGTACCTATTAGGTAAATGAATACCGAACATATAAATCAGTTTACACAGACACGACACGTGATTTTCTTTTGATGTAGGTATGGATTATATGTATATGCAGCTACCTACCACATATAAATAAGCATATAATATAAAACTTTTGTGTGTATTTAATAATTATTGTTATAGATTTAGGTACCATGACAGTAGATATAAATGAGTAAGTAATGATTATCGTACCATTCGCTATCTTTCTCACTTGCCGGAACCGAGAAAACTGACAATTGCTATTTTTTTCATTGTTCCGACAATCGGCTGCAATTTTTTTAGATACATATTTTTGCCAATTAAAATACGACACGCGTTTGCGACGTAAAGTGAGTCGTACTGCGTACGAGGCGCGCGCGTGCGCCACGGCGCGGCCGGTCCTTGCGTGGCGAGTGGCAAGTGGCAACCATTGAATCGCCCCAACGTTGGGGAGTCTCGGTATGTACTTGTAGCTCGGCGGCGGAACGGCGTAGTGACACCCCCCTGCCTCAACTTCAGAGTGTAGCAGCGATGTTTTATTTGTCCGTTCACGTGAATCGCGTGGCATTTTGAAAATTATCGATTGTGTACGTTGGAAAGGCTAATTTGTGAGTGAAATCCTATCCCAATTCTGATTTAAGGAATCAGAAGTGATAAAATATAAAAAAAAAAAAAACACTTTTAAACAACCTAATAGTAATTTATTTACCAATCAACATTACGTATTATACAATAAGACAATCGTTAATATTCAAATCAAATATAAATCACAATGACCACTTTTATAAAATAAGCACCGATATAAAATAACATTAAATAGTCTTACAACGCGCAATACCGAAACCAAGCACCTTACCGGCTGACGATCGAGCAGCAAAGAGGCCCGCGCCTATTTTTTTTTTTTTTTTTTTTTTTTTCGAACGGGTCTATGCTAAGGGTCGGGATAAGACCGCTGTAGCTAAGTCGGACTATAACTAGCCTGGTGGCTAGTTTATTTGGTTAGAGTCGATGGGAGGGTTTGACCCTCCCTAACATCACCCGGGTGATGTTCAGACCGGATTTTGGGGACAGCTACGAGTTGTGAGCTATTATTATGACAGAGGAGACGCGGGTCTCTCCTGCTAAGGGGTCCGACCCCTTCCTCACTCGCTGATGAGTGAGGTTGCTCGCGCGCGGTAGCATAAGCTAGCGGCGTGCGAGTTGTCGCGATAGAGGAGCTCTCGTTTTTATCGCTATCGGTACTGAGAGGGCCGTCCCTCTCCCCTTCCGCGTACGGTCGGGATGTCTCGCGCGCGTAAGTCCTAATATCGATGAGGTTCGCGGTATTGATAGAGCTCTCTATAACAATATCGCGGTCGCGGGCACTATTTAGGAGTGAACCTAGTCTACTGGGATGCGAACTCGAACTCGGGTTCGGGTCCGGTCCCGTGTTAGGGTCGGTCTGTACGTCTGTACGTGTTGTCGTGTCGGATGTGGGACCTCGGGGTAGGCGCCGGCGTCGACCCCGGTGCGATACTAGTCTCGCGGGTGCGTGTGTTTTGTGTTTACGTAACTGTACACAGTACGTTACGTATTTTGTGATCGGGTCAACGGGATCGGCTAAGATATGCTTAGGCCGTTTGTACGGGTGTCGGAAAGTCTGTGCGTCGTGGTCATAGTCCAGTGCCTTTTTGATAAGAGGGTTGGGGTGGTTTTTGCCATTATCAAAGAATCTCTCTACGAGTTCCTTGATATAGGCTTTAATAGTGACGATTTCGCAGTCCCTATGCAAGTCGATGTTACGCATGTACCAGGGGGCGCCTGTTGCCATGCGTAGAAACCGGTTTTGGACTCTTTGCAAATGGTCCAGTTGAGACTCGCTTATCTGTGCGAAAGAGACGCACGCATAAGTGAGTATCGTTCTAATGCAAACTTTATACAATGTAAGCTTATGTCTTAGGGACATTTTGCTTCGCGAATTAAGTAGCGGATATATTTTATAGAGTACAAATTTCGCTTTTCGTAATGTGTTACTAATGTGACTCGAAAACGACATCGACTTGTTTAGTACTACGCCTAAATATTTCACCTGAGTGACCTGTGGGATTTTGTTGCCGTGCAGGCTTATAGGGCTCATAAGTTTACGGGGGCAAGTACGCCTCATTGCACTTTTAATATCGAATTGGATGGCGTGACTTTTGTCGGGATTGACTTCTATTCTCCATTTGGAGAACCAGTTACCGAGAGCGGTAACTGACTCCTGGAGGGCTTTTGACGCGGTACAGGCTCGTATGTGGGAATAATAAAGGGCTGTGTCGTCCGCGAACATAGCTAATTGCACCTTAGCGTGTTTGGGGATGTCACTAGTATACAGGTTATATAGGGAGGGCGAGAGGACCGAGCCCTGCGGCACTCCCGCCTCCATATATCTCGGCGACGACAGTGCGCCTTCAACGCGGAAATGAAATTTACGGTTTTTTAAAAAGTTACTAATCAGTAGAATAAGATAATCAGGTATTTCCATTTGATAGAGTTTGTATAACAGTCCGTTATACCAAATTTTATCAAAAGCTTTTGCAATGTCAAAGAATACGGCGCATGTCGTCTTCCTGTCGTTTTTGCTAGATATTATGTACTCCGTTAAGCGGTGTACTTGAGCGGGACAACTGTGCATTTCGCGGAAGGCGAACTGCTCGTCTGGAAGGAGTTTTTTGTCGGATATGACGTCATTGAGGCGCCTTTTGATAACTCTTTCGTAGACTTTACCGAGGGAGCTAATGAGACTTATTGGACGGTAACTACCAGGCACCTTCCGGGGTTTCCCCGGTTTGTGGATACCTATGACAATAGCTACTTTCCAAATGTCTGGGAATGAACATCCTACTAAGAGGGCGTTAAAGATGTTCACTAGGAGTTGAATAAGCTCGGATGGTAACATTTTAAGTGTTTTGTTTGAAATACCGTCGAGGCCTAGGGCCTTTTTGGCTTTCATACACTTAATAATGTCACTGACCTCCTCCGAGTCCACCATCCTCACCCTATCTACATCAGGTGGCCTCGAGAGTCGGCTGTCGACCTCGCTATTCACTAAGCTAAGGTGCACGGGATCAATCGGGAGAGTACTCGGCCGGCACTGTTGTTCTAAGTTATCAGCTAGGCACTCGGCCTTGTCTATGTCTTCGAATGCAGGAGGACGGTTTGGTCTGTCTAACGGAGGCATATCGCACTCCGTGTCGTTTTTGAGGGCCCTCGCGAGTGGCCAGTATGCCACGTGAGACGGTTCTAAATCACTAAGAAGTCGATCCCAACTCTCGGCTTTGTGTTGTTTGATCTTAAACTTAACTTCCCTCTCGTAGTGACGGAGGGCTTTCCTCCACTCTTCCGACGGGTAGCGATCATATGTGCGCTTAGCCGCATTTCGGAGTCTGATGGACTCCCTTATGTCCTCAGGGAGGGGCCAACGGCCCTTGGGGGTCGTTGGCACCTCCCTAGATGATCTCTCTATGGTCGCTACCAGGTGATCGGTCAAGTGGGAGGCGGCCTCTATGGCTGTCTCTTTACTATCTATAATATCGGGGGGCTCGCGCCTATTGGAGCCTCTGCTTTTATAGAGAGATGGTGGGGAATCGGTATTACCTGTTGCGAGTTCTGTTTTTTAGCTTATATATATTATAAGTTTTTGCAAGTATTTTTGTTACATTGGTAAACTGTATTTTTTTATTAAATAATATACTCGTAACAGGGTCCGAACCCGCCACATTTCGAAATTCCGAACAACGCAAAAATTAACCAAACTGCCAATCGCACTGACATTATCACCCGGTTTCTGAAAGGCTAATCAAATAGTTGATGAACAGGTTGAGTTGAGTTAACAGGCTTGTTAAACAATTTGCGTTTCTGAAACGCTGATTAGTAAAAAATTCACTAATCATTAATCATCTATCTTGACATGACACATTCACGCCTTAAATAGCTTTCCAGAAACAGAAAACAGCGCTTGACATGTTGTTTGACCATTAGTTTGACATTAGTTTTGTTAACTAACACGTTAATCAAATCAAACGACTGATCAAGGCTCAAGCTTCTTGCAACTCAATTTACACTTGATAAGAGATTTGACCGCTGATTAGTTAATTTTAGCGTTAATTAGCCTATCAAAAACCGGAGGTAGATCGGATATCCAAAACTTCACTATGTAAATCATACACAATACACAACCTCTGCGATTTATACAAAAATATCTATTATATATTTCCAAAATCGGCATATTACAGCACATTTATCTACTAGAATATATATTTCAGTCTAATTGGTTGTATTTATAAGGTCTGAAATAATTCTAAACATACCGGTGAAAAGTTAATACTTCTTCACAATTTTATCTTCTCGCAGAGTTCGTTTTATATATTTACATTTATTCGAACGCATATTTAAATATTTGTTTTTTAGGGTTCCGTAATACTCGAGGAACTTTTATAGTTTTGCTCTGTCCGTCCGTCTGTCTGTCTGTCCGCGCCTCTAGCGTCTGTAATTTTATCATTCTACTCTATAGTGTGGGGTACCGTTGAATAGGTTTACAAAATCAACCATTTTTGAGTAATCAGCCTCCAAGGTGGTTTATAAGTTGCCTAGCATTTCTTAACTATGAAACTTAGAAAATTTAATTTTGTAATGCTGATAGATTATGCTAAATATTCTTTACGAAAATTATTATGAACGAAATCGGACAGAAACTTTTGAAGTAATTTGATATTACGCGTTTATAGTTACGGAACCCTCCTTAGACATGTCCTGACATGCTCTTGATTAGGTTAGGTTATTCAAACGTCGTAAAACTGGACTCCAGCTAGACTCCAACGCTGAGGTCGGCCGAAGTGCGCCGAGTGAACGTTTGTCAACCTTAGAAAAAAACGAAATGACATGGAGATGGCTTTCTCTGTCACTGTCATGGGTTATTGTTTTTTTTTTATATATGGCATCGGCTTATAACTATTTGCTGGTGTCAAGTTAAAACGGCGGGAAATAGAACTTCCGTTTCAATTTTTAACTCCGTATTTCTAAATCGTCAAGTCTAAAGTCTAGCCAAAGTCCAAATAAATAGTCAGTGCAGTCTATGATGTCAGTCGATTCAGTAAATTGTTAGAAGCTTTACTTAAAGTTCCTAGGGACTTTTCGAGGGAACACAAAATAGCACGTTTTTAGAAGTTGTACCACTTGCCCACACTTGTGCACGTTAACGAATATTTAATGGTTAATATTCTACCAATATTACACATTAAGAACCGAAATAACACAAATTTTTGAAGAAGTACAAAATCCACAGCATCACCCATTGAACTCCCCGGCAAAAATAGTTTTTGCCTTTAATTGTACGATAAATAGCTGCCTACGGCTTCGATTTTAGTCTTACTTCTATGTATATCCTTCTTCCGTGGTGGGGACATCGCCTTTTATAATATACTAGCATTGATTGCCCGCGGCTTCTGCCGCGTGAAATTAGGTTTTAAACTTTCATTCGACTTTGAAATTAGACAGTCATTTGGGAATTTGAAAAAATATATATTGATTTTTTCAAATGTATTTTAAAACTTTGTTATTAATAATATTGATATTTAATGCAAAATATTACAAAAATATTTTATTAAATTAATTATAAACAATTAAAAGTTGATAAAAAAAAATACGTGACTGAACGCGCCACGATCGGTCACAATAGTTGTGACGTCATAATATTAAAGCTACATAATGAAAAGTCAAGACAACGACTATAATTTTTAATTTCGTACGCCAATACTTATAATCGCCAGTTGCGATACCATGTAGTGAAAACTGACACGAACTAAACTTACGACGTCACACGCGCTCGGATTTGTTCGAGAGCTGTCGACGTGTCTTCGTTACTGGATTCAAAAATTATTTTTATTTTGTTATAATTATAAGAATAAGAATAGCTTTGTTATAAAACTTATATACAGGGTGTATTCAGATTAGTCCCATTAACTTCGTGGGCTTATATTATTAGGCCATGAGATAGATCCATTGGTACCAGTCATTTGCTTTTAATCGATTGTTTTTGTAAGAGTTAAAATGGTCAATATGCAATGTACAACGTACATAGTACGAGGGCGGCACTGAAAATTTCGGGAATCAAGGAAGTGACACAACATTACTATTTAAAAATGTATTTATTGCTTTTCGAAGTATTCTCCGCGAAATTTGACACATTTTTCCATACGATGGAACCAATCATTGAAGCAACCATTCCATTCGGAAGTTGGGGTCTCCAAAATCGCCGTTTTGTAGGCGTCCACAGCTTCTTCAGGTGATGAAAATCTCTGACCACGCAATTTATTCTTTATTTTAGGGAAAGTATAGAAATCATTAGGGCATAGGTCGGGGCTGTACGACGGATGGTCTAATAATTCTATGATTTCTTGCTCTAAAAACTCTTTTGTTCTGTGCGCGGTGTGAGAACTCGCATTGTCGTGATGGAGGATGATGCGGCGGTTGCAGTTCTCTTTACGGAGTTCAGAAACGACCTGTGGCAAACAAATGTTAGCATACCATTCTGTATTAACCGTTCTTTGTCCCTCAAGAGGAATAGTCGCAACATGGCCGGTTTTGAAGACAAACGTGGCCACCATTTTTTTTGCAACACTCCGTGAACGAACAATTTTTGTTGGCTTTAACTCATTTTCGAACACACAAACTCGTGACTGGTTTTTTGTTTCCTAATTGTTCATGCAAGATTATTTGTATTTGACTCATGCCAATGTCTAAAGTTGCCTGAATTTCGCGGTATGTCACATGTCGATCTTCCTCAATCAGCTTACGCACAGCATCAACGTTTTCTTGGGTGACTGCAGTTTTTGGACGACCTTGACGGGGATCATCACTGAGCTTGACACGTCCACGTTGAAATTCAGCAAACCAGCGATAAATTGTGGTTTTGGATGGGGCTTCATCACCAAATGCAGAAATCATCCGGTCAACACACTGTTTTTGTGTTAAACCACTTCGAAAGTCATAATAAATCATCGCTCTAGAATTTTCTCGAGTCAATTCCATTTTCTCAAGGACTAAACAAGTTTGACAAGACCTTGTGACAAGACCGAGAATCTTTTTTTAAATAAATAAACGGTATTCGATTTTTAAAACAAAGGAGTTTTAAATTAAAAAGATTTTAATATGACAGGAACAGTGGAAATATTCCAATCCCGATACTTTTAGTGCCTATGTACATATCCACACGGGCGGAGTTGGCGGTTGGAGGCGGGCGCGCGAGGAGTAGGCCGCGCAAGAACGTCCCCCGCGCCCACGCAGGTACGAAAAGAGAAAATCAGCTGATACTAGTAGCTGTACCGTATGTAGTAAATAAACCACGAAAATTGCATAGATTAATAACAATCTTATTTAAAGTTAGATAGTTCTGTGGCCTAGTGGGTAGACAGTTTGAATCACACTCGAAAGAGTGCAGGTTTGATTCCCCGGTTGTGGCGTGTACCAATGAGACTTTTTCAGATCTCAAGTACATTATACGGACGCTCTAACGGTGAAGGAAAACATCGTGAGGAAACCCGCGCATGGTTGGCCACAAATGTATTGACGAGTCATTCCTCTGGACTGACTGACTATGCTGTGAGAATGCCGTATGTTATTGGAGAACCATACGACATTTCAAACCAATGGTTACTTCGCTCGGAGAATACTGTATAAATCATCCAATAACGAATGAAAAGGCCTCAGTTTATTTAAAGTTCTAATAACATACAAGTACCTATTTACTAACTTTTGTTAAGTTAACATTTAATTACTTTAAATTTTTGTTCTGATTAAGAAAAATAAATGAAAATAAAATGAGATTAGGTACATACAGTTGAATCGAACAGCAAGTAGCAACTGGCCTACCGTGCCGACGTTTAAGCATTTTAGGCAGACCGCGGGCTCCAAGACGAGGATCCCGGCGCACCGTCTAAAATTTGTTCCTCGATATTTACGTCCAGTTGCCGCCCACCGCTGGAGGCTCAATGGGCCTATTTTCTAACACTCACATGCCTGTGTAATGGTACGAGAGTCTGAAAGATGGCAGGCATGAGTATATCACCTCCGGTAAATCCTCAATGCCTCTGCGACATTTCCAAATGCTTCACATAAGCACATCATCATCATACCATATAGTAGCGTTCGGTATACGCGTATAGCGAAGGCGTTTTAGGATAAAAAATCACATACAAGTCACAAACACGAAAAACAGGCATTCTTTGAATTTTGTCGAAAGTCGAAAGAACTATGTTGTTTTGAAATAGATTTTCGAATTTAGTTTTTCTCGAGTAAAAGGTTGTCGTCTGATTTGAGTTTCACTATTAGGTTGTGTTTAAAAACGTAGTGTTGTGTTAAGTTTTAAGTGATACGTGTAATGATTTATGATGCTAGCAACGATTTTTAAATTTCAAAATGCAACAAAAACACTTTCTAACAACTTTAAGTTTTAACTTTTAACGTGACACCTTGCCGCGGTCACCTGATGGTTAATGGATTCCGTGAACTTAGTAATAGAAGTAGACTTAGTACCCACTACCTACTAGCAGTCATTCAGTAATCAATACTTCTTTAACGTAAGTAAATAGCTATTAGCCATAGTATTGCTTTTATGATCGGTATAATTACGTACGTAACATATTATCATTAATTATAATTTACTAATGCGACTTTAGGCACACAATTATACACCTACTTAGTTTCTTTGTTACCTACAGTTCAACCACGTATGTAACGTGTAACTTTACTAACTAACGTATCTTTCGGTTATTGTCATTTTTCAAACACCGTCTGTAATTACGATAGAAAAGCGATGATTGCCGTTGGACATTAAGAATTTAGTTACACTGTACATAGGGTTCGTTATTTGTCAAGCAAAATTTCGTGCGTGATTTACGAACCACACTGCAGGCGGTGTAGAGCATCCCTGCTCCTATCCTGCTTCCTAAAGTGGGTTCCGTAGGATAGTCATCAAGGTTACAAACCAAACATCCGTCACCGGTTGTAAGTCACTGCAATCTGCATACATTAAACATCGCTGAACGCTTGTACTAAGGCAGGAGAGGGCGCGGCGGCCGGCCCATGCGTCAGCTGACGGGTCATTGGCTGGCAAGCGTAATGAAGTAAATTACATTACGTAATGAAGTAAAAAAATTAACATTTTTGATTTTAATAGGAAATCTACTTCTAGACAATCATATGATTAAAAGGTATAAAAGGAAAAAAAATATGAAATTTTCGAAAAAAAAAAAAAATTTTTGTAATGAGAAAAGGTAGTATAATCATATACCAAAGTCAATGGAGGCAGTCTTCTGACACCCTGTATATGATAGTTCCATTTATCACAAAAAAAATAAATTCAAAAACCCAATTAGCGCGCACGACATTTAAAGCGTCAGAGATTTTTCGCTATTATCCTAGTACAGTCTGGTTTTTTTCGAAGATCCTGAATATTGTTAGGAAGATTGCGAAATTTTATCTCAGAATCAAATAACTCTGCTCTTTGCAAAACATAACCCTAGAATTTTCGAAAAGATCCTAATTTGCCAATAATTATCCTACGACATAATTAATATAATTATAGATATGATACATTTGCTTCTTTTTAAGCCAGTATACAACGATGCTTTGAGAACTAAATGCCACAAGCTAGCTGTTCTGGCTCAACGACTGTATTTAGATTGGATAAATACGGTTTAAAGGAAACAAGTGGATGTAAACAGCATAACCGGTCTTACTATGTGTATTATGTAGGTCGCATTCGACGACTGCTGTGCCATTAATTTACTGTCTCTGTAGTTTACTTATTTAGGTTAAATCTTGTACAAGAATGTCTTTGTTTTATAGTCACAGTCAGCGCGAATTTATTTTATAGCAGACTTTATTTGTTGCTAAATAAAACAGTACATTCAACATGAATACAGTATTGGATATAATAGTTCATCGTTAGTATTTATTTCGGTAATAGGTACACACATATTGACTTCTAATTTTTTACACTGAATTTAATAACTGGACTGGACTTTAGATGAATGTCTATAAATATTTGAAAAGAAGGACTAAAGGTAGAAAGACTATATCTAGGTAATATTGTAAATCGAATAAAATAATTATAAGATTTGCGTGACCAGATATAAAATATACACATGAATATGAAATAAAAACGGAGGTACAGCACTTAATTGCGTATAAGGAAAAGCTCTCTGCTAAACTAGCGCGGAGAAAGGTATTCGTTAATACCGTGATTCAATCAACTGAAGCAGTACAAGACCATAATGCCGGTCCTACCTTCATTCACCTTCGCGTTTCAAAAGGATCCGCCCATTTTAACGTTCCACGGAATCCAAAAAAAAAAAAAAAAAAACATACCTTTAGTGCTCAAATATGAAAATGTGGATATTAATTTTATATTGTATCATATAATAATCATCGGTCTCACTGGGCGGTCGAGCGGGCGAGACCAATCAAATATCTTTTTAATGTATTTAATTTTTTTCACATTTTACTCGAATGTTAAAAATATTGAACTCTCTGATCCTCCTAATTAAAATGCTTTCACTGAAAATATGACATTTAAATGACGACCGTGCTAGCTATCCGCTAAACGGACGCATAAAATATATACTAATCGTCCACTAAACAGACCTTTTTTGGACCATGTCCTTTGCTCTTTCGTAGATAAATTATCTTCAAGACAGACAGTCCAAAAAAGAAGGCTAAACTGAAGAGTCTTAAATTCTATCTAATATAGAATTGGCTAGTGTCCAGGAGCTGTAGTGTTGTATGGAGTTCGCTGGTCGTAGGGTCACGGTCTTGGTAACAGGTTGCTACAAGGTGTAGGTGCCAACTTAGTACATATCTATTATAATAAAAGCTGACTTGAGACACGTAGTTCTGTATTAACTATGAACTGGAATGAATAAATAATTTTACACTTACACTTACAACCTACACCATCATCTACACCTACGTCTACACAAACAACTACAACCTACATCTATACACACATTTATCCCTACAATTACACCTACACCTACATCAACACCTACCTGCCCACAACTAATAGAACTGTTTTGCAGTCCAACCAAACAGATAAACTAAACGTCAGTCTTTGACAGTCAAGTGACAATGGAGACCTGTTATTTACGCTACCGTCTATAACAATTTTCACAAGTACTTCCACCTGAACTTCCACAATTATTTCAAAATCACAATTAGCCAAATCGGTCTCGACGTTCTCGAGCTTTAGCGATAGATAGAAACTACAATCCATCTTATATAATTACAAATATAATCGTGTTTGTTACAGAGCTCAGGACTAAAACGGCTGAACCGATTTTTATTAATTTTTGCAGGTATATTCGGTAGGTATGAAAATAGGTTGTAACCTATCTTTTATACCCCTAAGTGTTAAGGGTAACTCACCCTAATTTTTTTAAATTTTATGACTTGGCATTAAAAGACACTGGCGAATCCTGCCCGTTTTCCATCAAGAGCAGCCAAGTTTCGAACATATTATGTGGTTTTATAGTACTTCAAAAGTTATTACAGAAGAATAAATATTATATTTTTAGGACTTGGGAATAAAAAGTAATGAATCTCCAAATATTAGAGAATTCATGTGCAAATACGTACTTATATGTGGTAATCGTTGTCATCATATCTGTATAGTCTATGGTTATCATTCTGTAATTTGGCAATTTAAGGCGTAAAAGCTCCATTTAGTGGGCCAATAGATAGATTTATTTTTATTGGAGTATAAAGTTATTTTATTTTTCTATATTTCAACAGTTTGGTAGGTACTAGTTTTATAGAAAAAAAGTATGTCTGTTATGTTGGTTTACGGACGATAATTTGACGTGATTACATCATCACAAGCCGAATACTTTGGCCAATCGTGCCTCTCTATCGCATGTTCCGCGCTCTCGCTTGCACGCTCGGCTCAGGCGGAACGTGACAATTTTTCGTGCGTGTAGCCGGCGTTCATCGATTTATAAGACGTTATCACGTCAAAAAAAATATTACTTGGGGTGTGAAATAAATCCCTCTATACTGTTTATATTAATATATAATTATATAAAATAATTATTATTTTTTTGGTTTACGTAACGTGAAAGCGACATCTCTTATTTAGCAGTTGTTTAGTATAGTTAGCATATTGCGTTTCCAAACAAACTAGTTATTAATTTCATTACGTAATTGACATCACAACTAATAGATGTCGCTTTTCCGCAAACCGCCACCAGGGAAATTTTTATTGAACAATAGATTAGGTTATATTTAATCTTTTTTTAATTAATTATCTTTTTCCCCCAAGTTTGATGGATAATATTATTGCTCTTTTTGTTCTTCATTAAGTACAACTTACAATAAATATATTAGTAAGTAGTAGTAATTGTAGATAGTAGGTGTAGGTGTAGGTTGTGAGTGTAGCTAGCTTATGTAGGTAGTGTAGTGTAGTAGGTAGGTAGGTAGAAACGACATTTTTTGTTGTTCCAACGCGGGAATCGAACCCACGACCTCCGATTCGAGAGCCAAGCTCTAAACACTAGATCACGGAAGCTGTCAATGCTGTTTATCTTGTTTCTATTTTAAAAAAATAGATAGTAATAATATCTATGGACGCTGGTGTGAAGCGTCGTAAATCTGGCCCGAATCGTGCTAATTAGTATCCGAAGAACTTGTGTTACAGGTTCCAGAAAACGAGAAGTATATTTCATACTTTTATCCTACTCAAATATTATTATTATAAATGTGAAAGTTTGTGAGGATGGATGGATGTTCTTTAACGCAAAAACTACTGAACGGATTTTAATGAGATTTGGTATGGTAGTAGCTTAGGCTCTGGATTAAAATATAGGCGACTTTTTGTCCCGGAAAAGTAGTGTTCCCGCGGGATACTCGATAGTATATTTACGCGGGCGGTGTCGCTGGAAACAGCTAGTACTATGCATATATTTAACATTTTTATTAAATTATACACATATTTAATACACATCCATGACCCAGGAACACAGAAAAACTTTTTGTTCCTTCGACGGGATTTTAACCCGCGACCAGCGGCTTGGGAACTTGTACCACTGAGCCACAGAGGTCGTCTAACTTGTAAAATGCGATTACTTGGAAAATATCGCACACGAAATAAGTGAACATGTAAAATACTGGTTCAATGGTACCGTAGTTACGGAACCCGACTCGCACTTGGTCGGTTTTTATTTAAAAGAAGTCGATGTTTATTTCAACAACTATTTTAGCAGGTTGTAAATATTCTAACGGCTTTAGTCTTTCAGAAATAATTTTGTGATACTTTTCTTCTAATAATTCTAAAAATATATTTTTTTATAAAAGATATATCTGCCTACTGGTCACTGACTGAAGATACTTAACGCTTTACAGATATTAAATAATATCTATACACAAAACTTGGTTTCAAATGTAGAAAGGTGCAATAATATTGTTTTTAGATTATTTTTTACAACGATTTTTTCACGATGTAGGTAGCACTAGAGCCCTGCTCGAAGCAGTAAATGTTTCCTTCAAGGGACAATTTTAAAAAAAAAATACAGTTTTTTAAAATTCTACCCCTAAAGGGGTGAAATGGGGTCCAAAGTTTGTATAGTGAAATATCAACAGCTGGTCGTATTACGTTGAATTTTGTCAAGCAGTTATTATGACGCAGAAATCTGTTAAAAATGGTCGAAATATGGGGTGCAATGGGGATCCACGCGGACGAAGTCGCGCGCTAAAGCTAAAATGTAGTTACTTGGTACGTTATTACCTGAGTTTTTTTAGATTGAGATTAAATAAACCATGAGTATGAATTATGTCCCTGTCAAATTAAGTGTGGCGTTTAAATTTGTCAAGGCAGTTCGGTTGTGACGGAATATGAGAAGGCTATAACTGGCTGAGGGACGGGCGGCGGCTCGGAGCGGTCGGAAAACGTAATGGAAGTGACAAGGGTTCCTCCGAATGATAAGAGGAATTCTGTGGGCTGCGGCGAACGTGCTTTACGGCCTCCGTGATCGTATCTGTCACATAAACTGTACCATATCTCCGTTAGTTAAGCTACTGTTTTTCTTTATCTTGTTTCTATTTTTAAAAATCGAATATCTATTCGAGATCTACACATTTTTATAATGTTCCAGATGCTGTATGCCATGCATGTATTATTCTGTATTATTAGGCCTCTTGCAATATTGTCACATGGGCCTTCTTAAAATTGTGGCTTATATCTGAATACTAATTGGTCTGGCTCTGAATACTAAAGTACAAAAGAGACTTTGCTCAACTGTACTCTATCTAATTTGTATCGGAAATCAAAACAGTTCTTACTTAAAGTAAATAAAAGCTTTACGAAAAACCTCCATTTGCGCCGTTAAGTTGTTAAGTTATAGTTTATATAGTTAAGTAAATATTTATTTTGTAACTGCATAAAAGTTTTTTGGAGTTTATTGGAGTTTACTCCTTAAGAATCGATTTTCAGGCCCTTTCAGGATTTTAAGGCCCCCGGTATGAAAAAAATATGACTAGTCAAACCTTTCACTTTTTTTCACATGGCGCGAATTTTTTAACTCAAATCGATCGCTAGTCGCTTTGCATTGCACACAAAATTTTACTTTTTAGAGTAAACTCTAGTCGTGCGTCGGAGCTGACACACACTTTTTTTTTATGAATTTAAAAAGTAATTATTTTCTTGTGTACAACCCGTTAACGTAGCTGTAGTTATTCCAACGCTTTAGGGAGGCTCTGAATGAGGCTATTGTTTGAGCCGGAGCTCAACTCATTTAAAGATAGACAATCCTATTGTTGTTTTGTCAAATTATCTGAAATTTGTAAAGATGTCTTTCCCTGCCCGAGTCTCGACAGATATTTGAATGGCTATTATTAGACTGTTAGAAGTTAGTAATTTGTTTAAATGTTAATGGTTAATTTGGATACAAAAATAAGGGTGTTTAAAAAACTCTTATTATTTTATATTTTTATGGTTAAATTATTTTTCTTTGTACATTATAAGTTAATGTTATCGATTATTAGGTATCGATCAATAACAATTTAGTACACCTACTGTTCAATGTTATCACAAGATTGAGTCTTAAAATAAACCGTTGTAACATAGTTTTCCAAAATCACAAAATTACACAAGAGTTCAAGTACAAAACATAATAATCAAACAACAAGGTAACGAATAAATTTTCTACACACTCTAAAATTCCCGATGAGCTGTAAAAGACGAAATATGAAATGATTTATAGAAGCTACATTTCAGAGTGTTGTTTGAAATTGGCGTGAGCTGTGAACTGCTGCGTAAAGCGGATTTTACGTTCACTTGACGCTCGTAAACTCGTTTAACCGCGACGCGCCGTGCAGTCCCCGCCACAGATTAAAGAAAGAGGACCAGATAAACAGCTCCATAGTAACATCCACGATTCTCCCTATCGCGTACGTGGCAATAGTGGAAAAATCCGGTTAAGATTGTGTGCCATCGAAGGGATGTCTAAATTTTGAAATTTCGTGTTTGAATTTTTTTATGTCAGTGAGATTGAAAATTGTGATGTGTGCTACTGATTACTGTTGGTTGTCATGTCGACAAATAACAAATTTTTGATATTGTATTTGTTTTGTGAATTGTTCAAAACTTTATAATAATAGAATATTAAAAACAAATAATATTGAACACAACAGTGGATAGGTTTGGATAGGTAGAAGTGGATTGTACTGCGTGCATGAAAAGTACTAGAAAAAATATCTCTTATTTTACCTATCCCACGTATAATAGGTAAGTAAATATTTAATTTTCTAGCAGGTGTCTTGCTTTATTATAAGAGCGTTCATGGCCTAGTGAATAGACCCCTTGAGAATAGACACAAGTTGCGGTGACTGGTGTATACCAATTAGGTTTTCTCAATAACCGTGTACTGATGCTAAGCTTAGTTTAATATACACCATCTTCTGTGACAACCCTCATTAATAAATTTGGATTGTTCTACGAAAGCTGATCCTCTGTACGTAAGTATATATTTTACTCTGTGTTCCCCGCGCCGTCCGTCGCGCCCAGACTCTACAAACATTTCACTCTCATCATTTTACTAATAAAAATGTAACATTTGCTGCTAATGCACAACCTATATAGAGTTGGCATTTAGGTACTTCTCGTAGCTTGAAATGCGCACCGCACCTGCAATTTTTACATTACGTTATATTTGGGCAATCACCCGGTATTATTAACTAAATTAAACGAAATAAACCCACGAACTGTAACACTATGGAGATTTTGTTACAATATAGCCTATATTGTGCAGATATCTGCAATGTTTCAGACGTGACTCCAACTTTAAGGCCTATTTTACAGTTATAGCTCTTTGTTACTTTCAGCGTTTCGCGTGACGGCGCACAGGAAAGAGGTTACTAAAGGCTTGCTAGACATTACGTATCTCGGGAAAATTTCACTCTCATACACTGTTGTTCATTACAAAGGAAAAGAAATACGTTTGTTCAGGTAACTCGTGTAATACAGGCACACCTTATTAATTGAGTGTGTTGTTTGGTGATATTCATTTTGATGATACTCATTGTTCATAATCTGTATCAAAATGGTATCGTATCACATTAAAATTCGAAATTACGTACAGTAGGGCGTCGATTATCCAACTGTCAGTCAACCGAATTCATAATGACCGCATAACCGAACACGTGGCGGCCTGACTGGGACCTAACCTACCTCTTGTTTTTTTATTTTTTTGGGTTAGTAATAACTTATTACTACTAGAAGACTGTCTATGCTTTTAAATTCAACATAAATTCTAATCAATGAATGTCATTTAAGATATAAAATACATATTGAGCAGTAAGTATTTAAGTATGGTTTTCATTCGCCAGTACATAAGTTCATGTAGTTCAATAATCCGAACAGGTCCATGCTCCGAATCTCCATGTCTCCCAATTAGTTCGGATTATCGACGTTCTACTGTATATTTTTTTTCAATTTCCTTATGTGTGTTAAAAGATCGTTTTTCCTCGAATTAAATTTTTGCTCACAATTTAACCATTCGTTATTCTGCGGTAAGCTAAATGATTTGTTGTGTTAATAAAATATTTTTAAGCTATTGCATAGCTTTTATCGCGGGCTTTGAGCGCGGCGACCGAATCAAGAAGTTCCGTAACGAAAATAAACCTAACACCCCCCACTCCGACCGGGACAGCGGTGCGGCGTTGAAAGCCGTGCATCGTCTAACGTCGTTTCAGTTCGGCAGACTTCGGCACGGTGTTTGTGTGCGTGCGACTAGACGTATGCGTGTAGACTTACTATGCAATAGCTTTACCGCGGCAGTGCCACACGTATTTTTAGTTACTGTATTTTGTATGCCGGATGGTCAATGAACCTAAAAAACCCATTCGACTTAGCGAAGAAGTCTTCAAGCCTCTAGAATAGGTAAGTATAGAGGATTTCTTGGTTACGTATTCACAAAGACGGCAACCACAAAGTTTTTACATAGAAGTACTTCTTTCGGCGGCGTTGTTCTCATTTTAAAAGTAGGCACCGGATTCGAAGTGAACTTTTCTTTTTTCAACAGGTACCGACTTAAGTATAAAAACGCGCATCCCTCAATGAAAAGAACGTCGCTTATCTTCTTCTAGAGTTTAATATAAAAAATTTACATAAAAAATTGAGACCCCTTTTCCTAAAGTTTTGTATTAATAAATTACAAAGTTCCTATTTATTGGTTTATTTGTGTTTGGAATCTGTTTTGTGTTATCAGAGGATTCGTGTTTGCAGTCAAATTACGTTATCTTCATTCAGAACAATACAATAATTAGAACCGAAATAAATGGATGAAATGAATTGGTAACGTGCAGCATAAGCAATTATGCACATCATATGTCTGTTGTATACATGTATTATGTAGCATGTATGTATGAATGTTGCCGCTAGTTAGTCTTAAGAGTTAGTTCAGTAAGGACAGTTGTAAATTAGTATCCGTAAGGGTATGTTGCCCTGCTGGCACCTATGTACACGCGCTATTATAATGAACTATTAATATGAACTCTAAAAATATAAACCTTTTAATTTATCTTCTAATAGGGCATGCCTTTACATTGGTGACCCCGACGTGATTAAATAGGTGCCGGCAGGGCAACATACTCAAACAAAATGATTAATCAATCAGTGAAAAGTTAAATGTTTGCTAAAGTTGATATTTGTTAAAGTTTTTAAGCCGGGGGTTAAAAATGGAATAGTTAAATTTGTTTTTCAATATATTTTAAAACTTAATTTTCAATCTTTCAAAGCCATTCAATCTTAGTTTGAATATTTTTAATAGCCTTTAACTTCCTACAACAGCAATGTGGCTTGAGTTACGCCATACAATAGTCATTGTATACAGTAACATCGCTCTTAATAATATTTTTCCAACAAGAAGTTATAATATATTCCGGGGCAGCCCGCGAAGATGGCGCGTGCAGCGGCATAAGCCGCGTGTCATGTGCATCCTTCGACAGCCGCCACTCGACTCGCTAGCGCTACGTGACCCCGCAGCCGCCTGCACTAATATCCTGCTCGACGCTCGACAGCGCAACGATGCTGTTAAAATACAAGTTTATAACATTGCAGATTGACTTATCTTGTTTATGTCTAAGTTATGAACTCTGTGATTCGAGATTTTAAATTCTTAGGAAGCGTCAGATGCAAACATTTTGATAATCTCACAGTTTCTAGTTTTTACGTCTGTCCACCCGTCTTCGCCTTACCGTATAAACGGTTAGTGCTAGAAAGATGAAACTTTGTTTGGATATACATATGTATTTACCACTTCAACAAAGTGTTAAAATAAAAACACAAAAATATTTTTTTTTGGTGTACCTACCTACACATAAAGTGGGACTGTTTTTTTTCTCGCGTCTACCCCATAGTGTTAGATATATTTGTAAAAAAGTAAGGGGATGCAAAGACGATTTTTTGATTTAGGTATCCGATTGCGAGATATTCAACTTTAAAGCGATTTTTTTGTTAAAATGGGGGCCTCCGGCCTCCCCTCTAAAAGCTAAACCTAGCTACCTAGCTCGAATTAACTGAAAAATTCATGATCTTAGTTCATATCACGAACTTTGAAGGAAAACTATAACGGCTTTCATAACTATGTTAGTTCAGGAGTTATAGAGTAAAATGTGCTTACTTGGAAAACTTCGTACAAAAATAACGAAGTAATAAGCAAACATATAAAATATCGGTATAATTGAACGGAACCCTACGTGCCCGACGAGTCCGACTCAGACTTGAACGGTTTTTTGTTTAAGCACTATCATTCGAAAAATGGTGCGAAATTCTGGTTGAAAAATGCACAGCAAAATGATTTATTATATGAATTAGGGTAATCTGCTGTTGAGATAGACTTATTCCTAGTCGTGTTCGTGCTTACTCCAAGTCTTATTTTAGACTATTTATTTAGACTTCTGTTAGACTATTTATTTGGACTTCTATTAGACTATTTATTTAGACTCCTATTAGACTATTTATTTGGACTTCTATTAGACTATTTAGACTACGAGTAGATCCATTTCGACCATTATCAGGTACTTAAATTACCTAATGATTAATGGACGTAATAATCGAATATCTACTAGCATATTAAGCGACTACTAGGACGGTACCATCGACGGCATTTACAGAATACACCGAATACTGAAACGAAGGTTAAATTAAGTGACGCTCAAGTCACATGCTGTCCTTCACGTTTCGGCTAGCAGAGACAGCGACAGCCTCTTAATAAGACAGTTCGTAATTTTGATAAGCGTTTCAGTATTCGGCCATTAGAATGATAAGTTTTAATTGAAAATCATCAAGTGTGTGAAGCCTTATTGTTTATAGGTAGGTACGCCAGTACTGCGACTAACTATCAAAACTTAGTTAACAAGGCAAACGTCGTTATAAGCTTTGAACTTTGACAGAGGAGTTTAAACTCACAACTTAGGCCGCGCGCCCATTGCGACTTTTTGTAGCGATGCAGTCGCGATACTGTCGCGTATTTGCATCGATACAGTCGCGATGCCGTCGCTAGATGTGTGTCCTCGCCCACCGGAACACGATGCAGTCGCGATGCTCTCGCAATACTGTCGCGCTTCTGTCGCGATGCAAACGCGATTCACTAACGGCATAAAAATGCTTGCGATCGTCACAGTTGCAAGATGGACTATGTTGAGGCAACATTAGTCACGATGTCTTTGGTGCTGCTTTTACGTAGGCAACCGAAGAGCAGACAGCCGAATTCTCCCCGATGTCGTCCGACACGGTTGCTCTACGGTCGCGCGTTTTCATGGATGCAGTCGCGATGCAGTAGCGCGTTAGCATCACTACTGTATCGCGTTGCAAATGCGACTAACACGCGTTAGTAGTGATGCAGTCGTGCGCTTCATAAACGCGCGACTGCATCGCTACTAAAAGTCGCAGTGGGCGAGGGGCCTTAGGCCTTTTCGTCCGTTATTGGATGATTTATACAGTACGTATTCTCCGAGCGAAGTAACCACTCTTGAAGTTCTGTAGTGCCTGGGACAGTTGGTTTTTAAATGTAGTATGGTTGCCCAAGCACATACGGCGTTCTCACAACATAGTCAGCCTATTCTAGAGGAATGACTAGTCAATACGTCTGTGGCCATCCATGTGCGGGTTTCCTCACGATGTTTTCCTTCACCGTTAGAGCGTCCGTATAATGTACTTGAGATCTGAATATGTCTCATTGGTACACGCCACAACCTGGGAATCGAACCTGCCGTCCTCAAGTGCGAATCAAACGGTCTATCCACTAGGCGACGGAGCTCCTGTGAGGAATACAACAATTACATATTTACCCCTGTTTGCACCGAGCCCTTGAAGATGACGTTGGTACAGACTTTGGCGTTTCCATAATATCGTAAATGACAATATGATCTTTTATGTATATAGGGACTAATCTAAACGTCCTGATTCCTGACACTTCATTGAAACCAAAAAAAAATGCAAAAAAAGAATTGCAATTTTATAAAAAAATCTATATATACCTACCTACTCTTTCCCTTGTAATATATTTAACAAGTTAAATCAAAATTGCTACAAACGATAATACAAATAATGAATTAAGTATCTCAAATATATCTTCTTTGGTTAGGAATTGCGATTTCAAATTTGTACACCGTTATTCATTTGTTTTTTCCTCTTTTGGTTTTTTCTTTGCGTTACAATTTTACAAAATGGAAAACTTGAAATATCGTATTATTTTCGAGTACGAATTCCACCGTGGCAACAGGGCTGCAGAAACGGCTCGAAGGATAATTAATGATGTGTATGGCGGCGGTGTCGCAAAAGAATACACAGTGGACGGCCGGAGAGTGAGTGCTGCAAACCGACAAACGCGCGTCGACTGCTGCGTTACATTACTCAACCGGCACAATAATGAAGGGATTTTAAACAGAATCATTACCTGTGATGAAAAGTGGATCCTGTACGATAATCGGTAGCGCTCATCGCAATGCTGAATCCTGACGAACCAGCCAAAGCCTGCCCCAAGCAAAAATTGACTCAAAAAAGTTACTTGTGAGCGTTTGGTGTCGTTTACTACAGCTTTCTTAAATCTGGCCAGACGATTACGGCACATCTCTATTGCCAGTAACTGCAAATCATGATGGAAATGCTAGCTGCTGAACAACCTAGGTTGGCCATTCGCTCGAGGCCACTGCTGCTTCAGGACATCGCTAGACCACACACTGCACAACAGACGGCTACCAAAATAGAGGAGCTTCAATTGGAATGTCTAAGATATCCACCGTACTCCCCGGATTTTGCTCCAACAGATTACCATTTTTTCGAAATTTGGATAGCTTCTTGCAAGGGAAAAAATTCACCTCCATCCTCCTCCAGTCCAAAGCACCTTCAAAGATTTAATTGATTCCTGTCCGAATGGTTTTTTCGTAAAGGAATCAATGAACTACCTATGAGATGGCAAAAGTGCATAGATAGCATTGGTATATACTTTGATTAAATAAATATATTATGTTTAAAACAATCGACTTTATGTTCCTCCGTTACAAAACGTCAATTTCATATGTAATGACCTAATATTATATTTGAAAAATTCTTATTTCTTACACATTTACGTCACTTTTCCGGCATAATATGTTTCTCCCTTAACATTTTTACATTACCCGTAATATTTTTACAACCGGTCTTTCTTCTCCACGTAAATAGTATTCATTATTAGCCCTTACTACGATGTTTACTGGGTACTCCCTGAAGTCTCACCTGCTGCACCATTGTAGATTATTGATACTAGTAAACTACACCCAATTTGACCGTTATCTATGTAGACAACATGTGTAAAATCATTCGTTTTATTTATATATTTAGAAATATTTAGGTATTACTACTTGTTATATGCAACAAATATAACATTTTATGTCTAGTTTTTACCCGACTGCGGCGAAACGAAGGAATGGTAATGGTATTGGCAGTTTATGTATGTATGTAATTATGTATGTATGTATGTTTGTTCCACTGTAGCGCCTAAGCTACTGATCCGATTTTAATGAAAGAGGTGTAAATAGATTCGTTATAATGGCACGGGCAACAGAGGCTATATAATTTACGTAGTCGGGTTTTAGTTTTTAGGATTCCGTAGTTTACGTCTCGGAACCCTTTTATGGTTTTGTCATGTCCGTCCGTCCATCCGTCTTCGGCCTACTGTCCAAACGGTTAGTGCAACAAAGTTGAAACTTTGCATGGATATGTGTATTGATCATGTCGACCAAGTGCTAAAATAATGTCACGAAAAATTTTTTTTTTTGGCTTACCAACTACACGAAAAGTGGGGATGTTTTTTTTTCCCACGTCTACGCCAGTATCTGTATCATTAGATAGGTCGTTTAATTTTATAATATATAAATTGAGAGATTCTAAATTATTTTTTGTTTAAAGTATCCGATTGCGAGATATTCAACTTCAAAGCGTATTTTTTGTTAAAATAATGCATCTAAAAGCCAAACGGCTAACTCAAAAAATCTGAAAAAAATTGCGAGGTAGTCCATGTAATGAACTTGAAAGGGAAACTATAATGGCTTTTATAACTTTGTTAGTTTAGGAGTTATAGAGACTTAAATTTTAAAATGCGCTTACTTGGAAAACTTCGTACAAAAAAAAAAAGAAATAATAAGTAAACGTATCGCTCAAGCCGCAGATCGCGGGTTCAAATCCCACCGAGGGATCAAAAAAGTTCTCAATGTTCCTGGGTCATGGATGTGTATTAAATATGTGTATAACAAAGTAAAAATCTTAAATATATGTATAGTATAAAAGTATTAATTATATACATCCCGTTGTCTGGTACCAGTAACACAAGTTCTTCGAATACTTAGCACGGCACGGGGCCAGATTGACGTGGTGTGAAGCGTCCATAGATATTACATTATAATATTATACGTGTAAAATATTGGTATAATGGCCATACCATTATACCAATATTTTACCGAGTGCTATCGCGTGCGCGTGCGCGTCCCACTTGGCCGGATTTTTTGTAAAATTGTCACTGTTGCTTTAATGTATTTATAATTAAAAATAATAAGTTTCAAAAATAATTATTATAATTTGAAAAGTTTACTTTAATTTATATATTTGCATTATGCAAATAAGTAGGTACATAGTATAATTTTGATTTAAGAATATGATATGCATATAAATGAATGCAAAGTGCAGAATTACGATTATTAATTTATTTCTGAAAGTTAAGGTTGCGAGACAAATGTGGTTTTTGTTTTAAATACAAGCTATATCCTAATAACGATTCCTTATTTTTAAATGGTAAGTTAAAAATGTTGTGTAGAAGTGCAAGAAAATATATGGGTTTTTATTCATCACTACACTAACATATCTTTTACTATTTAGTGGACTTATGAGTACGTTTTAAGTTTCTATTTAAGTTACTTGGATTACGAATTAAATTTCTATTAAGACATGGTCAGTTCTCTGTGTACTTGTAGAGTGTGTGGTATTTATCGTAGAGGTTATTCATTTTATATAAAGAATATAAAAATATTGTGTGATCATGATTTATCGACATTACACACATCAAAAATATACGCTTGTTTGAAAAGAACATCGTTACGAAGAAAAGAAATTAAGAACACTTTTGCTTTGAGCAATCATTTGAAATTAATATCAGGTAAAATGTTTTCAGAGGTGTGTGAATGTTTCATAGAATTTAATATTTGGCACGAGACAAGAGAAAATAAATTCCAAGTCGAAATTTCGCGTCGAATTAAGTAATATAGTTATGGTTATGGTATATATGGTTTTGAGGCGGCTGAGCATGTTTTTGATTTATGAGTTTTCCGAGACTGACGGAGTGTTTCGAAATACGTGGTGTCAAATTACTTTTGATCCTATGGAAAATAATAATTTCTTCAATGTCTATTCAACATAATTTTCGCTATAGAAACTGTATAATGATTTTGTATTGCTCTATGTTTTGACCTTCGTGCTACATTATACATTACAGTATAAACTCGATTTAAGTCTATCATTATCGAAATCCCGAGTTAATTGAATGTACGAGGAATATATTCCTATTTAGGAATTAATTTTTACCGATAATAGACCGAATAAAGCAACAAATTGCTTACTGTGTTTGTTTATTGTT
The DNA here is from genome assembly GCA_963565745.1 of Phengaris arion. Lineage (NCBI taxonomy): Eukaryota > Metazoa > Arthropoda > Insecta > Lepidoptera > Lycaenidae > Phengaris > Phengaris arion. The sequence goes on along the minus strand of OY751432.1, from coordinate 32,674,671 downwards.
ACGTGCATGGATAGCTTAATAATCCGCGCTAGTAAAACCGGCGATACCAGCAATTTGAACAAGGTGCTCCGAGCTACAACTGCATTAAATTGTGTTCTATGGAATAACTTCAATAAATAGATTTGAGTGTCATAACTTTACTTACTTGGAAACAACCGGCGAAGTATTGTTTAGCAACTTGTATGTGAGTATGAATTAATGGTTGTTGCTAAGTGTCCGACAGTTGGGTGATTTATTTTATTTTGATTTGTTCGACGTTTAAATGAATGATTGATCACAAAATTATTATTGTTGGAAATACATTTTAAATTGATGTAACACTAAACATGTAATGCATGGAATCTAGGGAAGTATATTTCATAAGCGTGTGTTTGTTAAACGATACAATATTTGTTTTGTTCACACTATCCTATAATAAGAAGTTGGAACTCTAAACGCTGAGAAAAATATAGTAAATAACTTTAAATCGTTTGCTCGTAAGGTTGTATTGAGAGAGATAAGGATGGCAAATAAAATAGAGTGTGTGCGGAGCGCTCCGACCGGCCCAGGGACTAATTGTGTTTCTTGTGAAAATAGGAGACGGGACCAGTAACGAAACAGAAAGTGAGATTTAATTTAAGGGGCTCGAGCAATTAATGTTGTGGTTTACAAGAATGAGATGCTTTGCCAAAACCTGTAGATATAAATAAGTAGTAACTAACGCTTAGGCCGATCGTGCCTCTCTATCGTTTGTTCCGCGCTCTCGCTTGCACGCTCAGGAGCGTGACAATCAGGCGAAACGTGACAATCAGGCGGAATTTTTCGTGCGTGCATCCGGCGTCCATCGATTTATAAGACGTTATCACGTCAAAAATTGTGTAGTAAGTAAGTAAATCATTGTAATTATATAAATATTTTTCCATTAGGTTGCGATTGACATAAAACAAGATGAAGAAAGTATAACATTATTTTTGTCTACTTTTACCAGTTTCATACTAACATATAAAAAACAAAACAAAACGATCTGTCCAATAGTGTGTCTGTGTGTGACACGTGAGGATGACAAATGGTCACGTCACGCGCCCGGCACGGCGCCGCCAGCGCGTCGTCCGAACTTCCCTCCGTACGATACACCAGTGTTACATGGCCGGAAACTCTTATTTTTTCTTCAGTGATCTGTTCTCCCCTATGGACTTAGCTAAAATTTAAGTTCCGCTCTGAGCACCAAAAAGTAGCACCAGAAAGTAATTAAAGGGTAAGTAAGATATAAGCTAGAATTTAATTATGATACTTAAACGGTATTTAAGCCGCGTTTAAGATATTTGCATTTTACACCCGGCAAATTAAGACCTCTATCCAGTTGGTTCCGCGTCGTTTCGCGCGGCGTACGAGCGTTGCAATTTCCATCCGTTACAGATAAGTATTCACATATACTTATTAAAGTGGAAATAGTGCAAGAAGTCCTGTGTGTTATTACTGTGAAACATGAATTTCCACCAATAACCCACAGTACAATCAATAACATATCTATTCACATATAAATCTAGTTTTTTCACAGATAACACTCAAAAACTAACACTGTATAATGCACGTTTACCTGCATTTTAAATTATCCACTTAATTAATGTTAGGTATATAAAATCTGTCAGTAACATTATAAAAGCGTATGTGACTTTGTTTGAGGTTTATCCGTGATCTGCTAAGCTGATATAGATTGAATGAAATTAAGAACAGAAAACCTCGGACTTGAAAAGTGTTCCAGAGGGATACAAATCTTCTTTCTGAACAACCTCTATGGCTCAGTGGTTCAGCGCGTTGGTGCTCAAGCCGGGGGTCGCGGGTTCGAATCCCGCCGAAGGAACAAAAAGTTTTTCTGTGTTCCTGGGTCATGGATGTGTATTAAATATGTGTATAATATAATAAAAATCTTAAATATATGTATAGTATAAAAGTATTAAATATACTTCCCGTTTTCTGGTACCTGTAACACAAGTTCTTCGGATACTTAGCACGGGGCCTGATTGACGTGGTGTGAAGCGTCCATAGATATTTATTTATTTATTTATTCTGCACAATGGCTCGGGTAAAACCTGCTCTAAGTTATATTTCTATTATGTAACATTAATCCGTGCCCGGTAACAGAGAAATACGTTGAGACACGAAACAAATATGTAATAATATAAGTTAATCGGCCACGTTTCGTTATTGTATCTTCGTCCGCGGGCCGTAAGCGGATTAACGCATCGCCATTTTATCCTCGTCCGCGGAAACGGCCAGATGGGACTCGTCCGAATACAGAAATTCCACGACATATTTTATACGCAATACGGAAAACGCGTGAGCCGTGTGCCCACAGTGCACAGTGTTTAATTTGGTCCAAAAAACGGACATCGCCTTTTTATCGGTTAATTCGAATGAGTACTTAATTACAAATGCCTGAGTAAACACCCATGAAGCTCGCTTGCATAGTTTTAAAACTCAAAAAGAAAATTCGAATCGCGCTTTGATCAAACACACACACGTAACATTATTAAGACTGGTCAGGAACTGAATAAGAATACTAAAAAAATTGATAATTTAGATAAAAATCACATTTAAACCCTTTTTAGCTAGTAGGTACAATGAAATTAAAAAAATCTAAAAAAAGAGGACATCTAATTTTACCTTCTTACTCTATATTACTTTAACGACAAGACGCCCGCGACTTTGTGCGCGCAAAGGGAATCTCACAGGAACCGTACATTTTGCTGCGATTAAAAAATAGCCCATTCCTCGTGGTCTACTTATTATGCCAAATGTCATCAAAATAGGTCCCGTCGTTTCTTAGCCTATTCAATACAAACAAACAAATCTTTTCGCGACGTGTGGACTTTTTAAAAGACTTAAATAATATTATCTTGTACTACCCTAACAAAGAGCATGTCAAGACATTCAAGTCATAAGAGTATAGCTAAAATACAGGGTTATAGATTGATCTGAAAACATTTCCACCAAAACGTTTTCTGTGAATTCTTAAAATATCTTTGATTGTCATACCTTGTTAAATAGCTATTTAAATGAAGACATTTTCTTTAGATCTTCAATATAACCGCCATATATTATTTTTTTGAAAAAACTAAAAACATGAAGAAAAGTGTTTTTTTTAAAAAACTTCTATAACGACTTAGTTTTCATAGTTAGCGTCATTAATGGTATTAATCATAATAAACCAGCTCATTAGGTGCATAAAAACTATAAAACCAATCAATTAAAATCAAAAATTTTGAAATAAATGGATAAGAGAAAAAAATCGTCAGTTTCCTTAAAAAACTCAAGTCCAATATCTCGTAACATGTTAATTTTTAAAAAATGGGTTTCATTGTAGTAAATAATGAAAACTACAACTCCCTAAAGAATAAACCTCGACTTAACCTATAACCCTGTAAGTATATTTTCGTGATTCGATTCACTCTCCGATCATGAAGTAAATCTTTGGGGATGATAATAATTAATAAAACTATTACCTGACTACATAAATTATATACCTAACGCCTCCGAAAATCAATTAGGGATACTTCGGACACTTATATAGCCTTAGTTACCCGGGCTATTATTACGAAAATAATTACACCTTATCTATTTATTAAAATCAGATCAGTAGTTTAGGTGCTATGGTGGAAAAAACATACATACATACAGACAGAATGTCTTTTGGTTTCACCGTAGTTGGGTTACAGTATGCGGCCGAAACTGCACCTTATATTGTTGTAGGCGCTGTGTTAGAGCGAAATACTGTCTCGACGTTTCTTTTCTTCTATTACTTAAGGTAAAAAGAGGTTAAAAGATAATCTTACTAATATCATAAATGCGAAAGTTTGTGTGTTTATTTATTGGTATATTTGGCTGGCCTTCATCCTTAAACGGCTTTGGATCTGAACGAAATTTGGCACACAGGTAGTATGTAGACTGGAAAAATACATAGGCGACTTTTTATCCCAAAAATACACCGTTTCCGCAGGAGACACATATTTCTTTTTGCATGAAATTCTTTTGAACCTACTTTAAGTGTTATTGGTGGCAAAGTATATCCTATGAGTCAATTTAACGACGTAAAAGTAGTAGAGGCGTTTATTACCTTTATATTATTATTAGTTACACCTGCTACCTCAGCGGAACCTGGAAAAAAAAACCAAAATATAAAACCAGTTATTATTATTAACTAGCGTGTACATACGCTAAAAACACTTTAAATGTGACTTTTTATCTATATTGTCAATTTTATTATTCTTATTCAAGTCCTGGCCAGTCTTAATAATGTTACTGTTTCGAAAAAGTGTTATAATCTTCTTTTCGACTTTCAGACGAATCCCGCAAATGTCGCATATTTTCATAACTATTTTTCCACGAAGTTCCGCGGTTTTAGAATTAGATTTTTTACCAGTGATAGTGGTGATTATTAGCTTTCGATTAATGTAAGTTTTAGTTACTAATACAGCAGAACTTAGTCAGAAGAAAATAAAAACTAAAATTCTATTTTCTTTGTTTTTATGGCCCCCATAAGTCATAGCCAACTTGAACAGAGTTCATAATGTAGCTTTTTGTATGTTCTTCAAATAATGTTTCGCCTATTTTTGGCTATTCCTTAAGAATTTTTATAGATATTTTTTTAAACTTTTTTATAAAAGCGGGATTCGAATTTTCTTTTTGAGATAGTTTTAAAACTATGCAAGCGAGCTTCATAGGTGTTTTACTCGGGCATTTGTTATTATGTACTCTTTCGAATTAACAGATAAAAAGACGATGTCCAATTTTTGGGCCAAAATAAACACTGTGTCTCGGCCTATAGCATTATCAATTATCAATACCTCCAATTCATCATTTTTGGCTTTATAAACCTCTTGAATTTTATTATTTGTGCACCTACTCACAGTAAAACCATCTTAATAATAATACTTGCACTATTTGCCCTCGGCAATTTACGCTTTTCTATGGAAGCGACAGACGATGGATATAAACCGGACAAGAGTCCAACTTGTGCACGAAGGGTTCCGTACAAAACGGAAAAAACACGTTTGTTGAATGGGAGCCCAACATAATTATTTATTATATTCTGTTTTGATTATTTGTTGTTATAGCGGCAACAGAAAATAATACAATATCGTATTCTGTGAAAATTTCAACTGTCGTCAACATGTATCATGGTTAATGAGATACAGCCTGGTGAAAGACAGATAGAGGGACAACGAAGTCTTAGTCATAGCGTCCCGTTTTTGCCCTTTGGTTACGGAACCCTAAAATCGAGCATTGCCGAAGGACACTGAGGTCGTGGTCGTCCTGTACTTGAATACGAATGTCGTAGACTAGTAACGAAGTCACACAACAGTTTTCGTTAAACACTTTATTTACAGTTAGGTACCTACTGGGCTTTTAGTGCAAGATTCATTCGATAATTTCAATGGCGAAGTTCGAAAACAAATTGTATGGGATTTGACACAAGGTATCGCTAGCGACATGTCACTTAGCGATGACTTATGTCAAATTCCATTTTTTTCGATTTCAAACTTCTCCGTCGAAATTATCGAATGTATCTTGATTAAAGGCCCTGGTAACGTACCCACTGCATGATAAAAAGTGGATCTGTAAAAATATTTCATGCGATAGCTTAGATTTTATAGAAAACGTTTTATGGCGCCAAATTAGATGCGAGTTACTTTAATAATTCTCTGCCAGATATTATTACAAAGTGTGAAAATCGCGCTTTATTCAGTTTTAGACTCAGTGAGTTGAGTTAATTCATTGCCTATGAAGTGACGATAGCCGGCCATCTGTTCCCTTGACCGGCTCACTGCCAATTCAACTTTTGCTGTTCGATCGATCAAAATACAATTTATGGAAAATGAAATAATTCTGCTTCTAGTAACTTGCTCCAAGCTGATATAATATCTAAATCAGTTATAAGCTTACTTATTTATAATGCCCAAGTGTGTACTGCGCACACACTTGGGCATTATAAATAACTCCTGCCTAGCTGGCTTGGGCCTTTAGTCAAGATGCATTCGATACTTTCGACGGCGAAGTTTGAAAACAAACTGTATGGGATTTGACATAAGGCATTGCAAGCGACATGTCACTTAGCGATGTCAAATTCCATACATTTTGTATTTCGAACTTCGCCTTCGAAACTATCGAATGCATCTTGAGTAAAGGCCCAGGTTTAAATGGAACCAGCCACCGTCACCGAAATCGGTGTGGGGAGCTATTCTTATTATTATTTGAATAGTAGCCAGATGAAATTGGTTATTGCCGTCATAACTTTTACATAATTATATTTAGTAATATTTGATGCCTCGAGTTTATAGTGACACCATACACGCGATCAATAAACCTACAGTTCGGCTTAAGCCTCGTAGCGGGAACTCACTTTATAATTATTGTCACATTCGTTTGTTCACAATATGGACGAATTGACATATTCGTCCATTTTATTTCCAAAACAACGAAACAAATTACCGTCAGAAGATAAAGACAGAATAATATACCGCGAGGCGTGCTCCGCCGGAGCCCGTCCCTAATGAAATAGTTGTGGTGGTATAAATAATCCCTGCGTATAATAAACACAAACACAAGAATAGCAATGACTCAAATGAACGAGGCATTCAATGACTGAGCGCGCTCCATCAAGTGCGAGATTTCAACACTTAGAATATATTATATTTATGTTTATTGATTAAACATAACATGCATTAAGGATATAGTGATTAATAGACACTTGGTTTTCAATAATCTTATATTTTAAACGGGGGACGATCTTGTATATTATAACGTCTCCAAATTCGGGCACATGATTCACTGCTTGTGTAAAGACGTTTTGGCAAAAAATATTTGTCATAAATATTACATAATTCCGCCTAAACATCCTCATTTAAGTAAACCATGTGCCCGAAATATCCGTAATTGATTTTTCTAGACCTTATACAGAATGTTTTTAAAGTCAGTGTTCAAACTTTCAGGAGTAAATATACTCTTGATTACAAGCAACTTTTATTATTGGGTCAACTTTCCGACTTGAAAAAAAAAACCTGCTGTTTCCTACATAATGCTATCTATGCCGTAGCCAATTTGTATGAAACAGCAGATTTTTTTTCAAGTAGAAAAGTTGATCCCATAGTAAAAATTGCCTTATTCAAGAGTATATTCACTCCTGAAAGTTTGGATACGGACTGGGAAAACATTCAATATATATAATCGGTATCTCGACAACGGCTACAAGTATTACCATGAAATTTAGGCCCGTATAAAATAAACCGTTCTTAAACTCGTTCTCAAGACCTTTCTTGTATGGTAAAAGCCTCTTAAATAAAATAAAGATTAAAAAAAAGACCTTTCTTGGTTGAGACAGTCTCAAGTAAGGATTACCTTCTCATGATGGTCTTTAATTCATAGTATGATCTCAAGGCCGTCTCAGTTGATAACGTTATTGAGATCACTTACTCAACTTTTAAGCGTCATCTACACGACAAAGAACGAATAAAATAACGTTTCGTTTACACTTCTACAAAGAACGGATTTATTGATTATCCATTCCTTCAATATTTCTTTTTAAAAATGTAATATTTAATAATATGAGTACCAAAAAAAGTTTAGTCTGTATTTTTTATATTGAAAAAACTGATTTTCATTAATTTTTACGTAGATATTAATATTTATCATTGTCTAGAATAATAATATCCTTTTTTTTTTAAATTACGTAAAACGGAATGCGGATCATTGCCATTCGAAAAAAGTTCTTCTTCTTCTTATTCTGTAAAGTGGCTCCTTAGTGATTCGCCAATGTGTTGTGTTGACGAAAACTGCCTTTTGAGTGGGTTTTATGAATAAACAAGGGCACGGTGTACAGGAGGAAGTCTATTGAATAATCTAAAACCTAGAACAGACACAAACATTTAGGGCCAGTACTACAGTATGTACATAAAGTTTCAGTAAAAGGAGTATTTACAAAACACAGAACAGATTTAAGGTTGATAGGGCGAGGAATTGTAGGAGGGAGGGATCATATAATGAGGATTGTTTTTTGGACAGCGATAAAAAGTTCTGCTGTCAAGTGTCAAATCAAGTCAATTAATAAAAATCAAATAGGTAATTTGTTTAATATAAATATATAAATAAAATCGAAAATATTTCTACAAATACTCGACACTGTCAGAATGATGCAAAACCTTTGCAACCGCGATTACCAAAAAAAAAAAGAAGAATAAGTATCAATAAGCGTCTTTTTTTATAACTTTATTTTGTGTTGAGTATGTAGTGTAAATTCTGAGTTTGTTTAATCATAAGTATTTAGATTTTAATTTACATAATTGTAACACACCACAAATAATAATGTACTATATCCCAATTTCCAAGCAAGCCGTTCTCAAGTCAAGGTTTGACTGTACCCATGAAACCGCGTCTCAAGTAACAGTTTGACAGCAATGACAGCTTACTTGAATAACGAGTCTCGTTTATTAATACGTTCGCACTCACTTGATACGCCGTTCCTACAGCTGTACTTATGTACGGTCTATTAGTTAAAACATCATCTTAAGTACTTTTTTTAGAATTGTCGTAGAGACAAGAACGCTTTATTAATACGGGCCTTAGTATGCAGGGAGTTTTGGGGAACAAAAATCCATCTAACCAGGTCTTATCCCTTATAAACTGCGCGTTTTTAAGCAATATATGTTTTTTTATTTTGTCATGCAACAATATGTAGGTATATCAAAAATTTAGATTCTCTAACGTCAGTCTGATTGGCCGCTTGGTATGCGTACCTACGTATAAATTTTTGCAATGTTTGAAAATTCGTAATGTGGTGGGTTCGAATCCCGGTACGATAAATATTTTTGTGATTCTTATGATTTATTTTATTTTTATATTTTCATACTTTTTTACCGTTCTACTAAAACACCGATATAATATGAATAGACATCGACATACACAATAACACACGGCGATATAATATTTTCTCATATTATTTTAATAATCAATCGTGTCTACTACTGCAGACAAGTTCGACATAAAAACTATTATTAACTTTTATTATACATTAATCTAAAACTAATCTAAACTATTATTATATATTAATCAATTTTTCTCATTCTATTACAGCGAATAACAATTGAATGGGTCTATCTTCCACAGAGCTGAAGCCATTAATAACACATTAAAGAAAGGCAGTATCATAAGTTTTATAGCGTTTAGCGCAGCAGATGCAAAAAGTGACGTTTTTAATTTAAATGTTTGGTGAAACTAGTTAGGTGGAGGGAAGTCACTTTACATAAATTGAATGCGTACCATTTAGAAGATAGTTGGGTGATTACGGACCGGTGTGATTACTCGTAAGCACGTTCAGCGCAAACGACCCCAGACGGCGGCTGCGGGCTGATCCATATTACTGCCCCAATTCCGACTCCCATTGGACTAGGTACTGTATACTGTACAGTTTGCACATCATGATCATACGATACTGTACCAATATCTAAACAAAATATGCGAAATTTTAGTGATTTTACACGTTTATTTCTTCAACATTATTAAGAGTCACTAGATCGCGAATTTTGGATCACTAGATCGCGTTTTATCCTTGAAAAAATTCACATGTCGTAGTGCCTAAAATAACGTACTGACTCAGTAATACGGGTGTTAAAATGTAATCAACTTTATAACCCATATAATTCTATATCATAAATAAAATATCATGAGCGACAACGAATTTGTACACATAATCAGTTTTTGTTTTGTATCAAGGTCACTCGGGTTAGTAACAATAACCCATATGAGACGACTCCTAGGTCGCGTCCGCGGAGTCCGTAAATCCGTTGGGGAGATCGTTGGCAAGGGACCCGCTTGGAAAGCGACCAAATTTAAATTTTCTTCTTCCCAAAATCATAAAGATCACATTACCCGTGACAAAGCGCAGTGCATTAACTACCATCTCATATTGAACGTCGTGGCATTATTTTATTGGAACGTAGTTCCTTATGGCGCGTTGCAAAAATGATACAAAAAACGACCTTATCACCTTGACAATAATGTAGAATTTTGCAATTACACATTGCGACTGTTATGACTGTTAGATATTGTGACTAGCTAGCCGAGCGTTTGATGTTATTACTCAGTACGGAGCCGGACTTCGCGGCGGCAACACTGCAAGCAGCAAGCAACCCCAACCCCCTCACCCCTGTCCCTACCTAAGGCGCTAGTTCCGCGCGCACTATATATACTTAGTTCAACTATTTGTTTTGTATAATATAATATATTATATCTATACAGATAAACAAAATTGAAGTGTCTGTTTGATTTCAAATTAACAGCTTTTATTTTCACTTAATGCATTTAAAAGTATGATCGGTACTTACAATAAAATATAAATTGTTAACATTTTTCTGTCCGTCTGTCAATCTGTGTGTTTGTTCCGGCTAATCTCTGTATATATATATATATATATATATATATATATATATATATATATATATATATATATATATATATCACCTCTCAAGCTATTTCATACTAGATGTTGCCCATGACTTCGTGCCCGCAAATATAACTCTCGTGAAACCGTACATTCTGCCGCGATAAATAGTAGCCCTTCGTGCCTTTCAGTATCCCTTATGTCCTTCTCCGTGGTCTAATGGCCAAACTGGTAAAAAAAACTGTTCAAATTACATCAAAATCGATCTAGTAGCTTAGAGCATATTTAAATATACAAACAAAAATAATATATACAGACACACGAATCTTTCCTCTTTATTATATTAGTAAAGATTATGTAATCACTCAAAAAGTTGTCTGTAGTAATAAAAAAAATATTTGCTTCAATAATGAGATTTGGAAACTGTGTAATTTCCAACGATGTAATTGACTACATACTTACTTACAATAAGGCAATTGATACGTCGAAGTTGATGATTCAACTACAAATATTCTTCTTCTTACTAGGTATCACACAAATATTTTTGTAATCATTAATTATTTCGACCCTAACCGGTTTGTATGGCGGATAAAATTTTACATTGTTGCAGAGTAATTAATATTTATGAGAGAGCTGTATGTACACAGTGAGATGATTTTTCTGCCACTTCATCGTGCAGTCGTCCGCTCTATCGTTGAAGAGGTCTTTAAGAATGCAATAGATACACGTTCCACGTTGTGCATCTTGAATAGACTTTTTCCAAGCTTTTTATGAAAAAAAAAACGTGTTTTATGTAACGGATGAATAGGTCTTTTCATGGAATAAGACCGGAAAAACGGTAAGTTTATCATCTGATGGCAAGCGCAAGTATTATTAATATTACTGTTAGTAATAGTAACTAACAGTAATATTAATAATATAGTTATCGAGAGAGTGCAGGTTCGATAGTATACCAATGGGACTTTTTCAGTTCTCAAGTACATTATATGGACGCTCAAACGGTGATGGAAAACATCATGAGGAAACCCGCACATGGTTGGCCCCAGACGTATTGACCAGTCATTCCTCTGGACTAGGCTGACTGTATTGTGAGAATTCCGTATGTGCTTGGGCAACCAAACGACATTTAAAAAACCGACTGACCAGGCACTACAGTATTTCAAGAGTGGTTTCTTCGCTCGGAGAAAACTCTATAAATCATCCAATAACGGATGAAAAGGCCTAAGTAGTAAGAACCATATTAAAAAAATAGTTATCCTCAAATAGTTAAAGTTCAATCCTACTACTATTATAAATGTAAAAGTTTGTTACTCTTTACTAAACGGTTGATGTTTGTTACTCTTTCACGCAAAAACTAAACGGATATCGATGAAATTTGTTATGGTAGTAGTTTAGGCTCTGGATTAAAATATAGGCTACTTTTTATCCCAAAAAAGTACAGTATTTCCGTGGCATAATATAATTACGCGGACGGAGCCGCGTAAAAATCAAATATTAAATAATTTGACTAACAAAAAACTTGCTGGCTTGCCATTGTGGGTAAGTTGCATGTTGATTATACTAATATTAGGTTACATTTATTTATTAGGTAATATTCATTACATATGAAATTGGCGTTTTTTAAAGGAGTAACATAAGTCGATTTTTTTTAAACATAATATATTTATTTAATCAAAGTATATAACCATTGCTATCTACGCACTTTTGCCATCTCATACGTAGTTCAGTGATTCATTTACTAAAAAAACCATTCGGACAGGAATCAATAAAAAATGATAATCTGTTGGAGCAAGGTCCGAGGAGTACGGTGGATATCTTAGACATTCCAATTGAAGCTCCTCTAATTTGGTACTCATCAGTTGTGCAGTGTGTGGTCTAGCGATGTCCTGAAGCAGCAGTGGCCTAGAGCGAATGACCAACCTCGGTTGTTTAGCAGCTAGCTTTCCATCATGATTTGCAGTTGCTGGCAATAGACATCTGCCGTCATCGTCTGGCCAGATTTAAGACAACTGTAGTGAACGACACCGGTACTAGTCCACCAAACGCTCACAAGTAACTTTTTTTGAGTCAATTTTCGCTTGGGGCAGGCTTTGGCTGGTTCGCCAGGGTTCAGTCTTTGCGATGAGCGTTTCCGATTATCGTACAGGATCTACTTTTCATCACAGGTAATGAGTCATTCGATTTAAAATCCCTTCATTATTGTGCCGGTTGAGTAATGTAACGCAGCAGTCGACGCGCATTTGTCGGTTTGCTGCACTCAATTCATGAGGTACCCACCTTTCAAGCTTTTTCACCTACCCGATTTGCTTCAAGTGGATTAAAACAGTTTTATCACTACACCGCAGCCTGCAGCTAACTTGGACGTGGTTTGCGTTGGATCCGCTTCCACAATAGCCTTCAATTCTTCATTATTAACTTTGGTCCCCGGCCGTCTACGGGGCTTGTACTGCAGGTCGAAATTTCCAGAACGAAAACGTTGGAACCAAAAACGCTCTGTGTTTTTTTTGCGATACCATCGTCATACACATCATTAATCCTTCGAGCCGTTTCCGCAGCACTGGTGCCACGGTGGAACTAGTACTCGAAAATATTACGATATTTCAAGTTTTCCATTTTGTAAACAGAGTGACGCAAAGAAAAAACCAATAGAGAAAAAAACAAATGAATTACGGTTTTCGAAACAAAAAAAGCATGAGTAAATAGCGATATAAATTTTAAATTGGAATTTTTAACCAAAGAAGATATATTTAAGATCAAAGTGGCCAGTACGACAAAACGCCAATTTCATATTATGTAAGGACCTCATACTCGGTAAGGACGTTTACTAACCTTTTCAAACTTGCTCTAACTTGTGCTCAAAGCAAATTACTTTAAACTTGTTAATAGAAGGTAACATGTTCATTCAACAAATGTTTTATAAGGGAGAACTTTATTACAAAAACTTGCTTATGCCCGCAGCTTTCCCAGCGTGGGAGAGAGTGCAATGCAATTTAGTAATAGCACAGAGTAAAAATAATAGGTCTTTACCTATGAAATTGCCACTCTGCAGTACTGGCCACTTCAAATCAAAATAATTTTTGTGTGGTTAAGAATTCTAATTTAAAATAAATTTTATTTTAAAAACATGGAATTCTTTTTCCAAAAGTAGTCATTTGTTTATTGATTAGTGTTACATTTTCATTGCATTTCATTTTCATTCGTCATCATTGATACGTTAAAAATTCGAGTAATTATGAAATATGAGTACCGTCGTGGCAGCAACGCGGCACAAGCGGCACACAACATCAACGACGTTTACGGAGCTAACACTACAAACCAACGCACCACCTGTTATTGGTTTGCTCGCTTCCGTTCTGGAAATTTCGACCTGAAAAATGAACCTCCCGGTCGTCCGAAGACTTTGGTCGACAATGACGAATTAAAGGCGATTGTGGAAGCTGATGATACACAATCTACGGCTGAATTAGCAGCAGCTTTCGACGTTAGCGTCAAAACAATATTAGTCCATTTGCGTCAAATTGGCAAGGTAAAAAAGCTTGACAAATGGGTGCCCCACGAACTCAATGATCACCAGCGCGAAGTACGCGTCGAGACGTGCCTTGCACTGCAGCTCAACAGACACACAAATGAAGGAATTTTGAAACGCATTGTTACCTGCGATGAAAAATGGATTCTGTTTGATAACCGCAAGCGCTCAGCAAATTGGTTGGATCCTGGTTCAGCACCTAAACAATGCCCTAAACGAAAACTTACCCCTAGGAAAGTGATGGTCACTGTTTGGTGGTCTAGCGCCGGTGTGATTAATCACAGCTTCTTACCAAACGGGGTGAGCATTACTGCAGATGTGTACTGTGAAAAACTGAACACAATGATGGAGAAGCTGGCACATCTCCAACCAGCATTTGTCAATCGCTCGTCTCCGCTGCTCCTGCACGACAACGCGCGACCTCATACTGCACAGCAGACGGTCTCCAAGTTGCAAGAACTGGAGTTGGAAGCTCTCCGTCATCCGCCCTACTCACCAGACCTTGCGCCTACAGACTACTACTTTTTCCAGAATTTGGATAACTTCTTGGCGGGAAAAAAATTCAATACCCGAGAGGCAGTACAAAATGCCTTTGAAGAATAATTTGTTGCCTCCCGTCCAGCTGATTTCTTTAAGAAGGGCATTAATAAACTGCCACTGCGTTGGCAAAGATGCGTTGATTGCATGGGTGATTACTTTGATTAATACAAATAAAAAATACATGAAAAAAATTCGTTTAAATATTTTCATACAAAACGGCAATTTCATAGGTAAACCCCTAATATATACTTATAATACTTTTTCACACGTACTTTTTAATTTTATTATATCTCCTAGATAAGGATTAGGTAATATTGTATCCGTCTTAATAGCTTCTGAAAATACCATATTATTTATGTTAATTTATTTAAACTTAGAATGGGTAATAAATAAATAAATAAATTAATAAATAAACAACCTATCCTTTAAAGATGGGACATATCTATGCCATCGCAGATTTTTTTGAAGACACCATGGTACCGACTTTAAAAATATGAAGATTTAGTAGAGAAATAGTTAAAATATTAGCCGAATTTAAAGAGGAATTATTTAGAAAATAAAATTTATTTCATACTTTTTTGTATATTTTACTCTGGCAGTCAGTTTAATTTTTTGTTTAAAAATAATAATTAATTTTCCCTCTTTAGTGATATATGTTAATTTATTATTAATACATTTTTAAGAACGTTTAAAATAAACGATCGAATGCATAATTTAATAAGCGCCAAGCTTCCATTAGGTATTGTAAATAAGATGATGATGATGATTACTGTAAGTTACATCAATCATGTGCTTGCAGTTCTTTAAACAATGCCGAAATTTCCAAACGCGTATCTTTAAAGACTTTTTTTTCTCTTACCAACAGCTGGACCCGGGTATCTATGCTTTTTATATTTTTAACACAAAAAACTGTGGAGTTCTGTTCAGTGCGTTAGGATGTAGGGTATATCTCAGCGCAAAATCTTATTTTTTGGTAGCATATGCTTGTTACTTCAGAAAAAGTCAAAATCACTATATGTGTCCATATAAATTTCGAGGAGTTCCCTCGATTCCTCATGGGTCCCATCATTGGGTTTCCACTTTAAATTTACTAAAGGAACAATTTCGAATTATACCCTAAACTCTTTTGTTATTGCAAATACGTCCATAAACGGCAAAGTAATTTTCAAAGATATCCGTGTCGGTGTAAAATACTATGAGAAGTGCCTTTTATATCATCCTAATGTGATGATGTATGGTGTGATGATGGTGGTGATTATGATGTTTACTCTTATATATTAGAAGTGTAGAACAATGGGAAGTGGCATATGCTTGCAGTTCTTAAACAACGCCGAAATCCCCAAACATTTATCTATAACGACTCGAGAGTTCAGAACTTTTGGATCCAGGGTATACCTTGGTGCAAAATCTTTATTTTTGGTTGTATATGCCTGGACTACTTCAGGAAAAGTCAAAATCACTATATGTGTTGATATCAATTTTGAGGAATTCCCTCGATTTCTCATGGATCTCACCATCGAGTCACCACTTTAGTGTCAAAAAGACTAATAAGGGATTTATACCCTTTACAGCAAAAGAAGAATTTTGAAAATTGGTCTACAGGCGGTGGAGTAATCGTTTAACGTACAAAAAAATATTTATAAACAGCCGAATGTCTAACCACCTCCTTTTTTGAAAGTCGGTTAATTAAATTTTAAGTGGAGTAGAGTAACCAAAACGCATTAGTGAAAACCCTATTCAAATCAGTTAAGCCTTTGACTTCGTACGCGCAAAAACAAATATCGCGGATACCGTACATTTTTCCGCAATAAAAATATCATATCATGTGTTAATCCAGAGTCTAAACCACTACCATGCCAAATTTTATCAAAATCCGTTCAGTAGATTCTGAGATTAGCGCGAACAAACGTACAGACAAACAGACAAAAAATCTTAAAATCATTATTTTGGGTTCTTTGTTGTTCATAAAGCCTTCTAATAGTTTTTCTTATCTTCCATGTATAGACAGCGACCAGTTACGAATTTATTCTTTTGCTTTTATTTTCTTTTATTTTATACTAGCTGTCCCGGCACACGTTGTTCTGTCTCAACTATGAACTGGACTAAATAAATAACTATACACACACCTATATAACCTACTCCAACATCTACACCTACATGTACACCTACATCTCCGTATCGTATCTTCTCCGTATTTATTCCAATATATTTTCTCACCGTTTAAACCTTCCCTGAACTTCCAGAATTATTTCAAGACCAAAATTAGCCAAATCGGTACAGCCGTTCTCGAGTTGTAGCGAGACATTGGAATTACAATCATTTACAACCGGTCAAATTTGTGCGTAATGTTTTTGCTTAATGTCGATTCTTTGTTGATAATGTAGTGTAGTGTGAGCGTGTTTGTTGGATAAATGTTATTATTATTATAATTATAAATTTCTAATTATCAAATTTTCAACCATACTTATCCATAGACAACATTACGCTTAGCTGTAAGTTGCGTTTTGTTATACCACGTTTTATGTCACGTGACACGTCCCACGGGAACGGGATTAAAAGTATCCTATGTCCATCTCCTGGTTCTAAGCTACCCCCCCACCCATTTTCAGCTAAATCGGTTCAGACGTTCTTGAGTTATAAATATTATTACAAGTTATAAGAAACTCGTGAAAACATTGTATATATATACAAGGAACAAGATTATTTTTCAACCCCTAAAGGGCTATCTTACGATAACATGTGGTTTGTAACTTAAGTCCTATTACGTATTAATAACTTCACTTTTTCAAATTATTTACATTACATAAAGCTATGGAGTAATTTTATACTGTATCCTGATAAGATTTAATACCTTAGTAGCCGGGCTTTGCTCGGAGTTCTAGTAGATTAAAAAATAAAAAGACAAAAAAAATATTTATCTGGCCGGGATTCGAAACCACCACATTCCGATTTTCGAACAAAGCAAAATTATACATACGCATTCCAAACTGCCAATCGGATTGACATGTTACAGTCGAAAGAAAAAACATAATATATTACATAAAAATGCGCAGTGGATAAGACCTAGCTGGGTAGATTTTTCTCTCCCAAAACTCCCTGCATACTAAATTTCATGGTAATACTTGCAGCCGTTTCCGAGATTCCGATTATATATCATATACAAGCTCGCTTAAAGTCCTACACTATTATAAATGTGAAAGTTTGTGAGAATGGATGGATGTTTGTTACTCTTTCACGCAAATGTACTGAACGGATTTCAATTAAATTTCTGTAAGTATAGTAGTAGTTTATGCTCTGGATTATTACATAGGCTACGTTTTATCCTGAAAAAGTACAATGTTCCCGTGGGATGCTGTATATACGCGGGTGGTGCCGATGGCAACAGCTAGAATAAGATAAGGACATGCGTACACCCAGCCCCCAACAATGATCTCATTACCCGCACTGTTCATTTACATGTATATAGCCAATAAGAATGGCATAAAATCGCGATCAAAAGTAAAAGCAATTCCTTTTGCGAAACAAATTTATCTATTCCCATAGCTTTCAGCGTTATTACAGATATCACTGATATTGTAATTTATGGAGGAAAGTCCTTATATGGAATCTGAAATACTATGGAGCACTGAATAGAGGTGAAATCTGATTTAGTACCGAATGTGTACGTGTGTGTGTAATGTGTGTAAATGTGTGTAGTGATACACAGTTATTTAGTAATTTGAGCTTTGTAACTCTCAACTTCTCAGGATGAGTTTCGTAAAATGTCTACAAAAATCAGTTATTCTGCTTTATTATTATTAGCCACTGGTATTAGCTATTAACTACATAATACTTATGGACATAAAATCAAGCCTCATTTCGTTAATGAGGTTAATAAAAAACCGGCCAAGTGCTGGTCGGATTAAGTACGATTCCGCACAAAGTAGCAAAACAACATGTTTGTTTTATGGGGTTTATTGAAACTTACCCATAAAACAAACATGTTTTTTTGCCTTGAATATTTTTTTATTCTGTTTGTAGTATTTGTTGATACAGCGGCAATAGAAATACATCTGTGAAAATTACAACTTTCTAGCTATCACGGTTAAGGAGACACAGCACAGCACAGCCTGGTGACAGACAGACAGACGGACAGCGAAGTCTCAATAATAGGGTTTTTAACCTTTGGGTACGTAACCCTAAAAAGTAATGGGTAACCTACTTTATTTGGTTCTTTAAACGATGTTAAATTTCTGCCAGCTGTCTACCTACACCAGAGAAAAGAAAGATAGGGAGTTAGGAAAAGATAAAATTATCAATTTTTGTAATTTTAGTACCCGGAAAAAAAACAATAAGTAGATTTCAAGTGTAAATCTTTTGTCGCGACATGTGGGGCTAATAAAAATGTAGCGGTCACCGTCCTGTCGCCGCAAATTGGATTGACTTTGCCGGTCGGCGACGGCGGCTGTACGTCAGGTCTGCGGTGCATTGACACAAGGCGAGAAACGTTTCCTGGTTTTGTGGTTGGGGTTTTTAACTTGTGCCACTTGGTTGTAAAGAAATTGATATTTTGTACTATATAGCTATAGGCATCGTGAAACATGCCTTGGTGTTAGAGTTTTTTGTTTATAAAAAAAGTTTTCAATTTTAATTAACTGTATTACATACAAAATTGGAATATATTATAATGAAACATTAAAATAAAGACCGGAAAAAGACTCACAAGATGTTTAGTGATTACCGCCTTCCATAGACATCCGTTCTTTTAAAGTAGTATGCAAACCACAGAATAAAGAAAGACGTACAGACAAACAGCTACAAAGTTAGCTTTCGATTTGATTGCACTAATACAAACATACGGTATGTCCACGACTGTGTAAATAAATTGTGGGCCGTTGAAAGGGACGTCAAAATTTTTAAATTTGGATCGATTTGGATTGTTCTACGAAAACTGTTTCTCTGTACGTCAGTGGCGTGGGGTTCCTATAACTCCATTCCTATCGGCTTCATCTACCACATTTTTAAGACCCTCATCAGAATCCCTACATATAATACACGCTAGGGCTTCTCTATGTAGGAGAAACAGCCTTCGCCACTGCTGTACGTAAGTATAATATATATTTTCTACTCTGTGATGAAAACTATGCCGGAATTTTACACGCAATGTTTTTGTTCTGAATAAAGATTAAAGTATAATTTAAGCAATCATTTATCTGATTTAATTAATGAACAATCACACTACGTTAGACTAATCCCGACATAATCCCATTACAACTTGTGTTTCCGATTGTAGATAACACGTTATGCCTCGCTGCATATTGTACTACCGACAACCAATACCAATAAACAAATTTCTTTTAGGTATGTTTTGATTATAGGACGTTCAATTTAAAAATCTTATGCTATGTGTGTTACATAATACATAAAAAAGTGAAAAAAAAAAACGCAATTTTATATAATTTCATACTTACCTTGACTTACTTGACACAATAAATATTTTGGGTTTTAAGGTCTTTAGATAACAAAATATAACAGAAATCGTAAACTGAAAGTTTGCAAAGGATGCATGCAATATTGAATAGAGAAGCCAAGAACCTTTACGTCCTATATTACCAGCTGTAAAGATCCCACACGGTAAGCGAGGTCGATTTAATAGCAAACCGACCACATCATGAAATATAGTAAGCTTTATATTCCTCGTGGAACATGGTAGGGTAAGTTATTGCCAGCACACCGACACGTGGAACAGACCGACCGACCGAACCGACCAGGTGCAGTATGTTTTATCTGTATCATTTTGTGTAGGAACTATGAAATATCGATTACTATTTACCGTCCGGTAAATAAAAATTGAAATAATTACGGACCCATAGTAAAACTATTTTTCTGCGACAAATGAAAAATGTTTTGCATGTATCGTGGTGCTTTGAGCTCACTTTTTGGACGCAAAATTTGTACTAACGACTAGTGTGAAATCCGAACAGTTAAAATGCTGCGGAGGTATAGCGGGTTGCTAGTTAGCTCTCCGACCCGCTAGTTGGCTCTCCGACCCATGTTAACAAGGTTTAATCTAAGTTTTAAGTACTCGTTTAAATATTATCTTGATCTTAGAATCTGACCTGTTAGTCTACTGTAAGTTGTATTTGTAAACTTGCTTTTGGTTTAGAAGTCACAATTAGGAACATTTAATAAATATGTAAGTGTGTTTTTAAAGTGAAACTTTTATTACATCGTCTCAAACTTTTTCGTCTGTGTGTTGCATGTCGCGTGACGGTCGGCCGCGGAGTAGGGATAAAGTGAAAGGCGCTCGTCAGAGCAGCCGAGGCCAATATGGCGGCGCCTATAGTTCGCATCAACTGACCGTGTAGTGTATAGACTAGTACTCATATGTGCCAGTGCTCCACGCTATTTTGTTATTAAGTTTCACTTTTACCGTGGTTTCATAAAACCACACAATCCTTTTTTTATATTAAGTGTGTTTTATTACTCAATAAAAACACAATATGTTTTTATTCTTATTACCATGTACTTTTTTTTAGCAGATTAAGTGTTCATTTCATAAAAGCTGTTGATTAGATATATCATGTGTAACGAATAAAGTTCAATTTTAAATAGCTATCTTAATGCAGCGCCGCGATGTATATCATCTCGTTTTGGTGTGAACTGACCCTAAATCACAATCAAAACTCACATAGTTTTTGGACAAACATCGATGAATAGTCAGCTGTGGAGCATAACCTATTAAGGTAACCAATTTCAGTGTGTGATTGCACGTCTCAAAATCTAGCTTTCGGCGATGCCTCAAGTCGGATTATAGCAAATGTCATTGTTGTTGTCACGCGAGCTGGATGGCCTGGACCACGCCTGGACAGTAGTTATATTGGTGAAATAATCCGTCTCGTGACGGCTCGCAATAATTCACGGTGTGAATGGAAATGAAATGATCCAGATTTTAACAACAGATGCTCCGCTTTTGGCCCTTTTAATTTTGTATGAGCTGAGCTTTATTTGCAAAAAAGGTTGCAATCGATTAATCTGCTGAGGTGAATTCAGTTTTTGTGTGAAAAAAACAAGATATTATTTACTTGGTGAAGTAAGCACAATACTATAAACGCGGTCTTTATAATCTAGTAAAAATTTCGTCAATTTAAAAATACTGGTTGGTTTATGTTTTAAGAAATTGAATTAATTGTTTGTTGTTTCTTGCATCTGTTTAGCATAGAGATGGCGCTGGCGCTAGCTTTGTGTTCATGCTAATGCAATCAACTAATTCTTCTTTAAAACAACGAATACTCGATTTTATGGTAATATATTGAAATGATAACCTAGATTACCTAAATAAACATTATTCTTCTCAAAATTTCGATCTGATATTTCGCAAGTCCCTAAGCAATGGCAGTGTGCCAGATATTTTAACTTGTGTTGATATTCATGAAAGGTATTCATGCACAATTTTCACGGAGGACCTCGGAGGACTGATGCTTTACTTATCAATGTTTATGCAAATCGAATTTTTGCACACTTTCATAAATCATATATCCTAATTGACATATGAATCTCAAGTATGTTACTAATTATTGCTAGAGAGCCATTAGTTTTAAAATATTTTTATAATCTTAGAAACATAAACTGCTTTACTACGAACCGAAGCGGCCTCTACGCGCTAAGGAACTGTAGCCGATTGATAGCCGAGAGATGGGACCTTATACAAAGTGCAATATTTCGATTTCTAACTTCGTCATTGTAGAGAGCCATTTTCTACTATGGGGCCATGGCCATAGGCCCTCTTCTTATTGACATTTTCAACGTACTTATTTAATAAATTTTATATATTATATATTTATTACATATTATTTTATATATTCTTTACTTCATAATTTAAAACACCTTAAGAACATACCAACTCTGCAATATTTTTGAATGATAGAGAATTTTAAATTGGATTTACACAAATAAAGTGGCAAACTACTGAAAGCGTTGTATTATATTGTTAAAACGAACATATGTGCTCTACAAATATTGCAGTGCTTAAGTTACGTGTAAAATCCTTTATCGTCACAACTCCAGCTCAAAATTAATAGCTCTGACACGGTTCGAGCGAAAATGGATAAGTAGATAGAACAATATTATGTCTTTCGTGTAAAATATTCAATAAAAACTGGGGATATTTTATGTTTATGTTTCATATATCTTGAAGCTCTGTTACAGATAGATGCTTTCTTTTAAAAGTTTGCTTTATGGTTTCTGTCTACCTCTATGTAACTCGGTGTCTTTTGCAAACCATATTGCAAACCATAATACTACTCTACCGGGTAGCCTACTTAGTGCCTATCTAGTACCCCTGTTTTCGGAAAAGGCGTGATCATGTGTATTGTGTATGTGTGTGTATACTATCTTTTGTCGTTATAGACTATAAACTAAATGATATAGCAATATAAACAGAAATAAATAGTAGTGCCATGCACACGTACTGTTCGGACCGCAAAATCGGACTGCGTTCCTAACCGCGGCGGGATCTGTGCGACTTGGACAGCAGATAGAACTGTCGTGCTAATTACGACGTCAAATTCGTTCACGGTTCGCACTGCCTGCATCATACATAATATGTCAAAATACGTCATAACGCGCGGTTAAAACTTAGAGAAGTACGCTGTCATCAACATGCCAGATTGGACTGACAGTTCCGAGCATTTATTCGTTTCGGCTCGGGAGTTAGAACGGCGCGTGCTAATTCCCGCGCTCCAAATTGTACGTGTGCTAAATACAAGCTATAAATGATATGTTATAGAATATTCTAAGACAACAGAAATAACCAATACATGCCGTGAATGTTATGGACAAACTAAAACGGACATAAAGTGAACGCTTCGATATAGCAGTCAGCCAATCCATAATTCGGGCGTAAAATGATTGAAATTTACATGGGGAATCCCCGGACGTCTTCTGGTTTGTTACAGTTAAGCTGATCGTTTAGGCGGTAGGCGTAACTCGATAACGTTCAACCCGGCTCTACCCCGGAGCAGTTCTGTCGCCGCAGCTGGTGCAACTCGATTACCACATTAACTACGTCACTTAGCAATAGGAGCCTCGGGCAACGCTTTTTAGTCTATAAACAGTTATGCCAGAATTTTTTCACGTTTGCCACGTTTGGGGTATATATTATAATCCACATTACAATATTTTATTTAAAAAAAACGATTTAAAAACTATATATATATAAGGCTGCGGGTAGAGGCGGCTAGAGGCCTAAGAGGCTGGCAGCAGAGGCCCTTGCAGTGGCCGTATACTATAAGTACAATTTAAATCATATTTGATGTCAAAACGGGTAACGTTGAAATACGCTGGATTATGAGCAAATAAATCCAAAATCGTAGTAGGTAGGTAGGTACGTAGATTTATATCTTGGTGTAGGAGCTGTAGGAGTATGTATTTAGGTTTCTGTTGTATGTGAGAAGATATAGGTACAGAGTAGAGTTGTAACGGAATAGGATCAACTTTCCTATTTGGAAAAAAAATCAGGTGTTTCCTACAACATGTTATCTATGCCGTAGCCCTTTTGTATGAAACAGCAGATTTTTTCTCAAAGTTGATCCCATAGTAAAAGTTGTTTATATTCAAGAGTATATTCACTCCTGAAAGTTTGGACACTGACTGGAAAAACACCCTCTATACAAGATTGTACCTTTTAAATTTTAAGATAACTACAAAAAAATTACATTATAATTATTTTAATACACCTACTAACAAAATGGAGACTTTAAAACAGTGAAGCAATAGCTTGTGACAGATAAGCTACGAATATAGCGATAGCACAACAGCATAAATTCGAGATCATTGTCGGATCCATGTCACTATCGTAGAGCGCGTTCGAAAGTCTTTGGATTTAAGGATTTTTTTTAATATTTATTTACTAACACAAAAAATAACATATTTTACAGTCATTACATAAATCGCCAAACTGTGGAGCAGTTTGTTGGCAGTTGAAGTATTCTGAATAAAATAATTACAATTCTATTTCAAACAATTTTAATCGAACAAAATAAAATATTTAACAAAATAATAAATATTATTTCTAACATCAAAATATATTTTTCTTCTTTATTGACATTATTTACAAAATAGTACTACTTTTTTCTAATAAATACTAGTATTTTCCAATAAATAACTGTTCAGCCTTTTTTTTTCAAATTGACAAGTTTAATTTTTTATTTTATAAGAAATCTATTTTATTGTATATTAATGGTGTCAAATATCGTCTAGTTCTCTTACCATAATAATTTTTAATATTCGACATTACATATTTACCTTGTGTTACTTTTCTTGTATTATATTTATGCTATATATTTTCTTTATATTTATTTATACTATACTGCTCTAGCGCTATAGTGTAATCAACTTTTGCATGCACGGATAGTATCTCATATACTTCAAATAATTCGTTGTAGTTATGTTTATATTTCACTTTTACTTTATCATTTACCAGACGTTTAATGAGTCTCACTTGCAATTGTTTTATCCTGTCTAGTTGCGTTTTGAAGGTAAGGTAAGGTTTAAAAGGTAATAACTGCTTATGCCGTAGTAGTGTAATCAGGCAATACATCGGACTTGTCGTTCCTAAACAGCTACAATATGTATCTGAGCCAAGCGACAGCGCCGGGCCGGCAGCCAGCAATCTGTTAAGTACCTGACGTACTATCGCGATACCTAATTTATTCCTAACTCCACAGGCCATTTGATTAAATTTACATTCTCATTGGTTAGCAAACAATAGACGCGTCGTTTTGGTGCGAAAACCGCAACGATTTTTTTTTCACATCACGTTTTACCACTCACAATGTTAATACAGATGATTTATTACTATTAATTCAACGTTAAATATGAATATAAGTTTTAAAGAATGAAAATAATTTTGTTACATTCAATTTATTGTATTTAGCTATAATCATAGGTATGACCTGATTGCAGTTGTTTGTATCACACTAAGTATTCTCCACAATACCATATATCATAATCGCATACTCCAGGCCCGAGACAGGCGTATCCGTGATGGATAACGGTACTGCACTGACATTTTACCAAATTATCATACTATAAATCACACTTACAAAGGTAGAGTTCCTTTTGTCTGCCGAATCAGGACAGACGTATAAATTCGTAGTTGCTTCCTACTATGGGATAATAGTTATTTTACGAGTACCTACGTACTTAATTTTAACTCAAGACATTGAAAGCATAAAATTTAATTTAGTTACCGCAGACGTAAATAATTAAACTTCAAATTTAAATGAGACAATCGAACTGAATGAACGAGTGTATAATATTAGAGCTGAATAATTTGTGTGTTGTAAGAAAACCAGCCAAGTGCGAATCAGACTCGCGCTCGTCGGGTTTCCTTACGATTATACCAATATTTTACATGTTTACTTCTCAACAAACAAAAACGTCATATAAGTCAACAACAGGCTTGTACGACTTCCAGTTGTTTTGCAGTTTTATAATAGTACTGAGGTGACTAATAGGTACTTAAGACGTTTTTAGTTTAACTTTTTAGTCGTGCGACCAATATGCCATAATAATAAACAGGCCATAGCAATGTCGGCAAGACTAAACTATACGATGTTTTATTATAACGTAAGTATAGTTTTTAACCGACTTCCAAAGAAAGGAGGCGGTTTCGCATTCGGCTGTATACATACACACACACACACATATATATATATATATATATATATATGATGGGATGCGGGGTGGGGTGGGAATGGGGTGACCTGATGATGATGAGATGATGATCTTTGAACATTGGTCATTACTTTGTATGTGAACTAATTGCATAATTGTTTTGTTGTTGTAAAGGCTATGGTTCGAAATTTGTCCCTTACTCACCTGAGACCTGATGAGGGGATCCATGATAAATCGAGGAAACTCTTCGAAATTTATATGGACACTTCAGTGTCCGTTCTAAGCATATTCTACCAAAAAGTAAGCTTTTGCACCAAGGTATACCCTGGATCCAAAAGTTCTGAACAGAACTCCTGAGTTCAAGTGGCAATAATAATATGACTAAAAAAGCCAGCCAACTTGAATGAAGAATAGATAATATAGAATACCTATAAAATATTGTTTTATTAGGAAGTTGTTCGGGCTGGTACCGACTTCAAAATTATGAAGATTGAGTAGAGGAATTTTTAAAATTTTAGACGATTTTAATAGAAAAATTATTTATAAAATAAGTGTGCATTTTTACTTTGCAAGTAGGTTTTCATTTTTTGTTTATAGCTAAAACGTTTGTACGACAACGCAATAGTCATACTAATGTCGCAGTCTTCTAAGTTCTAATAAACGATTTCAACTGACCAAATTGGGTGATGGGAAAACCTATATAATATGACGTTTATATAATGAAGCAGTTGTATACACGTTTTCATAATGACGTTTGTAAAAAGAATCCCATCTTGTTTTACAGTAGTCAATTTGAGACACATGAGTAACTTGGTTATTCATTTGCGACTTAAATATTATATATTTTACGAGCGGACCCAACATACGTTGTCCTGCCGGGCTGATTTGTGAATCTAAACCATCCAGAGCGCCACCCAAACGCATACAATAAAATTCATTCAAATCGGTCCAGCCATTTACGAGGAGTTCAGTGACATACACACGTTCAGTAGGATTATATAAAGGATTAATAAAGATAGTACATGTTGTCGATTAAAAGTCATGCCCTGACTTTAACCAACCTTATTGTCGCTTTCAAAACGCCATATTAATGGAAAGTTTGATAAAATTTAATTCTAAAAATGAAATATAATATAATATACTTATACTTGAATATAATAAAACGTTTTTTAGTCTTCACAGCGATTTTACTACGATCAGCTTTTGCCTGAAATAAATTTAAAGATAATTGATATTGTGTGAATATTGATAAATTAAAAAGGATTAACTTTTTTTTGAGGAACCCTAATAGTAATGGCAGATGGCGTATTGTAAGGTCTTGAAATAACCTTAAAACATCTTACTGTCTAGGTAAGTATGCTACAAAAGCAACATATCTTCCATTTTTAGAAATAAACATTTTTTTTTAAAAAACAATGTTTCAAACACAAAACTACGAAGGGGCGTGTGAATTTGAATAGTATTTACATAGGTGTATTATCATAAAACTTAAATTCCCAGTCGAACTAAATGGTATTAGTTACAGATAGCAATATATGAAAATTAAATAACATGATAACACTCACCATCTATTTTTTTTTGGAAATACTTATTTTGCACTCATATCTCTAGCCAAAAACCACAAGTAACCATGTCACTAACAAGAGAAAAGAAAACAGTCGTACAGGTATTGTAACTTGACTCAAATATACCGTTTCAGTCATTCAAATCACCTGCACGACCACAATATGACAAAACGAGTCGCTGTAAAGTTGTGATTGAACTACTGTACGATGAAAGTGGTAATTTCTTAACGTTCACACGACTTTTGAATGACTTCAACGAAGACACTTGTGACTTTTGTATGACGATGTATAAACGATTATACAACAACGTTGGTCGTATACAGCTAAGTCACCCTAACGTTACCAAACGTTAGCGTGACTTAGCTGTGGTAACATAATAACGTTTACTAAACTATTGTACGACGATAAATTGTTACTTGGGTTACTATTTCGTTATATTTGTACGAAGTTTTCCAAGAAAAGCGTTTTAGAAGTTATGCCTCTATAACTGCTGAATTAACAAAGTTATGGACTGGACTACCATAATGCATTTATTCAAATTTTTCGAGCCAGCCGTTTAGATTTGTATTTTAACAAAAGCATGCGCTTGAAAGTTGAATATATCAATGTTGTTAAAAAGCCCCGAACAAAAATATTTATCGTGATTTTATTTTAGCACTTTATGGACGTGGTAAATACACATGTAAAGTAAACACATGTATGTGAAGTTTCATCTTTCTAGCACTAACTACTTGGACGGTAAGCCGAAGACCGACAGACGGACGGACGTCCGTCAACATGGACATGACGAAACCATAAGTGTTCCAAGACGTCAATAACGAAGCCCTAAAAAGGTTACTACTGCTTTAGCTGTAGTTATGGCGAAGGAATATAAATCTATCTACATTAGTCCATTGAATATTGACGGACACACATTGTCGGGGCGACAATGAGGCATATCAGCGAATTACGATCGCGTCCAATCCGTCATCCATTCGACACATCTAATACGCCGTGACTAGCTGTTAGCAAAACAGAGTCGGAGCCATTACACTAGTGTAGTACCAGCTAGCTGCTACACTATAGAGTCAAAGAATACGAGTATCTAAATGTCAATAAATCACGCGTGCATTTTATTATGTCAAAATGGCTTACTATGATTAGTTAATCATTCATGTGAACACGGCTAATGCGTCGTTGGTCAATTTAGACAAATTTTTTTTACATTTCACTGTCTTCTTGGCGGGAATAGACTATAGCCACTGAATAGTAAATATATATAAACGTACAGAGAAACAGCTTTCATAAAACGAGCCAAATCGATCAAAATTAGAAAATTTTGACGTCCCCTTCAACGGCCCACAATTTTTCCACACAATCGTGGACATACCGTATGTTTGTAGTAGTGCATGTAGCTATTTATCTGTTCCACTTTTTTTAATCTGTGCTATAGCTAAGCATTAGGTTAGTAAGCTTGAAAAGTAGGCCGGTCTCATGCTGATTCTTTCATTCTCTATAGTTTTTGACGTGATAACGTCTTATAAATCGATGGAGCCGGCTGCACGCACGAAAAAACATGACTCATGCGTTACCTGTTACCCGTTATCATTAGCAAGTACCATTACCAAGTACCAGCGTTAGCTCACATTGCCTTTACCTCATTATTGTTGTTGTTGTTGTAGTTGTTGTTGTTGTTGACGTTGACGTTGTCACGTACAACTATCGTCAGTAAACCGACTTTACAGACAACCGGTATGTTTTTTTTGGAAAACAAATAATGACCATACGTCATCTCACGGAATATGGTTAGGTACGTCTATGAAATACAATGGCAATAGGAAGAGAAGTAATCACCCGTAAAGTAGTTTCGGTCATTTGGATAGAGCACGCCTCAATATTTTCGATTCAGCAGATGCTGCGGGCCGTCATATTCCCATTGTGACCCCAAGCCCCCCCCCCCCCCCGCCTCCCGACCCGCGCACACCTGTCATCACCCCTCATTGTACTTGCCCCACTTTTTAATCTTGCGACGTCGGATAAAAGTACAATACTGCTCCTCGGATACGTCTACTTGATATTAGTTTCTTTTTTAATCACGGTAAATTTTTATCTTTCGGAGCGATATGGGAAGATGATGTACTTCCATTTCTATTAAGATGTACAATATCCACAAAATTTCTGCTCAACCAGTTTCTAAACATTTTCCTTTGCTCTAGGACGCCTCAAAATATTAAAAAAAAAACAAAGCAAGTGACCGTAATGACGGCAGACGTGGTTGAACTACGTATTTACAAGTGAGTATGTGTGCGTGCACACGATTTAACCACAGAGTAAATGTACTTACGTACAGAGAAACAGCTTTCATAGAATGATCCAAATTTTGTCAGAGTTGTCACAGAAGATGGGGGTAAATTAAACTAAGTCTAGCGTCAGTATACGGTTATTGAGAAAGTCTAATTGGTACACCCCACAACCTTATTTGTATTTATCTAATATTCATAAATAATAGAGTTTAAACATTCATTGGACACAAATTTAATATTTTCAATAATATGTTATCTGTCGTCATGACAATCAACAACACATCACAATTCTTAATCGCATATGATATAAAAACTCAAACACGAAATTTTAAAATTTTGACGTCCCTTGGACGTCACACATTCTACATTCAATGATTTTTCCAGTATTGCCGTATACGCGATAGGAGAATTGTGGACACACCGTATGCTTGTAGTAGTGCAATGAATCGAAAATTTAGTTTGTAGCTGCTTATCTGGTCCTAGCTTGCTTTAATCTGTGATTCAACGGCGCTGATAAGTGATTTTCATCTTCTTCAATCAAGTTCGTCGAGCGGCAACTTCTTCGATAGTACCTAAGTAGCTCAGATTAAGTTGCTAGTTTTAAGGTCTTATATTAATTAAATTATAATATTTATAATGCTAAAGTAGATACGCTACTGTTACTAGATTTTGTGAACATTTTATTACTAACACAAATTCAGGCGGTCCTTGTCGCGGGTGGCAGTATAGTTCACCGTAATAGTAGGATCGATACAAAATGTACTGAACCAGAGCCCAAGCACAATAGTACGTAATCGCAGCTGTAGCCCATAACGGTTGAAATGTAGATTATAATGGTAGTGTTATATTATGTGATCTTATTTTGACTATTGCTAAAATGGGCTCTGTAAAATGATTAAATTTAGCTCAATTCAGGTTCAGTTCAAATTCAGGTTCAAACAACTGTAATTTATGAGATGTTTCTAATACTTTTGAATACACAGTACTAACCATAATCAAATTATAAAGTACTAAAAGATGCCCATGAATTCGTGCGCGCGAAAGTAAATCCCGCAGGAACCGTAGGTACGTTTTGCCGCGATAAAAGTGAGTGAAAAAGCGGGTGGGGCTGTGTCGGGGCACACGGCCGTTGGTTTTAACGTGAAACGTCTATGTTAGCGAATCGCTTTTAAAGTAAAAGATTGAAATGAAAACAAGATGGACGCTGTTTTAAGTATTTTAATAAAAACCCTCCCCCGCCGCCCCGCTTGACCCCGACACGAACTCAATGTCATAACAGCGAGCTGACTATATAAGTGAAATATTTACACCACATTTTTGTTTCTAAGACTAATAGTTTTTTAATTATTAAGGTACGATGATATAGACCTTTTCGTTACGGTCCAGTTTTTAAACCTGGTACCCGTATGTTTCGGCGCGATTTTAAAGACGTTTCACGTCAAAAATCGGTACAGTAGTTTCGGAGCCTTTTCCATGTAAACAAACTGTCAACTCTTTTCTCTTTATTATATAGGTGTGGATAATAAAGTAACACAGTCCACAACTCTAGATTAACATAGATTTCGTGATACACCATAATAATAATGACAGGTAGGAGAGTAAATCACCGGCAGCGCGGCGGCGAGAAAGTTTTTGTAGTACCTACACGTGTGAGCGAACGCTTTGTGTCACCAACAAAGCCGGAGGACTTCGTCGTCGGCTTTTAGGCGCGGTTGTGCCACAAACGCGAATTTACGCTTCGCATTTGAGAAATTAAAAGCGACATTTCAATGCAATAGCGAAGTTCCCGGCGTCGGCGCGGCTAATGACCACTCCAAATCGAAATTGTGCGGTTTTTTGCAAACGCTTTAAACGCTTATTTGAAATTGTCTATTTTTTATTCTCGATCCATTTAAACGGAACCAGCTGTGATAATTATTAGATGAAGTGAAAAGCGGATTCCTTTTTCTCATATTAGTTTTGTTTTTTCGTTATTCCTGCTCGAAAGCGTAATTTCCTTCAATGTTTTCAGAAAAAAAATGCACTTTTATATTTCAGTGTATTTCTGCCACACTATTCATTAGATTGGATCAATTCGTAAAATACATAATGAAGATGCGCGCTAAATACTAAGAAACTTGTAAAAACTTATAAAAAGATGCTTTCAACTTTTTGTACAAACTGAAAAACTTTTTACTTTCTGAAAAGGATAAGAAA
The DNA here is from genome assembly GCA_963565745.1 of Phengaris arion. Classification (NCBI taxonomy): domain Eukaryota; kingdom Metazoa; phylum Arthropoda; class Insecta; order Lepidoptera; family Lycaenidae; genus Phengaris; species Phengaris arion. The sequence continues at coordinate 32,642,493 of OY751432.1, read as the reverse complement.
TTCATTGAATAAAAATTATTTTCCTCAATTAATTATTCTATTGGTGAGTCAAAGAAAACTTTGTCTGTTCATTTGAGATGTAATGGGTTCGCGGTATCAAAACCGACAGTTAATTATTTTATTGAAATATTCGTTTGTTAAGATAACAATTGCTACTTATTTTGCAATTTTATTCTTCTTCATGTGTATAAAGACATATTTCCGTGCGGTGTGCACGATCTCCCCAAAACCCATACAAAACAAAGCTTAATTTATTTTAAATATAATAAACATAAAAATCGTCATATGTATTTATCAGATGTTGAGTTTTTAGATTGTTTCAGTCGGCTTTGAACGGCCGTTTTCCGCGCGCCGCGTGAACCTTCACGCGGCGCGCGGAAAACGGCCGTAATGGCCACTAGTGATGAAAGTAAATTAGCGAAGGGCGCACGAAATTATATTATCTACCGAAATTGCCCCCTAAATCGCTCGCACGGGATCCTTTGACGTTAACTCTTTCTCTGATATAGTATTCATAGAAATTAAGCTAGGTATAGGTATGAGCGTAATCCTACTACCATTATAAATTTGAAAGTTTGTGAGGATGGATGTATGGATGGATGTTTGTTACTCATTCACCCAAAAACTATGAACTTACACACTTTCGACGAAATTTTGCATGGTAGTAGTTTAGGCTCTGGATTAAAACATAGGCTAATTTTAGGGTTCCTTAATAATCAAGGAACCCTTATAGTTTCGCTCTGTCCGTCCGTCTGTCTGTCTGTCTGTCCGCGCTTCTAGCTTCTGTAATTATGAATGTAAATGGATGAAATTTGGTATAGTTATAGACTGTGTATAGATCTCGGTTTTGGCATCATAAAATAATAATAATTTTATATTTTAGGGCCACCAAAGTGGTTTGTAAGTTGGTTACCCCTCTGGCATTTCTAAACTATGAGACTTAGAAACTTGCAATTTTCCATGGTAATAGGTCATGGTAAAAACTCTTTAGGAAAATTATTTTCAACGAAATCCGACAGCAACTTATGAAGTCATTTGAAAAAAATATATTACGCGATTATAGTTACGGAACCTCCCTACCTGGACATGTCCTAACATTCTCTTGGTAAGGTTTTTTATCCCTAATAAGTACAGTATCCCCGTGGGATACCCGATACTACCTAGTCTTGCCATAAATACTGAAACTTAAGAAAAAATGATTGTGTGGTTTTATGAAACCACGGTAAAAGTGAAACTTAATAACAATAAAATGAGCTTCTTGTGTCTTCGCGTGAACTACATAACGAGTTAAATGCGGTCTTTATCAATATACAGACTGTTTATGTGTTAGATTTTAAGTTAATTTTCTTAAGGAACTTTGGTTCTCATATGGCATACTTGATGGCGCTGATTTGCCGCTAGATCACGCTATAGGTAAAGCGAACCTATTTGCATAAGATGTTTGTGAGCCTTACTAATGTGAGGTATTTTTGGGTTGTAAACTAATCAAGAAAAGGATTGTGTGGTTTTATGAAACCACGGTATAAGTGAAACTTAATAACAAAATAGCGTGAAGCACTGGCACAAATGAGTCTATACAATACACGGTCAGCTGATGTGAACTATAGGTGCCGCCATATTGGCCTCGGCTGCTCTGACGAGCGCCTTTCACTTTATCCCTACTCCGCGGCCGGCCGTCACGCGACATGCAACACACAGACGAAAAAGTTTCACTTTAAAAAAACATTTTCTATTGCAAATAACATTTACTACTTTTACAGTATGTAATTTAAATACATAAATATAAAACAATTTAAAAAATAAAAAACTTATTCGAAGTGGTCTCCATTAGCTGCAATACAGTCCTTTAAATGTTGAGGCCAGTTATTAATAGAAGCACGCATCTTTCCATGGGAAAATTCATCACTGCCAATCGTACGGATTGTTTTAGGGACTCCAAATTATCTTGGCGTTTAGAGCAAGTCTTACTCTCTAAAACTGACCATAAATCTTAATCCAGCGGATTAAGATCGGAACTAGACGATGGCCAGTCTTCAGCTCTGATAAAGTCCGAAACGTTCGTTTACAACCAAGACTGCGTAGACCGAGCCTTATGACCCGGCACCGAGTCTTGCTGCAAGGGCCATTCTTGGTTATTGAACATGGTGCTGTTAAGGGGCTTCACTATCTTCTCAAGAATGGTATCTTGATACATTTGTGCCGATGTTTTGATACCTTTTTCACAAAAGTATGGCTCAGCCACTCCTTCATAGCTAATACCCCACCAAACCATCACTTAAGTCGGATGGTGCCCACGTTGCACTCTGTCGATTAATTGGGAAGCTCAAGCTCAAGCTTTGAGTATAAATACGGTCATTTTGTTTGTTAAAATGTTGCTCAATTGTAAAAAATTTCTCGTCCGTAAACAAAATGTTTCTGTGACCTCCCTTTGCGTGACGCTTCAGTAGTTGTTTCGATTTTACCACCCCATTCTTTTTTGAATTATCAGTAAAGAAATGACCAGTACGTCTCTTATAGGCTGCAAGTCCTAAGTCATCTTTTAAAATACGCGACATGGTTCTAGGTGCTATCTTCATCTCCCGAGATAAAATCTTTTGCTTTCGGACAGGATTTCTTCGAATTCCTTCCCTTACTGCTTTGACCACCTTTTTCGTACGAACACTACGTGGACGGCCAGATCTTTTTTTGTCACACACAGAGGAGGTCTCATTGTACCTATTAATAGCCCGGTACGCAAACATTTTACTAATACCAAGCGTATGGAGAGTTTTAAAAATTGCATTTGGCTCCATACCTACTTTGTGTAATGCAATCACAGCGATTCGGTTCTCTTTATCACCCCACTCCATTTTAATATCGCAAAATATTGTACAGTTTCTTGGCGCCAAAATGAGAAAACCCAATGAACAATTATATAAAAATGACAGATTCCAAATTCAAATGTAATATTTTGTTTATTTTTAATTGTAACAGTATTTATGGCCAGACTAAGTATATTTACGCGGGCGGAGCTGCGGGAAAAAGCTAATTAGTACTAAAACTATGCCATTATTAGATAGCTATAGTTCTGAAATTGATATTTTTCAGCTAATCACCAATGATAGATTACTATAACAATTTATGCAAGAAGTGTACATATTAGGGGAGTAAAATTGCAATTTTTCCCACTTGTGCGTAATGGCGCTGTCGACAGAGTACGTGTAGAGTGAAGACTGTTAAAGGTGCTGTGAATCGCCCCCGGCTACGCTCAAATTCGACAAACAAAATAAAACACGCAAACAGGATCATGCTTAAAAAGAAGACAATAGTGACCGTAGCTCCTTGATCTCGTCGAAAATAAACGTATGCATTTACTACGAGTTTGTAATGTTTAATGATCATAACGGCATCTGATTATCAAGGTGTAAAGTAAAAACGGACATAAAACAAAGACGATTGGGTTAAGGGTTTGCCCTGTAGCTTCTTAAAAAAAAATGAAATATATTATAATATTTACTTTATACGAGACAATCTTGTATATATATAATCGAAATTTCGGCAATGGATACAATTATTATTACCATGAAATTTAATATGCACGGAGTTTTGGGGAGAAAAATCGATTAAGGTAGGTCTTATCCCTCAGAAACTGCGCATTTTTAAGCAATATGTGTTTTTTTCTTTCGTCGTGCAACAATATATCAATAATTTCGACTCTCTTACGTGAGTCTGATTGCAGCTTGGTATGCGTACCTATGTATAATTTTTGCGTTGTTTGGAATCCAAATTTCCAAACAACGTGTGGTGGGTTCGAATGCCGGTCAGATAAATATTTTCGTGATTCTTATTATTTCTTTTATATGTTTTATAATTATTTTTAATTTTTTTTTTAAGCTCAGACCGAGCTTAAGAAAGGGTCCCAGGTACCTACCGTATACTTATGCGCCACGATGACAATTAGGTATTTAAACTTCGATACACGTGTGGAAGTTTTGCAATTTGTTTATTCACAGGCATTATGTCGAGGATACTTATCTTCTATTAAATAGAGCAACAACTGACTGAGTGATTCATCAACGCCGAGGCAGAAGTGACAGAACTCAGTAGCTCTGTTCAAATATTATGTTACTAGCTTCAGTAGCAAACGTAATATTTGGACAGTGGCTTCCTTTTGAGAAGGGACTTAAGAAGGGTTTTTTAAAAACTTTTTTAAAAGTGTTTTTGAAAAAGGTTTACAATTTAATTTATTTTTAGCATGATTAAAGTCTCTTTCTAAAAATAATAGGAAATCAGTCGAATTCAATCAGAAGTGACAGAACTCAGTAGCTCTGTTCAAATATTATGTTACTAGCTTCAGTAGCAAACGTAATATTTGGATAGTGGCTTTCTTTTGAGAAGAAGGGTCTTTTAAAAACTTTTTTAAGGGTTTTTTAAAAAGGTTTACCATTTCATTTATTTTTAGCATGATTAATAGTCTCTTTCTAAAAATAATAGGAAATCAGTCGCCTCAACGCGTACGGAGTCGCGGACAAAAGCTTGTCTAAGAATAAAGCAATTCTCATTCAACGTTGTAGGTTAATTTTGTAACCTTTTTTTCCGTTTCCTTATCCCGACTTTTTCGTCGCTCAGAGACAATATTTTTTCGGATTCCGTAGATTAATTTCTAATGTGCTCGATAGTCGTGTGAGGCACGAAATCTGTGCCTCGGAAATCCGAAAATCATATTTTCTCTCTACCCCCCCAAATACAGCCACAAGTCATATGTTTGGAGTTTACTCCTTAAGAAACGATTTTCATATATTATAAGCCCGGGATATGAATCTATATGGGGGTAAGATCGAATTCGCGATGTCTGAAGTCAAAGTCAAAAAAAAAAATTTTTTTCACACTTTTAAGTTCTCCGTTCAATCTCAGAAATATAATAAAAATTGACAACCTTAAAAAGTAAACAAAACAAAAATTATTAAAAAAAAACAAAGAATAGAGTAGGTACAAAATATAAAAAAAGTTATAAAACTACGCTATGTACACACTACAGAGTATTTTTTATTTTTTGAGTGCACTTTCTTTGCCATGCACACCAAAGGACATTGGCACACACCAAGAGCGGCCAAGTTTCGAACATATGAGGTTTTATAGTACTTAAAAAGTTATTATTCACAAAAAAAAATATATTATTAGGACTTGGGAAGAAAAAGTTATGAATCTGCAAATATCAGAGAATTCATGTGCAAAATACATAGGTTATCTGTGATAATCGTTGTCATCATATCTGTATAGTCTATGGTCAATTTGAGGCGTAAAAGCTCAATTTAGTGGTTGAATGGATAGATTTATTTTTAATTAGACTATAAAGTTATTATCTTTTTCTATAGTTCAGTAGATTAGGTACTAGTTTTATGAAAAAAAATGTTACTTGAAGCGTGAAATAGACCCCTCTATACTATTTATATTTATACTAAGAAAAATAATTATTATGTTCTTGGTTTCCGTAACATGAAAGCGACATCTATCATTTATCTGTTAGCATATTGTATTTCCAAACAAACTAGTTATTAATTTCATTACGTATTTGACATCACTGATCACAACCAATTAAAAGATGTCGCTTTACCGCAAACCGCCACTAGGGCAATTTATTGAACAATAGGTTAGGTTTTATTTAATCGATTATCTTTTATCCCCCGAGTTTGATCTACAATCAAAGATTTCAAAAAGCAAGATTACATTTGACGGAACAAATCTTCATATCAGAAAAAGTTACGCCATCGTGGTTTTCACCATACTTCAAATGTCAAAATGGCCCCAAAATATCAAAAGTGGGGCCATTTAACTGGATACACTTTTTGCATCACATGCCTCGTCTATAATATCTATGTGTTTTTTTTTTTTTTATTAAATAAGGGATCAAACGAGCAAACGGGTCACCTGATGGTAAGCAACTACCGTCGCCCATGGACACTCGCAACATCAGAAGAGCTGCAGGTGCGTTGCCGGCCTTTTAAGAGGGAATACGCTCTCTTTTTGAAGGTTTGGAGGTCGTATAGGTCCGGAAATACTGCTGGTGACAGTTCGTTCCAGAGTTTTACAGTGCGCGGCAGAAAGTTACGCGAAAAGCGCACGGTGGAAGACTGCCACTCATCAAGGTGATGAGGATGGTATGTTTTTCGCGTGGGACGATGGCGAAAAGTTGCAGGGGGTATGATTCCGAACAATTCCTCAGAGCACTCCCCGTGATACAACCGATAGAGGATGCAGAGTGAAGCTACATCTCGGCGTAATTCCAAGGGGTCCAAGCTGTTTGAAATACTATGGCAGTCAACAACTCGAGCGGCCCTTCGTTGGATACGATCCAGAGGGAGCAGTTGGTATTTTGGAGCCCCTGCCCAGAGATGAGAACAATATTCCATATGAGGCCGAACCTGCGCCTTTTAGAGTTGTAGGCGTTGATCCGGACTGAAGTACTGTCTCGCTCTGTTAAGAACATCAAGCTTCTTCGAGGCTAACTTGGCCTTACCCTCTAGATGATATCGGAACTGGACTTCGCTCGATATGTTGACGCCAAGTATCTCAATGCTAGGGGAGATGGTTAAAGATGTGCCCTCGAAGCGAGGATATACGACCATTGGTGACTTTTTAGTGGTGAACGCGCAGACTTGTGTCTTGGCGGGGTTGAATTGGACTAAGTTACGTCTACCCCATTCAGAGACTTTCTCCAATGAATTCTCTATTTTAGACACAAGTTCGTTTCGACTCTCAATGACATTTAGCCGGGAAATATTGGGGGAGCCGGTATATACAGCATCACCTGTACTATCATCCGCATAGCAATGAATGCCGTTGGTCTGTAACATGTCATTGATATGCAGTGTGAATAGGGTAGGCGATAACACACAGCCCTGAGGGTCACCAGCATCAACAGACTGAGTTTCCGAGCATTCGCCGTCAACTACGACCTTTATGCTTCTATCTGCTAAGAAACTAGTGACCCACTTACATAATTTCTCGGGCAGCCCGTATGATGGAAGCTTTGATAGCAGCGCTTTATGCCAAACCCGATCAAAGGCCTTCGCAATGTCCAAACTAACAGCCAATGCCTCTCCCTTCGACTCAATTGCCTGAGCCCAACGATGAGTTAGGTACGCCAAGAGATCACCAGCCGAGCGACCCTTACGGAACCCGTATTGTTTGTCGCTTAGTAATCCCGGGCCGTCCAAGTATCGAAGAAGCTGGCTATTGATAATGGATTCCATTATCTTCGAGAAGAGAGAGGTTATAGCGATTGGTCTGTAGTTGGAAGGATTTAAGCGATCACCTTTTTTGGGGATCGGGTGCACCAAGGCTATCTTCCAAGAAGCCGGGACGATGCCAGAAGAGTAGGAGAACCGAAAAAGACGCGTCAAGACCGGAGCCAACTCTGGAGCACACTTTTTCAACACAATAGGAGGGATTCCGTCAGGCCCACTCGACTTTTGGATATCAAGGGAATGGAGGGCTTTTCGCACTGAGCGCTGATGAAAACGAATATCCGACATGATGCTCGTGCATCGCGGTATGGTCGGCGGTTTCTGCCCCCCGTCATCCAGGGTCGAGTTTGAGGCAAAGAGCTTGCCCAGAAGATCGGCTTTGTCCTTTGCGTCCTGGGCCAACGATCCATTTCCTACGTGTAGGGATGGTAGGGTTGGCTTGCAGAAATTTCCTTCAATAGCTTTGGCCAGAGACCAGAATGCACGGGTTCCCGAGGGGAGGCGCTCAAGTCTCTTACCAATTCTATTGACGTGCTGTTTCTTTGCCCGAAGTGATCTCTTTCTTGAGGGACCTAGAGGCAAGGTTGTACTCCTTTTTATATGTGCTGGTATTTAAATCCCGAGCAGACACTGCATTGGCCCAGGATTGGTAAGCCTCCTGCTTCCGGCGAGAAGCTTTTTTGGGGGATGAACCAAACCAGGGACGAAATCTGCCGCCAGTTGGCACTACAGAGGACGGAATGAAAAGTTCCATCCCTTGCATCACCACATCGGCAACAGAGTTGGCAGTGTTGTCGGGATCATCCGGCGAGAAGCACACGTTCCCCCAAGGATAGGATGCAAAAAACGACCGCATCCCATCCCAGTCTGCCGACTTGTAGTGCCACACACGACGGTATTTAACAGCACGCTGTCGTAACACCGTCGTAAGTGGCACAGAACTCCTAACAAGGCAGTGATCCGATGTACCAAGTGGTGCGATTACGGATATTTGGTAGCCGTCAGGATTTGAAGTCAGCAGAAGGTCCAACAAGGAAGGATTCTGACCATCCACATCTGGGATTCGCGTAGGCGTAGTGACCAGTTGTGTCAAGTCGTTCGCAAGAGCAAAGTTGCAGACAGATCTCCCCGCATAATCAGTTTTACTGGAATTGAGCCAGTCGGCGTGTTGGGCATTAAAGTCGCCAAGTATTATGATCTCTGCGGATGGGATCTGCCGCTGCACAAAATCTGAAGCAGCTTGCAGGTGTTCCAAGAGTCGGTCCGTCTCGGGGTCACCACTATGGGACCTATATAGGCACGCATAGACGCGAGGGTGGTCGTCGCAATCTATGCGGAGCCATAACGTTGACAGGTCCCTGTCCTCAAGATTGCTGAGGCGGCGAGAGCTGATATCATCTCTGACATACACACACACTCCAGTTTTGGGCAGAAAGGAGTGCTCGAGAGAATACCCTGGGTGGAAAAGGTATGATGTGTCACTCGGAGATGATATCTGCGTCTCGGTTAAAAAGAGCAAAGCCGGCTTTGCCGTCTCAAGGTGGTAATGGACGGCATTAAGGTTGGAGTGTAATCCCCTGATATTATAAAAGTCCATTTTTAATATCGAGGGGGGTGCCTTTGTGCGTTTGCTCTTGCCCCGAGCAGATTGGAGCGCAGTTTTGCCCTCCCCAGAATACGAGGGGCAGCCCGGACGTCCACGTTCAGTTCCAAGGGTTCCTGAGCATGGACGTCCAGAGAGGGATTCTCCAACGCAGTTGGTACCCTCCTGGGGTAACAAATTGCTTTTCAACTGCGGCATTTCTAGGGGGGTAGGGGATTGGGCCTCCGGTAAACTCACTGACTCGGCGAAACACAGCGCAAGCGCTGTTTCACGCCGGTTTTCTGTGAGCCCGTGGTATTTCTCCGGTCGAGCCGGCCCATTCGTGCCGAAGCATGGCTCTCCCACGGTAAAGTGTGTATAATATTATTGCAAATTTTTGTTCCTATGTTCATAAAGTACAACTTACAATAAATACTTTTTGTGGCCACGTATTCTAATTACCAGGCAGTAAATGTATGGCGACTTGCCGTTCTCCTTTTACTTTTTAGAGTAAACTCCAGTCGTGCGTCGGAGCTGACACACACACTTTTTTCTTGTATTTGCAATGTTGGCGTTATAATAGCTAGGTTTCGACATTATACTACATTATTTTACTCAAAAATCGCGGATACTACTTTTTACGTCCATTTCAAACATTTAAATTAATCATTGTAAGACATTTATTATAATTATTCTCAGGCGAATAGTTTCACGTTTCTCTTTACTACATAGTACTAAAACATACCTCTAACCGTCAACACCTTTTCACCTTTTTCAACCTTCAAGAAAACGGTTTTTCTGCCTTATTTATTATGTAACACGTGACATCTTGTGATATGTCATAGTTTTATTTAATTGCGGCGTTTTTAAAATAGCATTGAAACTACTCAAGACTTTTATTGCGAAGTAATTTTATACAAAAAATATTATAGTCATGTCAATCATAAGCAAATTTTTTATGGTTAATTCAGGGTGTAGTGCATAAGAGAAATATAAAATAAGGCGAGTACATTTTTTTTGTTTCATAGTAATATTATTTAAAGGGTAACTTAATATAAAATATAATATTATAACTGCCACATTCAACCACTAATATATTGTGTCTCATTATGGTCTCCTAATTACAGAGCGTATGTGTTTGGAGCTTATGATGTCTTATTTAGGATGTTGTGGACATTAATTAGCAAGAGCACAATAATTAATGCCGATCGTCAGCTCTAGTAACGCGCAGATCAGGGATAGTTTGTAGGAATAATTCAGAGAATATTTCTAACGTTATTTCATCTACACTACAATATTATAAAGAGGAAAGATTTGTTTATTTTCATAGAATAGGCTCTGAAACTACTGGGCCGATTATGATGAAATTTGGCACAGAAATACAATAGACCACGGGGTAGGTTACTTTTTATTGCGGAAAAATGCACGGTTCCGGCGTGATTTACTTTTGCGCGCACGAAGTAGCAGGCAACATCTATGTAATATATTTTTCAAACTCGCTGCTGGTGGCAATGAAAAAAACCAAAATACCTTCATGGTTTTGATGAAAACGTGTGATTAAAAATACTCTTTGCATGGTACCATCTTAAAATCTACTAATAAACTTAAATTAACTTAATTCCTAGTTTCTCGAGCCGAAAACTCGGGCAGCTGTGACACAGTTAATACTAGTACGGCTGCTGATGTTATCTTTATTGTCTACTTTGTGGAAATGTCTTTGTAATTTGCTAAATTGTATTTTGTGTTAATTTAGTTGGATAATAAATAAATAAAAAAAATCTCTAAAAAAAGAATTGGTTGTCTGTAAAGTCGGTTTACGGACGATAGTTTAACGTGACAACGTCATAACAAATGCGGCGCAAGCGCAAGATCGAGCGTAACGGGACAGAGGACCCGCAGGCTGATTATGTATCTTGCAACAGCAATGCGACAGGCGTAAATTGTACAATATCGCTGTCAAACATAATTTTTGTATTACGTATTAGCAATAGCAACGCGACAAGTGAACAATCGATGGGATCGCGCTCTAGCGAACAATTGGGGAACTAAGTAATAGCTCCCACACCGATTTCGGTGACGGTGGCCTGTTTCATTGAAACCAGGCCAGCTACGCAGGAGTTATGTTATAGTGCCCAAGTGTGTGCGCAGTACACAAGAGCACTCTCTCCTCCTTTTACTCTCGTAACCCAGTGGGACGGATAACCGACACGACTGGCGAGAGATTGACAGGGGAATTGGGGAACTAAAAGTGCATCAAATCAGTCATCCTTTTTCGTGCGTGCAGCCGGCGTTCATCGATTTATTAGACGTTGTCACGTCAAAATTGTTAATAACGTTACTTATTTTGTTATACTAAATACAAGCTAAATTTTATGCTTACCTAAGGAGCTACTAAGTACAGACGTTGACGTAAAGTCCATACAGTTGCTGTCAAAATCTCTGAGTCCGTAAGTAAGCATGAAACCTCTCTGAGTGCGGACGTAAGAAACATTAAGTAAATTCAACATCATGTAGAACGGATACTGCCAGAGTCCGCCAGTGTGTCCCAGCCTTAATCTACCTACTAACGACGCAGTTATCTTGACAGTGATCGGTAACGCGATATCCGACAACTACAGATAGCACTAATTAGAGTTACGATTTATCCGAGTAATTTGTACCGGCTCTATCCTGCTCTTTATTAAACTTCGTAATAAAATATTGCGTCATTTTAATGTATTAATATAAAAAGCTCCGTCTCCGGCTGTAATCGATTTAATTTACATGCAAATCGGAGTGTCGACAAATTATTCTTGTAGACTATGGTGAAAGCCTATTCTTCCGGTCCTTGGTCTTGAGTTTGATCAGCAATTGGGTGTTTGCCTACATGTAAAAATTTTGTTTTTTTTATTACATTCAGAAATAATTAGGTAGGTACTTATTACAACGTGATAACAGTAAAAATGATTAAGATTTTATTTTGTAGTTCTGTAACTAGTTTAAAAAACCTAAATAATTAGTTTACTTTTCACAAAATTTACAAAAGTGCTCATATTCAACAATCCGCGATTTCTTTAAAAATATTTTTGTTTATTAAACTACTTATTTTTTTTTTTAATTTATATATGGCATCGGCTTATAACCATTTGCCAGTGTCACGTTAAAAAGGCGGGAAATAGAACTTTCGTTTCAATTTTCTAAAGTCTAAAGTCTAGTCAAAGTCCAAATAGTCCAATAGTCAGTGTAGTCCATGAGTCATGTCAGTCGATTTAGTAAAGTGGTAGAAGCTTTATTGAAAGTTCCTAGGGAGTTTTGGCGGACACACAAAATAACACGTTTTTAGAAGTTCTATCACTTGCCCACACTTGTGCACGTTAACGAATATTTAATGGTTAATATTTTACCAATATTACACATTAAGAACCGAAATAACACAAATTTATGAGGAAATACAAAATCCACAACGTCACCCATTGAACTCCCCGGCAATCTCCTATTTAAAATTAATTTATTTGATTTCACAATTTTTTTTTAAAGTGCAACTTATGACGACTTTTTTGGCTCTGTGGTTTGAGAGGCGGCGCACAATCCGAAGGTCGCGAGTTCGAATCCTGCCTACGAAGCAAAAAGTTTTCAATATTCCTGGGTCATGGATTAAATCTAAGGCTCGTATTCACCGACATTTAATCAACCGTTTAAATAAATAATCGGCCGTTTTTGTAGAAAATCTTGTTCACCACAACCTAAACACTGGTTATAGAAGTTAACCGGCCGATTATCTTAACCAAGCCCGAGACCCTTGTTTAACCGTCGATTATAGTGATTTGACAGAACTTTTGTAGCTATAAATTTAATAGTTTTATTAAAGAGTAAAGACATATTATTTATTTGAGACAAAATGATGCCTTTTATTGTATAATGGAAGGAGATTACAATCTCAACATGCTTGAGTATTTGGACGAGTTAGAGGCGATGACGAGAAGACCTCGGATTTTTCAAGGACGCCGTAATTTCTGTGAAGTATACGATGAAGTTTGATTCAAGACCCGGTTTTGCTTATCCAAATCGAGTGCAATAATTCATATTCTTGGATTCATTGAAGATAAATTAGAATTTGAGTTAAATTCTTCAGCGAGTCGTATCCAACCTGCTACTTTATGAGAATTTGTAGAGGCGTCAGTCCGTTTATTCTCAATTATATTCTTGTATTTCATTACAAGTTCAGACAACACACTCTTTTCATTGTTGCTAAAATTAGTTGTTCGCTTTTTCTTCTCATCCATATTTATTACAAGAAAACAACAAAATTTGGTTCACTATAATTGTCTACACGATACTATATTGACATAAGGTCTACGTAAATATACGTCCTAGTTAAAATTAATTGCTCTTTAAACAAAAGAATCAATAAACAACAACTTTCAAATTTTGTAGCGTTAAATTTATGTAACCAAATCAAAATGTCAGAAACATAAATGTCATTTTATGTTGTAGCCTTACATTTTTATTTAGTTGTATTACATTTCTCACTCATTCATTCATAAATCGATAGTTAAAATTTAAACGACCCGTTACAAAATCAATGGTGAAGTTACTTTTGGTGAACTCGAGCCTTATACTTTAAACGCGACAATCCTGTATATATATAATCGGTTTATCGAAAACGGCTACAAGTACTACCATGATATTTAGTATGTATGGAGTTTTTGGGAGAGAAAAATCGATCTAGGTAGGTCTTATCCCCGGGAAACTGCGCATTTCATATATAATATTTTTTTTAATATTTAAGTTTATTCTTTCGTCGTGCAACAGTGTGCATAAACTTAAATATTAAAATTTCGACTCTATTACATACGTCAGTCCGATTGGCAGTTTTGTATGCGTATGTATAATTCTTACTTTGTACGAAAATTCGGAATGTGGCTTTGAATCCCGATCAGATTTTTGTGTTTTTTTTTTATTTTAGCTGAACCTCGGTTACCCAGGTAGTATTAGACAAGCGGAAGGTTGACGAAAAGTCGTTTAAAAAGGGGACGTACCGACCACGGTGAGATGAGTGGCTAAAGTACATTACGATACCCTACGTATTTTTTGGTCGCTGAATCCGAATATGAAATTTAATTTGCTCTAAAGTAACAGCGTCATGGATAAAAACGCACTTTTCTTGAATTTCGCGAAACAATTATTTTTACATTTTCCGTGTTCAACTCGATGTTACTTCTACAGCTATTGCTCTTTTTTACAGTGTACTCTTGGACTGTTTAGACAAAAAACAAGAGGTCATTTGTGCACAGAAATTAACCAGAACCGGAGTGATGAACTTTTTAACACTGATAATACAAATTACCGGATGATTGACTTCAAATTGAAATGTTGCGCGGCGAATTTCTGTTCAGAGTACATAAAATAATATTATGTATGACGACTGAGCTGACTCACACTCTGCACTCTCTATCTCGAAAACGTTTCGACGTATAAAAAAAAAAGTTCTATGCAAAGAGTTTCTTTTCTCATTGTAGAGAATTAAATTTCCTAAAACTTTAATTACAATAACACGATAGGAAGTATTCTTTATATCGAATCGAGATGTTCTTTAAAAAAAAAGACGTGTGGCACTCGGGGACTGCCGCGGTAAAGCTATTGCAATTCAAAATTAATACTGCATTTGTGATAATAATAAAATGTATGTATATAGAGTACTCACTCATTTTCTTTCACTATTTTTTCGTGACTTTCTTAATTAATAATAAATGCACTTTGTTCATTCATATTCAAAACACTTTATACACAAATTTTACAAGTACAGCTATTCACTGTTGTACATAAATACCTATACACCTATATACTTTCTCATAAACAGCTGCTTATGTATTCGTCCGATTTCGGAGCAGCTCGTCTCGATTCGTGCGAGTTTCGTAGAGTCGTACAATACGTCTAATCGCACGCACACAACGCCGTGTCGAAGACTGCCGAACTGAAACGACGTTAGACGATGCACGGAGCGTGAGGTTTTTTCGTTACGGAATTTCTGGATTCGGTCCCCGCGCTCAAGGCCCGCGATAGAAGCTATGCAATAGCTTAAAACTATTTTTTGCGCCCTTTGTCCTTGAATATCTTAGGTATCTTACACGTAAGCATGTGTGGCTTTTGAGACATCATTCGTAACGCTAAAATAAAGGTTTGTACAAATATTCAGCTTATTCTGTTAGATTCCTCGTTGTAATCCTAATATCATTGTATGCACGTGCATGGTACGTGAATCTTAAAACTCTTACCATTTTATCCCTAGATAATATTTAAGTATGAAACTTATCCAAAAACTATATATTTTAGGGATGTATAGTTTAAAATTCAAATTTTAAAATTTCGTCGCTCAACAATTCAATTTGAAGTCAATCATCAGGTATTAATGTTATTAATAATAATAATATTCTTTATTCCCGAGAAATTGGTGTACCTACAGTGTTCTTAAGTTTAGTTAGTTTCACAATTTCTACCTTTTAGAGGTGTGGAAATAGTAAAATTATTTTTCCTTTTATTTCGTATTTAAATCATTTAAAAGTAACTATCAAATCATTTAAAAGTAATAAGTACTCAGAATTCAGAGTAATCTTGATAATAGTCATTTAAAGGTTACATCATAATAAATAAATTATTAATTAAAACAATAAAGATATCGAGGGTATAGTGCTAAAACCCAATAAGTGTGAGATTGTTACTTTCGAGATATTCAATGTTAAAGGTTCAAGAACAAAAATAAATATTTAATTCAAATAAAAACATTAAAATTAATATTTGTTTTAAAAGTGTATATATTCTTTTAAAATAAAAACATATTTTTAAGTCTCTAAAGCGGTTAATTTTTTTATAAAAAATATATAACTTACGTAGGGTACCGACTTATTGGGTTTTCGCCCAAACAAATAAGACATATTTTGTATTTTAATCAATTTATTTTGAAGAAATTTAACAAAAAAGAACAGTATTTATTACTCCTCCTCACTCTCAAAAGCCGGTTGTTGGCTGTGTGTCTTCATATCTCGTATCCACGCATGGAGTTCTTCGGGTATAATAAGTTTTTCGCACATTTTCATGAGATCCTTCTTTTTTGCAATACTTATAGGAATACGAGTAGAATATAAAAGCTCTATTTCAGGTAATACTTGTAAATTAACCGAAGGCGGGTTCGAATATCGTTTTGCTCTGGTTTTTGGTGTATTGATATAATTTTTCAAAATATCAATACTTCGAAAATTGTTAGACATATCATAATTATAATACAGTTTTAGGTCTCCTTTCACGTATTTAATTCGTTTTATTTTTAGCCAGTTTACAGTTTCATTCATATTATCCTTATTTTTGTTTTTTATAATAGCAGCGCTTAGGTTTTTCAAGTCTAACATCTCATTGAACTTAAATTCTCTGACTTTATAATTATTAATCTCTATTGTTTGCTTTACCTCTTCTTTTGTGATAATTTTCGACCTCTTCTTCCTAGCGGCTGTAAAAATGTTCTTCCATTCACTCACGCTATTAATGGTTTTATTTTTAGACGCTGCTTCAATAGCTGCATGCATGGAGTCGACCTCCATATGAGTATGACCACTTTCCAAAAATTTCTGTTCAATTATATTCAAGTGGTCAATTTTTTGAACAGCCCAGAGCAAAAGTGCTGAAATGTTTTGATTTCTATTTTGCCCACTGCAGGTATCAGAAAAAATGCTTATTTCTTTGACGGATTGAGGTAATTCCTTTGATAAAAAGTAATAAAGGCACGTACCTATCTCACAACTACCTTTTTTACCATTTACTTCGCTCCAACACAGACAGTATGCGTTGTTAGGTAATTTTGCTTCATAAATAGTAAAATTATACAGCACTAACTTCCTCATGTAATATAATATGCTTTCCCCTCCACTTGGTATCTGTAATACTGCCTGCAAATCCATGGTAATAGACATAAACGACTCGTCTGTATTAGCGCGAACTTTGTCGGCATCTTTTTCTGCTTGACATATTTTTTTACGTTGTAAATGCTCCTGGTATTCTTCTTCAAAATCTTCTTTTGACTCAGCTTTATCATATTTTACGCAAATATTGCATAGATCTTTTTTAGTTTGGAAAAAGCTAAAATTATACGACTTATTAAATACGTTACGATAAATAAACGATGAAACTGCTACCCTACCTGAATCTTTGCATAATTCTTGGTATAATCTGTACATGTTATTTATAGATTTTACATCAGGAGCCAAATATCTTTTTTTGCTATCTTTACGACAGTAGTGAGACTCCATCACAGGAAAGGATTCTATATGTTGTTGGACAAATGCAATGTCTTCCGGGTTAGTTTTATTAGGCGGTTCTTTTTTTCCACGTTGATCAGCACTATTGTAAACTCCAAGTGAGTCTGATTTGTTTACAGCGTCAGTAATAACATCTACACTAATACATAAGGTTGCTTTAAAAAAATTCAGGCAGACTTGAATATTTTCATGATTCTTTCTAAAAAAGTATTTTTTGTTGGTCATACGATCTTTTTTATTGGAGGTTTTCTGCAATTTTCTGGTCTTTACTGGCTGAATTTTTAGGCATGAAAGAATAAAGTTTTTCTTAGAAATAAAGTCCAAACTGTAATAATGACGACACAAATCATTTCGTTCTTCAAAAGAAAACTTTTCAGTACATTTAAATGAGCATTTAGCACATTGTATGGACTTAGGGACTTTGGCCGATCTAGTAACACCGTTTGTAATGTACGATAACCCTTCAGCCTTTCTAAGGTTATGTACGTTATTATTACGTTTCCACTCTTTAGGCTGAGCTCTCTTTCGTCGCGTTAAGGGTTTGACGGATAACCAAACTCTGTCCAAAATATTCTCAAGAATTAGCATAACGCATTCTTCATCAGCTTCATTGTCAGAATTTTCTATATTTGGAGACTCAGGAATGATCACATTGCAGTCAGGTGCGGAATCATTTTGAATGTTTTCGTCCGAATTCGGCACGTAAGTGGGATCTATATCTGAATAGTCGCTGCCAAATAAACAGTTTTTACCACTAGATTTATCTGAAAAATAATATAAAAACAAACAGTATAATAATAAAACAAACATAATATTAACATGCTTAAAGTAAGATGAAATAAAAAATACCTTTATCCTTGAAAATATTCTTCGTATTAAAAACCATATCCAGTTGCGCAATATTCAGATCTGATGAGCTATTTGAAATGATGTCAATGTCATTTAAGGACATTGAGGGCCCAGCAAATTAAAAATAATAAATTAATAAATAAATATTTATATACCTACAAACTCACAAAAAATAAATTGTTTGTAGATAACTTACCAGTGAAATCTTGTATACTATTATTTCGACATAAAATCTCCGTAGGCAGTTCCATTTTATTATTCACGTCAGTATCTATACATAGAAGTTTTGATAAATAATTAAATAAAATAAAACAGTAAAAAGACACTGAAATCCAATTCAATTCAAAACTGTTGAGTGCATCTTAAAAAAATAATAAAATAAGTGGATACTCCATACTAGAAACTTACAAAAAATGCTTGTTAACTTACCAGTAACATCTTGCATGATACTATTTTGACGTAAATTCTCCGGAGGCAGTTCCATTACATTATCATCAGCGCCAATATCTAAAAATAGATTTTTTAATAAATTATTAAATAAGAAAATCCAATTCAATTAAAACTGTTGACTGCATGTTAAAATCTCAATAAGTATTTGTGGTAAAAGCCAGTAAGTCAGGCCAAACCGCGATACTCGTCTTGCTATCTCGCTTCTTTGATAGCGCATGGAATGAAACAGCGGCGAGAGTCACTCATAGTTCTCCGAACTTCTAGGTACATATCAAACCAACACTATTTATATTACAATTATTTTAAAATATTGATTACATTACATTAATTACTATTTTTGCAAGTATGATTCGTTAGGTTCATTTCATTGCGAATGAAAATTAAATGAAACTACTAAATAAAGTGTGAATTTACCTGTTATTAGCTGTGTATTGCAAGCTAGCTGCACTAGTCTTCTTCCTCGATCACCCATCTTGTGTTTGATACAAATAAACAGCACTAAACACAATACTTTTAAGAAATATTCGCGCGTCACGTGCCCGTGTACGATGCTCGTTGCAAACTGTCAACACTTGCGCGTGTATTGTAGATCAAACCGAATTTATTGGGTTCTTCCTCAAACAATATTTAAAGAAAGTCGGATGACGATGCGGGCAAAAACCGTATAACTAAATATTAACTGTTAATTTCGAAATATAATTAAACAGTAAAAGCCGACAAATATTTTTATTTGGTTTTAGTATTTTTGGTTTGTGTGTTGTCTTATTTATTTAACTAAAGGTAAAATCCAATAAATACGAATAATGGTTATTACCATAAGCCTTTAAGTAATTCTAATTGAAATATGTAAATACTAAATACAGATAATTCATATTTTGTGGTTTTAGCTTAAAGGAAAAAAAGGACTTAGAAAGTTAACACGCTTTATAGTTTTTTAGTTTTTCAGTCATGGCTAAACAAGAGCAATTTATTGGGTTTTTACCTCAACTAACTTTCTTTACACTGTGAATTCTGCTTATTTGATTACACTACTAGAAAGAGCGCAAAAAACATATCAAGATAAACTAAAAAAGCATTTTTTGATTTTTTGACACTTATTGGGTTTTAGCACTATACCCTCGATATAATATATAAATTTAATACATACATTAACATGTTTTATAAATTTATTTATAATAATTATTTAATGTCAATTTTTTTACATTATTTAAATATTTAAAAATATTCCTTATGACTTATACAATCATAATATTTTGTCTAGCAACCAATTTAATAATATTCTTTTAAACTTAATTAATCTCTCCGGTTCTGGTTAATTTTTTTACACAATTGACCTCTTGTTTATTTTTATAAGTAGCTAAGAATACACTGTAAAAATTTCATTAGAAAAGAGCCAATAGCAGTAGAAGTAACATCGAATTGAACACGGAGAAATTAAAAAATCATTATTTCCCGATTTTCATGAAAAGTGCATTTTCCTCGATAACGCTGTTACTTTAGAGGAAAATAAATTTCATATTCGGATTGAGCGACCAAACATACGTGAGGCGTCATGTGCTTTAGCCACTCAGCTCGCGGTGGTCAGTCCACCTTGTTTTGTGGCCCATTCCCTACTCGCCTATGATAAAAAATATGAAAATAGTATAAAAGCATTAAATATAATTCCCCTTGTCTGGTCACCGTAACATAAGTTCATCAGATAATTAGCATGGGGCCAGATTGACGTGGTGTGAAGTGACCATATAATATATTATTAAATTATTATTGAACATTTTCTACCGAGCTTAACATCCGGACCCACGCACAATTGGAACAAGGCTAAGAAACTAATTAAGAGATTTAATTTAATTTAAAAACTCGATTCCAGCACCTCCGATCGAATTAAGTTTTAATTATATATTTCACACACAGAAGACAATATTTAATATGCCACGCAATCTACTTTGTTTAACAGCTTCCGTACTCTCCGCCCCAGGAGGAGTGCTATTTTTAACCGACTTTCAACATGAACGTGAGTTCTATAAAATATTGTTTTATCAGGATGTTGTTCGGTCTGGTACCGACATCAAAATTAGTTGAGTAGAGAAATAGTTAAAATTTTAGACGAATTTAAAAAGGGAATTATTTAGAAAATAAGTTTTATTTCATACCTTTTTGTGCATTTTTACTTTGGAAGTCGGTTTTCATTTTTTGTTTAAAAATAATTGAGTATTATTAAAACGATAGAAATTTTAATTCAAATCCATATGTAGGGTTCCGTGGTAACTACAAGGAACTCTTAACCCTTATAGTATCGATTGGTCCGTTTGTCCGTCCGTCTGTCCGTGATAAATTCGATAATTATGAATATAATAATTAGACATAGACTAGACATAGACTGCATAAAGACTTTATTTTTCATCACATAATAATTATAGTTTTGTATTTTTTTGCTTTATACATGTGAAGTAGGGGTTGAAATATTTATTTCATTTCATCCCATCACATTGTGGGGTATCGTCGTGTTCGACGTTTCCCAATTGATCACATTCCCATCTTCAATAGGTCTTTTTAAATAAAGGCAACGTTTCATACGTGACTTTTTTATAATGTTAGCCCAATTTCGATTAATCGAACTCCTAACTATTTCTAAACTATGAGATGTAAAAACCGAAATTTTTCATGCTGATAGATCATGCAAAACACTCTTTAGGAAAATAATTTGGAACGAAATCGGATAGTAAGTTTTGAAGTAGTTTGAAAAAAAAAACTGGGTACGGAACCCACCTTAGACATGCTCATGGTTAGGTTATTTCAATAAGTTTTGGTTATAAAATCTGTGGTGTGGCCGTTTTTTTAACTGAGATCGATTAATCTCCCTTTCCAAATTGTTACAATTTTGTAAGATAAAAAATTTAACTTTAAGAAATGAATAGGCGTAACTTTTAATACTTACTTATCTCGATAAGATCTAACAGCGTAAAATACAATGCTTGTATAAAATTACGGTCTTTGTGGAAAAACTTTAAGCGGCTAACTTGACATCAAGTATTTACAAGAACTTATTCTACGTACAGCGTAGAATTACCATTTTTTACTCAATTGCGTTTTGTTACGCTACTAGAGAACTTGTAAAATATGAAAATACGTTCTTGTTTGGAATAAAGATTTGCAAATTGTGTTATTTAATAGTATAGTATCAGGATTTCTCGGCGTTTTGAACAATGTATACTACAATCCTGTAATAACATTATATTTTAATAGTTTTCGGACTTTCATTTCACTTGTTACTTTAGTCTATAAATTAGGCGTTCCGGTAAATTTAAACTTTTAATCATGGATGTGAATCAAATATGCGTTACATAATATAATAAAATAGTTAATTATACTTCCCGTTGTCTGGTCCCCGTAACACAAGCTCTTCGGGTACTAAGCACGTGGTCAGATTGACGAAGTGTGAAGCGTCTATAGATAATAATAGATATTATTATTCCAGTGTTTAGTTGCCTGCTTGTCCTTACCATTTTATCAATTTCAAATCCAGCGCATAATATGATATTGACGCGTTTTAGATACCTACCTACAGCGAAAATGTTGACGGTAAATGTTTTAATCCTTATTCCTTTGACGATCCTTTGTTGGTCTGCGGGCGGCGCTGTAAAAACTGGTTCAGTGATAAAACCAAAAAATCCTAAAAAAACAAATAACGAACATACGAGGGCGGGTCAATAAGTCCGTGACTTTTGGAATAAAACACAGATTTTTTGATAAATAAATCATTTTATTTTTCAACGTGGACTACGTTGAGCTCTATACACTTTGTCCAACGCTTCTCCAATTTTTTTATCCCTTCCAAAAAATATGATTTGTCGAGGTCCTCAAAATAGGCCTTTGTTTGCGAGATGACTTCATTATTGGAGTCAAATCTTTTTCCACCGAGCCATTTTTTCAGGTTTGGGAATAAGAAGTAGTCACTCGGAGCCAAATCTGGAGAATAGGGTGGATGTGGGAGCAATTCATAGCCCAATTCATGGATTTTTGCCATGGCAACTGCACATGTGTGCACCCTTGCATTGTCTTGGTGAAAAATAACTTTTTTCTTGGCCAAATGAGGTCGGTTTTTTTTCAAATCCTCATTGAAGCGGTCCAATAAGTTGGCATAATATTCCCCATTCATTGTTCTTCCCTTTTGAAGATAGTCAATGTGGATTATCCCACGTGCATCCCAAAAAACAGTCGCCATAACTTTATTGGCTGACAAACCCACCTTGGCCTTCTTTGGCGCCGATTCACCCTTAGAAACCCACTGTTTTGACTGTTGTTTGGTCTCTGGTGTGTTGTGATGGATCCATGTTTCGTCCACGGTTACAAAACAGCGCAAAAACTCCTCCATATTGTGATTAAACAACGCCAAACCTTCCTGTGAAGTTGTTACACGATTGCGTTTGTGGTCGACTTGCGGAAAGCTTTCTCATGCCCAAGTGATCATTCAAAATTGAAACCACTGAGCCATGCGAGATGCCTATGGCTTCCACAATCTCTTGCACTTTCAATCTTCGGTCGGCCAACAACATATCGTGAATTTTTTCGATTGTTTCGGGTGTAGAGACCTCAACTGGGCGTCCAGGACGTTCGGCATCTTCAGTGCTTGTAAGGCCACAACTAAATTCAGTAAACCACGTTTTTACCATTGAAATCGATGGTGCAGAGTCCCCATAGTATTTATCAAGCTTAGTCTTGGTCTCGGTAATGGTTTTTTTTCGCAAAAAATAATGCTTAATAAGCACACGAAATTCACTTTTTTCCATTGTTTCCTTAAGTTACTGGATAGTCTGATAAAGATAGCTGTAAAACACAAACTAACTGACGCAGCAAGTTCAAATTTTGATAAGATTTAACTGACAGATGCCTGTTGACAGGAGTAGTGTTGCTTTTTCAGTAAGGAGGTTAAAAATTCAAAAAGTCCCGGACTTATTGACCCGCCTTAGTACGAGTAATTATAATTATCTACGTATGACGTTAAATTTAACAATTTTCTGTTAAATTTAATATCTTCTATACCTTTATTATAGATTAATAAGTATATATAGTGAAATATCAACAACTGACGAACGTTGAATTTTGGCACGCAGATAGTTATGATGTTACAAATACGTCAAAAAGGGATTTTTCGAAACCCATGGAGGTTCAATGGGAATCTAAAAGCTAGTCTTGCATATTATAGTTGTATATATATAATATATAGATGGCTCTCTCAACAATAATTAATATATATTTCAAAATTTTATGGAAAACCATTGGACATCTTTATTCGTACTTTTCGTCACAGCTTTAGTTTTAGGTACTCTTTAGGTTTAACTTTACTTGATCTTTATAAAACGTTCAAAAATAATTAAAATCGATCTCGCAGATATTATATTTCAAAGTCGTATACATAGGCTGCACTAAAAGTATCAGGAATGGAATATTTCCACTGTTCCTGTCATATTAAAATCTTTTTAATTTAAAACTCCTTGGTTTTAAAAATCGAATACCGTTTATTTATTTTAAAAAAGATTCTCGGTCTTGTCACAAGGTCTTGTCAAACTTGTTTAGTCGTTGAGAAAATGTAATTGACTCGAGAAAATTCTAGAGCGATGATTTATTATGACTTTCGAAGTGGTTTAACACAAAAACAGTGTGTTGACCGGATGATTTCTGCATTTGGTGATGAAGCCCCATCGAAAACCACAATTTATCGCTGGTTTGCTGAATTTCAACGTGGACGTGTCAAGCTCAGTGATGATCCCCGTCAAGGTCGTCCAGAAACTGCAGTCACCCAAGAAAACGTTGATGCTGTGCGTAAGCTGATTGAGAAAGATCGACATGTGACATACCGTGAAATTTAGCCAACTTTAGACATTGGCATGAGTCAAATACAAATAATCTTGCATGAACAATTAGGTGTAAAAAAGTTGTTTTCCCGATGGATACCGCATTTGCTCTGTGAAGAGCAAAAAGCGGCTCGCGTTACTTGGTGCGTCAG
The DNA here is from genome assembly GCA_963565745.1 of Phengaris arion. Classification (NCBI taxonomy): domain Eukaryota; kingdom Metazoa; phylum Arthropoda; class Insecta; order Lepidoptera; family Lycaenidae; genus Phengaris; species Phengaris arion. The sequence continues at coordinate 32,618,097 of OY751432.1, read as the reverse complement.
AACTCTCGAAAGATTCCACGCAGGATCCTCAAATGCTGTATACAACATCGTATCAGGTGACGAATCCTGGATATATGCGTACGAACCCGAAACAAAAAACCAGTCACGAGTTTGGGTGTTCGAAAATGAGTTAAAGCCAACAAAAATTGTTCGTTCACGGAGTGTTGCAAAAAAATGGTGGCGACGTTTGTCTCCAAAACCGGCCATGTTGCGACTATTCCTCTTGAGCGACAAAGAACGGTTAATGCAGAATAGTATTGATAACATTTGTTTGCCACAGGTCGTTTCTGAACTCCGTAAAGAGAACTGCAACCGCCGCATCATCCTCCATCACGACAATTCGAGTTCTCACACCGCGCACAGAACAAAAGAGTTTTAAGAGCAAGAAATCATAGAATTATTAGACCATCCGCCGTACAGCCCCGACCTAAGCCCTAATGATTTCTATACTTTCCCTAAAATAAAGAATAAATTGCGTGGTCAGAGATTTTCATCACCTGAAGAAGCTGTGGACGCCTACAAAACGGCTATTTTGGAGACCCCAACTTCCGAATGGAATGGTTGCTGCAATGATTGGTTCCATCGTATGGAAAAATGTGTCAAATGTCGAGGAGAATACTTCGAAAAGCAATAAATACATTTTTAAATAGTAATGTTGTGTCACTTTTTTGATTCCCGAAATTTTCAGTGCCGCCCTCGTACAAGTAGTCACATTGTTGTGCTAACTGTTTTATTAATTAAATAAATTAAATACCATTGTTATGGTAGGATGTGTAAGAACTGATGTACCTATTGTATCCACCATTGTTAACCACATTCTGTGAAATAAATGATTTGATTTGATACCAATTAAAGTTTATACCTCCCAGGGCCTTTAGTCAAGGTGCATTCGATAATTTCAACGGCGAAGTTTGAAATGCCACTCAGCGATGACTTATGTCAAATCCCATACATTACAACTTCGCCGTCGAAATTATCGAATACATCTCTACGTTTCTATGATATTGTGTTATGACACAATTATAGTGCGAGGCGGGTTCGTTTGAGGTTGGTTTTTAATTATTTTAAATCTGTTAGAAAATAAAGTACAATCTCACAGATGAGTCGCGGGTGTGGTGTGGGTTGATTTAAAAATATGTCACAGATATCCGATTTAATGGTTCAATGAGTCCATTGCATAATTTAAATCTTAAAACCTTCATCCGTGTAAACGGTTATTGATGTGGCCACTACAATCTCCTCAGACCCTTTCACGGTCGAACAGAGCACACACATTTACTTGAGGAGCCAATAATGATACTTGAATATAATATTGGAATGGTCCGTTAGGTAATATGTTATCTGATACGGGATTTTTTGAACAGAAAAGTGACAGTGGTTTACTGCTGTGTTGCCATAATTTGCTGAGATCCACTGTTGCGGTCAATTGTTCATGTAAATACTGAATAGGTATTTCTAGAGCATTAAAATTTTTTAATATTAATAGAAATTGTTTTACCAAACTAGTAAATTTAACGTGAAATAATCTATTTAGGTAGAAACCGTAATTTTTAATTATTGAGCCTTGAAAACTAAATTCGCAAAAGTTAGTTATTTATTAGCACACAATGTCCAAAAGCTTTTACAGATTTTAAACTACTATAACTACTATAACTAAGTCTAGCTTTGTCGAAAATAACCTCTTAAAGTTAATAAAATTTTCACGAAACGGTCGGTCTGGTTAGGTTTTGTTATATTTAAGTATTTTACCTACTACCTAGTGTGATATAATCAATCTGTCCAGTAGTACATTAATTTTTATTTGCACTTCTTAAATTCACTCACTACACTTTTATTTTAAACACTTTTATATTATAATACAATTCAGTACAATTATTCTAGATAGATCTAGACCTTACTGCTGTTCTAAAGAGAATGCCTCTTTCAAAATGAAGATCAATGATTTATAGACCATAAACCGGAAACACGATAGTTTAATAAATTAGAAAACTAGTTTCCGGTCTATGACAGACCGGAAACACGCCCTCTAAGACAATCCTCAGATATTTTATAAATTGGCATTCTTCTTAGTCGATTAATTTAGAATTAATACATTGAACAATAAAATAAAAATGTAAATGTGAAATAGATTTGAGTTTCTAAATATAATTCAATAAAATAAATATTAAATAGTAAAATCACAACTTATTGTAAATGTTATTTAAAATAGCATAAAATAATTTAAAATATTTCAAAATCATTACACTAGTATATTATTTTAGAGCTTAAGAGAGAGTTAATACAGCGCGAATATTTGGTTTGCCGTAGAGTCAGCTTCAGCCAGGGTTTAACGTTAAACAAAGCTTAATCTATTGGGATTTTATTTTAGCTGCCTTTTTCTCAGACAGGGTTTTGTATTTTAACGTTGTGAAATTCATTCATAATATAATGATAGCCTTTTAATTACTAAAATTCTATAAAACATGTGAAATATGCTATTTGCTATTAACATCCACAATATCCAACGTCCAAAACCGAAGAAAACTTGTTTTATAGTAATTTCAAAACCGACATTTTGTTTTCTTTTCTAAGTGTAGGGTGACTTATGAAATGAAATAGGGATTCCAAATAGCGAATAGGCGTTCTCGGCTGTTACGTAACGTGGGTATTTATTCTATAGAGATAAAATAAAAGGTTAATCTTTAGTGGAGCAAGTGAATTAGACGCTTCTCCCTTACAACATTTGTCTAGGAAGGATATCCTTTTTCGCTCCATTACAAAGATAAGCAATCAGGAATGTTTTCCCTAACAAATATAGTGTATACTCCTTTGGAATCTCGATGTATCTTCGCGAATAGAATGCATCAGGGGACGCTCACGCCCGCGTTTCGACTCCCCAAAGTTGTACGAGATTTTATCTCGTTTGCACCGCCGCCGCCCGCCATACATTCGATCCGAGGAGCTATTAAGTGGTTGCGGAAGATACTGTGCGAGCAAAATTCATGTTATGTTGTAGGTGCATATTCAAGTCGTGAATGTTAACGAAAGTTTAAAAACATTTTACTTAAATTCTTCTCTTATGTATTATGTAACCTTTTTGAATAAAAATGAAATGTTCTTTTGTGGTCGGTCACTAGTGGTTAGGTTTTGAATATTTCCCGATCATCAACATTCTGTGTGCAGTCTGAAATATTTTTTTCCAAGAATACAATATTTTGAATGTACCAATGTATAATATGACCCTAACCAAGAGCATGTCAACATGTCTAAGGAGGGTTCCGTAACTATCAACGCGCAATAGGTTTTCTTTGAAGTAGTAGTCGTTCAAAAGTTAATCTCCGATTTCGCTCAAAATAATTTTCCTAAGAGCTTTTATCATGTTCTATCAGAGGGGAGGGGGAAATCACTTTTAAACTACCTTAAAGGCCGATTATTCGAAAACGGTTGACTTTGTAAAAAATCATCTATAAAACTTTGCCTTTCTTTTAAAAGACCTATTCAACGATACCCCATACGATGGGTTAGGGTGCTTACACACGGCGCCGCAGCGGCAGCGGCACCGCCACCACGGCGGTGCCGCTGCATTACTCATTCTGTATTTCTATGGGCCCTTTCACACAGCGCCGCCGCGGCGGCGGCGATTCTTGATGCCGTGGCGGTGGTGGCGGTAGGGTGGAATTTTTTTTTCATCCCCAATTTACATGTAATAAAATAGTTATTGATTTCTTATGCTTCCGCGAATATTTTTCATTGCTTTAAACACTTACGGATTGTGTCACGGTGCACTCTTCTTTTTCCCGACGTTTCGGCTACTTTCTAGCAGCCGTCACGGGAGGACTGAGGTGTCAATTGTCCTATTTGTTGAAGTTGTTCAAACTACCCGAAAATTCTTCAATTATTATTTCGATCCACGCAAAACATACTAACAGTATCTTAAAGCCGCGGTGATTTTAAATTAAATTTTATTTTGTTAATTATTGGATCCCATAACCTCGCGTATCATTCTTGGGCGATAACGGTGTTCCTTTGCCAGTACTTGTGGCTTATCAAATCTTATGTAATGGCGAGGTTGATCCAGTGTGTGTTCGCAAATTGCAGATTTATTGTTGCGACGGTGTTTAACATCTGCGATGTGTTCCTTTACGCGGGTGTTGATAGATCTTTTAGTTTGCCTTATATAGAAGAGACCGCAGTCACAGTCGAGCTTGTAGACAGTTGGAACAATACTTTGTTGGTCATGTTAGTGGTCACGGTATAATTTTGGACTTGCTTACCTACTTAGTTTATTAAATAATTAGAAGGCTTTGTATCGCCAATAATGCTCTAGCGAATGCACCTGTTGCTCGACCCCACGAAATAACAATAAGGCAATACAAAGGTTGCAGGACCCGGGCACAAAGTGATGGCGCGGGCGTAGCCAAACAGCACTGGTATTACAAATTTAACGGAGCATAAAATGCTTACTCTGCATTTTGTTACTCATCTACCAAATATATTGTACATGCAGAAAATCTACGATAGCGTGTGTTACACATCCGCTTTTTGCTGAAATACACAAACATACAAACATTTATCTCCAAAAGTACCTACTGTTCCGATTTTGACGCGGTTTTCAGAGATGGCTTTGGATTCATTATTAACCGCAAACTCGTAGAATTGTAAAAAAATGGTTATTACGGGGCAGGTACTTTTGAGCGCCATAAAGGGCCATACTCAGCATCCAGCCTGCAAGCCCAAGGCCGCGAACTTGGGCTTGCAGGCTGAATGATAAGTATGGCGCTATCTACTAACTATTAGTTAGAAACGTCAAACTTGTAACGTCAAAAACCATCAAACGAGTGAATGGCGACGTTTTTAACAAATAGTTATAGATAGATAGCTGAAAATAAAACGAGCCGGGGTATTTTAGAAAAAATAGTTTCGATATCATTTTTACCATCGTAGGTTTTTTTTAATTTTTTAATTTTATATATTCCAAATTGATGTCTTTGTGTACTATCGAACAAGATGCCGTTCGACCAGGCATTCTCAGCGCTGTTCAATCGTGCGTACGCACACATACTCGCGTATAAATACGTAGTTATTATTTCTGTTATGTGTGCAGTCGTTGCGGTCACTTCCTTCTTGTTTAAATATTTTGAGGCGTCCTAGTGCAAAGGAAAATATTTAGAAACTGGTCGAGCAGGAACTTTGTTAATATTGTACCTAAGTAGGTACAGCATTCATCAGCAAATATAATTTTAAGATAATATTACTAAAAGTGATTTTGATTTATAGTTTTAACATTATAAAGTAATCTAATTAATAAAACTAGAGGTTCGACCGCGATTCGATCATAATTCATGTTTTAATTATAAAGTTTCAACATTTTTAGTATTCTTTTGCCTCTTAGCTAAGGTACGCAAAAAAAATATGTAAATGTTGTTTATGGATAGTGAAAGAAAGATTGTCAATTTTGTCAATCCTACTGTAATATAAACAAAAACGCTAGTATAAGTGAGGTAGTGTGTGTTGTTGTTAAACTTATAAATTCTAAGCGTTATTAAAAATATTTGCTTTTGGCAGGCCTTCCTCCACATAAACTTTAAATGTGCTAAATTTCACACTGATCCGTATGCACAATTCTCGGTAAACCGTACTTTAATTTTTTGCTTCACGTAATAATATAATGATATATAGCAGAAGTGAGTATTCAGATGTCAGGCCACTCTTAAAATACGGAGATCAAACCGAAAGAAAATATGTAAGTAAATAGGTAGGCACTAGATTTAAAGTGGGCGGACTCGGGTATCCTGGGGCGACACCGCGACATATTTCAGGTTGCTGAAATTCGGGGTGAGATTTTATTTTATATTTTCGGGTTGACATTTCTCACAATTCAGGACGAAGTGATCCAGCTTGAAACGTGAAGTTCAAAGGGCAGCGGCCATAGGGTTACGTCCCTCATGGGTGATAGTATATCTGGGGATCGCCCCATTTCCGCTGATAAATCCATCTAGCTGTCACAAAAAGACAGTGCTCCACTTAATCGGCCGTATTTTTATAGCAATAAGGCTCATATTATACAAAATTCATTTGTATTCATCATAAAATCCCACAATTTCGTTTTTTCGACGTTGATATATGAGCACACGTACTGCATACGTGATTATACCGACTCTTGACTAAACTCGGAGTGTAGTCTGCAATAAATATTAAATCATGAAAACACAACAGCCTTAATGAAAAAATTAAATAAATTGGTACGCTTGAATTAAATAATTTTTTTTCACTTTTCTTTCTAAGCAATATACATCTTTTGAAATTACCAACCACTATGTAACTATATAATTACTATATTGTAGGCAAAAAATATAAGCCCTTAGGTACCACTTTAAATTTCACATTATGAATTTTCTGGTTTTCTATATTGCTATTTTTCTATACGATTGAAATATTATTTGGTTTGTTAAGCTTTTTCGCAGGCGCGGCAACGAACCGTGAGGACTCGTAAATGAAGCGTGTAGCGTTAAACCTATACTCTTTCGCATGTCCAATTAATTCCCAATAGTGGAATAACGCTCCGAGTACCAATTTGACTACAGTACAACGTACCGATTACCAAAACTGAGAAGTATTGGTACTCGGTGCGTTGATACATCTACAAACGTGTCATTAGTACACACACATTTGTAGATATGGAAAACCTAGAAAGGAGGAAGGAACCCTGTAGGGTACAGGGTGAATATTTCAAGTGGGCATGGTAGGTGAAATTATTATTGAACCGACTACTTTTGGTCAAAAAGTTAAAAGCCGTATATATATACTTATACATTTTGTTCCTTTATTAGTTACACTGAATGGTGTATTTTAGCTGTATGTTATATAATAAATACCTACAGCATTTGTCGCTTTTTATCTAGGTTCATTAAACCCAGAATGAAATTGACTTTCTCACGTAACTTTAATGTTTGTTGCAAAGGCAAACATATTTTTGTATCACTTAGGAACTTTGCGGAAACTAAGACATTGTGTGAACACGGCGGTGAAATCCCCGTTGAGATCCATTAAGTGGTTCCCGACTTCGGCAACAACAAACAGACAGACTCTATCGGGGGACATTTTGAGCATGTGATTTTACATTTTACAACTTATTAAAAGTCTTATTAGAATATTATACAAATCCCTACCTAACTTTAGGTTTTTAGTGTAGTTAGGGTATATACTATATAGATAACTAATCCTACTACTATTATAAATGTGAAAGCTTGTGAGTACGGATGGATGGATAGATGTTTGTTACTCTTTCACGCAAAAACTTCCGAACGGATTTTGATGAAATCTGGTATAGTAGTAGTTTAGGCTCTGGATTAAAACATAAGCTACTTTTTATCCCGAAAAAGTACAGTATTCCCGTGGGATACCCGATACTACCTATATTTACGCGGTCGGAGCAGCGGGAAAGAGCTAGTAATCATTATAACGAATAAATAAAACCTAAGCTGTTTTTATTCAGTATATAATAGATAAAGTAATTAAAATTTATTTATTGGCGACCTCTGTGGCTCAGTGGCTGAACGTGTTGGTGCTCAAGCCAGGGGTCGCAGCTTCTAATCCCACCGAAGGAATAAAAAGTTTTTCCGTGTTCCTGGGTCATGGATGTGTCGGTACCCTTAACACAAGTTTTTTGGGTTTCACAAGGGACCAGATTTACGTGGTGTAAAGCGTCCATAGATATTACATTATATAAAATGGTTTGTTTATACCTACATCTCTTCTTAAATACATTTTGATTTTTAGCCCTAGCGTCGAGTCTTTCAGTCGTTTAGTTCAGTTTTCTTTACTTTTGTTATGTAACTTTGATGGTCTTTAGTATTTCGTACGATGAGATATTCGGCCGATATCATTTATCAATAAAATCTTTCGGTTCGGTAATGTTTTCTGAAACATGTACTAAGCAAAGTGTTATTTTCTAATTCTTACATATTTTGCTGTTTGACCAAACAAAAAGAAATATATTAAGTAGTATCTAATTAGGTATTACCTACAATCAACAACAACTAAATTCTGTGCAAATAAATTGCAACAATTATTAAAAAACCAATTTGAAAGATACGTTAAACGAACTTACTGGAGTAAGATGGAAATGTAATTCACGAAGTACTTCAAAAGATCGTACTCACGAATGTTAGAAAACTCGCTTTTATATGGAATCAAAGGCATCACAAGCTCGGCGTAAAGTTTACCTCATTAGTTCATAATCCGCCGGTTTAAGCTCGGTACGGGAAGACAAAACTTGATGAATCTTTCAAAAGCACTGCAAAGCTACATGCGGGATACTTTCGTTGATTTCAACTCAACTGGTGAATACCTGCGCAAACATTCAAAAGACATTTTATCTTCATAAAGTAAGCCGCTTATCTATTGTATTTTATCAAGAAAAATGTTTAGTCTCTCTCGGTTCCTAGATATATTAAGTATCGTCCATATACTGAACCACGATCATTCGATTAGCAATAATTATTCAGCTTGCGATTGTTAGACTTGAAACCCACGCTCATTTTCCTCCTCCATCAGGAGAAATATAAATAATGAGCTGTCCCAGAGGTATCATAGAAGAAGTATGCATCCTTCTCCGCAAGGTTTTTAATACAATCAAAGTATGAACAATGTTATTTGGCTCCGTCGACTGATGTTTGGGCGAGGTTAAATGAAGTGACACTCTCAGTAATATTCCGTCCGACGACCAATAGTTGAAATGAGTATAGTGTACCATGCACAATAAAGAGATATCTTTATTTTAAGTATTCTTATAGTTTTTATTATGCTTGTGTGGCAATAGATTTCCCAGATTTGAGTCAGGCAAAATGATTTCCCAAAATGTTTGCTTTAGGTAAACTTCGTATATTAAACGTTTTCATTAACTTTACATCTTAAACAATAATAAAAGGATATGATATCATCAAGAAGGCATAAAGGTAGAAAGTGTCAGAAAGTAGTCACCAAGCTGTTTAAATTACCTACCAATTTGAACAGCTTGGTGACTTCCTTTTTGACAATTTCTACCCTGTTGATGATGATTATTTACAGTTTTCATGGATGTATGAACAGTCCTACACATTGATAGTCATGCCAATGAATAAAATATCCTAAAATTTGTCATATAAACATAACAATCTTTATTTACAAGAAATGTGGGATTAGAGATGACAAATCATATGTTTAGCATGCAAATTTACAATAATAGTCTCTACAGAATTTAATTTTACATAATATTATGTTATATAATAATATGTAAATTCATAATATTTATGATAAAATTACGAAGTCTAGATGTCGCCCTGTGCTCGAATTCGCCAATAAAAATTTATAGAATTTTTAAGTTTGAACTTTTAAAGTGGTTTTTTGGCCCTTAGATAGAAAAAAAATATATAATAGTTGTGACAATCTGTCACAAATGTTCATTGTAGGTATCTATAAAACGTGCGTTAGTGTGTTAATAGTCTGAGGTTGTGTGTGTTGTTGCTATTTTCATTAATTGTATGTATCTCTTAGCATTATTTAAAAATATTAGCTTCCTACACACCATCCTTCAGATAAACTTTAACTGTGCCAAATATCTCCAATGCCTCCTCCGTTAGCACAATACTCGTGAAACTGTATTGAAAGATTTTGCTTCATGTATTAATTAATATACTAGCTGTTGCCCGCGGCTCCGTCCGCGTAAATAAAGTATCCCACGGGAATACGGCTATACTTTTTAGGCATAAAAATTAATATTTGTTTTAATACAGACACTTAACTACTACCATACTAAATTTCATTAAAATCTGTTCAGTAGTTTTTGCGTGAAAGAGTAACAAACATCCATCCAACCATCCATCCTCACAAACTTTCACATTTATTAGTAGGATAAGTAAAATATTACTAGCTGTCCCGACACACGTTGTTCTGTCTTAACTATGAACTGGAATAAATAAATTACTACAACCTACAACAAAATCTACACCCTGCATTTTTTCCAATATTTGTCACCGTTTAAACCTTCCCTGAACATTCACAATAATTTTAAGACCAAAATAAGTCAAATCGGTCCAGACATTCTACAGTTTTAGCGAGACATTGGAATTGCAATCCACTTTTATTTAATAGTAGATGATACTTAGGAACATATCAAAATATGCTGAAGTAGGTTTGTAATATTATTTGTCAGTGGGCCTCGTATTTGAGGAGCAATCGTCGACATCGACAATAATGAGCGACTGTTTGTGAATGATGATGAGCTGCTGAGTGGATACTCCCTGTCAGCGGAACGAGAGCCCTCCAATATAATTTTCACAAAGCAACACTCGCTGTTAAACTGTACTTAGCTCCTAATAGTATGTAAATTTAGCATTATTCGGCATTAACTTTGATTATATTGGGATAAAAAGAAATTTGTCCTCGACGAGTACTAAATTTGAAAATAAATAAGATACAATTATGTGTTTTCCTGTATTTATGATGAAAAATCTATGACAGAATTTAAGTAAATGAAATAACTTTTAGGTGACCTTGTCTAAAATATCTGAAGACAAGCTTCAGTTTTCGTTGTCTATACTTTACTTCTATACTGATATTATAAACAGGAGCAGTTTGTTTGTTTGTTTGCATTGAATAGACTCCGAAAGTACTGGATCGATTTTGACGAAATTTGGCCCACACATCGAACAGGCCACGGGAATGGACACAGCCACTTTTTATCGCGGGAAAATGTAGTGTTTCAGCGCGATTTCCTGTTGCTAATACGAAGTCGCGGGCATCATCTAGTTTAATAATAAAAAGTTTATAGTGTTTAGTAAGAAGTTCCCATAAGTATCCGTTAGTAGCGTCATAGTAACTACGACATTTAGCTAGATGGCTGATGGTATCCATGTGAGTATACATATGTCATACATTGACTCTATAAAGAAACTTTACACTAAGTTATACAATTTGAAGCTCACTCGACACTGCTACAAACAATATTACTATGACTGCAAAAACATTATCTACACTTATAACTACTACTTATAATCTACACTATATATATATATATATATATATATATATATATATATATATATATATATATATATATATATATATATATATATAAACCAATAATTCAATTCGCTCATCCAAACAGATGACTGACGAATTCTCTATCTTCATGTTTTCAATAATTATATTTCAAATAAACTCTGCGATCGGCGATGTGATAATAATTGTATTTATTTAGTGCTTTATTACAGTCATCAATTCAATTAAGTAAACATTAAAAGTAATTATTTTGCCCACTGTGGACCAGACATAATTGATTTTGTTTCGTAGACGTATTGGAATCAAAATAAATAAATACAATATACCGTTCTTGCTTTTGAAGTTTTTATTTTTATTAAATTATTCATTTATATCATTTACTAGCTGTCCCGACACATGTTGTTCTGTCTAAACTATGAACTGGAATAAATACGTAAATAACTATATCTACAACCTACACATCACAACTACAACATCTAAACCTACTTATTTTGGGTGTAGATTTAGGTGTGTTTTGCTGTCGTACAACAAAATACACCTTAATTTATACCCAGAAAAACCCGAACGCACCTTAAATATTTGACAGTCAAGTGACAAATTGGACACAGAGAACAGTTAGTATGGGAAAACTTTACTAGCTGTCCCGACACATGTTGTTCTGTCTAAACTGTGAACTGGAATAAATACGTAAATAACTATATCTACAACCTCACATCACAACTACAACATCTAAACGGTAGGTAGGTAGTACGAGAGGATACGGTTGAGGAATGGGACAGGAGATACGAAGTGGGAGGGACGGCCGGAACCACTAAGCTCTTTTTCCCAAGCGCTGCTGCTGCATACAAAATAGTCAAGAAAATAGACATAACACACCACACTACACAGATACTGACTGGACACGGCGGGTTCGCCTTCTACTTGAACAGATTCAAGTTGAAGGAGGACCCGTCGTGTTCATGTCAGCCAGGAGTTGAGGAGACGGTTCCTCACCTGTTACTCGAGTGCCCGATTTTTGCTAGCAGTAGATATGATACTGAGCAAAAATTGGGCACATCGATTACGGGTGAGAGCCTGTCTTCCATCCTGGGGGGAAAAAAGAGGGAAATATTCCTCTCTTATTGTAAGCAAATAACTGTGAGTGTTAACAGAAAAAACTGTGATAAATTGGTGTGATATTAGTGTAGGCTCTAGATTAAGTTTTAAATTGTGATAGTAGGGTTATATTGAATGTGTGTGCTGTTGTTTTATTTTGACATTTTTTTTATTGAATTGTGTTTGTATTTTATTGGAATTATTATTTATTGATTTTACTATTTTATTGACATTTTGAACTTGTAAATTGTATTTTGTTTTATTGAAATTTTTTATTGGATTGTATTGAATTTTAATGCGTCTTTAAACAACTGTATTTACTGTGTAAATAACTGACAAGTACATAATTGATGATTTTATTACTATGTAATAAAATCATCAACTATATATATTTATAAAATATATAAAACGAATGTACGCAATAGACGCAATAGATAAGAACGAAGAAAAAGTATTGTAAATGTAAAAATTAAAAAGAAAAAAGAAAAATTGTAATTTAAAAATTAGATGTAAGATATTTAGAAAAGAAAAATAGAAAAAGAATAAAACAGAAAAAGAACAAAAAAGAATACAACAAGCCCTGATAATGTTAGGGGGGCGGAAAAAAAAACATCTAAACGGTGAACGGTGGACACAGTGAACAGTTAGTATGGGAAAACTTAATTATCTTTTTTAGAAATTTTTCTCTCATATTTTTCAAAATTTCTCACCGCTTAAACCTCTCCTGAACTTCACAATTATTTCAAGACTAAAACTAGCCAAATTGGTTCAGTCGTTCTCGAGTTTTACCAAGACATTGAAACTGCAATCCATTCTTATACTTTAATCTTGTATGTATGTATATATTCGGAATGTCGACAACGGCTACAAGTATTATCATGAAATTTAGTATTCAGGGAGTTTTGGGGGAAAAAAGTCGATCTAGCTAGGTCTTAACCTTAGAAACTGCGTATTTTTAAGCAATATATGTTTTTTATTTCGTTGTGCAGCAAAAAATAAATAAAAGCATCAATTGCACGCGGCTTCGCTCGCGTGAAATTAGGTTTCAAACTTTAATTCCCTATTTTACCCACCTAGGGACTGAATTTTAGAAAGCGCTGAAATACGTAACTCTATATTTTTTTCGTACTCAATTTATACGAAATATCATGTAAATTTGTGCATGGAATAAAAAGTTTCAGAAACTTTTATCACCTTTTTTTGCTTTATGCATTCCCGGACTGGGTGCGAGATGAGGAGCGCACCCGGGGTTTTAGCCACTAAAACCCCTATGGTACTTCCTTCTCCGCTGCAGTGCTAGGCCGCTGGACCCACAAAAGCGATAACAGCAGCGGCCTAGCAAACGGCATCTGCATGACACTGCAGAACCTTCGCATGGCAGTTTCTTCTGATATCACTCCGGTAGAGTAGTCCAGGCACTGGACCATTGTTTCACCCCCTTGGGGGTTGCATTTTGAAAAATCCTTCCTTAGTGGATGCCTACGTCACATGAGAAATGCGTGTGCAAAATTTCAAATTTCTAGCCTTAAGGGTTTGGCCTGTGCGTTGATACATCAGTCAAACAGCTTTGCCTTTAACATATACTTAGTGCCTACATATACTATGCCTTTTACATATATTAGGTATAGTTTACATAATTATACTATGCCTTTTACATAGTAAATTAGGTATAGATTTCGACTCCCTTACGTCAGTCTGATTGGCAGCTTTGTTGCGTACGTACCTATGTATACCTTTTGCGTTGTTTGTAAATTTGGAATGTGGTGGTTTCGAATACCGGTCAGATTAATATTTTTGTGATTCTTATTGTTGGTTTTCTTATATATTTTTTAAATTATTTTATTCTTTTCGTTCTACTAAATACATAAAGTAAACGCCGAGGCAAAACTACTGAAGCTAGAAACGTAATATTTGGACCGTGGCTTCCTTTTGTGACGTGTAGGTTCACCAAGAAGGGATTTTGCGAAATTCCCCACCCCTAAAGGAGTAAACGGGTATCAACGTTTGTATGTATCTTTTTGTTTGTGGTCAGATCTGTTTGGAATTTCGTGATATTGCTCTTTGATTTGATTTACTAAAACTCGTAAATCAATATTTTCTAAAATTCGATCTCTTAAGGGGTAAAAAGGGGTAAAAAACTTTGTATAGGGAAAAAATATTAAACTTCGGCTTTGAACTTTGTAAATGTAGTCCTAAAAGAAAATAAGTAAACACGTGTTTTATGATTTTTCGATATTAAACCTCTAAAGATGAACTAGGGTATGAATATTTTTTTTTCAGAGTCAGACTCATGCTTGACAATTTTACTATGTGTTGTGTATTTTTGGAATGGTCTCTTTAAGCTCTTTATTTTAATACCACCTTTGATACACCTTCCACAGTCGGGGCGAATCTAATGATACCTCTGATGAATCTAATGACATAACGTTTATAGGGAAGTTCCAGAAATAAAAGTCTTCTTTCACTATATTTCTCAATATATTTCAGTATAACACAATTACTTTTTAATTATTGAAATTATTACAGCAATACCACAATTTGGGTCTACTGCCTTGGGTTGCTTCCAACAGAATGGCTGTCAAGCTCTACCCCAGCCCTCCCTAGGCTTGACTTCCCCACTATTCCTACCAAAGGGGCGTACATCCGGTTTATAAAATAAAAATTAATAAGCCGGATGTCTGGTCATGAGTACGATGATCTTTTCGTGCTCATGACCATAAAATTCAATAAATTAAATAATTATAATAATTCATTATAAATCAATATTTAAGGCTTTACTTTCAACATAAATTTAATCTAATATTTTACAGACATTATAAGTATTTTATAAAATTGCTTACACGTTGAAATCCGTCAAACTGTTTAGCCTGCAGAGCGTGTCAAAGAAATGGACATACATACATAAATACGCTAAAATAATTATTTTAGAAAAAAAAAATTAATAAAAAAATTATTTTAGAATCTGAGGTTCAATTTTAGAAATTCAAAATTACAAAAAAAAAATTATAGTATATAATTATTTAAGCCTACGTTACCCAGCATAATTACGATTCTATTTCTATATTAAAATCGGACCAGTAGTTTAGATGCTACGAGGGAATAAACATACATACATACATAGACTGCCAAAATCATTATCCTTCCTTTTGGCTTCGTCGTAGTCGGGTAAAAAAGGTTCCGTTTCCATTTACTATTTCCACGCAAAGGAATTTTTGCGGGCACCGGCTAGTCTTATATTATATTAAATCATTATCACGGAAACGGCTGCAAGTGTTTCCATGAAATTTAGTATGTGTTTTGGAAGAGAAAAATGGATCTTGCTAGGCTTTAAACTGTGCATTTTTAAGATATAATATTATGTTTTGTCTCTCGCGGTGCAACAACATATCAATAATTTCGCTTCTATTATATTATGATTATATGATTTATGTCAGTCCGTTTGGCAGTTTGGTATGCGAGATTCAAACCAAATTCGAAAATTCCGAATATGGTTTGAATAATTTCGGTCGGAAAAATATTTTTGTGACTCTTTTTATTTCCAAATAAAGGAAGCCGGTTATTTATATTTAAGAGAATATCATACTTAGATATCTCCTTAATCTTCTCTAAAAAGGTTTGTGTGGTTTTATGAAACCACGGTAAAAGTGAAACTTAATAACAAAATAGCGTGGAGCACTGGCACAAATGAGTACTAGTCTATACACTATACGGTCAGCTGATGCGAACTATAGGCGCCGCCATATTGGCCTCGGCTGCTCTGACGAGCGCCTTTCACTTTATCCCTACTCCGCGGCCGACCGTCACGCGACAGTTGTTGAGTGCCATAGTGTTTCAAACAGCTTGGACCCCTTGGAATTACGCCGAGATGTAGCTTCACTCTGCATCCTCTATCGGTTGTATCACGGGGAGTGCTCTGAGGAATTGTTCGGAATCATACCACCTGCAACTTTTCGCCATCGTCCCACGCGAAAAACATACCATCCTCATCACCTTGATGAGTGGCAGTCTTCCACCGTGCGCTTTACGCGTAACTTTCTGCCGCGCACTGTAAAACTCTGGAACGAACTGTCACCAGCAGTATTTCCGGACCTATACGACCTGCAAACCTTCAAGAAGAGAGCGTATTCCCTCTTAAAAGGCCGGCAACGCACCTGCAGCTCTTCTGATGTTGCGAGTGTCCATGGGCGACGGTAGTTGCTTACCATCAGGTGACCCGTTTGCTCGTTTGCCCCCTTATTTAATAAAAAAAAAAAAAAAAGGCATGCAACACAAAGACGAAAAAGTTTCACTTTAAAAAGTGTAATCTTGATTTAAAATATTTCTGTAGGATAAAATGCTGTTGACTCTTATTTACCTAACTCCTATTAGGTAACTGAGACAAATAGCTCAAAAACCACAAGCTGAAGCTCGTTGATCCACAATTCTACTCCGAGACGGGTTACTTGATAGCTGATAAACCTCACCACAAGAACAAAATACGAGATACAGCTGATAACGCATTCTACACGTCATATTTGAAAAAGAATTAAATTCCATGCTTCATACAAGAACTGCGTCATGCAGTCACGTACCTTCATATTAAATTCAGTATTCAAAATGGAACTAAAATTAAACCTGAAATATATCATACAATATGCATTGTTTTGCGAGAAATGTTAATAAGAAATAAAGAAATATAATTTATAGCAAATGGGTCAACAATTAATATAAGACTAGCTTTTTCTCGCAGCTTCGCCCGCGTAAATATAGTATCGGGTATCCCACGGGAATACTGTACTTTTTTGGGATAAAAAGTAGCCTATGTTTTAGTCTAGAGCCTAAACTACTACTATACCAAATTTCATCAAAATCCGTTCAGAAGTTTTTGCGTGAAAGAGTAACAAACATCCATCCATCCATCCATACTCACAAACTTTCACATTTATAATCGAAACGACACGACGAAAACATTAGTGTTCCGAGACGTGTGAACTACGGAACCCTAAAAAATATTTCAATACCATCACATCAGATACTTTTCAAAGTACAATTAAAGTACGTTGCTAATGGCCCTCGGGGGACTAACTCCTAAACCACTTTGGAGGCTGATTACTCAAAAATAGTAAATAGTAATACTTTATATGAAAGTCTTGTATGAAACCTTACTTTCCTTTAAAATACCTATTCAAAGATACCCCACAGGCCCACACGATGAGCTAGATTGAAAAAAAGTTTTATTCCCACTTCACATGTATGGAAGCCACCCCTAAAACATAAAATTATTATTAATTTATGATGCCGAACTTTAAATCTATACATAATCTAATAACTAAGTATACCGAATTTCATCTATTAATATTCATAATTACAGAAATTAGAAGGACGGACAGACAGACAGACGGACGGACAGAGCGAAACTACAAGGGTTCCTTGTACTACTACGGAACTCTAAAAACATTGAGACAGTGGTCGTACGGTAGACGTTTATAAAACGATATGAATTTTATAAAAGTTATATTTTATGCAATATTGTGTCAGCGTCACAATGCTCGGCCACGCATACCCCTGCAATAGGTAGTCGACGGGTCGCGCTAGCCTTTTTTGAGGTGCTAAGTGGAAAGAATTTTAAGGTCGTTGAATTTTCGCGTGTTGATGGAGAAGTCCCTGGGGAGCTTATTATTAAGTTTTGTGCCATTTCTGCCCATTGCGTTGTCAGCAATTCGATTATTTGTGGTTGGTTTTTTTAATCCTACTAATATTATAAAAGCGAAAGTTTGTAAACAGTGAATAAAATATTTTTCATCTTACGCCTACTTTTTCACTAAGGTGTAGTTTGTAAATTCAGGCTTTGTATATTTGGAGCGTGAAGTTATAAATTAATTTATAAAATAATAAGACCGTAGAGTCAGAACCTTGGCTCCAGACGAGATCTGATAACATTTTGTTAATGCGAGTCATAATATATTATAAGGTCTTTACCTATGAAATTGCCGTTTTGTATGAAAAAATTTAAACGAATTTTTTTCATGTATTTTTTATTTGTATTTATCGAAGTAATCACCCATGCAATCAATGCATCTTGCCAACGCAGTGGCAGTTTATTTATGCCCTTCTTAAAGAAATCAGCTGGACAGGAGGCAACAAATTCTTCAAAGGTACTGCCTCTCGGGTATTGAATTTTTTTCCCGCCAAGAAGTTATCAAAATTCTGGAAAAAGTAGTAGTCTGTAGGCGCAAGGTCTAGTGATTAGGGCGGATGACGGAGAGCTTCCAACCCCAGTTCTTGCAACTTGGAGACCGTCTGCTGTGCAGTATGAGGTCGCGCGTTGTCGTGCAGGAGCAGCGGAGACGAGCGATTGACCAATGCTGGTTAGATATGTACCAGCTTCTCCATCATTGTGTTCAGTTCTTCACAGTACATATCTGCAGTAATGCCCCGTTAGGTAAAAAGCTGTGATGAATCCCACCGGCGCTAGACCACCAAACAGTGACCATCACTTTTGTAGGGGTTAGTTTTCGTTTAGGGCATTGTTTAGGTGCTGAACCAGGATCCAACCAACTTGCTGAGTGCTTGCGGTTATCAAATAGAATCCATTTTTCATCTCAGGTAACAATACGGTTCAAAATTCCTTCATTTGTGTGTCTGTTGAGCAGTGCAAGGCACGTCTCGACGCGTATTTCGCGCTGGCGATCATTGAGTTCGTGGGGCACCTATTTGTCAAGCTAAAAAGCAAGGTAAAAAACCTTGCCAATTTGTCGCAAATGGACCAATATTGTTTTGACGCTAACGTCGAAAGCTGCTGCTAATTCAGCCAAATTCAGATTATGTATCATCAGCTTTCACAATCGCCTTTAATTCGTCATTGTCGACCAAAGTCTACGGACGACCGCGTGGTTCATTTTTCAGGTCGAAATTTCCAGAACGGAAGCGAGCAAACCAATAACAGGTGGTGCGTTGGTTTGTAGTGTTAGCTCCGTAAACGTCGTTGATGTTGCGTGCCGCTTGCGCCGCGTTGATGCCACGACGGTACTCATATTCCATAATTACTCGAATTTTTAACGTATCAATGATGACGAAAAAGATTGAAATGCGATGAAAATGTAACACAAATCAAGAAACAAATGACTACTTTTGGAAAAAGAATTCCATGTTTTTAAAATAAAATTAATTTGAAATTAGAATTCTTAGCCAAACAAAAATTATTTTGATTTGAAATAGCCAGTACTGCAGAACGGCAATTTCATAGGTAAAGACCTATTATTATGGTCTCGCCTTGGCGTCATTATATATGAAATTATAAATTTAAAATTAAAGTTATAAATTTTGAATTTAGAATATTTACATTACTTATTACTCGTCAAGTTGTCACAAAAATTGTCATTTCATTATGTCGTAATACGTAACTTTTGCCAAGCGTGGCGGGAGGCCCGCACTCGCCCCGTGTTCGTCATATATGATAACAGTTGTTTTTTTACATTCTAATAAAATAATCCCGTAGATAAACACGGCGAACCTCGTGGAATAGTAGATTGTAAGCCTAGGGTTAAGAATAATCAATTCCCGAGGTAGTTAGACTATACCGGCTAGAGTCCGATTAGGAATTAATTCTTTTACCCGTAGCAAACAATCTACTTTTCATTTAGAATATGAGGAAAATAAAACTAGTTGTTTGTCTAAACTATTTATTGATAATAATATATTAGTAGTGCCTATTTAAAATTAATAGTAAAATTAGGACAATTCGTGAAATTAAAAGTTACATTTTTTTTGGAATATTTATGTTGTTTGATATATTTTGAGAAATTTGACTGTTCTGGATCTCTGTAAAAGTAGGAGACTCTGGTATTTTATCAGACGATGGATTCCATCGCGGACACTCCCTGGAAGTTGTCGGCAGGGGCGAATTGGGGCGTATTTTTTTAGTTTCAGTTAAATTGGTTGAAATTTTAGTTTTATTTTGGACTGAATCCTCTATGTAGCCTTCAGCGACTGTACTGGATTTCCAGCCTCCACGTCTTTTTAACGTAGTCATTTTTGCCCCAGAATCGGCTAAAAGTGTCGCTGAAGTTCGTCTAAACCAGTGTCCGGTATACTGCTCACAGTTTGGTAAATTCAAATATGTTGCTATCTGCTTCGGCATACCTGAGATTTTATTTTTACCGATCACTTGTTTATAGCATTTTCCCTTCTGATAGTTGAGAAAAAAGCGGTCCGTTTTACATCACTAGGTCCCATTTTTTGATATTTCTTTACTAAACTCTTCTTTTACTATAAACGAGCGCTCAATATGTATCTTTGTTTTAGTCAGTTTTACTAATAATAAATCGCCTTGACATTCAATGTCGTTAATTGTCAAATTTGTGAGTTCACTGCTTCTGCAAGCGCCGCTTATACCGAATATCAATTCGACCTGTGAAAAACATGTAATTATTTTAGTATTTGTGTAATAAATACGTTCATATTTAGAATAAATCCATAAATACTTAGGTAAACTTACCTTCACTGCCAAATATATCTCGTCAGGAGCATCATTTAAAAAAAAATCCACCTCATGAGATGTGAAAACTTTAGATTTCTTACTCTTGAACCCCTGCGACTGTCTTTTCAAAAATGCTGTTAAATTATGATTTTTTTTCAAATCTACATTGTGTTTTACATTAAGTGTACTCTTGAGCATTGAATATGGGCTCCATACTGTAATTTGCTACACAGTCCATTAAAATGTAAGTTTATGTAAGAAATACACTTTCGGAAAACGATTTTATATTCTTGTCTTCTCGCCACTTCATAAAATCATTGTATGTGTTTATATATCTTTCTTTCGATATTTTTGGCACAAGATTTTCTATGACACAATTTGCCTCGTCTGTAATGGAATCTGTTGTCAATATTTCGCTTGAACTCATTTTTAATATTCATTTCAAATCTTAGCACAAAAGTCCGTCTCAGATACATACTTAACAGATTTTAGTATCCCGCCAATTTGTGTTGACTTTTTAAATTTTAAACATGGAACTTGCCACTCGCCGCGTAATTGTCGCGGCACTCGCAGGTTATTCCGCTCAAAGAGTTTGCGCTAAATTCACACTGGCTGTTTAGAAAGTCATGTCATTTTTTAATAGTTTTTTTTACATAAAACTCTTCACAGCTGACAGCAGTTCTATTTTTGAAGTTTTGAAGACCCTCGGGCCGGAATGAATTTGTATGAGTTTTTCCCTGATAGCTTTATAAAAGGAAAGCAGCATCTTCCACCCAATAATCAGATCAAAACAACACTACTTTCCGAGTATGAGAAACGAAAAGTGTTTTGTAACACCATAATCATCATAAAGACAAACTCTAGTAACTAAAAGTTTCATTTGTATTTTTTATAGCGAGTTTGAGGGAAAAAAATGGAATATTTTAAACTCAATTGACGAATTTGGCACAACTTTCTTACAGATTCAGATATTAATAATCTGAAACAGATTTTCAAGATTTTTTAGACATTAGAATGGTTGTGGACTTGATAGGACCATGCTTTATATAGTAGCCAAATACCAGGAAACCCCTGGTTACGATCAAAATACATTTATACCTACATCGGTTACTTTTTCCTTAATATCGTGAAAGAAACACACTAACGCAACCATCCAAAATGGCACAAAATCAAATTTTAGGCTTAGAAGAAGGTCCGGAAACTAGATGAAAAAATAAAAGACTTTAGAATTTTTGCACCCTCCAAACTTGACCAGACCAGACCGGTCTATAGGTAGGATATATATATAAGACAATATCTATCAGGAATTGGATACCTATTCAAAATAAACAATTGTATTGCTCTGTAAACCAAAGAAACGACATTTAAAGTTTATTATTTTAAATAGTCAATTCCTTATTTATTTACTAAGTAATTTAATAATTAATGTTTATTCACGATAAATTCTCTTATCTGTCAAAGCCAGGCTGCTTTAAGAAAAGAGTTGGCCGCTATTGCAGCGTCAGCGCCATCTACATAATACATAGGTAAACGGAAACAGTTTACCGACAAACAAACTAAAGAAATAATATTATTTCTTTACATCTCCCTCCACCAAGGGAATAATTTTCACTTATCTACATTTATTTATTTAAAACTTAATATTTATTTTCTTACCATAATATAACAAGCTCTGTTTTTCTATACATCTATATTTTATGGAGATATTGGTATAAGTTTTGTGATATGGAAAAGGTTTGACTCTGACTTTTTATGACCTGTATTAATTCTATATATTGAATTAGATATTTTTTCAATAATATTATATGGTCCAATCCTCAGCTCATCCTATTTTTTTCTATTTAGTTTATTCCCATTCTCGACATATACCAAATCCCCTGTATTTAAATTATATTGTGTTCTATTCTTGTCAAATATTTGTTTATTGTAGTTATGGGATGTTACTGAATTTTGAAATGCTATTTTCCGGTCCCTAATCCAGCCAACTTCTGTTTTATCCCTTTTTAGTTTATCTGGCAAACAAGAAACATCTGTACCATCCAACAAGTATTTTGGTGCAAAGCCAGTAATTGTATGTTCTGTACTATTGTACTTATCTACACAGTCATGAGGAATTGTTGTCCACGCTGTTTTATTTTTTTTTCGTTTATTTTACATCTTATTTTATTCACAAGCGTTTGATTAAGTCTTTCATTTAAGCCGTTAGAAAATGGGGAATTTACTGCTGTGAAGATAATTGGTATTGATTTTTCATTTAAAAATATTTTGAATTCTTTAGAGTTTATTCCTGGGTATTGATCGGTGAGAAGAATCCCAATTGTGTCAAAATCTGTAACATTATTAATTAGTTTAA
Source organism: Phengaris arion (assembly GCA_963565745.1). Classification (NCBI taxonomy): domain Eukaryota; kingdom Metazoa; phylum Arthropoda; class Insecta; order Lepidoptera; family Lycaenidae; genus Phengaris; species Phengaris arion. The sequence goes on along the minus strand of OY751432.1, from coordinate 32,595,172 downwards.
TAAAATCATTAGAACTTTGGGTTTTTGAAGTAACAATATAAGCATAACGTGTGAAGTGATCTACTAGAAGGTGTAAATACCGTTTTGTTGATCGTGAGCCCCCAAAACCTCCAATTGTATCTATTGAAACTATTTCAAAAGGTCTTGTGGCGGGACCTAATTGTGACATCAGGCCATACTTATCATGCCCTTTCGTTTTATTTTTTATACATATTTCGCAACTCTTACAATGTTCTCTTATATTTGTAGTTAAATTTTTTGCTGTATATAATGTACTGATTTTCTTTTGCATTTGTTTAACCCCTAGATGACACATGTTTTCATGTACATCTTTAATAATTTTTTTACTGAAATTTTCTGATAATATTATTTTCTCACGTTTCCTATTCTTTTTAAAATAAACATTTTGTTTTGATATTAATTTTGTTTTATTATTTTGAATATCTTCATTGATTTCTTGATCTGTAATAATATCATTTAATTTTATCATGTTTACATATTTCAATTGTTCAACTGTGTATACACTTGCATCCAATACTGGGTTCCTACTTAAACAGTCTGCCTCTATGTTTTCTCTACCTGGAGCATATTTAATTTTAAAATCATACTGTGATAAGTAGTAGGTCATATCGCCCAATTCGTCATCTGTCCTAGACCTAATATTTAAATGTTCCAATGGTTTGTGATCAGAGCAAACTGTAAAAGATTTTCCCATTAGCCAGTATTGCCAGTACCATATAGCTTTTTTAATTGCCAAACATTCTAAATAAACTGCCTTTTTTTCTTTTGTACTTGATTTTATTTCTTTGAGAAGTATGCTACCGGCTTATTTTTTCCATTTGATTGTGTTTGCTTTAATACTGCCCCAATTCACTCTAAAGATGCATATGTGTAATTATTATAGGCAAATTCTGATCAAATATTTCTAAATTTGGTTGTGAACACAATAGGTTTTTTATCTTTTCAACTGACTGTTGACAATCCGCAGACCAAATAAATGTTTGATTTTTTCTGAGTAAGTTATGAAGAGGTTCTAAAATAACTGCACTTTTTGGTATATATTCATGATAGAAGTCAATTTTTCCTAGAAATTGTCTGACATTCTTCTGAGTTTTTGGTAATGGATTTTTTTTTATTGAAACTAAATTATCTTTTATTGGCCGTACTGTGTTATTATGTATTATATGGCCAAGGTATTTCACTGAATCTGAAGCAAATGTACATTTTTTAAACTTCAATCTAAAACTCTCCTTTTTTATAGCTTCTAATAATTGCGCTAAATGGTTAATGTGCTCAGAGAAAGTCTTAGAAAATATTAAGATATCGTCTATGTAGTTAACTGCAAAGTCAGTAAGCTTATACTTTCTTAAAATGTTACAGAATATCATTTGAAATATGGCTGGTGATGTCTTCAACCCGAAAGGTAAACACGTCCATTGATAATGTCCTTCCTGTGTCACAAAGGCTGTTTTCTTTCTATCTTCAATTCGTAGTGGAATTGACCAGAAGGCTGAATTGATGTCCAGTGTTGTAAAATATTTTGAGTTTCTTGTCTTAATCACTAGATCATCGATCAAAGGAAATGGTTGAGCTTGAGGGATAACTATTTTATTAAGATCTCTGAAATCTATACAAAGTCTTGATTTCCGGTTTTCCTCTTTCTTGAAAGCCAAAATTACCGGTGCCGCAAATGGACTATATGATTCCTCTATGAGGTTTCTGTCAAGTAGCTTTGCTATTTGTTGTTCTATTTCTTTTTTGTCTTCCAAGGAACATTTGTAAGGTCGTTTGCTACAATATTTGTCCATGAGTAGATCAATACGAGCTTCATATTTCCTGACTGTGCCAATGTCATATTTGTCCTTTGCAAATATGTATTTGTAAGTATCTATTAGATTGTCTATTTCTGACTTTTGATGAGTGTTTAAATTGCTTATACTTATTTTGAAATCTTCTTCTATTATATGCTCATTAAAATTTATAAAATATAAGTTTTTCTCCTTTCCAACTTCCTTAGAAGTATCGATTTTTATGTTATCTTCACTCATAGAACTTTCTTCTTTCACTTTTGTTTCTCTTCTTTAAAATATGTTCAAATTCTCATCTTGAACCAGTCTAAATTGTTTTATAATGTCCAGCCCAATCAGAAACTCACATTTAAATTCTTCTCCGTCAATTATGTATACATCAGCATTCTGTTCCATATCAAATATTTTAATTTTAATTGTTGTCAAATCCATTGTCTTTTTAACACCATTTAAATTATCATTTAAGTTATCATTCTTAGAATGATCTTTTCCTTTTTCTTTCAGTTTTATTAATTTGGAATTAATTACAGAAACGTTTGACCCTGAGTCATATATACCAAATGATTCTAATTGTGTATTTAATAATAGTTTGACTTTAATTAACGGTGTTATTATTCGTTTTTTTTATCATCACAATTTAGCTCGACACCAATCACTGAATTATTTACTACTCTATTATTATTTCTCTTATGACTTGATTCTTCAAACGGCTTGAATCAACACTTTTCCTCTGGATGAAACCGGACGCCTTTATTCAAATTTTCACAAGTCTTGCATGGTTTGATTATTTCAGATTTTCCTTTGTAATCGGGGGTGTTCCTATTCTGTTTGTTGAAATTATTTTTTTTCGTTATATATTCATGTTTCGTAATTTCTTTGAACAGGCTTGCGGTGGATTTTACAGTGTCTCTATCAATTTTATCTATAACATACACGGGTAAACCCATAACAATTAGATTTATCATTGTTTGTGTATCAATGTGCTTAACCTCTAATAATAGCCTCTCTTTTTTGTGGCATATTCCAGTAATGAACCAGCTTGAAATCTAAATGTAATGTAAAAAGCATACTTGACCAACCTTTATTTCCATATGTTTCACAAAAGTTGTCATTCCATATTGCCCATTCAGAGTTCACTGTTAATTTTATTAACATACTGCTATACCAATCTAGACACTGTTTTTCTAAGAGATGTTTCAAAATCTCTATTTTCTCTGTATCTTGTAGGATCTCGAATCTTTTACATTCACTCTCAAATTCACTAATCCACTGTTCGGCATTTGATGTTTTATTCGAAATTTTTTCCATCAAAAACCTTTCTGCAGTTTTTCCTATATTCTTTTTCTCTGACGCATTGTTATCTGTATTATTGTGCGAAGACGTCTCCCGCTCTGTAATCTCGTCTAGATACTGATCACCAAACTGTATATTTTCACCTACATCAAGATATATTTGCCTCAAATCCGTATTAAGAGGAATCCATACTGAACGTGTTTGGTGTCTTTTTTAAGGGAATTTTTAATCTTCGTAAATACGTTTGTAGACAATATCGCTGTGTGTATACTTACGGATTTAAATTCATCCGGAATCGCAAAAATACCGCCATCCGGTGTTTCATTTGAGGTTATGCATATTATATTTGTTTTTCCGTCCGTGGAACCCAATACTCCAAACTTAAACCTTAGTTTTTCCATTCTTCTTGTTATTTTACTAGAAATGTCGTTTTATAAGACAATATCTATCAGGAATTGGATATCTATTCAAAATAAACAATTGCGTTGCTCTATAAACCAAAGATTTTATTTTAATAATTAGTACACTTAGTAATAATTACACCGTTTATTGTAAACAATATTATCCTACCTTTAAACCAAAGAAACGACATTTAAAGTTTATTATTTTAAATTGTAAATTCCTTATTTATTTACTAAGTAATTTTATAATTAATGTTTATTCACGATAAATTCTCTTATCTGTCAAAGCCAGGCTGCTTTAAGAAAAGAGTTGGCCACTATTGCAGCGTCAGCGCCATCTACACAATACATAGGTAAACGGAAACAGTTTACCGACAAACAAACTAAAGAAATAATATTATTTCTTTACATCTCCCTCCACCAAGGGAATAATTTTCACTTATCTACATTTATTTATTTAAAACTTAATATTTATTTTCTTACCATAATATAACAAGCTCTGTTTTTCGAAGTCGAAGTTGACGAGTATGACGATCGATCGACGACGTCGTCGACGATGACGAAGTAGACGAAGTCTACGGGATTTGTATGTCAGAATTAGAAATATGTTTCAAAGACCTTGATTTTTATAAGAACAATGTTTATTTGTTAAGTTTCCTTAGCAAATACACAAAACCTTTGAAACATAAAAATCCGACAATTAAACAAAACGAAACAAAATTTAACCAAAACTGGCTTGGGTATTCACCAGTGTCAAGTTAATAAGTTAATAAAAAGGCGCGACAAAAATAATGGTTACCTTGCGATAGAAATATAATATTTTCGTAGAACATAATATTTGAATTATTTCCAAAACTTGAATGAAACTGATATTATATTGTAACTTGAGTACTGATGGGCTATTGCAAAGAGTGCGCTAAGAGCACCTTAGCACCTTTATTCAGATTGGTCAGAAATCAGCTTGGTATAGTTCTATTGACTTTAGACATATATATAAAGGGTCAGATATTTTTCGCTTTTATCCTAGTCCAGTCGGGTTTTTTTGCAAAGATCCTGAAAATTGTTTGGAAGATGGAAATTTTATTTTAGAATCAAATAATCCGCGGCTCTTTGCAATAATCCTAGGATTTTCGCAAAGATCCTAATTTTCCAATTATCCTAGAACATTAGAGTGTGTGATAGTGAAATAATTTTTTTGGAACTGTATATTTTCAAAAATATCCTGGGTCACTTGTTACAAGTTCAAACTATAATGTAATTTAACCAGGTATTTTACATTTAAGCCATTTAATCTTGATCTCTTATAATTTGGAAAACAACTTCTCTGTTTTGTATCTATATAATAACTCCCCCGCACCGATTTCGGTGACGGTGGCCGGTTTCATTGAAACCAGGCCAGTTATGCAGGAGTAATTTTTTATAGTGCCCAAGTGTGTGCGCATTACACAAGAGCACTCTCTCCTCCTTTACTCTCATAATCCGGTGGGACGGATGTCTGACACGACTGGCGAGAGATCAGGCGTCGGTCCGTCTTTTTACATGCCCATCCGACGCATGGGTCATCTTGCCTGCATTGTACTAACCAAACTTGGAAACAACATTTTTGTTGTTCCAATGCGGAAATCGAATCCATGACCAATGACAAAAAAAAAACGATCTCTTCGACAGTATTTTTGGCATGGATTTAAAAACTCACATCAAAATATCGCAAAATGGAATGAATTAATGTAATTATTCTAATAGCTACAAATTTATTCGGTCTATTAGCATACTCCAATTTAATAAAATCAATAAAAATTCTTCGGGCGTCAGCAGTTACGACAAAGTTACACGGAAAATATCATATTTTAAAATTTAGGAGGGCAATTTTTGACATTGAAAAGCGATGGTGTTTTGTGTTACAAATGTTTTTTTTTTTTTATAACATTTTATAACATTTAAGATCAGTTGCGGAAATCAGCGGCTTCTATTAAATTTAACAACTCCTCAGAACACTCCCCATTGTAAATTCTGTAAAGTATGCATAGGGAAGATAGATCCCTAAGCAGTGCCAAAGGATCTAGCCGATTGGCAAGTTCAGGATCGTCGACAATCCGAGATGCCCTACGTTGGATTCGGTCAAATGGAGATAGCTGATAACCCGGGGCCCCGGCCCAAAGGTGGCAACAATACTCCATGTGAGGCCGCACCTGCGCCTTATACAGTTTAAGGCGGTGAGCCGGCCTGAAGTACTGTTTGGCCCTGTTGAGTACTCCGAGTTTTTTGCAGGCCATTTTAGCCTTGCTCTCCAAATGACCGCCAAACTGGACAACACTCGAAATGTCGACGCCTAGAATGCCAATGTTTGGCTTGGCACAAAGGTGAGTGTTTCCGAAGAGTGGTGATGCGACAAAGGGGGCTTTTTTAGTAGTAAACGCGCAAACTTGAGTCTTAGAAGGGTTGAACTGGACTAGATTTAGTCCCCCCCAATCGGAAATTTTCACAAGGGATGATTCGATTTCAGACACAAGTTTGTTCCGATAGTCATCGACGTGATCTCGAGAGATATCGCTGCGGCCGAAATACAGTGCATCCACGGTACTGTCATCCGCATAGCAATGTATGCCATTGGTATGCAATAAATCATTGATATGCAGAATGAACAATGTCGGGGATAACATGCAGCCTTGGGGAACACCAGCATTTACGGTCCGGGGGTCCGAGCATGAGCCGTCTACGACGACTTTAACTCTCCGTTCCGCAAGGAAACTGCCGATCCACCTACAAAGTCTCTTAGGAAGCCCATAGGAAGGAAGTTTCGATAGTAAGGCTTTATGCCAAACCCGATCGAATGATGAAAAGTACGGATTAATTTTATTATTAATCATATTTTTAATTAATGTACCATCAGAGTTTCATTAATAAAAAAATATCGGTTGTCTGTAAGGTCGGCTTACTGACGATAGTTGAACGTGACAACGTCAACAACAACAACAACAACAACAACAATAATAATAATAATAAAATGCGAGGTAACGCTGGTACTTGGTAACGGTAACAGGTAACGGTACTTGGTAACGCATGAGTCATGATTTTTCGTGTGTGCAGCCGGCTCCATCGAATTATAAGACGTTATCACGTCAAAAATCTTGAGAACTTGTAAGTTTCAGAAAATATTGTTCCTGTCACTAAGTAGTAAATTTTATACAAGGTAGTTTAATTACTTAAGCGTTTCTTCGACCCTGGGGGCGGCCAAAGTTTTATTTTATTGCACTACTTCATTACAAGTTCCTACAAATTTACTTTTACTGCTATTTGTTTCTTGAATTATTTATATTCTCCGCCTTTAAATCTATGGCAAGTAAGAATGTTGAATTGCTAGTTTTATGCTCTTTCTTAAGCGAAACAGTTAACAAAAAACCTACGTTAACGTTAGTAAGCCTACCGCTATATTTCTAGAGTGAGTCTAGAGTGTAAAAACATTTTGTGAGGCATCAGATATAATAGATAGGAGTTAGAGAGAGAGAGAGAGTAGGAGATAGGAGTTGTAGATGGTCAAACTGTATAAGAAAAAGTACGCTAGAAAACTGTACCTACAATGAAACGGAAAAACAATATTTATTGCTATCAGTATCTATCTTATGAGAAACAGAAATAAAAGATAAAGCCAATATTTTCTCTTCTTAGGCTTGTCTCTAAACAATCTTCATCATCATATTGTGTGCTGAATTTCATTCCAATCAAGTTAGCGCATGATCTACGATATTGTTACAATGGCTACATTAATTATTACATAGTATAGTATATTAACATGGTGAAATTGTATTCTTGGGCTGCTCAGTTAAATCACTTCACTTCACGCAAAGACATCAACCAAAAACAACATTATTACTGGAATTTTATTACACCAATAATAACAGCATTAAGTACTTACACAAGGTCTTCAATTTTAATGAATTTATGGATCCTTTGTTGCTTTTGGATGTTAAACGGAAGGCGAAGAGAAAGATAAATACAAATTTTAATTTATCTCGAAATTGGTTTTATCAACATAGGTTTGTGGCGGACTAATTAGCGCCACAAATTCTGAAATTCCTTTTCTGAATCGTCTGAATATATCGATACAACATCCGAAATGCGTACAAGTGGGCTTCGGCTTGACCGAGCATACCACCTCGCTCGGTCGGAGATCATTTGGGGCTTCCACAATACCCACAGGTTCTAGAACCAAGACCAAGTTACATATGTTTAAGTGCTTATTACACTAACAAATTAATTTCTATATTATTTACGTACTAACATTTTCAACGTGCCCTTGGTGAAATATTAGCACAATGCAAGGCACACGGTGTATTTCTTTACAAACTGTCTAAAATTCATATCACGCAGTGGAGCTTGTCCAAAAATTAGCACCGTCTTCCTAATAACTTCACATAATAAGACCATTCGTATTCAGCAGACAAACATCACGGGAATCAATTCGTGGGAATTCCACTTATATTTACTTATTTTTGTATTCATAGTACATATTTATATCGCGACAATCTAGTGCTGTGGTAAATAAAAGGACTTTTTACCCGCATCACACTATTATTATGAATTCTGAAAGTTTGACTTTGAAGTTTGTCTTACACGCTGAAACGGCTGAACGGGTTTGAAATTTTTGGCACACAGATAGCTGGTAGCCTGTGTTAACAAATAGGCTACTTTTAATGCAGGGGAAATGAAGGAGTTACCATGGGATAGATTACTTCTTGTGCGAATAAATTCGTGGGTCACATATTATAGTTCAAAACTACTATTACAATTATTATGAAAGTTTGTGAGGATGGATAGATGGATGGATGGATATTTGTTACTCTTTCACGCAATAACTACTAAACGGAGTTTGAAGAAATTCGAAATAATAGTAGTTTCAGCTCTGGAGTAGCCTTTTTGTTAAAAAGGCTACTTTTTATCCCGAAAAAGTACAGCGTTCCCGTGGAATACTATATTTACTAGGCAAAAGCCACTTCTAATAAACATTTAAATCAAACAGTGAGGTTGAGTAACCCATATAACCTGTATTACTTGTATTTCTGTAAATCTGGTTTTAGAAGCTCTCGCTTCCTGCACATTTCCGCGTCCCGTCAATTCCGAATTGGAAGCCGCCTATTACAGGTCGCATCCGTCGCGAGTCGGCAGCGACTTACTTCCGACCGATTCCGCACCCGGCACCGCCTCCCTCGACTTATTCCTTCCAAATTCCTATATTTATTTGTAGCTATTTCCCCGACGCTCGAGTCGACCTCTCAACAAAGTTTATCCATCTACCTGCAATTTGAATACAATAAAAAAATAATTGCATGAACATCCTACTTAGGATTTAAATAATATTAAAGTTTTTAAATTATTCAATAGATCCTTGATCGAAGAAGGATACTATCACAGGTACGACATGACGTATCTTTATTTGATCTTACCAAGGATCTTACCATTTCTCATTAATTTCAGAGTGCTAAGTGTGAGTTTATCTTTTCGCATTCGATCGTGAGCACGTTTGGCGTTTACTAGGAATTTGTATGTGATTTGACCTAGTTGTCGCGTTTACAACTAGGTGGCGCTGTACAAATCTCACACTTAGCACTCTGTAGAGTGTAGATTATCGTGGGACATGTCTTTGGCACATGTCATGGTTTTGGCACATGTCTTTTTTGGATTTCTGTAAATTATTTCCTGTAGAATTAGCCAATTTAGTCGACCTAGTTTGACGCGCATCACTCAAGCCGTTGCGTCACAGAGATCTGAAATAGATCGTCACCTTCGATGGAGCCGCTGTATTCTAGTTAGGTTAGTAAATAATGCGATTACTTGTACGTAAACAGCAGATAATCTAAGATTTAACAACAGGCTCACTGTCTCTTGTACAGAAACTCAATTAGTTAAACTGAGATTCAATAATTATATCTTATACTTTAAACGAGACAATCTTGTATATATATATAATCGTAAACTCGGAAACGGCTTCCAGCATTTCCATGAAATTTAGTATGCAAGGACTTTTGGAGGAGAAATATCGATCTAACTAGGTTTTATCCCTGCGAAACTGCGCTTTTTTAAGTTATATATGTTTTTTCTTTCATCGTGCAACAATATGCCAATAATTTCGACTCTAATATGTCAGTCTGACTGGCCGTTTGGTATGCATATGTGTAATTTTTGTTTTTTTTGGATCGTAATGTGGTGGGTTCGAACCCCGGTAAAATACTTTTGTGTTTCTTTCTTTAAAATCTAATAGAGCTCCGAGCAAAGGACGTTTATCCTACCTGGGTAGGTACTTATTATTATTATGCCTTACCTTTTTAGATACTTTAATAAAGAAATAGATCTATATAGAAATCTATTGCAGGAGGTTAAATTTATATAACTTTTATTTATAACGTTAGATAAATTATATCCTCACGATTGGAAATTACTGAGAAGTCAATGTTTTATGATAGAATAATACCTATATTTAAAGAACCCCGATGGGTACAATAAAATAAAATGTATGTTATATTTGTATTATATGACAGCGACCACATTTAAAGCTCTCGGCCGGCTTACCGTCATTATTTTAAAATATGTCGGGCCTTATTATTTTCTCTAACATACATATATAGTTGTTGCATTTTAACCGACCTGTTTTATAATAAGCGTATCATGTTGTGCATCAATCAAGCGCACATTTCCTGTGCGGAGACTTGAACTCCGAGATTCGTGTTGAGCCTCCGCCTTTGCCAAATTGTCATTCATACTGTCACCGCAGTCACTGCAGTTAAACTTTAGAAAATGGAAATAAAGTGAATCTAAATCTTGTTGTTCTGGCCGTTGACACTGCGGAACAAGTTAGCGCTGCTTTGTTGTTTATCATGTCCTATCAACAACGGTATGACGCGTTGACTTGAAGAAAGTGCTTGAGACAAGCGAAGTCTACATACGATAGGTACGTCAAGTGAATGTGCTATTAGGTAATCTAATTCATAAGCAGGTAGAGTTTTCACATTATTTGTTTGTATTATAATAATGGAAATGCTAATGGCCTATGGAAAGGTGAACATACTAGTTTAAATAAACAATACATTTAATAATAAGATACAAATGACCATGGAGATACGCAATAAAATTTTAATTTTTCTAGATTTAACTGTTGATATAAACCTTGGCTATCATAAATTTAATATATTTAGGAAACCCACGTACAGCGGAAATTATCTCCATGCGAACTCATGTCATCCACACCAACATAAACACGCTTCATTTCATGCCGACTACTGAATGTACCCCTAGACGCAAATGATTTCAGAGCAAAACTAAACACCATTAAACATATTGCCGTAAATAAAGGCTACAAAAGAGAGTTGATGGACATAATTCTAAGAAAAGCGAGGAAGGAAATGAAAGAATAAATTCTGTACAACCAGACGGAAGACAAAGAAAAAACAAGAAACATGTGGGTAAAAATTCTATACTTCCGCCCTACTCCCTACCCCTACTCCCTACCCTGATCCTACAGATTCCAGAGGATTCTACAAAACAAGGAGACTAGAGTGGCGTTGTACACCACAGGTTCACTAAAAAAATTACTGTGCAATAATAAGGATAAGTTTGAAATCACGGACAATGTATTTACAGTCTCACTTGTGATACATGTGGATATAGGTCAGACGGGGAGAAAGTTTAAATCTAGAATAAAAGAACATTTAACAGCTTGGAAGAAGAAAACTGAAAGATCTACGTTTACCGAACTTCTAAATAGTAGAGGAAGGGGTGGTAATTTGGAAGCCTACTTTGTTTTTTGAATATTTAAAAAAAACTTTTGGACTAATCATCTTGAAAAGTGACTTTGTGTACTTCAAAACTTATTAGCTTTTATATTAGGAACGAATAAACAAAATAAAACCACTCATCATAGGAAATAATTAGCTTTATTATCAAAATGAAAAAAAAGGAACCCGGTTCCATACTACCCGCACCTTTGGGGTTCCAAATTCAAAATCTTACTAAATTAACAAATAAGCAAGAAAATCACAGCTAGTTAAAAGATACATTTAAACTTACCTTCGATAATCTGAATTAGTGTGCATGGACTCCCTATAACACGCACTGAATTTGTTTTAAACTAAAACAAAAACTTTGTACAGTTTTTCCAACGGAGAGAAAAAAAACATTTAAGTTTGACGTGAAATGTCAGATGTGTGTGACAGATCAAATTCGATGTAAAATTGGCGCTAGTGGTAGCAAATACGCTCTATGGTACCAGTACAACGTAGTTACATAGTTTTTTGATAGATGTCACTGCCTGTTTCTGAGATACTAAGGGGTTCCAAAATAACAACAGATTCCAAATTACCACCCCTTCCCTATAATAATGAACACAACATTGACCCCGATAAAAATATAAAATACTAGCTGTTGCTCGCGGCTCCGCCCGCGTAAATATAGTATCCCTCGGGAACACTACTTTTTCGGGATAAAAAGTAGCCTATATTTTAATCCAGAGTCTAATCTACTACCATACCGAATTTCATCGAAATATCCACGCTTTCACATTTATAATATTAAGTGAGGATTTACATATATTACCAACAGGCAGGAAAATGGATGCATTAGAAGCGCTTGAAATTAACAGACACAAAAAACTTTCTAAATGACCTTTGCCTTTGGAGTTCCATATTATTGCAAGACATTTAATTTAATTATTATTCATAGTTTAACTATGTTCTACATTTCACCAATAATCCAATTTATATGAATTTTTGACATCGTTTATTAATTTTAATTTTGACGTTTTAATGTCATATAATTTATTTGCCATTATTTATAATACAACGTACAGCGTACAAGTGGGCTTCGGCTTGACCGAGCATACCACCTCGCTCGGTCGGAGATCATTTGGGGCTTCCACAATACCCACAGGTTCTAGAACCAAGACCAAGTTACATATGTTTAAGTGCTTATTACACTAACAAATTAATTTCTATATTATTTACGTACTAACATTTTCAACGTGCCCTTGGTGAAATATTAGCACAATGCAAGGCACACGGTGTATTTCTTTACAAACTGTCTAAAATTCATATCACGCAGTGGAGCTTGTCCAAAAATTAGCACCGTCTTCCTAATAACTTCACATAATAAGACCATTCGTATTCAGCAGACAAACATCACGGGAATCAATTCGTGGGAATTCCACTTATATTTACTTATTTTTGTATTCATAGTACATATTTATATCGCGACAATCTAGTGCTGTGGTAAATAAAAGGACTTTTTACCCGCATCACACTATTATTATGAATTCTGAAAGTTTGACTTTGAAGTTTGTCTTACACGCTGAAACGGCTGAACGGGTTTGAAATTTTTGGCACACAGATAGCTGGTAGCCTGTGTTAACAAATAGGCTACTTTTAATGCAGGGGAAATGAAGGAGTTACCATGGGATAGATTACTTCTTGTGCGAATAAATTCGTGGGTCACATATTATAGTTCAAAACTACTATTACAATTATTATGAAAGTTTGTGAGGATGGATAGATGGATGGATGGATATTTGTTACTCTTTCACGCAATAACTACTAAACGGAGTTTGAAGAAATTCGAAATAATAGTAGTTTCAGCTCTGGAGTAGCCTTTTTGTTAAAAAGGCTACTTTTTATCCCGAAAAAGTACAGCGTTCCCGTGGAATACTATATTTACTAGGCAAAAGCCACTTCTAATAAACATTTAAATCAAACAGTGAGGTTGAGTAACCCATATAACCTGTATTACTTGTATTTCTGTAAATCTGGTTTTAGAAGCTCTCGCTTCCTGCACATTTCCGCGTCCCGTCAATTCCGAATTGGAAGCCGCCTATTACAGGTCGCATCCGTCGCGAGTCGGCAGCGACTTACTTCCGACCGATTCCGCACCCGGCACCGCCTCCCTCGACTTATTCCTTCCAAATTCCTATATTTATTTGTAGCTATTTCCCCGACGCTCGAGTCGACCTCTCAACAAAGTTTATCCATCTACCTGCAATTTGAATACAATAAAAAAATAATTGCATGAACATCCTACTTAGGATTTAAATAATATTAAAGTTTTTAAATTATTCAATAGATCCTTGATCGAAGAAGGATACTATCACAGGTACGACATGACGTATCTTTATTTGATCTTACCAAGGATCTTACCATTTCTCATTAATTTCAGAGTGCTAAGTGTGAGTTTATCTTTTCGCATTCGATCGTGAGCACGTTTGGCGTTTACTAGGAATTTGTATGTGATTTGACCTAGTTGTCGCGTTTACAACTAGGTGGCGCTGTACAAATCTCACACTTAGCACTCTGTAGAGTGTAGATTATCGTGGGACATGTCTTTGGCACATGTCATGGTTTTGGCACATGTCTTTTTTGGATTTCTGTAAATTATTTCCTGTAGAATTAGCCAATTTAGTCGACCTAGTTTGACGCGCATCACTCAAGCCGTTGCGTCACAGAGATCTGAAATAGATCGTCACCTTCGATGGAGCCGCTGTATTCTAGTTAGGTTAGTAAATAATGCGATTACTTGTACGTAAACAGCAGATAATCTAAGATTTAACAACAGGCTCACTGTCTCTTGTACAGAAACTCAATTAGTTAAACTGAGATTCAATAATTATATCTTATACTTTAAACGAGACAATCTTGTATATATATATAATCGTAAACTCGGAAACGGCTTCCAGCATTTCCATGAAATTTAGTATGCAAGGACTTTTGGAGGAGAAATATCGATCTAACTAGGTTTTATCCCTGCGAAACTGCGCTTTTTTAAGTTATATATGTTTTTTCTTTCATCGTGCAACAATATGCCAATAATTTCGACTCTAATATGTCAGTCTGACTGGCCGTTTGGTATGCATATGTGTAATTTTTGTTTTTTTTGGATCGTAATGTGGTGGGTTCGAACCCCGGTAAAATACTTTTGTGTTTCTTTCTTTAAAATCTAATAGAGCTCCGAGCAAAGGACGTTTATCCTACCTGGGTAGGTACTTATTATTATTATGCCTTACCTTTTTAGATACTTTAATAAAGAAATAGATCTATATAGAAATCTATTGCAGGAGGTTAAATTTATATAACTTTTATTTATAACGTTAGATAAATTATATCCTCACGATTGGAAATTACTGAGAAGTCAATGTTTTATGATAGAATAATACCTATATTTAAAGAACCCCGATGGGTACAATAAAATAAAATGTATGTTATATTTGTATTATATGACAGCGACCACATTTAAAGCTCTCGGCCGGCTTACCGTCATTATTTTAAAATATGTCGGGCCTTATTATTTTCTCTAACATACATATATAGTTGTTGCATTTTAACCGACCTGTTTTATAATAAGCGTATCATGTTGTGCATCAATCAAGCGCACATTTCCTGTGCGGAGACTTGAACTCCGAGATTCGTGTTGAGCCTCCGCCTTTGCCAAATTGTCATTCATACTGTCACCGCAGTCACTGCAGTTAAACTTTAGAAAATGGAAATAAAGTGAATCTAAATCTTGTTGTTCTGGCCGTTGACACTGCGGAACAAGTTAGCGCTGCTTTGTTGTTTATCATGTCCTATCAACAACGGTATGACGCGTTGACTTGAAGAAAGTGCTTGAGACAAGCGAAGTCTACATACGATAGGTACGTCAAGTGAATGTGCTATTAGGTAATCTAATTCATAAGCAGGTAGAGTTTTCACATTATTTGTTTGTATTATAATAATGGAAATGCTAATGGCCTATGGAAAGGTGAACATACTAGTTTAAATAAACAATACATTTAATAATAAGATACAAATGACCATGGAGATACGCAATAAAATTTTAATTTTTCTAGATTTAACTGTTGATATAAACCTTGGCTATCATAAATTTAATATATTTAGGAAACCCACGTACAGCGGAAATTATCTCCATGCGAACTCATGTCATCCACACCAACATAAACACGCTTCATTTCATGCCGACTACTGAATGTACCCCTAGACGCAAATGATTTCAGAGCAAAACTAAACACCATTAAACATATTGCCGTAAATAAAGGCTACAAAAGAGAGTTGATGGACATAATTCTAAGAAAAGCGAGGAAGGAAATGAAAGAATAAATTCTGTACAACCAGACGGAAGACAAAGAAAAAACAAGAAACATGTGGGTAAAAATTCTATACTTCCGCCCTACTCCCTACCCCTACTCCCTACCCTGATCCTACAGATTCCAGAGGATTCTACAAAACAAGGAGACTAGAGTGGCGTTGTACACCACAGGTTCACTAAAAAAATTACTGTGCAATAATAAGGATAAGTTTGAAATCACGGACAATGTATTTACAGTCTCACTTGTGATACATGTGGATATAGGTCAGACGGGGAGAAAGTTTAAATCTAGAATAAAAGAACATTTAACAGCTTGGAAGAAGAAAACTGAAAGATCTACGTTTACCGAACTTCTAAATAGTAGAGGAAGGGGTGGTAATTTGGAAGCCTACTTTGTTTTTTGAATATTTAAAAAAAACTTTTGGACTAATCATCTTGAAAAGTGACTTTGTGTACTTCAAAACTTATTAGCTTTTATATTAGGAACGAATAAACAAAATAAAACCACTCATCATAGGAAATAATTAGCTTTATTATCAAAATGAAAAAAAAGGAACCCGGTTCCATACTACCCGCACCTTTGGGGTTCCAAATTCAAAATCTTACTAAATTAACAAATAAGCAAGAAAATCACAGCTAGTTAAAAGATACATTTAAACTTACCTTCGATAATCTGAATTAGTGTGCATGGACTCCCTATAACACGCACTGAATTTGTTTTAAACTAAAACAAAAACTTTGTACAGTTTTTCCAACGGAGAGAAAAAAAACATTTAAGTTTGACGTGAAATGTCAGATGTGTGTGACAGATCAAATTCGATGTAAAATTGGCGCTAGTGGTAGCAAATACGCTCTATGGTACCAGTACAACGTAGTTACATAGTTTTTTGATAGATGTCACTGCCTGTTTCTGAGATACTAAGGGGTTCCAAAATAACAACAGATTCCAAATTACCACCCCTTCCCTATAATAATGAACACAACATTGACCCCGATAAAAATATAAAATACTAGCTGTTGCTCGCGGCTCCGCCCGCGTAAATATAGTATCCCTCGGGAACACTACTTTTTCGGGATAAAAAGTAGCCTATATTTTAATCCAGAGTCTAATCTACTACCATACCGAATTTCATCGAAATATCCACGCTTTCACATTTATAATATTAAGTGAGGATTTACATATATTACCAACAGGCAGGAAAATGGATGCATTAGAAGCGCTTGAAATTAACAGACACAAAAAACTTTCTAAATGACCTTTGCCTTTGGAGTTCCATATTATTGCAAGACATTTAATTTAATTATTATTCATAGTTTAACTATGTTCTACATTTCACCAATAATCCAATTTATATGAATTTTTGACATCGTTTATTAATTTTAATTTTGACGTTTTAATGTCATATAATTTATTTGCCATTATTTATAATAATGGGGATCGTGCGTCTAGACTGTTACGCCAACTAGTGTCAAGTATCCAAAACAGTTGGGATCATGTATTTAACGTAAACACATGTGATTTACTTTTTAATAATTATAAATAAAATATACTTATTTAATTTTTTTAAATAATGCCAGCTTCGAGAAAAAATTGTTGTATTCTTGGATGTAATAATACATCACGTCGAGAACGTGGATTCAGTGTGGAAGTGAAATTTTATAAATTTCCAGAGAGCGTGTTAGGAGCCTCATAGAAAATAGTAAAACGTAAATAGTAGATAAATGCAGTGAAAAATTACGTGTAAGTACAATATTTATTAAAAAATTTAAAAACGAACTGCACCATTCAGTAAAATTATAACATTTAAATACGACATATTATGTAAAACTTGATCATTTAATTGATGAAATTTCAAATATTCGTGACAGTTATCTTATAGTTATGACTTAACCTTTTATTTCTTTTTTTTTTGATTTCAGAGAAAATCCAAAAGACTGGGATAAAATACCTCAGATAAAAACTCAAGTCGAAAACAAAAATGCTATTTTTATCATTCCTCCTTTTTGCCACAAAGATCAATTCACCCCTGAAGAAGTTGACGAAACATACAACATTGCTTCTGTGAGGATACATATAGAACGAGTAAATCAACGAATTAAGGACTTTAGAATTCTATCAAAAGTACCTAATTCATTATTTCCTCATATTGATGAAATTGTTTTTGTCATTTGTGCTTTGGTAAATGTACAGAAGCCATTGTTTAAAGAAAAAGAAGTTGACAAATAAGCCTTTTTCAAATAATTTTAAAAACTGAATAAAATTTCTAATAGTATTAAATAAAAACGAATTAATTGTTTACAAAAAAGAAAGGTTTTATTTTCTTAAATAATTTCAAATTTAATGTTTATTATTTCTCTGTTTTATAATAACTCTGACATAAGGTAAGTACAGACTCATAAATGATAAATATTTTTATATTATATTATTTGCTTGTAATATTAAATATTTTTAACAAAGATACCATTTATAAAACTTTTCGTAATGAATTACTACAAAAAATAATTTCTTACGATTTGTATAAAATTAAGATAATAATAAAAATAATTTTAGACAACTTTAAAATCTCAACAGTCTTAGAGATAACAAGTAGGTACTATAACATTTTCTTAATACCGCACATTTGGTCGATTTGCAAAATTATTCTTAGGTCATTTTATAATTAATATCTTAAAAGTAATGTAGGTACCTACTAATGATAATCATAAATGTATTGTTACTTAGTTGTCTTTGGCGTATAATTTTTGTATGTATTGGGTAAAATAAAACTTTTCAAGATAAGGTATTAAGTTATTCAACAATTTGATTTGAATAATTTTTTGCCTTTCTCATCGTTCTGGCCATGTATTATATTATTGACTATTGGTTTAAATTCATATTTTATTATTTTATCCACTGTTATAACTTTTTTTAAATGTTATTAAACATTTGTTTTGATCCCACTATGTTCACCAATGAAACACCAGAGAGCGCTCACTTCGACAGTAGTGCTGCCTCTATATTTCACGCACGATCCCTATTCACGGTCTTCAAATCAAAATATTTTTTGTTTGGCCATGAATTCTAATTTCAAATTAATTTTATTTTAAAAACATGGAATTCTTTTTCCAAAAGTAGTCATTTGTTTATTGATTAGTGTTACATTTTCATCGCATTTCAATCTTTTTCGTCATCATGGATACGTTAAAAATTCGAGTAATTATGGAATATGAGTAACGTCGTGGCAGCAAAGCGGCACATGCGGCACGCAACATCAACGACGTTTACGGAGCTAGCACTACAAACTAACGCACCACCTGTTATTGGTTTGCTCGCTTCCGTTCTGAAAACTTTGGTCAACAATGACGAATTAAAGGCGATTGTGGAAGATGATACATAATCTACGGCTGAATTAGCAGCAGCTTTCGACGTTAGCGTCAAAACAATATTGGTCCATTTGCGTCAAATTGGCAAGGTAAAAAAGCTTGACAAATGGGTGCCCCACGAACTCAATGATCGCCAGCGCGAAGTAAGCGTCGAGACGTGCCTTGCACTGCTCAACAGACACACAAATGAAGGAATTTTGAACCGCATTGTTACCTGCGATGAAAAATGGATTCTGTTTGATAGCCTCAAGCGCTCAGCAAGTTGGTTGGATCCTGGTTCAGCACCTAAACAATGCCCTAAACGAAAACTTACCCTTAGAAAAGTGATGGTCACTGTTTGGTGGTCTAGCGCCGGTGCGATTCATCACAGCTTCTTACCAAACGAGGTGAGCATTACTGCAGATGTGTACTGTGAAGAAATGAACACAATGATGGAGAAGCTGGCACATCTCCAACCAGCATTGGTCAATCGCTCGTCTCCGCTGCTCCTGCACGACAACGCGCGACCTCATACTGCACAGCAGACGGTCTCCAAGTTGCAAGAACTGAGGTTGGAAGCTCTACGTCATCCGCCCTACTCAGCAGACCTTGCGCTTACAGACTACCACTTTTTCTAGAATTTGGATAACTTCTTGGCGGGAAAAAAATTCAATACCCGAGAGGCAGTACAAAATGCCTTTGAAGAATTTGTTGCCTCCCGTCCAGCTGATTTCTTTAAGAAGGGCATCAATAAACTGCCACTGCGTTGGCAAAGATGCATTGATTGCATGGGTGATTACCTTGATTAATACAAATAAAAAATACATAAAAAAAATTCGTTTAATTTTTTTCATACAAAACGGCAATTTCATAGGTATAGACCTAATATCTTAGATCCTTAAGTATTATGGATATTTTAATTTAATTTTATCGTTGGTGATAGTCGTATTTTTAATTTTATATTCTGACTTACATTCTATATAATTATATAATTCTGTGACATTACAAATCAATAAGTTATTAATTTATCAATATTATGTGTTACAATATCAATTTGTGATATGCAGTAGAAAATAGAAGTTGAATAAAAATTTAAATTACATTGCATAAAATTTTAAATCTTTCATGATGCTGGCAACCCTTTGCACAATGTTTACATTTTTTTTAATTTAATCTACCTATACCTGATGATGACTTTGTCGAAATCGGTCGTGTTATATATTAAAATTAATCCAAAATACTTATTAAAGTGGAAATAGTGCAACAAATCCTGTGTGTTATTACTGTGTAAAGTAAGTATATACTTTATCCTAGACTTAAATTTGTATATGTAGAGCTTAGAGCATGATGTACAGTATTTTATTTTAAAGTATTTTAAAGGTTAATTTTTAGCTTCCATACATATTTACATATTTTAAAGAAATAATGTTAAAGTTAAAAGTGTAAAACAACTTTGATTAAGGGTGAAAAAGGTTGAAAAGTTATAAGGATAACATAATCTTATTCTACAAGAATCCCCTCTTCAGGGGTGAAGGCCTTCTACAGAGCTTTCTGTATCGATTTTGGGCTACTTTTATATAATTATAATAACATATAAATATATATACATGCAATAACAATACAAATTTCAATGAGAATAATATAATCTCACTTTGACACCATATTATATTACAAATTGTTACTACGGTCTACCTGCAAAATTATAACAGGTGTAATAAGTACGAACAAACTACGGCAACGGACCTGCTTAATGAGATAGCAAACATGTATTGTGGGCTGCGCCGTCTTGGTTCTTACAGATCCTTCTTATGCTTGAGTGGTGATAAAAGTAATAAGGCAACAATTGTGATATTCTTCTTTATTGGTACATATGAGAGAGATGCTTAACACATACGTCTACACTATATATAGCCTTTTGGCTAACTAAAATAGTCTAACTAGATAGGCTGTGCTTACGACATCTGTCAATAAGACATTGACATATCTACTTTTTATTACTACTTTATTATGAAACAGTAGACTTCATTTGACACGAGCCCTTTTTTTAAGCAAACAATAGCTACAATGATTTTTACACCTTAAAAATACCTATTAAGTAACACCTTTTAAAACACAAAAATAATTGATTCTATATTATAATATTGATTAAATGAAATATCCAATGTGTTCAGTTCATATGTAACTGGTCTATTTTTATTCATTTATCCTTTCTCACTAGTAGCACATAGTAGCTTTTTCATATAGGGAACATACATTTGTTTTAAATGGGCAAAATTCTTATATTTTCCGAAAGGCAACAAATGGACCGAATTTTTGCTATTAAAAAACGAAAATTACTGTTCAAATCCTCATGTCATTTGTGACTTTTTAATAGAAAAAAATATATACATAGGCACAGTATATAAGTTAATAAAATGAATCTTCATACACTTTCAACTACTGTGATATCACTCGTCCATAATTTTTTGAATAGAGCGTTTTTAATTCCGACGAGCGCACTTTTGTGATGACTGTATATTTTCGTCAACGGTTGATCGTAGATATACCATTGCAAAGACAATATTTCCTGGCTTATTATGTACTTTTCGAAAAGCCAATAAAACACTATGCATGTTCGCCATTGGCCAAAGCAAATAACCCGACTACGTAAAAAAGGGGTCTAAAAAGGACGAAACAAGAAAATAATATAGATAGAAATCTACAAATACACACATAGGTACAAATTGGTCAAGCTAGAGCCGCACCCGCTAATGGCATCTAAGCGTCAGTTCACACCGTGATGCGTCGCATCTACGTGTGAGCAGACCCTAAGGCCTAGAGAAGTTTCTAAAAAATGCGTATATTCATCATACACATACATATCCTAAAATAGATACAGACGGCTGCGAAATGACATCGACTACTCTGAACCTTATAAAGTAGGTGCGACCACGGCTCTACCTTGACCAATTTGTACCTATGCATTTCTGGATTTCTATCTGAATTATTTTCTTGTTTCATGAACCATCATCTTCACACGATACACCAACTTAAATACAATACCTAATGCAAGCTTAGCGCATATACAATTATAAATTCGTACGATTATTTTAAACTTTCTTAAAATATGTTAATAATAATAAAATAAATGACTAAAAAGAGAAAATATATTATTTTTAAACCTAAAATGTAAACCGACTTCCAAATTAAAAAGACACAAAAAAGTATGAAAAAATATTATTTTCTAAATACGAGGGCGGGTCAATAAGTCCGTGACTTTTGGAATAAAACACAGATTTTTTGATAAATAAATCATTTTATTTTTCAACGTAGTCCCCCTTGAGCTCTATACACTTTGTCCAACGCTTCTCCAATTTTTTTATCCCTTCCAAAAAATATGATTTGTCGAGGTCCTCAAAATAGGCCTTTGTTTGCGAGATGACTTCATCATTGGAGTCAAATCTTTTTCCACCGAGGCATTTTTTCAGGTTTGGGAACAAGAAGTAGTCACTCGGAGCCAAATCTTGAGAATAGGGTGGATGTGGGAGCAATTCATAGCCCAATTCATGGATTTTTGCCATGGCAACTGCACATGTGTGCACCCTTGCATTGTCTTAGTGAAAAAGAACTTTTTTCTTGGCCAAATGAGGTCGGTTTTTTTTCAAATCCTCATTGAAGCGGTCCAATAAGTTGGCATAATATTCCCCATTAATTGTTCTTCCCTTTTGAAGATAGTCAATGTGGATTATCCCACGTGCATCCCAAAAAACAGTCGCCATAACTTTATTGGCTGACAAACCCACCTTGGCCTTCTTTGGCGCCGATTCACCCTTAGAAACACACTGTTTTGACTGTTGTTTCGTCTCTGGTGTATTGTGATAGATCCATGTTTCGTCCACGGTTAAAAAACTCCTCCATATTGTGATTAAACAACGCCAAACCTTCCTGTGAAGTTGTTACACGATTGCGTTTGTGGTCGACTGTGAGCAAACGCGGCACCCATCTTGCGGAAAGCTTTCTCATGCCCAAGTGATCATTCAAAATTGAAACCACTGAGCCATGCGAGATGCCTATGGCTTCCACAATCTCTTGCACTTTCAATCTTCGGTCGGCCAACACCATATCGTGAATTTTTCGATTGTTTCGGGTGTAGAGACCTCAACTGGGCGTCCAGGACGTTCGGCATCTTCAGTGCTTGTAAGGCCACAACGAAATTCAGTAAACCACTTTTTTACCATTGAAATCGATGGTGCAGAGTCCCCATAGTATTTATCAAGCTTAGCCTTGGTCTCGGTAATGGTTTTTTTTCGCAAAAAATAATGCTTAATAAGCACACGAAATTCACTTTTTTCCATTGTTTCCTTAAGTTACTGGATAGTCTGATAAAGATAGCTGTAAAACAGAAACTAACTGACGCAGCAATTTCAAATTTTGATAGGAGTCAACTGACAGATGCCTGTTGACAGGAGTAGTGTTGCTTTTTCAGTAAGGAGGTTAGAAATTCAAAAAGTCACGGACTTATTGACCCGCCTTAGTAATTACCCTTTTAAATTTCGCTAAAATTTTAACTATTTTTCTACTCAAACTTCATAATTTTTAAGGCGGTATCAGCCAACTTGAGTTCTATAAAATATTAAATACTGTATCCCAAAGGAACACATTTTCGGGATAAAAAGTAGCCTATGTTTTTATCCATAGCCTAAACTACTACGATGTACCAGAGTAGTTTTTGCATGAAATAGTAACCCAACATCCATCCATCCATCCTCACAAACTGTCACATTTTTTATTTTAGTAGGATTGTTTTATTAGGATATTGTTTGGGCTGGTACCGACATAATGAATGGTACCGAAATAATGAAGATTGAGTAGAGAAATAGATAAAATTTTTGTCGAATTTAAAAGGGTAATTATGTAGAAAATATTATTTATTTCATACTCCTTTGTGCATTTTTTCTTTTGAAGTCGGTATTCATTACTTAAGTATATATACACTATAGTCTATATACACCATACTATATACACTATAGTCTATGTACACTATAGTCTATACACACTTGTTAAGTAGATGTACTAAAAATTAATGTAATAGTTTTTTACCTAATTCATTTGAACGTCAATAAACATTCATAAATATTAAATGCTCAGGTTCCCGCGTGACGCTTATTAATTTTGTGTTTATTCTTTACATATGATTTCTATGGCTGGGTTGATTAAGTACTAATGTAAACATTACTATAGTAGAGTCGTTGTTGATTGTTAATTTCAAGTCAGCTCACAATCCTGATACCCACTGAGCTTCAGATTACTGGAACAGGAGCTCTATACATAAGGTATGCGATATACTTATGGTATTTTCTTGCGCAATCATTTCAAGTCGATGTAATCGTATTACTGATACCAGCTCGCCCCGCTGCTGTAGTGAATGTCTTAATTCATATTTTCATAACGTCAATCAGCGACTCTTTGAGCGGTGTACACGAAGACTCCCAAACTTCACAAAAGATTTTTCTCGCTTGAATTTTATACGAAAAGTAAAATGATGAAAAAATATTTGCGAATATTCGAGTCTTGATTTACTTTAGGTTCATTTTAAGTCGTCGATCGAATAATGAAGGAAATTACCAACAATTCATGATCACTTTATTATATTTAGCATAAAATTACTATGAAATTATTAATATCTGCACTCAACCGGTTTTCTATTGGTGTATTTCCGGTTATTTAATTTTAATATTAATGTACAGTTGAATATTGAATAATGTTATTAAAAGGTTGACGTATTGAGCGATACAATGGTTAATTTACTCGTAATTTCGATTTTCATTTGCCCAAATTATACGGAATAACTGAATGAATTGTACGATTTAATAAAGAAGATACTTAGATAGAGACTTTTAATTTTCATAAATTATTCAATACATATTAAAAGTAAAAAATCCTACTACCTTTATAAATGTGAAAGATTGTGAGGATGAATGGATGGATGTTTGTTACTCTTTCACGCGAAAACTACTGAACGGATTTTAATGATATTTTTTATTATCTAGATTAAAAATAGGCTACTTTTTATTTCGAAATAATACAGTGTGTTCCCGTGCGATACTGTATTTGCGACGGTGGAGCCGTGGATAGCTAGTCATTAATAATATTTTGATATAGTATGAATTTAATAAGAAAGTTACTATGATTGAATGTCTCCGAGCTTTGCAGGGTACTGAGTAGTAAGTAATTGAAACATTTGATACAATTGTGCTTTGCAGGATGAAATGCATCCTTTCTATGCTCTTTCATAAAACCTGTGAATTTTAAAGTGGGCTGCCCTTAGCTTGTCATTCAAAACTCTTACTACGGTGCTCTTTTTATATCTTCCGTTGCAATTTCGCTGTGCAATTTATATGCACTTTGTAACCGTGGCCGCTCAAAAGCGTTTATTTGCAGAGAGTGCTACTGTTGCCAAGGTTTTTTCAGCTAAAGAAGCTTCTTGATGACGAGTTCCATAGTTAATGAGCGCCAGTCTCCGCAGCCGAGGTGCAATTACTCGGTCTTTGGAAGGCCTCGCGGACTCTGTTCAAGTCTGCCGTGAAAGTCGCTTCCGAACAGATTATTGTTTACCGCTGGAATGACTTCCTTTTACCCATACACCGCTGACTCGAGTGAAATATCTCTTGTTAAAGTAACCTGTGAAAAGGTTCCAGATAATTGCGTGTTTTGTTCGTGTAATAGCCCCTACGAAAGCACGGCATTTCTTACAAAGAATAGGCGTATCTATCTAGACCTGTGTGGCTTCAATCTATGTTTACCCCACTTCGTAGTAGATACTAGACACATATTGTGATAAATATGTAGATGATCCAGTAGCGACGTGTAAATGTAACACGATTCACTCCGGCTTCACGTTTAATTAAGATACAAATATCATGACAGTAGAGTTTGAATGTTCGTAACTTTATAACAAGTGCATGTAGCTATTCATGATTACCTGGTACTTATTTACGGACACGATATTTTTTTTTTGTCCGAACTAACTTTCTTAAGATAGGTAAATAGGTAAAATAAGTTCTGCAACTGATCGTACATCTAAAGGCTAGCTTCCCATTGATGGCCAGCCTTCGCTACTGGTAGATATGTGTATAATGTCGGAAATATGCACACAATTATTGAGAATACACGGTTCATAATTTAATCCATTAGCATGGAAAGTTACAAGTGTCTACCTCTTATAATTTTGAAATGCTGTCAACCTCTAAGCCCGTTTGGAAAAAAAAGTTCACCCCAACTTTGTATCTACCTCTAAAATATAAAATTGTTATATTTTTTAATGTCAAAAGTTTATATAGGCAATATTTAACTGCATCAAATTTCATCTATTTACATCTACTTTTACAGAAATTAGCAGGGGCGGACGGTCAGACGGACGGACCGACTGCAACTATAAGGGTTCCTTGTACTATAGAACCCTAAAAAGGAATATTAGCTACAAAGTATTTAGTAATATTGTGGTGTATAATAATCAGAACGTTAAGTTTTTATCAATACCCGTTTATACCTAAGCCGACCGACTACGTAATTATGTAGCCTATGTTACCCGGGTCATTATTACAAATCTATAGGCAACTCATTCATTAAAATCGAATCAGTACTTTAGACGCTACGGTGCAAACATACAAACATACATACATACATAGACTGCCAAAATCATTACCCTTCCTTTTGACTTCGTCGTAGTCGGGTAGAAAGCAAATTTACATAATAAGGGAATCTACATTAAATCAGCATCAAGTAGATATTATACAAATAGGGATCGGGGAATTTTTAACTCGATATTAGTCCCGTCCCGAGTAATAAGCCCAGCACCCTTCTCTGCCCAGATAACTCAATTATAAGGATGAAACATTATATATTATCTAATTAAAGTTGAATAGAATACCTTAAACATTAATAATATGTTCAGTATCTACCTAGAATACTTATTTTGTACTTGGTAATTTTAAATTTGTTCATGAGCTCATATTGTTTTTGTTGCTTTTTGTTTATTCTGGTAATATTAGCAAAAGTTGCCGAAAGTACGTAGCTATCAGGAATATTAGAATATGTTGACACGGTGTTTTCAATCAATCCTTCGTTTGTGACTTACCAATCGCAATCGACTGATAAATAAATAAACTAATATAATCAAACATTTGAAATATCGCTATTGTTATATCTCCTCAGACAAAGTTATTTGTATCCAACAGACTTCCGAGCTGGAAATAGATATACTCGGTTATGTTATTGATGTTCACGGCCCTCG
The DNA here is from genome assembly GCA_963565745.1 of Phengaris arion. Lineage (NCBI taxonomy): Eukaryota > Metazoa > Arthropoda > Insecta > Lepidoptera > Lycaenidae > Phengaris > Phengaris arion. The sequence continues at coordinate 32,567,942 of OY751432.1, read as the reverse complement.
GGAGGACGGAGTCGCGGAACACAAGTTTCGTCTTGTCCAAGTTTACCCGCAGACGAATTCGGCGACTCACTTGCGGGGATTTGGTTATCCAAAGAAATATTTCTGCATGCGTCTCGAGTTACTACACCACACTAAATACGTAACGTACCCTAAGCCGTCGTTTCCACGAGCGATTTTAGTAGCCGCGACCGAAAAAAATGCACTGAAAATACAATTGTGCTTTAATACTATAGAGCTGGATATCGTATAGGGTTGTCAAATCCGACATTTGACACTTGACACTTCGATTTTCAGCTCTATTGTACTGGAGCAGAGTTATATTTGGACGCTGTTATGCAATACTGTGTCAACCCAGAAAATTACTAAAATCAAGATGTTGATACTAATCGCTTTCTCAAGTGATAAACTATAATTTTCAAAATAGTGTTCAATTAATTAAATCATTTTAGTACTGAAAAACTGCAAAAAAATTCTGACACATAGTTGAAATTCTCTTTGTAATAAATTTAGTTAAGCACGATTTTCTCAAAATAGTCCAAAACAACGTCCATGTTGTTTTTTTTTGTCACAACCACTAAAAATCTCTCGTGGGAACGTAGCCTAACAATGCTGAATTTTTAAGCGCTCTCGGACCTAATATTTTTGCGACAAATATTCCACAAATTACCGCGGCCTTTCTAAGAATCTATTGTCAAACTAAAGAGTAGCAGCGCAAGTATTCAAACAGTCGATGCGGGAGAAGAATAGTGGAAGTCGTATAGCCCGGTAAGCTCGCGTCGTTTTTCACCAGGACAATGCGGTCCATTTTGCTGAAAACAAAAACTTTTTCTGCTCAGCATACTGGAAATTTTCCATTTCATCCGACCGTATGTTTGTTTATCCATTTGTTCACTGATACCTTAGATTTAGAAACTAAAGTGTTCAACTCTTCATCGCCTTTTGAGACTCGATTCCAATTTCCCGCGCTTCAAGTGACAGTAGGTGATATTTAATATTCAAATAAATTATTTACAGATTCACTCACTTTATACTTAAAGTAATTTAGAAAAAAAAACATGTACAGTTTTGGACCCTATTTAAAAGTAACTAATATATCCTTTAAAAAATAATATTATATTCATTTATATCATGTTACACAAGAAAATGTGCCACATTTGTACTGATGGGTGAATAGTGATCGGTTAAAGTTTTGTAGTCTAGACGATTGTACAAATATAATTGTCAATGCCACAGTAGCTGCCAAGAATAAACAGTTAAAATTAAACTAGAGAGTAGAAGTTAAACTGATGGGTCAATGAAGTTGGTATACGTGGTGATGGCTTGTTATCTTTCGAAGTTTATTTTATTTTTTAACATCTATCCTAATGTAAATATATTTTTCAGTAACTACTCATTTTGATTCATTACTCATACGTATCTAAACATTCAACTAATAATTAAGAGATGGTTTTGAACAGTACACACAGTACAGAACAATATCTATTTTAAAATATTTAATTACCCGATAGATTAATTTTAATTTAATTATTCTGTCACAGATTTTTTGTAAACTACAATGTTACACATTGTGAGATCAAAGGAAAAATGTTTTATACTGGTTTTTCGGGTACATATTCATATTGCATTCTTTCCTAATGACTCCTATCAAAGTTGTATTTGAAAGATCAATTGTCGATAATGGTTTGATAATATATTTTCAATTACACAAGGAGCTCAGTGCGCATGCGACCAATTTTATTATTAGTGGAACTGTTAACGAGATCACACGGCGCTACACACAACCCAAACAATAGCATAAAGTGCAAGTACAATGGTATTTATTTACAATACATATAACAATATGTGTCAAATTTTCAACTAAAACAGGGCTAAGTTTTTGAGAAAAATTATGACGGAAAAACGTGATACTGGATCAGGTCAGTCGATATTGTGTACGGAGTTCAAGTTTTCGCGGTGCTTTCAGAAACATTTTAATAAACTTTGAAGATATAATAGTTAATAGCATTGAAAAACTTTTTGCATTTAATATTTTCGCAAGTAAGAAAAAAAGAAAGGGCGGAAATGATTATCACAAACCCCTTAATTAATTATCGTAATAAAAATATTATATTTCATAATTTCATACTTCATATTGTACTGAAATAAATCTAAAAATTTGTTTATAGATAAAAATGAACTGTACCGTGGAAAAACATTGACGTTCGAAATAGGCCCTCCAAAAACGTGAGTAAGTATATTATTATTTTTTATTAGTTACATTTTTAGTATTTTACAATAGTTACATAATATTAATATTTATTGCATTGCATGGAATTCATTGTTAGCTAGTATCAAATGCGATGGTAATGCATAATAATAATATTTTAACATGAGTGCGCGTTGTTGTGCAATATGCATTGTATGAATGTTTAGTAGTATATATATGTAAGTGTAATTAGTAAATAATAAGTAAGTAATGTCATAGTGTGTGTCAGCTTTTCCAATGAATGAAGCCCCATGATCCCATAGGACACAGCAATCGTTGCGCCGAATTAAAACACCCCATAAAGTGGTTATCCCCTTCTACGTCCATTAATTAATCAAATTAATGACTACTTTAATGACAAAACATACACTAGGTTCAGGTTTAGGTTATTTTTTTCAACTCATATTATATGCGCTATTTTACGCATTTCCATTTCATTTTTTTTTCAACAAATTTCAATCAAAATTGAAAACTCTCAAAATTGATGTTTTCTTCAATGAAATGAATTCAATGGCCATTCATTCATTCAATCATGTAGCCATTTTACCATTTCTCGATTTTTGTATGAAAAAAAATATATGAAAAACAATACACCTAAAGTGGCCTTTTTAGTCCTCCTACAGTGACGTCTCCAGGTTACGAATATGAAATAAGTAGCATATCCGTTTTTCATAGATGCTAAGACGGGTAATTAAAAAACATGAACCTACTACTACGTAATACGCACACATACATAGAAATATACTATTGTTGTAATTAATAACTTTAGAATAAATTACGAAGAACATAGCAAGTATGTAAATTCAGTATGCCGATTCGCGCAGACTCGGGCGCATCTCCAAAAACATTCAGCTACACGTTTTCCAAACTCGCGACTAAACAGTGAGTACAAACTAACCTTTAACTTGCTGTTAAAAAAATTTAGATCCTTCATTTAAATATGTAGACCATTAAGCCTTCTCTATTAGAGTTAACGAACACCTAGATTATTAATTACTGAGATGTCACATCGATAGGAAGTGGAATCGTACGCTATTCGAGAAAATGTAATTATTGTGTAATATTTTCTAGATATGGGGGATTATGTTCATTCATAATTGTTGTTATCGATAATATTAAAAATAAAAAGTAATTAACCACTCAAAAACTCGATGCTAGCAGAAGTCACTTCTACTAGCAACGTACGCAAGTGACGTATAGAGTGCAGACTTTAGACTGGACATTTACTCGTTGGATAATAAACATTGAGGTTATGAATATGATTAAGTTAATATATTGTAAGAATATCTCAGCTTACTTTTAAGTTTAATCGTCGTAATCTTAAACTGAAATAAGCGCAAACTACGTAGGTAAATCGATTTTTCAGATTCCAGACCTTTCAGTAACGACACAGTAAATAAATATAACTGGCCGAGCCACCTCATGATAGTAGGTATGTTTCATGTAACTTGGTGAAAAGTAAAGACCGCCCCGCCCGGCACACACTTGACCGCCTTTCAAATGAAGATAATAAATATAATAATAATTATAATGAAAGCGCATTCAATGTTCGATCTTTGGCAAACATCTTCTGATTTTAACGGCCAAGTTCAATATTGTCTTTCTGAGTGATTGATCACAAAACTTTGAACACTTTTATTAATAAACATTATCTGAAACGCTCTCAAGAAGTAAAATTGTGTAGATATGCACCGCATAATATGGTATCAAATATTATTAGTATCGCTGTAACAGCCGGTCGGATATCTTTATCAATGATATAAATTCCTTAGAACATATTGTGCAATAATTGTGCCAATCAAACTTGTTCCTCGATGTGATGATATTGCAAAACGAGGGTTATACGTGATACAACCAACTAAAAGTATACGACAACGTTATATTGAATATTCTTTTCAATTAATAACAGTTTTGTTCTAGGAGTCTATGTCTACATTTAAAATCGGGTACCTACCTAATAAATAGAGTTTCAAATTACAATTTCTAATTGATGTTTAAATTCAATTTGAAATTAAGTGTCTGTTCACACTGCGACGATATGTAAATTATGTGCCTATGTGTGCATTTGTATGATAGCTATTAAAAATTAACTTTATTCATTACACAAAAAGATATACCTTCCATTCATATACACAACACACGTGCGCGGTGCAACTTAGGATTCGAATTCTTACAATGAAACGTATATCTTCTTTTGTAATAAAATAAGTTCAATTTTGAATAGCTATCTTAAATTAAAAATACAGCGCCGCGTAGTGTATCGTTTTTTTTATATATATTATTCGTTTGCAAGCATCAGGCATAAGCAAACAATCGTGACCGACGTATAATAAATAATTTCTGTGTTAAATTTTACACAGGGTATAAAAATATATATTTACACTACCTATACATTATATTGCTGACTATAAAAACGAAAGCTGTTATTGTTACTTTATTGTTATTTTATGAGATTCTCGAGAAAAACTGTTACTACAAATTGACTTGCTAAAGAACTATTTTATTATATTTTAGTGGAAGAGATGCGAGAACAAAAGATATTAAGAAAATAAATGAAAACAGCGCTCCATGGCGTCTTACACGCGGTTTACCGACAGGTGTGGAACTAAAACAATACACTGGAGTGCTTTTATGTGGTAAGTTAATTTTTAAAATCAAAATATTATACAGTATTGTATATAGCACCCAGTGTAGATAGTACCTAATCAAGATAATGCTGGGTGAGGTGCGGCAACTTAACGACGCGATCCAACGAAAATATTCTAATGACCTAAGTAAACCTATTACGCCGAGGGGTGTAAAACACAATGACTTCTTACGAAAAGCTACTTATATTTTTGCGAATGTAATGGTTACAATACTCGATTTTCTACTAATATTAAAATATTTGTTTGTTTGTTTGCATTGAATATGCTCCGAAACTACTGGACTTATGTTAATGAAATTTCACACATATAATATATTATATGTGTGAAATTGACACGGGGAAGGACATAGGCGACTTTTTATTGCGGAAAAATATCCTGTCCCTGCACGAATTCGCAGGCAACATCTAGTATTCTATAAAAACTTTAAAAGTTTAGTTAAATCTAATCTGATTTTAATGTTGTAATTAAGTATAATCTAATCTACTAAAGTTTTTGGTGGCCCGAGTTCTTGAGTATTTTTGAAAGTCGATCGTTGATCAAATTGCATACTTACCTATTGATAATTACAAAAAAGAATATGTCTCGTTTCTAACTAACTTGCTATTCAATCATTTACTCGCTTGGCGTTGAGATTCTTAATATTTTTTTAATTCTCACCTTAGTTAGCTTGCTATAGATCAAATAATTTATTTAAAAATTCATTTCTTCGCCGCGCAGGCGTTATTCGAAAAACGTTAATGTACGATGGCTATTTATTATGCAATGATCGTATTTATTCACGCCAATTTATTTGTTTTTAAATTATCAAAATGTTTTTTCAGGTCTCCTGACATGGGGAATATGTTTGATGGTGCTTTGGGATCCTTTTATCCCGGGAGGCTATTTATTCAACATGTTGTCGATGGTCTTACTTGGATACGTATTCGGCCACACGCTGGAGAGATACACGACCATTCATCCCGCGTTCGGAATGACTCTGATAGGTGCCATTTGCAGAACTTTCACTTCAACAAACTTTTTAGAAAACTCCACTGCGAACGCGATAGACTACCATCTAAGGTACAACTTTGAAGTCTTTTTGACCCTTTCAGCAGACTGAACAGTTATGTGTATAACGAATAAAAATGTGGAAAACGTATCATGGAAATCCAAAAGGGTCTCGTCTATTTTGTATGGTTTTATTTTTCAGGAGAATTTACCCGGCTATTATATTAACGAAGGGACCGCTGGGGTGGAATTGGAATTACATAAAAAGTAATCCCGTGAAGGTGTTTTCCCTGGCCACGATCCCGTGGACCGTGGAGTGCCTGGCCACTGTCCTGTTCGCGCACGTGCTGCTGGACTACCCCTGGTATTGGGGTGAGATTGCTCTGTGTATTGATCTTACGTATATAAATGTGACACAGGCTTATTTAAATATGCTATACATTTATTGGTATCACTTTATAACTCATTCATATTTAACCGTGATTGCAAAGTCTTAAATACCAATGATTCAACATTAGGAATATTTTCTTAGTGCAAACATGTACGAAATGTACATTTTTAGGGTTCCGTAGTGTGCGTCTCGGAACCTTTATGGTTTCGTCATGTCCGTCCGTCTTCGGCTTACCGTCCAAACGGTTAGTGCTAGAAAGATAAAACTTTACATTTATATATGGACTCACTACGCCAACAAAGTTGTGAAGTAAAATCACGTAAAATATTTTTTGTATTATATTGATGGTAGGTAGGTACCTACACGTAAAGTGGGAATGTTTTTTTTTTTCAGGCGTCTACCCCATAGTATAAGATATCATTAGATAGGTATTTTAAAAATATTGCGAGGTTCCTCAACCAATTTTTCGATTTAGGTATCCGCTTGCGAGATATTTAACTTTAAAGCGCATTTTTCTAACCCCTCTAAAAATCTAAACGGCTGGCTCGAAAAATCTGAAAATATTTGTGATGGTAGTCCATGTAATGAACTTTAAAAGTAAACTATAACGGTATAATTAATTTTGTTAGTTTAGGAGTTATAGCCTAACTTGTAAAATACGCATACTTGGAAAACTTCATACAAAAATAACGGTACAATAAGTAAACATGCAAAATGTTGGTATAATGGTACGAAATCCTACGTGCACGGGCCCAACTCGCTCTTGGCTGGTTTGATTCACCATATTGCCGTTCGAATAGTTCGAACGCGGGACTGCGAAGTGCGAGCCCAGGGGCGCTTACTCGCATTTAAGCACTCATCAGTCATATTATACACATTTCGAGCGTTCGTGTTAAATCTACGGTTTACTAATATCTTTGCGTAATCGTCTTTTATTGGGCTGGGATGGTATAAAATATTTTTGTCAAACTTAGAATTTTTTTCAAAACATCACATTCTGATATCATTTGCTCTAGGTGGAAAAACGCCAGTGATGGACCTATTGAATAATTGTAATTGTAGATGGTAATTCAATTGTAGGTCTGGCTTCAGCTACCTACTACCTACCGTTATGGAGTATGGGTGCCAAGTGCTAACTGCTACGGGTTCTTTAAAGAACGGTGCTGATGGATTTTTTTAATTTTATGGTGATTTCATATTTAGGTTATGTCAATGAACTTTTTGTATAGAGTAATTATAAAAAGCGATTAATTAATATTTTATTAAAATGCATATGTGAGAAGAAATTATTTTCACACCAAACACTAAAGAATTCAAGATAACCACAAGTTGAAAATGAAATAAAATTTTAGCACCATTTTATCTATAAATATATGTGTCGGCATTTAAATTTAAATGCTCATAATATTTGATTTATTACTGAAATTTTATTGAGTTCATGTTTAAAATGCATTCAAATAAAACTTCGCTGCGAGCTCGTATTCGTCATGTAAAGCAACATAGACCTGTATAATTAAGGAGTACATAATTATACGATTCTTCAATAAACAAAATATGTTCAATTTTTAGGTTCCGTAGTATAAAGAATACTTATTTTTTTAATAATAAAAATAAATAACTGCTCCCTAATTTCATATATTAAAATGTTGATTTTTAGTATACCTACTATTTTTTTTGTAAACTTTCTTATTTTTCAGAGCACTATTAGTTTGTGTAATGAAAAAATTACAGCCAAGTACCACGACGAGGTGAGTTACAGACTCACCTCGTCGTGGCGAGGCTGTAACTGTTAGTTTGTAATGATGATCGATGGCATTCATCTTGAACAACTATCTTCAGGGCTGCACCTAGGCTCTATACTGGCATCCGTGTCTCCTGCCCTCGTGCTGCCTATAACGATGGCCCACAAGTCCAGAGGTCTGGGTGTTAAGAAGGGGATCGCGGATCTAGTCGGCAATGCTGGAGGCCTGGATACTGCCTTCACAGAGGGAATGTTTGGAGTTATTAACAGTGCCATATTCTTCCCGTCTCCTCCAGCGTATAGGATACTCAAGGTAACCAAGGTTATTATTAGTTGAACTTCAGAAACCTCTACAAAACATTTGGCCTTTGGTAATTTACCTACTAGATATATATATATTAGGTCATTAGATATGAAATTGGCGTTTTATAAAGGAGGAACATAAAGTCGATTTTTTTTAACATAATATATTTATTTTATCAAAGTATATTTTTATTGCTATCTTTGCATTGCTATCTATGCATTTTTGCCATCTCATAGGTAGTTAATTGATTCCTTTACTAAAAAAATCATTCGGACGGGAATCAATAAAATCGTTGAAGGCGCTTTGGACTGCCCCATCAGAGTTAAATTTTTTCCCTTACAAGAAGTTATCCAAATTTCTAAAAAAATGGTAATCTGTTGGAGCAAGGTCCGGGGAGTACGGTGAATATCTTAGACATTCAAATTGAAGCTCCTCTAATTTGGTTGCCGTCTGTTGTGCAGTTGTGCAGCAGTGTGTGGTCTAGTGTGGTCCTGCCCCATGCGTATGACCAACCTTGGTTGTTTAGCAGCTGGCTTTTCCATCATGATTTACAGTAGGCAATATACATCTGCCGTAATCGTCTAGCCAGATTTAAGAAAGCTGTAGTGAACGACACCGGCACTAGTCCACCAAACGCTCACAAGTAATTTTTTTTAGTCAATTTTCGCTTCGGGCAGGCTTTGGCTGATTCGCCAGGGCTCAGCCATTGCGATGAGCATTTCCGATTATCGTACAGGATCCACTTTTCATCACAGGTAATGAGTCGATTTAAAATCCCTTCATTATTGTGCCGGTTGAGATTACTCAACCGACAAACGCGCGTCGACTGCTGCGTTACAACGTGGTTTGCGATGGATCCGCTTCCACAATAGCCTTCAATTCTTCATTATCAACTTTGGTCTCCGGCCGTCCACGGGGCTTGTTCTGCAGGTCAAAATTTCAAGAACGAAAACTTTGGAACCAAAAACGCACTGTGTTTTCTTTTGCGACATCGCCGCCATACACATCATTAATCCTTCGAGCCGTTTCTGCAGCACTGGTGCCACGGTGGAACTCGTACCCGAAAATAATACGATATTTCATTTTGTAAACAGAGTGACGCAAATAAAAAACCAAAAGAGGAAAAAACAAATGAATCACGGTTTTCAAAACACAAATGGATAAGTAAATAGCGGTATAAATTTGAAATTGCAATTCCTAACCAAAGAAGATATACTTGAGATCAAAGTGGCCAATACCACAAAACGCCAATTTCATATCTAAGGACCTAATATATAAAAGAAAGTCGTGTTAGTTACACTATTTATAACTCAAGAACGGCAGAATCGATTTAGCTGAAAATTGGTGGAGAGGTAGCTTAGAACCAGGAGATGGACATAGGATACTTTTTATCCCGTTCCCGTGGGACGTCATGTGACATAAAACGTGGTATAACAAAACGCAACTGACAGCTAAACATAATGTTGTCTATGGTTATATATGGTTGAAATTTTGTCAATTAGAAATTTTGAAGTTGACCGGTTGATGTGTTTGTTTCGAGTTTCTATTAACTCATTGTGGGGATATTATTATTAACAATGCCGCGACCAAGACGATCGAATAGACAGATAGATATACAAACAGACGGACGGACAGAGCGAAACTATAAGGGTTCCTTAAGTATTACGGAACCCTAAAAATGGATTGCAATTCCAATGTCACGCTACAACTCGAGAACGGCTGGACTGATTTGGCTAATTTTGGTCTTGAAAAAATTGTGGAAGTTTAGAGAAGGTTTAAACGGTGAGAAATATTAGAAAAATTACGGAGAAAATACTGTAGATGTTGGAGTAGGTTATAGGTGTAGTTATTTATTTATTCCAGTTCATAGTTGAGACAGAACGACGTGTGTCGGGACAGCTAGTATATAATAGTAGTAAAATACGTAGGACTCAGACCAAAGACTAAAACAAAACTAATTCGTTTGATCAACCAGCTGTTGGGTTTTAATCTTATTGACAAGGAAAAAGAAAATAACGTAGATATATAGTTTTGTAGAACTGAGCGTTTATAAACATACTGGATTTTGCCCGCGGCTCCGCTAAATATAGTACCCCACGTGAACACTGTACTTTTCGGGGATAAAAAGTAGCCTATGTTTTATTCCAGAGCCAAAACTACTACTATACCAAATTTCATAATAATATTATGTTTAGTAGTTTTTGCGTGAAAGCGTAACAAACATCCATCCATCCATCTATCCCTACATCCATACTCACAAACTTTCACATTTATAAAAGTAGTAAAAATAATATGAATATAAACCATGGCATTAGTTATCCTATATTAGTTATCCTAGTCATTGGAACTATGTTAAAATTAAACAGCTTCTTTTCTTAAGAAATTCTTTTAAGTATATCCTTAATGAATTAAAAAAATGCCTTCAAGTTGATTAAAAAATCAGTGCACTTTAATTATTTCACAATAATGAACAGCTTCCGAGTTATTTGTTGATTAATCGCTTATCTCTGGGGGCTCTGTCCTCCACAAAAGGCTCGTTTAATACCATAACTTTGTAAGGTTCTCGTTTCGAACAGTTACTTTGTAGGATTAGACCACAATTTTTCCAAAAATTCAATTATTTTGTAGTTGATTAATCTAAAATGATTATGAACTTACTTGATTTACTTATTAATTAAATCAATAGTTAACCATAACATTTATAATTGTTATGATTGAAAACTAATCGATATTTACTTTAAAATTAAATAGTCTTTTCTTGATTCTGTTTTTTCACAAGGATTTTGCTGAGTGAGTATTTTTTATGTTTTTATTTATAATGTGTATTTATCTTGTTCAGTGTTTATTTGACCAAATAAATTATCTTTTCTTTCATTCTTTCTTTTTTTTTTAAAAGAGCACTATCTTCCCCAGGCAGTGGTCGCTATTTTCCTCGGCATTCTGCTGGGCATAGCCTGGGGCGTGCTGGCCGACGCCATCCCCGACCACAGCGACCTGTACGCGCCCACCATCCGCAGCATACTCATCCTGGCCGGCGGGGTCTTCGCCATCTACGGCTGCGGGTACCTCGGCTGGGGTGGTACTTGTAAGTATTTATAATTTGACCACACTCGTACATGGAGTCCCAAACTTTGGATATATGGCTTATAGTATCTTATCTTATACTTTAAACGAGCTAATCTTGTATATATATATAACCGGAATCTCAGAAACGGCTGCAAGTATTTCCAAGAAGTTTAGTATGCAGGGAGTTATGAGGGAGAAACTGCACATTTTCAAGCTAAATATGTTTTTTTCTTTCGTCGTGCAACGATAGATCAATAATTAATAATTATGTCAGTCGGATTAGCAGTTTGGTATGCGTATTTATATTTTTTTCGTTGTCCGGAAATTTAGAATGTGGTGGGTTCAAATACCGGTCAGATAATATTTTAGTAATATTTTTTATTTATTAGAACTCCGAACAAAGCTCGGTTAGCTAGGTAGGTACTCGTATTTAATTTGCGTAATAAATTTAATTGATAAATTAAGTAACCGCATTAGAGAATGTCTAGACTACTTAAGTGAACTTATGAACCCAAATAATATTGAGTGAATATATCATTGATGAGTTGGGACTGGGAGAAATTAATGAGTTTGTTTGTTTATGTTATAAAAGGAATTTTAATAATACCCCGAAAACACAAGATGGTAACATCTTGCATTATTATGTTACTTCAACTTGCATTATTATATTTTTACAAACACCTAAGTAAAGATATTGAAACCGTACCTTGTGAATAAAAAGTTTAATTTAAAAGAAAAGAAAAATTTAATCCATGCAAAGTTAAATTAAATAGCGTATTTAACATAATAATGCTTTAACAACAAGTTATTACTTACCAGCTTTCGACCGCAGCTCCGTCCGTGTAAATAGAGTATCCCACTGGAACTACTTTTTAACAAACGTCCAAAAAAGGAGGCGATTATACGTTCGGCTGTATATATATATATATATATATATATATATATATATATATATATATATATATATATATATATATATATATATATATATATATATATATATATTTGTATGTATGTTTAACGATAACTCCACCGATTTTCAAAATTCTTTATTTGATTTATTGGATGTAAAGGGAGTATACCCTTATTATTTCTTCTCTCTCGTCTCGTTTTTACAAAAGTTATGACCTGATGGTGGGATCCATGAGGAATCGAGGGAACTCTTCAAAATTTATATGGACATATATAGTGATTTTGACTTTATCAGAAGTAACCCAAGCATATGCTACCAAAAAGTAAGATTCTGCACCAAGGTATACCCTGGAACCAAAAGCACTGAACAGAACTCCTCAGTGTTTAAAGATACGCGTTTGGAAATTTCGAAATTGTTTAAAGAACTGCAAGGATATGCCATTACAGTGTAAGTTACTTAGAGTCATCATCATCATCATCTTATATACAATACCTAATGGAAGCTTGGCGCGTATTCAATTATACATTCGATCGTTTATTTTAAATCTTCTTAAAATGGATTAATAATAATTTAATAAGTATCACTAAAAAGGGAAAAATCATTATTATTTTTAAACTAAAAATTAATCCGACTTCCAAAGTAAAAATGCACAAAAAAGTATGAAATAAAACTTATTTTCTAAATAATTGCCCTTTCCAATTGGGCTAACATTTTAACTATTTCTCTACTCAATCTTCTAAGTTTTGAAGTCGCTACCAGCTAACTTGAACGTGAGTTCTATTTTAAATATTGTTTTATCAGGATGTTGTTCGGGCTGGTACCGACTATAAATAAGTTTTATTTCAAACTTTTTTGTGCAGATTTACTTTTTCGAGATAAAAAGTAGCCTGTGCTAATCTAGAGCTCATAGTACTACCATACCAAAATTCTTCGAAATCCGTAGTTTTCGCGTGAAATATTAGCAAACATCCATCCATCCATTCTCACAAACTTTCAAATTTTCATTATAGTAGTAGGATTAACTACATTTTTCTCACACACGTTAATGCAAGGTAAACCAAAAACTTTCATGGGACGTGTGCTGCAGACGTTGGACTCCACAAAGCGTCTGCTATTATTTTACTGTCAATCAATACCACAGATATGACCTGGGGGTCTAAAAAGGCCACTTTAGGTGTTTGATATTATGTTTCATATATTTTTTCAACTCATATTATGTGCGCCATTTTACGCATTTCTATTGAAAACTGTTAAAATTGATGTTTTCTAATATGATGAAATCTGATGAGTCATCACGATTTGTGTATGGAATAAAATATATGAAACATAACATGAAACACCTAAATTGGCCTTTTTAGACCCCCAGGTCATATCTGTGGTATTGATCCATAGTAAAATAATAGCAGACGCTTTGTGGAGTCTAACGTCTGCAGCACACACGGGGTCCCCAGATAGACGGCCACATAGAAAACTGTCGATTAGATTGCACTACTACAAGCAAACGATGTGTGCACAATTCTCCTATCGCGTAAAGGCCAATAGTGTCAAAAATCCGTCTTACTTTCAAATTTCGTATTTGAGTTTTTATGTCATGTGAGATTGAGAATTGTGATGTGTTGTTGGTTGTCATGACGACAAATAAAAAAAATTAAAAAAGTATTATATTTGTGTCCAATGAATGTTTAAACTTTATAATATAAGAATATTAAATACAAATAATATCAAACAAAAAGTAGCTATGTATTGTACTGTGTGTATGAAAAATAATAAAATTAATAAAAGTATCTCTTTTTTTCACTATCAAATATTTCATTTTCTAGGAGATGTCTTGCTTTATTATAAGAGCGTCCATGACCTAGTGAATAGACCCCCTGAGTCACGCGTGATCGTGCAGGTTCGATGCTGGATTGTGGTGTGTACTATGTACCAATTAGACTTTCTCAATAATTGTATACTGACGCTAGACTTAGTTTAATTTACCTTCATCTTCTGTGACAACCCTTACAAAATTTGGATCGTTTTAAGAAAGATGTTTCTCTGTACGTAAGTGTATATTTTTACTCTGTGGCAATACACCACATAAATCCTAACGGATGCGATAAAGTCTTATTTTATCTGCTCTAGTAACTAATTTACAAAAAAGCTCGAGAAGGTGAAGGAGCTCCTCATCTTTTATAACATTTAAGTGACGCAATTTATTCTGAACTCGCACTGAAGGACTCGATAAGTATTCATCGCCAATTATTTGTTAATTAATCGCCAAAACTGATTCACGTCCACTGCCGCTTATGGCGATTCCTCAGTTCCCTTTGTTCGTTAATAAATATTAGGTACACAAATTTCATTTGTATCATAAGTTTATTAATTTCATATTAAAGCAATAGTATATATAAAATATTACATTTTATATAATAATATTACATTTTGTTTAAAAATTACGACAGAGCTAAACAAAGAAAAACAATAAATACCGAGGGATATGAGAAAATTAAGAGCTTTTTATATTTAAATTTTCAGTGCTGTATCAAAGAAACGAAAATTTTATAGAAGGTATTTTGAAAAGTTCGACCTCTAAATTGCCGAAATAGGGGGTGAATGCTGCTATAGCTTCTTTTATTTTAGGATTCAATTCTAGCTGCTTCTCTAAAGCACGTGTCGTTAAATAGAACCCTGGCGGCACTTTGTATCCCTGCAAATATGATATTATTTGAATGTTTAGTTTAAAATAATCAGTAACCATTTATGCACAAGTTATGCTTGTGATGCATGAAATATAGCATTATAATATTATTTGACGACCTCTGTGGCTCAGCGTCGGCGCTCAAGCCGGAGGTAGCGGGTTTGAATCCCGCCGAGGGAACAAAAAGGTTTTCTGTGTTCCTGGGTCATGGATGTATATTAAATATGTGTATAAAATAATAAAAATCTTAAATGTATGTATAGTCGTAGTATAGTATATGGGGAAAATCTTTAAATCTGGACAGATTTCGATGAAAATTGAAATTTATGCTCTTAAATACATTTCATTCAATATGTGATTTAGGGTTTAATAGAATTCACCCTCTGAGGGTGTAAAATAATAGTTGAAAGTTTGTTTGATAAATTATAAAAGTCTGTCCCGATCTCCATAATGGCATTATTATACGTAGAAATCCGATAAAAAAGAATTTTTAGAAATACATACCCTACGGGGATACAATGGGGATTCGCGTGAATATGCGAACGAAGTCGCACACAAAAGCTTGTTAACCGCTTAGTGCATGAATTATGATGGAGATGATTTAAAAATGCATTTGCTGAAAACATCTTTTATTTATAATAATATTAGGTCCTTACATATGAAATTGGCGTTTTGTCGTACTGGCCACTTTGATCTCAAATATATCTTCTTTGGATAGGAATTACAATTTTAAATTTATACCGCTATTTATCCACGCATTTGTTTCGAAAACCGTAATTGCATTTGTTTTTTCCTCTTTCTGATTTTTTGCGTCACTTTGTTTACAAAATGGAAAACTTTAAATATCGTATAATTTTCGAGTACGAGTTCCACCGTGGCACCAGTGCTGCAGAAACGGCTCGAAGGATTAATGATGTGTATGGCGGCGGTGTCGCAATAGAAAACACAGAGCGTTTTTGGTTCCAACGTTTTCGTTCTTCAAATTTCGACCTGCAGAACAAGCCCCGTGGACGGCCGGAGACCAAAATTGATAATGAAGAATTGAAGGCTATTGTGGAAGCGGATCCATCGCAAACCACGTCTGAGTTAGCTGCAGGCTGCGGTGTTAGTGATAAAACTGTTTTAATCCACATGAAGCAAATTAGGAAGGTGAAAAAGCTTGAAAGGTTCGGGTACCTCATGAATTGAGTGCAGCAAACCGACAAACGCGCGTCGACTGCTGTGTTACATTACTCAACTGGCACAATATAATGAAGGGATTTTAAATCGAATGAATGAATGAAACCTGTGATGAAAATTGGATCCTGTACAATAATCGGAAACGCTCATCACAATGGCTGAACCCTGGCGAACCAGCCTAAGCCTAGCGAAAATTGACTAAAAAAAGTTACTTGCGAGCGTTTGGTGAACTAGTGCCGGTGTCGTTCACTATAGCTTTCTTAAATTTGGCCAGACGATTACGGCAGATGTTTATTGCCAGCAACTGCAAATCATGATGGAAAAGCTAGCTGCTAAACAACCGAGTTTGGTCATTCGCTCTAGGCCACTGCTGCTTCAGGACATCGCTAGACCACACACTGCACAACAGACGGCTACCAAATTAGAGGAGCTTCAATTGGTATGTCTAAGACATCATCGTACTCCCTGAACCATGCTCCAACAGATTACCTTGTTTTTTTAAATTTGGATAACTTCTTGCATGGGAAAAATTCAACTCCGATGGTGCAGTTCAAAGCGCCTACAAATATTTTATTGATTCCTGTCCAAATGGTTTTTTTAGTAAAGGTATCAATGAACTACCTATGAGATGGCAAAAGTGCATAGATAGCAATGGTATATACTTTGATTAAATAAATATATTATGTTAAAAAAAAAAACGACTTTATTTTCCTACCCAACTATTTTTACTAAGCTATCAGTTGCAGCAACTAGTCAAAGTTCAGGTCTCAATCCAAAGAACCTTTAAAATGTTAAGACATACTTGAAGTGGATTAGAGATGTAATCGTCAGTTCGGAAGAGTACATGTAGACGTCTATCGCTATCGGCATTACAGTGCAGTAAGCTAGATTAGGAGTTGTGACATTATGACGTACAACCAGACAAATTTCCGACAGTTTGTAAACAAATCTTCAAATCTTGGCAACAGTTGAGGTGGGAGCGGAATATAGACTAAACTTGTTCAAATGTTGAAATGTACTTAAATAGTCTGAGGTCTTGGAGCGTGCATGAAATAACAAAAAAATATTTTTTTTGCCTTTTGTCTTTTTATCGTCATTTGCTGTAAGGTTCATATTATTTGCCTACTTTAATCTGCATTATCTCCGCCATAATACCATACTTTCAGCTTGAATAATACTTTAATAAGCTTTATGCTTTATTGAAAATTATAAAATATTTATAGTATATCAAGCTGTTATAACAGTAAAGTTCGGCTCGTAAAATCGATTTTATACGAAGATTACGACGAGTAAAAACTTTATAGTTTTCAAACTTACGATAATATTTAATTAAATGAAGCTGGTATTTACGTTGCAAAATTTTTCGGGTGTCAAGCACGTGATGCTATTTTAGAGTAGCGGAGATAACGCCTTAATATTGAGGATCTAAATCAATAACCTTTTCCATGTAGTGTCCAGGTGTTGCTGGGAGGCAAAAACGTGTCTGGCTTATTAACAAGTTGCTCGGATATGCCGCTGCATTTCCCAATTGGTTTTTAGAAAAGTCACGTGTGCACGCCAGCGTACGACTCGAAATCAAAATTTATGAAATACCAGTCGGACTTATTTGAAAATATTAGCCGTGAGATCGGGAAGGATGCTCCTGGAGGGTTATTTACGACCAATAACGTAGAATCGTTTATATCAAATATTTTTTCTATCCTCTTTAATGTTTCTTCATTTGATATACAAGTCTACAAAAAATTCGAGCTGTTTGGATTTTTTCTGCGTAATTCTAATGTTAAAAACGACTTTCATTTTGTTAAACAAGTTATCATCTTAAAATAAAAAATAAAGGACTAACCCCCGGTTTCTGAAAGGCTAATCAACGCCAAAATTAACTAATCATCGGTCAAATCTCTTGTCAAGTGTAAATTGAGTTGCATAAAGCTTGATCAGTCGTTTGATTTGATCATCATGTTAGTTAACAAAACTAATGCCAAACCACATGTCAAACTCTGTTTTCGGTTTCTGGAAAGCTATTTAAGGCGCAATCATAGATTAAACATATTATGTCAAATCTATTGTCAACTGATCAATGCATTTCGGCGAATCAACTTTTGAAAAATATTAGTTTTTTCCCATTTTTCCACTGATATCGTTTAGAGAAGGTATGTAAAGTGTTTTTACTAAGTTAATTTGGCTAATATTCATATCAATCATGATTGATCTCATTGAAGAGTTATGTGTAGGTATTGGTATTAAGTAATCATAAAACTTTGTTTGCTTACATTGTCATTAGCAACATTCTGCCTGGTGGTTCTATCCTAACTAATATTATAAATGTGAAAGCGTGAATGTTTCTTATTCTTTCACGCAAAAACTACTGAACGGATTTCGATGAAATTCGGTATGGTAGTAGTTTAGACTCTGGATTAAAACATAGGATACTTTTTATCCCGAAAAAGTAGTGTTCCCGAGGGATACTGTATTTACACGGGCGGAGCCGCGGGAAACATCTAGTTAAGATTTAAATATGCCGTATGTAGCTGTTTTAGCGTGCGATTACTATTGAATTCTAAAGCAATAGACTCCCAAGCTTCACGTTTTTGTACCATGCTCCCCGAGTTGGTACATATTTTGTTTTCTATTATGTGTTTATATCTAAAAAATACAACAACAGATGCTTCATTATTCAAACAAGTGAAGGTAATGTACTTAATACTAAAATCACATAATACTTTTCAGTAGGCACTTACTTGGAAATTATTTCCATAAGCTGACATTTTTCTCTTTCGGTAAAATTTTTGCCTCGAGAACTCATTCTGAAATACTTCTATTGTAATATTTGTCAAGAAAAATTCGAAATTCGCGGAATATCGAAAACCTTACTACTTACTTATTAACGACTTTAGTCGAAAAATACCTCACTCTTGACACTTCTACGAGCTTCTACTTGACGAGCTATCTGTTTGACGAATTGTTTTTTTTTTCGGAATGGCAATAGGCAATTTACATCAATTTCACACTTTTCAACGAAATATTGAACAACAAACTGGACGCCACACACTGTGTGACCATGTTAAAAATCAAACTTCGTGTCATGTCAAGATGATCAATGATTAGTAAATTTTTCACTAATTAGCGTTTCAGAAACGCAAATTGATTTAACAACTCTGTTAACTCAACATACGTGTTAGTTGATCAACTATTTGATTAGCCTTTCAGAAACCGGGGGTAAAACATTCAAATTGTATAAAAATAAAACTTCATTTATCATTTGAAATCCAAAAATGATCTCATCGTGCTAAAATTATAAATTGTAGACTTAGCGCAAATGTATTGAGCCGTACTTTAAAAAGTTTAGTTGTTATATTAGGTCCATACATATGAAATTGGCATTTTGTCGTACTGGCCACTTTGATCTCAAATATATCTTCTTTGGTTAGGAATTCCAATTTCAAATTAATACCGCTATTTACTCATGCATTTGTGTTTCGAAAACTGTAATTCATTTGTTTTTTCCTCTTTTGGTTTTTTCTTTGCGTCACTCTGTTTACAAAGCTTGAAAGTTACCTCATGAATTGAGTGCAGCAAACCGACAAACGCGCGTCGACTGCTGCGTTACATTACTCAACCGGCACAATAATGAAGGGATTTTAAATCGAATCATTACCTGTGAAGAAAAGTAGTTCCTGTACGATAATCGGAAACACTCCTCGCAATGGCTGAACACTGGCGAACCAGCCAAAGCCTGCCCCAAGCGAAAAGAAATCGGTTATCTGTAAAGTCGGTTTACTGACGATAGTTGAACGTGACCACGTCATGTTTATAGTGCGCGCGGAACTAATTGACCGCACCTTAGGTAGGCGTGTTGCCGCCGCAAACTCCGGCACCGAACTGAGTAATAACATCAAGCGCCCCCGCCTCTCCGTCCCACCGCTCACATACCTAAGGCGCGGATAGCTGAGGTAACAGCAATGCGTCATATTTCGCGAGGTAACGCTGGTAACAGGTAACGCATGAGTCATGTTGTTTCGTGCGTGCAGCCGGCTCCATCAAATTATAAGACGTTATCAAGTCAAAAACTTGAGAGGGGTCAAGGGACACAGTGAAGGAATTGTAATAATTTTTTTTTTTTTTAAGTTAAAATAATATTTATTTATTATTAACAAATATAATGTAATATAAACTTAATCAGTAGGCTCAATTTTATTAATAATTGAGAGAGAGAGAAGGAGAGACAGACAGAGAAACACGCGCACGCCGCACGGCTTATAACTATAGCAAAAAGTGTCGTTACAGTCTTAATTTTTTCCGTCTAGCCCCCTTTCGCATCGCGCGTTAAGGATTCCAATGACTCAAAAAAAGTAACTTATGAGCGTTTGTTAATGCTAATGACGGTATCGTTCACTACAGCTTTCTTAAATCTGGCCAGACGATTACGGCAGATGTCTTTTGCCAGCAACTACAAATCATGATGGAAAAGCTAGCTGCTAAACAACCGAGGTTGGTCATTCGCTCTAGGCCACTGCTGCTTCAGGACAACGCTAGACCACACACTGCACAACAGATGGCTACCAAATTAAAGGAGCTTCAATTGGAATGTCTAAGACATCCACCGTACTCCCCGGACCTTGCTCCAACAGATTACTATTTTTTTTCAAAATTTGGATAACTTCTTGCAAGGGAAAAAATTCAACTCCGATGGGACAGTCCAAAGCGCTCTTAAAGATTTTATTGATCCGTCCGAATAGTTTTTTTAAGTTAAGGAATAAATGAACTACCAATGAGATGGCAAAAGTGCATAGATAGCAATGGTACTCGTATAATATTAGGTCTTTACCTATGAAGTTGCCGTTTTGTATGAAAAAATTTAAATGATTTTTTTTCATGTATTTTTTATTTGTATTAATCGAAGTAATCACCCATGCAATCAATGCATTTTTGGCAACGCAGTGGCAGTTTATTGATGCCCTTCTTAAAGAAATCAGCTGGACGGGAGGCAACAAATTCTTCAAAGGCATTTTGTATTGCCTCTCGGGTATTGAATTTTTTTACCGCCAAGAAGTAATCCAAATTCTGGAAAAAGTAGTAGTCTGTAGGCGCAAGGTCTGGTAGGGCGGATGACGAAGAGCTTCCAACCCCAGTTCTTGCAACTTGGAGACCGTCTGCTGTGCAGTATGAGGTCGCGCGTTGTCGTGTAGGAGCAGCGGAGACGAGCGATTGACCAATGCTGGTTGGAGATGTGCCAGCTTCTCCATCATTGTGTACAGTTCTTCACAGTACACATCTGCAGTAATGCTCACCCCGTTTGGTAAGAGGCTGTGAAAAATCACACCAGCGCTAGACCACCAAACAGTGACCATCACTTTTCTAGGGGTAAGTTTTCGTTTAGGGCATTGTTTAGGTGCTGAACCAGGATCCAACCAACTTGCTGAGCACTTGCGGTTATCAAACACAATCCATTTTTCATCGCAGGTAACAATGCGGTTCAAAATTCCTTCATTTGTGTGTCTGTTGAGCAGTGCAAGGCACATCTCGACTTCGCGCTGGCGATCATTGATTTCGTGGGGCACTCATTTGTCAAGCTTTGTACCTTGCCAATTTGACGCAAATGGACCAATATTGCTTTGACGCTAACGTCGAAAGCTGCTGCTAATTCAGCCGTAGATTGTGTATTATCAGCTTCCACAATCGCTTTTAATTCGTCATTGTCGACCAAAGTCTTCGGACGACCGCGAGGTTCATTTTTCAGGTTGAAATTTCCAGAACGGAAGCGAGCAAACCAATAACAGGTGGTGCGTTGGTTTGTAGTGTAAGCTCCGTAAACGTCGTTGATGTTGCGTGCCGCTTGTGCCGCGTTGCTGCCACGACGGTACTCATATTCCATAATTACTCGAATTTTTAACGTATCCATGATGACGAAAAAGATTGAAATGCGATGAAAATGTAACACTAATCAATAAACAAATGACTACGTTTGGAAAAAGAATTCCATGTTTTTAAAATAAAATTAATTTGAAATTAGAATTCTTAGCTAAACAATAATTATTTTGATTTGAAATGGCCAGTACTGCAGAACGGCAATTTCATAGGTAACCTATTATATACTTTGATTAAATAAATATATTATGCTTAAAAGAATCGACTTTATGTTTCTCCTTTACGAAACGCCAATTTCATATTATGTAATGACCCAATATAAGAAGTATAAGTAGCTTTCGCCACATCTGTCGAACGCCACCGCGTTATATCCAAAATCGTGTCGAGAGTTGTGTCGGGAACTTGAAATTTCGTTCTCAAGGCCACTATAAAAGTTTCTCTTCCAAACTTATTTTCTTGTCAAAAATACTTATTAGCAAGCAATACACAAGTTTTATTCTCAGTAAGACTTCTTTTGGTAGATTTTCGCTTACGGGAATGTGGGCATCAGGAAAATCTCTCAGAAGCCTCCAACAGTAGGTAGTCTGCCATCATTGAAACGCTCCATCTTCCCTGGATCTTTAGCTCAACATGGCAGTCTTTATTTAGAAAGTAATGATAGTTAAGGCCTGTATACATTTAAAATCAGGAATCAAAACAAAATTATACCTCATAATTATGAGAGTTGAAAACAGTATTTTTGTTGTAGATCTGTGTATGTTATAATGGCTTTCATTAAGTATTATAATTGCTTATCCTGACTGTAATGTTTCTATCTAATTAATTTCTATTACGTATTATTTATTAGTTATTGGTTATTACTGTTATATTAATAATATTAATATCGATATGTTTTATTTACGTTTAAATTTATTTCATATTCGTTTCAGGTTATAAGTATTATAACAATTACATTCTTGGCCTTCACTTTAATTTCAGTTAATAAATGTAACCTCATTCTCTACGTGCTCGTTACAGAGCGTGTCATTAATTGAAATGGGTCACTCATATAAAGTTGTAATAAAATAACTAGCTGTACCCAACAGACGTTGTATGTCTTAACTATGGACTGGAATAAATAAATAGCTACCTACATACCTTCTATTTCTAGACCAATAACTACACTTACTACTTACCTCTACAATGAGCAGGTGATGTGTGAAGGAGTTATAGACCACTGAGAGTTGAAGACAGTGCTAATATCGCTATTCAACAATGGGGTTGGTGTGAGAAGGACGTAATTTGAGGGTTATATGTATTTTAAGGCCAAACAATTTAAAAATTTGTCAAAAAATATTAAATGAAAATTTGGTATGCAGGGTAGGCCTACCTATCCTTATCACTTAGGGATATGAAAAATAGCTTATATCCTATTCTCATACACCTACAAAATTTCATTAAAATCGTTCAAGCCATTTCGGAGGAGTTCTGCTATAAACTTAGAACAACAACTTGAGTTCTGATATGACACGAGAATTTTATATTTAGGAAGATATTAATTAATAGCTTTTGCCCGCGGCTTCGCCCGCGTGGAAGAGTGTTCTTAGAGAAAAAACTTATTCAGAAAATAACTCTACTCACTGTAATATACTTCTGTATACAATATTGAAAATGTTTTTAAGGGTTTCGTACCCAATAGGTAAAAACGGGACCCTATCACCTCGACGCGATCTGCGAAGACCGCTTGATATACATATATTTTTCGCGCTTGAATATAAATTTTACGATAAATTCTAAATATAAGATATTAATTTAAACTGTATGGTTTAAAGGGCTACTATAAATGTGTATAAGATGCTTAAAGTCAGTAACGTATTTAATTTGATAAGGAATACTGTATCCGTTTAAATATCTTCTGAAAATACCACACATAATAATAACTATGAACTGGGCACGGGCAGCTAGTTTTATTTCTGTTTTCTTGTTATTATATTATTAATGTTATTACTGTTTAGCTTTTATTTAGCTGTTTCTCGCGGCTCCGCCCACGTTAATATACCATCGAGAATCCACTGGGAACACTGTACTTTTCCGGGTTACAAAGAAACTCACATTCACATTTATAATATTAGTAGGGTTCAAATAAAGAAAAGAAAGTTTTCTTAACCGTCATAGACATGTTTAAAGACATGCCGTCTGCCGACCTCTGGAAAAAACACGACAATGATTACATGAACAAAGACGTTAGAGCAGAGGGATTTAGAGTGTTATTGGAAATTTATAAAAAAAACTAGCTGTTTCCCGCGGCTCCGGGATAAATAGCCCGGGATAAGTAGCCTATATTTTAATCCAGAGTCTAAACTACTACCATACCAAATTTCATCAAACTCCGTTCAGTAGTTTTCGCGTGAAAGCGTAACAAACAAACTTACATTCACATTTATAATGTTAGTAGGGAAGTAGGGATTGCTATTTTCCTCGCTAGAGAGCTCCTAATTATAGAGTGCTATGAGCGAAGCGTACTATGTAGTCATTTTACGATACAGTAATATTTCTAAGCCCACTTTCTTACATTAATTGTTTTAATGTAGGTGAAACTGTATGAAATTTTTGTTTAATTGGTTGAAATGGGCTTTATAATTCTTTAATAAAATTGTGAGCTTTGACTGTGCGGCGTCATTTGTTTTGATTTATGACAGAATTTATAATTTGTAATGGCATAAGAGTCCAAGCTGAACGTTGAATAATTATTTTACGTGCTATATACCTATTTATTTATGGTCGGCCAATCTAGTATACGGATGTGACTTGTGAACGGATGCTCTTGTAGTACGGCATATGCGATGACCTCTGATGATGTTGATGACGAGGTACTCATACAAGCGTAGGGAGTTTAGAGGACAGCAACCAATCACAGCAGCTTAAAATCACATCATCATTACTAACCAATGATATTGTGCCAACCTTACCCCTTCCTCTCTGTATTGCTCTCTCCTATAAGCATGTATGATGTACATTCTTTTTTACTAACCGCAAAACGCTTGCAAATAAAATTCACGAAGAGTCACAGTCGGTTTTTTAATCACATATTTTGCAAATTCATGTTAGGGATTTTGAAAACCTGATTATGACATCCATGAGGAATCGAAGAAGCTCCTCAAAATTTATAGGGATTTGACTTTTGTGAATTAAGTTAAGCTTATGATACCAAAAAGGAAAATAAATTTTTGCGCCAAGGGTATACCCTGGATCCAAAAGCACTGAACAGAACTCCACAGTATTTAATTAAAGACTGGAAAATTCTAAAATATACGTTTGGAAATTTCGGAATTGTTTAAAGAACTACAAACATATGACATTATGTAACTTACAGTAATAATCATTATCTTATATGAAATACCAAATGGAATAATTTGTTTATTAATAATTTGTCGAAAATGTTTGATTTATGTCGATTATTGTTGAACCTTCAACAAACCTTCAGAAAAAATCAAGCCGCCTGGGAACTTTTATCGAAAACGCTGCCTAACCTAACCCGTTGGAGATAAATAACAATACAATGTATGTTGGGATTGTTTGTCTTTTCTACTAGGTAGGTCTACAAAAAAGTCCGCGATGGGATAGATATATCTATATTTTAAGGATAGGTTACTATACCCATTCTAAGTTTAAAAAAATGATCAGAAATAATGTGGTATTTTCAGAAGCGACGGATACAATTTAATTATCCTTATCTAGGAGATATCCTAAAATTAAAAAGAATATGTGAACATTTATTATAAAGTATATATTTTTACTCTGTGCTATAATTACTATTATTATTATTGCTAAAGAAGTTTTTAGCTACGAACACTCCCACGCGGACGAAGCTGCGGGCAAAAGCAAGCAATATGCTTGGGTTACTTCAGAAAAAGTAGAAATAATAAACTATATGTGTTCATATAAATTTCGAGGAGTTCCCTCGACTCCTCATAGATCCCATCATCAGACCACCATTTTTGTAACAATGGGACCAACTTCGGATTATACCCTATACATCAAAAAAATTATTTTGAAAATCGGTCCACAGACGGTGGAGTTATCGTTGAACATACAAGAAAAAAATATATAAAGCTGAACATATAACCGCCTCCTTTGTTTGGAAGTTGGTTAAAAAGTGAAATGAAAGTATAAATTATTAATTACGATAATTGGGGTTCAGAAATGTCGCAAGAGACGATACGGTTTCAGTGTGAACTGACCTTTATGGCCTGTTGCCTTTACGTCGGTATTCTGTGAGGCTGGGGCATCACTCCGCTCTTTCAAATACCACGTGTCCAACTTAGTTTCCAACGCCAAACACGCTAGTTTTCTATGAGGCCGGGGCTGTACTCTACAAGTCTGTCTATTCGTCAAAAACTCTCTAAGATAAGGCAATATTCTCGCTAAAAGTGTCTGTTGCTTACCCCGCAGCTGGCGTAGCGATCATGGTGTGTGCCGGCGTGGCGGGTACGCGGTGGGCGCGGCGCGGCTGGCCCATCAACAACAACCCCGTGGCAGAGGTCTACAAGCTCCTGTGGAGGGTCTTCGAGCCCATGCTGTTTGTACTCAGCGGGTACTACTTGGATGTAAGTTACAAGAAATAATTTTGCAATACTTTTTAATAAACGTATCGCAAAATAATTTCTTAAATAAGCTAACGAAATCAAAACGATTAAACAAAATTATTCGAAATCCAAATCGAAAAATGACCCCGTCTTGTTAGAAGACATATTTATAGTTAGGTAGTGGTGGTTACTGGTTATAAATATAAACTTCGAAACAACAAATTAATTTCAATAAAATAAAATATAGGTACATCAAATTTAAAATGAAATGAAATAAACATGGAGAAAGTACATTACACACCGCTGATTCATGTAATCCATAATTTGATGTAGACGCGGACTCGGGAGTCGCGGTGACATAATTTGATTAAACACGTCGATGCGGCCGCAGCGAGAATTGATTCACGTGTAATATAACACAAATAAATAAATGTAATACAAATACCAAGATATCAGACATCAGGTAGGTAGGTACCTCTATCGGGAACCTTGAACTCCTAAACTGAATAACTGTTTTCTAATGTTTCGTGAAAGTGTAAGAGAAATGCGTCAATGAAAATGGGAACATGAATAGATTTGTATTGACTTTTCGAAAAGTACATAATAATCCAGGAAATATTGTCTTTGCAATGGTATATATACGATCAACCGTTGACGAAATACAGTCATCACAAAAGCGAGATCGTTAGAGAGCATTAAGAACGCTCTGTATAAAAATCATGCACGAGTGACGTCTCAGCAGTCGAAAATGTATGTAGATAAATTCAAAATTGATTTTATTCACTTAAATATTTCATTGTTATAAGAAAAAAATCACAAATATGAAATAACATACGGAATCGAACAGTAATATTCGTTTTTCAATCAAAGCAAAACAAACTTTTTTTAGTCCTATTTTGCATTTTTCGGTCCATATTTATGTTGCCTTTCGGAAAATATACGAAAAATACGAAAAAAATAAGTTCGTAATAGCAAAACAATGACGAAAATTTATATTACATTTATTTTAGATAACATTAGCTATTTACCAAAAACTTTCTTAACAATGTTGCACTTCACAACTCGCTCAACCACCGTACAACGGTGATGGGGCGCCCAAGTTCAACTCAATAACACAATCTTCTACAAATCTACACCACATACGCGATTGCACTACAAACTGTAATTTCACAACGTCTTTGTCCATGCAATAGCGACAATAAATGCTTCCCTCGAAAACAATACGGAATGCAACCGCTGTTGTGTGGCTTACAAGTAACAAATATATATTTCGTCATTCCCCAAAGGACACCTTTCCAACGGAAGTGTTTGGTTATTTGTTTGCCTTCGTGTGATCCTTGTAGTAAGCTGCGATCCTGCTTGTTCGTAAATTTATTTATGTTACAAGTACTTACTACATACACAAATACATAGGCTGCACTAAAAGTATCGGGAATGGAATATTTTCACTGTTCCTGTCATATTTAAATCTTTTTAATTTAAAACTCCTTGGTTTTAAAAATCGAATACCGTTTATTTATTTAAAAAAAGATTCTCGGTCTTGTCAAACTTGTTTAGTCGTTGAGAAAATGGAATTGACTCGAGAATATTCTAGAGCGATGATTTATTATGACTTTCGAAGTGGTTTAACACAAAAACAGTGTGTTGACCGGATGATTTCTGCATTTGGTGATGAAGCCCCATCCAAAACCACAATTTATCGCTGGTTTGCTGAATTTCAACGTGGACGTGTCGAGCTCAGTGATGATCCCCGTCAAGGTCGTCCAAAAACTGCAGTCACCAAAGAAAATGTTGATGCTGTGCGTAAGCTGATTGAGGAAGATCGACATGTGACATACCACGAAATTTAGGCAACTTTAGACATTGGCATTGTCAAATACAAATAATATTGCATGAACAATTAGGTGTAAAAAAGTTGTTTTCCCGATGGATACCGCATTTGCTCTGTGAAGAGCAAAAAGCGGCTCGCGTTACTTGGTGCGTCAGAACTCTCGAAAGATTCCACGCAGGATCCTCAAATGCTGTATACAACATCGTATCAGGTGACGAATCCTGGATATACGCGTACGAACCCGAAACAAAAAAGCAGTCACGAGTTTGGGTGTTCGAAAATGAGTTAAAGTCAACAAAAATTGTTCGATCACGGAGTGTTGCAAAAAAAATGGTGGCCACGTTTGTCTCCAAAACCGGCCATGTTGCGACTATTCCTCTTGAGGGGCAAAGAACGGTTAATGCAGAATGGTATGCTAACATTTGTTTGCCACACGTCGTTTCTGAACTCCGTAAAGAGAACTGCAACCGCCGCATCATACTCCATCACGACAATGCGAGTTCTCACACCGCGCACAGAACAAAAGAGTTTTTAGAGCAAGAAATCATAGAATTATTAGACCATCCGCCGTACAGCCCCGTCCTAAGCCCTAATGATTTCTATACTTTCCCTAAAATAAAGAACAAATTGCGTGGTCAGAGATTTTCATCACCTGAAGAAGCTGTGGACGCCTACAAAACGGCCATTTTGGAGACCCCAACTTCCGATTGGAATGGTTGCTTCAATTATTGGTTCCATCGTATGGAAAAATGTGTCAAATTTCGCGGAGAATACTTCGAAAAGCAATAAATACATTTTTAAATAGTAATGTTGTGTCACTTCCTTGATTCCCGAAATTTTCAGTGCCGCTCTCGTACAGTAAATCAGTTTCAATTTTATCTTTGCATAGTATAAAATGGATTCGCTTTCTTTCTTGTTTGCTTAGAGCCTTAAATCTTTTAAACTGCTTATCGGATTTTAATGCAGTTTTCAGTAAATAATAGGGTGATTCAAGAGGATCAGTACTCAATACTATTTGTTTGCATAAAGCAGTAGAAGCCGTCTCATGTCCACTTCGTTGGGCGTAAAATATTTTTACTTGTGATGAAAAAATTGAGTGTGGTTCATTTAGTAGGTACTGAGTGCTATGATTTATTTGCTGACTGCATATGAATGTATGTGTATTTGTATACCAATTTGGCTAGATAATAAAAAAAACGGATAAGTGCGCGCACGTAGGGTTCCGTACCATTATAAAATTTATATGTTTACTTATTATTTCGTTATTTTTGTAAGAATTTTTTGAGGAAAGCGCATTTTACAAATGAGACCTTTATAACTCGTGAACTAAGAAAGTTATATAAGCCGTTATAGTTTTCCTTCAAAGTTCATCACTACCATCATGATTTTTTTGAGATTTTTCGAGTCATCCACAAAGCTTTTAGAGTGGGGACGTCCAGTTTTAACAAAACAATGCGCTTTAAAGTTAAATATCTCATAAACGGATATCTAAGTCAAAAATGTTTCAGCAACCTCTTAATTTTATCAAAAGACCTCTCTAAAGATACCCCACACGATGGGGTAGACTAGACTTAGATTAGACAGCACTAACCGTTTGGACAGTAAGCCGAAGACGGACGGATGGCCGGACAGACGGACGGACATGACGAAACCACAAGGGTTCCGAGACGTGAACTACGGAACCCTAAAAACGCGCCTTTCGTTTAGGAGCTACGATGCCACGAACAGACACGTCAAACTTGTAACACCCCTATTTTTGCTTCGGGGGCTTTAAAATATGGTAGGTGCTGATTCAAAATACATTTAAAAATAATATTGTTGCCGGCGCTGTACCGACAGCAGCTTACAGCTAAAGCCTAAACTAGTAAACCGCTTAAGCCTCAACGTGTAAAAAGTGCATAAATACGGAAAAATCATTCTAAAACTTGGTCGACACACAACGAAATACAAATATGGCGATAGCTGTATGACAAACAGCTCTCCTGGCGTTTTGCAAACGTGGCTCAAACTCAATCAGATCAGCCCAAGCCCAGGGGCGGGTTTAGCTACGAGTATTTATGACTTTAGACTGAAGCTAAATATTATATACATTTATAAAATATAATTTACCTGTGCGGTATATCTAATGTATAATATGTGCGGTATAATGAAAGTGTCTAATCTAGAATCATAATTATTTTATTGTTATTATAATGATGTATTAAAATATTTCGTGGAACGAGTAATTATTTATTAATGATATAAATGCCCACCTAAATATAGTAGATTAACATATTTTACGCGATAGTAATACCTGAATCCAATCACAATACCACAGTCCACAGCGCATACAAATTTGCCGAACTTGTAAAACTTTAATTTAATAACATTATGTTAATTGGTGAAGGAAATTAGCTCACGCTAATTTTGTACTCGAGGTGTCACTTTTATTTACACTTACAAGTTACACTGCTGTTTAAGTATTAAGCTGAAGTAATAAGTCGAAAATACATAATCGACCACATTAAACCTTTCAACTAACGCTTAAACATGCAATTTCTACGCGTATAATATATGTACTATATAAGTACGTGCAATAAATACTTGAAGCAAAAACCTCTTTTTACGAAAATTATGCAAACCGAAGAGTATAAAATTTGCCGCAGTTAAAATAATATTATATTGAGGAGGATTGAACTGCACTAATATGTTTTTGAAATTATGCGTAAAATACATGAAATTAATACACAACGATATATATATACGATATATAATATAATATTGTAAATCTGTCTTTCACATTAAATAGAACATAATATTTACATTTCTATTTAGAATCTAAGAGGCCAAAAGATCTCTTATAAAGTTCAAACTTAAAACTATAAAATATGATGGGCGTATTTTGACCACCGGGCGACCACTAGTGGGTACTTATAAATATTATCCACCCATTCACATACATACAACACATACAACGCTTAAAATACATTTGTATTTAAATTAAAATGTTATATACTTAACAAAGAAGACAAAATCGTAAATACGACGATGGCGTTGAAAGCTAGCAATTCTTAAAAGCTTAGTCGCACCTGGAATAGTGAGATAAACCAAACGAAACGCTGCAATAGAAAATGTGGTATATTCTGCGATTTAAGTACTAGATACGCCATGTAACGTACCGATCCTCGCTCTGTGACAAACTAGATACGCCATGTAACGTACCGAACCTCGCTCTGTGACAAACTAGATACGCCATGTAACGTACCGATCCTCGCTCTGTGACAACTAGATACGCCATGTAACGTACCGAACCTCGCTCTGTGACAAACTAGATACGCCATGTAACGTACCGATCCTCGCTCTGTGACAAACTAGATACGCCATGTAACGTACCGAACCTCGCTCGTCTCTCGCTTCGTCTAGCAAAAGGCTAGACGACCGAACTTTTCTATTGCATATTGGAGTCTTAAATATAAGTAACTTCTCAGAAGAAACAGTATACTAAAAATCAATATTTTCATGGGTACGGTAGTTTGTTATCAAAATTTCGCTAGTCTCATGAAAACGCTCCATACAAAAGTCGTACCTAACTGTGACGTCACTACTAGGTAAAGTGTATTCAATATAAGGCCGCAGGAACATATTTGTAAATATCTCCGAAATCTTTGCGTTTTATTTCGTACTAGCTGTTGCCTAGCTCCGCCCGCGTAAATACAGTATCCCACGGGAATACTGCACTCTTTCGGGATAAAATGTACCCTATGATTTAAGCCAGAGCACAAACTACTACCATAGCAAATTTTATAAAAATCCGTTCAGTAGTTTTTGCGTGAATGAGTAACACACATCCATACATCCTCACAAACTTTCACATTTATGATATTAGTAGGATTTATAATATTAGTAGAACTTACCATAATGAATGTTTTTGTATAATATATTGTAAGTAAATTACTTATGATGAACTTTTGTGTAGTTTTTAGATATACCTATCTAATTATTAAACTACACACAAAATATTGTATTTTTTTAGAAGTAATTAATACCCCAATATTTCTCAGTATATAAATTTAACTCAATATTTTTCATGTAGTCGTCTCCCCAATTACATGAATTAATTAAAATAACTCTTATGTATTTAGAAGGTTAATACGATTTTTATTATTTTAAGAATACTATTATGTGGAATGCAATTACAAATCCTTCAGTTTCGGCGCAGTCGGGTTGGGCATTTAGCACAGTAAATAGTGCATTTAGCGTACGGGATCGGCCTATAAAAATAGCAAAACAATCATACAAAAACAGATAAATAAAAATATATCCAATATAGCAGCCAAATGCCAATATCAACTTCGATTAAATACTTCTCAATTTCTGTTAACAGGTGTCTGAAATGTCTGTCCGGGAATTCGGGCTGGTAGTGGCGTGTATATTCTCCGCGCTCGCTCTCCGCCTCCTCACAGCCTTTTTAATTGCTCTCGCCAGCGAATTATCCACCAGAGAAAGTATTTTCATTGCCATTACTTGGATTCCGAAAGCTATAGTTGAGGTGAGCAAAAATTCAAACGAATACCTACTTTTGTTATTTGCAGAAAAATGTGTGAATTCAAAATAGCTTCATTTTCACGCATGATGTTGGTTACCATAAAACATTAAAAGTTGCAGCTATTTTGTAATGTTACCAGGGGATAGCACTTAAACTTATACGAGTTCTTGTCAAATCGAAAATGTAAACTGTTTCTTCGTCGGCTACGCTTTCACGTCCTCACAATAATGAGATAAAAAACGCTACATCATGGAATTTCAAACAATTGACATTGTTAGTGTCGGGTGTCCTTACTTTTACTTAGGCATAATTATAAACTAATAATAATGGTACGACCTCGGTCATCGAACCAACAGTTCATACTTAGTACTTAAAATTGTTTTCGTAGAGATAGTAATTGGACGAGCTGTGTCCGTTTGTGTTGTCCGTTTGGTCGGTTTGAAGTTGCCACTTGCCATACACAGAATAGATTAGTAATTACTATTCCCTCAGTCGCAGTTTAATTTATTTTGGGAGTTCATACTATTTAAGTCGTTATATTGAAAGAAACCGAGGGAATTTATAAGATACAAAGAAAAAGAGAAAAGCTATCGTCGAGGATTTAAATGTGGAACGCGTTCCAATTAAATTGAGAATTTTGAGTTTTACCTCCAATTTTATACATTGTTTTATATATGTGATGTTTTAATACGTAACTATTCAATATTTAATATTATTCATTACCTACTTAAATATTGTATTATTTTAATGCCTCCGTGGGCCCCGCTCTTCCGCCAAACGACGCTTAAATAGTTTTGCTTCATACTACC
The DNA here is from genome assembly GCA_963565745.1 of Phengaris arion. Taxonomy (NCBI): domain Eukaryota; kingdom Metazoa; phylum Arthropoda; class Insecta; order Lepidoptera; family Lycaenidae; genus Phengaris; species Phengaris arion. The sequence continues at coordinate 32,534,193 of OY751432.1, read as the reverse complement.
AGCTAATTTGAACAAATAACTTTAGCTCCGAAAACGGTTAACGTGGTAACTCAATATGACTATAAAATAATGCATAAATTACTAAAAAAAAATTAAAAAAGAAATAGCCTGCTCTGAACTAAATAGTTACCAAGGAATTTTGTAATTAGTTGAACTAATATATAAAATTTAAACCTAGTGTGACCGCAACACGTGCTAACTAGTTCAATTACTCGCTCGAGTTTCATTCATTCATTAAAACTATAATAAAATGTTACGTATAGTTAAAAAAGTGAAATAAAATCTCTACAGTGACTACAGTTTATGAAATATTCACGCAACTTGTACAGCGTGTAATAAAGAATTTATTATTTTAGAAATACTACCACTGATGATTATATTATCATCATCTTTTGTAACTTGACTATAACTGAAAATATATGTATCAAAATAGTTTAATAATAATATCTACGGACTCCACGTCAGTCTGGCACCGTGGTCAGTATCCGAAGAACTTGTGTTACGGGGACCAGACAAAGGGAAGTATATTTAACGCCCCTTACTAATATAAAGATTTACACAATGCATAACTTAAACAACGTTGCTGTCTTTGTCTGTTAAGTGACTTTCCCAAATCATCAGACAAAGACAGCAACGTTGTTTAAGTTATCCGTTGTGTAAATCTTTTTATTAGTAAGGGAATATAAATATTATTCAGATTTTTATTACATTATAAACATATCCGTGACTCAGAAATATTGAAAACTTTTTTTCCCTCGGCGGGATTCGAACCCTTCTTTGTAGTTTTTTACTTTAGTGACTTGATACATAATTCCACTTTGAGCACCGACCCGCTAACCACTGAGCCACAGAGAGACAGTATGTTCAATTGCCAACCATTTGATACAATTTCGAGCATTTAACCGAAAAATATAAGCATAATATTTTAAATGGATTCGGAAAATAATCTGAATATTTGTATGTTTCAGGCCGTGCTAGTGCGGGTGGCAATGGACTCTCTATGGACGGAAGGGGCCACTCTACAAGACAAAAACATCGCAAACCAACATTCCAATATTATAATTATTGCCATACTCCTTACATCATTCTTGGGCACAATTCTAACAGCACTATTAGGTTCTACTCTTTTGTCTCAAGACTCAAAGGTTGCGCCGGAAGGTAAGAACATAATATGCCATAAGGAAGCTTGGCGATATTTTAACCGATTGCAATATAACATCATAATATCGTGACGTTTACTATTCCTACTAGAGGCCGCCCTGTGGTCGAAATTCGCCCATAATAATTCATAAAATGTTTAAGTTTTATCTTTATAAGGGTTCTTTTGCCTCATAAATAGAAAAAATAAAAAATGATGTAATAAATGCATTGACTAATCATTGGTCTCGCTGGGCGCTCTACCAAATCGAGCTGACGTGCTTGTCAAATACAGCAAGCAATAAATACGCAGCTGAGGTCGGCTTATCCGAGCCAGTCACATTGAAAGGTTTATGACAGGTGTACATCCAGAATATTTTATTCAATTTTAGTTTTAGTCTGAAAAAAAATGCCAAGTTTCGTAGTGGACTATGTAAAAATAATTCGACAAGAAATAAGAAGGACACTGATATCATTAGTAAATATCGTATTACTTCGAAATTTTAACATAAAATTACATGAACTTAAAACGCCATTAAGTGTTACGGCGTATGCAAGAATCAAGTTCCCCGTGGTTGTTATTTTTATGATATCCTATTTCATTTATCTAACCTAGTTATTATGATTCTACCCATGGAACTATGTAACTATTCACCAGAAGCACAGGTCGAAAAATAAAAAAAAACTTGAGAGGTTATTACACTTATGTGTAATAAAGTCATTTTTATTATTTTTGTAAAGAAGAAGCCCATTAGATTAATATATTAATATATTAGCTTTTAATTAATTGTTAATCCTACTATTCTACTACTATAATTATTATAAATGTTAAAGTTAAAAGTACAGTGTTCCTGTAGGATACTGTATTTACGCGGATGAGGCCGCGGGCAAAAGCTAGTTTTTAACTATTTTCTTACCTACATTTATAATCAATAACATAACTAATAGACCTCAGCATAAGATGTATTTCCCATTAAATCGGGCAAAAGTTGAGTAGTTGGCATCATAATTTTTCACGCACACTAGAATTTGTCACATGTAAGTCAATTGCCACTTTACACACAACAATAATGAGTTGCCGCATTGACGAAGCTCTTGTTGTTAGGTAAATCTCTTGTCGAGCGCCCAGCGAGCCCGATGATTTATCTATGTGTAAATATTGTGACATATTGACAAACGTCGACGTGTAACAAAATTGTATCTATCAAAGAACAAAAAATTTTAAGTAAAAAATATTAGGTCTCGGCACACCTTCCTTCACATTAACTTTAACTGTGCCAATTATCATACTCTTCCGTTCGCTCAATTACGTATTAATATAATAATTAGAAAACACAATTTCGTAATTAATCACTGAATTAAAGTGTTATCATTTTATTTAAAATTCAAATCTTCAAAGCGCATGTATCCAAATTAATTGATAATTCTTCGTGAATACACCTAATACATACAATTTTCATATAACGTCACTAGCTATTGCCACAAAGGCCGGTATCGAACCTATCGCCCGACGTGATGTACGGGCCAGAGGACAATCGACCTTTGTTTGAGTGATGCTAGGGGTGGCACAAACACACAAACTCTAATGTATAGTGGCTATTTTTGTTAGGGCTAGATATACCTAGGATATTTCGTCGAGCTTTTTCCCGCGGTTCCACCAGCGTAAATATAGTATCTGGTATCCCATGGGAACACAACTTTTTCGGCATAAAAAGTAGCCTATATCTTTAACTTTTGAATCTCTGAGAGAAAAGTTTAAAGAAATAGGAATTCTGACCGTCGCTTATCAATACATTTTGGACAATGTGTTGGATGTTAGAAAAAATTTATGTATCTTCAATACGAAAAGCAATAATCACTGTATGAACACTAGAAATAAACACAAACTAGATATACCGGTGATCAGACTAAGTAAAGTAAATAAATCTTTTATAGGTCAATGTATACGCCTATACAATAGAATCCCAGAAAACGTTCAAAATCTGTCTATTAATAAATTTAAAAAAAGTAGTTATAGAAGGTTTGTGTGCAAAGGTTATTATAGCATGATTTTATTGACGATCGCACACCATGGGAATAAGATGGCCACACGCAAGGCTACTTCTATGTGCTATTGTTATCTAGTTTTAGTCATAAAATTGTTATATACCTTTTTTTATTCTAAAAGAACAATTTTCCATCTTTTTGGTAAAAGATGGCCCCGTGGGAATTTATTACGCCGGTTCTTCTCGCCGGGCTGGTTCCCGAACCGGTGATAGGCATCACGTATACAGACGTTCAGAAAGTGTATAATAATAGTAACTTTGAATAAACATTTTTGACTTTGACTTTGACTAACCTGAGCCTAAACTACTACCATACCAAATTTCATCATAATCCGTTTAGTAGTTTTTGCGTGAAAGAGTAACAAATATTCATCCACCCATCCATCCATGTATCCATCCTCACAACATCCTCACAAACTTTCACATTTATAATAATAAATATATAGTAGGATCTACAACAGCAGGTTTCGTGTTTAAACTCGAAATATTTTTTGGTTCTTCCGGAAGTTAAATCCTCAAAATCGTCTCGTTAGTTTGGTTAGCTAGTATTTGAATGCGGATTTAACAATTTGTGCGTAAACCATAGATGATATTTAGACCTTGAGTCACACTATAATAAAGTTAAAGAGTTTCTATACATGTAGCATGAGAATAAACTTAAATTGAAATAATTTTTGAACAATCAGAAATGGGACCATAACTAGGTCAAAAAAATTCAAACTACCTACTATTACCCTATTTGAATTATTGATTCTAATTTTCAGGCACACCTGTATTAATTCAAAGTCGTTACACCTAAGCATGCTATCATCTGTTTGCATATAAGCAGATTGCTCTCGCTATCACTTTTTTTTTACATAAATAAATATTTGGACAATGACTAAAAACACGTGAGTGATAAAGGTAATAATTCAAGAATCTTCGGGTAATTTGAACAACTTCAACAAATAGGACAACTGTCACCTCAGCCCTCCCGAGACCACGGCTGTTGGAAAGTAGCCGAAGCGTCGGAGAAAAAGAAAAGTGCACCGCGACACAACAAATGTTAAAAACAATGAATAATATTCGCGTAAACATAAATAACCTTTTTTTTTCTCGTAGGGGAAGACATTTACGTCCTTCCCGGGGGTTTGGGGGTCCCCCGGGGGTATGTGGGACTCACCGACGACTGGTCGCCAGAATACCGCACTAAACCACCTACGGGTGCCTTCGGCCGCATAAATGAGGCTATCCCGGATCTGTCAAGCACAGGGTAACCTCGCGACAGTCCGGTTCTGCGGCTAGAAGGACCAGACTACATCATCAAGGGGGTTACTCCGCCCTTTTGCCCTTGTCGTCCCGCGTCCCGCGGGGGAGAGGACACTCGTGCGCGAGTCACAGGGGAGTTACAAAGATGACCCCCCATTACATGGTCCGCCGGTCGCCCGGCGTCCCTGCAGACAACTCGCCTTGGCAAAACAGCTGGAGGCTTTATGCCCCGGCTGACCGCAGCGGAAGCATAGATGGCTCCTTACCTTAGTTGAAGGGCACCTCTCTGCCATATGCCCCAACCCTAGGCACCGGTAACAATCCCGCCAATACAGCTCGGCAATGTGTTTGAGCTGGGTCCACCCAACACCAATACGGGCAGTATTATAAGTGGAAGCAGTTTTTTGGCAGCAACCACTGGTAATCGAATCAACGCTGATCGCGTCCCTCTCTTATCTGGGCGGATTGCACTTACCCAGATTTGATCCGGGTAGCAACCACCTACACATGCCACCGCTATCCGCAATCGGTCCTCCGTGGAAGTATCATCCAGACCTGTGACTCTGGAACTAGAGCACGGAACTGGCCTGGAGATATCAACCGTCTCTGCCAACGAGGCTCTCAGTTTGGCCGCCAAAGCATCAGCCTTCTCATGGCTCGTAGAGCCTGTGACCTCAAGAATACGGGATCCCGTAGCCGATTGACGGATCCGGAGTGGCCTCGTCTACCATGGCCTTTTCTAAGGCCGCTTTATATGTCATGACCGCAAGAGCTGCCTCCGGCCGTATCTTAAGCGATACGGCGGAAGAGCTTGGGATGACTATTTGAGGTTTTTTAGGCCCAGACGACTTCTTACCCTTACTAGGTTATTTTTGCTGCGGCAGTAGACTACCTCTGTCCACCCTTCATTGGCGGATGTCGCTGCAAGAGCCTCCTCGTTCCTCGTCTCTTTAGGACGAAAAACGCCACCTTTTACCTTCTTTGCCTTCTTAGTCGTCATCCTTGAAGACGCCGGACGATGGCCAAGCTACACCTCGAGATCACGGACGTTTACCGGCGGCAGTTCCGGGAAATCTACTAGCGTCGACGGGTCAACCAATATGGTTGATTCGCTCCGTCTCATCCTTTCCTCCACCCTTGTTGCGGCGGCGGAGGAAGCAAATTTTCTGGTGGAAGCCTCGACTCAATTACTGCCAGGCGCGCATCTAAAATGTTTCCAATCAATCTCGCAATAGACGCCTCAAGCATTTGATGCTGGTCGGTATACGTCTGCATAACTCCTTGAAATTTGCGAGCCTCAGCCAGACCATGACGCATCTCGCCTACCTCCTCCCGAAGACTCTTTACTTCATTCCGGAGCCTCTCATTCTCCCTCGAAAGACGGCGAGTCTCCTCCACCTGGGTTATCACCGAAAGCTCCTCCACTATCTCCTTTAGGCAACGAGCCGCCCTCGAGATTTTCGAAGAGTACCCCCCTTTAAAGTTGGTACTCTTTGAAATAAGCTCGGTTATGAGGCCAACTTTTATTTCAGCTATGCGCCTCATTTCCTCGACATCCATCGTATCCAGTCCGAGAGGAAACTCTCCCCGACCCTGCGATGCAATAGGCTTGCTCTTCGTCGACTTCCGGGAGGAGAGTGCCTCATCTAGAGAAGCCAAAAATTGAGGCTCCTTTTCGCCAACATTGCGCTTTTTTAATGCATCCCGTGATTGGGATTTTGAAGCGGCGCTACAATATCGACCTCTTTTAGCCCTCCAATCGGCTATTCGTGGGTCTACTTCTTGCGGGTCAGAATCAGAGCCTGAGCAGTACTCGTAATCAGAATAATACAAGCGTTTTTGCCCTGGCTCAGATTCCATACTACCAGGTTCTGCAGATTCAGCTCCCGTAGGCTCAGGCTCTAAAATGTTATCGTTACTTATCTCCCATTCTATCTGCTCCCCATCCTGCTCCGTCACCAGAGTTCTTCTCCCCAAACTATCTTCTCCTTTCTTCTCATCTCTTCCTCCCCCAATATCCAAAATAAGAGGCCATACTAGTCCTTTTTTCACGCTGTAGTCGTCGTGCCGAGAATGAGCTGACTGCTCACCTGTAAGTAGTTGTGGCTCCCCCCGTATTACGTGGAGCGACCCCCCGCTTGTGGCAGGGGTGTGGGATTCCCCCTTTCGGGGACCCGTCCGGGGACTTATTTCGTAACTACTTGGATCCATGAGAAAAGTTGCTCATTTGGGTTGAGCAAACCCGTCAATAACAAAAGAAGAATAGCGCCCTCATAACCGACTTCCCCTCGGCCATGCAGCCTATCACCGGACGCAAGCTTAGGCTATGGGGTACCTACCTACATACATCACACAAACACGCGATACCTTCATACATATATACCAACATACTCACACACATCTCACTCCCCTAGCACACCGATACACTAAACAACTCGAACACATTACAACACAAAATGTCTACAGCTGATCCCTAGCCCGAGCCTATCCGGCATGGGTAGCCCTACCGACATAGCCTCAAAGGATCATCGGAGCCCGCCGCAGACCATACATCCGCAAACATTCAACCTTTCACTCACACAACCGGCGTTCAGCCACGTGCTTGCCTCACCTTGGAAGGAGCCAAGATGGCGCAAGCAAGTGTTGCCCAGGGACACCAACGAGGAGGAACCGGCACCGCCCCCAAACATAAATAACCTATCCTAACCAAGAGCATGTCGGTACACAGGACACGGGAAAACTACACGCGTTATACACGCGTAATAGATTTTTTTTTCAAATTACTTCATAAGTTACAGTCCCATTTCGTTCAAAATAATTTTCCTAAAGAGAATTTAGCATAATCTATCAGCATGAAAAATTACTCGAAAATGGTAAAAAATGTTATGCATGTTATATGCTATTCAACGATACCACACACGATGGGGTGGAATGAACAAATCATTTTCATCCCCACTACACGTGTATTGAGAGCCACCCCTAAAATGTAAAATTATTATTATTATATGATGCCAAAACTGAGATCTATACATAATCTTTAACTATACCAAATTTCATCCATTTATATTCATAATTACAGAAGCTATAGGCGCGGACAGACAGACAGACAGACAGACAGACAGACAGACAGACATACAGACAGACGGACGGACGGACAGAGCAAACTATAAGGGTTCCTTATGTATTACGGAAACCTTAAAAAATCAATACAATTCTTGCTTCGCAATCGCTTAAAACGTAATAAATAACATAATGTAGCAAATACGAAAAGCAAATAAATTTTTTTGAAAATAAAATTATGTAGAACACACTGTTGGTGATGCCTGAAAACTGTAAAAGGATCCGATATACTACACTTTTATATATACTTTTATATATATATATATATATATATATATATATATATATATATATATATATATATATATATATATAGCAAATTGTTTTGGTTGCAGGTGTCTACGCGGCGGAGAATGCGTCACAGTCTGGGAACTCCAGCAGTAACACTTTAAGTAATATACAATATATAGACGACTAGTAAATACATGGTGGTTTTAATTTTCATATAGTTTAATTGCATATAATACCTATTTATAGATCTGAACGTACCTTAGACCTTTGTATACGTTATTGGGTGATTATGCAATATACAGTATTCTCCGAGCGAGGTAACCTCTCTTGAAATACTGTAGGGTCTGGGTCAGCCGTTTTTAAATATGTTAATTGTTGGCTCAAGCACACAAGGCATTCTCACTACACAGTCAGCCTAGTCCAGAGGAATGACTGGTAAATACGTCTCACGATGTTTTACTTCACCGTCAGAGCGTGCCTATGATGTACTTGACATCTGAAAAAGTCTCATTGGTACACGCCACAGCCTGGGAATCAAATCTACACTCTCTCGAGTGTGAACCAAACGGTCTACCCACTAAGAGCTACCTCTTAGTGCGTAGACCGTAGGTAGCTCTTAATATTATGTCATTTTATACAAAAAAAATATACAATGACATAATACTAAGTCTATCAACTCTTCATATTATTTTCTGATAATTTATTAAAAGTTAATTCTAGCTTTTGCTCGCAGCTTCGCCCGCGTGGGAGAGTGTTCTCTAGTGTACTACAGCAATATAGTAATAGCACAGAGTAAAAATATATACTTATAATAAATGAGATGTTCTAAAAATGTATGAGGCGTGGGCCAGCACTATGTACACTATATGTAAATATAGCTACATAATATTATAGTAAGTTTATTTTATTTCACTTCGTTTCAATGTACTTTTAAATTAACTTCCTCAAGGAGAGCAACTGAACGTAAAATAAAACATGGCGGATCAGATCAGTATTATCCAAAAAATGTAATTTTCACAATGACATTTGATTGACGTATATTGTAACATCTGCGATTTCAAAAAAATAACACGAATTATGAAAATCTTGGGGTTCGATAAAATAAGACTACCTAAATTAGGTAAGTTAGGTAGGTAGGTAACTAGGATAACTTAGGTAAGAGAGAGAGGTATATTATAAAACAACATGTTGGGGTTTATGATTTTATTAATTTTCTTCATTATCCCTTATTAATATTCCATCCAGGAATGACGCCGGTGCTACTACTCAGTAGTTGGGCTCGATATCAAGAGAATATTCTTGGTATCGAGCCCAATCCAAATACCACACAATGCTCATGATGTGAGCACAGCAACCTACTGCCTATTTTCTGGAGATACAACTACAATAGTAGCTGATTATTTTATCATCCCAACTTGATCCTTCCCTTACCAGCAATATATGTATAGGTGTAATATGTTCGTCCTGAGCTATGTCTAGATTTTATACGGCCTCTGATTAAAAAAGCATCAAGTTGGTGTGATGTCGCTTCTGCTACAACTTCCATTTGATCAGATATTTCTACCTAAAATGATCCGTGCCATTTCACATGGCCCCCGAAATAGCTTCGAGGTTCTTTTATATTTTGATAGGTACTCAGGCCAAAATTTATCTATTCAGACATGGACATTTCAGGGAAAATACTCTACTCAGGAAGTTGACCATCAATTCTTGTGAATTGGGCTCTTGGGACATATTCGTTTTCTGTATTGCTCGAGTAAGAATAGTATTGGTTACACTGGAAGAGATGGCAATGAAAGACATATGACGTTCAAGAAGACGTCTTGTCCTGAAACTGTCAACTACGTCAAAAGTCATGTCAAAACAACTGTCATGGCCGCCCTAAAAATAGTTTACCTATGTGGTGTACATAGATCTGGCCCAAAATCAAACATCTCCTTTTCACACGTACTTTTTAATTTTAATGTATATCCTAGATAAGAATTAGGTAATATTGTATTGAGGAGTACCTATGTCACCATAAGAAGATGGAGGTGATGATGATTATTACTCTAAGTGGCATATGCTTGCAGTTCTTTAAATAATGCCGAAATTTCTAAACCTGTATCTTTAAAGACTAATACAGTAGACAATATCTACACTATGGCCCGGATGTTTGAGGCTAAAATGGCTGAATTCCAGGCTGAGCTGACGCTGGCCACTTCTTCGAACCGAAATAATTCCACAATTGCTGCGCTTAACACTGAGTTTTAAGCATTTAAAGCTTTCGTTTGTAACGGCCTCTTCGTGCTGCGCGACGAAGTTGATGCTTTAAAACTTAACATAGATCGCATCGAGATGAGATTCCATGGCAAAATGTTGCTTGTACATGGAATTCCAGAGGAACCCGGTGAAGATACTAACGCTAAGGTCATCTCTAGTCTTGCCAACAAGTGCAAAGTACCATATCTGACCGCCAGCTCCATTGCCGCTAGCTACCGTTTGTGGAAGGGATTCAAAAACAGCAAACCTCGACCCATCGTAGTGAAATTCACCAATTCCCCAGTTCGTGAAGCACTATGGAAAAATAAAGTCGCTGTCAAAGGTTCCAAAATGTTGTTTTCTGTCTTTCATTTTCATTGTCTGAGTTTTTAACGAAATCCCGGCATGAAGTGTTCATGGCCGCAAGACAAAAGTTTGGCATTTCAAATTGCTGGACCCTGGACGGTGTAATCCGGGTTGAAACTCCGGATAGTAAAATACTCAAAGTAGAAGCCATGGCTGAACTTAATTCAAACTCTTCAAGCACTGAAAACGATTAACTTCACTATGTTCTTTAGAGTTTTGCTATCCTAATCTCGCAATTACACAACACTCAGCACCAGGTTTAGTTTATAATTTAATATTCGACTCGCACGTATCACTTGTCGGTGACACTAATTGCAACTAAGTAAGTAAACGCTACATGCGGGAGCGTCGACTGCCGCATTTGTATTGTACCTATTCCCTAAGTAACCGGTTCTTTTGAGTTGTTTTATACTTAATAAAAGAATTAGATTATTTTGTATGATATACATAATGTGTATATGAACTAAAGAATGTGCAATTACTATGGTTTTAGTCTATTTTTTGAAACTTAAGAAATATCATTTTTTGTCTGCATGCTTTATTTTCTTTAAAGTACAGAATAATGCACATATTTTACACAGATATAATAGGTATGACATAGTTATTTATTCAGTTTAATGTTGATTCTCCTTGCGTTTCTTGCTTTTTGTATGTACAATTGTATAGAGGCATTATATTGTTGGCTTGAAACCAATAATGTAATGTTATTCTCACATATGTAGATCCAAGAAACTATAATATCCCTGAACAGTTTTATGTAATAAACTAATTACAAAATGTTTCATGTTAATATTTAGCAGTAAGATTACAACATGATTGGCTTTACTAATTTATCGCTTAAAAACTAGAAGTACAACTGTGTTACCTTTTAAATTATTGGCTGTGTCCTCAATACATGTGTTTTTTAATTTAACTTGGTGCTGTTTAATATGTGTGCATAAGTAAATATATTTTGGTGCCTTTTATTTTTGGCATGTATTACAGCGAACCTCTTATACTATACACTGCCGGTGTGTGAATTTTGATAGCACATATTTTTATATATTATACACTTTTGGTTACAATTTTAAGTACCTTATTTTTTTTTGTATATATTTATATTGCTTAATGTTACAATCAACTAATGATGATAGTTTCCCGTCTAATAATAGCTCTGAATACGAGTCGTTGTCGTCAGATGGTAGTTTCCACATTTTGCCCCCATCCTTAGACTCACAGCTGAATTCCACCTTTTCTATGTTCTCCAAAAACTTCAATGTAGTGCTTATAAATGCGCAAAGCATTCCTGCGCACAATCCGGATTTATTAAGTATATTCTCTGACATACCACATCTACATGCTATTCTTGTGTCTGAATCCTTTTTGAAACCTTGTCTTTCTTCTTAATCCTACTCCCTACCTGGATTTCGTATAATACGTAATGACAGAACGGGCAAGGGTGGAGTTGGAGTAGCTATATACCTTAAAATACTCCGAATCATCTGAACATTTATTTCTGGAGGTTCTCCTAGGTCACACAAAGGTTCTGTTGGGAGTATTTTACAGCCCTAACCTACATATCGACTACTTCAGTTCTTTTGAAACGATGCTCGAATCCCTGGTTCCGGTATTTGATCACACTTTAATTTTGGGTGATTTTAATACCTGTCTCCTTAAAGCGGATTCTCGTTCTAAAAGATTGCTTTCTATCATTAAGAGTACAAACCTTAATATACTGCCTACAGCTGCAACTCATCATGCACCTCACTGTCTACCGTCACTATCGGATCTTGGTATTGATGATTGATTATTCTCTTGATCATGTCGCTACCCACGGTCAGTTTTCTGCTGGAGCCTTCTCTTATCACGACCTTGTCTTCCTGTCCTATAAGATCAGATGTCCTAAGCCTAAGCCCCGAACAATCTTAAGACGTAGCTTAGACTGTATAGATATACAAAAGTTTGTGAACGACCTCATCAGTTCTAACTGGGACACGGTGCTTAATGCTACTACAATAGACACGAAGCTGAAGAAATTTAATAATATTATAATCCACCTGTTTGACATGCATGCTCCGCTTCGAACTGTTCGCCTTAAACACCTCCCCGCTCCATGGCTTACGAGTGACATTAAAGTCATGATGACCAAGCGAAATGCTGCGAGGGTTAAATATAAACACAATCCCTGGGAAGAAAATTGTCATCGGTATAAGGAATTGCGTAATTGCTGTAGTACGATGTGCCGAGACGCACAACGCCTCCATATACATCGATCAGTTACAAATGGTGATCCTGGTAAGGTTTGGTCATTTTTGAAAACACTAGGAATCGCTAAATTTGGTTCTGCTCCACAGATCAAGGTTGATCTTGACTCACTTAACCATCACTTCACTACCGTTCCCCCTATAGCCAGTAACCTTAAACAGGCTACACTGCACGCTTTAAGTACTAACGAAAATTCTGGGCAATCTATTTTCTCTTATAGGTCTTTAACTGAGCGAGAAGTTCAAACAAGCATGAACGCTATTAAATCCAATGCAGAGGGTGTCGATGGCATAAGCCGTAGAATGATTGAAATTGGTTCAGAAATCCTCATTCCAGATTTCCCCCTTCAGAGTTGTTGGCGTACTGCAGTAGTTGTTCCTATTCCAAAAACTAATGATCCTTCACTACCCTCCCATTTTAGACCCATATCCATTCTCCCTTACCTTTCCAAAGTTCTCGAACGACTTGTTTCAAACCATCTCAATTCATTTATTAATTATATAATTTTTTTTAAATATACTACCACTACTGCTCTAGTCAATGTTTTAGATAACATTCGTCTAGGGATGTCCAACCGACTTGTGACTGCGATGGTTCTCCTGGACTTTAGCAATGCTTTTTGTACGGTTGACAGCGATATTTTATTGGCTATGCTTCGAAATGTGCTCGGCTCTGACAATGTGATCACGTGGTTTAGCAGTTATCTCGTCGGTCGACAGCAATGCATCCGCGTAGATGGTAGGTCCTCTGGGTTTTGTGATGTGGTTGCCGGATTGACGCAAGGCGGTGTACTTTCTCCTCTCCTTTTTACAATATTTATTAACTTTATAACCCCCTTGCTTACGTATCATTACCATTTATACGCGGATGACCTCCAAATCTATTCTCAAGCTGATATTAAAGAAATAGATGCACTAATCTGCAAAATAAATCATAATCTCTCTAAAATTTACAATTGGAGTTTATCTCATGGGCTGACAATTAATCCGAACAAATCTCAGGCAATTATCATTGGTGCCATTAAGCAGATGGATAAACTCAAACAACTTACAGTTCCTCAATTTTTTTTAAATAATGTACCCTTAAATTTAACTAGTGTCGTTAAAAATCTAGGTGTTTGCTTTGATTCTTCCTTGTCTTGGGCACCTCACATATCTGAGATTAGTCGAAAGGTTTACGCAGCATCTGGGTAGAAGACTAAGAAATTTGCTACCTAAAAAAATAAAGACTGAACTTGCGCAGTCGCTACTCTTGCCGATCCTTGACTACGCGGACGTCTGCCTCATAGATCTCAACGATGAATTGATCAATAAACTCCAACGTATCCAAAACCTCTGCGTAAGATTCATTTACGGTTTGCGCAAGTTTGATCATGTAACCGAGTTCAGACGTCAACTTAAGTGGCTGCCCATCAGACTGCGTCGTGAGGAGCATATTTTGACTCTCTTATACAAAACTCTGTATGATCCTCGTGCACCGGTGCACGAGGATCATACAGAGTATATCTCAAGGAACGCTTCAAATTCCTTGGTGCTAATCACAGCCTTTCTCTTCGCTCTGATATGGACAATACTTTGGAGATACCTCTTGCTCGATCTGGCTACTACTATAACTCCTTCACCGTAAAGGCCTCAATCCATTGAAACTCACTGCCACCCGACATACGACACTCCAATTCAATTGCAATTTTTAAATCTAAATTGCACAAACATCTTGTACAAAACGACTAGATTGTAACTATATTTATGTATTCTATATATTAATATTTATTAATTTATTATACACATAAATACTATGTATGTATCTATGTATATTATAGTATCATGGTTTAGTATCTATTATGTTTATGTACAGTATGTAGATGTATGTATATTTTGTAATTAATTTCTTACATTTTATGTTTAGTTATCTTAATTATACCAATTTCATTTAAGTTTTCCGTTGACACTAAGGTTGTCTGGAAGAGATCGCTTTAATCGATAAGACCCCCTTTGCCCACGCTGTCTAACCGTTTTTATGGCTAAGTCTATTATTTGTAATTTGTGAGCAATAAAGTGTTTTATTATTATTATTATTATTATTTAACGACTCAGGAATTCTGTTCAGTACTTTTGGATTCCGGGCATTACCTTGGTGCAAAATCTTATTTTTGGTAGTATACTCCTGGACTACTTCAGAAAAAGTCAAAATCACTATGATTCCATATAAATTTCGAGGAGTTCCCTAGATTCCTCATGGATCCCATTATCAGGTCACCACTTTCGTGTCAAAAGGACCAATTAGGGTTAGACCAAAATATACCCTTTAGATCAAAATAAGAATTTTGAAAATCGATCCACAGGCGGTGAAGTAATCGTTTAACATACAAAAATAATAAAAAAACAAAAATTATAAAAATCATTGTTCTAGGTTCTATGTCGTTATATATATATGTCGTAATGTCGTAATAGTTTTTCTTATATACCTTCCATGTACAGACAGCGAGCAGTTACAATTTTATATAGATAGATGTAGATTTTCGATAGTCTCGTAAATCTACTGCTCACTCATATAAATATTCAAAAAACTCCTACTCAGTTGCTATGATTACAAAAAAAAATGTTAACTATCTCCTGTCATTAGACTCCTATCATTTTCTGCATATTATTATTTTTATCTCATATAAAATTGTTTAAATATTTCCACTGTATTTTTTTTTAATAAATATTATTATATAATATAAAAATAAATATTAATAATTGCTATAAATTTCAATAAATTATATCTAAGTATCTACTGTAAAATAAAATGGCAGTCGCGATAATAATGACCGATTTATCGAACTGAAATAATTTTCCAAAAAAAATTATTATATATACCTATCCAAAAATGTTCCTTTTCCAAAAATCCGGTAACTGCGCTCTGAATTAATGTGTTAGGCATGCTTGTAGGGTGTCTCTCTGACAAAGGAGAGCAAAGCCTTAAATTCATTGAAATTACCTCAGGTACTATAAGATTGTTGTGAAAATTGTAATTTACACCAGGCCCATACACATTTTTCGTTTCCATATTGCTATTTCACAAGTGACTGCGGGCTGAGCATGGCGATCCGAAGAAATAAATTCTTATATTATATTCTGCCCAAAATAGTTCGTTGCAAAATAGTTCTTAATCCATCCAACAAGGTCGTCAATTAATAGATTAAGCCAACATTTCTAAACAGCCATATTTTGAAAATGGCTGCCCGGAAATATTCTGTCGCAAACAAACAAATATTCAAGTAAATGACTGAACGTAAAGAAACTATTTGTCTAGGAGCGTGTTACATATGTATCCCCTATGTAATATGGACTTAGCACCGAATTGCCGAATACCATTATATGGGAATCATCATCATCGGTTAGTTGCAGTCGTACATGCTCTTGGACTATAATTAAGATTGTATATACATTATATATATTGTATATTAATTGTATATTAACAATAATAATTAAAGCGACCTCTTGGACTACAAAGAAAATACAATATGTCGTGCAGTTTCTTCATGAATTACGAAAGAAATCACCATATACTGTGCCGCATCATCGCGGTGGTCCCAGCTCCGTGGGACCGTGAATTTGGAGTCAAGTTAGACACTTCAGATCTTACATCGGGCAAAGTCGGTAGTCTTAATTTAGTTATAGTTCTTGAGTTTAGATTCAACATATATCTGATTCATTTTAGTAAAGTTTAAATGTAAAATAGTTTGTAATTTTTAACTTCAATAAATCTTTTAAATTAAATCGTTTTTTTTTGGAACTCCCGATAGAGAACACTATAAGTGGCGCATTCTTGGTGGATTTTTCCATAATTACTGAAAAATAAAAGAACCTTCGAAAGTGTTCCGGGAATAATAAATTCGGGTGTGTGTGAGATCCAGAAATCGATCTAGCAGAGACCAGAATGTATATGTAAGTGCTTTAGTTTATATATAGAGTTGCTTCCTTTTTATCCTATAATTTTAACATAATTTTTCAAGATTTTCCATACAAGGCAATCCTAGAGTTAGTAATAGCAGTATAAATAATTTGTTAGATGCGAATAGAAATTTAGGAATAATTTTAGAATTAGAGGAAAATTTAATTTTGAGTGGAAACTTTTCTGACAATTATAATATATTAAATATGGCAAATTTGGATAATGTATTTAAGGCTTTATTAGATTATATGACCAGCTAGTGCAACAATTTATTCGATATGAGGAAGGCTATGAACTTAGTAATTGCGCATTAATTAATGGAATTTTAAATAAGGTCATTTTAAATAAGGTCGTAGGGCTCAGCTTCTCGTTTGATTAATTCTAATAGTATACCTGAAAACTGAAATGGCATTCGATCTGCCTTAATCAATAATTTTGCCGATCAGCGAGATGAAACATCGCTCTATAACGATCTAGCATTATTGAACCAGGGGTCCTTAAGCCCTCAAGATTTTTATGAAAAGTGTCAGAATTTATTTAGTACTATTATCACATATGTCAGCCTGCATGAAACGTTACCGAGCACAATAGTGTCTAAGCGTGCGTTATATAAAAAATTAACGTTTCAATAATATTTACGTGGACTCCGCGATCCATTAGAATCTCGTATCCGTTGCATGCGCCCTGACACTATAGAAAAAGCGTTAGAATATATTCATGAAGAGATGAACACACTCTACATGCAGCAGCGCAACGAGCGTCCGTCGGAGAAGAAAATGCAGGTTAGTGAAAATAGGTTTAAGTTCGGGCAACAACCTTCTATGTCCTTATTACCCGCGCAACAATTTGTAGCACCAGCGCGACCATTTAACGCTACGTAAGGCATACCATTCCGCCCACAGCTAGGTACAAACCTCCCACGCCCAGATCAGGGTTGCAGAGCACAGCCGCAGGTCCACGGAACGCGACCTACAAGGACGCGCCCCCACCAAACTAAACCTCAAAGTCATGTATTCAGATTACCCAAACGTCCCCCTCAAAATGAACCATAGCCTATGAGTGGTGTAAGCCATTTCATAACTAAACCTTTTGCACAGACAAACAGACAACCATGACTGGAGAAAATTCGGCAACCCTCCAGCAAATAATTATTTTAAAACTAGGGAAATGAATTTTAACGAAATTTACGACCCATACTATAACTCAGACATTTACAGAACTTACTTTGACTATGATGACGAATATTATAATAATTTTTATTAGGAATACCCAGTAGATCAACAACCCCAATTTTCTCAAACTTGTACTGTCGAGTAGGCACAGGATACCACCCCTACATCAAAGAACGAGCAGGATTTTCAGAAAATAGCCAAGTCAGACAAGTTAAAATAGAACTAAATTTACAAGCTCAAAGACAGTTGCCCTATATTCAAATAAGTAAACCCCTTTAAAACTTTTAATCGACACCGGGGCAAGTCAATCTTTTATTAGCCCTGGCCCGAAGGAAAATTTTATTCACATATCGAGTGTAATTATGATCCTTTTGAGGTAACTAATATTCATGCTACAACTAGAAATAATTATTATATAACTGTACCTTGCTGTCAGGAAATAAATGATAATGATAAAATTACATTACTTTTATATAAATTTATCATTTTTTCGACGGATTAATTGGGTTAGATTTATTAGAAAAATGGGAGTCGAATATTGATCTTAAAAATAAATTATTAATAACGAAATTTTCAATGACCCTTTTACTTATGTACGATTCACGTAATAATTGTAATTTATATGAGGAAATAATACCAGCAAACACTTCAAAATTAGTTAGTGTACCCATAAATTTTCAGGAAGGTGAGGCCTTCATATCTGAGCAAATAATTTGTAACTGTATAATTTCTAACTGTGTAACCACCTTAAAAAATAATCGTGACATTATAGAAATAAAAAACCCTTCTCGTTATGACATAGTTTTCTCAATGGATCGTCCGGTTACTGCCGAAATTTTTAAATTAATTTGTTATAAAAAAATCAACCAGACAGTGTTACTGAGGTTTTATCTCGCTTGGGAACAGAACATTTAAACCCGGAAGAACGTGCTAATTTAGAAGCTCTTTGTTCTCGATATTCAGATATATTTTACATAGACGGCGAACCACTGACATTTACAAATCAAATAATACACAACATACGTACAACTTATGAAATTCCAGTCTATACCAGAAGTTATAGGTATCCTTTTATACGAATTCGAATACGAATTCGAACAGAACATTTAAACCCGGAAGAACGAGCTAATTTAGAAGCTCTTTGTCCTCGATATTCAGATATATTTTACATAGACGGCGAACCACTGACATTTACAAATCAAATAAAACACAACATACGTACAACTGACGAAATTCCGGTCTATACCAGAAGTTATAGGTATCCTTTCATACATAAGCAGGAAGTTCAGGAACAAAGTTCAGAAATGTTGGAGCAGGGTATAATCCGCCCCTCTCAATCAGCTTGGAACTATCTGGGTGGTTCCCAAAAAAACAGACGCCTCAGGAAAAACCAAATGGCGTTTGGTAGTAGACTTTAGGAAATTAAATGATAAAACAATAGGCGATAAGTCTCCAATTCCAAATATTTCAGATGCTCTTAATAAATTAGGTAATAGCCAATATTTTACTACCCTCGACCTAGCCAGTGGATTCTACCAGGTAGAGATGAATCCTAGTGATATTTCAAAAACAGCATTCAATGTAGATCATGGACACTTGATTTTTTTCCCTTTTTTTAAAATTGAAGATTTCACCAGCCACGTTTCAACGCGTGATGGACAATGTATTAAACGAAAACGAAATTTGCTTAGTTTATTTAGACGACATAGTAGTATTCAGCACATCATTACAAGAAGATATGGTCAATTTAGAAAAGGTATTCCAAAGACTTAGATAGTCAAATTTCAAAATACAAATGGACAAGTCTGAATTTCTCAAATTAGAAACCGCGTACTTAGGACATATTATCGGTAAAGATGGAATTAAACCAAATCCAGATAAGATCGCAGCTATTCGGAAATTCCCTATTCCAAAAAACGCTACAAAAATAAAACGATTTCTTGGTCTTTTAAGTTATTACCGAAAATTTATACCCGATTTCGCTCGTATCACAAAACCAATGACAAAATGTTTAAAGAAAGGCTGTAAAATGATTATAAATGAACCCGAGTATATTGCATGTTTTGAAAAATGTAAAACCCTATTAACCAATGACCCGATCCTGCAATTTCCAGATTTTAGTAAGGAATTTATACTTACTACAGATGCCTCGAATTTTGCAATAGGAGCAGTTCTTTCCCAAGGACCTATTGGTAGCGATAGACCAATAGCTTACGTATCTAGGACGCTAAATACAAGTCAAATTAACTATAGTACAATTGAAAAGGAGCTTTTAGCTATAGTCTTTGGCACAAAATACTTTCGGCCCTATCTATTCGGTAGAAAATTTAAGGTAGTAACAGACCATAAGCCATTTCAATGTATAATGTATCTTAAAGAGCCCGGCTCAAGACTCACTAGATGGCGTTTAAAACTAAGTTAATATAATTTCACACCCATCTACAAACAAGGCAAATGTAACACAAATACCGACGCCTTATCACGAATAGAAATTAACAACGAGGACGTTAGTTCTATTATAGTAAATGTTTCTGAAGCAGACAGACCTCAATCCCCATCTGGATCCTCAACACTTACCGCACACACTAGTTCCTCTACAATTACCGTCCATTCCAGCGCAGAAAATCCTATCCTAGAAATTCCTATATCTAACGACCCGTTAAATAAGTTTAATAGACAAATATCTCTTGTAGTAGTAGAAAAAGAGATCGAGAGCCAGAACGCGAATATTCCCCAGATCAGCAAGTTTTCGTACGAAAACCTATGCTAAAAGAAAACTAGGTCCCGTAGCAAAATCACGTCTAAAACGAAGAATTAAGGACCCTATACTGTTACAGGGTACTTCTACTATACCTACTGACACAACTGTCTCAAGGACAGGACGTGACGATCAACAGCCTGCAAGACGGTCCAGGAGTACTTCCGTTTAAATTAGGATATACTTAAATCATATCCCACTACCACTCTTTTCTTAGTAAAATAGATCTGTCTGAAATACATTCACAAATTAAATTAGTGAAAATACAACTTTATCAAACACGTACCGATTTAAGTAATCTGACAATTTCTTTATATGAACCCCATATACAAAAAAAAATAATAAAAAAAAAATATCTTTATTAAACACATAAGGGACATGACAAATTTTAACAAAAATCAAGTAAATTATACACTAACGCACTATAACATTTAAAGAATACGAAAAGAAACAGTGTTAAGAACCCAACTGATTAAGGCTATGCAATGCCCACACCATGTGTTTAAAGGGATGCCACTCAGGCTTCGACCGCGGCAAGCCGTGGCGCCTGATCTTCCGTGACCCCCATGTAAGTTTGCGATCTCACGACGGCACACAATCATAATTATAAAGGTACCAAAAAATAAAACACAGCGCATATATACATAGAATAGTATAGATACGATACTTATTACATTGTTATTAGATCTTTACCAATGAAATTGCCGTTTTGTATGGAAAAATTTAAACGAATTTTTTTCATGTATTATTTATTTGTATTAATCGAAGTAATCACCCATGCAATCAATGCATCTTTACCAACGCGGTGGCAGTTTATTGATGCCCTTCTAAAAGAAATCAGCTGGAAGGGAGGCAACAAATTCTTCAAAGACATTTTGTACTGCCTCTCGGGTATTGAATTTTTTTCCCGCCAAGAAGTTATCCAAATTCTGGAAAAAGTAGTAGTCTGTAGGCGCAAGGTATGGTGAGTAGGGCGGATGACGGAGAGCTTCCAACCCCAGTTCTTGCAACTTGGAGACCGTCTGCTGTGCAGTATGAGGTCGCGCGTTGTCATGCAGGAGCAGCGGAGACGAGCGACTGACCAATGCTATTTGGAGAAGTGCCAGCTGATGATGGAGACATCATTGTGTTCAGTTCTTCACAGTACACATCTGCAGTAATGCTCACCGCGTTTGGTAAGAAGCTGTGATGAATCACACCGGCGCTAGACCACCAAACAGTGACCATCACTTTTCTAGGGGTAAGTTTTCGTTTAGGGCATTATTTAGGTGCTGAACCAGGATCCAACCAACTTGCTGAGCGCTTGCGGTTATCAAACAGAATCCATTTTTCATTTCAGGTAACAATGCGGTTCAAAATTCCTTAATTTGTGTGTCTGTTGAGCCCTGCAAGGCACGTCTCGACGCGTACTTCGCGCTGGCGATCATTGAGTCCGTGGGGCACCCATTTGTCAAGCTATTTTACGTTGCCAATTTGATGCAAATGGACCAATATTGTTTTGACGCTAACGTCGAAAGCAGCTGCTAATTCAGCCGTAGATTGTGTATCATCTGCTTCCATAATCGCCTTTAATTCGTCATTGTCGACCAAAGTCTTCGGACGACCGCGAGGTTCATTTTTCAGGTCGAAATTTCCAAAACGGAAGCGAGCAAGCCAATAACAGGTGGTGCGTTGGTTTGTAGTGTTAGCTCCGTAAACGTCGTTGATGTTGCGTGCTGCTTGTGCCGCGTTGCTGCCACGACGGTACCTCATATTCCATAATTAATCGAATTTTTAACGTATCCATGATGACGAAATAGATTGAAATGCGATGTAAATGTAACACTAATCAATAAACAAATTACTACTTTTGGAAAAAGAATTCCGTGTTTTTAAAATAAAATTAATTTGAAATTAGAATTCTTAGCCAAACAAAAATTATTTTGATTTGAAATGGCCAGTACTGCAGAACGGAAATTTCATAGGTAAAGACCTATTATTATCGCTTCAAGCTGTTTATCTCACGGCGCGCATAGTCACCGCACACAATTAGTCAGTCGGCGCAGAGACGCGTTCAGCGCTCCTGCCTCGACACGGGCGGTACGACAACGACGCTTGATATAATATAATATATAATTGAAAATATCATAATTGCGAGTAATAATGGGTGTAACAGAAAGATGTAATAATACTTTTAGTAAATACAAACATAATCATATAATATGTAATTGATAAATATACGGAAAGAATAATAAATAAAGAATCCTCTGTTATTTACTACATTTTTGCAGTGAGCAGACATTGATGTTGGTGATAAGAATTTACACCGCCATAACTCCAGCTTACAACACTTCGGTAAGTGTAATGAAAATTATTTCATACTTAATGTAATATACGAATATAATATTGTAGTTATTGTAGTTATAGGGAGAGTATATATAGATAGGGTTTGCATTTTGCGATTCGAAATTAAATAATATATTACGGATAGTATAATTGATGTAAGTAATAACGACACAGTTATATATAAATTAAATACTAATTGATATATTATTACTATTCAGTTGTCATTAGTTTTGAAGAGACTGGTAAAAAGAAAGTTGTTGCTGCATTATAAAGGCTTTGTATTTTAACTTGAACCCCTGTATTGTTTGCAGAGCTCGGACTGGTGGCGGCAGATTGTTCCAGACCTTACTCGACAAATACCGGAAACTACCTCTGAATGCGGAGGTGTGATGCAGAAGATACATAAGAAGATAGGATGATCCCCTAGTTGTGATAGTCAGCTGTTTATCTCCTGCCCACTGTAGTTTATTATAGAGATAGGTTGGTAATTTAAATTTTACAATCCCAAAGCAGCGTGGCAAATTGCAGTTGCCTTCTATTATCCATTCTAAGCCAACGCGTTTCGTTAATGTAAGGGGATACATGAGCACGAGGAGGGACATTATGACAAAATCTGGCACAAGAGTTCTGAACCTTTTGTATTAGTATTTTTGAGTTACATAACAAATAGGGGCCGACTACCATATCAGCGTAATTTAGTTTAGATAAGATTAGGGACTCACACAGTATAACACGTATGTCGACGGGCAAACATTTCTAATTTTATACAGTACCTTTAGCCGGTAGAAACAATTGCTGACGGTTTTTATAACATGCTTCTCGAACTTCAATTTTTCGTCCATTAATACACCTACATTACGAGCCTCGTCTAATCTTTCGATTAATTCTCCATCTATATATATTGTTGGTTGCGATGCTTTTATTTTTTGAATTTGTAGCTTCGTTCCCAATGTCATGTACTTACTTAGTTTTCGCCGGATTGAGAACAAGTGCATTAGCCTTAGCCCAATCTAAAATCCCAGCCAGATCACTATTCAGCTTACTAACAGCCTCAATAATTTTACTTGGCCTGAAAGATATGTATAATTGTATGTCTGCGTAAATATGGAATTTGCAGTATTTTATGATTCGTACAATGTCAGCACAGTATAACGCAAAGGCCTCTAGTCCAATAACCGACCCCTAAGGTGACTACTTACTTACGTGACGATGTTCCACTACAATCATCAATTATCTCCACAAGTTGGGTACGATTGTTTAAATAGTTTGAGAACCAATCGAAAGAATTTTGATCGAAACCGTTATATTTCATTTTAGCTAGTAGTAAAGAGATGTTAATAGTATCAAACTCACGGGAAATCAAGTAGTACAAGTATAGTACCCTCGCCTGCATCTTGCGCAGCAAGAATATTATCTACTACGTCCATGAGCGCCGTGGTTGTGCTGTGTCTTCTCCGAAATCCCGACTGAACCTCAGGCAAAATACGGTTTGTGTCTAGGTACTGAGTCATTTGATTACAAACAATCTTCTCGAGAACCTTTGACGCACAAGCAAGAATGCTTATAGGTCTCAACTCCTAGTTCGCTAACATTTTCCTTTTTTGGAACGGGTTTAACCAAGGCTAGGCGCCAGGCTTCAGGGAATACACCAGAGCTCATTGATTTATTGATTACTTGAGTTAAACTATTAAGACAAGCAGGATAACGACAGACTGTCAGTAGCATATCCAGCGTAATGCAATCAGCACCCATAGCATTTGACTTAAACGAGTTTAGAATCTTTTGAACGTCATAACTACATACAGAGGTAAACGAGAAGGTGGAAGAGTTAAATCTATTCGATGCAAAGAAACTTAGGGAAGAAAGTGTAGAATTACCGCGTGGGATATCTAGAAGGTGTACATTTATTAAAGTAGGATTTTTGAGATGTAACGGAAGAGAAAGGATTGTTTTACTATTGCTAATTCTCTTTAAGGTTCTTCCACATAAGTCGCGGCTGTTTGATATTGCAGTTTATGCACGATTGGAAATAAGCTGTTTTTTCTCTAGCCAGTGCCAGAGCCACTTCTCGCTTGAGGTTTTTATAAAACTCAATATGCGTTACATTTTTACTTTTGCGTGCTATACCTACAGTATCTTACATCGAAATTGGATAGAGTTTTAAATCAGTTATATACATTTGAAGCCGACTGTAAAAAAGGAGGTCTCATTGACGGACTTGGTTCAATAATCAAAAGCATTTCAGGTAATTTGGATTATACAGACGCAATTAAATATAATAATGCCATTGAAGTTTTAAGTAAAATCCAGCATAAATTGGAGTTGGAATTTAATACTCACATAAGCCTAAATAAATAATGGACTTAGAAAAATTCCGAAATATTATAAAATATTACATTTAATAAAAATAGAATAGCTAAGACTTTGGATTTGATAATTAATAGTGATAGTAATAGGGACAACGAGTACATTAAATATTCTCATTTTGCGCAACATTTTATTATTCTTAGTGATAATATAGATAAGCTATCTGAAGGAATATACCGGATGTTTGGAAGACGGAAAGCTTTAACGCCTTGTTAGTATAGACCATTTAGAACCGTATTTGACCATTCTTAGCGTTCGTGATGTAAGATTTTATTTTTTATCGAATGTTTACATTTTTTGTTGCAAAAACCCCAAATTCCGCAATCAATTGCAAATAATGGCCAATCTGGAAGATAATCGAGTTATTTTTTATTGTATTTGAATTAATTAATGTGTAAACAACCAATTAAGATTTGATGTACACATCTGTATCATGAGATAAATTTGTAACAGGGGTTTGAAGTTAATATTTTTTTGTGAATTTCGGAAATCTAATTTTTTGAGGCCATAAATAAAAAAACGGTAACTGGTTTTTTTGTTCAAACATTTTGGAAAACATACCTAGTTATTATTCTTTCGATTGAAGTATCAACTACAAAGATCGCTCACCAATTACTGAAATTATGACCTACAAAGCAAAACTAGGCAGAAAATTAAAAAGATTAAAAAGATTAAACGACATTTGCACTTTAATAAATACTTTTTGTGTAGAAAATGATAACAAAGATCAATTTTGAGTATTATCTTGCACATTTTAAATTAAATTTAGGGAGAGAAGTTAAATTTATGTTAAGTTTAGTTTTTGAAGTCCATGTTGCGGACAGACGAAAGTAAATTTTCAAGGGCAGGTATCGCAAATTTTCACAACCTACACCAGTGGGCTGATAAAGACGCCAACCCGCAGTGGAAAAAGCAAAAGTCTTTCCAGAGGGAATTTTCAGTGAATGTGTGGGCCGGAGTAATTGGCAGAACTCTAATCGGGCCGCATGTTTTACCGGACCATTTGAATGAAAATAACTATTTAGAGTTTTTTGAAAATGATCTTCCGACACTAATAGAGGAATCTGGAGCACCAAAATTCGAAACTGACCGAGAAATAATCTTCCGGCAAGACGGCTGCCCAGCAGATTGGACGGTAACTGTACGGGAGCACTTAAATAACGCTTTCCCTAACAGTTGGATTGGCAGAGATGGGCCTATTGCTTGGTCCGCTCGATCACCCGACCTCACTCCGCTTGACTTTTCTGTGTGGGGTAGAGCCAAGGAACTTGTGTATACAAATGAGGAAATAATCACGAAAGAAGAATTAATCCAGAGGATTAACTCGGCCCTTGTAGTTGATACCTCAAAAGAAAGAATAATAACCACGAATGTTTTTCAAAATGTTTGAACAAAAAAAAACAGTTCCCGTTTTTTTTATATGTCGCCTCAAAAAATTTGATTTTCGAAATCTACAAAAAATTATTAACTTCAAACCCCTGTTACAAATTTATCTCATGATACAGATATGTACATCAAGTCTTATTTGGTTGTTTACACATTAAGTACTTAATTCAAATAAAATAAAAAAAAAATTGTATTATCTTCCAGATTGGCCATTATTTGCAATTCAATGCGAAATTTTGGGTTTTTCAACAAAAAATTTAAAAATTCGTTAAAAATAAAATCGTACGTTACAAACGCTAAGAATGGTCAAATACGGTTCTAAATGGTCTAAACTAACAAGGCGTTAAAGCTTTGCACCCATCTTCCAAACATCCTGTATAGACTCGAAAATATTTTAGCTTTTATTAGAATAGCCGGTGCACCGCACTTTGCTTTAAATATTGATGATTTAAAATTAATGATAGATAAGTTAAAAATATTATATTCTAAGATTCAAATTATTGTCGTTGATACTAGATATTTTTATTAGGTTAGAAGATTTCTATGCAGATAATTATATAGTTATAGTATTTATGATTCCGATTTTCTCTTCCTTAACTAACATATGACTTGTATAAACTATCCCTTTTATCTAAAAAATACAACCACATTTTCCTACCTGTCTTACCTTACCTAGCAATCTCTGGTGATGATTCTAAGTACATGGAGGCTGAATGCGCGAAAGTAAAAGAATGGTACTTCTGCCCATCAGTATCAAACTACAAAGTAACAGAATACCCCGAATGCATCCATCACCTAATCACCAAACAAGAACTTCACGCATCGTGCAAGATAACTACCGTCACCCTCACTAAAGGAGCAGTTGAATAACTTGACGACAGGCATTTTACTATGAATTTTCCGAACATCACGAAAGTTAGAACATCATGTGGCCAAGAACAATACAGAAGTTCTACTACAGAACTATTGTTCCAGCAAATTGCTACTTCAAGACGACTACGTTCACAATCTTCAACTCCGATGATCACATAAAAGGTCACCCTCTGAAAGTCATTGAACTACCGAAATATCAAGAACTTAATGAAAGCACATATCACACACATTAGCACCGAATTTCCGAATACCATTATATGGGAATCATCATCATCGGTCAATTGCAGTCGAACATGGTCTTGGATTATAATAATTGAAGCCGCCTCTTGGACTATAAAGAAAATACATGTCGTGCAGTTTCTTCATAAATTACGAAATAAATCGTCATATACTTGAAATGCTGTCGCCGCATCATCGCGATGGTCCCAGCTCCGTGGGACCGTGAATTTGGAGTTAAGTTAGACACTTCAGATCTTACATCGGTCAAAGTCGGTAGTCTTAATTTAGTTATAGTTCTTGAGTTTAGATCCAACATAGATCTGATTCATTTTAGTTAAGTTTAAATGTAAAATAGTTTGTAATTTTTAACTTAAATAAATCTTTTATATAAAATCGTTTTTTTTTTGAACTCCCGATATAACTATAAGTGGCGCCATGATGTGGAGTAGTTGACATTATTGTAAGACTATTTGATATTGAATTATGAAAACGTTTCTACTTTAGTTGTCAAAAGAAGCCATTTTGTGAGCTCATGCTCGGGAAGAAAATAAATGTTGTTCTCTTATCGCCGATGCATCGACCTTGCTGTCTTACAAATAGACCTAATTAAAAAGCAAAAAATATATTTGACTGGATTCGAAACCACGTCAATCAATCAAAAACCACTCGCCTACTTGGACACCAAAAGGCTGACTTCAGATATTTCACCGATGGCGAGCCGCGAGCGAGCCATCGTGGTGTTATGGTGTCCCTGTGATTAGAGGCCTATATTTTTTTTTTTTTTTTTTATTAATTCTAAAATATTATAATCATGTACTTTCTTTCTTCACCTTTTTAATTTTTTAAGGTAAACTAATATTTTTGGATTTGAAGGGTGTTAAATTCAAACTGAAATTTGGCGACCTGTCTTGCAGACAGGTAAAGCCTTTTGCAGGCGTCAATGTCACACAAAGTAAGGGATTCTGTATAATTTTTTATTTAAGTATGCCTGTATTGAAGATTATTGTACCTACTCATACAGATGTAAAGTTTCGCAAATAAAATTATTCTTATTCTAGTTATAAGATACCGAAGATTTTGCCTGATCAAGCAATCACATTTTCAGTTCTCTGTACGCCGGATAGGAGGCATATGAGTAATGACTGATCATGTTTACTCCGCGTTACGTAAATATTTGTAGATAGTGGAGGCAGCGTGATTAAGAAACTCGTAAGGGGTCCCATATACGGTCCGGTTTTCCTTCAGTTTGGCCTGAACGGATGCAAAATCGTATCGTCTGTGTGCAATTTCGAGATCGTATCAGTCGGCCGGATGGACTGAAGCGATTAGATCCAGTGTTGCCAGCTCTGTTCTTGCGAAACTACTAAGCTCACGTCGATTTCTACTAAAAACTACTAAAAGAATACTGAAAACTATCTAAAAAGCTACTCAACTTAGAAATCCCTAAAGCCCCCAAAAAACCACTGCATTTTAGGTTTTGTTATTTTAAAATTTTATTATTTATTGAATTATATTATAAATTTTATCGTTAAATTAAAATATTACGCATATAGTAATTAAACGGGTAGTTTTAATAAAATTATGTATGAATGCTTCGAAGACTTATTATGATAAGGTGTAAAAAAAAATGTTTTTTTTTTTGTGCCTAACCTAGGCCATTTTGCATATGATTACTGTCTGGCTCTTTCCTACTAAAACACTACTAACTACTAAATTTCTACTAAGGAGGGAATAAAATACATAATTTAGTAGTTAAACTTTGTAAAATAACTAAGTTCGCAACATTAATTCTGGACTGTACGGATGGACTGAACGGACCAAGTGTGACAAATCGCTTCAGTTCTCGCCAGAGCCGCGGCCGTGCGGGCGTATATCGTGTACAAGCGTAGTGAGTTTACAATTAATAAACACGACCGTAGCTCGCGGCAAACCAGAACGAACTGATGCGATTTTTCCGTGTGTGTGCTCGAATCCGTTCAGGCCGAAATGACGTCAATTGGGTCGGATGCGATTTTTTTTCGTGTATGTGATCGAATCCGTTCAGGCCGAAGTGACGTCAGTTCTAACTGAAACGATTGGCCTCTCGTCTGTGGGAGCCATGAGAAACGACAATGACATTGTAATTGAAGTCAACTGACATACACTTGTGTAGGTACTATTTTTACCCGCGCACGGTAATCATATGTAAAATATAGTTAACGAACAAACGATAGCAATTTTGATAGATATTTATAAGCAATAATCGTAAAAATGATTTAATTTTAATACAGATATTATTAAGTAAAATAAAATTTTACCATTTTGAAAATAATCTCTCGATCGTTGTTATATAAACCAATATTTCGTCATTGGGATAAAACATTTTGTTTTACACTTAAATCAATAAATATTTTAGATTAATACATCTATATTATGCAACAATAATAATTTCATTTTGACAATAATTGAAGAGCCAGAAATTTTTAGTAGTGTCAAATTAATCTCTGAAAAAGGCAATGCAAAATCCTCCAAAACCATTAAAACACTGCTACAATGGGACGATATATTTTTTGATGTTTTTGTCACTGTCAATAAAGCTTCACTTTTATTCCTTTTTAGCCGAGTTCTAAAAAAGGACGCGGTTAAACTTTCGGCTGCATGTTTTTTTTGTATGTTCAGCGATAACTCAATTTTTTTAAATCGGCCAATTTTCAACATTCTTTTTCTGATGTAAAAGGTATAATTCGAAGTTGGTTTTTACAAAAGTGGTGACCTAATGATGGGATCCATTAAGGAATCGAGGGAACTCCTCAAATTTATAGAGACAAATATGATGATTTTTACTTTTTCTGAAGTAACCCAAGTATATGCTACCAAAAAGTAAGATTTTGTACCAACCCATACCCTGGATCCAAAAGTACTGAACAGAACTCCTGATTATGACTATGACCTGACTAGATACATATTTGGGAATTTCGGCGTTGTTTAAAGAATTGCAGGCATAAGCCACTATATCAATTAAAGTAATCATTATCATCACCACCATCATTCTACCATAAATCATGACATAATGATGATATAATAGGTGCTTCTCATAGTATTTTACACCGACACTGATATCTTTGGACATTACTCTGCCGTTTATGAACCGATTTTCAAAAATTTTTCTTTGCTGTATTGAGTATAATCCGAAATTGGTCTCGTTGTCAGTAAAGTGATAACCGGATGATGGTATCCATGAGGAATCCAGGGAACTACTCGAAATTTATATGGTCACATATAGTGATATTGACTTTTTCTAAAGTAACCCAAGCTTATGCTACCAAAAATAAGGATTCTGCACCAAGGTATACCCTGAATCCAAATTTACTGAAGAGGACTCATTAGTCTTTAAAGATACGCGTTTGGAAATTTCAAGATTGTTTAAAGAACTGCCAGCATATGTCATTATGTAACTTACAGTAATCATCATCATCATCTTATATACAATAGATACCTAATGGAAGCTTGGCGAGTATTCAATTATACATTCGATATTTATTTTAAACTTTTTTAAAATGTATGAATAATAATTTTACTAATATCAATAAAAAGGGAAAAATTATTATTTATAAACAAAAAATTAAAACAACTTCCAAAGTAAAACTACACAAAAAAGTATGAAATAAATATACATTTGAAATGAAATTATGAAATAAATAGCCAACTTGAACGTGAGTTCTATTTTAAATATTGTTTTATCAGGTTAGTAAGTTATTAGGGCTGGTACCGACTTCAAAAATATGAAGATTGAGTAGAGAAATAGTTAAAATATTAGCCAAATTTAATAGGGGAATTATTAAGAACATCAGATTTACGTCATATTTTTTTGTGTATTTTTACTTTTTAATAATATCCTTATCACAATCGTGTTTAGGAATTTATTCGGAGATCTATCTGACAAAATTTCGGTTCGCAACTTTCGTTAAGTTGAACAAAAACCGTTATTGATTACTGATTACAGCAGTAAGGCCGCCACAATTGAGGCGTCGAGACGTCCTTAATAATTTTTTGCCTCTTTAATTAATTTTAATTAACTAATTCTTACTACCTATTCGGTGTCACGCTGCTATTTCAGTGCCGTCAGACGTTACGAAATATTATGTATCATCAACACTGAACGTCTTATTCATTTAATGGGAGAAATATATCTCTACTACTATTTATCCAACATCCATAAAGACCCTCCTACTATATTCATACTATCTATATTATATATATGTATATATATATATATATATATATATATATATATATATATATATATATATATATATATATATATATATATATACACAACCTAACCAAGAGCATGTCAAGACGTCGTCCGTAACTTTAAACGCGTCATAGATTTTTTTACAAATTACTTTACTGACCGATTTTGTTCAAAACAATTTTCCTAGACAGTTTTACCATATGATCTATCCGCATTGAAAATTGAAAGTTTCTAAGTCTCATAGTTTAGAAATTCCAGGGGGGGGGGGGGACCAACTTATAAGCCACTTTGGAGGCCGATCACTCAAAAATCGTTAACTTTGTAAAAAAGTCATAAATGAAATCTTGCGTTCATTTTAAAAGACCTGTTCAACGATACCCCACACGATGGTGTAGAATGAAAAAATATTTTTCTTCACCACTTCACATGTATGGAGAGCCTCTAAAATATAAAATTATTAATGATTCTAAAACCGAGATCTATACACAATCTATAACTATACCAAATTTCATCAATTTATATTCACGTAGTTACGGTAGCTTGAAGTGCGGACAGACAGACAGACAGACAGACAGACAGACTGACAGACAGAGCGAAACTGTAAGGGAACCTTAAAAAGGCAAAGCGGAATTACTTATGTATCAACGCATAGGTCAAACTCTTAAGGCTAGAAATTTGAAAATTTCCACACGTATTCCTCATATGACGAAGGCATATCTACTAAGAAAAGGTTTTTGAAAATTATTATATATTATTATATATATATTCCTAGTTATCATGGAATACTCATCCCAACTACCTGTCCGGTAGTTGTGGAATGGTATACGGGTATGCGACCCCGGCTTCCCTAGCTATTACTGTCCTATACCTTGCCCTCCTGAACGGTAATATCCTACATTACCTATATCCTACTCTAACTTACCAATCTTCCTTTTCACACCACCTATCCTTCCCTTTCCCTATTCCTACCCTCTCCGCCAATCCAACGTCTGCCGCGCGGATGGATACATGGCTAGGGGCAAGCTCTAGTCGTTAGCGTGCCACACTGCCCTGGGTCCGGGCGCACCCAGAATTAGGCCAGGCTCTGCTGGGGTGGACAAACCTTTCCCTTGCTACTCGTGGGAACGCAATGGATAATCACAAAAATAATTTGATTAACCAAAATGGCGGCGATGTGGTTCGCCACCCATCACGTCTCGTTTCTCGCGGGGGCGAAAAGCGACCCATGGAGAGCCGCTTCGCTACGTTGAATGTAAGAGGAGGAATGGATGGTAAGGTAGATGAGGTATGTCAGATGATGGATGAACGATGCATAGATATTCTATGCGTGAACGAAACCAACAGGAAAGGATGTGATACCACGGTTCATGGTTCCTACACGGAATAATGGTCGGGAGTCCCCCAAACCAGCCGAGGCTGTCAGGGAGTTGGTGTGATTCTTTCCTCTCGAATAGTTGAATGTGTAATAGAGCATGTATGTGTAAGCCCAAGACTCCTCTGGATTAGGTTAAAAGTCGGACTCACTCGCTTGTTTATCCTTGGGGTCGATGCACCGACGGATCTGCGCGAAGGTGGATCATTAAAAGCCCAACAAGAGAGAGAGAGGAATTTTGGGATAGCACTCATGCTAGGTCTTAGAGAGGTCTTGAATAAATGCGGAGAAAATGAACGGATTGTGATGTTAGGGGATTTTAATGGGTGGGTTGGAGTAAAGCGTGATGGGTATGAAGAAAAAAAGATCCATTTGTATACAAGAGATGAGGGTGAGTCTAGAAGCATGATTGATTTTGTAATTGTGGATGAAAGACTGAGGAAGAAAGTGCTAGACACTCAGGCATACCGCGGTGTAGGCCTCGACACAGACCACTTCCTGGTCATAGCCCGAATGCGTGGCCTCTTTAAACGGTGGCGACACCGAGGGGCCGAGCCTACGAGTGTTCTGGACAGAGTAAAAGTGGAAAATCTCCAAGAAAAAGAAAAGAAAGACGAGTATGTAGAGACACTGAAAGAAAGTTTTAAAGGCATAGAAGAGATAAGTGTGATTGAAGATTTGTGGGAGACATTTAAGAAAGGGGTCGTGAATGTTGCTATTCAGGTAACAAAAAGAAGGAAAGGAAGAAAGAACTATAATGTGTGGATGGATAAAAATGTACAAAGGACTGTACAAGAAAAGAAGAAAGCGTGGTTAGATTGGTTAGCAACAAAAGCTAACCAAAAAGTTAAAAATGCAACGGATGATGAGATAAAGGAAGCAAGAACGAAGTATGAAAGATTGAAATCAGCAGCAAAAGAAGTTGTGTCTAGAACGAAAGAAGAACGAAAGGATGATTTTGAAAGGAGACTCACTGAAGATTTCCAGTCGAACATTAAGTTTTTCTGGAAATCCATCGAAATAGCCAGAGGAAAAATTTCTACCCCGGAGCTGAGTACAATCAGGAGTCAAGATGGGAGCATTATAAAAGGCGAAGAATCTGTGTTAAAGAGATGGAAAGAGTATTTTGAAAGTTTGTTTGAAAGAGAGGAAGTGCAGGTACAACATCCAGCATTTTCCATGGACTCTAAAAAAAAATTAATGAAAGTGAGATAAGCATGGATGAAATAGTGAAAGCGTTGAAAAGTATGAGATTAGGTAAGGCTGCAGGGTATGACAGAATTACCGCCGAGATGCTGAGGGCTGGACAGGGCATAGTGGCTAGCCAGCTATACCGCCTTTTCAATTTGTGCTGGCGAAAAGGGCAAGTACCGGGAGACTGGTGCAAAGCCGTAATCGTGCCATTATTTAAGGGAAAAGGATCACGGTAGGCCTGCATAAATTACCGCGGTATAAGTCTTCTCAGCGTCGTTGGGAAATTCTATATGAAAGTATTGATTGAAAGGGTTGTGAATGAAACAGACGAAAAAGTATGGGATGCACAAGCGGGAGTTAGAAAGGGAATGGGATGTACGGATCAGGTCTTTTCATTGCGATGCATAGCCGAAAAGTATTTGGCTAAATACAAGAAGGTCTATTGTACGTTCGTGAATCTTGAAAAGGCCTAAGATAGAGTGGTGAGGAATGAATTGTGGTCAGCATTGTCCGTGAACGGGGTGAGTAGTATCCTCATACGAGCACTGCAATCTCTTTATAGGGATTCTAGTGCTTGTGTATTATCCATACACAAGCACTAGAATCCCTATAAGGGACATACACCGAATGGTTTAATATCGAAAAAGGTGTTAGACAGGAATGTGTAGCGTCACCGTGGCTGTTTAATCTGTTCATGAACAATTGCTTGACAGCTTTAAAAGAGAATGAAAGTGGGTTGAGAATGAATGAGCTACTCTTCAAATGTTTTCTATATGCTGATGACCAAGTATTACTTGCGTCTTCGGCCGCGGAGTTGCAGGAGATGGTAACTGCTATGAGTGGAGCTTTTGTTAGAAAGGGAATAAAGATGAATGTAAAGAAGACGAAAGTGATGGTGTTTGAAAGAGTGGAGGCAGTGACAGACTGCAATATCGTGATTGGAGATGAAGAAATTGAACAGGTGATTGAGTTTGTGTATCTAGGATCAAAGTTTACAAGAGATGGAAAGTGTGAGAGTGATATTGAAAGAAGAGTTAATGCAGGAAACAGGGTGAATGGAGCTTTGCACTCTTTTATGAACAATCGGAAGGTGTCTAACCAGGCTCGTTTGGCTGTGCATGAGGGGGTGTTGGTTTCCGACACTCATGTACGGAAGTGAAAGTTGGGTATGGCAGAAGAAACATGAAAGCAGAATAAATGCAGTTGAGATAAGAGCGTTAAGAAGTATGAAAGGAGTTAAACTGAGTGACAGGATAAGACATAGTGAGATAAGGAAACTTTGTGGTCTGAAAGAAGATGTAGTGACAAAAATTGAGAAAGGTATGCTGAGATGGTTTGGCCATGTAGAGAATGAATGAAGAACGACTGACGAAAAAAGTGTATAAAGCGAGTGTGAATGGAAGTGTTGGAAGGGGTAGACATAGGCGGACGTTTTGAGACCACATCGGGGATGTCTTGAAAAAAGGCCAGGTCAAGAGTACCCTAAACCGAAGAGCATGTATGAAGAGAATAATGAAAGTGGACCAAGCGATACAAGTATGTAAGGATCGTAGCAAGTGGAAAGAAGTGGTCTCTGCCTACCCCTACGGGAAAAAGGCGTGATTATATGTATGTATGTATGTATATATATTCCTTGGACTTATATTTTCATGAAATTTCGTTTAAATTGAGTACGGAAAAATAATGGGTTACGTATTTCAGCGTCTTTTAATATTCAATCCCTAAGAAGTAAGAGGGTAAAAAAGGGAATAAAAGTTTAAAATCATTATAAAGATAGCGTTTTAAAACCAATTGCACGCGGGTGAAGCCGCGGGCAAATACTAGTACATGATATTAGTTAATTAGCGATGGCAATTTGGCTCAACTCAGACGCCTCCGCGGTCCAGTGGTTTAGAGCTTGGCTCTCGACTCCAGAGGCCATGGGTTCGATCCGCGCGTTTTAACAATAATAAATGTTGTTTTCAAATCTGGTTACCTGATTGTCTGCCAAAAAGATGTCCCGTGTGTCGGATGAGTATGTAAAAAGCTCGCTAGTCGTGTCGGTTATCCTTCAGTGGGACGGATGACGCTGCGCACACATTTGGGCGCTATAAAATAACCCCTGCGTAGCCGGGCCGGGTTCGGAGCATTAATCCTATTTATAAATAAAACTTACGGGATCCATTCACTCTTATATCATTTGTTGCCTGAATTTAGTATTCTACCTGCGTTAAACCTTTTTTAAATATAATAAAATACAGAGAAAAAATATTACCTATGCATGAGTGTGTCACTAAAGTGAACCTACATGTTTATATATTACTAGATGCTGCCCGCGAATTAGTGTGCGCAAAAAAAACAAAACTCGCGGGAACCGTTCATTTTGCTGCCGTAAAAGTAGCCTATGTTCTTCCCCTTGATCCAATCTAAGTATATCTGTGCCTCTCGTTAAAATCGGTCCAGTAGTTTCGGAGCCTAT
The DNA here is from genome assembly GCA_963565745.1 of Phengaris arion. Taxonomy (NCBI): domain Eukaryota; kingdom Metazoa; phylum Arthropoda; class Insecta; order Lepidoptera; family Lycaenidae; genus Phengaris; species Phengaris arion. The sequence continues at coordinate 32,497,267 of OY751432.1, read as the reverse complement.
TCAATGCAAACAAACAAATATACAAACAAGCAAATCTTTCCTATATATTATCATAGATATTATTAGTTTAGCGATCACCGTTCAAGTTAAGAATCCATTACAGTTTACACGGTACGTTGAGGGAATCTGACGAACCACTTGGATGATATATCGGCCTTGTATTATTCTCATTACAATAATTTATATTTATCATTTATCATTACATTGTATGGTAAATTTTATATATGACCGTTTGACCACGTAGTGCGTGAGTTTAACTACACGGTTTTGAACGAACGAACGTAAATGTAGAAACAAATGTCTTCTAAATAAACAGCCTTTATCTAGTAGCTACCGTTTGGGGGGCACGTTTTGTTAAAAGTTAAACAAAACATAGTTTAAACCGCGATTAACGTTAGTAAAAGTATTAGTTCTATTAACAAAACTTGGTATTGTGATATGTGTACGTCATTAACTACTGTATTTTTTATCTGAAAGCAAATTTAAGTATTGAGAAATTTTAATTATTCGAAAGATGATGAGTTTTCTTCAGTGTGTGTGCTACACTGAGTACAATAATAATGACAGTCAGGCAACGTCAGTTATTGATTTCGCTCATGATGCGACAAACGCTGGTGGGTCGGTCTAGACACCCTGCGCGTGAGTCGAGCACCACCGTACTTGTTATTAGAGCTGCCTGAGTGATGGATGGAGAAATTAAAAGTGAGTAAAAATTCTCAATTATGTAACACTTGTTTATCATAGTTAAACAATATTTAAAAGGATATTAATTTTAATAAATCGAGTTTATTATTTTAGTCACAAAATATAAAGTACTTATGATTTCGATAAATTTGTGAACCTTTGTTGTTGATTTTATACCATTAGAATGTTCCCAGAAAACTTATAATTGTTTCAATTAATCGTTGGTTCGGTTATTTTAGCTAGTTGAACCGATACGTAGCAAATAGTAAACATTGGATAAAACATAATATTATGTTTATTACATTTTTACATCATTACCCTTGCTTTTTTGGCTTCGCCGTAGTCGGGTGAAAATTCTTTATCCCGAAAAAAATTTACTACTTGAAATACAGTTTGCATTACATACTAAGATTAAAAAGTTTATTTAACCAAAAATTTTATTTGTTTTAACTATTTACTGGGTAAAACATTTTTTATGATAGTATGTTAGTAAGTAGTTAGTAAAGTATGTTGTGTTTAATTTGAATGCTAGGCAATACAGTCACTTTATCAAAATATTCAAGTGATAACTTTCAAAAAGGTAGGTAGGTACGACTATAATAAAAATTTCTTATATAAATTAAACATAAATTTCCTACATTATTATTCATTGGTTGACAAAATTCAGTAAGATTAGAAGAAGTAAGTTTCCAAAATGATAGAAAAGTAGTTTTTTCAACTTTAATTAATTATATACGAGGGCGGGTCAATAAGTCCGTGACTTTTGGAATAAAACACAGATTTTTTGATAAATAAATCGTTTTATTTTTCAACGTAGTCCCCCTTGAGCTCTATACACTTTGTCCAACGCTTCTCCAATTTTTTTATCCCTTCCAAAAAATATGATTTGTCGAGGTCCTCAAAATAGGCCTTTGTTTGCGAGATGACTTCATCATTGGAGTCAAATCTTTTTCCACCGAGCCATTTTTTCAGGTTTGGGAACAAGAAGTAGTCACTCGGAGCCAAATCTTGAGAATAGGGTGGATGTGGGAGCAATTCATAGCCCAATTCATGGATTTTTGCCATGGCAACTGCACATGTGTGCACCCTTGCATTGTCTTAGTGAAAAAGAACTTTTTTCTTGGCCAAATGAGGTCGGTTTTTTTTCAAATCCTCATTGAAGCGGTCCAATAAGTTGGCATAATATTCCCCATTAATTGTTCTTCCCTTTTGAAGATAGTCAATGTGGATTATCCCACGTGCATCCCAAAAAACAGTCACCATAACTTTATTGGCTGACAAACCTACCTTGGCCTTCTTTGGCGCCAATTCACCCTTAGAAACACACTGTTTTGACTGTTGTTTGGTCTCTGGTGTATTGTGATGGATCCATGTTTCGTCCACGGTTAAAAAACTCCTCCATATTGTGATTAAACAACGCCAAACCTTCCTGTGAAGTTGTTACACGATTGCGTTTGTGGTCGACTGTGAGCAAACGCGGCACCCATCTTGCGGAAAGCTTTCTCATGCCCAAGTGATCATTCAAAATTGAAACCACTGAGCCATGCGAGATGCCTATGGCTTCCACAATCTCTTGCACTTTAAATCTTCGGTCGGCCAACACCATATCGTGAATTTTTTCGATTGTTTCGGGTGTAGAGACCTCAACTGGGCGTCCAGGACGTTCGGCATCTTCAGTGCTTGTAAGGCCACAACGAAATTCAGTAAACCACTTTTTTACCATTGAAATCGATGGTGCAGAGTCCCCATAGTATTTATCAAGCTTAGCCTTGGTCTCGGTAATGGTTTTTTTTCGCAAAAAATAATGCTTAATAAGCACACGAAATTCACTTTTTTCCATTGTTTCCTTAAGTTACTGGATAGTCTGATAAAGATAGCTGTAAAACACAAACTAACTGACGCAGCAAGTTCAAATTTTGATAGGAGTCAACTGACAGATGTCTGTTGACAGGAGTAGTGTTGCTTTTTCAGTAAGGAGGTTAGAAATTCAAAAAGTCACGGACTTATTGACCCGCCTTAGTACTTTGAGCTCTACATTTAGAATCTCTATAAATGAGATATGATAAGTTTCAAAGATTATTGAGTGTATCGCAGACATATATTCCGATAGTATTAATGATTTAAAAAGCTTATGCAGAAGTACCAATATAGTTTACACCGCGGAGCCGCTGCAGTACGATGATTTCCCTTGACCCATCGCTACTCTGCCTATCGACGAGCTCTATCGGCCAACTGTGTCATTTTTTACGCTCATAATAATGAGTTTTTAATATTGCTATTCTTTTACATAAATTAAATTACAAAATAGAAGTTCTTTAACCATTTTCGTGATCGTTAGTGACAGAAAGAAAGAAAGAAAGAAGACGAAAAGTTGGCTCTGCAGTTATATCGCGGCTGATACGCGCAGACATTTCACCTCCGCCAAGGGCCGCGGCTCAGTTATTGTTGACACCCGAATCTAAGCCCCAATTTCATTTACATATTAAGCGACGTTTAACGCTGAGCTTCGGCTTAGATCTATCTGTCCCGTTCTAACACTGAATGAGAGATATGGATCGAATCCGAGTTTAAAGTTTGGTGAAATCGGGGCTTAGTGTATTGTGTTTATTTTTGTGATTTAGTATTAAATTTTTAATGGAACTCTTGCAATGCTACTTAAGGGATAGTGAGTTAATATGAGGTTAAAGTTCTGACCTTAATTATCTAAAATGGTTTCAAAAACATATTTAGTATTAAAATAATTCTTAGTTCCTATCCTATCCTATCCTTACTAATAATATGGCATATAACTATGACCATTAATCGAATGAATAAATCGTAATATTGCTAACCCCTTGTAATTGCTGCTTGCAAACCCCTTTAATTTAATAAATGTGGGGTTAATTTTATATTGTTTTCAACCGACTTCCAAATCTCAATTCAATTCAAATCCAAACCGACATTATATCAAAAAAATAATTTTGAAAATCAGTCAACAGACGCGGAGTTATCGTTGAACATACAATAAAAAATCGTCTGTTGACCGATTTTCAAAATTATTTTTTTGATATAAATCGTATACTCTGAAATTGGTGCCGTTTTCACAAAACTATGTGATCTGGGAATGATGATAGGATCCATGAAGAATCGAGGGATCTCCTCAAAGTTTATATGGACACATATAGTGATTTTGACTTTTTCAGAAGTAGGTAACCCAAGCATATGCTACTAAAAAACTGAACTAGAACTGCAAGCATATGCCGTTATGTAACTTACAGTCATCATCATCTTGTATACAATACCTAATGGAAGCTTGTCGCGTATTCAATTATACATTCGATCGTTCGTTTTTAAACCTTTAAACGTTCTAAAAATGTATTTAAAATAATTCAACAAATGACACTAAAAAGGGAAAAATTAATATTATTTTTAAACAAAAGAAGACTTCCAAAGTAATAATGCACAAAAAAGTATGAAACAAAACTTATTTTCTAAATAATTCCCCTTTTGAATAGGGCTAAAATTTAAACTATTTCTTTACTCAATTTTCAAAATTTTGAAGTCGGTGTCAGCCAACTTGAACGTGAGTTCTATTTTAAATATTGTTTTTTATAAGCTTTTTTCTTTTCAGTTGTATATATATATATATAGTAATATATATATATATATATATATATATATATATATATATATATATATATATATATATATATATATATATATATATATATATATATATATATATATATATATATATATATATATATATATATATATATATATATATATATATATATATATATATATATATATATATATATATATATATATAATTTTTTTTATATTTTTTTATAATTTATTCAATAAAAGTAAATTGTTTTCGTCAATCTGTCATACGTAAAAATTATTAGAATTTTACTTTAATATTTAGGTGTATAATTTTTTCTCAATATTTTAATGAAACGAGGTTGGATTTTTAAAAAACTCCTATGACTTAAAACTATCAAGACGGTCCATTATTAGGTGCTAGAATGGATGTGCTCGGTCTATTGGAAAATCGGTCTCCCTGGAAACTCGGAAAGCCTGGTACCCCGTCTTAACCCTCACTTCATATTGCCCTGTCTTCTCCTATTTCTAGGATGCTTGACGTCTTTGTTTATGTCTAAGTAAAACCACGATTTTGGTTATTATTTTTCTGTTCTTTTTGAGACATATATTTGTGTAATTTTTAAAAAATACTTCAGATACATACTGTGTAAAATTATTTGTTTTAACATAAAACTTATTATAAAGTTGACTTTTGACTTTAAATTGTGCCTCGAATGCTCGAACGCTCGGGCACAAATTATATAATTATATTATAATTAAATAAAGCATATTGTAACTAAAACGCAGTGGAGGAACACATCCTATCAGAACATACATATTTTTAAATTAAAAAACAACTTGTTACATAACATAATTTCGAAATGCGATGCCACGACATTTCAATTTAACTGATATTTTTAGTTGAAAACAACATTTCAGAGTTGCGACCAAATAGATTTCATTTTGCAATCCTTGTTGCTTTAGTAACGCCAAATCAATTGAAGCCCGCTGAACCAAGCGACATTAATAGCAAACGTGCGAACTTTGCCTTTCAATAAAAAATAACTTGTATAATATTTTGCTGGTGCATATCTTTGAAAACATTAACTGTGTATTTATTCCGATGGAATAAAAAAGAAACAAGTATTTGATAATGTTTTTTTTTTTTAATAATAATAATATATAATAATAATAATGTTTTTTTCTCCTCACAATATAGATTACAATTATACAAAAGTTAGTTTGATGATTTGATGAAATTAGTTTGATGATTTGATGTTCTGTTATGAAATAGACAGCTTAAGTTGCTTTAGAAAAGACTAGATGTCTCTCGCGATTTCGTGCGCGCAAAAAAAAATCGCAGAGACTGTTCATTTTTTCGCAATAAAAAATTAAACTAAGTCTAGCGTCAGTATTTCGGTTAGTCGGTCATTGAGAAAGTATAATTGGTATACACCACAACCCGGCATCGAACCTGCACGATCATGCGTCTGACTCAAGGGGTATATATATGTCTATATACTAGGCCATTGACACTCTTATAATAAAGCAAGACACAAACCAGAAAATGAAATATTTACGTACCTATTATTATCCTTAGGATCGGTATATTAGGATATATTTTTATTTATTCTATTATTTTACATACACACAGTACAAAACACACCCAATTTTTGTTTGATATTATTTGTATTTAATATATATTTGTATTGTTATTTTCTTAATTGTGATCAATGTATATTAATCTTTTGAGGGATTTACTACAATTATAAACCCCTATCTACACGGTCCAATCCAGCACCCATCAAATGGCCGTCATTAGTGTCAACTGTCAATAGTGACAATCATTTTTGCCAACTTATTTGCTTCAAGGCCACGGTGCTGGATGGCCCCTATACAGAGGCGTATTTAAAAAAATTGCGCCCCGGGCCAATCAATGTTTTGCCGCCCCGTTGAGCCGTGGCGGACTTTTATTATCTTTTTTTACAAGTTAAAATGTAATTATAATTTAAGCCCTATCTGAAAGATGATTCTTTTAAGTTATCTTCTACAAATATCAACAGCCTAATAGAACTTTGATACTAAGCGCTATAATGCTATTCTCTTTATGTTAAACGCGTTCAAACTATACGCTATAATATACAAAGTACGCTGCTATCACTGCGGACTCCTATTAATAATTAAATAGCTGGTCACTCTCTTAGAATCGAATTTGTTGAAATCTTTATCGCCAGAACCGAGAATAAACCGAGAACAAAAAAGAAACTACTGTTAGAAGCTGAAACTTCAAGAAGTTCTAAAGAAGTTCTAACCCCGCCTGGTGCTCCTTGCCTGAGATTGTGTAAAATTTTCTCACTGCAATAAAATTCAAAACAAGAGTTGTACGAATTTCTAATACCTCTACACCATATTATAATTTAAACTCAATTAGTTTCATATGAGAACATTTATTTTTGGAGCATAAACATGTATGTGTTAACCATTCCCGGTATATTGTATTAAACATAATACAATATATAATTAATAATAATAAGTTATAAAAAAAACTATAACCTACGTAAAAGTCTAAAAAGGCCGAAACAAAAAAGTAGTTCAGATAGAAATCCAGAAATGCATAGGTACAGAAATGGTCAAGCTGGAGCCGTCGCCCCACTAATGGCATCTTAGCGTCAGTTCACACGGAGATGCGTCGCGTCTAAGTGTGAGCTGACCCTAAGACCTAGAGAAGTTTCTAGAAAAAGCGTATATTCGTCAAACACATGCAAACCCCAAGATAGATACTGACGGCTGCGATTTGACATCAACTGTTCCGTTTCCGATTTGATATTTGTGGTGTGCTTGCCACGGCCTTTCTTGATACCAAACACGTGATGAGTATCTCCGTTTTTAGAATTTGTTAGAGTCGGTTGTTAGAATCTGAGATTCAATTCGCGAAATACAAAATTGTGAAAAAAAATATAGCCTATGATACCCGCGGGCATCATTACGAATCTATTGACACCTCATTTATTAAAATCGGACCAGTAGTTTAGACGCTACAAGGGAACTAACATACATACATACATACATACATACATACAGACAGACTGCCAAAATCATTACCCTTCCTTTTGGCTTCGCCGTAGTCGGGTAGAAAGCAAGATTTTGATCCAAGGTATAGCCCTGGATCCAAAAGTACTGAACAGAACTCCTGACTCCTTATAGATACATGTTTGGAGATTTGGGCGTTGTTTATAGAACTGCAAGCAAATGCACTATGTTAATTACAATAATCATCATCCATCACCTTATATACAAAACCTAATGGAAGCTTGGCGCGTAATCAATTATACATTCGATCGTTTATTTTAAAAGTTGCTAAATATCAGTTAATAATAATAAATCTAATTTTCTAAAAAAAATTTACTATACTTCTACACTACTTTTTGTGTATTTTTACTTCGTAATTCAGTTTAATTTTTGTTAATAAACCTTTTTATTATTTAAAATTTTCTATTGGTACATAATTCTTACCTTATACTTACATTACAAAATCATTCAAAGACTTTAAAATAAATAGAACGGTGCTAATTTGTATTATGGTAAGTTATTGTTAATTAACGATGCAAAGAAAGACAGTAATTTACACTGAGTCTCTTTGAGTGTAATGCAATTATGTACAATAATGTAAACGGCTACAGTCTACACCTTTCAGTCTAATTACGAGCTCACGCTGATTGTTATCATGACGTGATCAACTTCGACCACCTTAGGTGCTTAATCAGTGTTTACTTAATTCAGTTCATGACTCTACTGTGTTTGCTGATACAACACGAGTATAATCAGTGAGTAAACTCCTACAATTTACCATGATCTGGTTAAAAAATTGATTAAATATTTGTCTACATAATATGTTTGCACAGAATTATGAATTGTATCTTTGCAGATAAAAATATGCAGCAATGAGGGTGTTTGATATTTTTTCTGCCGCCAGGGGGCAGGACGAACGCACACAAAGCGTCATCTGGTGGCGTAAGTGATATCAAAAACGGTTAATAAGAGCTTTCGGTTCTTTTTCTGTCACCAGGCGGCGCTTGGTAGCCCGACGGCCCGTGTTTAAAAAAGCTGTCAAATGTCACGAATTTAAAAACCCTCAGATTCAGACATAATTTATTTAAAACAAAATATCGAACAACTAGCTTTTTTCCGCGGTTTCGCGTGCGTTATATTAGGATTCATATAGATGGTAAGCTACTATAGGAAACTTAGAGCAGGTGTTTGAGGCAAGCTGAAACCTTGTCCTATACTTCTCCTATTGTACCTAAACACGAGACTGCAGGACTGGCCAGAAGCGGAGCTAAAACAATATACAAATTTTTGATAAGTGAATTTTTAATCGCCGAAAACATGTTTGAAGCAATTTGAAATTTTTACGTAGTGTTAGTTTATTGTTTAAGGAGTTGGGGAAAAAAAAGCCAGGTCATTTAGTCGGGGCTTTAACCTTGCCAGACCAGTGTTAAAGTAAATTGGAAAAGGTTAAAAATTAAAACACGATATGAACTTAAAAATCGAACATAAACTGTGGGTAAAAACCTAACCACAAGCATGTCACGACATGTCTAAGGTTCAGTAGCTATCAACGCACAATACGTTTTCTTTGAATTACTTCAAAAGTTATTGCCCGATTTCACTTAAAACAATTTTCCTAGTTCTTAGCATGATCTATCAGCATGGAAACTTAAAAGTTTTTATCTTCTATAGTTTAGAAATGCAAGGGGGAGGACCAACTTATAAACAACTTTTTAAGCCGATTACTCGAAAATGATTGACTTTCTAAAAAAGTCATGTATGAAACCTTGCCTTTATTTTAAAAGACCTATTCAACTATACCCCACACAATGTGATAGAATGAAAAAATATTTTTCATCCCCACTTCAGGTGTATGGAGAGCCACCCCTAAAAAGTAAAATTATTATAATCTTATGATGCCAAAACTGAGATCTATACACAGTCTTTAACTGTACCAAATTTCATATATTTTTATTCATAATTACATGAGCTAGAAGCGTAGACAGACAGACATACAAACAGACAGACCGAAATTTGGTACTACCAGCGAACTTAAACGTAAGTTCTATAAAATATTGTCTTATCAGAAAGTTTTTCGAGCTGGTACCGACTTCAAAATGCTTAAAATTTTAGCCGAATTTAAAAGGGGAATTATTTAGGAAATAAGTTTAAGAAGTAGTAAGTTGATATATTTTATATATTTTTGTGCATTTTTACTTTGGAAGTCGGTTTTAATTTTTTGTTTGAAAATAATAATTTTTCTCTTTCTAGTTATTGCATGAAATTTTTCAAGTAAGCGCATTTTACAAGTTAAGTCTCTATAACTCCTGAACTAACAAAGTTATAAAAGCCGTTATAGTTTTCCTTTAAAGTTTATCTCCTAGACTGGGACCGTGATGAATTTTTTCAGATTTCTTGGAAAAGCCGTTTAGCTTGTAGAAGGGGTGCGATGCGATCTACGCGATGCCCTATTTTCACAATAAAAAGTTGAATATCCCACAAACGGATAACTAACTCAAAAAATCGTCTCAGTAATCTCTGAATATTCTTAAAAGGCCTAACTTATGTAACCCCACACTATGATGTGGACGCGACAATAAAAAATCATCACCACTTTACCTTCCCCAAAAAAAAAATCTTCGTGATTTATTTTAGCTCTTTGTCGACGTGGTAAATTCACATATGCATGCAAAGTTTCATCTTTCTAGCACTAACCGTTTGGACGGTGAGCCGAAGACGGATGGACGGACGGACATGACGAAACCATAAATAAGGGTTTCGAGAAGATGGTCCATATAATTAGTACCTACTTATTAAAATTTCGGGACTGTGTGTGGATAATTTGTTATTTTATTATTATGATATTTAAGTGACTTGGATAAGACAATTTCATAAATAAATATTATGGTTTTTAATAACCCAAAGGCAGGCAACCTAAACCAACTAATATCTTAAAACTTTACTGGGATAATTCTTAGGCATATTCTCATAGTTCTATAAGTTCTTCTAAGTATTTATCTTCGCCAATGGCAAATATTATTGTGCGTAATAGTATGCACAATATGGGAACAATATTATATATTCTTTATCAATGGCTTACGATATGTTTATACTTTGGTATCTTTATTTGATAACGAGAAGGAAAAATACGAGCATGTTTGCAATAGACGCAATGCGTCTACCTTCAATGCTTTTTCAATAGATAACAGTGAAGATACCTAGGAAGCCTATCGCCTCCGTGTTTTTTTTTAATTTTGTTAACTTTTTCGATTTTTTACAAAGCTAATATAATTCAATATAGATTGAATATTTAGTGTATTAAAATGTTGGTTTAAACTTTGAAATTATCAAGACTGATATGAGCGTCATTTGTTGCATGTAGCACGCACAAAAATTAATTATTTTTAGCACTAAAGAAATATACTAATTCAATTCAATATTTCTATAATGAAAGCTAAGCTAGATGTTTCAATCTTAGACAAAGAAGTCAAAGTCAAATTTTTAAGCTATTGCATAGCTTCTATCGCGGGCCTTGAGCGCGGGGACCGAATCCAGAAATTCCGTAACGAAAAAACCTCACGCTCCCCACTCCGACGGGCACGGAGGTGTGGCTTGAAGGCCGTGCATCGTCTAACGTCGTTTCAGTTCGGCAGTCTTCGACACGGCGTTGTGTGCGTGCGATAATGATATGTAATAGCTTTACCGCGGCAGTCCCCGAGTGCCACACGTCTTTCTTTAAATCAAAATTGATATTTTTATTTATTTATTTATTTATTTAATAATTTATGTACACAGAATAATAAATTATGAAATCTTAAAACTAGGATACAATTTAGTATAAAGGTACTACTTATTCCAAAATTGGAATTTCTTCCAGTAGACCCGATACAGGAGAACATAAAAAACAATTAACAGTATCTGGTGCGTACAATTATAAACAATATGAAAACAGATTAAGTTCTTTATTATTATACAAATACTTACATAAAAAAAATACAATATACTAATATATACAATTTATTTAAAATTTATAATAGTATAGTAAAAACATAAAATATTAATAGCATAAATTAAATTAAGGGTTTCGTATCTTAATTATTAGGTTAAGCTGACATAGTGCTCTCGCAGTCTTCCCTTAAAGAGCCCAAGTGTCTTACACTCCCGTATCTGAGCTGGCAAGGAGTTCCAGAGCTTAGCAGCATGCACCGTGAAGGAGTAGGCAAAGAAGTCGGTACGATGGGGAGGGATATCTAGAAGAGTACGTCTAAAGGGTCTACAAGATATGTTTTGGAAATTAGGAAAGGAGAATCGCTCATTTAAATAAGAAGGGGATGTAGGACTAAACAGAGTATTGAAAAGGAGACAGAGGATTCGATAGTTTCTGCGTAGACGAATAGGGAGCCACTGCAACTGCTTCCTGTACTGAGACACGTGATTTCGTTTTTTTAAGCCAAAAATAAAACGTATGGAGAGATTCTGCAACCGTTCTAATTTGTTTAGAATCTCTTCATTCGCGTCTAAATAGCAAACGTCAGCGTAATCAATAATAGGTTGGATAAGGGTTTGCGCTAAAAGAATTTTAGTAGGAGTAGGAAGAAAGTTTTGGAGTAACTTGAGTGAATGCAGGGTGTGGTAAACTTTACGACTAATGTTGTTGGCATTGGTATTCCAAGACAGGTGTGTGTCAAAAATTACTCCCAGGTTTTTGGCAGAGTCAGAAAAAGGTATCGTAGTGCCGTTCAAGGTAATGGGAGGAAGAGTAGCTTTGTCAAGTATTGCTAGCATCCGTCTGCTACCTATTAATAATGCCTTCGTTTTACTGGGGTTTACAAGTAGACCAAAGGACTGCGCCCATTCACTTATACGTCTAAGGTCATCATTAATGAGAGCTATGCCGGATGCTGCATTATGTATAGTGAAATGTTGATATATCTGCAAGTCATCTGCATAGAGATGATATTTAGACTCTATTACTTTTATAATGAAGTTAACAAAGATAGAAAAAAGAAGAGGAGAAAGTACTCCACCTTGGGGAACACCCGCATCGAGATCACACCAATCTGAGGAAACATTATTTATCTGTACTCGCTGCGACCGACCCCGAAGGTAGGAGTTAAGCCAGGACAGGACGGGAGGGGACAAATTAAGAGACTGAAGCATACCGAGGAGAATATCAAAGTTAATGGAATTGAAGGCACTACTAAAATCTAAAAGGATAAGGATGGTAAGGGATTTATTTTCCATGGCCCATCGAATGTCATCAGTGACATTTATTAGCGCGGAAACGGTGCTGTGCCCTGAACGAAAGCCCGATTGCAGTGGGCTTAAAAGGTTATTTTTATGGAGAAAAGAAGAGAGCTGCTGGTGAACAATACTTTCCAGGACTTTAGATAAGAAAGGCAGTATAGAAATGGGACGAAAGCATGATAGAGAATTAGGATTAGGAACTTTTGGTAGAGGAAGGACATTCGCCCTTTTCCAGACCTGAGGAAAACAGCAAGAGGATAAAGAAAAATTGAGGATATGAGTCAAAATAGGTAATAAAGATGGGAGAATCATTTTAACCATCTTGGAGGAAATCTTGTCACAGCCAGCAGCCTCTGAAGAAATTGATTGAACTGCTAGTCTGACCTTAGTTTCAGTACAAGGAATAAAAGAAAAGGATGGACAAGTGATAGGTAAGTTTGATAGATATTGTAAGGTATTGAGTTTAATGTTATTATTTAAAATTATTGGAGGTTGAGAAAAATGTGTATTGAGGGCATTCAAATCGCAATCATTGGCGTCGGACACAGGAGTTCTGCCAATACCAACTGATTTGAGAAATTTCCAGATGTCGGCAGTGCCACGGTTTTGGAGAGATTAAAAAAAGTAACGCCGTTTGGCATCGCGACATAAATGATTGCATCAATTACGCAACAACTTATATTTGGAATGGTTGGCTTCATTAGGAGAACGCTTAAATCTCTTCTTGGCCTTATCACGTGCCGCCATTTGCTCCTTGATAGAGTGCGTAAGCCATTTTAACTCTCCTCATAGGGGCATGATAGTCATAAAGTTCCAGCAGAATTTTATTAAAGTTATTTACTTTATCATCAATACTTGGACTATGAAGCACAGATGTCCAGTCTAAATTTTCAGCATCTTGTTCCAGCGCTTGTACATCAACACTATTAAAGCTACGTAAAAAGAGAGTTTGGGATTTACGTTTAGGAGGTCGAATTTTGTAGGATAGGAAAACAAGGTTGTGATAGGAAAAAGGAGCATCGAGCTGTCCATGAGTAGCCACGTTATTGAGATAGGATACAATAATAAGATCCAATAGAGAGGGCGTACAATTAGGAAAGTTATGAGTGGGGGCGGAAGGAAGGACATGAAGGTTATAGGAAGTTAAAAGCGACTGTAGTTTATGTGTACGATGGTTATCCTTAAGAAGGCAGGTGTTATAATCTCCCATGATTATAACATGCTGAAAATTCAGACGATAATTAGTAAGGACATTGTCAAGAGTCTCAAAATAATCGATACCAGAATTAGGGCTATACAAAACAATCAGGAGCAATTTAGTATGATGAGCGACAATTTCAATGGCCAGATATTCCGCTGCTTCTGAATAAGAAGAAGGAGACATATTCAATATATTATATTTAATATCAGCGCGAAGATAAATGTTAACCCCGCCACCACCTTTGCCTGTTCTATCGTTGCGAATGAGGATAAATCCAGGAATAGAATATTGAATAGATGGGAGAGAAGGCTTAAGAAAAGATTCAGAAATTAAGATGGCATCAAGATTATTTTTATACACTTTCTGAACGTCGGTCTACACTCGATGCCTACCACCGGTTCGCGATATAGCCTGGTGAGAAGAACCGGCGTAAGAAAATCGCGCAGGGCCATCTTTTATCAAAAATATGGAAAATTGTTCTTTTAAAATAAAAACTTGTGAGGTGTCAAGGGACACCCGGATGGAACGAAGTTTCGATTAATTAGAATTGTAATAAAATTTTATTTTTTAAGTTATAATAATATTTTTTTATTAACGTATTGTTGTATGTAATATAAACCTAAGCAGTAGGCTCAATTTTAGTACTAATTGAGAGAGAGAGAGAGAGAGAGAGACAGACAGAGAAACACGCGCACGCCGCACGGCTTACAACTATAGCAAAAAGTGTCGTTACAGTCTTAATATTTTCCGTCTAGCCCCCTTAAGGCATAATAAACTTCAATATTCTTTAATAATCGTTTTTATTAAAGAATGTTAATAATTATAGAATTTACCAATATTATTAGAGAATATTGTAGTTTATTAAACTTAAATATTCTTGGTAAATTAACAGTTGGTTCCCGTCCATTAAAACAGCCATTAATTTAATCACACAATCATATCACTAATTAACCGCGTGGCCAGTTGTATTATCTTGATCTGTTCCGTCGCGTCCACCTAAATACGAAATGAACTGGTAAAATGCTCCTCTGCGATATCATAAGTGAGATTGTTTCTCACTGTAGAGTTTATAGGGCAATGCAAAATCGATCATTATTTATATTTTTCTCTGCATTTTGCTTACAATTGGAAAAATGTTTCTTTGTGAAAATCTAAAGTTCAGTTTACGAAACGAGACGATACGCGACACGGTGCTGTATTTTAAGATAGCCATTCAAAAGTGAACTTGGCCACACGTAAAGGTACAGTTTCATATGACATCAGTCACAGGCCACAGCACATGCGCTGTGCAGCGTGGTGCAACTTGATGTTCAAACTCTTACAATTGCATATCTTTAAGTGTATTTTTACATCGACGAACAGACGGATACGCCCTTCTTATAAGCCGTGAATCAAAAACTATAAAGTCGTAGGTATATAATATATAAATCATCAAAATGCTCTGTTAGGGATAGGGAATTGTATTGTAGTCCGACCAAAATATATCATACAGGAGGTAACCTCTTCACGTGTTGCTACTTATTTTTTCTCTCAGAACTAGGTGTCACGTAAAAAAAAATGGGCGGACCAATCAGCGCTACAATCCTGAAGTACAAGTGGGCTTTGGGCTGACCGAGCATACCACCTCGCTCGGTCAGAGATTTACCTTTGGGGCTTCCACAATTCCCACAATATAAATTAATTCGTTGAATTCGGAAGATTCGCATATACTGACGCCTGCTTCGCAGGATCAGGCAAAGACCACAGAGGAAAGTAAATGTCGATGATAGCAAATAACTTAATATAATCATCGCATGAGGTACCTGCTCTAATTTTTATGATCATTTTATGACATTGAGGACTGTAATTTATAGGGTTCACTCGGGCAATGTCACAAAGCAGCATGGCTTTTTGATATTGTGCCGTACAAAAAATATGCCCTCTTAAGACTTAACTCTTAAGCTTGAAAGAAAAATAAATACATATTTAAAAAAATATATAAACCGATTTCCAAAGTAGAAGCAATAACATTCTTAAAAATCACTAAAAAGTATGAAATAATTCTTATTGTCGAAATAGTTCCCCTTTTAAATTCTGCTAAAATTTAACTATGTTTCTACTCCATCTTCTTATTTTTGATGTCGGTTTTACATCAAAACCGCCGGTCTGGCGGTTCTAAGCCTGGTAGAATTTTTTATACTGACCAAAAATATGTGTGTGAAGATTTTTGACGTGATAACGTCTTATAATTCGATGGAGCCGGCTGCACGTACGAAAAAACATGACTCATGCGTTACCAAGTACTGTTACCAAGTACCGTTACCTGTTACTGTTACCAAGTACCAGGGTTTCCTCGCATTGCCGGTACCTCATTATTATTTTATTATTATTATTATTATTGTTTTTGTTGTTGTTGTTGTCGTTGTTGCTGTTGTTGTTGTTGTTGTTGGTATTATTATATATTATTATGCGCTTGATGTTATTACTCAGTTCGGCGCCGGAGTTCGCGGCGGCAACACGCCTACCTAAGGCGCGGCCAATTAGTTCCGCGCGCACTATAAACATGACGTTGTTACGTTCAACAGCTATCGTCAGTAAACCGACTTTACAGACAACCGTTTTTTTTTTGAGTATAAAAAGGCCATAAGGAACAAAAAAAAAACTATTTTAAAAGCTTGAGATATTTGGCGCTACACATTATAGTATCAATAAAATGTAATTTATTACATAAAACTATTGCCGCAAAATCTAAACTGACCCACTGGGCCAGTGTGGATATAATTGAGCTAAATACCATGCGTGCTTACTGTCTACAAAATACTAATTACTTTAATTAAATTTTAATTACTTTAATTAAATTAATTATTTATTAAAGTTTAAGAAAAATTACGTTGATTTGTTTTTATAGATATACTTAATATTGTTTATAAGTAAAAACTAAAACCAACCGTTTTGTCAATAGTTCATAAATCTTTCCAATATAGAGTGATGATATGCATGTGCGTCGTCGTCAAGAAACAAATACCTCCCGTATTACAAACAGATAAGGCATACATTGAACGCACAAGGATACTGTTTGTCTGCGGTTTCCTATTAAGCTGACTCGTGATTTCAGATAAGCAGGTGGTAGCCGTCGTCGACAAAGGCGTCTATACTATAAACGGGGACCTCAAAACGTAAGTGTGTAGACTTTATTTAATGAGCTAAAATTAGATTGTCTCCCTCGTTTACATTATAAGAGCAGTAGTCGTAAAGTTTACTTTTTAACAATAAATCATAGTCATGAACGAGCACGATATCTTATTAGTTGAAGACTCGCCTGCTAAGGAAGAGAGCACTATCATGAGGGAATATTTGTGAGTGTTTTTTTTCTCAGGAAACAAATAGATTACAAATATGATTAGTAATTTCTAATAAACATAATATGGCAAACACCCATTTCAGAAAAAGGACTTCAATTCAAATAAAATTCGTCGATCAAAATAGTAGTAGTGATAAGGTGAGAGAAATGTCATGGTTCAAAAAATTTCAACCAACAGTCGTACACTACATGAGTTTAGTTATAATTGGTAAGTGCTGTATTTAATGCATTTTTCAATAAAATATTCATTATAACGTTTACATTTTGCATTAATATAATTTATAATGTAACACTATAGAAATAATTAATTATACGTAAATCATCAAATTAAGTTCAAAGCATTTAAATAATCAACCTTTAATAATACCATGTCAAATATGATAAAACCCTTTAAAATTTACAAAAACTATCATTCTAAAAAGTTGCATAATACATTCTGTTTTTACTTTCTTCCAAAACTGTGAACCTAGTAAAACGTTAATGATTTTAAACTAAACTATATTTTTCACTACATTTTATTTAAAGTAATTAAGAGTCGCTTCATAGTTTTGAATATATGCTTGAATAATTATGTTTACTACAAACAAATCTTTCATTCATCAAGAAAAATCTCAATATCAGGTCTTATATCCTGGGCTCTACTTTGTTATGCATTCGGCGAGGAGTGGTACTGGAACGGGAAATGGTTCCGCCTGGCAAGTGTGGCAGCAGTGGCGTGGGGCAGCGGGCTGATGCTGCAAGAGGCCACGACGCTGCCACCACTCCTGGCAGCGATCATCACTGGCATACTGGCGCGCCATTTTGGATTCCTGGATGTGAGGGATCATATGCATATCGATTCATTTTTAAGGTATACCATATCGATGAGTTTTTTGTGGAATAACAGCCAAATACTAAAATGCTAATCAAAATTAAGAGCCCTCCCATTCATAGGCTGTCGCTGTCTCTGCTAGCCGAAATGACAAGGACATCATGTGACTTGAGCGTCACTTAATTTAACTATCGTTTCAGTATTCGGTCCTAAGGCTGGCAATCGAGTAGGTAGATCTTCTGATGGTGGGCAATTACCGCCGCCCATGGATTTGTAACAACCAACACTTGGGACACATCGAAGAGGTCAAGGTATATAATAATATTTTAATACGAGTACCTGTGTATGTGTGAAAACTTTTAAATTCGCCCTTCCGGGAGAAACTAAACGCACAAATTTTTCGACACACACTGTTCGAATGTGATATGCATTGGCTCCTATTCAAACAGAATTTGGTGATCCACAAAAACACCGCGGCCGAATATATCTACGTTTCATATTCGGATATCGTTAGCAAAATCTGTATCTGTGCAGATTTATTGAAACTAGTGGTAGAAATTCTACCATATTTCATTTCATTTTTAAGTTTGAACTTACTAAGGGTTTTTTGCCTCTTAATTACGAATCAAAAATGTGAATGTTGTCTATTGAATGTGAACGATACCTATATTGAAAAACGCGTGTGACAAAATTGTATCATACACATGTAATGTGAGGTAGTGTGTGTAACGTTATTTTTATTAATTTATTCTATTTTTTGAGCATTACTAAATAATATAAGTGCACCTCGCTTTTCATCTATATAAACATTAACTGTGCCAAATTTCATACTCCTCCGTTCGCATAGTTTTGTTAAACTTTGTATTAATATATTATTGTTGATTTATTTTCATAATATTGATTTATTTTTATGTTTTTAGGGCTAATCTAAACTATAAAGGCCGCCACAGACGAGAGGCCGATCGTTTCAGTTAGAACTGACGTCAGTTCGGCCTGAACGGATTCGAGCACATCACGGAAAAAATCGCATCCGACCGAACTGACGTCAGTTCAGCCCTTAGATTAATAACGCCTAGAAAGTCTTCAAGCAAACGCATCGTACAAAGTGAAGCACCCAACAGATAGATGTAGGCGTAAGCATAACATACCGACACGCACACAAAACTTTAATGTTGTGGAGTGTGCAAGGGACAATTTCCACGGAAAATGTTGCCCTTAAAATTGACATTTTTGTATTTGTTTTTCTTAATATCGTGAGATGTAAAAATATAACTTATAAGTATTTCATTTTAAACCATCTAAAAATGATTTGTAAACATTATTAAACTGGTATTAACGAATATATTAAGGATTATCTTCATACTGAAAATACTTTAAATTGATAGTTAAAAAATCAGAAAATATTAAAAAACTTTGTCTTAGTTGCAACTATTAGTTAGCTATGAAAATTTTTAAATAAATTTCTTATTACTAGTAACATTTTCACAGTTCACAATTGGGCAGCAAGATGGCGACAAAATGTGATTTTATTATAAAATGTTTTAAATATTTGGCTTAATACAAGTCAAGCTGTAGTACTTATGTTGTAGTACATATAAAATGCTATGTTCAAAGCTTTTTTTAAAATTCTTTATTACAATCACTTTTAAAGTAATTCAAAGAAAACCGTTGATAGTTACGGAACCCTTCTTAGAAATCGTGACATGCTCTTGGTTAAGTTATTTACTAATTGTATTTTGCTGCAACTGTAGTCACGCTATCGACGAAACCGAATTATTGTGCTATACATTTTTCTAGTCATAATTGTTATAGAAATCATTTATCTTTCTTTGTTTTATAGTAATAGTCTTTAGATTTTTTATTAACCATAGTGGCTCTAAAGTTTCAAATACTTCAATGAACTCTAATAAATATTATTTAGACCACGTTGCCATTTTTAAAGGATAAAAACGGGACCCTATTACTGAGACTTTGTTGTTTGCTGTTTGCTAGTTAAAATTTTCACAAATGATGTAGGTATTTCTATTGCCGTTATAACAACCGTTTTTCGTTTTGTACGGAACGCCTATAGCCGACTTGACCAACCGGTTGATCGGTTGGTCAAGTCCGGTTGTTGACCGGTTTTATTTTACACTCGAATTTTGTTACCGTTCAGTCCAATTTTATTACCGTTCAGTCCATCCGTACAGGTCAGAATTAATGTTGCCAACTTAGTTGTTTTACAAAGTTTTACTACTAAATTTAGTATTTTATTCCCTCTTTAGTAGGATTTTAGTTGTTAGTAGTGATTTTGTAGAAAATAGCCAGACAGTAATCATAATATGCAAAATGGCGTGCTATGTGCTATTATGACACCTTATCATAATAGCACGCGTCCATAAGTCGCTTAAAACTACCGATTTAATTTCTATATTACGTAATATTTCCTACTACTTTTTTATTTTTACGGTAAAATTATCATATTTTCAATATATTAAAACTGTAAATAGAGTGGTTTTTTGTTGTTTTTAGGAATTTCTAAGTTTAGTAGCTTTTTTATAGTTATCGGTATTCTTTTAATAGTTTTTAGTAGAAAACGACGCGAGTTTAGTAGTTTCGCAAAAACAGTTGGCAACACTGGAGCGAATTGCTTCAGCCAATCTGGCCGACTGATGCGATCTCGAAATTGCACACAGACGATACGATTTTGCATTCGTTCAGGCCGAACTGAACGTTCGGCTGTAGGTATATTTTTTTTATGTTATGTTTTTATGTTCAATGATAACTCCGCCGGCTGTTTTCCAATTTAGTTTTTGATGTGACGGATTGATTTGATTTTTGATAATCCAAAGTTGGTCCCGTTGTCACCAAAGTACAACAAACACCTGATAATGGCATCCATGAGGAATCGAGGGAACTCCTCGAAATTTATATGGACAAATTTCAAGTGATTTCGACTTTTTCTGAAGTATGGGTTACTAGTTAGCATATTACCAAAAAGTACCATAGCTACCAAAAAGTAAGGTATACCCTGGATTCAAAAGTACTGAACAGAACTCCTGACTCCTTATAAATACATATTTGGGGATTTTAGCGTCGTTTAAAGAACTGCAAGCATAACCCACCATGTTAATTAAAGTAATCATCATCATCACCACCATCATCACACCACATATCATCACATAATGATGATTTATTAGGTACTTCTCATAGTAATACACCAATACGGATATCTTTGAACATTACTCTGCCGTTTATGGACCGATTTTCAAAATTCTCATTTTGATGTAAAGGGAAAGTAAAGATTTTGATATAATCCGAATTTCAACAAAGTGGTGACCTGATGATGGCACCCATGAGGAATTTTGACTTTTTCTGAAGTATCCTAAGTATAAGCTACCAAAAAGTAATGATTTGCACCAAGGTATGGATAGATGGATGGACCTTGGATCCAAAAGCACTGAACAGAACTCCTCAGTCTTTAAAGATACGCGTTTGAAAATTTCGACATTGTTTAAAGAACTGCAAGCATATACCATTATGTAACTTACAGTAATCATCATCATCTATTATACAATACCTAATGGAAGCTTGGCGCGTATTCAATTATACATTCGATAATTTATTTTAAAAGTTCTTAAAATGTGTTAATAATAATATAACAAATATAATAATATATGACTAAAAAGGGAAGAATTATTTTTAATTTTTAACAAAAATTAAACCAACTTCCGAAGTAAAATTACACAAAAAAGTATGAAATAAATCTTATTTTCTGGATAATTCTCCTTTTAAATTGGGCTAAAATTTTAACTATTTCTCTGCCCAATCTTCATAATTTTGAAGTTGGTCATATAAAATATTATTTTATTAGTTGTTTGCGCTTATATCGACTTCAAAATAATGAAGATTGAGTAGAGAAATAGTTAAAATTTTACCCGAATTTAAAAGGGGAATTATTTAAAAAATAAGATTTATTTCATACTTTTTTGTGTATTTTTTACGTTAGAAGTCAGTTTAATTATTTGTTTAAAAATATATTTCTTTTAATTAGTCACGATTTTAAGTGACTCACCTATAAGCTTAACTACATTGTAATATTTCGTTTTTCACAATTTATAGCTATTAGCTTCTAAACTCAATAACATAATTTCTCAATAAACTGTTACAGGAAAATTTACCCTGTCATAATATTGGGTAAAGGCTCGCTGGCGTGGGACTATAACTACATCAGGGGTAATTGGCGACAAGTCATGCTATTAGGCGGCGCGCCCTGGACAGCCGAGGTGGTAGTGTTGGCGACCTGCACGCACTTACTTCTGGGCTTCCCCTGGATGTGGGGTAAGTGAGTTATAGCAAATTGATGCCATCAATTCCCATTTTATAATAGACTTATGCTTGTCTAAACTAATGTGATTGAATTATATTTGCTTCGTTAAGGCTCATTGGATTTTTGCTCAACTGACCCTCGGTTGAAAAAAAATCCTTATATCTCTTTATATATATATATATATATATACATATATATTTCTTAACTTTTTGTCAGCGAAATTTTCTAAACTGTAAGCGCCACAGCTACGATGGCGCCGCCGAAAAATGGAATTCGCCGCCGTTGCACGGCCTCTAGTCAAGATGCATTCGATAATTTCAACGGCCAAGTTCGAAAGCAAAATGACATATGTCATACACATTTGACATACCGCATCGCAAGCGACATGTCACATAACGATAACGTATGTCAAATCCCATACATTTGATATTGATTTTTTTTTAAATATGGCATCGGCTTATAATCATTTGCCAGTGTCATTTGTCAAGTTAAAAAGGCGGGAAATAGAACTTTCGTTTCAATTTTCAACACCGTATTTCTAAATCGTCAAGTCTAAAGTCTAGTCAAACTCCAAATAAATAGTCAGTGCAGGCCGTGAGTCATGTCACTCGATTCAGTAAAGTGGTAGAAGCTTTACTGAAAGGAGGGAGTTTTGGAGGGAAAACAAAATAGCACGTTTTTAGAAGTTGTACCCCTTGCCCACACGCGCACGTTAACGAATATTCTACCAATATTACACATTAAGAACCGAAATAACACAAATTTAAATATACTATAAATATATTATAAACGTGAAAGTTTGTGATGATGGATGGATGGATGCTTGTTACTCTTTCACGCAAAAACTACTGAACGGATTTCGAAATCTGGTATGGTAAATTACTTACCATACCAAATTTTATTGAAATCCGTCTCTGGATTAAAACATAGACTGCTTTTTATCCCGGAAAAAGTACAATATTCCCGTGGGATACTGTGGAAGTGGAAGTTGCTTACAATCTTTCATCAACTAGAAAAGTGGTCATCAAACGGCTAAGCATATTTTCTTGGACCATGGCTAAAGTCCATCTCGATCACGTCACCTTTCAGACAAAAAACCGCATCTCAATCGGACCTTTCGTTTACGAGCTACGATGCAACGGATAGACACACAGACAGACAGACACAGCAAACTTACAACACCCCTCTTTTTTATCGGGGGTTAAAAACTACCGACTCGAAGAGCAATGACAACACTTGCCAACACAAAACAACACAATGTCAGGAACCGACCGCTAGATTTTTAGACGGGTCTACGGCGAAGCCGAAGGGTAAAGATTTTGGCAGTCTATCTATGTATGTTTGTTCCACCGTAGCGCCTAAACTACTAATCCGATTTTAATGAATGAGGTGTCAAAGTGAGATTCATATTAATGGCCCGAGTATAATTATAATATAATTTACGTAGTGGGGTTTTTAACTTTTTTACATCCTAATATAGGTAGGTGGTTTATTGAAAAATATCCGTATTTACGCGTATTGCGGAAGCTATCAAGTCAAAACTATTATAGTTGATATCACGTAGGTATCTAATGTAATAAAATTTGTCGCGGCGAAGCACAATTGGGCGCTCTACGTGCGCGCGGTACAACCAATTCAATAAATTCACCGGCTATGGAACTTCTATTATAAGAGATTTGAATGCATTTTCATCGCATGAAGTATTTTGGTGGAGCTCCTTTGTGACTCACAGTTGAATTAACTTTCATTGGTATTCGCACATTCTAGTGTTTTGTTTACTACCAGCCAATATAGGGCAGTTAGAACTTTGGTTTTTTATGTTGACTTTAACAGTTATTGGATATTTTTTCCCAACGCAACATCACTACTTATTTCGCACTTCGCGTGACATTCGTAGGTTTAAGTTTAGGTAAATTATTGTTTTATTCTTGCTTTTAGGTTTTTACGAAAGGAATGAACCACCAAGGAACCCTTATACTTTCGCTCTGTCCATTCGTGTGTCCATCTGTCTCTGCTAACTTTTGTAATTATGAATATAAACAAAATATGAAAAGTACTTTTTTAGTTACAGACTTTACTTTCTCTGCATAAAATTTAAAAAATATATTCTTTAGGCTCCCATACATGTGGAGTGGATTCTATCTACCTCATCGTGTGAGGATCTACGAATAAGTATTTTTTTTAAAAGGCGAGATTTTTTTTATACACGACCATTTAATAAGTGAACAATTATCGAATGCATCTTGACTAAAGGCCCAGTAGTTTAGGCGTTACGATGGAACACACAACCCTGCCTTATGGATTCGCCGTAGTCAGGTAAAAATAACTTTATGACCCCCACGTGTACCCCACACGATGGAGTACTTAAAATGAAAAAAAATCATCCCCACTTCACATGTATACAGAGCAAAACCTGACGGAATCAAAAAGAGGCAAAGGTTATCCGCAGTGCATAAACATAAGACAACAATCTGGCATATATTCTCCCTCGTAAATCAGTTTCCTTAAGGTTACTCATGCTCTTGTTAATCTTTATGAAACACATCACGTCCTCGGTACTGTAATTAGCTTCAGCGCTTATCTAGATTGCCATTGTTATAGTTGATTGAAGCTGTGATGTGCTAGACTCACACTTTGTAAACATTACAATACTGATACTGGGGAACATGCATAGTTTTTTATTGGTCTTTCGAAAAGTACATAAAAGACAAAAAATGTTGTCTTTGCATCTCTACGATCAAGCGTTGGCGTAATACAGTCATAATAACAAAAGTGAGACCGTTGGAGAGCTTTAAAAACACTCTATACAAAATATGTGCACGAGTGACGTCACAGCAGTTGAAAATGTATGAAAATTAATACAAATTTGATTTTATTAACTTGTATATTGCGTTTATGCATAATAATTTTTTTTTTAATAAAAAAATATCACAAATAACATAATATGGATTATAAAAGTAATTTTCGTTTTACAATCATAGCAAAAAAAACCTTTTTTTATTTTATCCCTTTTTAGTCCTGTAACTTAACTTTACGTTAGCATCTGATACTGTACTTCTTGCATTTTTCCGTCCACACTACTGTTCCCTTTAAAATATAAGAATTTTGTTGATTTAAAACAAATGCATGATGTAAATGTATTAGATACCACTTCTACTGCTGCAGCAACTTCTACTGTACCTATCACTTAAATAATATTTTGAACGCCGGTATATCTCAGAGCTCACTTGGCCTGGTTGGAAGCCGGTGATAGACTCTACTCATTTTGAGGTCTTGTAAAACTTGAGTAGCCTTCTTTTATACCTTCCTCAATAGGAGTTTGAGAATAATATAGAAACTATCGGATTAACGAAGAATGGAATATACTTGAATTTTAAAGTATATATTATTTTTTAAGAGCTCCGTAGCCTAGTCGGTACACCGTTTGATTCGCACCCGAGAGAGTGCAGGTTCGATTCCCAGGTTGTGGCGTGTACCAATGAGATATTTTCACATCTCAAGTACATTATACGGACGCTCTAAGGGGCCTCATACACGGTCCGGTTTTCCTTCAGTTCGGCCTGAACGGATGCAAAATCCTATCGTCTGTGTTCAATTTCGAGATCGCATCAGTCGGCCGGATGGACTGATGATTGACGATTTTTTCCGTGTATGTGCTCGAATCCATTCAGGCCGAACTACAGTATTTCAAAAGTGGTCACTTCGCTCGAAGAATACTGTATAAATCATCCAATAACGGATAAAAAGGCCTAAGTTTTTATTATATTTTTAAATAGATTAATCGTATTTATCAAAAGCAGACTATAAAGTTGTATCAGAACAGTACTAAGAGTGTTGTTTTCAGGTTTCCTGCTAGGATCGGTGTACGCGTCCGTATCATGTCCTGTCATAATGCCGCTGGTCCAGAAGCACGGCAAAAACGCCAGGAACCCGATCAACTGGCCGCAGCTCGTCTGCACGGCCGGTGGCCTGGACACCGGCCTCAGTGTGGGGATGTACGGAGTCATATTCAGTTTCATGTTCTACGAAACGCACGATACATACCGGTATGCAAAAGTAAGTGAGTTTATGTTAATTGGCTCGGGCCAATTAGATCCTTTGAGTATATTTCGCGTTTGGTACTTTGAAATCAGATTAACCATGATTTCTGTTAATTAATTTCAAAATAAGGGAACACGTACCCGACCCATTAACCAAGTTGCCATCGCTAATTACGACGACGAAGTTCGGAAACAAAAATGTGTGTGATTCTACATAAGCGATGGCAACTTGGCTAAAATCTCAGTTCGACTTGAAAAATATATAGAGTAGTTTATGTCTAAGTTCGTACTCGTAAATTAATCAAATAGCGTTATAAATTAGTCTTCTCAACTAAAACGGAAAAGTTGCAAGGTTTTCTAATATTATATTAATGATTAATTATGAAGTTTGGGCAAGTTGTGCGCTGAGAAATCAAAGCAAAGCATTACTTATTAATTGGCCCCTTAAACAGATAAAGCATTAAACTGTTAACTAATCAAACTCCGACCCGGGCGGGGCGGGCGGCAGCCGTAAGACTGTTAAATCTCCTTCAAATTACTCCACAAAACTCTAACAATCTTTATTGTTTTACGAATTTTTAGCGATTTGCTCCTAATCTCCGGATTAAATCGTTATTTTTATTTAACGCAATACTTTTATCCTCACAGTAATCTCTATGCCTACTAGTCACATAAAATTCTTCGACATCCTTCTGGATATAAACAAAAAATTAAACCGACTTCCAAAGTAAAAATACACAAAAAAGTATGAAATAAGTCTTATTTTCTAAATAATTCACCTTTTAAATTCAGCTAAAAATTTAACTATTTCTCTAAACAATCTTTATAATAGTGAAGTCGGTACTAGCCGTAATAGTATCCTGATAAATCATTATTTTATAGAGCTCACGTTTAAGTTGGCTGGTAACGACTTCAAAATTATGAAGATAGTTAGAAATAGAGAGAAATAGTAAAAATTTTATCCGAATTTAAAAGGGGATTCTATTTAGAAAATAAGATTTATAATTTCATACTTTTTTGTGTATTTTTACTTTGGAAGTCGGTTTAATTTTTTGTTTAAAAATAATATTTTTTCCTTTTTTAGTTATATTTGTTAAATTATTATTTAAAAATTTTAAGCACGTTTTAAATAATACGAAGGGACCCACCCTTACTAATAAAAACATTTACACAACGGATAACTTAAACAACGTTGCTATCTTTTTCTATCATATGACATTTCCAACGTATCAGACAAAGACAGCAACGTTGTTTAAGTTATCCGTTGTGTAAATAGTTTTATTAGTAAGGGGCCAAATGTATAATTGCGCCAAGCTTCCATTAGGTATTGTATATAAGATGATGATGATGATTACTGTAAGTTACCTAATGGCATATGCTTGCAGTTCTATATTATAACAACGCCGAAATCTCCAAACATGTATCTATAAGGAGTCAAGAGTTCTGTTCAGTACTTTTGGATCCAGGGTATACTTTGGTACAAAATCCTACTTTTTTGTAGCATATGCTTAGGTTTCTTCAGAAAAAGTCAAAATCACATCTGTCCATATAAATTTTGAGGAGTTCACTCGATTCCTCATAGATCCCATCATCAGGTCAACACTTTTGTGAAAACGGGACTAACTGCGGATTATACTCTTTACATCAAAAAAATAATTTTGATAATCGGTCCACAGACGGCGGAGTTATCATTGATGTATGGCCATTTAAGTTCTGGTCTCGAACTAAGCAGTCCACACTTAAGCTTTTTCAACGCGCTTCAAAAAAGCTCTTTAGATAGAACAGCGCTGAAACGCTAAAATTGCGCTAATATTGTATAATAGCGCTGGAAATCAAACACACGGCAGCGCTTGAAAAACGCAACGCTCGTGTAAGCCGGAAATGCAATTTGTCTTTTAAAACGTGAATTGAAAAACAGCTCGTGCGAACGGAAACGGGTAAAGTTTGGTAGTAATACGTGTTGCAGGCGTGCCTGGCCTTGGTGGCGGGCGTCACGCTAGGCGTGTGCTGGGGCATCCTGGCCCGGTTCGTGCCCGACTCCGGGGACTATTACGTCACGGAGCTCCGCATCCTGTTTGTGCTGGTCGGAGGACTTTTGGCCAACTTTTTCACTTCTGTCGTCGGATGGGGTGGCACAGGTCAGTATTTTCAGCTGCTCTGTTACTGTAATAAGATTCATTCATAAATTACTATTTTTTATTAATTCCCGCAACAAATAATTATGTTGATGTATTTAAAATGACAAGACCTAAATTTACTTCAATGTATTAATATATATGTCTTCTAATTAAAATTCAAAATTAAGAAATCACCAGATCATTAATCGACTTTGACTAATCAATAAATAATGCTCAAATAATGATTACCTATTCGCACACAAAAATAAATAAGCCTCTAGTGGCCTTTAATCCTTTCGATAATCTTCATTCAAACATTAAAAAGTAATCGGACTATATTTAAATATAAAAACTATCGCAAAGTTCAATATAAATATAAATGTCGATATTGAAATTGCACGGATTGTCGATATTGAATTTAATAAAATTCGTACATTATCGTCAAATAGCCAGTAGAAAACATTTAAAACTATGTCCACTGTGTGTACCTTTTCAGGGGCGGTGGCGGTGTTGGCGTGTAACGCGACAGCTGCCCATCAGTGGGCGAAGACCGGGTGGAAGCTGAACCAGAACCCCGCGGCCGGCGCCTACCGCGTCATGTGGTCCACCTGCGAGCCGGTACTGTTCGCCTTTACCGGGTCTTACTTTGTAGTAAGTACTAAGAGCCTGTTTCACAATCTACGGATTAGTGTCAGATAGCTAATTAGCAAGTTTTGTCTCTGTCGCTCGACATAAATTAAGCAGCGACAAAACTTCCGGATTAGCTATTCGACACTAGTAAGTATCGAATAGCTAATCCGGAAGCTTTGTAAGTAGGACTGTTTCACAATCGCAAGTAATACGTTAGAAAGGTAAGGTAATAATTTTGCGAAATATGGAATTACAACTACACATAATTACGTATCGTATTTTTATTTTTATAATAACATGAACTTAACCTCTTTATTTCCACGTCAGAATCAGAATTAATTCCACTAAAAGTGAACAAGTTATATTCGATTAGAGGCGTTCGCATTCGCTAACCCATTTTCAAAGTCTCAAGTGGTACGACATGTTTTGAACTTGATTGGATGTTATGCAAATAGTTTCGTTAACCTCCAGATGCAGAACTTCGCGACGGAGACGATGCTAATAGGGCTGGGGATGCTCGTCGTCGGCCTGGCCGTGCGCCTCGCGGTGGCCGCGCTCATGTGCTGGAACCTCACCGCCAGGGAGACCATATTTGTATGCTGTACATGGATACCGAAATCTATTGTAGAGGTATTTTTATTTTTCCTTTAATTTAAAATATAATTATATAAAATTATAAGCTATTTACCATTTAAATTTAATAAAATCTAAAGAAGAATATGCTTACAGTAATTAAGTAGTATTCATGCACGTATTTTTGATTCCTGTAAGCATATTTTTGATGTGTAACATCTTTCCTCTCGCTTTCTTGCATTTTGTGGGAGTGATTTCGTGAAATGGGACGGAAGTGCGTAACAGGAAGTCGCGCTATTTGATTTGATGAATGAGCACGCGGTGGTAGAACTCTACTGGCCAACTGGCCGTCAGATTCGAATAAAATATTTCAGTATTTGGCTTTTTTTAATTTTGAGGTTGATTTCTGTGACTGCTTAATGGAAAAGTTTCCGTATTTTTTATCATATTAGAAAATCGTACTAAGTATTTTTTTATTTTAGTTTTCTTAAGTAACTTTGTCATATTATAATTTATATTTTTAAAATTGCTTATAACTACGGTGAGATGTCAAATGTTACACATCATATGCGACTCCTGTAAGACTTGCTCGTTTCTTATCTCTAAAACAACGTAGTACATAGCTTACAATAACGAGTTTTTATTACTTTCTGTACAAAAACGAAACCAAGAATTACTGAAATCCATGAAGCTTTTCTAGCTATCATCTGCATTTATTCTTATCGTACGACCCAAGCATCTACGACCCGAGAACAATCAACTTACTACGAGTATGATTAATATTATTATTAATGAAGCGAAATCTACAAGCTTAACATTTACTATATTATTTAGGTATGCCGTGTCCTTACGTGGCGTTAATATTTAGCCAAGCTGAAACTTACAAGATATGGGCCTTTGTGGCCCCGTAATAAATGTCGAGGGTCATCCTTGATAGTCCTAGGTTTACCTACGCAAACATTGTGTAGGGGCACATTATGTAATAAGTATCATTATTGTGTAAATATAAACATAGTTCAAACATATTTTACTATCTAGTAAACTTAATTGAAATATTTACCAACCGTGTACATCTATTTCCTAATCCTCATAGTATCTAGTAATACCAGTCATACGTCTTGACGACCTCTGTGGCTACTGAGACACCACCACTGGGTTAGCGCGTCGGTGCTTAAGCCGGAGGTCGCGAGTTCGAATCCCGCCGAAGGGACAAAAAGTTTTTCCGTGGTCCTGGGTCTTAGATGTGTATTAAATCTTATACTTTAAACGAGACGATCCTGTATATATTATATAATTGGTATCTCGACAACAGCTACAAGTATTATCATGAAATTTAGTATGCAGTGAGTTTTGGGGGAAAAAAGTCGACATAGTCTTATCCTTACAAACTGCGCATTTTAAGCAATATATGGTTTTTTATTTCGTCGTGCCACAATATATCAATAATTTCGACTCTCTTACGCCAGTCTGATTGGCAGCTCGGTATGCGTACCCACGTATAGTTTTTGCATTGTTTGGAAATTCGGAATGTGGTGGGTTCGAATGCGGGTAAGATAAATATTTTTGTAAATCTTATTATTTCTTTTATAATATATTTTTTAAATTATTTTATCGTTCTACTAAAACACCAAACGAAGCTCGGTCAACCAGGTACTTATGTATATAATAAGATCTCAAATATGTATAGGCATAGTATAAAAGTATTAAATATATTTCCTTTGTACCTTTGACATAAGTTCTTCGGATACTTAGTACGGCGCTAGATTGACATGGTATGGAAGCGTCCAAAGATATTTTATTTGTTTATACTCCTATCTAACTTATAAATAATTTAAAATTAATAAAAAGAAATAAAAAAAATAGAATCACAAACATATTCGTCCGATCGAGAGTCGAATTTGCCAACAACGCAAAGAGTCCAACGCTAACCAAGCCGCCAACCGGACTTGACGTTTAGAAATCCAAATCACTCATCTTATTACACAACGATAGAAAAAACATAAGCTTTAAAATGCTTAGTTTCGCAGATATGGTAACTGGCTAGATCGATTTTTCTTTCCCAAAACACTCTGCATACTAAATTTCATGGAAATACATGCAGCCGTTTCCGAGATTCCGATAGAGTAGGTAAGTATAAGATTCTGAAAATTTATTCTGATTTTACTAGACTTCTTCGAAATACCAGTGAGTAAAAGTTAATCTGTTGCTCATAATAATGTTGTCTGAGGGTTAGACGAAATTACATTCCTTTAACAAGTTTCTAACAATCTTGGAGAGAAGCGAATCAAAAATCAAATAAGTTACAATACCTTTTTTTCGATAATCCCAACCGTGCCAGCAAAAAATAAATAATGGTAGGGTAATCTATAAGATCCGAGGAGGCTACGTAATATCTTTTTATCATTATTTTATTAAAAGCGCTTTGTAATTAAATTTCTAGAAGATCCGACAGAAATTTACAGTAGTTTTAATGTTAATTTAGAAGGAAACAGACTTAATATTCCATAGTTGATTATTTTCAATCAACACTCTTCGTGGTCTAGTGGTTAGAGCTTGGCTCTCGACTCGGAGGTCGTGGGTTCGATTCCCGCATTGGAACAACAAAAAATGTCATTTCCAAGATTGGTTAGGACAATGCAGGCTGATCACCTGATTGTCTGACAAGAAAGATGATCCATGCGTCGGATGAGCATGTAAAAAGTCGGACCTGCGCCTGATCTCTCGCCAGTCGTGTCGGTTATCCGTCCCTTTGGGTTATGTGAGTAAAGAAAGAGAGGGTGCTCTTGTGTATTGCGCACACACTTGGGCACTATAAAATTACTCCTGCTTAACTTGCCTGGTTTCAATGAAACCGGCCACCGTCACCGAAATCGGTGTGGTCAGTTTTATATTTCCAATCAGTGTTCATTGTTGTGTTCTTACTTTTATTGTAATTTAACTTTATTGTAATTGACAGGCGGTATTGTGTCCTCTACCGATTATCGCAGTGGCCATGTCCCCCGTTCCTCGAGATCCCCACGAGACCATTTATGCCGAAAACATCATGAAGCTATTAGTCCAGGCGATCCTCATCACCACCCCCATCGGCTTCCTGCTCACCAACAACCTGGGACGCTTCCTGCTCGGTCACAAACAAACGGACAAGAAATTAGACTGCGAAAACGGTAAGTCAACTTTAGGGTCAGTTCACACCGTGACGATACGCGACGCTGCTTTTTAGGATAGCTATTCAAAATGGAACTTTATTGACTATACAAAAAGATACACGTTTCATATGACATCGGCCATATACTGCACATGCACTGTACAGAGCGGTGCAACTTGACATTTGATATACGTACACGTGTACTTACACGATTTATTGTAAGAGTTCAAAAACAGAATATTGTTCACAACACATTTTGTGAATAACATAATGCAACGCAGTGAGTTTTGATAAATAATAATGCAACGCAGCGTCACGTATCGTCTCGTTTCGGTGTGAACTGACCCATGGTCTTCGAAATCAAAAGACGCTTAACGTACCTACTTTAGTTCTGAAAGCATTGCGGACTAAAACTTTATTCGAGTTTTAACTTCTAATGCATAAGCTAAAAGTAATTTACATTTATCTTGAACATATCTCACAGAACGGGGAAAGGAAGTTAAGTTAAAAAGCTGAATTCAAATAGCTAACTTCCTTGCGACCAATTTTCATGAAGCATCTGTGAACAAAGGCATTCCTTATGTTTGTTAACGTTCCACAATAAATTAGAAATACATTACAAAATACTATTTATTTTACAGAAATCCATTATATACTTTTTCCTGCTCATCTTTATTCCATCAGACACAATAAAAACTCCCCGTTACTCCCACAAGTCATTCGACTTACAAACTCACTTCTCAACACATCATGAAAGGATAAAATATTTCCATTCCAATACGGTATTCATGACACTAGGTGAACTATTGAGTGTACGTGCATCAATGAATCCGGCACCTTTACAAACCGGTTCTCCTATTTACAGATGCCGATTTCACCAAAAGGAAATCTACGGACGAATCCTTTAGTGAAGTTGTTAGAATGTAGAATTAAAAGGGAGCAAGTACAATGGACCACTTTGCATAGACGATTTTTGGAAGCTGTGAATTGAAAAAATCGAATTTACACTGTGGATAAGCTGACATGGTGCAGATTTTGATTGTTATGAATAGACACCAGTGAACGTTTTATAAATATTTTTGGAATTAGATTAATTTAAATAAGTACTTACCTAACTCATTTTTCTAAGGAAAAAAACATGACGTGTACAGAGTACACGTGGCAGAAGTGAAACTTCGTTCATCATTTAAAATCCAAAAATACTCTAATCTTGCCTAAGGAACACCACTGCAAACAAGAATATAAAAATTAAAATTTGTGCACCTAGCGCCATCTGTTTATGGATCCTTACTTTAGACAGTTAAGTTGTTATGTTAGAAGTATAAGCTTCCGATAGATGGCGTAATATCCAAAAGCGTGTCGTGACGTGACTCTCAACGCCGCTAAAGTTGTTTCACTTCAAAATACGAGGTAATCATTATACAATATGGTATTATAATAAGTTGTATGCTGTAAGTATTCAAAGCACTAAGTGCCTATCAACTCTTAAGAACAATATTATTTCGATATTCGCCGATACGATTTGATAAAACTTTATAAATTTAACAATGCCCATAACAAGGGTGAAGGAACTTTTACTGTTGAAACTTTTCGAAGTGCGAAACGAGCAAGGATTCTTGCTTTTAAAATAATGTTCATCTAACCTCTCAAATTATTATAATAACTACCTACTTCTAAAAATATAGATTCTATTACCTATATATCATCTACTATTTACGTAATTAACAGTAGTGCTTCTTGTTAAATTACAACAAAACATAATGTAGATTGCGACAGATACTTGTATTATATGCGAACAAAGTACAATCTAGGTTTATAAACACAATCTAGATGTACTTACATTTTATGCGAACAAATTACTTAATATGATATAAAACGTTTTAGATTAAGGTTGATAACATTTCTATTTTTGTATAAAATGTATATTATTAATTGTTAAATATTTATATAAATATCATAGACGAAGATTATTATTAATCATTGCTAGTAAATGTGATTATCCTGTGCTGAATAGTTATTTCTACCCTCATAACTAACATTACTTACAATCTTTTAAATAAATAAAAAATGTATACTTGAAACTTGTCCTCATTTCTAAACTAGGAGTTTTGTAAGAAATGACATCTAGTCGTGGAAGAGGAAACTTGAATGAGTGTTCGAAAACTTGAATGTAT
This sequence comes from Phengaris arion, assembly GCA_963565745.1. Lineage (NCBI taxonomy): Eukaryota > Metazoa > Arthropoda > Insecta > Lepidoptera > Lycaenidae > Phengaris > Phengaris arion. Next base: position 32,462,381 of record OY751432.1, on the reverse strand, counting down.
CATTATCGTCGACCTACTAACGTGTAGCAAGTGGCTAGCGAGATAATGCTTAACACAGCCGCTAGATGACAGTATCATAAAACGGGGTATGATGTCTACACCAAAACTATATAAAGTACAACTTTTTATACTATATGTATTAAATAGTAAATTATATTATATCAGGTCTTTACCTATGAAATTGCCGTTTTGTATGAAAAAATTTAATCGAATTTTTTTCATGTATTTTTTATTTGTATTAATCGAAGTAATCACCCATGCAATCAATGCATCTTTGCCAACGCAGTGGCAGTTTATTGATGCCCTTCTTAAAGAAATCAGCTGGACGGGAGGCAACAAATTCTTCAAAGGCATTTTGTACTGCCTCTCGGGTATTGAATTTTTTTCCCGCCAAGAAGTTATCAAAATTCTGGAAAAAGTAGTAGTCAGTAGGCGCAAGGTCTGGTGAGTAGGGCGGATGACGGAGAGCTTCCAACCCCAGTTCTTGCAATTTGGAGACCATCTGCTGTGCAGTATGAGGTCGCGCGTTGTCGTGCAGGAGCAGCGGAGACGAGCGATTGACCAATGCTGGTTGGAGATGTGCCAGCTTCTCCATCATTGTGTTCAGTTCTTCACAGTACACATCTGCAGTAATGCTCACCCCGTTTGGTAAGAAGCTGTGATGAATCACATCGGCGCTAGACCACCAAACAGTGACCATCACTTTTCTAGGGGTAAGTTTTCGTTTAGGGCAGGGGTCTCCAAACTACGGCCCGAGGGCCACATCCGGCCCGCGGACAGATTTTGTCCGGCCTATCATACTTGAAAACTCCTTTTAGAGAACATATTTTTTATAGCAAATTAAATTTAGTTTACTGAAGTATTCTAATTTTATGTTGAATAATTATTAATATGACATCTACATTGATATGGTCATGGGCTAACTACTCATAACATTGTAGTAGGCTTATTGTTATTGTTTTTGTGATAAGTTGGATAAAGAAACACAGAATTGTAATGAGTAAAGACATGTATAATATGCAGAAAATTTAACTACAGTATATTATAATAACTAACAAATTATTGAAATGAATCCAACTAACATTTTATACATTTTAAATAAAAACATAACTTATAACAAGCATAATGACATATGAAATACTAATGAGATTTATGTAATTGAGATTTTCCACTGACAATAGTTTGTAGTTGTGGACTAATTTTACTTGTACCAATTATTAAAAGAGATTTAAGATGCTCATCAGTTAATTGAGATCTGTAAATTTTTTTTGTGTACTTCATTTTGGAGAAGGTCTTCTCACACAAATAAGTAGTACCAAAAACAGAAAACAGCCCACGAGCAAATTTATGCAAATTATCAAATTGTGTCAGTGGAAGACCCCTATAAAATTCCAACAAAGATGAGTTTTGATATTTGTTCTTAATTATATCACTGCACTGTAGATCAATCATTTCCATTTGAAGTTCTGGGGCTACGGTTTCAATGTCAGTATCAAAAGGATTCTAAAAATCTTGATTTGATTCGCAATGGCATCAAAGTCCGAGAAACGAGTATTAAAATTTATTTTCAAAGCACTCAAAGTTTCGATTGCAAAATCGATAGGAAACTCAGTATCAGTGGTGTGGCTGAATATTTCACATGTTTTAAAATGTGAAAAACATTTACTTCGTAGTTGTGATTGAAACAGTATCAATTTCTTCCGGAATGATTTGATATTAGTGTATAAATCAGGAAGATGTTGGTTTTCTCCTTGCAATCTCAAATTCAGTTCGTTCACATGTTTTGTCAAATCAACATAAAATGCTAACTTCCACAGCCATGCGTTGTTTTGTAATTCAGTAAGAGGGAGATGCTTTTCATTCAAAAAAAATTCGATCACTGCTCGAAGTTCGAAAAAGCGCTGAAGGACTTTCCCACAACTAAGCCAACGTACGGCAGTATGATAAGGTAAGTCATTTTCTCCAATCTCTTCAATAAATTATCGGAATTGTCGGTGATTCAGCCCAAAAGATCTGATAAAATTAACAGTTGATATGACTGGTTTCAGAACTTCAGACATATCCAAACATTTTCCGCACAAAAACTGTTGATGAATGATACAATGTAAGACTAATGGTTTTGAATCACCGTCATTTTCTACAGCCTTTGACACAAGAGCAACCACTCCTTTATCTTTCCCACTCATGTTTTTGCCTCTATCAGTTGTAAGACATTTCAAGTTTTTCCATCGAAAGTTCTTTTGATTAATGGCCATTTCAACTCCTTTAAAAATATCTGTACCAGTAGTTGTGGCATGAATACTATACATATCAAGAAGTTCTTCATGCACTTCATAGCTTTATCTACTCCTCGAATATAAATCAACACCTGAGCAGTATCTGACACATCCGTTGACTCATCCAAGGCCAAAGAAAACCACTCAACATGTCCATTTTTGTCGAACAGTTGAGAGGATATATTTTCAGCTATGTTTTCTACCCTTCGAGCCACAGTGTTTGCTGACATACTGACAGTTTTTAATAAATTTACCTTTTCAGGGCACATTTCTTCGGCTACTGCAATTATGCATTCTTTGATCATTTCTCCATCGGTGAATGGTTTTCCACGTTTTGCAATTTCAAGAGCCACACGAAAGCTGGCACGAGTTACAGCCTCTTGTTCAGTTTTGAGTTTTGTAAATGAAGATTGCTGCGATTTCAATCCGCGCTTCATAGCTTCGAATTTTTCTGTCCGCAAACTTCCTGTATATTTTGAGTAATTTTGAAAATGTTTTATTTCATAATGACGTTTAATGTTATATTCCTTGAGAACGGCTATGCTTTCATTGCAAATCAAACATAGCGCCTTGTTACTGGACTCCATTACGAAATTCTGGGTAAAAAAAAATTTAAGGTACTACCTATTTCCGCTTATGTCCACCAGATGTCGTGTCACGTAACTCCTCATGGCTCGTACTCTACGACTAATCTAGAAATTACAGATAATGACAGGAAAATTAATAATATGCAGTGTTGCCGTTTTGCGGACTTTAGTCCGATTTGCAGCCTTTTTAAACGTTGCGTACTTTTTCGGACTTTTTTTTTCATCAGTGGACTATTTCACTTTTTACCACCGGCAACAATAATAATATGGTTTTGGCCCTCGGAACTTACTGGAGTAATCAGTATGGCCCTAAGGCTGGACAGTTTGGAGACCCCTGGTTTAGGGCATTGTTTAGGTGCTGAACCAGGATCCAACCAACTTGCTGAGCGCTTGCGGTTATCAAACAGAATCCATTTTTCATCGCAGGTAACAATGCGGTTCAAAATTCCTTCATTTGTGTGTCTGCAGAGCAGTGCAAGACACATCTCGACGCGTACTTCGCGCTGGCGATCATTGAGTTCGTGGGGCACCCATTTGTCAAGATTTTTTACCTTGCCAATTTGACGCAAATGGTTTATTTTTATTGTTTTGACGCTAACGTCGAAAGCTGCTGCTAATTCAGTCGTAGATTGTGTATCATCAGCTTTCACAATCGCCTTTAATTCGTCATTGTCGACCAAAGTCTTCGAACGACCGCGAGGTTCATTTTTCAGGTCGAAATTTCCAGAACGGAAGCGAGCAAACCAATAACAGGTGGTGCGTTGGTTTGTAGTGCTAGCTCCGTAAACGTCGTTGATGCACGACGGTACTCATATTCCATAATTACTCGAATTTTTAACGTATCCATGATGACGAAAAAGATTGAAATGCAATGAAAATGTAACACTAATCAATAAACAAATGACTACCTTTGGAAAAAGAATTCCATGTTTTTAAAATAAAATTAATTTGAAATTAGAATTCTTAGCCAAACGGCAATTTCAGAGGTAAATCCCTATAATTATAATAGATATTACATAGATACTTAAAGAAACTCAATTTGCCTACCAACAAATTATACTTAGGAAGTAAAAGTTATTTTATTGTAAAATCAACTCTAATTCTTAAGACAAGGTCGAAGCTCTAAAACAAAATGATTTACATGCACACAATCAAAGACGCCTTACATACACATTGGGGGTGGAGCTCATTAATCAATCAGAACAGATCGTAGACTAGTTTGCACAGTGTAATAAAAGATCAGCGACGTTCACGTTCGCTTGCATTTTGTCACTGAATTCAAGTATTTAATTTTATAAAATACATTGGGCGTTTATGATCCGCTGTTTTTTATTATTTTAATTCAGATACATGGAGAAGTGGAGATAGTCAATATATTATTAATCATGTTTTATATTAAAATTCGTTGAAATGAGTTATAATATGAAGGGCACAGGGGAAAAACATGCAATGTCACAAAGACAATGAACTGAGAAATTGCAAAATTAATCTTTTGATCCTTGAAAAAAGGTACAACAAAGTTTCAAATAGAAGGAAAATATATTTATTTATAAAGAAGATATATTTGTTTCTGTTGTGTAGTAAAAAAAAAACCTTTTCATTCTTATGTTTATTGAGTTAGCACAGGAAAACATATCAAAGTCAGAAAATACAGGCAAATAATATGCAATGTCCATAAAATATTTATTGTTTAATTATCAATAAATTTTATCTGTGAGAAGTATTGCTTGGCTTTTGGTCCACAAAACTTTGACAGGGCCTGGATATCCATAAATTTTGCCTTTGAAACTGGAAGGCTGTCTTCATAGGAAGAATCTGGCAGTACAAACTCACCAGCACTATGAGAGTCATTATGGGATTTCAACTTTTTTTTAGGTGCCATGAGAATAGATGACGTCCAAGAGGAATTGTAATGTTCTCTGTGAAAAATCAATCTTGGATGATCCTTTTCAACCCTGATTTCTCTTATGGGTCGAGATAAAAAAGGACATGTCTTCTTATACATTGGGGATAGAAAGCTTGTCCATTTTCTGACAAGCGGTTGATCAACTTCAATCACATTAAAGGGGCATGGCTTCTGTCTAGCTTCACAAATCACTTTTACCCACTCATCAGGCGTTTCACAAGGTGATTTCTGGTTAATGCAACCCATATTTCTGTCACATTCTAAATATGAGTGCCCGCGAATAGGAAATATGATTTTAATCACATCCAAGCGTTTTGCACAGTGTACAACATAGTGTATGAAACGAAACACAGTATAATTCTTATTTTGCCCACCGCAGGAATCACAAAATATCACTAGTTCTCGAGTATTTTTATCAAGCATGTTAAATATATAGTAATGGAGAAATGAACACACTTCGTCAGATCCTTTTTTTGCTATAGTTTCTGGATAGCAGAAGAAATATGATTTGGATGTAGATAGTTCATGGATGTTAAAAAGATTTAAGGTTAGTTGTCTTTTATAATAAACGTCATTTGTGGTAATGTTCGGCATACTTAAATTTTTTTGAAAGTCCATTGCAATAGCTTCCTTTCGAGTAGATGACTGACATTGAATTCTAGTTTCTCTTTTTCGTTTATAGAAAACATTAGCCTTCAATTTATGTAACTTATTCTCAGTTTCTAACTTTTTTATTTCTTTTTCAATGTCACCTTTTTCGAGATCGGAAGCATTCTTTAGATTTACTGTGAGAGCTTTTGCCTTAGCCAGAAATTCATCACAAGTACTGCAGGTATCACTTCTTGGATATCCAAATCCTATGTTAAAATGATTAACGAATATAGATCGATATGTTTCGTAGGATAGTTGATTTTTGTCTTCAAACATATCATACATTTTCTTGACATTCAACTCCTCTGGTAGATAAATTTTTGAGCTGTCATGTAAGCTGTAATGACTTTTTCTTCCACGAAATGATCTTATGTGATCCATGACCTTAGATTTAAGCATTGGACTCAGTTTTTTAGGACGGTTGCAATGTTTTCCTCTCATGTCAGTTGGGGCTTTACCTGTTGTGAGTAACGATTTTTTTATTGTACATATTCTTTGTCTTGTTACTCCATGTATTGCAATAAATGCTGAGGCACACACTGGCACATCAAGCTGCTGGGTTTCGTCTACAACTCTCACTCTGTAAGCGTAATTTGCTGTATGTAACTTAGCTTCAGGTTCTTCTTTTCTAGGTCGTCTTCTTTGAATTTCCAAAACACTTATTAGACCACTTAAATAAAGGTTTTGTTCATCCCTAGATGGCAACAGGTTGAAATCCTTCAAAATTCTAGCCCTCTGTCCCTCATTCATAGCTTCAAAACACTTGTATCTCTTGCAATCACAACTTGGACCAGTTTCATGACTTTGAAGTCTAATCTTCTTATTAACATCCGACAATCGACCGTAAAGTTTACGTTTTTTGGTAGGTTGCTTCAGATTAACCTCGTTTTCTTCTTCTGACGACATTTTCAATAAAAATATAAAATTAAACACACGCGACACAACACAACACAACAGGACGAACAAAATAACCTCAAAAAACAAGATGTCATTAAACAAACGTCAACCTAACAACGATGGACAATGCTTATTTTTCTCCTGTACGAGTTGGACATTGCTTGTTAATGCACTGTATCAATATTTTACTATGAATATTACTCCGTGACTATGCATGTTACTGCAAAGTGTGTTTTGGCGTTTCGTTCTACCAAATTTATACTTCACAATGGCATTGCCAGTTCAAAAAACATAAAAATGTGACATAGCATGTTTTTCCCCTGTACCCTTCATATAATATGAGAATTTACCTCACAGATCGACACAGCGATATGCAGATATTCGAATATCGCTGTGTCGTTGTAATGCAGGTGTAATTACGCTAGCCTAATATTGCCAACAAAATTTTTGAAATCGAATAAAAAACTATGCATGTGCAAAAAATATGCATATATTTATATTAAAAAAGGAGATGTTCCCACTGACTGAATGCGTATAGACGCTCGCTCAACCGTAACCGCTAATAGTAGAAACGTGAAATTTGGACAGTAGTTTTAGTTTACAATGTAGACGCGCACTAAGAAGGGATTTTCTTTCTTTTTCTATCTTTTCATTAAACCTTTCAAACCCTATTTCACGGGTTTGAAAGCTTTAATGAAAAATCTTCAAATCTGCACCACTTTGGATGAAAATTGAGATTCATGTTCTTAAATATATTTAATTTTAATTAAATACGTCTTTCAGGGTTTATTACAATTCTCCCTATGAGGGTATTAAATAAGGGTTAAAAGTTTGTATGAAAAATATTAAGAATCTGTCCCGATTTCCATGAAATATAATATCCGAGGAAATAAATATAAATGATTGAGTATGTATTTTGGGATCAAAGGGGATCCACGCGGACGTAGTCGCGCGTCAAAGCTAGTAATTTATTATTTGATCTATTGCTTTTTAGGGTCCCGTGATACACAAGGAACCCTTATAGTTTCGCTCTTTCTGTCCGTCCGTCTGTCTGTCTGTCTGTCCGCGCTTCTATCTTCTGTAATTATAAATATTTATGTATGAAATTTGTTACAGTTGTAGATTGTCTATAGATCTCGATTTTGGCATCATAAAATAATAATAATTTTATATTTTAGGTGTAGCTTAATATTATAGATATGAAGTTAAGGGATGATTTTTCCATTTTACCCCATCGTGAGGGGTATTGTTGAATAGGCATTTTAAAATAAATGTAACTTTAATACATCTCTTTTTACAAAGTCGACCATTTTCGAGTAACCGGCCTCCAAAGTGGTTTATAAGTTGGTCAAGGCATTTCTGAACTATAAGAGATAGAAAATTTAAGTTTCTATGGTTATAGATCATAATAAAAACTCTTTAGGAAAATTATTTTAAGCGAAATCGGTCAATAACTTTTTAAGTAATTCAGAGAAAACCTTTTGCGCGTTCATAGTTACGGAACCCTCCTTAGACATGTCCTGACATGCTCTTGGTTAGGTTATTATTTATGACAAACTGTTTGTTAAAAAAATATTTATGAAACCATGCCTTTATTTTAAAAGACCTATTCAGGAATATCACACACGATGCGGAAGAACAAAAAAAATATATCTTTCACCCCCACTTCACATGTATGGAGAGCCACCTCTAAAATGTAAAATACTATTATTTTATGATCCCGAAACTAAGATCTATACACAATCTTTAACTTAACCAAAATTGATAATTACAGACGATAGAAGCGCGGACAGACAGACAGACAGACGGATGGACAAACAGACAGACGGACAGACAGATCGAAACCATAAGGGTTCCTTGATTATTACGGAACCCTATATTACACGATTTACACAAGTTTACTAATAACTTTTAACATAATTTGTTATACTTAAAGATACTAATACTAATATACCAAACATATGATACCAATCCCTTCAAAGTCCCTTATTGGCATGCCCCGAGAATGCCTTGGATTATCAATTTCTGACAAGAGATATTCCATGTAAAAAGTAACTAGCTTCTGTTCCATTTTCTCTTGCCAGAAATTGTCATCCTTTTAAATAAATTCAATTTTAAGCGGCTGGTTTTCACCACTCCAAATAGCAAGTAGGCATGTTTTTCTTTGTGTAACATGGAGCAGCCCTTGTATAGTAGAAACAATTGCTATTTTGATCGAGAGATACAGTATTTTTATTTTTTTTGTTATATTTGTACATTTGAAATATCGTTTAATTTATTAAAAAGGTACGTTATATCTAATATCCTTCGTCCTTGAATAACTTCAAATGTCTCTTCCTCTGCTGGCTCCACCAAATAACTGCCTTCAGCCTGGTTCCTGAAAAATGGAACCGTAAAATAAAGTAGCCTTATAACAGCTATCTGCTAGTGAGTTTCGTGAAAATCGGTTTAGCAGTTTCAAAGATTAGCTGGAACAAACAGACAGACAGACAGATGGACAGGCAAAAATTTAAAATGTGTTTTTTTATTGTAAGTACCATATATACACTATGTGAAAAGCCGTTAAATTAAAATTACAAACATTACTATATTTGTATAGAATAGATTATTATTTTAATGAGATCCTTATTTGTAGTGGTAGTTGTAATACTATATATTGTTGTTATTATTATTACGTATTAGTTTAATAAGATCAGGAAAGAAAATAGCTATTCTGTAATAACTATGTCATACTTACTTCATTTCATGAGTCACTGTTTCTTTGCTTGGTGAATTTTGGCGACTTTTCTTTGTGCTGTAAAATAAACAAATTAATTAATTTAAAAATGTTAAAAACCGACTGACAGATAACGATCATTTTTTGTACACGTCATATAGCTCATAAGTCATGACACACCAGCCAAGAAATAACATAATATGCACGCTCTGTACTTTCATTACTCTGCGCTTCCCGGTCGTGGGAAAACTCGTAAGCTACAAAAAATCTGGATCGCGATCCACCGTCATAACTTTGTTACTATAAAATGAACCTTATTCTTATAGCAATATGACCCCCTATAGCAATAGCAATATGATCCCTGACACGATGAAATTGTTCCTAATAGAATCGTGGTGTTTTTATAAATTATTAGAATTAGAATAAAATATGAAACTAGTATGCTGGAACTAATAATATTAGAGAACAACCTTATCCATTATTAAATAATATGCTATAACTAATAATAAAAGAAGTACACTATCCACTATTATAAAAATAATCATTTTATAATACAAATCTAACATACTTACCCAAACATTGCATCGTTTCGGCGTATTTTTTTTTCCTTTTCTTGTCATTTCTTTGGAAAGTTTTTCTACTCTTCTTATTTGCCATAATTAACAACACTACACAACAGAGTCACTTATTTAAATTTCGGCCAACCAACACTCTTTTATTTTTACTCCGTCAATAATTTTCATTCGCGTATTACATCGTAAGCGGTGAGACTCGTCACCAAGAGCGTCCGAGACAACCTCGGTATGTACCTCGGTAATAACCAGTATGGCGGCAGCCAGAGACAGACGCAAGGCATAAGCTACGCGTATGGGCATTGCAATAAGATTATTTTTTGCATAGCATTATTTTCTATCTTCATGTATAAGACCGAACATATTTAATTTCGCAAGGTATTTTCTCAACATCTTTTAAAATATTGTAAGTACCAATAACAAAAGTGTTCGGTGAAAACTGAAATATAATATATCTTTATTTTATTTTTCAATAAAAATTTGTTGTTGCTGCACAAAATTTTACGTTTTAGGAGATTGTTTGATATTTATGAGGTGATTTTATGATTGTGTATGTTGTTTAACTCAGGATTTTTTTTTTCAAAAAGTGTACGGTTCAGTACCCTGTCAAGGATTGTGTACTTTATCCCATATTTTTTTGACTTCGTAATTAAACTCTGACTAGGTAGACTGGGTGACGGGAAATGACAAAGTAGACTTGGACCTCGCAAATCATGGGCTTAACAGTTTAAATACCTGGCATACCTGGGTGACCGAGCTTTGAAAAAAATTTGCGGGTACTAAAATGTAATAATAAAACTAAAAAAGCGGGTAATGGGTACTAAAAAAATAAAATAAAAAGAATCACAAAAATATTTGTCTGACGGGATTCGAACCCGAGACACAATTTGATAACTACGCAAAAATTATACTTACGAGTTTATCTACCATTCTACTACCATATATCAATAATTTCGTCTCTATTATCGTGCCACCATTAATAGAGTCGAAATTATTGATATAATATAATAAAATTGCACTAAGAAAGAAAACACGTACCTACACAACTTTAAAATGCGTTTTTCCAGGGATAAGACCCTAGCTAGAGAGATTTTTCTCCCACAAAATCCCCTGCTTACTAAATTTTATGCAAATAGGTACTTGCAGCCGTTTCCGAGATTCTGATTATACATATAGAAAACATACTTATTAAAAGTATAAGATTAAAACTGTTTGTTGTCTATTATATTTATTCTATTCCACTTTACATTTCTGGTCATTGGCTATTCCTTTTGATTGCCAGTAGCCACTCGTCGCTGCAGCTGTATTTGGAAATTGTTGGCATCCTTCAACATGATGTTGTATTTCAATTTTAAATCAAATGGTGTTTGCTTTGTCGGTGGTAGTATTATGAATCGCCGCATCAAAGATACCAGTATCATCTTCGTAGACATTAACGCAAAACGGTATCCTAAAAGATATAGATAAATAATGAAAAGATGAATAAAGATAAGAATACGTATTTAATGGCCATACTCACGGTCCAAGCTAAAAATCCAAGGCCGCGGACTTGTAGGCAAAAATTATAAATTATTGACTTTTGACACTAATGATGGCCATTAGTACCGGCGTTGGATTAGCCGACTGGATGGTGAGTAAGGTGCTTAACAAATTTACCGCCCATAAGCTATTCAGTTTTCGACCCCCAAAAACTCCCTTATGTTGAGGGAGCGAGCAAAAATTTCTCTAATTACGAAGGATAAAATTGGATAATTTTTTATTTTTTTTTTCAATTGCACTAGTTTAATTTGTAACAAATACCTTTCTGAAAGGGTTTATTCTTTGGAATAATCAACAGAGCAAAACAGACCATAGACTACTAAATCTTAGAAATAACATTATCGTGTTCTGTATGTTGAAAGCGAGCGAGCGGAGCGAGCGAGGAAAAATGTATCTAATTTTGCAGGTTTCTATTGGATAAATCCCTATGGACCAAAACAAATGATACACAGTAACACACAGTCAAAATCTGCAGAGTCGCTTATTAAGTTATTTTAGATATTTTCTTTATACCAAAAGAATCCGCCGCCGCCGCCCGCCACTCTCATCTAAAAAGATTGAATTGAAATTGTATTTTCTATTATTGAAATGCTTTTACAATATTTTGCATTGAATATTACCACAAAAGTACAGAGGGAAGTTTACAGAGCGTGTAGTATTTTTTTGGATTTAGACGTTAAGAGTATAAAGTAGGTATGCTATACAGTTCTAAAATATAAATTGTTTGTTAAATTTTCGAGAGTAATCTTTGTATGCAAATAATAATGTATTTTATATTTCTGTAAGACAAAAAAATGTTTAGGCCACATTTACCGCCCCCTAAAATTTTCTGCCCTAGGCTTCAGCCTGCTCAGTCATCTGGTAAATCCGTCCGGATATTTACTACTATCTACAGATAACAGATGAAAAGATGCAAACAAAAGTGACCTCTGTGGGTCAGTGGCGTGTTGGTGCTAAAGCCGGGGGCGCGGGCTTGAATCCCGCCGAAGGAACAAAAAGTTTTTCTGTGTTCCTGGGTCATGGATGTGTTTTAAATATGTGTATATAATATATTAAAAATCTTAAATATATGTATAGTATAAAAAGTATTAAATATATTTCCGTTATCTGGTACCCGTAACACAAGATCTTCGAGAACTTACTTAACGGGACCAGATTCACGTGGTGTGAAGCGTCCATAGATATTATTATTATTAGATAATAAATTACAATTATTGAAATACTGCTGGATTTGCAGACCCTTAAAATAGGTCCAAAACCGTGAAAACGTGATTTTTGCTCCACGTATTAGAGCGTTTTCACATTATGCGATGCGATGTCGCTTATCGAGCGCGATAATGTGAGAGACAGCTAAATTATTTTTATATATACCCCCTTACTAATAAAAATATTTACACAATGGATAAGCAATACAATGTTTTGTCCTTGTCTGTCAAGCGACTCCACGTATCAGATAAGGACAAAACATTGTATTGCTTATCCACTGTTTAAATATTGTTATTAGTAAGGCAGTAAAAGTTTAAAACATATACCTTCTTATTTATTATTTTGCCTCTTATAAAAAGTAAAAAAAAATGTAGGTAGTGTGAGCTAACTGAGGTAGTGATAATAATTTTAAACTATAATCAATCAATGTAACAATTAAAAGAACATCAGTCCAGTTCTATTATACAGGCGGACACATAAACTGCACTATAGTGCAAGAACACATTCAGTCAAATTTTACTCGTATTACGAAATATGCAAACTTTTTACATTTATTGGTATTGGAAAATAAAGGCTGGCTTATAAATACAAAAACAAAATCAAATTTAAATATGGTACTGTTACAAAAGAAAGAAAATATTATTAGAAGAAATCTTTACGAAACATGCAAACTTTTTACATTTATTGGTATTGGAAAATAAAGGCTGGCTTATAAATACAAAAACAAAATCAAATTTAAATATGGTACTGTTACAAAAGAGAGAAAATATTATTAGAAGAAATCTCGTCAATTTACTAAAGATTAACTCGTTGTGAAAGATTAACCACGTTGTGATTGATGGTTATTTTTTTTTGTTTTGTTACATGTTGAATTATCGTTACTAATTGTTTAATTGCTAGTCAGTTTTCATTTTAAACACGTTTTTCTCTCGCGAATATTGACGTATCGACCGAAAAAGCCGCACAAATTGTTGCTCTAGTGCAGTAAGGCTAGGCCAATGAAAAATTGCTGCAGATTTAAATGTAAACCAGTCTACGGTTTCCCGCGTTTACAGAAGGTTTATGGAGACAGGTTCATTCAAAAGAGGACGTGGAACTGGCAGAACTTGGGTTTGTCACCCAAGTTCTGCCAGTTCCAGTTTCCGTCTAGTGACAACAGGTTTATTATGACAACTTTTTTGCGAAATCGGTTTTTAACGTATATAAGCATTAGAAATGAGCTCCAACAGGTACGTGACGTAGCAGTTAGTCCACGAACCATGAGAAGAAGGCTAAAAGAGCGTGATATCACACCTTTCAGACCCGTAAATGGACCAAAATTGTCTGCAGCTCACAGGCAAGCTCGACTAAGATTTACTCGTGAACACGTAAATTGGACTGAAGAGCCGTATTATTCCGCTTCCATATTATTCACTGATGAATGTAGGACTTGTTTGTACGGTGCTGATGGTCGCAGACTAGTCTACCGTAGACGAGGAGAGAGAGCGATATGCTCAAAATTGCATTGAGGAGAAATGGAACCCCCATTTGGAGGCGGGTCGTGTATGGTTTGGGGCGGCATATCGATGTATGCTCGAACTGAACTTGTGTTTATTGACGCAGACATATATGACCGTGGTTTACCATAACATCGCTGTATGACGGAGATATTGGACCCTCATGTGGTGCCTTTTAGCGGATTTATAGGCGAAAACTTCATTCTGATGCAGGATAATGCTCGTCCGCACGCAGCGAGACAAGCTGAGCAATTCTTTACTCAGGTTGAGATTCGTTCCATGGATTGGCCAGCAAGTAGCCCGGACCTCAATCCGATAGAACACGTGTCGGACAACCTAAAAAGGAGGAAAGAGAGTTGCATTGTCACAAGAATGGGACAATACTCCGCAAGATCTTTTAAAAACAGTGATCAGGTCGATGCGAAACCGACTTGAATCAGTTATTAAGGCAAAGGAGGTAATACACCTTATTAAAAACAAAAAAAAACTTTTTCTTTTCTCAGTATTCTAAAATTTTCATAATAAAACCGTTTTGGTTTTATTCACTGCTTCATTCCAAAAAGCTGCAAAAGGAGTAATTTGATTATTTTAGTGAGAAAATTTGACCTCTACACACATAAATTGATTTTCTTATCAGATTTAGAACCAGTCTTAGCATTATCATTGAAATAAATCAATATAGTTTGCACTTTCACTAATTATATTTACTCGTAATTGAAAGTTATCTTGCACTTTGATGCAGTTTATTTATCCGCCAGAGTAGTTACGAAAAATAAATTTCACTTTCTTTTTCACGATGAAAAACTCATAGGAATTGACAATAATGAATACGTGTATGTGTGAACCAAATCCATGGTTGTGTGTGTTGCTGATATTTTTATTAATTTAGTGTATTTCTAAGCATTATTTTAAGAAATTAAAGCTTTTTGCACGCCTTCTTCAGCATAATCTTTAATTGTGCCAAATTTCTCTCTCATCCGTACGCACAATTCTCGTAAAACTGTACTAAAACTGTACTTGAAATTTTCGCTTCACGTATTAATATATAGATTAATTCATTATGTACCTATAGTCCAGTCATTTAAGCTTAAATTAGGTAAGAATCTCGGAATTCGAGATACCCAGCTGTAAGTCTGTAAATACTTGTATATTGACACCCTAAAAGTTGTCTCAAAACCTACTTATGGTAGGATGTACGTAACTATTAAATTTTAAGGTCAAAGGTCACAAAAATCGTTTTCTTTGCGCTTTTTTTGTAAATATCTCATTTCCTATGGGTTTTTTGCTATTTGTATTCATTATCAATATTGTAGAATACAAAATTCTCTACAAATTTTGTTTACAAAAAAAATTTCATACGGTGAACCGTATTCGAGATAGAGGGCGGAGAGCGCGCGGTCACAGCATCACTTCAGGTCAACCGGTGCCTCCGGTCGAAAACGCGCCATATATAGCACGCACGTCATATATACGCACACAACTTCTGCGCTTTTTAAAAAGGGCAAAAAATCATTTTTAAAAGTTTTTAAGAAACTGACAAATTTGGATGAACTAGCAGCAGCATTTGAGGAAGAAAATTGTTCGGCCCAGAGATTATTTGAGAGTGGAACTCAAAACTTATTGGCAGTCTATAATGCTCCGAAATCTGTGAATCATCTTTGATCTCGATCATCTTCGTTATATGCATTACGTCAAGTCTACAAAACTTAATAAACCTGTGCAGCTTTCAAATATTCCACCAACAAGTGCAGCTGCTTATCAACATTTCAAACGTGTATATTATCAAGTTCGGTTAGGGCATGATTTGGAACCCCAGGTATGAGGTTGGGCAATGCAAAACGATTTTCTGGAGCCTATCATGACAATTTTACCACCTGCTCCAGAAGATTTGCTAAATACAATTTTCTGCAACTGCAAGAGTGGTTGTGGTTCGCGATGCGGATGCAGGAAAGCGGACTTGCAATGCTCTTTAGCTTGTGGCCAATGTAATGGGTAAGCTTGTCTCAATGCTCTACTATATCAGAGTGACATTAACGAAGATGGAACCTTTGACCCCGAAATCATGGAAGAACTTGAGACAAATGTCGTTGAAGACGATAATGTAGACCAGTTTGAAATTTACCAGCAGCCGGAAGACGACGATGAAGAGGAATAAGATGGTTAAAATTATAAATTGTAGTTTTTGTACCCTTTATTCCATTTTTTTACTTTTAATAAAAATAAATGTATTGAATGATATTTTTTAATTAAAAGATTAATTCATAATTTATTTGTTTTTTTTTTCATCATGTAAGAAGTTATTAATATTAATTAGGTTAAAATTAAAATATAATTCCTATATTTTCATTAACAATTCTACAATTACATGGGCAGGTAAGTGTAGTTAAATAAATAATTACTGAATAAAAAGTGGATAGGTTAGGAAAAAAATATAAAATATAATATAATAGTTAATAAAAATTGACAAATATTTATAATCATTGATTTATCGATAGTTCATCAACTATATATGGCGCGTTTTAGACCGGAGGCACTGGTTGACCTAAAGTGATCCTGTCACCGCGTGCTCGCCGCCCTCTATGTCGGAAACGGTTCACCGTATAAAAAAAATTTCAAAACAAAATTTGTAGAGAATTTTGTATTCTACAATATTGATAATAAATACAAATAGCAAAAAACCCATAGGAAATGAGATATTTACAAAAAAGCGCAATAAAACGATTTTTGTGACCTTTGACCTTGAAATTTAATAGTTGCGTACACCCTACCATATGTAGGTTTTGAGACAACTTTTAGGGTATCAATATACAAGTATTTACAGACTTACAGCTGGGTATCTCGAATTCCGATGTGAACTTACTATAATGACTGGACTACTATTAAAAACTTTTCCTTAGTTAATTCATAGTAGGTATTACTTACTAACGGCCGTTCTCAATAACCTATCTATCCGTAATCCTTGCTACTAGAGATATTCAAATCTTTGCTTTTGTCTTTTCTCGCGTTTCAATCACCTACTGACAGATAGCATTTCCTACCGAAACGGCTCATCTATCGGCGGGAGGACGGATAGCCTACTAGAGATAAGGACGCTCATTTAAATCTTAACTGCATTTCAATTTAAGTTTCAACTTACTCTCCAATAGGCGGAGCTTACTTTAATAACGTCATTTGCTTATCTGACAGTGTCTGTTAACACTTCACTGATTCGACTGACTTGAATCATTGACTGCATTGATGATTTATTTGGACTTTGACTTTGGACTTGCCAATTTTGAAAAACGGTGTTGAAAACTTTATACGAAAATTATTTTTTCCGCCTTTTTAAATTGACCCTGGCAATGATATAATTTACCTTCCGCTATATATAACAAACACAGAAAATTCGAGCAATAGTTTTATTTAGGTTTTATTTTCTAAAAACATACATATTAGAATACTGTAGTAGTGATGATAGTGATATTGAATTAATGCAAATGATCATAGATTGCCATGAAGACAGTGATACCAATAATATCATACAAAATAAATATAAACCACGTGTGAATTATATGATTATGAATTGTCGTACAGATTTAGGCTGAATAAAAGTGCTGTGAATCTGTTACATGTATTAATACAACCACATTTTGTTGTACTTCTAAAAGGTAAATAGATAAAGCCCTTTTCATGAAAGAAGTCACCTAGACGCGGCGCTGTGGTTGCGCGACAAAATATTGCCAGCTATTTTTATGGGTATTAGAATACCTTGATTCTGATATTCTACTTCACAAAACTCCTTTAACTTGAGTATTATTTCTCGGGCAGCACTTTTTACTACCTCAGGCATAGTAAATAACAATTTACCAAATACATTTTAACCCAATAATTGGTCTTAAAATAAATAATCGTAACTAATAAACGTACAGTTTTTTGTATCTTTTTTTTTCATTTTAGGCTTGAATCTATTGCACTTTTGACGATGATACGTAAAACAGCTAAGGTATTAAATTGTATTTCGAACACTTTTTTTAATTCGGAGTGTCACCTCTTATAACGTAGTCTAGATACATTCTATTTGCATCGAAGTTTGATTTCATTTTAAATTTCACATTTTTACATACAGTTATATAGTTAGCAACGAATGAAACGATTCAAGAGGATTGGATAGGTGAGAGGGAAGGATGCTATCCTTCGTTGGACAAAAATAAATAGATACTATCTTTGATTGTTAAACGCAAGTTAAAGATAAACAATAGCATACTGGTTAAAGGCTATATTTCCTTAATCTTAGATATGTTATTGAAAACGGCCGTAAGTGCATATCCTACTACTATTATAAATGTGAAAGTTTGTGAGGATGGATGAATGGATGTATGGATGGAAATCCATCCAACAAACATCTGTCCGGATGTTTGTTACTCTTTCACACAAAAACTACGGAACAGATTTTGATGAAATTTGGTATGGTGGTAGTTCGAGCTCTGGATCAACACATGGACTGCTTTTTATCTCGAAAAAGTATTATATTCCCGTGGGATACTGTATTTACGCGGGAGTAACCGCGGACCAAAGCTAGTATTATATTATATTGATCATCTGATCAATATATAATACTAGCTTTTGTCCGCGGCTGATGTCTATCAATAATAGGTATTTTCACCGTATACCGGTAGTAGGTACTCTGACATTTTGCGCTCTACACACGTAAAGTTCGGACCGCGGATCGGACTCGGTTTTGGAGTATGGATCGAACTGTCGTGCTAATTACGACTAAAAATGCGTCAAGGTTTAGACTGCCGGCGTCAAAATACGTCATAGCGCGTGCGGTTTGAATTGTGGAAATTGCGCTGTCAATTGTCATGGACATGCAAGATCGGACTATCGGGCCCGCGCATTTACACGTTCGGATCGGAGCGCGGTTTGGAATGGCGCGTTCTATTTCCCGCAGCCAGAACTAGACGTGTGACGGGCGCCATAATTAAGGTCAATAGGTATCTTACCTATACAGTCTCTTGGTCCATATCCGAAAGCCATAAATGAGGCGTTGAGCCTTGTTGATTTCTGTAGAAAACGTTCTGGATTGAACTGTTCAGCGTCTTCGCCCCAGTACATGGAGTTGCGATGGACGCCCCACACGCTTATAAGAATCTCGCAGCCTGGCACTATTGTTAAACCGTTTGCTACATAAAAGACAATTGAGTTAAAAATACTTAAAATTCTTCTTATATATAAAAATGAATGGCAAAACCTGTGTCTTGATAAAACTCGAGAACGGCTAGCCTGATTTGGCTAATTTTGGTCTTGAAATAATTGTAGAAGTTCCGGGGAGATTTAAACGGTGAGAAATATTGGAACAAACTGCGAGGAATACTAAAAATTACTATTAAACATAGCTAAGACTGAACAACGTGTGTCGGGACAGCTTGTTCTTAATATAATAAGCAATTTCATAAGTCATTTAATAAGTCTATCTAAAATTTAAAAATATATTTTTTTGCTTACGTAATTCCACATCTTCTTCAACTCTTCTCCCGATAATGGGTACTGGAGGATACAGCCGTAAAGTCTCTTTCAGTAGCGCATCCAAATACTTCAGTTTGGCGAGATGGGACTTAGTAATATTCTCGGTCGGTACATCTTTCAACACCTCAACTATCCTGCGAAATAAATTCTATTAGATTTACTTGTTAGTACATAAGATAAAAAAGGTAAGGCCAGCAATTCTGCACTTAAATTGGTTCAATGACTCAAAAAATTTACTCGGATGAATGAAATGATGCACCTATTCCTTACTAAAACATTTAATAATATAATCAGACGTTACTTTGCGGTAGTTCATAGTAAAATTATATTAAGAATGGAAACTTACCTAGCAAAGTTTCGCGAATTATTACACAGCGTATTTTAAAAGAATGAGTGTAGCAAGTATTTACTAAAACCTAAAAACCTTACTCGTTGTACGCTTTCTCCTGGCATTGGGGATGCATGGCCAGCATGAGGCAGGTGAAGCAGGCGGCCACGGTGGAAGTGTCGGTGCTGGCCAGGAACAGCACCACTATCTCGTCCCGCAGCTCCTCCGAGCTAAACGGCTGATTTAAACTTTTAGATGTCTCCATCATCATCTCCATCACGCTGTCAGGGTTGGCGTTTCTCGCTGAAAAAATGATGCTGGCTTAAAAAATTTATTCGGTTACTGACTAAACTATGTTAGGTTTTTTCAGAACCCTGCAATAAAATTAATTTATTTTTATTTATTTTTTACAGTCAACACATAGTAACCATAGTATATGCTTCTAAATATAATTCAAATCTACTAAAAACTTACGTCTTGACTCCATCTGCTTCTTTTGGATGGCCTGAAATAAGTAAATATAGTACACATTACACCATATATATAATAAATTCTTCCTAGGGTAGGAAATGTGTAACACATATATAATCTAAAATAAATCATTAATATCTAACCTTCTCTATAAAATTAAGGATAATGCGTTTTTGCTTTTCCAATTTTCCATAAATTGGCATAGCCTTAAATATGATATCTGATCGGAGCCAAGGCTGGCTCATCTTCACCGCCACATATTTTAGAAATGTCGCAAACGCGTTCAGAAATAGTTCATGCTCTTCTAAATCCACGATATCTATTCCAAACAAAATTCCTGTCAACAAAAAAGTATTCTATATCTAGTTTCTTAAAATATATTACATGGGCTACCTAGGTAAAGGTAAGCGAGCTTTGCTCGGAGCTCTAGTGGGTTTTTTAAAAATCAGACAAATATTTTACCGGGGTTCGAACCTACCACATTCCGAATTTCCGAACAACAAAAAATTACACAATACGCATACCAAACTGCCAATCGGACATATTAGAGTCAAAATCTATATATATAAATATATACTCGTATATATAAAAGAGAGTCGTGTTAGACATATTGTTTGACTTGAGTTATATACACTATTTATAACTCAAGAACGGCTGAACCGATTTGGCTGAAAATTTGTGGGGAGGTAGATTAGAACCAGGAGACGGATATAGGACGCGTCAAGTGCCCCGCCGAGTCTGTCTGTCTGTATATTCGCGATAATCTGAAAAACTACTAAAAGGATTTTCATGCCGTTTACATTTATCGAAAACGCTGCCTAACCTAACCCGTTGGAGATAAATAACAAAACAATGTATGGTGGGATAGTTTCTCTTTAATAGGTCTATAAATAAGTCCGCGATGGCATAGATATGTCTATATTATATGAAATAATGTGGTATTTTCCAAAGCCATTTAGACGGATACAATTGAATTATCCTTATTTAGGAGATTATATCTAGGAGATATCTTAAAATTAAAAAGTACGTGTGAAAATTTTATAAAAAGTATACATTTTTACTCTGTGCTATTACTATATTGCGGGCATATTTGCTAAAGAAGTTAGTTTTGCTGGCAAAAGCATTGTTGCATGACGAAAGAAAAAACATATATAACTTTAAAATTCATGTAAATACTTGCAACCGTTTCCGAGATTACGATTATAAAAACAAGATTAGCTCGTATTAAGTATAAGATTACATTTTTCATATTTTGAAATAGCTTCTACTCACGACTGACTGACATCATGGCATATCTGAGCATGTGGTCCCACAGGGAGAAGGGTCCGTTACCAGCCATAGGTTCCAGCTCGTTCAGCGTGAGAAGGCTCTGTTCCACGAAAATCTTCATGTACATTCGCAGACGTTTCTCGCTTAAGCTGTGCAAAACCACCTTTCTGTGGCTCCGCCATATGTCAACTGAAAAATATTTATTTTATTTTTATAGCTTCTATGGAACCACAAAGACTGAAAATAACATAACCATGGCTGCTAGGCAGAAAACAACCCATTCGATTCGGTGTAAGACAACTTAAAAAAGAAGACAGGGAAACAATGAGTTAATAGAGATCTTAATTAAGAATTATGAAGTTCTTTTTTAGGGTTCCGTAGTTTACGTCTCGGAACCCTTATAGTTTCATCATGTCCGTCCGTTCGTCCGTCTTCGACCTACCGTCCAAACGGTTAGTGCTAGAAAAATGAATCATCTCTCTACGTCGACAAAGTGCTAAAATAAAATAACTCAAGATATATATTTTTTTTTACCTCGTAGTGTTGATGATTTTTTTCTCCCGTCTACCCTATCGTGTGTGTGTGGAATCTAAAACATCTAAATTACGGATAAAACACAAATTTCTTACTCGGGGCAAATATAGATCCATATTTTCCAGTGAGGTCATGAAAAGCTTTCATGTCAGATTTCGAGAGCACCGCTTTGGTAAGTACTTCAGCGACCGCTGAGTCTGCTACCACTGTGAAACATTATTATTATTAATTATTATTACAGAGTAATCTCTCGATAACTACAGAATTTTTTCTCATGTTCATCATCAATGTTTTCTCATGTTAGTATCTATTAAGGTACAATATCGACACGATTCAAAATATTTAAAACACAAAGAAAGTGGCCGAAAAGAGACCGCACGCAAACATACTCACGTATTTATACGTATGTTGCGTGCGCACGATTCAACGGCGCGGGCGCTGTTTTGTTCGATAGCACATTAGAATCTTGAGAAGATAATAATATTATTTTAGCTCGGTGCCTTCGGCTTGACCTTTCGGAGATTACCCTTTTCTTACCCAGCAGTGCTAATAGCAGTGCTCTAAGTTCGTGTAGTTGTGTTCGTAAGTGCGTGCAATGCGGACGCCGGGCGCGAGGTGAGGTGACGGCACCTCGGCGCGCGACCGACGCCTCGGCGGTTCGTTTCCAGTACGCTTGATTACCTATTCAGTAGGTACGTAGTGTTATTAGTTTGCGGATTAATAATAGGTATTTACCTATGAAATTGCCGATCTGCAGTACTGGCCATTTCAAATCAAAATAATTTTTGTTTGGCTAAGAATTCTAATTTCAAATTAATTTTATTTTAAAAACATGGAATTCTTTTTCCAAAAGTAGTCATTTGTTTATTGATTAGTGTTACAATTTCATCGCATTTCAATCTTTTTCGTCTTCATGGATAAGTTAAAAATTCGAGTAATTATGGAATATGAGTACCATCGTGGCAGCAACGCGGCACAAGCGGCACGCAACATCAACGACGTTTTTAACACTACAAACCAACGCACCACCTGTTATTGGTTTACTCGCTTCCGTTCTGGAAATTTCGACCTGAAAAATGAACTTTGCGGTCGTCCGAAGACTTTGGTCGACAATGATGAATTAAAGGCGATTGTGGACGATGATACACAATCTATGGCTGAATTAGCAGCAGCTTTCGACGTTAGCGTCAAAACAATATTGGTCCATTTGCGTCAAATTGGCAAGGAAAAAAAAGCTTGACACATGTGTGCCCCACGAACTCAATGGTCACCAGCGCGAAGTACGCGTCGAGACGTGCCTTGCACTGCTCAACAGACACACAAATGAAGGAATTTTGAACCGCATTGTTACCTGCGATGAAAAATGGATTCTGTTTTTAACCGCAAGCGCTCAGCAAGTTGGTTGTATCCTGGTTCAGCACCTAAACAATGCCCTTAACGAAAACTTACCCCTAGAAAAGTGATGGTCACTGTTTGGTGGTCTAGTAGCGCCGGTGTGATTCATCACAGCTTCTTACCAAACGGGGTGAGCATTAACTGCAGACGTGTACTGTGAAGAACTGAACATAATGATGGAGAAGCTGGCACATCTCCAACCAGCATTGGTCAATCGCTCGTCTCCGCTGCTCCTGCACGACAACGCGCGACCTCATGCTGCACAGCACACGGTCTCCAAGTTGCAAGAACTGGGGTTGGAAGGTCTCCGTCATCCACCCTACTAACCAGACCTTGCGCCTACAGACTACTACTTTTTCCAGAATTTTGATAACTTCTTGGCGGGAAAAAAATTCAATACCCGAGAGGCAGTACAAAATACCCTTGAAGAATTTGTTGCCTCCCGTCCAGCAGATTTCTTTAAGAAGGGCATCAATAAACTGTCACTGCGTTGGCAAAGACGCATTGATTGCATGGGTGATTACTTCGATTTATAGAAATAAAAAATATATTTAAAAAATCGTTTACATTTTTTCATACAAAACGGCAATTTCATAGGTAAAGACCTAATATATAACGGATTGTATATTATGAATGGTAAGTGTTATTATTTATTTCATTTTGTGTTCATAGGTAGTGTGTGTATGATTATAGAAGTATAGTATGAACGCTGCCCACTTCGAGCCTCATTGTCTTAACACGTGGTAACATTTCCTACGTTAATTTAAAGTTGTTGTCGATCTTCCTATCACAACTTATATTTACCTCGGATAATTGGTATGTCGGCCATTCAGCCACTACCAACATAGCCTATTTTAGCTGAGTTTTGGGGCGCATCGCGTCTTAAAAATCAGGCGGCGCGTCCTAAAAATTGGGAGGCGCGTCTCAAAAATCGGGAGCCGCGTCTCGTAAATCGGAAGGCGCGTCTCAAAAATCGGAAGGTGCATCTCAAAAAACGGGAGTTGCGTCTCAAAAATCGAAAGGCGCGTCCCAAAAATCGGAAGGCGCATCTCATATTCAACCTGTGGGATGACTCTCTAATATTTTGTTATGTTAATATGAGGCTCTTATACTTGGCTTCAGATGGCGCAGCAAAATGAAAACGGCTTCATCACTCTTGCCAAGCTGCGAAGAGGGAGTGAACAGTGAAGACGAAATCCTCGGCCGGCTTAAATTATTAGCACAGCTTACCCGATGGCTGAACGAAATGGGAGGATACTCGTCTTTCAAAGGAGGAAGTCTTTGGAGTGAAAATAGAAGCAAATACGTTAAACAAGCTATTATTTGCGCTTCCTACCATCGGTATAGTCCGAGCCTTCGATCCAGAAGCTGATCATCTGTCGGAGAAGGGATACCGAGAAATACGGATGAAGCTCTTAGACTGGGCCTTCACTAGGGCACTAATTCTTGGACCTCTCGCTATCGCTAATAGAATTCGAGGCTCTGCCACACGGACTGAGCTGTTTAAGCAAGCAGTGGAATCAATTAGGCCAATAATGCAGGTGGATAGAATTCTTGCAGATCTATCCAACTCAGGAAACACAATAAAGAGAAGGGGAACGTCTGCTAGGGAATCTTCTGCCTTATCAGGCAGTGGACCGAAAAAGAGCAGACTCGATACGTTGGAGGACAGAATGAATGACATGTTTTCATATCTTCTTTCGAAAATAGAAACGCTGCAACCTCCTTCTCCGACTCCTCCAGAGTCAGAGAGATCAAACGATGAAGATCAAATGCATTGCGATTCGCCTCCGCCTGTCTCATCGGATACAGATTGGGAAGCACTTTCTTTAAGTCTGAACAAGAACCAAGGGTGAAAGACTGACTCTCTTCAAGTCAGTCTTTCTCCGTTCTACATACCAGGTCGCTACAACACAATAGCAGATCACCTTTCGAGCGGCACGGGATTCCCGGACTGGCATCTCAGCTACGAGATAACACAAACAATTTTCAAGAAATGGGGAGTGCCCCAGATATACCTCTTTGCCTCCTACCAGTCAAAGGTTGTGTCGGATTACGTAACAATAGATGTGAAGGTAGGAGATGCATCATTCATAAACGCTTTTAGTTGAAAGGCCAGGAAAATGCCAGGGGCATTACAGCCTAGCGTGGGTTTTTCCTCCTCCCCCTCTGATACCCAAAGTACTCCAGCACCTGAACAGCACGGCAGGCATCTTTCTGCTAGTAGTACCCCGTTGGGAGAAGGCATTTTGGAGGGGACTTCTAAAGCGCAGGGCACTGGATGCTCCATTTCAAATCCACAACCTTCATTAACACTTGATCGATCTGTCAAGCAATCATCCTCTGGAGGACATAGACAGCCTTTGTTTAGACGTCTGGAGGGTACGAGGTAGAGAAGTAATTATACTACTCCACCACCTAGATGGCGTGTCTCAGGAGGTCGTTTACCTTTTACAATCAGCATGGCGTGACTCCACCTGGAAAACTTATGGCTCTTCTTGGAAACAGTGGGTCTCGTGGTGTAAACAAAATGAACGAAATTATAGCCAGCCTCGGCCACAGTATCTCGCTACATATCTAGGATGTTTAGCAAGAGTAAGAAAACTCTCCTACGCCACTATACTGGTTCATAAATCCGTGGTTACATCTTTAGCAGATCCTTCCCAGGAACATCGGTTAACCTCACATCCACTAGTTACAATAATGTTGAAAGCAATAAGTCTGAGCGCAGTTTCAAAGTCTGTGGCGAAGTCCAAAGTTTGGAACGTAGAGGATTTGGTGCAGTGGCTACGGTTGCACTCGGGAAGACGGCTACACTATTTGATACTTTTGAATATCAATGAGCGTCACTGTGAATTTCGAGAAAACGCCATTGTATTTTGGCCATCTTTTGGATCCAAAACAGATAAATTTATTGCGCGTCAGTCTGGTTGGGAACTTTCATCATCAGAAGATGCTCATTTAAATAAATTTAAATGGGTTCATTGTTTAATTGAATGCTCAGCTGAAAGGAGAAAAGCATGTAAGGATTTACACAGCTGGTTTATTACCATCCATATCCATACCACAATCAACATTTCAGGAATTGGGTATTAATTGCAGTCCAGGCTCAATTCGGTCAGCTGTAGCATCAAATGACTTTCAAAGTAATGTGCCCTTAGATAGAATTTTAGTTAAAGGTAACTGGCGTGGGTCAAATAATTTCTTTAAACACTATTGTAAAACTGTCGAACGACCACTTACTACTAATAGTAACGTTCTGAGTTCCTCTTTCAACGCTGTTTGATTAATTATATGGTTAATGTTTTGTTTATTTGCAAAGTATATTATTGTTAGGTATTTAAGTTACCAGAACAATGTGATTATTTGATTGTGATATTATCTTTAAGACGATAACTAACTTATCTCAGGTACTACATACTTAGTATCGTAAACCTTTGTCTTCTAAGTATAAATTAAATTCTTAGCGTTAAGAGTTACAGTTTTGGTTGCTATATTATGTCTAGAAGAAATAAAGACGTATTTTTTCTTAACTTAACTTTTCAGTGTTTCTACTTACCTTATCGCTTTATCTTTAAGGTTCACAGTACGCTTGTAGCGCCGGTAGAAAATAAACACGTCTCCGAAAGGTCAATCCGAAGGCACTGAGCTAAAATATTAACGTTTTCTACCCCGAAGGGAAGAAAACGATTATTTTAGGTCGTGCCGAGGCTTGACCTGGACTAAGGCCTTGCCGGCTTTTTTCGAAGACAGGTACTGAGGAAGCGAACCGCTGAAGCGTCGGTCGCGCGCGGGTGGACGCGGGGTCCCGACCCCTCACCTCGCGCCCGGCGCCCGCGATGCACGCACTTACGAACACAACTACACGAACTTAGAACATTGGCACTGCTGGGTAAGAAAAGGGTAATCTCCGAAAGGTCAAGCCTCGACACGACCTAAAATAATCGTTTTCTTCCCTTCGGGGTGGAAAACATTAATATTATCCTATTCAGTGTCATACTTACGAACATAGAAGTTCATGCCTATCCAAACACCAGTAACTCCATATTTTCTGTTCATTGCTTCAGATGACATTTTTATCAGAACATTCATTCGATCTAAAAAATCGAAATTTAAGCAAATTATAATGTTCTCGTAACTACAAATTATTATTTATTTTCCATTTACCCGACTACGCCGCAGCTAGGGTGATTTTGGCAGTCTATGTATGTATTATGTATGTTTGTTCCACCGTCCCACTATGTGGACGCGCCTAAGAAAGCCGTGCCATAAATGCCTTTTCCAATAGTCGGCAGAGGTACTACAAGTATTATACCTCAAATTGTAGACAAAAAACTAATCTACCTAAACACAATCGATTTGCACTTCTGTCTGTCCCTATTTTTGAAAAAAAAGACGCTCAAATTAGCTGAATGAAAATTTGTTGATAAATATTCTTGAAATGAGGACATTTAACTTTTATTTTATAGTGGCTTTCCTATAATATATGTGTTTTAGAATTTTAGAAAGCTTATAATATGTGATTTATTATGAATTTGTTAAATATTGGGGTTTTGTATATATGACACCATTAGAGACGTATATCTCGTAGTATGCCATTTTTTCTTTTGTTCAACTTTCGAAGAGTTTTGGCAGTTATCGAAATTTGCCGAAGTTATATACTTTATATACTTCTTATATAAAGTTATATAAGAAGTATATATTATAGCAAATTTAATGTAGATTTGCATTTTTTTTTGTTGCGGTTTCAGTGCGTAACATGTGTTAATATTTTAAAATGTGGAGGTATGTTATCCTACTTTGTAGGATGCAAATGTTTTTGTTTATCGTCTAATTAATTTAAAAGTATCATATAACTAATATACCATTTTAGAATGCTCAAAATATGTTATTTACGGTAAATAAGATCAATATATTTTTTTATAAATTACATCACTAGAGACGTATATCTAGTACTGTATTGTTTTGTCTTATCTTAAATTTTCGATTGAGTTTTGACATTTACCTGTCGCAGTTCTGTTTATAGTCTTATTTTGTAGTAAATTTAATGTTGATTTTCAGAATACAGTTTCTTATCGCAGTTTCAGTTCGTAAACTATGTTAATACTTTTAAATTTTGGCCATTACGCATTTATTAGAAATAAGACAATTGTATGCTAAATATGCATATAAATGGTAAATAGCCATATTCTATGCATAAAGTCTTAATTCACGACGAAAGTGTAAACCTAAATTGTGCTGTGTTGCCCTTTGGGCAACTCTCCGATGGCGCCCAGGATTCACGAAACAAAGATTAAAATAGGTCTAAACTAAAGTCTGAAATTTTCACACACGAAAATGCAATAAAAATCCACTAACGAAGACGTTTTACACTCACTTTTGTACACTTCGGATATTTTTATACATCGAGTTTAAAGAACCTTATTTAAAGGATGACTCCAGAGTTCTAGATGAAGTTGTTGAACTTTTATGTAAATTTTGAGCGACTATTTTGTTATATTTATGTCTTAAAATATTGCATAAAATTTATATAATTTAATTTTTACTAGGTACTAGTGTATTAAATTCGAATAATAGTTCGCCTCGGAGTTGTATATATTTTTACATGTTTTTATAATAGTAGGTATAAATTTTTAGCCACTTCGTACCTAAAGTACCTTTTGACATTTCATTTTTATACATATATTTATACATCTATTTTTTAAATCATCTAAAATAACTATGAGATTATGAGAGAGAGAGAGAGATTTAAATGTTCACTTTGATTATCTTAATAATTATTATCTTCGCGTATTATTTAACAAATTTTCAAATAAATTTATTTAATCAAAGTGTATGTCATTTGAAAGTGTATGTATTGAAGAGTATAATATAAAAAATTCACGAAAATATCTTGAAAAACAAAGAAGTAACAGATTTATGGCACGAAAACGGCCTAAAGTCCACATAGTGCGTCGCGCCAAAACTACTGATCCGATTTTAATGAATGAGGTGTCAACAGATTCATATTTATAGCCCCGGGTAACATAGGCTATATAATTTTCGTAGACGGGTTAAATTATTTTTTAAAATCTAGTTAGTAAATCACTCACCTTGATTAGAACCTAAGGCCATGTACGCATGTCCTATAAACGGCAGAACTTTATAGGAGCTTTTTATTTTCTGAGATAGTTCATAGACTCTCTTCATCTTGTAGTATCTTCTCACCATGAGATACACACCAAGACATACCACCATTTGAATAATTACATAAGTTATAACGGACATTTTGAAAGCTTAAGCTGAAAGTCAAACATATTTGATTAAATCTGTGTGTATCATAATAAAAATATATACATATTTATATGTGTAATGTGATACTATAAAAGTATTAAATAATATATATCCGTTGTGTGATGCTCGTAACATTACGTAACATTCTTACCACGGAACCAGATTGACGTGGCGTGGAAGCGCGGCGTCCATAGATATTTTTTATAAGAAAACCTGTTACAGTGCAGGAGGGCTTTATGAACAATATAGAACCCAAAACAATGTTCTTTAGAATTTTCTTCTGTTTGTCTGTATGTTTGTACTCGCTAATCTCAGAAATTTGGTATGGTAGTAGTTTATGCTCTGAAATAACTCATTTGCTACTTTTTATCGCGGAAAAAGTACGGTTCCCGCGAGATTTGATTTTTAACCCTAGAAAGATAACGTTATTTTATAGTACTGAAAAGATAAACATGCGCCTGAGAGGCGCTAGATTTTTAACCGACTTCCAAAAAAAGAGGCGATTATACGTTCGGCTAAATGTTTTTCTGGCAGCGGCCAAACATTCACGAGTGAATATACTCTTGAATATAAGCAACTTTTACTGTACGATCAACAATCCTACTTGAAAACAAAAATCTGCTGTTTCATACAAAATTCTATCTATGTCAACGCCCTTTTGTAGGAAACACCAGATTTTTATTTTCAAGTAGTAAAGTTGATCCCATAGTGAAAGTTGCTTATATTGAAGAGTATATTCACCCCTTAAAGTTTGGACACTGAATGAAAAAACACGCCGGATATATATAATTATTTTTTGTTATGTAAAGGATAAAGATTTTATGTAAAGATTTTGCACCAAGACTCCTGACTCCTTATACATGTTTAGGGATTTCGGCGTTGTTCAAAGAAATGCAAGCATATACCACTATGTCAATAACAGTAATCATCATCATCACCACCGTCATCACACCATACATCATCACATTATGAAGATATAATATAGGTATTTCACATAGTATTTTACACCGACACGGATATATTTGAACATTACTCTGCCGTTTGTGGACCTATTTGCAAAATTCTTTTGTTTTTGTAAAGGGTATAATTTGAAATTAGTCCTTCAGTCACTAAAGTGGAGACCTGGTGATGGCATCCATGAGGAATCGAGAGAACTCCTCAAAATTTAAAGGGACATCTATAGGGTGAAGTAAATCAATCATATGCTACCAAAAAGTTAAATTTTGTGCCAAAATGGTATACCACCCTGGATCCAAAAGCACCGAACAGAACTTCTCAGTTTTTAAAGATACACCTTTGGAAATTTCGGAATTGTTTAAAGAACCGCACTTGGAATATTTAATACAATATGTATGGGGTCAAGCTGCTAAAAGCAATAGATTACGTCTTCAACGAACTCAATATAAAATGATTAAAGTCCATTTTAATTACAAATACGTAACCCCAACCCAATTAATTTACAAAAATACTAAACTATTTAAGTTTCGTGTTTTAAGTGTAAAAGTGATTCTAAATGTTGCAAAATGGATTGTGATAATTTCAGTTATCCTATGCTATTAAATAATTTTAATGCTATTAAAATAACAGGAGTTTTAATCAAAATGAACAAGTTAAATGTCAAAAGGCAAGTCTGGTGTTGCTGAAGGTAAGATAAATAAACGCAGTAAAACCTGAGTCCCTCCGAAATATATCACACATGCATAATTATTCGCAAAATACGAACATCTTAAATACACTCACAAATATATTTTAAAAAGAAAAGTCACAAATATCACACTTGAAATCTGCAAAAAAACATACCTCAAAAGACCGAAACAAGAATGGGCTGAAAGCCTAAGTGAAATAATTGACATTATATTTGGTAGCAGGCCCACTTATTTTTGTACGATTTATCATTTGCAAATAGGTCAGTCAGGTTTTTTTATTTTTTATTATTTATTTTATTTTAGATTTTTTAGTTTATCCAATACACATTTGGTCGATTTTAAAAAGCAAAAATACGTAATATTTGAATGCATTGATTACAATTTTATTCGAATTATTTAATTAAAAAGTTTTCCTAATTAAATTTAAATATATTATAAAATAAATAATATAAAATAAATTATGTATATTTTCGAAATATTATTTTAATTTCCTTTATGTTAATGCCGTAGTATTTTAAGGTAAAATTATAATATTTAAACAAAAAATGAAAACTGACTTCCAAAGTAAAAACGCAAAAGTACGAAATACATCTTATTTTCTAAATAGTTCCCCTTTTAAATTCGGCTAAAATTTTAATTACTTCTCTGCAAAATCTTCATAATTTTGAAGTCCCAGCCAACTTAAACGTGAGTTCTATAAAATATTGTTTTATCAACGGGCTTCGCATAGCGATCCGAAGAAATAATTTTAAAGAAGAAATATTTTAACCAAAACAGTTCGTTTTAAAATAACGGGTGTCCCAATAAGAGTGCCCTATTTAAATTTGGCGCCATTTTTTTCTGAGCAAGTGGCAGCTCTGAAACTTGACAGATGTCATCTATGATTGTTCCGATTATTAAATATGGAGCGTTACACAAAAGAACAACGCGTTATCATTGTGAAAACCCATTACAAAAATGGGGAAGCTACGCTGAAACCGCTCGCAAACTTCGCGTAATTTTCGGTCGTGAAAGTGCACCAAATGTATCAACAATTCGAAGAGTGATCAATAAATTTGAGGAATCTGGGTCGATTATGGAAGGCAAGTCTCCTGTGCGTCGGCGTACCGGTCGGTCTCTCGAAAACATCGCTGCTGTAAACGAGAGTGTCGCCGAAAACCCGGGAACATCAATTCGGCATCGTTCACAACAAGTCCAACTTTCGAGGAACACCACGCAGCGAATTCTAACGAAGGACCTTCACCTTCATCCTAACAAGATTCAGCTGACCCAGGAGATTAAACCAGCAGACCATACACAGCGCCGACAATTCGTTGAATGGGCGTGGGAGCAAAATGAACTGGATGCCGAATTTTCGAAAAAAATCATCTTTACCGATGAGGCGCACTTTCATTTGAACGGGTTCGTTAACAAACAAAATTTTCGATTTTGGGGCTTACAAAATCCGCACGTGATCCAGGAGAAACAAATGCATCCCCAGCGAGCCACTGTTTGGTACGAATTCTTCGCAGGCGGCGTGATTAGGCCGTACTTCTTCGAAAATGAGGCTGGAAATGCTGCAACTGTCAACGGTTTGCGTTACCGCACCATAATAACAGATTTCTTGTGGCCTCAATTGGAAGGACTGGACCCAGACGACATGTGGTTCCAACAGAATGGCGCGACCTGCCACACCGCCCATGAAACAATTCATTTATTGGAGGAAAAATTTCCGGATCGAATAATCTCCCGAAATTCCGATGTCAACTGGCCACCGAGATCTTGCGATTTAACGCCTTGCAACTTTTTCCTTTGGGGTTTTGTTAAATCTCAGGTCTATGCGAATAAACCACGAACAATTCCAAAGCTAAAGGCCGAGATCCAACGCGTCATCGGTGAGATAGAGCCGCCACTCTGTGAAAAAGTCATCGAAAATTTCATGAAAAGAGCAAGGGTCTGCGGCCAGAGCCGTGGGGGCCATATGCAGGATATTCTATTCCATACTTAACGGAACATGTGTACTTTATAACGCAATAAAAATACCAACTCTCGCTCAAAAAAAAAGTGTTTTTTCTTAAAATTAAATCGGGCACTCTTATTGGGACACAGCCTTTAGTTCTTAATCCATAGTAATAAGACCGCCAATAGAAGTCGATATTTCTATTGACGACCTTTGTTAAATAGGCATATTATGAAAATGGCTTCTATCGAAATGTTCTGTCAAAAATTATCAAACTATCAAGTAAATGACTGAACGTAAAGAAACTATTTGTCTTGGACCGCTATGATGTGGAGTAGTTGACATTATAATTGTAAGACTATTTGACATTGAAATAAGAAATCGTTTCTACTTTAGCTGTCAAAAGAGGTACAAACTGACCTCTTTACGCTTACGCTCGGAAAGAAAAGAAATGTTGTTTCTCATAACGACGATGCTTCGACCTTGTTGCCTTATTTACTCCAAAGTAAAAATACACAAAAAAGTATGTCGATTTTCATATTCTGTTTAAAAATAATAATCATTTTGAGTTTTTTTATATTGTACATACCTGTAGTTGACCATTAGCAGGAAGCAACAAATAAAATAAGAAATCGCAGTTTGCTTTTAAAGTAACAAATTATGCATCTTCTTTAATTGTTTAATTTTGTTAGTATATTTATATAGTATTACATAATTATATACAGACAGACATAAATGTGTAAAAAAAAATATTTTGACCATGCTAAAACAGAATGTCCACTGACATTATACATACATATATTATTATTTTTTAAATAATTATTACTGCAAGTTTCATATTTAATACGACAATCGATATCAAATTTTACCAAAGGCAAATTAGTACAGATAAATAATTTAAAATGTAACATTAAAGTCAGATACGCGTAGCGCAGTTACGTAGGCACTAGGCACTTAGATTTTTGAAAAATTGGTTATTGGTCTCGGGTTCGCATCTCGATCAGATGAAATATCTGCTCTCTGACGAAATCACTGTCTCGCACTATTATTTTTATTTTTCTCCAGAATTTAAAGACGGTCTCCTAGCTTTCTGTTTAGATTAGTTAAAGTTATCACTTGCATCGGGCGTCCCAAGACGCACACGTTTTTTTTTTATTTGACAAGGAAACTCCTAGAATGCGTCGTCACATCGGCAGCGATCGACACGGAAGCGGTAAACAAAATGGCCACCTCACTACGTAGGCTATGCCGGTCGTTTAAGTTTTTTTATTGAACAGTGGTCAATGATAACCAAGGACCGTACAGTCTTGTCGCTCATCTTGGGTTAACGGTTATGAAATAACATTTAATAAATTAGTCTGCCAGCTGGCTCCACAACATGATTAGACAGTGATTAGACAAAAGCTCCACACTGTGATTAGATCTTTATCGGAACAAATTCATTTTGATTGCGCAATCAATCAATTAAAAGACATAGGTGCTGTAGTTGAATGTGCCAATTATCCTGGTGAATTTGTATCGGGTGCATTTCTTATTCCAAAACCTGATGGCACAAGGCGATTTATATTAAAGCAATTAAATAAGAAGTACCTGGTTGGCCCATGTTTTAGTAGAACGATAAAATAATTAAATATATATATATATATATATATATATATATATATATATATATATATATATATAATATATATATATATATATATATATATAAAAGAAATAATAAGAATCACAAAAATCTTACCAGGATTTGAACCCACCACATTCCGAATATCTAAACAATGAAAAAATTTTACGTAGGAACGCATACCAAGCTGCCAATCAGCCTAACGTAAGAGAGTCGAAATTATTGATATATTGTTTCTGGACGAAATAAAAATGCGCAGTTTCTATTGGATGAGACCTAGCTAGATCGGTTTTTCTCTCCCAAAACTCCCAGCATACTAAATTTTATGGTAATACTTTTAGCCGCTGTCAAGATACCGATTATATTATAATAGAACTTTACCTATGAAATTGCCTTTCTGCAGTACTGGCCATTTCAAATCAAAATAATTTTTGTTTGGCTAAGAATTCTAATTTCAAATTAATTTTATTTTAAAAACATGGAATTCTTTTTCCAAAAGTAGTCATTTGTTTATTGATTAGTGTTACATTTTCTTCGCATTTCAATCTTTTTCGTCATCATGGATACGTTAAAAATTCGAGTAATTATGGAATATGAGTACAGTCGTGGCAGCAACGTGGCACAAGCGGCACGCAACATCAACGACGTTTACGGAGATAACACTACAAACCAACGCACGCAAAACAATATTGGTCCATTTGCGTCAAATTGGCAAGGTAAAAAAGCTTGACAAATGGGCGCCCCACGAACTCAATGATCGCCAGCGCGAAGTAAGCGTCGAGACGTGCCTTGCACTGCTCAACAGACACACAAATGAAGGAATTTTGAACCGCATTGTTACCTGCGATGAAAAATTTTGTTTGATAACCAAGCGCTCAGCAAGTTGGTTGGATCCTGGTTCAGCACCTAAACAATGCCCTAAACGAAAACTTACCCCTAGAAAAGTGATGGTCACTGTTTGGTCGTCTAGCGCCGGTGTGATTCATCACAGATTCTTACCAAACGGGGTGAGAATTTCTGCAGATGTGTACTGTGAAGAACTGAACACAATGATGGAGAAGCTGGCACATCTCCAACCAGCATTGGTCAATCGCTCGACTCCGCTGCTCCTACACGACAACGCACGACCTCATACTGCACAGCTAACGGTCTCCAAGTAGCAAGAACTGGGGATGGAAGCTCTCCGTCATCAGCCCTACTCACCAGACCTTGCGAAAATAATAAAAAACATATTTATGAATTTCAAGTTTTACCATTCGGCTTATCTACGGCACCTTATATCTTTACTAAATTGTTAAAACCGGTGTTTTCAATATTAAGAACTTGTGGATTTTTATCATCTTGCTATTTAATTGATATTATTTTAATAGCTAATATTACATACGAACATTGTGTTCTAAATGTCAACTCGCGATGTTTGCGAAACCCAAGGCTTGTAGCCTTGGGTTTTTTTCTAAATTTAAATAAAAGTTGCCTATATCCATCCCGTAATTGCAAGTATTTTAGGTTTTATTATTAATTCAAAAGATTGGACTAGTTTACCACAGGATAAAATAATAAAAATTAAAAAAGAATTAACTAAAGTTTTAAATATTAATCGTTGTAAAATAAAAAAATGGGCTAAACTTGTTCTCTCTCTCTCTCTCTCAAAAGTCTCTTTGTTTCAGCATGCCCGGATGTAGAATATGGATGCATTTAAAAGATATACCTATATATTTAAATTTAGAAAATTACAGTTGTTATGATCATTAGATCATAACAATGGATGAATATTCCAAGCTTTCTAAAAGAAGATATACAATGGTGGCTAAATTCCATAGGTAATTATGTATTAAAAATTATGGACAATAATTTTTGTCGCGAAATTTATTCTGACGCCCCAAAAACGGGATGGGGGGCAGCCTGTTAGGGGCAATCGGCAGGAGAACAATGGTCACAGTCTGAAAAACAACAACATAATAATTATTATTACTAGCTGCTTTTTTCTCATCAAAAATACTTACTATGAACTGTTTTAACTGTCAAATACTTTTGAGAATAGATAATACAACGGCTGTTAGCTACGTCAACCGTTAGAGCCCACTCTTAACAATATCACTAAAAGCATTTGCCAGTGGTGCGAACATAGGAAATATACATTACATCTACATATATTAAATCTGCAGACAATGTTATTGCAGACAGAGAATCATTCAAAGTGCATCCTGATACAGAATGGGAGATTTAAGATAAAGGTTTTAGACTAATAGTCTCAACATTTGGCTTACCGGACGTAGATTTAAATGTAAATAAAAAATGTAAAAATTGCGCGTCTTGGCGATTAGATCCTGACGCAACTGTAATTGATGAGTTTGTGTCTATTAAAAGATGGTATGAATATGCACATGTTAATAATGTTGATTTATTTAAGCCGTCAATTTCAATAATTTTAGATTTTCTTACAGCAATTTTTAATATAGGTAATGAATACATCACAATCATCACAAAAACCTATAGATCAGCCCTGGCATTAATCTTTGGAGATATTATGCGTAATGAAATTTTCTCAAGATTCTGTAAAGGTGTAAACAGACTTAGATCATCACTGCCAAGGTATAATGTAACGTGGGATGCTAATGTAGTTTTGAACTATTTAGGATCGTTACATCCTAAAGAACAACTAACTTTAGATAATCTTACAAGGAAATGTTTATAACGATAATAGCTTTAGTATCTGCTCATATAGTACAGACTTCATCAAAGATTTGTATAAGGGATATTATTATGACCGAAAATGAGATTCTAATTAAAATGACAGATTTAAAAAAAAAACTCTTCACCCAAAACGAATACAACCCATTTTACATTTCTGTCTTATTTTGTAGAAAAATCTGAGATATGTCCAGACAGAACGCTACTAGCGTATTTAAACAAAACATCTTCACACAGAAAATGTGGTATTGTTTTTATTTCATTTAAAAAACCATACAATGATGTGTCATGTCAAACATTAAGTAGATGAATAAAAAATACGCTAAGGGATAGTGGAGTTGATGTGTTTGTTTTCCTAAGCTAAGTACTAAAGGAAATACTACTTCAATGTATGAAATTAAATGAGTCAAGCAGCCTATTCGCAGCAGCCACGATCCCAGTGGAGCTGATGTATCTGATTTCTTCGTTCTTCGTTAGATTATAGACGACGAGTTAATTTGCTTCTTGACAATAATTGTTTCATTACACAAAAATATATTACATTATTTTGAAACCTAAAAACATACAAATTTATTTTTTTTAAATAATATTTTAAAAAACCGCCTATAACAATATTCGCTATGTTGGTTGATAGATTGTCATGAACTATTTATTTACAGAACACGTTCCGTTTCACTACTACGTGTGTGTTTGTGTCGTCACATCCTTGCCGGAAGTCACTTCGAGGAGTTTTCATCAGTAGAAATAAAAAAACGAGTTTTGCCGGGGAGTTCAATGGGTGAAGTTGTGGAATTTGTATTTCGTCATAAATTTGTGTTATTTCGGTTCTTAACCCTAGATATATAACGTTCTTGGGTACCCTTAATAGCATAACGTGAGGTCGATTTGACTCACACCTAATGTTTACCAAATTACTCTGCAGTTTTTTAAAACTTCTATGAAATTTATTGAATGAAATCATTAAAGTAATGTAATAAATGAAATAAAAACGCATTTTAATTTGAATTATCTTTATTTTACTTAAAAAGAAAACATAAACTAAAAGTCTCTAAAAAAATTTACTTAAATTGAGTATCTCTTTCTCTTTGGATAAAAAGCACTTAAAAGTAGCAACAAATATATTTTTTTATTATATAGTGAAATAGCAAATACGAAAATAGAAATAATATTAAATTAACAGTCTCGAAATAGGAACTATTTGCAATCTGAGCAAGTCAATATTTTATGCTCCCCGCAGACAGGTTTTTTGCAATTATTGCACTCTGCCTGTGTCTTTCGTCTCAGCTGCCATGGGCAAAAGGCACAGTATTTCCTTTTCTTCGCAGGAGGATCATCGTCTACTTCTGGTGAGTTTATGGCAGGAGACTTGGGTAGAATATTTTTTATATTTTCACGCAATTTTCGACTCAAATTTGGGATTTCTAGTCTTTTCTCCATCCATGGCTTATTAGGTCATTGCTCAACTGTTTCATGAATGCGCGTCTGTTTAGAGGCTTTTCCTTTTTGGAAAGCATGTTGTGGCAATATATAACATAACTGTTGACAAATGCCATTTTCGCTACATGCATCGACAGTTTCCAGTTCCTCCTCCAAAAACTCTTCAATCTCAAAATCTTTCAATGCACGTGACGTCATCGGGAAGTGAGTTTGATATAATTAATAATCTATAAAACCTAAAACAAGTACATAACCATCAAAACATGTTCTAAATAAACTAAAACACTAAAAAAAAACAGATAAGTTAACACCGGATTGTTGCAAAACTTACAAATCACATAATGTGGGGTCATTCTGACTCACTATGGTTCTATATTTAGATATATACAACACTTACCTGCGATACGCGTACGCCGTTCGTGACCTCTGGCCATGTACTGAGTTGACTTTGAGGGACGATGCGATACACAAAATAGTTAAAAAGAAAGAGACGAAAACATTGTGCGCGTGAGTCGCTTTGACTCACGTTATGTATATAGGGTGTGTAATATTGGTAGAATATTAACCATTAAAAATTCGTTAACGTGCACAAGTGTGGGCAAGTGGTACAACTTCTAAAAACGTGCTATTTTGTGTTTCCCGCCAAAACTCCCTAGGAACTTTCAGTAAAGCTTCTACCACTTTACTGAATCGACTGACATGACTCATTGACTGCACTGACTATTTATTTGGACTTTGACTAGACTTTAGACTTGACGATATAGGAATACGGTGTTGAAAATTGAAACAAAAGTTCTATTTCGCGCCTTTTAACTTGACACTGGCAAATGGTTATAAGCCGATGCCATATATTTAAAAAAAAAATAACAAAAAGACATATTTTTAAATCAACTTTATTTATCAATTTTATGTTTTTAATTTGTAATATCGCTAGAATACGTTTTCCTAAGCCAAGTACTAAAGTAAATACTCTTAGAGTATACATTAGCAAGCTTGCTAATGTATACTCTAAGTAAATACTCTTTCAATGTATGAAATTAAATACGAGTCAAGCAGCCTATTCGTAATACAGCGGGTTGGACAGGCAACTCAACTACTTTTGATCGTTTTTAAAATAGACCTATTATTGCAGTCGCTCTAAATGATTTTGCTATGTCAATTATGAGGAGTACATAAATGTGTATTAATCGATGTACTTAAAACTTTTGTATTTGATTTCTTGTGTACCTAAATAAATCTTAAATAAAATGACATTTATTGTTTATACTCTAAACATCTACAGAGTGTAAAAAGGAATACTAATATCGAGGACAAACCCCGGAAGTATAATTATTGATTAAACGAACGAAAAACGAATCGAAAAAAAATTATACGAGGGGTTTGTCCGAAGATATTAGATCCCACCCACCCTGGTTCTCAGTGGATAACACCCAAATAAGAAATATCATTTTTTTATTTGAACTAAATTAAGGTTCTAGTGAGTTACAGAAGGGGAAACCAGTGAGAGAAATATGGGAAGTTAAAACCGGAAAAAACTTTTTTTTTTGGTTTTGAAATGTGCTACTTAGCACATGTGCTTGTAGTGTAGTAGTAGCTTAGTGCTTGGTAATAAATACGAGCGATACTACAGAGTGTAAAAAGGAATACGAATATCTTCGGACGAAACGAATAATATGCCACTTTCTGTCTGTTCAAATTCCAAAAATGTATTTCGTTTTAATAAATTAAGTCATAAATGAGAAAAATTCAAACAATCTTATACTTTTATCGAGACAATCTTGTATATGTATAATAGGTTTCTCGAAAATGGCTTCAAGTATTACCATGAAAGTCGATCTAGCTAGGTCTTATCTCTGGGAAACTGCACATTTTTAAGCTATTAATGTTTTTCTTATGTCGTGCAATTATTCGCGCGTCGTTATATAGGTACATAGGCTGCACTAAAAGTATCGGGAATGGAATATTTCCACTGTTCCTGTCATATTAAAATCTTTTTAATTTAAAACTCCTTGGTTTTAAAAATCGAATACCGTTTATTTATTTAAAAAAAGATTCTCGGTCTTGTCACAAGGTCTTGTCAAACTTGTTTAGTCGTTGAGAAAATGTAATTGACTCGAGAAAATTTTAGAGCGATGACTTATTATGACATTCGAAGTGGCTTAACACAAAAACAGTGTGTTGACCGGATGATTTCTGCATTTGGTGATGAAGCCCCATCCAAAACCACAATTTATCGCTGGTTTGCTGAATTTCAACGTGGACGTGTCAAGCTCAGTGATGATCCCCGTCAAGGTCGTCCAAAAACTGCAGTCACCCAAGAAAACGTTGATGCTGTGCGTAAGCTGATTGAGGAAGATCGACATGTGACATACCGCGAAATTCAGGCAACTTTAGACATTGGAATGAGTCAAATACAAATAATCTTGCATGAACAATTAGGTGTAAAAAATTAGTTTTCCCGATGGATACCGCATTTGCTCTGTGAAGAGCAAAAAGCGGCTCGCGTTACTTGGTGCGTCAGAACTCTCGAAAGAAACCACGTAGGATCCTCAAATGCTGTATACAACATCGTATCAGGTGACGAATCCTGGATATATGCGTGCGAACCCGAAACAAAAAACCAGTCACGAGTTTGGGTGTTCAAAAATGAGTTAAAGCCAACAAAAATTGTTCGTTCACGGAGTGTTGCAAAAAAAATGGTGTCCACGTTTGTCTCCAAAACCGGCCATGTTGCGACTATTCCTCTTGAGGGACAAAGAACGGTTAATGCAGAATGGTATGCTAACATTTGTTTGCCACAGGTCGTTTCTGAACTCCGTAAAGAGAACTGCAACCGCCGCATCATCCTCCATCACGACAATGCGAGTTCTCACACCGCGCACAGAACAAAAGAGTTTTTAGAGCAAGAAATCATAGAATTATTAGACCATCCGCCGTACAGCCCCGACCTAAGCCCTAATGATTTCTATACTTTCCCTAAAATAAAGAATAAATTGCGTGGTCAGAGATTTTCATCACCTGAAGAAGCTGTGGACGCCTACAAAACGTCCATTTTGGAGACCCCAACTTCCGAATGGAATGGTTGCTTCAATGATTGGTTCCATCGTATGGAAAAATGTGTCAAATTTCGCGGAGAATACTTCGAAAAGCAATAAATACATTTTTAAATAGTAATGTTGTGTCACTTCCTTGATTCCCGAAATTTTCAGTGCCGCCCTCGTATATCAATAATTTCGACTCTATTTTATCAGTCCCACTGCAGTTTGGTACGCGTATAATAATTTCGTTTTTGCTTTGTTTGAAAATTCGGAATGTGGTGGGTTCAAATCCCGGTTAAATAAATATTTTTGTGATTCTTTTATTTTTTTTAATTCATCAGAACTCCAAACAAAGCAGGGTACTAAACTACTACAGGTACTAAAATATAATATGTATATTTTATTACAATCAAGATAATTTTTTTTCTGGTTCCTTATTAAAATTAAAAACATCAAAGATATAATTATTCCACAGTATATAATTCGAACATCAATAAAATAAAATAAATAAAATATAAAATACAAGACCATTATAACGTCATCACATAACTTTTTTGTACACTTTTCCACTGTATTGTAAAAACCTAAATAAAGTGGAAAAGTGTATAAAAAAGTTGTGAGATATTATTATGAACATGAATTTCCACCAAGAACCAACAGTACATTCAATCAGTTATAAATACCTAGTCTTGCCATAAATACTGAAACAAAGAGAAAAAATATATATATTGCAAATAACATTTATTACTTTTAATAACACAGTTTAACACATAAATATAAAACAATTTAAAATATAAAAAACTTATTCGAAGTGGTCTCCATTGGCTGCAATACAGTCCTTTAAACGTTGAGGCCAGTTATCAATAGAAGCACGCACTCTTTCCATGGGAAAATTCTTCACTGACAATCATACGGATTGTTTTAGGGACTCCAAATTATCATGGCGTTTTGAGCAAGCCGTACTCTCTAAAACTGACCATAAATCATAATCCAGCGTATTAAGATCGGGATTCGACGACGGCCAGTCTTCAGCTCTGATGAAGTCCGAAACCTTCGTTTCCAACCAAGACTGCGTAGTCCGAGCTTTATGACCCGGCGCCGAGTCTTGCTGGAAGGACCATTCTTGGTTATTGAACATGGTGTTGTTAAGGGGCTTCACTACCTTCTCAAGAATGGTATCTTGATACACTTGTGCCGATGTTTTGATACCTTTTTCACAAAAGTATGGCTCAGTCACTCCTTCATAGCTAATACCCCACCAAACCATCACTGAAGTCGGATAATGCCCACGTTGCACTCTGTCGACTAATTGGGAATCTTCCTTAGAGCTTTGAGCAAAAATACGGTCATTTTGTTTGTTAAAATGTTGTTCATTGGAAAAAAATTCTCATCCGTAAACAAAGTTTTTCTGT
Organism: Phengaris arion; assembly: GCA_963565745.1. Taxonomy (NCBI): domain Eukaryota; kingdom Metazoa; phylum Arthropoda; class Insecta; order Lepidoptera; family Lycaenidae; genus Phengaris; species Phengaris arion. Next base: position 32,418,973 of record OY751432.1, on the reverse strand, counting down.
CCCCTTTGCGTACCGCAAAAGGGAGGTCCCCTTTGCGTACCGCTTCAGTAGTTGTTTCGATTTCACCACCCTATTCTTTTTTTAATTATCAGTTAAGAAATGACCAGTACCTCTCTTATAGGCTGCAAGTCCTAAGTCATCTTTTAAAATACGCGACATGGTTCTAGGTGCTATCTTCATCTCCCGAGATAAAATCTTTTGCTTTACCCTTACTGCTTTGACCACCTTTTTCGTACAAACACTATGTGGACGGCCAGATCTTTTTTTGTCACAAACAGAGGAGGTCTCATTGCACCTATTAATAGCCCGGTACACAAACATTTTACTAATACCCAGCGTATGGAAAGTTTTAAAAATTGCATTTGGCTCCATACCTACTTTGTGTAATCCCATCACAACGATTCGGTTCTCTTTATCACCCCACTCCATTTTAATATCGCAAAATATTGTACAATGTATTGGCGCCAAAATGAGAAAACACAATGAACAATCATATAGAATTGACAGATTCCAAATTCAAATGTAATATTTTGTTTATTTTTAATTGTAACAGTATTTATGGCCAGACTAAGTATAAGGCCATTCCATTACCAGAAGATATCGTAACAGATTATTCGGATGGTTATAGAGTTCCTTCTGACCCTCTAAGTTAGGGGAAAACAAAATGTATGGGATGTGACATAAGGCATCGCAAGCGACATGTCACTTAGCGATGACTTATGTCAAATCCCATACATTTTTGATTTCGTATTTCGCCGTTGGAGTTATCGAATGCAACTTGACCTCTTGACTTGACTTGACTTGACTCGAAACCGGGCGTGTTTATTAGGTCTTTAAATATGAAATTGGCGTTTTGTCGTACTGGCCACTTTGATCTCAAATATATCTTCTTTGGTTAGGAATTCCAATTTCAAATTTATACCGCTATTTACTCGTGCATTTGTGTTTCTAAAACCGTAATTCATTTGTTTTTTCCACTTTTGGCTTTTTCTTTGCGACACTCTGTTTACAAAATGGAAAACTTGTAATATCGTATTATTTTCGAGTAGGAGTTCCGCCGTGGCACCAGTGCTGCAGAAACGGCTCGAAGGATTAATGGTGTGTATGGCGGCGGTGTCACAAAAGAAAACACAGATCGCTTTTGGTTCCAACGTTGTCGTTCTGGAAATTTCGATCTGCAGAACAAACCCCGTGGACGGCTGGAGACCAAAGTTGATAATAAAGAATTTAAGGCTATTGTGGAAGCGGATCCATCGCAAACCACGTCCGAATTAGCTGCAGACTGTGGTGTTAGTGATAAAACTGTTTTAATCCACATGAAGGAAATTGGGAAGGTGAAAAGCTTGAAAGGTGGGTACCTCATGAATTGAGTGCAGTAAAACGACAAACGCGCGTCAACTGCTGCGTTACATTACTGAACCGGCACAATAATCAAGGGATTTTAAATAGGATCATTACCTGTGATAAAAAGTAGATACTGAACGATAATCGGAAACGCTCATCGCAATGGGTGAACCCTGGCGAACCAGCCAAAGCCTGCCCCAAGCGAAAATTGACTCAAAAAAAGTTACTTGTGAGCGTTTCGTGGACTAGTGCCGGTGTCGTAGTAGGGTAGACCGTTTGATTAACACTCGAGAGAGAGCAGGTTCGATTCCCAGGTTGTGGCGTGTACCAATAAGACTTTTTCAGATCTCAAGTACATTATACGGACGCTCTAACGGAGAAGGAAAACATCGCGAGGAAACCCGCATATGGTTGGCCCCAGACGTATTGACCAGTCATTCCTCTGGACTAGGCTGACTATGTTGTGAGAACGCCGTATGTGCTTGGGCAACCATACGACAATTGAAAACCAACTGTCCCAGGCACTACAGTATTTCAAGAGTGGTTACTTCGCTCAGAGAATACGGTATAAATCATCCAATAACGGATTGAAAGGCCTTCAATTTTTTTAAAGAAGTATGTATAGGTTAGTCAGCGCGTAAGGTTGTAACCGGTAACGCGTGTCCTTAATAAACTACTGATATAATCTGTTGTATCATTTGGAGAGTCCCCTAAAGTTACTTGCATTATTTTATTACTTTATTAACATTTATATATTATCAGTAATTGGCACACAAGTCATAATAATCCTATGTGTATGTTATAATATTAGTAAAATATTATAGGTACTTTATCTACTCTTCTTATTGTGTATGCTATATTAAGTACGGTCTGCAATGCAATGGTTTTTAAATGAAACAAAACTTGTATGTATAAAACGCGAAGACTCGCGTTAAGAAGGTAGTGAATCATGCATATATATGCTATAATGGCTTACTTTAATTGTTTATGTGAACACATTTACTGTTAACAATTATATTCTATCTATACATATAATAAATTTGTAGCTGGTCGCTGTCTGTACATGGAAGATAAATAAGAAAAACTATTACTATCACTATTACTATTACTATTATAGTAACTATAACTATTATATTACGATGTAGAACCCAAAACAATGATTTTTAGAATTTTTGTCTGTTTGTCTGTACGTTTGTTCGCGCTAATCTCAGAATTTGTTGAACGGACTTTGATGAAATTTGGTATGGTAGTAGTTTAGTTTCTGGATTAACACATGTGCTACTTTTTATTGCGGAAAATGTACGGTTCCCGCTATATTTGTTTTTGCGCGTACAAAGTCAACGGCTTAACCGATTTGAATGCGGTTTTCACTAATGCGTTTTGGTTTGCTCCACTAAAAATTTTGTGTTTGTTTCATTTCAATCGGTTTATAAGTATAAAAGTTATGTCAGTCTAAAGAAGAAAAAAAAAGTCTAAAGAATATAGCACATAAAATCCTATAGAATAACTTATCAGTTCCATTGGCTGAAAGTTTAAGTACGTCATTGTTGTATTATTGTGGTTTAGTCTCTGGATTAACAAATAGGCTACTTTTATTCGCAGCAAAAACTAGAGTTCTCCCAGGATTTGTTTTTCGCGCACGAAGTCGTGGCTAACATCTGGATTATACTAATATTATAAAGAGGTTAAGTTTGTTTCTTTGTGAGTTTCTGACTTACCGAGATTAGCGGTAAATCTCTGGATCTACTTCAACCGATTTTTTTAATTCTCTCACCAATAGAAAGTCACATTATTTGTGAGTGTCATAGGCTATATATATTAACCAGAAAAAATATTATAAGTATTTTCCGTGGTAGTCGGATTTGCAAGATAAATCTAAAAAAAAAACTGGCGAACGCAATCGTGTTTGAGAAACTCTGCCTTATCGATGAGAGATTTAATATTGAGTTCTAGAAAAAAGTTTTAGAGTTTGATAGTGTCTACAAAAAAGTCAGCGACAGCATATTTAAGTTACAAAAAGGTGATTTTTGTATTAAAAAAATATTTAATTCGTAAGGTAATTTTTATTGGTCATATTATCAACAATTATATAATTTGTTTTATCAAAATAAGATAATTTATCGCCTTAAGTGTTTAAAATATGAGATCTTTTCCTTTTAATGCACATAATTTGGACTAATTGTTTAAGACATAAGGCTGGGACTATATGATCCGGAATTCGGAAGGCCGGAGAAAATTCAGAGCGCTAAAAGTAGAACTCAGCATTAATACAATAGAGTTGAAAATCGAACATACAAGAATTGAATCAAATGTCAATGTTATATGACAGCTCGACACTCGACACTTTGATTTTCAGTTCTATTGTATTAGCGCAGAGTTCTACTTTTAGTGCTCTGAATTTTCCCCGGCCTACCAGATTCCGGACACTTTAATCGCAGCCTAAGGTCGTGTTATGTAGCGTGGCGGGTCCGGGCAAACAGCGGACATTGGGAAAAATTAAAATTTTCGAAACGCAATACGCACAGTTTCAACTTTTCTCTAAAATTTATTATAAAATTATGTCCCCCCGCCGAATCTGTCTGTCTATTCTATACGTTCGCTTTTGCCCAAAGCTTCGCCCACGTGGGAGAGTATTATTGGCAAAAAACTGCTTTAGCAAATATACCGCATATATAATATACTGCAATATAATAATAGATTTTGACATTAGACATTGATGACAGAGTAAAAATATATTATACTTACGTAGGTAATAGTTTTTTAGTATAAATTTATAATAAAAATAATAGTAACTTACCTCAAACACAAACTCACAGAATGCAGTGGTCGAGCGAGCTTAACGAACTCATCATGAAAAGCTATTACAGAATCACAAAACTAGAAACGGACCTCACTTCATACAGACCACTCCAACACCAAGAAATTGTTTCTAGATGTCCAGAACTTGCGCACTTATCTGTCCAACGGATAGCAGATCAACGGAGAACTATCGTCAGTAACAAACTTTTATCTGCATACTTAACCATATAAAGGAAGAAGAACGAATTGAATTAGATCGTAATAGTGATATAAACGTTATAGAAGAAACAGAAAACAAATTCTGTCCTACTTACTAATAATAGATGTGAAACAGCATTCTTTGTACATGCGTGACAAAATATTAATAAAGATAAAAATAAAAATAACAAAAATAAAATTACAAAACAGAATACACATAACCTAAAATCGAACTAACACTTCAAATTTCAAATATAAAAAATAAACAAATCAAGTTTCTTTTGGTTGCAGTATTGCTTTTTTAAGCTTGCCTATAGCGTCTACATTGATATCAAAATTTTCTGTGTGCACAATTTGGTTGAAGCTATTTTACATTCTATTTGAAGCTGAAAATTTGCCTACAATATTTGTCCTACTAAATTTTGTGTGAAAATATAGAGACCGTTTTGTTATTTTGTTTATTCTGGGTACATTGAAATTTAATTGCATTAATAATGATTATTCAGGGATGGTGCCATTGATAATTTGCTGCAAAAATTGTAGGTCCAAAAATGTGCGCCTTTCCTGCAGGGTGTTCATTCTAAAATGTTTGAGCCTCGTGTTATATCCAGCTCTCCAGTTGATGCCTTCATTATTGCGTACACTCTTATGAACCAGGTACCTAGTGAATGATCTCTGTACACGTTCTAGGCGATTAATATGTATTTGGTAGACGGGACTCCAGACTTGACTACAATATTCAAGACGACTAAGAACTAAGGAGTTATAAAGCGTAAGCATTGTTCTGACCTTCTTAAAGTTTCTACCGATACGTTTAATAAAACCAAGCATTTTTTGACTGTCCCTAACTACTTGATCGATATGACTAATAAAATTTAATTTTTTGTCCATGATTACTCATAGGTCCCTTATAGTATTTACTTCCTTGAGAGAGCTATTACTTATTTTATAATCTGAATTGACTGGCAGTAATTTCTTTGTAAATTTTATGTGATAACATTTGCTTGGATTTAGTTGCATATTGCTTAGTAGGCACCACTTACTAATGCTGTCGAGATCGTCTTGAAGTAATTTGACATCTCGGAGGTTTTTAACTGCTCTATATAGCTTGCGGTCGTCCACGAAAAGTAAACATTTAGAATTATATACATATTTAGTAATATCGTTAATGAACATGACAAATAATTTAGGACCAAGATGGGAGCCCTGAGGAACTCCTGATACAGCTATGTATGGAGTTGAACAATAGCCATCCTTTACAACTATTTATATTCTATCTGACAAGTAAGATTTAAACCATAATAATATATTCCCTGTAAACACAAACTGATTCTCTAATTTGTACAATAAAATTTTGTGGTCTACTTTATCAAAAGCACTTGTAAAATCCGTATATACAGCATCTGTTTGGTGCCCCTCGTCGATTGTATTAGCAACATCAGTGATATAACATAATAAATTAGAGTTTGTAGATTTATTTACCTGCAATAAAACCTGCTGTAAAAAAGTGTTGTAAAGGTGAAATCTGTTCTTTTATATCCCAGTCAATGTAAGGATTTAGAAGAAACTCAAACATTTTAGAAAAAACACTTAGAAGAGATACCGGCCTGTAATTCTTAACAGAGCTTTTATCATCTTTTTTATATATTGGTACTACGTGAGATTTCTTCCACGCGGTCGGAAATGTTGAAGTTTCAAGTGATTTATTAAATATTACTGATAAGCGAATAGCAAGACTTTTTGAACATTTTTTATGAGAATTGGTGAGACACCGTCAGGGCCTGTACTTTTACTAGTTTCAAGAGACTTGAGTTTTTGAAGAACCCATTTAGAAACAATGTGAATTTCTGTGATAATATTTGTGGGGAAAAGTTTATTTTCAAATGAAGCAGAAAAAAAATCATTATTGGTAATGGTGGAGTAAGTTGAGGAGAAATGTTTCGCAAATAAGTTACACACCTCTGTATGACTATTTACATAGTTATTGTTCAAGTTCAAGAAGGCGGAAACACAGATTTTTTTTTGTCTTTTAGGTAAGACTATAAGAGGTTAGAGAGGATTAGTTAAAAATCCCGAAACCATATCGACCCTTCTGGGTAGAAACGTCGTAAAAGCCATTTTGGCCAAAATGAGCCTTAACGGTTTCTTACTCAGAATCGCGAGCTCTATCGATCTGTATATTCGAAATGTTCAAATTCGCAAAAAAAATGTCTATTACAGCATTTTTCAACTCATTATAAACCCAGTTTTCTTCTTTGAAAATGTTGTAATGCGCAATTTTTTCAATGAATTTTTAAAATATATGTAGTAAGCGACATATTTTTTAATTTCGTGGTTAATACTACATAATATAATACAGTACTTGAAAATAATACTACCAAACATTTTGAAGTAAAAGACACATCACCAACAAATATGGCTTTTACAACATTTTCTCGACTTCAAATATAAAAATGAACGATGTCATTTAGTCCTACTGAGTGGCCTTCCTACTTTCAGACTGCAAGAAAAAAACCTAAGCCGTATAAAGTCAATGTAATAGAACATATAGATTTTATCAACTGGGACGACTTAACGGCTAAAACTTTCACAAAAGAAACGTCAAAAAACATAAAATTCAAGAGCATTCGCACAAGAAAAAGAACCTAAAATAGGATGGAAATAAAATATTCAATGAAAAAAGCTGCAGTAAGCGAGAAAATTACACTATTTGAAAAAACAAAAAACAAAGGAGAAGGAAAGATTACAGGAAAGGGAAAGGGAAAAGGAAAAGGAAAAGGGAATAAAGAAGATGAACCTCTAATCTGTCAAACACAAGATGCAGATTATTTACGATAACTTTATGACATAAACTTGCAACAATATTATAAAGATAAACTTCCTATTTCAGCACAAAAGTATAAAGTGAGTGAAAAAATTATGCACAGATGGAACGATTCCTAGAGGGTTCCACAGAGATTATTCAGAGATACCGCACAGTGCTAATAACACATTAATTGAGACTGACGAAGAAGATGATGATGACGTGACTGAATGATGACTAAATTTTATTATGTTGTTTCTTATTGTTTTAGATAAAGTATAAAACTATTTTTTATTGTACTGTAAGCATAGTATTATTATATACCATTCACTATTATTCCAAAGATGAAAATATCTTTAATGTTTACTTTAGTTTAAGAAGCTAAGATTGTTTCGTATAAGTTAAGCAAAATGTACCTGAGCAGTTTTCCTCAAAAAGATTTATACCGTAGACATTACGAATACATTACGAAGAAATGATTTTATTAAGATAATGTTATTTTTGTTAAATGTTAAAATAATTTAAATCATCACACTTTAATCCATGACGCATTTTCAGTGCAGAAATTACAAAATATTTCATCAGCAAGCAGACCATCAAAACAGCATAGAAGCAGCTCAAACGTGTCCTTAGAAGATACACAAGAAACTTTATTAGCAACGGCTTTAGTAATAGTCCAAGCCGCAGAGGGCAATTCGTTAATTATGCGTGCGCTTATCGACCAAGGCTCGCAAACATCTGTAATTACCGAAAACGCCGCCCAAAGATTAGGATTACCACGACAGCAATGTAAAGGAATCATTTTAGGATTAGGAGCAAAAGAGAACTCTTGCAAAAGTTTTATGAATATTACCATAGGTTCAAATTACAGCGATTATACTTTAAATACTGGGGTATTCATAATGAACCACGCGGTCAACAACCTGCCAAATAAGTCTTTCAGCAAACCTTCGTGGTCTTTCATTGATAACATTCAGCTCGCCGATCCTGAGTTTTATCGACGCCGTCAAGTTGACCTATTATTAGGCGCCGATGTCTACTCATCTATAATCATGGACGGCATCATAAAGCAAAATGAATCCCTTCCAGTAGCCCAGCAATCTCACTTTGGATGGATTCTATGCGGAAATGTACGATCTTTTCATTGTAATGTAGTCATGGTCGACATCGGCAGCATCCAAAAATTTTGGTCGATCGAAGATGTTGGAGAAGAAACAGATAATATGTCGGAAGAGGATTTTGTATTCAGCAATACAAAAATACAACAGCAAGGCAGTCGGATGGAAGATACGTTGTTCATCTTCCCTTACATCACGACGCTGATGAAAAATTAGGGTTCTCAAAACAAAAAGCATGCGCTCAGTTTTATCAATTAGAAAGAAAGCTGCAAAAAGATAATAACTTAATCGAAGAATATGAAACATTTATCAATGAATACATATCCTTAGGACACATGCACTTAACAATAGAACGTAACATGAAACTTGTTTACTTTATGCCGCACCACGGAGTTCAGCGGACTGACTCATCAACTACGTCATTACGAGTCGTCTTTAACGCGTCTAGTAAAACATCTTCTGGATATAGCCTGAATGACGTCATGTACTGAGGTCCGAATTTACAGCAGGACATCCTACTGTTAATCATACGGTGGCGACTGTATCCTTATGCATATACAGCGGATGTAGAGAAAATGTACAGACAAATTCTGCTGAATGAGCCAAATTGTCGGTACCAGCAAATAGTATGGAGGGAAGATCCTAACCATACACTTCAGGAATATACTCTGTCGACTGTAACATATGTGACAAAAGCAGCTCCTTTTCTAGCGATAATGACCTTAAAACAATTAGCAAAGGACGAAGGTCATCGTTATCCTTCAGCAGCCAGGGTCCTAGAGGAAGAATCATATATGGATGATGTCCTTAGTGGAGAGTATGACGTCACATCAGCGAAGCAGCTTCAGCATGATTTAATCGAACTTCTAAAAGAAGGAGGATTCAATCTTAGAAAATGGTCAGCGAACGAGCCATCATTGTTAGAAGATGTGGATGTAGCCCAAAGCATACCGAACACATACGACTTCAAACATCAAGAGTCTACTAAAGCTCTCGGTCTAAGCTGGAATGCTTCACAAGACAACTTTCGCTACATGTATAAGTTAAGTACAGAATTAGATTACAGGCCAACAAAACGCGTCCTCTTAGGAGAAATATCCAAAGTCTTTGATCCGTTGGGATGGCTAGCACCAGCGGTAGTCCAACTTAAATTGCTATTCCAAAGCATATGGCTACTAAATTTAGGATGGGATGACGTCATACCGGACAGTCTATACTCAGATTGGTGTAAATTGCGTTTGGATATAGAGAATATTAAGGACGTAGTAATCCCGCGGTGGATTGAATCTGGAAGAGACAGCAGCATAGAACTTCACGGATTTTGCGACGCATCTTTAAAAGCTTACGCCTGCGTAATTTATTCACGCATCATATGTGAAAATCAAATCCATATTACATTACTAGCAGCGAAAACTAAACTTGTACCCGTCAGCAAAACTTCTAGCTCAACGAAAAGCGACGTTTCTTTGCCACGATTGGAGTTATGCGGAGCATTCCTACTTTCGAAATTAATGACAAAAATTAAGCAAAGCCTTAGCAGTCATGATTTGAAGATTTACGCGTGGTGTGATTTGACAGCGGTACTCGGCTGGCTGCACGGAGATCCATGCCGATGGAAGCCATTCGTAGCAAATCAAGTTAAGAAAATTACTCTGATTTTACCAGCAAACACGTGGAGCTACGTCAAATCCAACGAAAATCCAGCTGATTGTGCTAGTAGGGGCATTAGCATCGAGAAACTACTAAAACATGACCTATGGTGGAACGGTCCCACCTGGTTACGTAAAACAGCAGCAGTTAGTTCTCTGATGCAGCAATTATGTCAAACTTATGACACAAATTTTGAAACTAAGAATGTACTAGCAAATATCGCTATCAAAACCGAGCAACATCCGTCAACCTTCGTCAGCAATTTCCTGAAAAAATATAGTAGCTTTACTCACGCCACACGGATTTTAGCATGGATAATGAGAGCCTTTTCGGCAAAGCAAAAAACATCGTATTTATCGGTTTCAGAACTACGCAGCGCTGAATTAAAATTAATAAAAGATATTCAGCATTTTGAATTTTCTCAGGAAATACATGATTTAAAAGGCGTCGGACGTTTGGATTGTAAGAGCAAACTGATATGTCTCAACCCGTTCTTAGATGACCAGGGTCTATTAAGAGTCGGAGGTAGACTCAAGAATAGCAATTTGCCTTATGATATGAAACATCCTTTTATTATGCCACACAGCAGCCATTTAACAAATTTATTAATAGACCTAGCGCACAAAGCAACGTATCACGGAGGAGCTAGACTGACACTGTCTTGGTTACGTCAGCAATACTGGATTATCGGCGGTAATAGAGCAGTCAAAAAGCGTTTACATCAGTGTGTAAAATGTAGGAGACATAAGCCAATCAAGCAAGTACAAATGATGGGAGATTTGCCCGGAGCTAGAGTAAACCCTACTAGACCGTTTTATCATACTGGGGTGGATTTTACGGGATTTGTACACGTAAAATCCAGCAAAGGTCGCGGCATCAAAACTACCAAAGGATATGTGGCTGTATTCGTATGTATGGTCACAAAAGCTGTCCATTTAGAATTGGTGTCCGACTTATCATCGTCTACATTCCTAGCAGCTTTACGTCGTTTATCAGCACGAAGAGGTACTCCTCGTCACATTTACAGCGACAATGGAACGAACTTCGTAGGAGCTAGCAAGATCTTAGATAGAGAATTGGTCGACCTGAAATCTATCTTAACTAAGCAATTCTATAGCGACCTTAGCGAAATGCAAATTGAGTGGCATTTCAACGCTCCTTCTTGGCCGAATGCGGGAGGATTATGGGAAGCAGCAGTTAAAAGCCTGAAGTACCACTTGCGCCGAGTTCTTGGTGAACAGAAACTCACCTATGAAGAATTCACCACCCTCCTCTCTCAATTAGAAGCTTGTCTCAATTCAAGACCACTATGTCCCTTATCGGAAAATCCTGACGATTTAGAGTACCTAACACCTTCTCACTTTTTAGCAAGCGGACCTATCCTAACGATAATTGAGACTGAGAGAGACGAGAGAACAAGATGGCAGTTAACGCAGAAAATATTCGACGATATTTGGAAACGATGGCGTACAGAATACTTAACACAACTGTCCACCAGAAGCAAGTGGAAAGCAGCTAAACCTAACATCCAAGTAAATGACATTGTCATCATTCACGACGCTCTCCTACCACCAGGAAAATGGGCACTCGGGCGTGTAATTGAATTACATCCTGGAGCTGACGGATTCATCAGGGTCGTAAGCCTGAAAACAAAAAGCGGCATAATAAAACGACCTATAGTTAAACTCTCTGTTTTACCAGTAAATAGCGAACATCAGCAAAATCTGCAAAACCAATCCAGGGCGTCGCCTCGGAACAGACATAAGCATGTTCCGAACAAAATATTCAACATACAATTTTTATCTTTATTTACTTTGCTTATTTTAATGTTTACGTCAGCGGTTAACGCGACTCTAAGCAATCCCTTTAATGTTACAAGAATAAGTGACGATAAACGCATATTCTTTAATAAACTGGCCACCATGCATTTTATAGAGAACAGATGGAAATTAATCGCCTACTACAATATGAAGCCGTATTGGAAAGGTTATAAAACGCTCGATAATTACATCGATCATTTAGAAAATATGTGCGCCTCTAACAAACATATAGCCACTGTAGTATCGTTTTACTTCAATTACATCACGGCTGCGACGAGCTAAAGTTCTATGACCGTATGTTGCTGAATCAACATTTTGACGCACCGCGGCGCACGCGACGAGGACTTATCAATGGGATCGGCTACGTAGCGAATTCATTGTTTGGGGTATTAGACGAGCGATTTGCACAACAGTATGAGCGAGATATTACTTTAGTTACAAACAATCAAAAACATTTATTAGGGCTTTGGAAAAATCAAACGTCAGTTATAGAAGCAGAAAATAGTTTACTGCAGAGAATAGAAGGAACAATGGAGAATCAGCAGAAAATGTTTAATCAGCATCTAAACAATTTAGACATAACAACATCTATTTTACGGACGGAAATAAGCGCAACACAAGCAGCCAACGATTTTATTTTAACAAGCATCATCGCTAATAATATACTCTCCAGTTTAAAAGGAATTCAAGATGCATTACTCGATACCATTACAAATATGAAACAATTTAACGTCCATCTTCTCAGCCCTTCCCAGCTACTTAGCGAGCTCAACACAATTAGTGGGCAGCTGCCCAAGGACTTAGCGTTACCAGTCACCAACTTACAAGCCGAGCTATCGTCGATTTATAAAATAATGACAGTTAAAGTAAGAATGACACCGCAATATTTTATTTTTGAAATTGAAATTCCCCTCATCAATAAGGAAAGCTATGAAGTTTACACGATGTTTCCCCATGATGTGCCACAAACACTGGGTAATTCTATGGTCAGCGTAATACCTACAGCCAAGCACGTCGCTATGAATTTCAGAAAAGATACTTTTATACCAATATCTGACAGCGACTTTGATAAATGTCTTCTATACACATCAAGTAATGCGTACCTTTGTGCATTACAAATGCCCGTCTACCAAAGACAGTCGGACGACAACCTGTGTATCAAAGATAAACAAAGCCACGTGTGTAAGACGACACTTAGCGAGTGCCAGACGGCATAGACACCTATTAAAACAAATACATTCTTAATAAATTGTTGCGGTCATTGTACACTACGTTTCATATGCAAGGATCAAGTTTCCAGCGAACAGGTGACTGGCGCCAACGTCATCACTTTGTGGGACGAATGCACGATTGAGAGTGCGACTTTTACTATTAATTCACACAAACAGCTTTCTAATATAATTAATAACGAGCCGGTAGTCTATGCACCAGAAATCGCACCCTTAAATCACTTGATCAACATATCGTTGCCCCCGATTACGCGCGAAGAAAGCGGGAGTTACAACCACTCCCTGCTTGCTCTCGGGGAGCGCATCAAGCAGATGAAAGCAGCTTCGGAGCAAATGGAGACGGAGTTGTCGTCACACGAAATTCACCACTACGCCGCCATATACTGTTTAGCATCAGTAGCTTTAGCAGCAGCAGTGGGCCTGTGGTGCGCCCATCGGCAGCGGTCAGCGGGGCCGGCGCTGGCGGTGCGAGCTGCACCAGCCGCGCCGACCGCACTATCCCCGGTCGAGCCGCGGTCGGCGGGGCCGGCGCTGGCGGCGCAAGCTGCGCCAGCCGCGCCGGCATCCTCTCCGTTTGCGCAACTGCGCACCAGCATTGACCCGAGTGTTAGTGTTAGTGCCAGTGTAAGTGATAAGTGGGTGAGTGAAAGTGAAATAAACAAATCAGTATCAAAGTATTGTGTTAAGTGTAATTCTAATGTGTCAGTGAACAAAAGCACATCTCCGAAACTAGAACGGTGTAGTTTTAAGTGCGACCAATAATAATACTATTGTCGGGCATCACCTGTAATAGCTTTAGTATATTATTGTTCCATCACCTTGTTATTAGGTTAGCTCATCGACCATCTCATCATCCAGCACCCACCGCTTCTGTCGCCCGGGAGCATGTACGGTGCAACAACCGTACATAGCATCATCAGCATTTTTGTACATTTCACGAGTACGCTCATTTTAGGTATATTTTAGGTTTAAGTCAGTTTACGCAAAACCGTCGCGCATTGCGGACTGTGTAACTCATTAGCATATACCATTAGCATTTTATCCTGTATCTTAGCAAATATACATATTAGCAGCAGCAAATTAGTTTTACTCAGAAACAGCAGCATCTATAGCAGCAACAGCATCTCAAGGTGTACGAACCGTACACAAAGAACTGATTTTCTAAAGCTATTATTGTTAAATACTTGCCTAGTTTTGCATAATTTAGAAGTTACATTGATTTTATTTTGATAATTTTATTAAAGTTTATCGGAAAAGTACAATTTTAAGTTAAAATAATGAAAAACTATAAAATAATTTGATATTTGTCAATAATGTTTGTCGCATTACCTTAAGACTTATTACCTAGACTAACAATACAAAGAACTGATTTTCTAAAGCTATTATTGTTAAATACTTGCCTAGTTTTGCATAATTTAGAAGTTACATTGATTTTATTTTGATAATTTTATTAAAGTTTGTCGGAAAAGTACAATTTTAAGTTAAAATAATGAAAAACTATAAAATAATTTGATATTTGTCAATAATGTTTGTCGCATTACACATACACAAAATTACACTTTCTTATTATTACAATTGTCTTTTAATTCAAAAATACCTTCTATAAAACGATGTATTAAGTCTTATACAACTAAATGAATAAATGGTTATAGTCGCGAAACAAAAAAAAATGTTGTAAAAGCCATTTACAACTAGATTTTTTGTAGTAAAAGCCATGCGATCTCTGAAACTATTAAATGTAGAATATTTTGAGTTTCTATTTAGTAAAATACCCGAAAATCTAAGCTTAATGAGCTATAGTGGTTTATTATAACTTCAAAGAATAAAAAAATATGCGTGAAACAAAATTACGATTTTTGTTTTTTGGTCGTACTGTAAAATGGCCATTTGGCTTTTACGACGTTTCTACCCAGAAGGGTCGAAATATATATTCTTCATGATGGGGAAAATAAAAACTAATAATCCTGAATTTTTCAAAAAATTTTATAACTAGCTTACATAGCTGGTATCTCGAACTACATAACATACTGGGATAATAATCATCAATCTTTATCGGCACCCCCAAGAATTTTTAAAATAGCACTCATATATCATTTATTTCTTTATAAAATTACGAAGAATGAAAATTTGCCATTTCGGACACTAAAATTGGATAACAATTTTGTAATCAGCACCCCCAAAAACCTAGAAAAGGCGGACATAATTTATTTTATTATAATTAATATTTTAATGAAATAAAGTATGTTCGCCATCTTGGAATTTCAAAATTAATGTCATTTTTGTATTCCGCACATATAATATATTTATTCATATATGTTATTTGTTACAGTCAAGATACAAAATTTTTTCTAATTCCTAATTATGTTTAAAAAACATCAAAGATATAATTATTCTACAGAATATAATTTATTAGCTGCAACATCATGAATAAAACATAAGAAAGTAAGTTATATTTTAGCTGTTGTACCTAATTACTAATTAGTTATCGCAGTGTCCTGAACCTTACTGGAAGACATCAAAACAGATTATTCGGATAGTTATAGATTTCCTTCTGACCCTCTAAACCAGGGGTTTCTAAAGGTAAGGGAACACCAACCAAAAACCTTTTATTTTATGTAACCTTATAATTAATGATTGCAGATCAACACTGAAAATATAAAAACAATTTTACTTTCATAAAAGTGGTTCTTCTTGCTCTTGTAGTGGTTCTTCTCATAACATATTTTGTGCTATTTCGAAATAATATAATACGTAACCGTGGTATATTTTAACAGCTTTTTATGAATCATTTTGGCGTAACCCTGGTGACTTTTCTACGGAACCCTCTTTAGAAATCCCTACTCTAAATAATCCAGGTAAGTAGGGTCAAGGAGGCAACAGTGACTCATATGTTTTTCAAAACGGTAAATTAAATATAAATTATGACGGGATTCTTTTGCATTCTTTTTTTTTCGACTTTTGCATATTGTTAATTAACTATTATAGTTTAATTTTGAATCAACACAATTCCATAAAATAAGTAAAAATATAATAAAAAATAGAAGATAAAAAAAAAGACTTTTGAGCCACTGTGCACACCCATGTGTACACAGTGACCCAACCCTGTGGTCCACAGTGGCTCTAAAGGTACACAGTGACTCATCAAAAGGAGTAATAAAAAAAAACGAAAATTAATCCAGTTTTTATTTATTAATTAAAGAAAAAACAAATAAGTTTTTATTTACTTATACAAAAACAAACTTAAAGATCAATTTTATTGACTTAGTATCCAGTCGAATCAACAATTTTACCAACATTCTACAAACTATGTTAACAATGAGTTTTATCATAAAATAAAGTAAATAATAATATGTCTTCTCTTCTTGTATTATTATCACAAACTTTAAAATATATATAAACATTAACAACACTCTTGCAATAAACAGTCTTATTTATATTGTTAAGGAACCATTAAGTTCTAAGTAAGCTTTACTCAGTCTTAAACTAAATTTTTTTATTTACTAGTAGTCTTTACTTTATCCAGTTGGTATGTTGTAAAATCTTCCAGCGAAGGAGCATTTTTAAATTTATGATGGTATCGTTTTAAAGTGGCAAAAGAGACTCCAACATTGTCCGAAGCCTTACGTATAGACTCTCCGTTTCGAATTAATATCAATCCTTTCCTTATACTCTCGGCAGGGACATTACCAATTTTTCTTTCTTTTTGAGGTCGTTGCATTCTAAAGAACAAACAATTTTGCCTTTAAATATAGCAATCAAAATAAATAAATATATAGCAATTATAAGTATTTAAATAAGAAGTATTAGTACATAGGTACACAGTGACTCACGAGCCACTGTGTACTTTTCAAAATTGAGCCACTGTGCACGCTTACGCCATTTTGAAAATTTCGATTTGTAATAACAAAACCAAAATCCAATCTCGTAAAAAAACTGTATAAATGAAGATTATACTATATCTACCAACCAGCAAATATAATAGTTATAACTAATTGCTATTGTTTTACGCAAAAAAATCAAAATAAACTTACCTTAAAATTAAAATTTATCAACGCGGAATTTGTTTTCTGTCTATAACACAACCTAACGGCACTCCACCTGCCGGCCGACTAGTTCAAAAGTGCTTGCGCGCCTTGCGGGTCACGTGCTACAATGTGTGAAAGAGACAAACCTAATCATGATTTCTCTTAACGTGGAAACTGATATGAGTCACTGATGCCTCCTTGACCCTACAAGGAAAAAGTTTTTAGTTAAAATTCGGTTTTTATCAAAATGTAAGTGGGCTCAAATTACCCTATTCTGTCTTATTTAAAATTAAAGCATTGTAAGTTAAACATTAATTTTCCTCTTTTTTAACCGACTTCCAATGCCAAGTTGGTTCCGTTTTCACCAAAGTAGTGACCAGATGATGGGATCAATGAGGAATCGAGGGAACTCCTCGAAATTTTATATGGGCACATATTATGTGATTTCGACTTTTTCTAAAATAGTCTAAGCATATGCTACCAAAAAGTAAGATTTTGCAATAAGGTATACCCTTGACCCAAAAGTACTGAACAGAACTCCTGACTCCTTATACTTTGAGGAGTATATACTCTTGAATTTAAGCTACTTTTACTATAGGATTATCTTTCCTACTTGAAAAAAAAATCTGCTGTTTCATACAAAAGGGCTTCGCCATAGATAGCATTTTGTAGGAAACAGCTTTTTTTCAGCGTTTTTTAAAGAACTGCACGCGTATGCCAATTACGGTAATCATCATCATCATCATCACACCATACATCATCACATTATGATGATATAACAAGTACTTCTCATAGTATTAAACACCGACACGAATATCTTTGAACATTGGTGCCGTATGTGAACCTATTTACAAAATTGTTTTAGGCAAACAATTAATAGCAAAAGGCTATTCGAATTCGAAATTCGAAATCTGTCCCTTAGTCACCTAGCTGGAGACCTGAGACAATTTTGAAGTCAGTACCAGCCAACTTGAACGTGAGTACCATAAAATATTGTTTTATCAGGATGTTGTTCGGGCTTATACCGACTTCAAAATTATGAAGATTGAGTAGAGATAATATAGTTTAATTTTAGACGAATTCAAAAGGCTTTTCCTTTTGAATTCGTCTAAAATTTTAACTATAAAACATAAAATATAAGGAAATAGGAAGGTTTCTTATTTAGAAAATAAGTTTTAATTCATACTTTTTAGTGCATTTTTACCATGGAAATCGGTTTTCATTTTTGTTTATAGGGTATTCACATACAGAAACAATGAAGCTTTTCCTGTTACTTGTATGGTACATCACCATAACTAAAGCTTATGATGACGTCGATGATAACCAATACAATGTGTTATTGAATAGCAATGAAGAATTGCAAATATTTGTGAAATGCTTAATAGATCAAGGGCCTTGCAAAAATGACTTTACTAAACATATCAAAGGTAAAATCCTACTGCTATTATAAATGTGAATGTTTGTGAGGATATATGGATTGTTGTTGATTGATTGATTTTTGACGTGAAACGTCTTTAAAATCGCGCCGAAACATACGGGTACCAGGTTTAAAAACTGGACCGTAACGAAAAGGTCTATATCATCGTACCTTAATAATTAAAAAACTATTAGTCTTAGAAACAAAAATGTGGTGTAAATATTTCACTTATATAGTCAGCTCGCTGTTATGACATTGAGTTCGTGTCGGGGTCAAGCGGGGCGGCGGGGGAGGGATACTGCGATAACTGTGCGAAACCGGCGCTCACGCTTGTTTCTATTCAGTGTAACTCGTGACTCCGACTTTATAGCGTGGTGATTCTTTCGTGTGTTTGTTGTTTCTATTACGTACCTGTTCTTTTTTATTAAAATACTTAAAACAGCGTCCATCTTGTTTTCATTTCAATCTTTTACTTTAAAAGCGATTCGCTAACATAGACGTTTCACGTTAAAACCAACGGCCGTGTGCCCCGACACAGCCCCACCCGCTTTTTTTTGTTACTCTATCACGCAAAACTATCGCTCGGATTTTGATGAAATTTGGCATGGTAGTAGTTTTTAGCTCTGGCTCTGGACATAGACGAATTTTTATAACGCTTTTATTAGTTTCACCTGTATGTTTGCTTGCTTGCTTGCTTGTTTGTTTGTTTGTAACCGACTCCTTTGGGCTCGATTTTGTCCTACTTTGAACGATCAGATTTAATTCAAACTTTGCACACCTGTCAAAGACCGATGACAATGCAATAATTCGATTTAATTTAATTTTATAAATTAAAAAAAATAATTAAAAATTTAAATTATAAATTATTATAATAAATAATCATGCGTGCAGTTCCAGGCTTACTTTTTGGCAAATCGTGCTAAAAAGCAAAAAATAAATTATAGTTTAAAAAAACTAAAAAATCACGCTTTTATAGAAAATCTAACTAAAAAATAAAAAATAAAATTTTATAAATTTGGATTAAGAATATTGTAAATGAAAAATAAATGTTTATTATTGTAAAAAAGCGTGGGGTGCATAGTGTCAATAGTTATAAACATTTTATTGGCAGATACGAGTATGAGAAGGATCTTCACTTTGATAATATCTTTAAAATCACTTTAAACGGAATCTGACCGTTTGAAGTGGATCAAAATCAAGTCCACTGGAGTCGGTTACATACAAACAAACGTACAGGTGAAGACACTGCACCCCACGCTTTTTTACAATAATAAACATTTATTTTTCATTTACACTATTCTTAATTCAAATTTATTAAATTTTATTTTTTATTTTTTAGTTAGATTTTCTATAAAAGCGTGTTTTTTTAGTTTTTTTTAATAAAATTTATTCTATGGTTATCATGCTGTAATGACAATTTGAGGCGTAAAAGCTCCATCTAGTGGCCAATTAGATAGATTTACTTTTAATTGGAGTATAAATTTATTTTCTTTTTCTATAGTTCAGCAGTTTAGTACCAGTTTCATGGAAAAAAAAGTTACTTGGGGTGTGAAATAGATCCCTCTATAGTATATTTATATTTATACTATGAAAAATAATTATTGTTTTTGGTTTTTGTTACGTGAAAGTGACATCTATCATTTATCTGTTAATCTATTGCGTTTCCAAACACACTAGTTATTAATTTCTTTACGTAATTGGCCTCACCACTGATAGGTGTCGCTTTTCCGCTAACGACCACTAGGGCAATTTATTGAACAATAGGTTTGTTTATATTTAATTAATTATATTTTATCCCCGAGTTTTATGTATAATATTATTGCTTTTTGGTTTCTATGTTCACAAGTTATAATAAATACTTTTTGTAGTCACGTATTTTGATTACCAGGCAGTAAATGTGTGGCGGCTTGCCGATCTCTTTAGTATGCACGGAGTTTTGGGGGAGAAAAATCGATCTAGCTAGGTCTTATCCCTATAAACTGCGCATTTTTAAGCTATATATATATTTTTTTATTTCATCGTGCAACAATATATCAATAATTACGACTTTCTTACGTCAGTCTGATTGGCAGCATGGTATGCGTACATATGTATAATTTTTGCATTGTTTGCAAATTTGGATCTTACCGGGATTTGAACCCACCACATTTTTTTGATTCTTATTATTTCTTTTTTTTTATTTATTTTATCTCATATTTATGTCATAAATATTATTTTCTAAATGACTCCCCTTTTAAATTCGGCTAAAATTTTTACTATTTCTCTACACAATCATCATAATTTTGAAGTCGTTAACAGCCAACTTAAACGTAAGCTCTATAAAATAATTATTTATCAGGTTATTGTTTGGGCTGGTACCGACATCAAAATAATGAAGATTGTGTAGAGGAATTGTTTAAATTTCAGCCGAAATTAAAAGGGGAATTCAACAATAAAAGGTACACAAAAAGGTTTCATACTTTTTTGTGTATTTTTACTTTGGAAGTCGGTTTTATAATAATGAATTGTAGCTAGGGAGCTAGTGGCAATTTTATAGATAGTGAAATTAAAGCTGGCAGAAGTCAGGATAGTAAGAGTTTTTATAAAAGTTATTTTTTGTGTTGATAATAGTAGGTATATAATTTCATCGTTTTTGACGTGAAACGTCTTTAAAATCGCGCCGAAACATACGGGTACCAGGTTTAAAAACTGGACCGTAACGAAAAGGTCTATATCATCGTACCTTAATAATTAAAAAACTATTAGTCTTAGAAACAAAAATGTGGTGTAAATATTTCACTTATATAGTCAGCTCGCTGTTATGACATTGAGTTCGTGTCCCCCGACAAGCGGGGCGGCGGGGGAGGGATACTGCGATAACTGTGCGAAACCGGCGCTCACGCTTGTTTCTATTCAGTGTAACTCGTGACTCCGACTTTATAGCGTGGTGATTCTTTCGTGTGTTTGTTGTTTCTATTACGTACCTGTTCTTTTTTATTAAAATACTTAAAACAGCGTCCATCTTGTTTTCATTTCAATCTTTTACTTTAAAAGCGATTCGCTAACATAGACGTTTCACGTTAAAACCAACGGCCGTGTGCTCCGACACAGCCCCATCCGCTTTTTTTAAATAATTATTTTTGTGTTTCATGGAGTATTTAATAACATACAATTGATGGTGGAAATGTATAATAATTTTGGTCAGTTTTTTACATAAAATTTCTAACTTATTATTTATTTAAAAAAAAGCTTCCTGAGCTGGCCACTTTTTTTCTCTAAGTCACATGGTTGCAGACTACATTATGCTTAGTATCAACAACGATGATATCCCTAAATTGCCACCAACTCCCTAACTATTGTTTTTAATTTGAAAAAAAAAACAGGTCACATGGCTCAATTCTACGCGGACGGCTGCGAGGAGTGCGACACAAGACAGAAGCATTACGCTCGGCTGATCTACCTCATACTAAAGACCGACTACCCCGACCTGTACGAGGCGCTTGAGGCCAAGTACGACGACCCCCAGAAAAACGGAATTAAGAAGATCAACGAGAAGTTGATCAAATTTAGAAAATAACAGGAACAACTACTAAAGACGCGTTTGGATCGTGAAAGTTTGCAAAAATGTATGGATGTGTGGATATTTGTTACTCTGTCGCGCAATAACTACTGAACGGATTTGAATGACACTGGGTATACGTTTGCCCGGGATTATATTTTGCACGTACAAGTCACGGGCAACATCTAGATTGACTTAAATTGGCTGTTCTTTGGTCGATATTGCGACCGGAATAAACCAAGTTCTACAAAAACGTACAATTGTAATCTGTAAAATGATAAAAAAAAATTATTAAAAAAATCCAAAATCTCTTCGCCCAAAATTTACAAAAAGAAAAAAGTTTCGAACATATGTGGTTTTATAGTAAATAATTGTAATTAGTAAAAAATATATAAGTATTATATTTTTAGGACTTGGGAATAAAAAGTTATGAATCTCCGAATATCAGAGAATTCATGTGCCAATGTGTACTCGTATTTACCTGTGGTAACCGTTGTCATCATATCTGTTTAATATATTGTTATCATGCTGTAAATTCTCTATTTGAGGCGTAAAAGCTCCATCTAGTGGCCCATTAGATAGATTTATTTTTAAATTGGAATATATAGTAATTTTCATTTTCTATAGTGCAGCAGTTTAGTTCTAGTTTTATGAAAAAAATGTTACTTGGTTTGTGAAATAGATCCCTCTATACTATATTTATATTTAATCTAAGAAAAATAATTATTATGTTTTTGGTTTTCGTAACGTGAAAGCGACATCTATCATTTATCTGTTAGAATATTGCGTTTCCAAACAAACTAATAATTAATTTCATTACGTATTTGACATCACCACTAGTAGATGTCGCTTTTCCGCAAACCGCTACTAGGGCAATTTATTGAAGAAAAGGTTAGTTTATATTTAATTAATTATCTTTTATCCCCTGACTTTGATGTATGATATTATTGCTTGTTTTGTTCCTTTGTTCATAAAGTACAACTTACAATAAATACTTTTTGTAGCCACGTATTTTAATTACCAGGCAGTAAATGTATGGCGACTTGCCGATCTCCTTTATAGATAAACGGTATAAGGGACTGTGCGCTCGATAGAACTGAAAATTGGAGTTATTTGGAACCATTTTTCTCAGTCATAGTCGTATTGAAAATTTCAAAAAATATATGTTATTCTGCTTTATATTTAGCCGGGGATGGTTTTTTTTTATAAATAGAATTTTTTATTTATATATTAATTAAAAAATCTGCTAAGTCCAGCCGTTTTCTTAAAGTTTAAACCTTTTTTCTCTTCTTCTATAAGTCACACGAGTATGATAAATATTTCAGTATTTTGTAAGACAAGACTCAAGGGAAGGCCGTGTCAGTTTTTGCAAATTTATCCGGTCGGCGCGATACCCCCTTGTCGCCTACATAATCAGTATGGTGCTTGACGCTCAAGGGCACTGGCGTTATACAGAGGCTTAGCTTGTATCGTAGATAAGATAAGTAGGATGTAAGATGGTTCGTTCACTAAAAGCTCAATTTTATTACTAGGAACGTGCGATATGTATACGTGGGTGTATAATTCTGTCAGATGCTGGTGGTGCTTTAAATATCGGGGGACCAGCATAAATTAAGTTTTTTTCCAAAAACTAATTGATGCTATTAATGAAATCTATGAAAAGATAAAGGAACTTAAAAGTATAATATATTAATATGTACAAACACAATGACAGAGATCACATATTTGTAAGTTTAGTCAAATCTAATAGTTCATGACTGTGATGCTAGATGGCGCTATGTTACCTTTTGATCTAAAAAATCTATATTCCTTACAGACATGTATAAATAATGATGTATTAAATTAATTTGTAATAAAATACCTACGTTCAATGTGTAACCTACTAATAATTTTAAAATTACGCAAAGTACCTTAAGTACTTAGCAAGGATGCATGTCTATTTTTTAATAATGCGACATATATTATTATTATGGCATAGGTATTCAGTTACTCATATCAGAGTTTTGTGCACCAATATCAATGTCTTTGAAATTTTGCTATTGCCAAAATTATATTCGTGATCATCATCATCATCACTATGATATATTTAATGCTTACTGCTACATTTTTTCTGCCGACTACTACAATAGATAATAATAATAATTTAATAATATAGTATCCAATCATTATTATCACTGGTATCACTGGTTGGTGGTTTAGTAGGTCCACATATCGGAAATGCTTATTTGGGGAAATCCCACGGCCTCTCAGAAAAGTGGCATAAAATAACGCTTGAGTTTGTTTTGCCGAGAGAGTGAGAATATTAGAGCTCCAGCTTTTTTGTATTTATAACTTTCTTGAAATGTGTTAATAATAATATAATAAATATACTTAACTAAAACGAGAAAAAATATTATTTTTAAATAAAAAATTAAAACCGACTTCCAAAGTAAAAATTCACAAAAAAGTATGAAATATACAATATGATGTGTATTAAATATGTGTATAATATAATAAAAATCTTAAATATATGTATAGCATTAAATATACTTCCCTTTTTCTGGTACCTGTAACACAAGTTCTTCGGATACTTAGCACGGGTCCAGATTGACGTGGTGTGAAGCGTCCATAGATATTATTATAGAAAATAAAGAATTAAATTATTAAAATACAATATAGATCCAAATAATAAACTAAAAATTAATACTAAAACAAAGAAGGCTTATCTACAAATATGACCATCTCTAAAAATATATATAAATAAAAAAACGTCTCCAGGTCGTCCCCATCTGGTAGAGTACCTAGCAAACTGATAGCATTGTTTCGTTGGATAGCAATGGCTATCCGTTGTGCCAGGTAGTTCCCGGCTCTGGGGTCTCGGTGGCTTCAGTAAGCTTTTTTGATATTTCTTTAAAAAGCTTATGTGCGCTCGGACCCCATGCGCCTCATGAGAAAGATTCTCATACTTGCGCCGCTTGAGGTTCTCTGCTTTGTTTGTAGCTGCGCCCGCACAGTTCGAGGTGCCTTGGACATGGGGCAGAGCAAGAGTATCGACACAAGTAGCGTCCCACACAAGAGCCCGTCCCACACTCCATGGAAACAGGGTCATTCCATCAGGTCTCTTACCAACGTCGCGCACCAGACCGGAGAGCCCGACGAATGAGGTCATTCAGGCTGTGATGCCAGGAAAAGCTTTTGGGAAAATGTGTTCTCGGGCACATTTCTGCTGGCACTAGCAATGTCGCAGGCGGCGTCGACCTCGTCCACAAAAGGAATAATTAAGGTGCAAGATGAGCACTCTAATATTTTCTAAATTACTGAGTGGTTTGCGTGGACTGAGGACAAGAAAGCCGGTAAGGCTTCGTCAGACGTCGACGTCTAAACGTTTGAGGAGTTGGGGGAACTTCCAAAGTTGGCAACACCGCAAAATATACGTAAATTTTGGAACAAATAAGAAATATCGAATTAAGGTAAAAGCCATGTAACAGTTAATTTGGAGAGGGCGGTCTAAAGTTTCACTAAAATTTTGTAATTTATTGTTTATAAAATCCGGAAGAAGATAACCTTTTTCGATAACTGATATTGTGGGGCTACTTCTTTGAACCTGATATAATGGCTTCTCTGTCCTGGCAATTATCAGGGACAAAAAGTTCGCATTTCCCAAAGTTCAATTCTGGGCCGATGTTTTGGAATGCATGGATTAGTGTACGAAAATCAGAGAGTACAGTAGATGCATTGCTTGCAATGGTCCCATCATCCAAATACCAAACGTTGAATTTCGAATTTAGAAGATCGATCGCCGGGTATATGTGAAGACTGAAAATTGCTGGACCTAAAGGGTCGCCCTGTTGGCAAACAAATTCTAATGAGATGAGATGATTTTTATAAATAAGTTTGGTGGGCTCCTTATAGCATTGAAGCATAAAGGGCAAAATGGCAGGCGCTTTGGCTTTTATTTGGGCCAACATGGCCGACCCTGTTAACTGAATTGAATGCGTTTTTAACGACCCTACATCTTGGCTGCTGCTTAACATTCGTTTATAACTTTAATCAAAAATATTAGAACTAGCCTCATGTAAGCACAAAAAAACTTTAAAATAAAAATAAATAAAATATAACAAAGTAATAATAATAATAATGATAATAACCCCCCCGGGGGCTACCATGACGTGGTGGGGGGGCTTAGGAAAGGCATGAACTGCATAAGGGTCACTAACACCTAGACCCAGTAACACCACAGTCAATAAGACCACGAACATCTCGGCTACGCTAAAATAAATAAAACCACTAAGATCTCGGTTATATCCTTCCCAACTAACGGCCCCAAGCCCCAACGAAGAAGAAGAGGAAGAGAAGAAACAAGAACAAAGAACAAGAAATATACCCCAGGCGAGTACCAGAGAAAAGAGCAATGGAGAATCCCACCCCGGGATTTCGGGTCCGGGCTGCCCTACGTATTCTGGGGAGGCACCGTGTCGCACAATGATATCACCCTTCATAATCGAGACAACTCATCATCTCGACTCTCACCAATATCATCACTTTTTTCATCGCTACCATCATCCCCAGCTTCATATCTCATTGCAAACGAATCCAGTTCATCAAATTCATCATTATGCAAGAGGCTATCCCAGCCAGAGATACTGCATCAGCCCACACTAAAGGGTGCAAACGTAAAAAATGGAGTAAAGAAATTAATGCTTATATAATGCACCAATATTACATACTAACCAAATCAGGAACGGATACTAAATCATACGTCACTCAATTACATACTCGCTTTTCATCAGAATTTCCTGATATGGCCGCTACAAAACAAAGAGTAAGTGATAAAAGACGTGCAATAGTTCAAAGACAACTCTTACCCTATGAGGAACTTTTAAATATTAAAAAGAAAGTAGAAATCATATTACAAAACGAATCAGGTAACAGCGTAAGTACAGCAGAATGCAGACAATTTTAAAGAATGAGGTGATCAAATGAAATTAATGAAATAATCATGAGAAGTTACTACCAAATTACAACTAGAAACTGACCTTACAACTTACAGACCCTTGGTACATAAAGAAATAATCACTAAATGCCCCTCTATAGTCCACCTTTCGATCCAAAGAATTGCAGATATATGTAGGTCTATAGTCAATAACCACCTTCTAACAAATGACCACCTAAATAGAATCTGAGAAGAAGTAAGATAGGAACTAGATACATACACAGCTCAAATTACAGAAAACACTACACAACTGATGGAGGACGACCGACCTATAATACAACACACAATCGATGACAACACTGGAATGTGAACACACTAATGCAAATAAATCCTACTGACCAAAGCCTGAGCTCTCATCAAGTTCACAATAATTTTGAAAAACTACCTACTGTCTCGCAGAAACAAATAGAAGACTTATTTTCTGAAATGTTTCATACATTTAAAGACATGTACCCAACTACACGACCATCACTACCTAAACTAAAAACTTCCAAAAAACTAGCTTTGATTATCAGTCACCTAAATACAACTATACTACCTAATTTACTCAATAATGACACAGATTTCAACACACTTCAGACTTATATATACACTGCAGCTTACACTTCAATCACTTCATCTGGTGTAAAAATAAAACATAATGTATGCAGCAACAACATATGTCCTATACCGTCCTGGCAAAAACGGCTTGAAAACAAAATAAGTAACCTTAGAAAAAGTATTGGTAGACTTACTGAATATAGTAGGGGTATCAGATCAACTCGCTTTGAAAAATACATCCACAAAATAAAAGAACAATACACAATACATACACAGCACGAAACAGAAAACACTGACATGATACACTTTTTAGATACACTTAAACAAAACTTAACGCACTATCAAACCACTTAAAAAGATACAAAGAATGTACATTAAGAAAAACACAAAATAAACAGTTTAGTAATAATGAAAAATTATTTTATAGAAAACTTACACAGCAACAAATCAATTCAGAAGATAGTTCAGACAAAGTTACACCTACACCTGAATCCATGCATACATTTTGGTCACAAATTTGGTCTAACCCAGTTGAGCATGAACCAAACAACTGGATTGAAGAAGATAAGGATAGGTTTACAGACTTACCAGAAATGACCTTTGAATAAATACACATAGACCTACCCCGAGGACTAGGAAAGTGATGAAAGTGAGGAACATCGGCGGACGCGACGACGGGCGGAGTCCTTCGACACCGAACCGCCGGCGGGTCCAGACGACCCTCCTTTCATCATGGAGGAGTTGAAGAGAGCCGTAAGGACCTTCAACCCCAAAAAGGCCCCCGGGGCGGACGGACTCACGTCTGACATTTGCCAACACGCTGTAGAATGTAACCCGGAATGGTTCCTTGCTCTGCTGAACAGGTGCCTCACTGTCGCCTGCTTTCCCAAACAGTGGAAGCAGGCGACCGTGGGGGTGCTAACGAAGCCGGGCAGGGAATCGTATCGGGTACCAAAAGCTTATCGACCGATCGGCCTCCTGCCTGTTCTCGGCAAAATCTTCGAGAAGATGCTGGTCGCCCGACTCAGGTTCTACCTGCTGCCCAAGATTAGCCCTAACCAATATGGCTTCATGCCCCAAAGAAGCACCGAAGACGCCCTCTATAGGCTGGTGAACCACATCAGAAAGCAGAGGGAGGAGAAGAAAATTTCTGTTGTGGTTTCGCTGGATATAGAGAGGGCCTTCGATAGTGCTTGGTGGCCAGCCATAAAGGTTAGATTGGCTGAGGTTGGGTGTCCGGGGAACCTGAGGCGGGTGTTCAGCAGCTACCTGAGTGAAAGAAGAGTGAGAGTGAGGTATGCTGGAATGGAAGTGAGTAGGGAGACCAACAAGGGGTGCGTGCAGGGGTCTATAGGTGGACCAATCCTGTGGGACCTCTTGTTGGACCCCCTGCTATGGATGTTAGAGGAGATGAATGTTTTTAACCAGGCTTTCGCTGACGACTTCGTCCTAGTGTTCGAGGGAGATACGGCTCTCGAAATTGAGAGGAAAACCAACAGAGCTTTGGAAAAAATTAGGAAATGGGGGGAGCTGAACAAGCTGAAGTTCGCCCCCCATAAAACATGTGCACTATTGTCCACGCAGAAACTAAGATACGACGTGCCGTGACTCGTTATGGGGGATGTCGATCTTCAATACTATGACGACATAAACGTACTGGGCCTAACGATAGACAGAGGTATCACTTTTAACGCCCACGTAACCAACGTAAGCAAAAAGGCCATAAATAGATATAAGCAGTTAGCCAAAGCTGCTAGAGTAGGATGGGGGCTTAACCCCCAGATAGTTAAGACTATATATATTGCCGTAATAGAGCTGACTATAATGTATGCATCAACAGCGTGGGCACCCACCGTGGAAAAGATGGGGGTCCAAAAAAGGCTCAACTCCGTTCAACGGGGTTTTGCCCAGAAAATCTGCAGAGCGTATCGGACCGTCTCCCTGAACTCTGCGATGCTGTTGGCTAGGATACTCCCTCTCGATCTCAGGATACTCGAAACTTCGAGGCTCTATGAGATTAAGAAAGGGGTACCACACCCGGTGTTAAGAGACAGGGCGGTGGAACGAATGGCTCCAGCGATTGAGGACCCACATCTGGCAGAGCAGGTAGAGCTGAGGTTCGGGATGGTGGACGAGGACTCATATGCAGACGTGGTTAACAGTCACGTCCATAGGATCTATACGGACGGCAGCAAGATTGAGGGTCGAGTCGGAGCCGCACTCTCCGTATGGAAGGGTGAGGCCGAGACGAAGGCCGTCAAGCTTGCGTTGCCGCCGTATTACACCGTCTTCCAAGCCGAGCTTCTAGCGCTCCAGAGAGCAGTAAGTATAGCCTGCAAGAGTGGAATGGCGAAGGTCGGTATCCTTAGCGATTCCAGATCGGCTCTCCAGGCAGTCACCCTTAGTTCCCCTCATCCCCTGGCAGTGCAAACAAGGGCGGCCCTCCGAAAAGCTGTATCGCAGAGGCGGGAGGTCTCCCTGTTTTGGATTAAGGCGCACGCAGGGCGAGAGGGAATGAGAGGGTTGACGAATTAGCCAAGAAGGCCGCGCTGCGATTGAAAAGGAAACCTGACTACGATCTGTGTCCTGTTTCATTCGTCAAGCGTATCTTAAGAGAGGATACGGTTGAGGAATGGGACAGGAGATACGAAGTGGGAGGGACGGCCGGAGTCACGAATCTCTTTTTCCCAAGCGCTGCTGCTGCATACAAGATAGTCATTAAAATAGACATCACACACTACACCACACAGATTCTGACCGAACACGGCGGATTCGCCTTCTACTTGAACAGATTCAAGCTGAGGGAGGATCCGTCGTGTTCCTGTCAGGAGTTGAGGAGACAGTTCCTCACCTGTTACTGGAGTGCCCAATTTTTGCTAGCAATAGATATGATATTGAGCAGAAATTGGGCACATCCGTGACGGGTGAGAATCTGCCTTCCATCCTGGGGGGAAAAAAGAGGGACATCTTCCTCTCGTACTGTATATGTGAATAAAAGAAACTGTGATAAACTTGTGTGATAATAGTTAAGTTCTAATGTATATACTGTGATACTAGGATAGTCTATTTGTTCTGTGCCGTCCTTTTTATTGATTATATTTTTTAATTGTATTTTATAGAGTCATTTTATTGTTAAATGTGTTGAATTGAATCATTGCCTGGAATTAATATTTTATTAGAATTAATAATATTGGAATTATTATTATTATTGAATTATTATTATTAGTATTTTATTGTCATGTATGTATTTAACGGTAGCTAAATAAGAAAAATTATTAAAGTCTGTTAAAAAAGGTATTGAACTGTAAAACGAAGAATAAACAAAAATGTAGTAGTTTTAAGAAAAGGAAAAAGAAATAAAAAATGATAAATAATAAAAAAACAAAAACAGAAAACAACAAGCCCTGATTATGTTGGGGGGACGAAAAAAAAAATACACAGACCAGATCAAAACTGTTATTAATAAGTCACACAATTGGAAGGCCACAGGCTCCGATAACATACACAACTTCTGGTACAAGAAGCTCTTGTGCACACATACACTATACACAAACACATTAATACATTCATACAATCACCTGAAACGATGCCACTATACATCACATAAGGGATCACTTATATGCTCCCAAAAGATAAATTAGATGCAACAAACCCAGCAAAGTACCGACCTATAACTTGCCTACAAACTATCTACAAAATCATTACAGCTTGCCTAAGTGAATTAATATACACTCATATACACAAAAATAACATACTAGCAGAAGAACAAAAAGGTTGCCGCAAAAACAGTCAAGGATGTAAAGAACAACTTATAATTGACTCTGTAGCATCACAGCAAGCACTGAAACAAAAACGTAGTATCTATACAATGTACATAGATTACAAGAAGGCCTATGATTCTGTCCCGCATTCCTGGCTTATCTAAATACTTCAGCATTATAAAATCAGTCCCATTATCACTAAAAATTTTTAAAATATTATACCACAGTGGAATACCAGATTAAAAATAATTATCGACTATGACAAAACTATTGAAACCGATTTTATCCCAATACGTAGAGGAATATTCCAAGGAGATTATTTAAGCCCCTTATGGTTCTGCTTAGCACTTAACCCACTATCTTCTACATTCTTAATAAAAATAACATAGGATTCAACATTAAATATAACCGACAGCATACATCACTTTCACATCTCATGTACATGGATGACATCAAATTCTTTGCAAACACACAAAAGGACATACACACACTGGCTGATCTGACACAAATATTTTCAAACAACATACGTATGGAGCTTGGGATAGATAAATGTAAAATTCAAGCGGTAAAAAAGGAAATAGTAGAGCACACATCATACAAACTAAATAATGACGATATTATTGAGCCTGTGGATCCAGTGGATGGCTATAAATATTAAGATTACTCTCAGTCACAACAAATACATCATAAAGATACAAAGAACAAAGATACACTGCAACAAAATTTAGAGAAAGATTACACAAAATTCTGCACACACATCTTAACGCAAAAATTCAACTAAAGCCATAAATACATACGCCATAGCCATACTCACCAACTCATTTGGTATCATACGCTGGAATCAAACCGAACTTAAGGCTCTACAAAGAATTGTTAGCACAACCATGACTAAACACAGGAAACACCATCCAAGGGCCTGCATTCATAGACTAATTTTACCTAAAATTGAAGGTGGGCGAGGGTTCATAGACATAGTAAACTTACACAACAAACAAATAACACTACTCAGAAAATTCTTTCAAAGTCATGCTCATACATCAACACTCCACAACGCTGTATGCCAGGCAGACACTTACACACCACTACAGCTCGTAACAAATAAACAAATACACATTTATACAAACCAGGAAAAGATTGATACATGGATAAAAAAATCGTTACATGGTCGGCATCGACTTGATTTAACCAATAACGCCGTTGATAGAATAGCATCAAACGCATGGCTAAAACAAGGCGAGCTGTTTCCTGAAAAGGAAGGTTATATGCAAGCTATACAGGACCAAGTTATTGACACAAAAAATACAGGAAACACATAATTAGAGAGAGGACTGATGGCAGCGACCATTGCCGCCACTGCCACAAGCAACCAGAAACTATACAACACATAACCGCCGCTTTTTCATCCATCACACAAACAGATTACAAACACAGACATGACCAAGTAGCAGCAATCATACATCAGACACTCGCACTCAAGCACAACCTCATCACAGACAAAACTCCATACTACAAATACACACCACAAATCATACTAGACTCACCTGACTACAAACTATACTGGGACAGGACAATATTGACAGACAAGACCGTTCATCACAACAGACCTGACATAATACTTCATGACAAACTAAATAGAATCGTTTACCTCATAGATATCGCCATACCTAATTCACATAACCTCACTACCACACACACAAATAAAGTCACAAAATACACAGACTTGTCGATAGAGCTGAAATCACAGTGGCAAGTTAACACAGTTAAAACCATACCAATAGTAATATCAAGTACAGGCATCTTTCCAAAAACATTACATACTAGTCTGCACACACTGAACATTCACCCACTTACTTATATTACATTACAAAAAGCTGTAATTCTAAATACGTGTCGAATTGTCCGAAAATTCTTGTCTATTAATTAGCATCATATTTTACCTGAAGTTGTTTGGCCACAAGCCCGCAACTTCAGTAACAACCCACAAAGGAGAATAGAAAATATAAAATAATAATAATAATAATAATAAAACACTATTGCTCACAAATTACAAAATAATAGACTCAATAAAAAAGTAAATGTAAAATTCAATTTTATAGGACGAACTGCGCGCGCACGTAATTTCTTCTCAAAAACGGTCTGAAGGTGTCGTAGCCCCAGTCGTAGCAATCGCCGCCGTCACCTTAGGTACGAACGAGCTTCGTTGGTTATCGTCGCTATGCAAAATAGATTACTATTTTCGCAGGAGAATTGGTATGTGGAGGCCTGCTCACGAAAACACATATAAATCCACATTTATAATAAAGGTCGAAGCTCTTTTGAAAGAGCTGAGTGCCAGATAATATTTTAATTTGCATTTTAAAGTTGAGCATTCAAAAATACGTCCATTCTCAACTTGACATTCTTGACGTCCCCTCGTCCTTTCTTAAATGAAAATTAAATCAATTTAGAATTTCTAAACTGGCGTACATTTTTTTTCTTCCAAATTAATATGGGTGTCCTTTTTCAGTTTTTTGGGGGTGCTGATTACAAAATGACATGAGTACTAATTTAAAAGTTCTTGGGGACACTGATTAGGATTGAGATTGAGATGATTGAGAAAATAAAATACGGAGTAACTTGGGGGGAGGAAATTTTTATTCTTTTTTCAGTAAGATGCACCGTTTCTGAGATAGAAGCGATTATAGAAAAAATATGATGAAAAATGTCTACTTTGAGATACGAGCGATGTATAAAGCCATAGAAATGTTGAAAAAGTCAGTATTTTCAAATTCTATTTTCTCCAATGACGAAGAAAATTGTGGTTGCGGGGTTACTGAGGGAGAGGAGATAGAAGAATTTTACAAAAATTAAAAAACGTCCCGCGCTGGGCCTAGACAGCGCAGGGGGGCGTCCCCCCGGGTGGCGGATGGGCTAAGTCCAATGGACTCACCGACCAACGTAGGATGTGGTCCTCCAGATTTTGGGGGTTGTGCGGCGGGTGAACACGTAAAAAACTACAAGTTACGGAACTGACACTAGAAAAAAAAATGATCCGATCCCAAACTCGACGACAAACGGAAAGGTTTAATGGTTCTTCGATTGGCCTCATGGAATATTAGAAGTTTTTATAGGCTTAGTGCAATGTATCAGGTATCCAGAGAGTTACAAAGGTATAAAATTAGTATTCTAACAATACAAGAAATAAGATGGCCGGGATAGGGTGAATGCACATAAGAAGATGGTAGCGTTCTATTTTACAGCGGCGCATGTAGTAATCGTGTAAATGGCACGGGCTTCATTGTTCTGTAAAAGTTACTGGATAGTGTTATAAATTTCGAAGCAATATCAGATAGAATGTGTACAACAATAGTAAATGCATACGCACCAACGGAGGTAACTGACGATCAGACAAAAGATGCTTTTTATGAGGAGCTGGAACGCGTAAACGACATGATTCCTGATTACGATGCGAAAATAATAGTAGGCGATGCCACTATTACAATTTGACGAAGTAAGGCAAGCAATTGCTAAACTAAAAAATAATAAATATCCAGGTTGATAAAATCCCTTCAGAAATCTGGAAGTATAGTGGAAAAATGGTACACGCTAGGCTATATGATTTGTTATGCAAAATCTGGCATGCGACCTGGCATGCGATTTCTTATGTTTAAGCGAATATTGTTCATTGTTTTAAACACTTACGGATTGTGTCGCGGTGCACTTTTCTTTTTCCCGACATTTCGGCTACTTTCCAGCAGCCGTGGTCACGGGAGGACTGAGGTGTCAATTGTCCTATTTGTTGAAGTTGTTCAAACTACCCGAAGATTCTTCAATTATTATTTGTGTTTCGATCCACGCAAAACATACTAACAGTATCTTGAAGCCGCGGTGATTTTAAATTACATTTTATTTTGTTAATTATTAGAACCCAACTAGATGACAGCACCCAGCCATCTTCTCGGTTAAAATTAGGGTACTTTTTAATTTCTATAGCCTCGCGTATCATTCTTAATATATATATCAATTCGATAACGGTGTTCCTTTGCCAGTACTTGTTTGCCAGGCTTATCAATTAATATTATGTGATGGTGAGGTTGATCTAGTGTGTGTTCGCAAATTGCAGATTTATTGTTGCGACGGTGTTTAACATCTGCGATGCGCTGAAACCTTACCAGCTAAGTGAAACACTGCAATTATCTGTCCCATACTTAAAAGGGGTCTAGGAAGAAATGTGCGAATTACCGCAGAATTGCTTTTTTATCAACAGCATGCAATATACATTCGTACGTGCTCCTAAAGCGATTCTAGTCGCTTTAGGAGCACGTACGAAATATATGCTTGCTGCCATATGCTGAGGAATTGTTAGGGGACTATCAATGTGATTTTAGGGGAAGCCGAAGTACGATGGACCAAATCTTTCTGCTAAAGCAGTTGATGGAGAAGAAATGGGAATATGCATAGAACATTCATTTGTTATTCGTTTTCTTCGCTAAGGCGTATGACAGTATAGATCGTTCTTCTCTATATACAATACTAAGGAACTTTCAGATCCCTGAAAAACTTGATCAGAACAGCATCCAACAAGAGTAATACTGCATTACTCTTGTCAGTGTGGACAGATCGTATACAGAAATATTTAACATAAAGACTGGACTGAAGCAGGGAGACGCTCTATCGCCTATGTTATTCAATTTGGCGCTAGAATTAGGAAGATTACGAATCTTGACGATGGTGTGCTGCTTAATGGAAAACATCAGGTGATAGGTTATGCTCTTGTGGGTGACAAAAAGTGTGATGTAGAGGATGCGGTAAAGGCCCTGGAGATGGAAGCTACAAAAGTGGGGCTTAGAATCAATCACAGTAAAACAGAATATTTGCACATGCGGCGATATAAAGACAAGCGACGGCCACCAGAAGATCTTAAAGTAGATAACATCATCTACAATGTAACTGCTAAGTTTAAATGCCTTGGCTGCGCTGTAACCGATACGAACTCTAGGGTGGATGAAATTGATATCCGAGTCCAAAGTACTCTTCGATGCAGTGCAGCGCTCCATGAAATTTTAGTGTCCAATATTCTAAGTAAAGATACGAAAATACGAATATATAAAACTGTTATTCGACCTATACTCATATACGGTTGTGAAACTTGGACTCTAACCCAAAAGGAGGAAACGAAGCACTTAGTGGGCGAAAAAAATAATAATGCGTTAGATTCTAGGTCCGACAAGGGATAAAGACGGCAGCTGGAGGCCAAGAAAAAACCGCGAAATTGAAGACCTGGTGGCGACGCCCAATATTATCGGAGAATACAAATCCTACCGAATTCACTGGCTCGGTCACGTAGAGCGAATGAAAGATGATAGAGTGGCAAAAAGAGCATTTTTGGGGCGAGGGACCGGAAGACCGGTGGAACGCCCAAGGTATCCCTGGAGGGACGAGGTGGAGAGGGACTTGAGGACGTTGCGAGCGGAGACCTGGCAGGATGTCGCACAGGACCGGAGGAAATGGCGTACTCTAGTGTCAAGAAGCCAAGACTCAAAATACATCCGTATGTAAGGACCTAAGATATAAATGATTTTTTATATTAGGTCCTTACATATGAAATTGGCGTGATCTCAAATATATCTTCTTTGGTTAGGAATTCCAATTTCAAATTTATACCGCTATTTACTAATGCATTTGTGTTTCGAAAACCGTAATTCATTTGTTTTTTCTTCTTTTGGTTTTTTCTTTGCGTCACTCTGCGTACAAAATGGAAAAACTTGAAATATCGTATTATTTTCGAGTAGGAGTTCCACCGTGGCACCAGTACGGCAGAAATAGCTCGAAGGATTAATGATGTGTATGGCAGCGGTGTCGCAAAAGGAAACACAGTGCGGTTTTGGTTCCAACGTTTTCGTTCTGATATTTCGTTCTGCAGAACAAGCCCCGTAGACGGCCGGAGACCAATGTTGATAATGAAGAATTGAAAGCTATTGTGGAAGTGGATCCATCGCAAACCACGTCCGAGTTAGCTGCAGGCTACGGTGTTAGTGATAAAACTGTTTTAATCCACCTGAAGCAAATTTGGAAGGTGAAAAAGCTTGAATGGTGGGTACCTCATGAATTGAGTGCAGCAAATCGACAAACGCGCGTCTACTGCTGCGTTACATAACTCAACCGGCACAATAATGTAGGGATTTTAAATCGAATCATTACCTATGATGAAAAGTGGATCCTGTACGATAATCGGAAACGCTCATCGTATTGGCTGAACCCTGGCGAACCAGCTAAAGCCTGCCCCAAGCTAAAAGTGACTCAAAAAAGTTACTTGTAAGCGTTTGGTGGATTAGGGACGGTGTCGTTCACTACAGCTTTCTTAAATCTGGCCAGACGATTACGGTAGACATCTATTGCCAGCAACTGCAAATCATGATGGAAAAACTAGCTGCTAAACAACCGAGGTTGGTCATTAGCTCTAGGCCACAGCTGCTTCAGAACAACGCTAGACCACGCACTGCACAACAGACGGCTACCAAATTAGAGGAGCTTCAATTGGAATGTCTAAGACATCCACCGTACTCCCCGGACCTTGCTCCAATAGATTTCCATTTTTTCGAAATTTGGATAACTTCTTGGAAGGGAAAAAATTCAACTCCGATGGGGCAGTCCAAAGCGCCTTCAAAAATATTATTGATTTCTGTCTGAATGGTTATTTTAGTAAAGGAATCAATTAACTACCTATGAGATGGCAAAAGTTTAATTAAATTAAACTTTAATTAAATAAATATTAATTAATTAAAGAAATTGACTTTATGTTCCTCCTTTACAAAACGACAATTTCATACACAAAAGTGATCATTTATTTTGGTGGTCTAATGTGGAATAAATAAAGGTTATATCAAAGTTTTAAAAACTCTTTAAGTTGCATGGGATCAACTCTCTCTTCTCCCTATATGGGGACACTTGGTACAAATCCGTGACTTTCTTTCAGCAGTTAATTAGTACTTTTTTTGACTGATATTCTGTTGGTTGTTACTTGTTGCAGATTCACAAAGCCCCACGTCTTCCAGTATAATTTTTCAAATAGGATCCATAATATGCAGGAAACTATCGCAAAAAAACGAAAGGGGGAATCAAGTGTTTCCAGTTTCCCGTACTATAAACTATAAGTCAATAGTATTTTTACCAAAGTCATTTTCTTTTGATAAAGACTTAAGAATATTAGTAGAATTAAATGCTGACGCGGTAAAGCTATTGCATAGCATTTTTTATACTTTCTCACAAACAGCTGCTTACGTATTCGTCCGATTTCGGAGCAGGTCGTCTCGTACAGTCGTACCATATTCATACACGTTAAGGTTCAACTAGTCGCGGGCTCGAACTCACTCGTGGACGCAGCCAAAAAGCACACTGTCTCACCTAGCATTGTGTCTAAAAGAGATAGAATCAGATATGAGCAGTTAGCAGCTAGTCTACACGCATACGTCTAGTCGCACGCACACAAATACCGCCGAAGTCTGCTGAACTGAAACGACGTTAGACGATGCACGGCTTTCAACGCCGCACCGCTGTGCCGGTCGGAGTGGGGGATGTTAGGTTTATTTTCGTTACGGAATTTCTTGATTCGGTCGCCGCGCTCAAAGCCCGTGATAAAAGCTATGCAATAAATATAATATGCTTAAAATTAATGAAAAATAAAAAAAAAACATAAAAACTTGGAATACTTATTATGTACTAAGCCTAATGATACGGACTTGGCTAATTAATAAGAATTAAAGAATTTAAAATTATTTTTTTAAAGACCTATTTTATGACACTATTAATCAGTTAAGGTATAAAAACAGAGAATTTTCTCTAAACATCGTATTTTTTATCTTTATTTTATATTTATATTTTTTATATCAACTACCTAATTTCATTACCACTATCACAGTGCTGATGATTGGGTAGCCCGGTGCTATTTATTGGTGATGAGGGTGCTAATGAATGGTGACTGGGTCATTTTTAACCGACTTCCAAAAAAGGAAATGGTTATACGTACGGTATAATAGGTACTTCTCATAGTATTTTATACCGACACGGATATCTTTGAACAATACTTTGCCGTTTGTTGCAAAATTATTTTGTTGTTGTAAAGGTTATTCGAAATTTGCATATCATCAGGTCACCTCATTGGTGACTAAGGCAGTCACCAATGAGGTGACCTGATGATGGGATCCATGATGAATCGAGGGAACTCTTCGAAATTTATATGGAAACATATAGTTATTTCAACTTTTTACCAAGGTATACCCTGGATCTAAAAGTACTGAACAGAACTCCTGAGTCCTTAGAGATAAATGTTTGGGGATTACGGGGTTGTATAAAGAACTGCAAGCATACAACTTACAGTAATCATCATCATCACCAGTCACCACCATTTTCACACGAAACACTAACATATTATTCTCATGACATAGGTACTCAGTTACTCACTACTCTTCAGAGTTTTGTGCACCGATATCACTGTCTTTCAAAATTTTTCTATTACCAAAATTATATTCGTAATCATCATCATCACTATGATATATTTAATGCTTACCGCTACATTTTTCGCCGACTACTACAATAGATAATAATAATTATTTAATAATATAATATCAAATCATTACCATCACTGTTGATTGTTCATTAGGCCGTTTGTTTCCATTGTTCATTAGGTAATGCTTGATTAGGGAAATACCACGGCCTCTCAGAAAACTGGCATAAAATAACGCTTGAATTTGTTTTGTCGAGAGAGTGAGGAGCGGAGGCTTTTTTTGTATTTATAACTTTCTTAAAATGTGTTAATAATAATATAATAAATATTATATAACGAGAAAAATTATTATTTTAATAAACAAAGTAAAAATGCACAAACCGTACCGACTTCAAAGTTATGAAGATTGAGTAGAGAAATACCTAGTTAAAATTTTTGCCGAATTTAAAAAGGGAATTATTTAGAAAAAAAAAAATTTCATGCTTTTTTGTGCATTTTTACTTTGGAAGTCGGTTTTCATTTTTTGTTTAAAAATAATAATCTAGGAGATGTCTTGCTTTATTATAAGAGCGTCCATGACCTAGTGAATAGATCCTTTGAGTCACATGCGTGATCGTGGAGGTTCGATCCCAGGTTGTAGTGTGTACCAATCAGACTTTCTCAATATACTGACGCTAGACTTAGTTTAATTTACCCCCATCTTCTGTGACAATCCTGACAAAATTTCTTTAATCTGTGCTCTCACTACAACGACCGGTCAAGAAGCAGAGCAGATCTCTCTCAGCACGTAGCATCGGCCCCGCACGGCAGCACTTGACTCACTGGAGGCCGTGTAGCAGCAGCACAGTTCTGACTCACTGGGACTCTCTGGCACTGGCGACTCAAGTAAATGACTCAAGATTCGACCTCCAGTAGATGATGATGATGAAATATAGCTGAGAACACTCTCGATCATGTTAGCTTTCATTAAAAAAAACCGCATCCAAATTGGACCTTTCGTTTAGAAGCTACGATGCCAAGGACAGACACACAGACAGACACTTCAAACTTATAACACCCCTCTTTTTTGTAAGGGGTTTAAAAAAAGATTCAAAAATGAATCCCAACAAAATGTAATGCTTTACGCGATTGTAATTTTTGAATTTAATTGTTTGGTGCATCTTGTGAATTTCGTATTTAACTACTAACAGGCTTAATATCAAATACATTTATAAATAAAAACTGTTTATATCTTAAAAGATTTCTTTTATTTTTTCTGGCCAAAAACTGTAACTTAACTGGCGATCTGGCGACGAAACTGACTATCCATGGATAAAAATTTAATTGTTGGTACAAATTATCACTAATTATTCATTATAATTATTTTGTTTGCATAATAACCGTCGTTACTTTTTGTTTAAGTTTACACTTTTTTTATTATTTAAAAAATGTGTTCTTAGTAGCTCACATTGGAATTTAGAATTAACATTCTGTAGGTGGTGTTTGAAGTTTTTTTTGCTGTAGGATTTTTCAAATCCCAAATACTTAACTAATATCATTCCTCTACTGACATTACCTTCATTATTACGGTACAGTTTGATCATGGATGTCACAAACATAAGAATTTTGAATACAAATTTTATAAGGACATTAGCTCGTGCATTAATGACGCAGAAGGACGAGGTTCGAACTGCTTGTTATGTCATCAGAACCTTTTAATTAAAGTGAATAAACACTAGAGTATTCGTAGCGGAGTGCGCGAGCGCAGTGCGATAGGCGACCGGCGAGTAGCGGCCGCCCGACGCCCGCGCATCTCAGTCATTTGTTAAAGAGATCATCTCGCACGCGGTACTAAGTGACCGCGTAAACACTGGAACCTCCACATTGACGCCGGTTCAAGGTTTTCGCGGGACGTGTTCGCGGCAAGGTGCTAACAAAAAGGCCCTCCGACGTCACGTACACAGGCAGCAGCTGACTTCCATTTTTTTATCGAAACTTTATTCCCACTTCACCTTCGGCGAAATATCTTATCGAACTGTCGAAGGTGGGCGACGTAAAAGAATAAATTTATTTCCACGAACTTTCAATACGATGTGTGCGATAAGTGCTAATAGTGAAGAAGGAGGTATGTTATGAGGCTGCATTATGAAGAACCGCAGTCGGGGGGAAGCGATCCGGAATGGGACGAAGCGCGACAAAATCGCTACCAGGATAAAGCAGGATACCCGCAGCGGTAAGACATCTCCCATCCTCGGAACCCGGAACAGGCAGAAGAGATCCGGCTTGGAGGCTGTGAAGCTACACCTTGAGGCCACCGGTGGCACCGGACGCACCTCGCGCTCTGCAACCGCAGTAAGTTCACATTTCAGTTCCAAGTTCACATTTCTGAAAACTCATTCTCTGAAAAACGTTGCGAATGCGAAACCTTTGTTTACATTCTTACTCTACGGGGTCGAACGTGTTGGGTTGGGTTAAGCTATTGAAATGATTTTGAGATAAATGACCAGTAGCTTATGAAATCAGAATCTGCACTAGATTATAATTATATTTTATCTATACTGCAACCACTTGCAAAAGTAGCCTTTAACACCTAAGGCTTAATGGCTTGATGAGAATGTCTGTTTATTATATCAATGTAGTATCGCAGGTCTTCACACACTCATTAACAGTCGATCCAAATTACATTTTAATATAGTTCCTAATGCACGTGCTAGCAGCTACATAGCTTAATAGATATGTACTATTCGGAAGTAACAACGCTGTTTAAATTAACCCCAATGAATAATCACGTGACGATATATTACGATACTTAAACGCAGCAGTCACATTTTTACAT
The DNA here is from genome assembly GCA_963565745.1 of Phengaris arion. NCBI lineage: Eukaryota > Metazoa > Arthropoda > Insecta > Lepidoptera > Lycaenidae > Phengaris > Phengaris arion. The sequence goes on along the minus strand of OY751432.1, from coordinate 32,376,462 downwards.
ACGGGCCGCATAAACCGCGCGATATATCTTCAATCTTTACTATTAAAAAATCTAGTTAGATGGCGTGTTTATTTTTTTCAATATATGAATATAATATGACAAGTATAATATTTTCAATATAATATGACAAGTTCCTCCGCAATCAGGTAATGGAAGTACAGAAGTTATAGACCTCAATTATAATTAAATGTTACAAATTAGTTTCAGGATGTAACGCTGAAACTTCTCTATAGTAGCATATTATCTAATGTAGATGTAACTACATTCTAATTAAGTATTTAGAGGCCGACAACGGTGTCCTATAAACGCGTAGATAAAACGTCGAATGTATCAACCTTAGGCTACTAGATAAAAAAAATACACTCCATACAGAAGGTTATAACTTATAGTTTAATCAAATGTTTACAATTGAATACTGTAAATGGTTACATTATGGCAATCGGTTATCGCCAATTCTAAAAACCATCAATGTCAAATACTGACGATACGGAGAGGACCATGTGATCTGTTTATCGCAGCCGTCGAGATCGTGACGGACGCAGATTACCGATCAGTTCGACTGTATCACCTTCGAGATAATGGAAAACTAACAATAATAAGGATGTTCACAATATCTTGTTAGCTCCTGTTGAAGGCTCCTGAAAGGTGCGAATCGTCCAATTTTCAGAAGGACATTAAAGTTAAGGAAATTATTAGCTACTGAAAATGTAAGACATTCAACTATTTGTCACTAAATTCTATATAAAGTGACTAAGCTGCAGGTATTTTCAAATTCAAGTGCACATTTTTAGCGCCTTTACAGAATACACAAAGAAACATACAAAGTATGACTTTGCCAGGTGTCCAGAACCTGTTATAAATATCACTTGAACCGCATATTCATTTTTATTTCTAAATCAGGTTTTAGGAGCTTTTATCTACCGAATGGTTTTTTGCTAAGAAACATAATATGCCTACACTTTATAAACAAATACACTGCAACTTACCACCAGGAAGTTATCAGTTTTATTCCTAGCTTACGCTCTGAACTACCTAATAATAAATATTTTTAATATATACTTTATGGAAAATAAAAAATTTCCATAAAGTAGGTATATATTATTAAAATATTCCAATCCATTTGAGGTCTCATATATTTTTTTTACGACTCGTTTGACTGTGTAACCTGTAAGTCACGTGGAAGATTTTGTAGCCACTTCTTTATATTATGTTACGTTACATTTTCAATTTTAATTCCTCTCTACTATACATATCGTTAATAAATTGATAGTTGTTTATTAATGTATAATAAATAATTATCAATTTATTAACGATATAAGAGATCCAAAATAATGTTGCAGCGTCTATATTGTAGCTGCGACGCCCGACGCAGTATCAAGTCAACTGCGTTGTTTCCACAACAAATCATAAAAATTGAAAAACAAACGCATAGACCAGTTTTCCGTACTATTTCCTTCAATACTGAGTATATATATATATATAATATATATATATATATATATATATATATATATATATATATATATATATATATATATATATATATATATATATATATATATATATATATATATATATATATATATATATATATATATATATATATATATATATATATATATATATATATATATATATATATATATATATATATATATAACCTAATATCCATTTAGATAAAATTAAATACTTGTGTAAAAAAAAAATGTATATACAGCCGGACGTATAACCGCCTCCTTTTTTGGAAGTCGGTTAAAAAATATATGGCTATTGAAGCGATAAGCTTTTAAGTTTCGTAGAGTAGAATTTTGTCATAATACCTTATACCAACTTTAAACGATACGATCTTGTACATATATCATCGCGTCGGTATCTCGACAACGCCTACAAATATTTGAAATTATGAAATTTAGTATGCAGGGAATTTTGGGGGAGAAAAATCGATCTAGCTAGGTGTTATCCCTTAGAAACTGCGAAGTTATAAGCAATATAAGTTTTATTATTTTGTCGTGCAACAATAAATCAATAATTTCGACTCTCTTACATAGATTGGCAGCTTGGTATGCGTAGATGCGTAAAATTTTCGCATTGTTTGGAAATTCGGAACGTGGTGGGTTCGAATTCCGGTAAAATAAATATTTTAGTGATTCTTATTATTTCTTTTTCTAATACATATATTATCTATCTTCTTTTTTATTTATTTTATCGTTCTACTAAAACAGCGAGCAAAGCTCGGTCCCCCAGGTATTGTAGATCAAGTTAACACTGACATTGTAAGAATATATATTTTTTAAAGAACAATTTTCTCATCTGTTTACTAAAAGGTGGCCCCGTGCGAGTTTCTTACGCCGGTTCTTCTCGCCGGGCTAGTTTCCGAACCGGGTGGGAGGCATCATGTAGATTGTAGGAGAATTAAGTGTTATTTAATAACCTATACGGAAATAAATATTTTTAAGTTTGAGTTTTGAATACTGTCGTCTCCTAAGTTAATATTTCTTAATCCATCTACCGAAGAATGTAGGTATGTATATTCTAGCGTATCGTTGTGTATATTCAACTGCAACTTCCAACAGAAAAAATGGCTTAGTGGAATTTAGATGGAAAGATGTTGATTGTTGATATTTAATTTAGAAATTAATACAAAAGTCTTGGAAGGCCGTCTTCAGTCCCAAATATAAGTTCAGTACCATTCTATTAAGTCAGGTCTACAAATAAAGTTGTATCCTTGGCTAACCTTAAATAAAGGTGAGGTACGAAACTGGAAATTTGCCTTTTTTTTATTAGTCATATTCGAGAATATAATACAGCAAAATAACAAATCCTTGTTTGCGTTTTTAAATAGTTTTACAATCAAACAAGGAAGTAGGAACGCACTACTTAACACGAAAATAACAATTTATGGAAATGTGTGTTTCTATATAACTCATCCTTACCTTCTATGATTTTATTCATCATTCAATAAATGGTAATGACAAGTTTTTATATGAAGAAAATTAATTTCTCGTAAAAAACCAATATAATTAGATAGTAAGATTTATTATGGTGCAAACCTATTATGAAGAAATTACTCTACATAATTTTTTGTTCCATATTAAAACATAATTGGTTGCTAGTAAAAAGAAAACCCGGCCAAGTGCGAGTCGGACTCGTGCACGTACGGTGCCGTACCAATATACCAATATTTTGCATGTTTACTAATTATTTAGTTACTTTTGTACGAAGTTTTCTAAGTAAGCGTATTTTACAAGTTACGCAACTATACCTCCAAAACTAATGAACGAGTCAGCCGTTTAGCTTTTAGAGGGACGCCCTATTGTAACAAAAAAATTGCGCTTTAAAGTTGAATACCTCCCAAACGGATACCTAAATCAAAAAATCATCGTAGGTAGGTTCGGTAGGTAGGAAAATCAACCTCTGTTTGTTTTTAAAAGACCTATCTAATTATACCCTACACCAGGGGTCTCCAAACTACGGCCCGAGGGCCACATCCAGCCCACGGACAGATTTTGTCCGGCCCGCGGAGAGCTAGCATACTTGAAAACTCCTTTTAGAGAACATATTTTTTATAGCAAATTAAATTTAGTTTACTGAAGTATTCTAATTTTATGTTGAATAATTATTAATATGACATCTACATTGATATGGTCATGGGCTAACTACTCATAACATTGTTGTATGCTTATTGTCATTGTTTTTGTGATAAGTTGGATAAAGAAACACAGAATTGTAATGAGTAGACATGTATAATATGCAGAAAATTTAACTTCAGTATATAATAACTAACAAATTATTGAAATGAATCCAACTAACATTTTATACATTTTAAATAAAAACATAACTTATAACAAGAATAATGACATATGAAATACTAATGAGATTTATGTACCTAATTGAGATTTTCCACTGACAATAGTTTGTAGTTGTGGACTAATTTTACTTGTACCAATTATTAAAAGAGATTTAAGATGCTCATCAGTTAATTTAGATCTGTAAACATTTTTTGTGTACTTCATTTTGGAGAAGGTCTTCTCACACAAATAAGTAGTACCAAAAACTGAAAACAGCCCACGAGCAAATTTATGCAAATTATCAAATTGTGTCAGTGGAAGACCCTTATAAAATTCCATCAAAGATGAGTTTTGATATTTGTTCTTAATTATATCACTGCACTGTAGATCAATCATTTCCATTTGAAGTTTTGGGGCTAGGGTTTCAATGTCAGTATCAAAAGGATTCTGAAAAATCTTAATTTTATTGGCAATGGCATCAAAGTCCGAGAAACGAGTATCAAAATTTATTTTCAAAGTACTCAAAGTTTCGATTAAAAAATCGATAGGAAACTCAGTCTCAGTGGTGTGGCTGAATATTTCACATGTTTTAAAATGTGAAAAACATTTACTTCGAGTTGCGATTGAAACAGTATCAATTTCTTCCAGAATGATTTGATATTAGTGTATAAATCAGGAAGATGCTGGTTTTCTCCTTGCAATCTCAAATTCAGTTCGTTCACATGTTTTGTCAAATCAACATTGAATGCTAACTTCCACAGCCATGCGTTGTTTTGTAATTCAGTAAGAAGGCGATGCTTTTCATTCAAAAAAATTTTGATCACTGCTTGAAGTTCAAAAAAGCGCTGAAGGACTTTCCCACAACTAAGCCAACGTACGGCAGTATGATAAGGTAAGTCATTTTCTCCAATCTCTTCAATAAATTGTCGGAATTGTCGGTGATTCAGCCCAAAAGATCTGATAAAATTAACAGTTGATATGACTGGTATCAGAACTTCAGACATATCCAAACATTTTCCGCACAAAGACTGTCGATGATGATACAATGTAAGACTAATGGTTTTGAATCACCGTCATTTTCTACAGCCTTTGACACAAGAGCGACCACTCCTTTATCTTTTCCACTCATGTTTTTGCCTCCATCAGTTGTAATACATTTCAAGTTTTTCTATCGAAGGTTCTTTTGATTAATGGCCATTTCAACTCCTTTAAAAATATCTGTACCAGTAGTTGTGCCATGAATACTATACATATCAAGAAGTTCTTCATGTACTTCATAGCTTTTATCTACTCTTCGAATATAAATCAACACCTGAGCAGTATCTGACACATCCGTTGTCTCATCCAAGGCCAAAGAAAACCACTCAACATGTCCATTTTTGTCGAACAGTTGAGAGGATATATTTTCAGCGATGTTATCTACCCTTCGAGCCACAGTGTTTGCTGACATACTGACAGTTTTTAATAAATATACCTTTTCAGGGCACATTTCTTCGGCTACTGCAATTATGCATTCTTTGATCATTTCTCCATCGGTGAATGGTTTTCCACGTTTTGCAATTTCAAGAGCCACACGAAAGCTGGCACGAGTTGCAGCATCTTGTTCAGTTTTGAGTTTTGTAAATGAAGATTGCTGCGATTTAAATCCGCGCTTCATAGCTTCGAATTTTTCTGTCCGCAAACTTCCTGTATATTTTGAGTAATTTTGAAAATGTTTTGTTTCATAATAACGTTTAATGTTATATTCCTCGAGAACGGCTATGCTTTCATTGCAAATCAAACATAGCGCCTTGTTACTGGACTCCATTACGAAATACTGAATGTTCCACTGATCTTTGAATTTTCTGCATTCACTATCAATTTTTCGCTTCTTTTCCATACTACTAAATCACACACAAAAGCAACAATTCAAATCAAAATACTGTTACAAAGATGTCTTAAACTTAAACACCCACAAACACGTTTTAAGGAGGTACGCACTATTTTATTTCACAACAGTGTCAAAGGAACTGACTTGTGGTTGCGCCACTAGCCTTCTTATATATTCCAATTACTGCCACCTAGAAGTGAGTGGAAGACACCAGAACTTTCTCGAACCAACGAGATTATTCTGTACGTGCTATTAGCGCCATCTGTTAGCGATAGAAAGTACTACCTATTTCCGCTTATGTCCACCAGATGTCGTGTCTCGTTACTCCTCATGGCTCGTACTCTACGACTAATCTAGAAATTACAGATAATGCCAGGAAAAATTAATAATATGCAGTGTTGCCGTTTTGCGGATTTGCAGCCTTTTTTAAACATTGCGTACTTTTTCGGACTTTTTTTTTCATCAGTGGACTATTTCACTTTTTACCACCGGCAACAATGATAATATGGTTTTGGCCCTCGGAACTTACTGGAGTAATCAGTATGGCCCTAAGGTTGGAAAGTTTGGAGACCCCTGCCCTACACTGTGGGGTAGTCGCGAGAAAAAAAAACATCGCCACTTTACGTAGTTCAGTAGTTTTCGCGTGAAAGCGTAACATACAAACTTACATTCACATTTATAATATTAGTAGGGATTATAATTATAATATTATATATTTAAATTGAATATGTCATTATAATTTAATCAAACTAAGTAAGGATATATTTTTTGCTTTACATGTTTAAACTTTAAACCTCACAGGGCCTATTTCGGAAAAATATAATTATATCAATAGCCTTACATAAACAGTCAGTACTAAAGTCATATAATAATATATAGTCAGTACTAAATATTATTATATGTTCTTTAAGCTACCCTTTCTTCTCGTTCTTTAAAAAAAATCCCATTTCACAAATCAATCAACATTTAACAATATTTGTTCAAACTATAACACTGAAAAACGGTGAACTTCTTAAAAATACCTTATAATGAACGGGTTAAAACAGAACATCGGTACTAAATAATATAATTTAATATGTTCTTTATGTTAAACGTGAGCGAGCGAGCACAGTTTTTTTTCATATTTAACAGGTTAATTCCGTTTAAACTGTAAGCCCTAAAAGACTTGATGATAGGATCATTTTGTGATCTAAAGTAAAATAAAATTAGTGTAATTTCTGTAGTGCAAAATAGATGACAAATAACATATTATGTTAGGTTTGTCATATAATACCTACTTTACACTTTTTTCGTAGTGCATGATCAGTGAAGTGGCCAAAATATTATGTCGCGTGCCATTGATGCAATAATATGAGATGGCGAACCTATGGTTGGCCAGTAACATTAGTAACATTTTGTAAAAAAAGTTATTACAAGAAAAATAATCTGCCGTAACGCCGCCGTAGCGACGCGAAGCGACGTGTCGAATCACAGGTACTAATGGTAGTAACCATCATACATAAGTATCTGGTTGACGGAGCTTTGCTCGGTGTTTTAGTAGAACGATAAAATAATTAAAAATAAAAAATAAAAAGAAATAATGAGAATTACAAAAATATTTATCTTACCCCGGGATTCGAACCCACCACATTCCGAATTTCCTACGAAAAATAATACATAGGTACGCACACCAAGCTGCCAATCAGACTGACATAAAAGGAGCGAAATTATTGACATATTGTTACACGGCGAAATAAAAAAACATATATTGCTTATAAATGCGCAGTTTCAAGGGATAACACCTCATGCATACTCATGGTAATCGTTTTCGCAAGATCGTTTCGTTTAAAGTATAAGATTTTGAATTGTAATTTGTATATAACAGATTCTGATCTTTCCTAAGACCTTCAAGGCTTCCAAGTACCTACCTACCAGTACCAGCATATTATTAGATCACGTCTCCGTCACAAGATTCAGTTATCGGCGTGTTTTCCGATTCGTTTGTTTACGGCGATCTGTCGGGCCTGCATTATCTGAAGCACCTCGTGATCGGATTTAAGACATGTCACTGATAACTTGACAACCATTGACCGTCAGTTGTTACAAAGTGTGACGAGGGTGGCAGCGTGCTGTGTGATGGTGGTTTAAGTGACCTAAGGTAAGAAAGTTAATTAGTAAATGGGTGACAAAACTGATGAAACCAATCGATAGACTTTTCGCATCTTAGATTATATGTGCAGAAATTATGATAAGAATAAATATGTAAATACACAAAATTATAATAAGCTATTCTTAAAGTCGGAACAGATAATGTTAAAAATATGTAGCAACGCTAATTGCTATTTTCAATGTTAAATACATTACTGAAAAATTACGAAAATTATGACATTAGCTACGCAATATGTGTTACTACTTACTAGGTACATAATTTTAACATTATTTAGCATTAACAAATGTTTTTATTTATTTATCCATGAAATTGCCCGTGGAAATCTAATAACGTCTATAAAAATGTATGTTAGTAACACACATTATAGAAATACAAGAATTACGTACTAAGTAAATTACTTAATAAATAATTGTTTTACGCAATACAATTCATACTATTAAATAGCTGTGCATGGTTAATAGCCGATCGACTTCATCACAATTATAATAAGAAGCGACATAACATATTTCTCGATTAAATTAAAATTACGACTATTAATTTCAATCTGCACATTATTATTTAGTGTCTATATTATAATTTCTGATTGCCTTCGTGTTCTAGGTTATAAACTAAGCTTTTCCATTTGTTAAAATAGATTTGTAGATTTTCTGTTAACTTTTCCAATAAGTACCTAAAACACACACGCTGACAGCGTGTGATGGAATTTTTTTCATTATCTACGCCTGAAAATTTCGTGCGGTTACGACGTTGCTACGCTCTCGCTGCGAGTCTATCTACCTTTACCGATACCGATACCTACTTCTGTACTAATTTTTACTGTAGATAGCAAAATAGGTTACTTGACTGATTTTTGTTATTGCACAAATGGGTAGTAGGTAAACAAGAGTGAGCTCTCAGAAGAAACAGTTAAAAATCAATACCTATCTTCATAGGTACAGCGATTTGTTTAAAGCATTTCGCGCGCAAGTCTCGAGAAAACATGTCATACAAAAGTCTCCGAAACTATGACGTCACGCATTCCTAAACTTGTATGAAATATATGGCTCGCAAAAACTTAATTGCTAATATCTCTGAAATTCATGCGTATAAGTTCGTAAATGCAATAATTAATGTTTATATGTATATGATATAAGTAAACTAATGATGTAGGTTTTTTTACTAATACAGCAAAAACTATAATATACTTACCTAACTTTCTTGTAATTTGTAGATGTATCAATTAAAAAACTACACATAAAATTTGTATATTTTTTTAAAATTTATCAAGTAACTAGATGTTGCCTGATACATCGTGTGAGCAAAAGGAAATCTTGCGGGAACCGTATATTTTGCCGCAATAAAAAGTAGTACATATGTACTTCCCCATGGTCTTCTCTATATCTTTGCCAAATTGCTAGTCGCTAGCCGGTTCGCTATATTTTATGAAAATTATTAATGTGATAGCGATAATTGTTAATTAAGAAAATTATTAAAATAAAAGATAAAATTGGAGGTTAAGTAAAAAAAAATACTAGGGTCCAATTATATGTTATATATATTTTGAGAGTACAAATGTAGGCAAACTATTCACATCTCTATGTACGCCTTTACTTAGGTACATCTTCATAGCTCTTTACACGTCGTAATGTTTATAAGGATGAATTTAAACATTCCTCGTCGTTCCGTCGGTATCCTTAATGAATTCGACAAGGCGAAGATCAGACGGGTAGCATTGAACATTTTAATAAAGTAATGTAGCACATCATAGTGTCACATACCAGCGCGTACGGCGGGCAGCGCGCGTCGGACCCTCCGCCTCCTGTGTCGTACACGCATACTCCAGTGCAGTGTAGTGTAGTGTCATAAACAATGGTGAGTACTGATAACGTTAATCTCTCAATCAATAAATCAACAATTACAAGCGAGTTTCGTGCCATTGAAGGGGTTCTGTCGATTACGAAAATCGCCTTTACATTTCACGATAAAATATTTTCAATATTTATGATTCGATAGTCGTATCATTATAATAAAATGACACTTTAGTGTTCTATTTTTATTGCTTTTATAAAATATTGTTTACGATAACTAGGAGGACTGTTTTATATAATCTCAAATAAATAACACTTATCAAGATTAAGCGAAAGTGAAATCTATAAATGTACAAAAGATCGTCACGAGTTTTATTGCGTTTGACGATAACAGCATCTATATTATCATCTAAACTAACTTGTGTACCTGATAATTGGAAATTGTTTTACTTGTAAACATTGAGATGCGAAATGGTCCATAATTACGTACTGCTGTAAATAAACAATTTCATTCGCTAACCGCTCGCTCGTGAGGCCGCAATATGGCCGGGCGTCAATCGCAAGGTAAACATTAGTGACATTTATTTATGTTTTCAGTCGCATGTAACACATTAACCTGAACCATCTGCTAATCGCTGTGGCTTATTGCATACTCTTTCAATTAGAATGTGCTGGAAAACTTAACGAGTGATGCTAATAGGGTTGTTATTCATTATTATAGGTTCTAATATGTAATGCACAATGATATATCCAATTCGACACTACGTACCTCAGCTGAGTCGAATTGTTAGTACAGAAGAAAATGGATAAAAGTCATAAATAAGAATTTAACGAATAAAACTAAGCCAGGAAGCTGGATAAATACAAATTTTATAAAATGAAATTTGTTTACTTTTCATCATAAAAAATATAGCGTAACAGGTGCTAGGGTTACTCACAAGCCTCGAAAAGCAACGCAACTCGAAAATTGAACAATTTCTAGGGTTCCTTAATACATAAGGAACCTATATTATATTATAAACTATAAAGTTTCGCTCTGTCCGTCCGTCTGTCTGTCTGTCCACGCCTCTAGCTTCTATAATTATGAATATAAATGGATGAAATTTGGTATAGTTATAGATTGTGTATAGATCTCGGTAAGCATCATAAAATAATAAAAATGTTATATTTTAGGGGTTGCTCCCATATATGTGAGGAGGGGTTGAAAAATATTTTTTCATTCAACCCCATCGTGTGGGGTATCGTTGAATAGGTACTTTAAAATAAATGCAAGGTTTTATACACGATTTTTACAAAGTCAACCATTTAAGAGTAATCGGCGTCCAAAGTGGTTTGTAAGTTAGTCGTGGCCCTGGCATTTCTAAGCTATGAGACTTGGACACTTGCAATTTTCCATGCTAATAGATCATGCTCAAAGCCCTTAAGGAAAATTATCATGAACGAAATCGGACAGTAACTTTTGAAGTAATGTAAAAAAAAAACTTAAATAATAAAATATTTTACCGGGGTTCGAACCTACCACATTCCGAATTTCCGAACAACAAAAAATTACACAATACGCATACCAAACTGCCAATCGGACATATTAGAGTCAAAATCTATATATATATATATATATATATATATATATATATCAATGCATCTTTGCCAATTCAAATTCTTCAAAGGCATTTTGTACTGCCTCTCGGGGGTATTGAATTTTTTTCCCGCCACGAAGTTATCCAAATTCTGGAAAAAGCAGTAGTCTGTAGGCACAAGGTCTGGTGAGTAAGGTGGATGACGGAGAGCTTCCAACCCCAGTTCTTGCAACTTGGAGACCGGCTGTGCAGTATGAGGTCGCGCGTTGTCGTGCAGGAGCAGCGGCGACGAGCGATTGACCAATGCTGGTTGGAGATGTGCCAGCTTCTCCATCATTGTGTTCAATTCTTCACAGTACACATATGCAGTAATGTTCACCCCGTTTGGTAAGAAGCTGTGATGAATTACACCGGCGCTAGACCACCAAACAGTGACCATCTTTTTCCTTTTTTTTCAAGTTTTCGTTTAGGGCATTGTTTAGGTGCTGAACCAGGATCTAACCAACTTGTTGAGCGCATGCGGTTATCAAACAAAATTTTTCATCGCAGGTAACAATGCGGTTCAAAATTCCTTCATTTGTGTGTCTGTTGAGCAGTGCAAGGCACGTCTCAACGCGTACTTCGCGCTGGCGATCATTGAGTTCGTGGGGCACCCATTTGTCAAGCTTTTTTACCTTGCCAATTTGACGCAAATGGACCAATATTGTTTTGACGCTAACGTCGAAAGCTGCTGCTAATTCAGCCGTAGATTGTGTATCATCAGCTTCCACAATCGCCTTTAATTCGTCATTGTCGACCAAAGTCTTCGGACGACCGCGAGGTTCATTTTTCAGGTCGAAATTTCCAGAACAGAAGCGAGCAAACCAATAACAGGTGGTGCGTTGGTTTGTAGTGTTAGCTCCGTAAACTACGTGCCGCGTTGCTACCACGACGGTACTCATATTCCATAATTACTCGAACTTGACTTTTATTTGCATTTATTATTTATTTATTTACACGTGCTTTATGATAAAACGTTAGATACTAGGACATATACTGACGTTGTTATACAGGCATAATTTTCCATCTCAGTATGATATGAGAAAACGTGTTGAAGCGATGGTCGGCATAGGACGTTGTAACGTAATGATGTGGTTGTCTCAAGACTAAAAGTGACAGAACGTTATTTCACATTCGACGCATACATACGATGTGATAGTACTGCTTGTCACCAACATAATATGATGTGCCAGAACGTATATACACGTTGGACGTTATGACACGTTGTGTCCGTACACGTCTAGTTAATTTTACTTTTAAGGACGTAACGTATTGATACGATGACGTGATTAAACGGTTGTGTCATGATGTTTATAAAACAATATGTTTTCATGGAACGCTACGTACTCATACGTCGTATAATTTGTATGGACATTTACTGTCATTTTGGTATACAGTCTCAAGTGATAGCGTCCTCGAACGTGTTAATAGTAAAAAGTCAACTGGGACTAAAATAGAATTAGGTTAGGTTAGGTTAGGATCCCACAGGGATCTAATTAGGTCCATTTCTTTTTCTCATCTACATAAATTACTTGCTTTATCTAGTTCAAGATGGGCATGAGATATTACTGTTTGCCGATGACACTTCAGTAATATTTAAAGTGAAGCGACAACAATTAAATTACGACGAGGTATATACTTTCTCAAGCATAGTAAACTGGTTTAGCGTTAATAATTTACTTTTAAATGCAAATAAAACAAAATGTTTAAAGATTAGCTTTCCAAATGTTAGGCAAGTACAAACCAATTTACTATTCAATGATGAGAGAATGAACATGGTAGACTCTACAGCTGTATTCCTAGGTATTACACTAAATTTTAAATTACAGTGGGGTACTCATATTGATAACCTAGCAAATAAACTCAGTTCTGCAGCATATGCAGTCAGAAAAATGGAGAAATTTCTATTATTATTATTTTTATTATTATAAGCCTAAGCTGTCCCACTGCTGGGCAAAGGCCTCCCCCAAAGACTTCCATCTGTCTCTCTCCTGCGCCACCGCTGGCCAGCCTGGCTGGTATGCCTCCAGCTTATCACGCCATCTTTTTCTAGGCCGGCCTCGGCGGCGGCGTCCGTCTTCAGGTGCCCACTCTGTTGAGATCTTTGCCCAGCGGTCGGAATGCATACGGCCAACGTGACCCGCCCAATCCCACTTCAGCTTGGCAGCCTTGACACCTACATCCTTGATACCTGTTTTGGAGCGCAGTGTGCTGTTCCTTATTTTGTCCAGAAGTTTTACTCCTAACTGCGCTCCATTGCTCTTTGGCAAACCCCGAGTTGGGACTTTTGTGAAACGGTCAATGACCAAGTTTGTGCACCGTAGGTTAGGACAGGCAGAATGCATATGTCGACGAGTCTGCGCTTCAGGGAGATCGGTAAATTTCCCTGCATCAGCGTCTTCATGGACCAGTAGCTCTTCCAGGCGTTTTCGATTCGGCGATCGACTTCCTTCCCTTGTCTATTTTCAAAAGAAACTAACTGGCCCAAGTAGATGTACTCGTCGACATATTGCATTTCTTGCTCGTCTACCTCGACCCTACGCTTCGTGCTATTGGTCATTATTTTGGTTTTGGACATATTCATTGTTAGTCCCACCTCGAGGCTTGCAGTGCTCAGGTCTTGGAGCATTGTTTGTAACTTAGAGGCTGTGGGAGCGAACAGGACAATGTCGTCAGCAAAACGGAGGTTTGTTAGCCGTTTTCCGCCAACTTCAATGCCCCTCGCCGCCCAAGGATCTTTCAGTTTTCTGAAGACTTCTTCAAGCACACAAGTAAAGAGTTTGGGAGAGAGCGGGTCACCCTGTTTGACACCCTTGAGTACTCGGAACTTAGGACCGGTAGTATTAAGTTTTATATCAGCGGTGCTATTGGCATAAATGATTCTAAGGAGTTCTATGTATGTTGGATCTATGTTTTGGTCATAAAGAGATTTAAATATAGCGGGGTGTTTAATGTTGTCGAAGGCTTTGGTGTAATCAACAAAGGCTAGGTATAGGGGCTTGTTGAATTCCGAGTACTTTTCGAGGAGTTGGTTAATGGTCTGCAGGTGGTCTGTGGTAGAAAAACTGTGACGGAATCCGGCTTGTTCTGGTGGCTGCTGTTTATCTAATTTATGGTCAATACGATTTAGTATTATTTTTATTAAAGTTTTGTAGACGTGTGATGTTAGGCTAATTGGACGGTAGTTGGCAATATCGCTTTTGTCCCCCTTTTTATGGAGTAGAACAATATTTGAGTGGCACATTTTGTCTGGGAGCTTGCCGGATTTAAGAATAGTGTTGAAAAAAGTCGTGATATGTGGTAATAAATTTGGTAAACCGATTTTTAACATATCAGTGCTGATGCCATCATCTCCAGGGCTGCGGTTGTACGGCATACTATTTAAAGCTTTCTTTATTTCTTCTGGAGTTATGTTAGGAATGGTTTCTGGGCAAAAGTAATTGAAATGTTGATTTTCAGATGGTGTGTTTTCAGAATAAAGTGATTTATAGAAGTTAGTAGCTATGCTTATTATTTTTTCTCTATTGTTATGCTTTCTTCCTTCATTATCTCTAAGACTACTAATCCACGATTTGCCTTTTATTATACCTTGCTTTAGTATTTTTAGAGACGAGCAATTTTCTAGGGCTACTTTGACCAGATGAGTATTGAGATCTCTTATATCTTTTCTGACGCTACGTTTAATTTTCTTATCTATTTCCCTGTATTCCTTGGATCCTATTATCATTTTCGTTCTTTTTTCTATTAAGTCTAAAGTTTTAATTGTAAGTTTACTCTTTTGTTTAGGTTGTTTTTTGATACACTTTGTACTTTTAAGAATTCCTGTGATGATAGCACTGTATTGGGTTTCAGCATCTGTTCCTTCTAATTGTAACGTACTGAAATGGTTTGAAAGTTCTAAGTTAAATTGTTCTGAGTTAGTTACTAGAATGTCTTTTGAATGGTTAATTAAACGTTTTTTGAATGTTTTGGCCCGATGGATTTTAAAATTAAATTTCAATTTAGCTCGTAATGGCCTATGGTCCGAACTGAATTTAATCTGATTTATGACACTGACATCCTTAATTAAATGTTTGTCTGCTGAAAGAATGTAGTCAATTTCATTGCGTGTGTATCCGTCGGGTGACGCCCAAGTCCAACGTCTTTGGGATTGTTTATAAAAGAAACTGTTGGCGATATGTAGGTTTTGTCCAAAGCAGAATTGCAGAAGACGAGTTCCACGTTCATTACGGTCTCCAAGACCATATTTTCCGATGATCGTGTGAATGTCACGTTCTTCTCTGCAACCTACTTTTGCATTAAAGTCGCCAATAATGATATTGAATGTGCCTCTGTTTTCATCACACGCTTTATTTAGGTGGTCGTAAAATTCTTCTACGTCCACGTTTGAGTATGCAGATGTGGGGGCATATACTTGTATTAGCGTAAGCGTCTTGTTGGGACTAAGGCTGAATTTGAGAACCGCGATACGTTCAGAATATCCTCTAAATTCTATGATGTTATTTTTCCATTTTTTAGCCACTAGAAACCCAACACCGTGCTGTCCACTATTTTGTCCGAAATAAAATAGAATAGCATCGTCCCTTTCCTCTGTATATTCACCTTCACGTCTAACCTCAGCGAGTCCTACAATATCCCACTTAATATCCTTTATTGCATTTTCCATTTCGAGAATACGTTCGTCTTTTAATAGTGTTCGGACGTTGTAGGTTAGTATATTTAGCATGTCGGAGTCCTTTATAACATTAGCTATGGTCGTTTTAGAAGATATCGCCGCCCGGGGATTCTTAGCACCCCTGATGCCGGGCACTCGGGGCCGTGACGTTGTCGTGTCTGTCATCTTTGGGGGGGTTTGGACCGTAATCTGTTACGCTGGTCCGATTGCGTGTTGGCAGATGTAAAGTAAAATGATATAAATACGTAATATACATGTATATAGTACTTAAATAGTATATAGTATGGTACATAAACATACATAAACATAATATTGGAGGAAACGATGTGTAACGCCAGAAGGGTCACAGATGCGTTCCCTCCTTTGGGCACCCGGGAACCTCACTCACTCGACGAAACACAATGCAAGCACTGTTTCACGCCGGTATTCTGTGAGGCTGTGGTCTTGCACCGGATGAGCCTGCCCATACATGCCGAAGCTTGGCTCTACCACTATTCTGAGAAATTTCTAAATATAAATAAATTTAAAAATGTAGTCAAAGAACGTTTGTGTGCTAAAGCTTATTATAAAGTAAATGATTTTGTTAACGATTGCACACCTTGGGAATAAGATGCACCCCTGAAAGGTTGTTTCTATGTAATTATGTACTTTTTACTTTTGTTATATTTAACATAGATTTAAGTTTACAATGTAAATATATATTTCTTATTAAAGAACAATTTTCAATATTTTTGCAAAAAGATGACCCTGTGCGAGTTTCTTACACCGGTTCATCTCGGCGGGTTAGGATCGAACCGGTGGTATCTTTTTCTGTTGACTTTCCGATAAAAGATTGTTAAGTTTCATTTGGAAATAAAAAAATCATTTCATTTCGTACAATAAACTTATGTATACCCGCCAGATTGTGAGGTGGGCCAATTCTCAGGTACAGGGCGCCAAAAGTATCAAAAAAATTGTAATAACTTTACTTAGATTCTGATAAAGTATCAATCTTATTTTTGGATTCAGAATAACGTATGAAACAAAACTTATTAAAGTCAATTTTTTCTAAACTTAGTATGAACAGCGATATAAAGGTTAGAAGTTTAATGATTAGATTTCTACGTGGATGATTTTCCACTTTTTATATAAGGGGAGTCTGGCGGGGCTGGAATCTCAGTCCATAAAGTTGCCAGGCGGCAGGCACACTATTAAAATAAGGAGATGCAAAGAATTTATAATTTATTATCAATATTTTATTTTCATTAATCTTTAAAATAATTGACGGGAACGATTATAAGATATTCGGATTACAACGGAACAACGGAACGGAAAGCTAAGAGCGTCATTGTCTCGTTTCGTCAGACCAATTTTTAAGACTTTTTAATTTTTAAGCTATTGCATAGCTTCTATCGCGGGCCTTGAGCGCGGGGACCGAATCCAGAAATTCCGTAACGAAAAAACCTCACGCTCCGTGCATCGTCTAACGTCGTTTCAGTTCGGCAGTCTTCGACACGGCGTTGTGTGCCTGCGATTAGACGTATTGTACGACTCTACGAAACTCGCACGAATCGAGACGAGCTGCTCCGAAATCAGACGAATACATAAGCAGCTGTTTATGAAAAAGTATATAGGTGTATAGGTATTTATGTACAACAGTGAATAGCTGTACTTGTAAAATTTGTGTATAAAGTGTTTTGAATATGAATGAACAAAGTGCATTTATTATTAATGAAGAAAGTCACGAAAAAATAGTGAAAGAAAAGAAATACATACGGCATAAATAAAATAAATAAATAATTATAATTGCATAAGTTGATACAAAATGCTATGCAATAGCTTTACCGCGGCAGTCCCCGAGTGCCACACGTCTTTTTTTTTGTAACACAATTTTATTATAATTTTAGCTTTTAAAGTGATTATGGTATTAAAAATTTAAATAAAAAAATACACATTAATACTTTTTCTTCGCGAAGCCGAAAACTTTTGAAACCGCCTAAGTTTATTATTATTTGTTGCATTGCTTTGTAATAAGACTTTTCAACACATTAACGCTGGAATGTAGTATTGTTTTCGTGAAAAGTGGACCCATTAAATAAAAGTCAGCTGATTCTGCTCAGCTGAGTTTATTTAGTTTTATGAGTAATGCGCGACAATCGGCGCTGACGGGGCTTAGCGAACGCCATGTAAACTACTACTAAATACAGTACACTCATAATTGTTATTGGTAGCTCGTGGCCGGCTCCTCGTGAGACATCATGTGATTGTGATGAGACCACTTAAGCTAATAAATAATCGCGCTCCCGTGAACGAGTACTGTCAACATTCGGTTCGTTTACGTATATTCAGTTTTAGTAGCGACCATACACGCCGAAACCGCAATTTAACTGCCCGTGCTAAATATTTAATGTAATATGCCATGTTTATAATATATTTTGACGGCGTACCGCGAAATTTGATCTCTCAATGATGAGGTATGATTTGTATCTCAACGAAGTACCTGTAGCAAGCCTAGTAACTAAAATATGAAACAGGAAAATCACAAAGAGAAAAACAAATGAAAAGCAATAAGATACTTAAACAGCGAAATTAAAATTGAGTGATTTATGTTTCTTACGCTAGATTAATGATTATGTTATAGTATGTAGTTTAGTCAATAACATAAATAGTTAATGTTATTTCTGACAATGTTATACTTTCTGCCAATAAGACTCGTTTAAAAGAAAGTGTATTAAGTTAGCATAATGTTTGACTGGCTTAAATTCTTGCATCCTCAAAAATCCTAAAGTAAAATATATTTATTTACTGTGCTCCTTAGGCCGCTGACTCGAATTTCGCGGTGAGCGGCGCGGCGGCGACGAGCACTGGCGGGCGCCATAGTCACCGCTTAACAGGAGCAAAGAATATAAATCACTAACGTAAAGAACCGTCATTCGATAGACTTACACGATTGACAGCTCGCAGATATGTGTGCGTGGCTGTAACGTATGCCGGGGGTACGCGCGGCGAGCGGGGCGTGAGTTTTCTTTTTGAGACTTTCGTTCACGGGGCAGGCCGCTGGTCATATCGTGCTTTGACATAATTCACAATATAATTTCATAATATTTATGATAGATTTGTCGGACGCGACGTTTAAAATTTTTTCGGTGTCAACCTTAGGCTTACGTCAAGTCGCTCCTGTGACAGGAGTGCATGCTCGAGTTCTGACAAGCGGCGATTATGGCGCCGCTTACCGCGGAATTAGAGGCAGTAGCCTTAAGCCACTGAACGAATGTTTTTCCTGAAATTTGGCACGCAGATAAAGGCACCTAATCGTATTATGATGTTCAGCACCTATACCTAATAACCGTTCAGCGGTTGTTTACTTTACTTTTTAATGATAATTTGTCTTAAATATTCTACATTTTGCCTGCTTTACCTTAGTAAGTTTTTCAGACATTCGTTATTTATTCTAATTTGACATTAGGTCGGTTATTTGGGTAAAGATCACCAATAGATGATGAATGTACACAACACGCTTATAACATGGA
The DNA here is from genome assembly GCA_963565745.1 of Phengaris arion. Lineage (NCBI taxonomy): Eukaryota > Metazoa > Arthropoda > Insecta > Lepidoptera > Lycaenidae > Phengaris > Phengaris arion. The sequence goes on along the minus strand of OY751432.1, from coordinate 32,357,068 downwards.
TTTAAGTCGTTTAAAACAAGCCATGTTGAAACATTACCCTGGCCTGTACCATGCTGTACTTCGGACACAACAAAATTTCGATTAAAAAAGTTAAGAAAAATATTATTTATTAATGTTTTAACTATTCCATTTACTTAACGAAGAAATAATAAATAACCAAGAGCATGTCAGGACATGTCTAAGGAGGGTTCCGTAACTATCAACGCGGAATAGGTTTTTTCAAATTACTTCAAAAGTTACTGAATACTGTCCGATTTCGTTCAAAATAATTTCCTAAATAGCTTTTAGCATGATCTATCAGCATGGAAACTTACAAGTTTCTATCTCCTATAATTTAGAAATGATAGGGGGGGGGGGCAACTTACAAACCACTTTGGAGGCCGATTACTTGAAAATGGTGGACTTTGTTAAAAAGTCATATATAAAACCATGCATTTATTTTAAAAAATCTAATCAACGATAACCCAAAAAATATAAAATTATTATTATTTTATGATGCCAAAACTAAGACACATCATACACAATCCATAACTGTGACAAATTTCATCCATTTATATTCATAATTGCAGAAGCTAGAAGCACGAACAGACAGACAGACGGGCGGACAGAGCGATTTTATAAACTAGCTTTTGCCCGCGGTTCCGCCTGCCTAAACACAGTTATACCACCTATGTGTTAATCCAGAGCTTAAACTACTACCAAATTTCATCGAAATCCGTTCAGTTCACGAAAAAAACGTGAAAGAGTAACAAACATCCATCCATCCATCCACACATCCATCTATTCATCCATCCTCACAAACTTTCAGATTTAAAATAGATTTTAGTACCTATATCTTTGTAATAAAAATAAATAAAATAAATCAAAATGTATTAAAAATATTTAGTTCATCTACTAACATTTGAACTTATAAATATAAAAAATACTACCATGTTCTTCATCTACACATTCGCCTTACGCCATAGTACAACAGTATGTCCTCTTGAACGTAACGGCGGATTTAAATATTATATTATACGTAACTAACCACGCAACCTTATTACTCATTCAATACTTGATAAATAAAAGAAACGTATTCATTTAAAATTTGATGATTGAAGATTTTACCCCAATTAGAAAAACTTTGAAAAAGCCAACTGGCCAAGACACAGCTGGCTGCAAGGTACAATATATTCCCCTACTGAAGAAAAAAGGGATATGAAGTGAATAAATAAATCACTTGGCTGACTGAGATAATAAATACTTAAATCATGCTATCCTACTAATATTATAAATGTGAAAATTTGTCAGGACGGATGGATGGATGGATGGACCGATGTTTGTTACTCTTTCACGCAAAAACTACACGGATTACGCTGAAATTTGGTATGTTATCTCGTAGTTTAGGCTCTGGACTAAAACAGGCTACTTTTTAACCCGAAAAAATACAACGTTCCTTTGGGATACTGTATTTACGCGGGCGGAGTCGCGGGCAACAGCTAGTAGGTTATAACATCAAAATGCCATGGTTATACTACAAAGATTTCCCAACAAATCTAATCTGTTTTCAATAAGAGTTTTCACTTAACGCCGAACTGGGTATATTGATAAGAAAATAATAAATACTTATATTTGTTATGTTTGCATGTTATTATTAACATGGATCAACTTGATTTACGCTTTTGATGTATGAAGTGAAATGGTGTTTTAATTTATGTTTATTATTAGGATGTCTGTAACAATCCCCCTTAAGTGATAAAATTTTACTTTATCTCCTGGTGAACGAACATTTCAGCGTTATTTAAATATGATTTGTTTAAACAAAAGTTAAAACTGAGAAATGAGCGATTTAAGCAAGTCAAATAGTACCTATTGTTGTCTTCGAAATTATTAATAGAGAAAATACTTTTTTACTGCCAACCCTTCGCCAGCAATAATAAGAATGAGCTAGTCAACGGCTCGAACTCACTGTGGCGCGCGGGGAAAATGCTTGTTATTTCACCTAATATCGGGGAAAAAACGACATATACCCATAAAATTGTAATCTATACTTATAAGAGAAGCTATAGTGCACACATTTATACTGCTTTGTGAATTATTTTAGAAAAGGCGTCCTCAAATTACGCAAATCTACACTCAGCTGTTGGATGAAAAATATGTATAATATTTTTGTCTGAAGTAAAGTTATCTCAATTGCTGAATAATCGAACTGTGTCGGTATCTGCTTGCTTTTTTATTTTCATTCTTCGTTTGTTTTTTATTTACGGTCAAAGTTGCGCAAAATCCGATGTTTGGAGGCTATTATCTTCTAAACTAATTTAAATTTTATAAATATAACCAAATACCGACCTACATAAGTGTAGTAGATATCGATGTTACGTTAAAATTTGGCTCTACATTGTTTGACTTTAGAGTAAATCACCAACGGCATTTGTATGGAGAAAAAACTGACTAGTGCTGCCTTAAGCAAAGTTGTAAGCACGTGTAACTTGTGTAAGCTGTAGTGCTGTACCTATCATGTATGTGCCTATTGAAACTTGTGGAGGCTTCGCGGCCGGCGCGGCGGCGGCGGTAACAAGTGTTTTCAGTCCGGAACCGGCCGCAGCAGAACACGCGTGTCAGATTTAAATTAATCGGTTATTCTGCGAGATTGGCCGATAATGGATATTATTTTTATTTATTGAAAATATTGAAATATGCCTTGCAACTAAATAGTTCGTTAATGTTGAGTTAAAAAATCGCGTGAAACCTTTGCATGTAAGTAAAAATCGTGTTGTATTTACTTTCAGTAAGCTAATCCTAGTAAAAACATATTTTGAGAGAAGCATTTAATTTTTTTATATTTACGTCTTTCATAAAGCACTCTCTGTTGGATAGGCGAAGTAGACATAGGCTTATCTTGACGATAAGAATCATAGAAGGTTTCGTCAAAATAATTTTTTTGCAGTCGGGTTTTTTTTACCTAGGTATTTATACCTAGGTTTTAGTAGAGTGATTACCTACGAATATTAAGTATATTATGTAATTTATTATTAGGTCTTCGTTCTTCGTACTTCTGTAATTTACTTTAAAAGGACAGCTTTTTCCCAACGTTTTTTTGGGTACAACTCCACCTCCACTCTCTCTCTTACTCCACTTTTTTATAATCAATCAACGAGTGGTATTTCATAAAACAATAAATCTCTGTTCCAGGTTCGAAAGACAAGCATCAGAATGGCGGCTATAAAGGAATACCCGTTTGATCTCAGCGACTTAAAGAACCAAAACGAAGCGAACGGCACAGAGAATGCGAACCCGGTGAAGCCCGAGCAGCCGCCAGCAGAGCCCCCGGCCTACACCGCAGCACCCCCCAGAGTTCCCACCCCGGACGGCAAGAGGAAAGTCTCCATTATGGCCAACGAAGGAAGCAAGGACCGGGAAAATCTACCTTCAGAAAGGTAAGCAACAACGATATGTTCGTTGTTGCTGCATGCACTAGATAAAATTCTGACGTTGCCAATATTTTGAGGTAGAGTGTGAAATGTGATAGAGTTCGGAAATAATATATTTTTTTTAAATTTCAGTTTAATTTAAGCAAAACAATGCTATCATTGACAATTCATTAGCAAACTTTAAAACACATTAGAAATAGAAATCATACAAATGTATGGTGTATATTCCTAATGTGTTTGTATGCACCGGACAACGAGCACATATGCTCCACAATAACAACTGAGGACACATCCGGGAAAATCAAATCGCCTGACCTTCGGTGGTGTGATAGCATCTTTGTGGTGTCACAGTAGATAACTACGTACGTCTTGGAAATGAGACGACCCTCCGAACCAATTAAAACTACTGAATAGATTTTTGATTATGGAATACCCACTTTATTAAATATTAAGGATTAAATATTTAGGGCTCCGAAGGCTAAAAGAATCTGGATTTTAATCTTTAAAATAATTTAATCCATGACTAGAGTGGATATTCAATACCGCAGAATAGCCCTTTAAACGTTCAATAGTAGGTATTCACTAATGTAAATTATATTTTTACTTTCTTTATTAGGGTTCCGTAATACATAAGGAACCCATATTGTTTCGCTCTGGCCGTCCCGTCTGTCTGTCTGTCAGTCTGTCTCTCTGTCTCTCTGTCCGCGCTTCTAGCTTCTGTAATTATTAATATAAATGGATGAAATTTGGTTTAGTTATAGATTGTGTATAGATCTCAATTTTGACATCATTAAATAAAAATATTTTTATAATTTAGAGATAGCTCTCCATACATGTAAAGTGGGGATGAATAATATGTTTTCATTCTACCCCATCGTATGGGGTATCGATGAATAGGTCTTCTAAAATAAAGGTAAAGTACATTACTATTTTACAAAGTCGACCATTTTCGAGTAATCGGCCACCAAAGTGGTTTGTAAGTTGCTCCCCCCTAACATTTATAAACTAAAGGAGATAGAAACTTGTAAGTTTCCATGCTGTTAGGTCATGCTAAAAACTCTTTAGGAAAATTATTTTGATCGACATCGAACAGTAACTTTTGAAGTAATTTGAAAAGAAAGAAAAACTTATTACGCGTTGATAGTTACGGAACCCTCCTTAGACATGTTCTGACATGCTCTTGGTTAGGTTATCTATTCATCTACACATACGATAAAATCGCAACTAGTCGCTGTTTGTACATGGAAGATATAAAGGTTTGTTTTGAGGTATAGAACTTTGAAATTGAATAAAACAAATATATTTTTTTAAATTGACATGAAATTTACTTTATTCGAAAGATACTCTTCTGGCATTATAATTTAAATATGACTTCTGGCATATGACCCGCCATGGCTGGCTCGGACGTATAATCTGGAGGTCCAATTTTCGATGACATTTTCCAACATGTGTAACGCGTTATGCCGATATACGTTATTAACGTATATCGGCAATAACGCGGCGAATGTTGTCCTTCAAATGGTCAATCGTTTCGGGCTTATCGGCGTTGACTAGCGACTCCACATATCCCCATAGAAAATAGTCAAGCGGCGTTAAATCGCACGATCTTGGAGGCCAATTCACGGGTCCGAAACGTGAAACTATGCGGTTACCAAACATTTCTTCAATAAATCAATTGTGGCACGAGCTCTGGGCACGAGCTGTGTGACATGTTGCGCCGTCTTGTTGTTGAGTCAGTGAAACCACTGCTCCTGCACATCATGGTTATTCAATTGATGAACGAAAAAGTCAGTAATCATGGCTCTATAGCGGTCACCATTGACTGCAACGTTCTGGCCAGCAACGTTTTTAAAGAAGTACGGACCAAATATTCCACCAGGCCATAAGGCACACCAAACAGTCAGTTTTTCTAGATGGAACGGTGTCTCAACATACACTTGAGGATTATCATCACTCCAAATGTGAGCTTCATCGCTAAAGAAAATTCGCTTATGAAAATCGGGAGCAACGGCAATCTTGTTTTGGGCCAATTCACCGAATCTAGGCCTTGCTAGGTGATCGTGTAGCTTCAATTCTTGAACGAGTTGGATTTGGTAAGCACGCAAACCAAGATATTTTCGGAAAATCTTCCATAAAGTGGATGGACACATATCCAATTCCTGTGCACGATGGCGGATAGACTGATTCGGGTCATCCTCTACGCTACGCTCTACAGCAGCAATGACTTCTTCTGTACGCACTGTACGACGTCTCTGTGGATACGCATCCATTTTCATTTAAGTTTTCATCAAAAACGTTCCATAGAATTAATTGCTCTGATGGATGATTATGTTGACCGTAAAATGGACGTAGTGCGCGATACGTATTTCTGGCATAACCATGATTTTCAAAATATTTTTACACAATTTGGAAGCGTTGTTCAGGATTCAGTCTATTCATATTAAAATGCTAAACCAAACTAAACATAAATCACTTTGACAGCTGACAAAATGGCCGCCAGTTAAAAAAGGGTTGCCAGCTTAAAGTTATACCTCTAAAATAACAGGACATAGGACTCAAAACAATGATTTTTCGAATTTTTGTCTGTTTTTCTGTATGTCTGTTTGTCCGTATGTCTGTTTGTACGTTTGTACGCGCTAATCTCAGAATGTACTGAACGGATTTTAATAAAATTTGGTATGGTAGTTTAGACTCTGGATTAACACATAGGCTACTTTTAATTTCGGAAAAATGTATGGTTCCCGCGGTATTCATTTTTGCGCATTCGAAGTTAGCTGATTAGCGTTTTGGTTACTACTCTCCACTGAAAATTTAATTAACCAACGTCCAAAAAAGGAGACAGTTATATTGGATTATTACATATGAAATTGGCTTTTGATAAAGTGTTTTTTTTTAAATACATAGTATATTTATTTAATCAAAGTATATACCATTGCTATCTATGCACTTTTGCCATCTCATAGGTAGTTCATTGATTCCTGTACTAAAAAAACCATTCGGACAGAAATCAATAAAATCTTTGAGTATCAGTCTCAGTAATCAGTCCAAAGCGGCTTGCTTTGGACTGCCCCATCGGAGTTGAATTTTTTCCCTTGCAAGAAGTTATACAAACGAAAAAAATTGTAATCTGTTGAAGCAAGGTCCGGGGAGTCTTATCTCTTATAGTCTTACATTCCAATTGAAGCTCCTCTAATTTGGTAGCCGTCTGTTGTGCAGTGTGTGGTCTAGCGTTGTTCTGAAGCAGCAGTGGTCTAGAGCGAATTACCAACCTCGGTTGTTTAGCAGCTAGTTTTTTATCATAATTTTCAGTTGCGTTGCGTTGCAGTTGCAATTACATCTGCCGTAATCGTCTGGCCAGATTTAAGAAAGCTGTAGTGAACGACACCGGCACACTAGTCCGCCAAACGCTCACAAGTAACTTTTTTTGAGTCAATTTTTGCTTGGGGCACGCTATGGCTGGTTCGCCAGGGTTCAGCCATTGCGATGAGTGTTTCCGATTATCGTACAGGATCCACTTTTCATCACAGGTAATGATTCGATTTAAAATCCCTTCATTATTGTGCCTGTTGAGTAATGTAACGCAGCAGTCGACGCGCGTTTGTCGTTTTACTGCACTCAATTCATGAGGTACCCCTTTCAAGCTTTTCACCTTCCCATATTGCTTCAAGTGGATTAAAACAGTTTTATCACTAACACCGTAGCCTGCAGCTAACTCGGACGTGGTTTGCGATGGATCAGCTCCCACAATAGCCAATATTTCTTCATTATCAACTTTGGTATCCGGCCGTCCACGGGGCTTGTTCTGCCGGTCGAAATTTCCAGAACGAAAACGTTGGAACCAAAAACGCACTGTGTTTTCTTTTGCGACACCGCCGCCATACACATCATTAATCCTTAGAGCCGTTTCTGCAGCACTAGTGCCACGGTGGAACTCGTACTCGAAAATAATAAGATATTTCAAGTTTTCCATTTTGTAAACAGAGTGACGCGAAGAAAAAACCAAAAGAGGAAAAAACAAATGAATTACGGTTTTCGAAACACTAATGAGATGATGCATGAGTAAATAGCGGTATAAATTTGAAATTGGAATTCCTAGCCAAAGAAGATATATTTAAGATCAAAGTGGCCAGTACGAAAAAACCCCAATTTCTTATTATGTAAGAACCTCAATACATTCGGCTGTTTATAATTTTTTTTTGCATGTTTAACGATTACTCCGCTGCCTGTGGACGTATTTTCAAAAATCTTTTTTTGCTGTAAAGGGTTTATACTCTTGAAGGGTTTATACCCATAAATTGTCAAGTCTAAAGTCTAGTTAAAGTCCAAATAGATAGTCAGTGCAGTCAATGAGTCAAGTCAGTTGATTCAGTAAAGTGGTAGAAGCTTTACTTAAAGGTTCTAGGAAGTTTTGGAGGGAACACAAAATAGCACGTTTTTTGAAGTTGTACCACTTGCCCACACTTAACGAACATTTAATGGTTAATATTCTACCAATATTACACATTAAGAACCGAAATAACACAATTTTATGAAAGATTATGGTGATATATATATAGATTATGGTGTCAAAAATACCAATTTGGTATTATTACCTAATTGGTATTTTTGAAACCATTGTGATTTTGACACCAATTTAACCCGATGATGGGATCCATGAGGAATCGAGGGAACTTCTCTAAATTTATATGGACACATATAGTGATTTTGACTATTTCTGAAATAGTCCAGGCCACCAAAAATAAATATTTTGCACCAAGATATACCCGGACCCAAAAGTACCGAACTCCCGAGTCGTTATAGATATATATTTGGAGATTTCGGCGTTGTTTAAGGAACTGAAAGCTAATGCTATTATGTCAATCAAAGTAGTCATCATCATCACCGCCTCCATCACATTACCATCATTACGTTTATTATATTAATTAGATGAATTAAATAATCCATCCACCATCACATTATGATGATTATATGTACTTCTCATAGTCTTTTACACCGACACGTATACCTTTGAATATTACTCTGCCGTTTGACGAAGCATTTTCAAAATTATTTTGTTGTTGTAAAGAATATAATTCTAAATTGGTCCCTTAGTCACCAAGGTGGAGGTCTGATGATGGGATCCATGAGAAATCGAGATAACTTCACAAATTTATAAGGACATTTATATTACTATTTTGACTTTTAGAGTAAGTAAAGTTTTGTCCAATCCAAGGTGTACCCTAGATCCAAAAGTACTGAACAGAACTCAAGGCTTTAAAGATACACGTTATGAAATTTCGGCATTGTTTAAGGAACTGCAAGCATATGCCACTTACAGTAATCATCATCTTCTTACGATACACCAACATATTATTATGGTGACATAAGTACTCCTCGTAGTTTAGTACACCGATATCAATGTATTTGAAATTTTGCAATAGCCAAAATTATATTATATTTAATTATATTTAATGCTGACTGCTACATTTTTCAGCCGACTACTACAATAGATAATAATAATTATTATATCTAGGAGATATATCAAAAAATAAGTACGAGTGAAAATTTATTATAATAATAAGTATATTTTTACTCTGTGCCATTACTACATTGCAGTAAATATATTTGCTAAAGCAGTTTTTTGCCACGAACTCTCTCCCACGCGGGCGAAGCTGCGGGCAAAAGCTAGTTAGCAAATAAGTATTTTTTGGTGTATAAAGCTTTAGAAAAATTATTTGTTTGTTAGGGAATTAACAAAATGTTGCTCTACCGTAAAGAATGGGAATGTATGAATAGGGTAAATATATCTGAAGCGCAGTAAGTATATAAAAAAGTAATTCTGATTTATGTGACTATTTTTATTATTTCAATTTTATTTGAATGTAGTTTTAATAACACGTTGCACGTACAGAGACGGCTTACCAATTAGTTACTACGTAAATACAGATCTGTTTGTTGTTAACAGCGACATCTGTCAATATATTTAAAGACTTTTAAGTACTCTATAAGAGTTTTGATATTCTAATCAAACAAAAGATGGCGCTTTTACTTTGTTATAAATAAATCGCAGACAAACTTTTAGAGCAATGTTACGCTTACAAATTGAGACATAGAGACCCTGCGGGCCTGAAATTAAAATCTTAAATGATAAATAACTAGAAAAGCTGAACTATGTCAAAGAACTGCTCCGACCGTGTAAATATAGTATCCCACGGGAACGCTGTATTTCTTCGGGATAGAAAGTAGCCTATGTGTTAATCCAGAGCTCAAACTACTACCATTCCAAATTGCATCGAAATTCATTCAGTACTTTTTGCGTGAAAGAGTAACAAATATCCATCCATCCTTCCCCCTCCTCACAAACTTTCACATATTTTAAAATAGTAGTAGGACTTTAGGTCAGGTCTAATTCATAAAATTAAGTTAATTATAAAAGCATTGTCTCGAAGTCCCGAACTCGATATTCCTTCAACACTATGCGGGTTGTTTTAGTCGACTTTTTGTCGTTTTTTACGGAACGGATGAATGTGGTCTTAGGTTCATGTATGATATTTGGAATGTTTAGCTCGAACGGTTATAAGATAATATAAGAATTGATGTATCGCTTCGTTACTAATTAGTCATTGCCTGCTGAATAAGAAAACATTTACAGAAATGCACTAAACATTTATTTCTTTTTTAAATTCTAATGACAACAGGCAACAGACTATGGCCAAATTAACTAGCACTACGAAAACGTTAAAACATTATGCCGACGCGGACGCCGCAACTTCATTACGAGGAGGAGGTTCAATGGGGTCATACGAATCGGTCATGTGGGCATGTATACATGTACAATGTACATACGCTAAGTTAAAAGTACAGTGACTCACACGAGGCTGTCGTAACCAAAATATAAATCATAGAAATCGTCACGTGCTCGTTTAAGCGGAATCAATTTTAGTTGTTACGTATACAGCCTCGTTACTTTAATTACACGCTGTCGTTTTGTGTTCTCGAATAGGAGGCCAAAATTTATATTAACTTTTGTAAATAAAGGATATAATATATACAAATGCTACATATGTTTAAGTGAAACTGATTTAGCGGCGTTGAGAGTGTAAAGTTACGTATTCATGGTAAACATTTGTTTAGCAACAGTTGATCAACATTGTTGATGATGCTGCTGGAAACATTGTTTAAATCAATATTGGCTGTCCACACGCCAGTCTGCGTTAAAATGTTGCCCGAGGAAGTAGTGTTGTTGTGTTCTTTGTATCTGATGTATAGAATTTCTAATAAAAAAAAGAGAAAAAGATGGTGGATTCGAAACTATCTTCTGCAAAGAGAAAATTTGATGAGTGACCTCAGAATGACAGATGGATCATTTATTAACTTTACGAGAATGTCGAAAAGAGATTTCGAACATCTTCTGGAAATCATTGGTCCGTCAATAGTCAAAAGGGAAACAAATATTCGTCAGCCAGTTTCACCTCAAACGAGGCTGGCTATTACATTACGATATCTTGCAACTGGAGATTCATACAGTTCTCTTTCATATACATTCAGAGTATCAAAACAATTGATCAGTAAAATAATACCACATGTATGTCAAGAACTAATTAACTCACTATCAGGATATGTCAAGGTAGGTACCAAAACACTATTTGTGTAATGAAGTATTTTAATTATAAAAAAAATACAAAAAGACAGTATATGCTATTGTGTTGATTCATCACTGAGATAGTTAACTAAGTTTAGTATAGCCGAATCTTCTATTTCGTCTTGTGTTGCATCTAGTCTACTGGTTTCCTGTCTCTCAATTTCCTGGACATTATTTGGTGTTGATGATGGATGAGAAGATGCCGTTTGATATCCATAAGAAATATATCGTCCCATTTTTAACTCATACAGGATATTATTAATATGGTACTGTGCCTGGGTCACGGCTCGGTCATCTTTAACACTTCTTAATTCAGCAGCAATATATTCACCATAAATATCAAATGAATCCTTCTTCTCCTTTTCATCCATCTTTTTTTTCGCACTTTTCAAAACCTCAAATACTTCACTTAATTCATCTGTCTTATTTCTTTTCCTCAAAGATGTAGATGTTGTAACATTCGATGTGGGCCTTGGTGATTGAGATGGCTCTAACTCCATATTACTTTCATGTGCATTGTTTTTATCCACCTGTAAATTATCATCTTATTATTATTTTTTTTATATTTTGTAGGTTCCAAGTTCGGAGCAGGAATGGAAACAAATAAGTCGCGAATTCGAAATACGATGGAATTTTCCACATTGCATTGGAGCCATTGATGGGAAACACGTTTTGATTGTGGCGCCAAATAATTCTGGAAGTGAATACTACAATTACAAAAATCAGTTCAGCATAGTACTTCTGGCAATTGCAGATGGCAATTATAACTTTATATACGCAAATTGTGGAGCTAAAGGTCGATCATCCGACAGTGGAATATTTCAGAAAACACCGTTTTATAATGCATTGTTAGAAAACTCACTTAAACTGCCACGTCCTGAACCAATAACCCAAGGCGGACCAAAAATGCCATTTATCATTGTAGGTGACAGTGCTTTCGCGCTAACGGAGAACATCATGAAACCATATCCTGGCATTCATGAACATGGGAACAAAAAACGTATATTTAATTACAGACTATCAAGAGCTAGGAGGATTATAGAAAATGTTTTTGGCATTTTATGTGTGGTGTTCCGTGTATTCACTAAACCTATTCCGTTAAAACCAGCCAATTGTGAACTCGTGGTAATAGCTTGTGTATATTTACATAACTTCTTAAGACGTAACTCAGTTTCCAGATCAATATATACACCTCCACAAACTTTTGATTTTGAAGACTCTGAAGGTAACCTATTAGAAGGTTCATGGCGAAGGGAACTAGGTTCGCTTCCTATGACCGATTTGCAAAGATGGGGCAGACCTGCATCACAATCAGCTTTTTGTATTAGAGAACAGTTTGCCGATTACTTTATAAGTCCAGAGGGAAGTGTTCCATGGCAAAATAATATAGCGTAAATTGAAATAATTTTACAAACAATAAATAGTACAGTAAAAATTATATACAAAAACAACTTACTGTTTTATTCATAGTATCCGTTTCACCTGAAGTGGTTGCACCACATAACAAAAATTCCAATGGCTCGTAATAAATCCATTTGCATTTTTCTATTGCGCCGCTGCCTGTAGTTTTCATAGCCGACAACTTTTTTTTCTCTCTAGTAAATTGAGTACGCAGTACATGTATTTTAGTTTCCACGTCTTTTTTGGATATATTTAGGGCTTGAGAAATTTCATCGAATGCATCGTTCTTTTTGTTTTTATCTTTGTATTCTTTTAAAGAAGAATCCCATAGTAATGATTTTGATTGAAATAATTCTATTAATTGCATTATTTTATCATTGCTCCACACTACTGCCATGTTTATAAACTGTTGCAAACACGTCCACACACGTCAACATTTGATGCTAAACTGATGTTTACGCTCATCGAGCGAGAGCTTGTCAACATGCTGTTATCAACTCTGCAACACACAGTGTTGCCAGCAACATGTTGACAGCAACTCCGCAACACGTTGATTCAACTTTGTTGCTAAACAAATGTTTACCATGAATACGGGGCTTTACGCTTTAACGTTTTGGGTATAACGCCATCTGTCGGAAGCTACTTATACTTCTTAAAACAACAAAAAAAAACATTGATTTTTCTATTATTTTTTGAAATGATGTACTTTAGGCACGATGAGCGTATTTTTTCATTTTAAATTATGAATGAATTACTCTGTACACGTCATGTTTTTATTTTTATTTTTGGACCGTATTTCACACGCATTAGCCTAGCCACGCACACACAGCCACGCACACACAGCCACGACTCACGAGCTGCCATTCGTGTGGTGGATGACGATTATTTACGTTAATAATATAATATTATATTCTTTACTTATGTACCGTGCAATAATTATTTTTAACGTTCTTAAAATGTATTACTTAATAATAATTTTACAAAATATCACTAAAAAGGGAAAAAATATTATATTTAAACAAAAAATTGTATTTTCTAAGTAAAAATACACAAAAAAGTATGAAATAAATCTTATTCTCTAAATAATTCCCATTTTAAATTCGGCTAAAATTTTAACTTTTTCTCTACTCAATCTTCTTAATTTTGAAGTCGGTACCAGCAAATCTGAACGTGAGTTCTATTTTAAAATATATTGTTTTATCAGGATGTTGTTCGGGCTGACAAAAACGGACAATAAGAATTTTCGATTCTTTCTCAGTCACCAGGCGGCGCTTGGTAGCCCGACGTCCTTGTCGTGTCAAAAAGCTCCCAGATGTCACGAATTAAAAAACCCTCATTCTTATATTTGCCGAAAGTCAACATAAATGTAGACCGTCAAATGCAAAAAGACCAGTAATCAGTTGCTAAATAAAAAAGTTACAGGACTAAAAAGGACTAAAAAAATCGACGATTTTTTTGATATGATTGAAAAACGAAAATTACTGTTCAAATGCATAATGTTATTTGTGACTTTTTGTTACGACAGTGATATTAGGTCCTTACATAATATGAAATCGGCGTTTTGTCGTACTGGCCACTTTGATCTCAAATATATCTTCTTTGGTTAGGAATTCCAATTTCAAATTATAATGCATTTGTGTTTCGAAAACCGTAATTCTCTTGTTTTTTCCTCTTTTGGTTTTTTCTTTGCGTCACTCTGTTTACAAAATGGAAAACTTGAAATATCGTATTATTTTCGGGTATGAGTTCCACTGTGGCACCAGTGCTGCAGAAACGGCTCGAAGAATTAATGATCTGTATGGCGGCGGTGTCGCAAAAGAAAACACAGTGCGTTTTTTGTTCCAACGTTTTCGTTCTGGAAATTTCGACCTGCAGAACAAGCCCCGTGGACGGCCGGAGACCAAAGTTGATAATGAAGAATTGAAGGCTATTGTGGAAGCGGATCCATCGAAAACCACGTCCGAGTTAGCTGCAGGCTGCGGTGTCAGTGATAAAACTTAAATTTCCACTTGAAGCAAATCGGGCCGGTACAAAATAGTACCGGTGTCGTTCACTACAGCTTTCTTAAATCTGGCCAGACGATTACGACAGATGTCTATTGCCAGTAACTGCAAATCATGATGGAAAAGCTAGTTGCTAAACAACCGAGGTTAGTCATTCGCTCTAGACCACTGCTGCTTCAGGACAACAGACAACAGACGGCTACCAAATTATAGGAGCTTCAATTGGAATGTCTAAGACTCCCCGGAACTTGCTTCAACAGATTACAATTTTTTTCGAAATTTGGATAACTTCTTGCAAGGGAAAAAATTCAACTGCGATGGGGCAGTCCAAAGCGCCTTCAAAGATTTTATTAATTCCTATCCGAATGGTTTTTTAGTAAAGAAATCAATGAACTACCTATGAGATGGCAAAAGTGCGTAGATAACAATGGTATATACTTTGATTAAATAAATATTTTATGTTTTTATAAGTTAATAAAATCTTGTATAATTATTTATCTTCATACATTTTCAACTGCTGTGACGCAATTCGTGCATCATTTATTTGTATGGAGCGTTTTAAATGCTCTCTAACGATCTCACTTTTGTGATAACTGTATTTCGTCAACGGTTGATCGTAGATATGCCATTGCACAAACAATATTTCCTGGCTTATTGTGTAATTTTCGAAAAGCCAATAAAAAAACTATGCCTGTTCCCCATTCGTCCTCTTCCTAGTTCCTACTTATCCTAGCTATAACATTAAATGAGCAGAATGAAACTATAACAAAGGGATTAGAACTTCAAAGGGATTATACTTTGATACGATACTATTTAGTTTGAAACACTGAATTCTCAGTCTTGTTTCAGTGGTCAACACACAATCAGCCGGGTGTTAGGTGCGGTGTCGGGTTTCGGCTGAAGTTTACACTTTACAGCCACTTTATCAACAAGGCGTCGTGTAAACTAGCCAGCGTTTTCCGCGTTCGCGTTAGTTTCGCGTGCGGTTCGGTGCTGGAAGGTCCACGTCTGCGGCTTTTTTTGCATTGGCCAATGACCGAGCAGCCGGCCGGCAAAATTGAGCGTGCCGAAGCAGTCACGTGCCCGGGGTGAGACGCGGCGGGCGCCCGCAGCCGCAGAACCTTCTCTTATAAGATGCACACTCACCGCCTCGTAGGTGTGGGTCGCGAGCACGGCATGCGCCTGCACACGCTGTGTATATTCGCACGTTGAAATCTTTAGTGGAGCTCGTGTGTCATGAAGGATGTCTCACAGCAGCCTGGGTTGTCACTACGACAGCTACCACTTATCGGACTCGTCGCTCGAAACAGACGCGCTAAACAGACATTGGTAAGTGCATTTTTAACTCAAAATATAGGCCTGAAAATGTGCGTCTCGAATATTTTTGTTAGGGGGTAGATTTTGTGCCTTTTTTAAAATTTAATATAAGTATTTTTTTAATGTAGGTACCTAAGTATATGTTGTTCTTACATTCATTTGATAACTAAAGAATGTATCAGATTTTTTGCTATTTTCATTATTTCTTTTATAAAAAGATCAAATGATGAAAAATATCTAAGTCATGTTACACATCATGCATGCATGCATACACACATCGATTCTGCAGAGTGCAGGAGGTACCTCCTGCACTCTGCAGAATCAATGTGAAAGTAGAAAGGAAATATTAGATTAGGCCCGAAAAACATAATTATTTTCTAAAGAACATAATTAGTCATTATTATTATTTCAAAAACCTTACATTCCGAACCTTACCTAACTTTCAGTGCAAGGGGTTATGATAATATTATTTTATATAATTACCTTTGTCGCTTCACTAGTTTAACCGATAGAGATGTTTATGAATAAAATATTGACATTTTAATAAGCCATTAAATCTTGTATATATGCCTAATTTGATGTGTTACAGTTTTTGTTCCTACGAAATGGCTTGACCGATTGTAATGAAATTTATTTCATTAAAATCGAACTTAAAAAAATGGATTAGGCCACCCATATATACCTAAATATGGGGAGCCTATTCCAATTTTTTTGACATATTTTTACAATTTTATATAAAAAATTCATATAACCCTCAATTTTCACCCTTCTAATACCAACCGCAATTGTTTAATAGCGATATTAGTACAGAAATGATCTTCAACTCTCAGTGGTCGGTATCTCTTTTACACATAACCTTTAGGTTGTAGGGGTAGGTAATATATTATGTAGGTTGTAACTTGTAGGTGATGGATCTTGCTATAGTTAATGGTAGGAGTAGGTAGTAAGGTGTAGGTTATGGGTGTAGTTGTAGGTGTAGAAACTGTAGGTGTATGTAGGTAGTTAGTTATTTATTTAATAAAGGCTATAGTTATTATGGTTAAGATAGAACGTGTGTTAGGTTAGGTTAGTCGATGTTTGTATATTTTACAAATACCAAATATATGTATACTATTTAATAATACCAAACTATTGAATTTCGAACCTTTTAAATTTTTTGATTACTAATATACGAAACTATACGAAGCTTTCAGTACTCGATGAGTTTTATTACTGACCTAAGTCAAGTAGCTGTATTAAACATGAGCTTGACGAGAGACACAGTAGTTTAGTATTTAAGTTAAGTTACCTAACATAAAAATACTTCAATTATTCTAGAAATTGAAATGTTTAGCCCTATTGTTTTATAATCTGAGGGTTAAGCTATCAAGTATTAGCTACACCGACGGTGATATATTAGACAATTAGACATATTAATAAGCACACTAGACTTAGAGTAATTTCCTTTGTTGTAACAGTTTTTAACCACCCCAGTGGTGATGTTGTGATATATAAGGTAAAAATTTGTATAATATTAGTAACCTAAAACCTTAACATTGCCCACAGACAAACTGCTACACCAGTTTTTTAGGAAATTGCTGTTTGTGAAAGTTTATAGATATAATAAAAAAAAATACAAACACAAATATTTAATGGATAGCAATAATTGATCGCCATCGTTTGCAACCGTCACATTTACGGCCGGCTTCGCGAGTGAGACACGTAGGTAGGTACTGCAGCTCCTTATAGAACACGGACCATGTGACCCACATGTGATTAGCAATTCATCGCGCCCGACATCTCTCCGCACATATCGACTTGACGTCACACGAATTGTTTAATGCTCGAAAATACGAGACAGACCTGCGTTTTGACTTCCATACCTTGAAGAATTATTTTAATACTTTGAAGATTTATTGTATGGTAAATAATACATGTGGTAAAACGCATAGTTTCGAATAAGAAACACATGTATTATTTATTGTTCAGCGGGATATTTCGTAGTAAGTAGTTTGTGTGTCGATTTTGATTTATATCTAAAGACTGGAATGCCATGGCATGCGACATAATTTGTCGCACATAAAGATGTAAAATACATTTTTTCACTTTAACCTTATTGATTTTTTGTATGAAAAACAAACATCATGAAGTATATTTAATTTAAACATTTGCCACGTCACATATTATTTGACATGATATTCAAATTTAAAAATAATAATATTAATATCTTCCACATCACGTCAATCTGGTTCCCTTGTTAAGTTCACGAAGAACTTGTGTTACAGGTGCCACAAGGGAATGTATTTAATACTTTTATACTATACACAATTACACATATTTCAGTTTTTATTGAATTATACACATATTAAATACACCTCTATGACCCAAGAACAAAGAAAACATTTTTGCCAAAGCGGGGTTCGAAACCGCGACCTCCGGCTCCACCACTGACGCGCTCAACCACTGACCCACTGAGGTCGTCGATGTTCGTAAAAAAACACCCCGTATTAAACAGTGTCGTAATGAAATATTTTCTACTCGAGACTAAATTTAATATTCCAACGGCCAGCATGTACTAATCCAAAGCTTTCGGACAAATTCATCTTGCAAAATCTTAAACACATAATTAATTTGCGAAACAGTACATTTCAATTTTGAATACTATATTTACATGAAGTTTAAAGTAACGATAATATAATAATTTACATCATTACACACACATAAAATTGTTATAAAAACAGTATGCAGTTAAATATTATAAAAAATCCAAAAGACTAAAAATCGCAAAGTACATTTTACAGTAAAAGTAAAAAATTAAATCACAATTCATTTTACATTTCGTTTGTTACCATAAATGAATATCATCACAATTTTCTAGTTCTGAATGACATTAATTTGTTTAATTGAAAATTCCTTCAATCTATTAGGTTATAAATTATTTAGTAACAGATCGTAATGTATGCGGTAAATAACGTTAGATATTATTACATAAACGACGTGGGACGCGTCACGCGGTTGTTACTCTTGCGGACTTTCGTGCGTGGTCCGATAACAGCCGGAAGTTAACCTAACTCGAGATTAACATTAACGAATCTTATAGATTATTTTTAAAATATTCTCTATAAATATCGAGTATAGGTCCATTTATTTGTAAGTATCGTCCCAATCCAATAATCTGACTCGACGTAAATAGGTCAATTCATTTAAGTATTAATATTATAACAATTAGAAAATCTTATAACAATCTATAAGTATAGTTACTGTGCTTTACTTTCAATTTTAGGGTTCCGTACCTAAAGGGTAAAAACGGGACCCAATTACTGAGGCTGTCTGTCACCAGGCTGTACCTCCATTACCGTGACAGTTAGACAGTTGAAATTTTCGCAGAAAGTGTATTTCTGTTGCCGCTATAAATAGATACAAAATATATAATAAATATTTTATAATAATAGTACAAGAAACGTGATTTTTTGCCGTTTTGTGCGGAACCCTTCGTGCTCGAGTCAGGACTAGCACATGGCCGCTTTTTTACTCTAATCGTGAATCTTTCATGCGACATTTTTCTTCTACCACCATTACGTGCAAGCCAAATGAATAAAGAAATTCAGTCACATGCTATCAAATGATTTTAGTAGTTTTAACCTTATAAAGGTTCCGTACCACAAAAAGAGAAAATGGAACCCGTATAGCATAAATATGGTCAGTTTGTTTAAAGAAAACTGATGTTTACGTACAGTCATGTATATTATAATCTATATATTACTGTGTCAGAATTTTTTTTTGAGTAAATACATCTAAATAGTTTCTTAGATAGACAAAAAAAAATATTGATATCTCAAAAATTGAGCTGGCGCATTGGGGGGGGGTTTCCCTTTCACGCCCTTTCCCATTTAAAATGTATTGAAATGAAACTATTTTTTTAATTTTCAATGTAAATCATCGAATTTTTTTTATTATTTCCGTTTCCATTATCTTATAAGAAATTTAATTCTGTACAAAAAAGTTCTCTTACAATTTTTTACTCAGCCTCATAGGAAAAAAGTTACAGTGTTAAAAAAGTGAAACTTTTAAAACAAACAAAAAGTGCATATCAATTTTTTCATTAAATTGAATAATATTATTTTTTATCAACTTATTCGTAATTTTATTTTATATTTTCCATTTATACACCGTTTTAATGTACACGTTGATTTTTATTTTTTAAACTCCAACATTCGTTTCTGATTGTCTGTTAATATATTAGAACTATTTTTTGAACGTATATCAAATAATTCTTCCAGTTTTTCGCAATAATTCTTTTCATTACATTTTTGAGTTGGAAAATTTATTCTTGAAGAGCTTTTTTTAAACTTTTCCATTCGTAATACAATTTTTCTATTTTGCCAATAATAAATTGAGAATGAATAATTATTATTCCAGCTGAGCTCCAAATATTAATCACTTCTTTACTAACGTCAATAGCACTTTCACGAATACTTTTTTTTAAATATAAATATTTATGAAAAAATAAACTCATAACTTGTCGGTTACATGGTAGCTTATCATAATTTGAATAACTAATAGCTGTTACTTATTTAAGATCAATATTAATTTCTTCTATAACCTAAAATCGAGATGAAAATAATCCAGAATTAAATTGGTTATGATGGGAAGTTAGGATAGCTCAAAATTATTTATAAACTACCAACATTACATAAAACACTGTAATAATTAATTCTCGGAGAAATAAACAAATAGAATCAAAGCAATATTTTGAATTTTAAATCAACCAATGAGAAGACAAGTTTCATGGGAAGAATAGAAATGATAGAATCAGCGTTTCATCACAATCTTTATATTACTGCTACTGTCACTAATTGAAAAAACTGCTTTATTGACTGTGGTATTTGAATATTGATATCTGTCCATAAATCAAATGTAGATGAAATAGATTGACAGACCGAATATAGGCATAATAAAGTATTAATTTTCACAAAATAAAATAATTTTCTGACATCAAATTGAAAACATATATCACTTTTTGTAATTTTATTTTTTTTCCACTTTTTTAACACTGTAATTTTTTTTATATGAGGCTGAGCAAAAAATAGCTAAGAGAACTTTTTTGTAGAGAATTTAATTTTCTATAAGATAATGGAAACGGAAATTTAAAAAAAAAATTCGATGATTTACATTGAAAAATAGTTTTTTTTCAATGCATTTTAAATGGGAAATGGGACCCCCCCATGCGCCAGCTCAATTTTTGAGATATCAAGCTCAAATTTTAGGAGATTTTTTTTGTCTATCAAAGAAACTTTTCACATATATTTACTCAAAAATTATTTTTTTCTGACAGTACTATATATTATATAAAAGGCAAAGCTGATTGACTGATGTATCAACGCACTGGCCAAACCCTTAAGGCTAGAAATTTGAAATTTTCCACACGTATTTTACATATGACATAGGCATCCACTAAGGAAGGATTTTTCAAAATCCAACCCCCATGGGGGTAAAATAGGAGATGAAAGTTTAAAACCTAATTTCACGCGGGCGAATCCGCAGGCGATAAATGCTAGTAGAACTTCATATAAGGTTCTTGATAAATATGATTTAAAAGTGCACAAGTGCAAGCCTTCACCCTGGCATATCTCGCGCTGATATGGTCAAGCGATTTAGCCTCGGACAAGTGCAGCGTTAGATGCTAGGGCTCACCTTATTAGAGCTAAAGGTTTACATCACAACGACCTTTTTTAATGAAGTACTTTGTTTTATTAAAATTATTATGTTGAATTTAATTAAACCCAGAACGTCATATCAATATTAAATAATTACTAAATAAACTGTACGTAACTATCGAAATCCTACTAATATTATTAATGTGAAAGTTTGTGAGGATGGATGGATGTATGTTACTCTTTCACGTAAAACTACTGAACGGATTTCGATGAAATTTGGTACAGTAATCCCGCAGGATTCTAGATACTATATTTATGCGGGCGGAGCCGCGGGAAAAAGCCAGTTAAACATAAACCCTTGAAGTAGTTTTACGTATGCCCCCTTATTAATAAAAATATTAACACCTCGGATAACGTTGTTACGATATACGTGATATACGTGGTGTAATCCACGTTGCTATCTTTGTCGAGTGGGTTTTCCAACCTATCAGACAAAGACAGCAACATTTATTGGATTAGCGTCTCCGTGATGTGAATATTTCAAACTCCATAATTACAATTATCTTGTTAGTTTTTTTTTCTTTGCAGTCTATATTTTTAGAGTTACTACAAGGAACCATTAGCGTCTCGCTCTGTCCGTCCGTCTGCCTTTCTGTCCGCCTCTGCTAACTTCTGTGATTATGAATATAAACTGATGAAATTTAGTACATTTGCCTATAGATTGCGTATATATACTTTAGTTTTGGAAGCATGAAATATATATTTTAGAGATGGCTCCCTATACACGTGAAGTGGGGATGAAATTTCTTAACCGACTTCCAAAAAAGGAGGCGTTATACGTTCGGCTGTATATATTTTAATTTTTTTGTAAGTTCAACTATTACTCCGCCGTCTGTGCACCGATTTTCAAAATTATTTTTTGCTGTAGGTATAGGGTATAATCTCAATTTGGTCCTTTTGATACCAAGGTGGTAACCTGATGATGGGATCCATGAGGAATCGAAGGAACTCCTCGAAATTTATATGTACACATATAGTAATTTTGACTTTTTCTGAAGTAACCCAAGCATATGCTACCAAAAAATAAGATTTTGCACCAAGGTACACCCTGGACCCAAAAGTACTGAACAGAACTCCTGACTCCTTATAGACACATATTTGGGGATATCGGCTTTCTTTAAAGAGCTGCTAACATATGCCACTATATCAATAACAGTAATCATCATCATCACCACTATCATCATATATATATAATAAATTATTGATATATTGTTGCACAACGCTTGCAAATTTTTAAGCTATATGTTTTTTCTTCGCTTGCAACTATAAATTGTTAACATGTATATATACATATATACATGTTAACAATTTATATTTTATTGTAAGTACCGATCATACTTTTGAATGCATTAAGTGAAAATAAACTAAGTATATATAGTACGCGCGGAACTAGTTGGCCGCGCCTTAGGTAGGGTCAGGGTGAGGGGGCGGGTTGCTTGCTGCTCGCAGTGTTGCCGCCGCGAAGTCCGGCTCCGTACTGAGTAATAACATCAAGCGCTCTTCCGTCCCACCGCTCGCATACCTAAGGCCCGGCTAGCTAGTTACAATATGTAACAATCATAACAGTCACAATGTGTAATTGCAAAATTCTACATTATTGTCAAGGTGATAAGGTCGTTTTTTGTATCATTCTTAATAGTCGTTATTACATTGTGATTTCGAGAGGCAAAAAGTGTCGTGCCAATTCAATCCGTCTAGCCCCAATACAATTCGCAACGCGCCATAAGGAACTTCGTTCCAATAAAATGTTTTTATTTCGGTCAACAGGCCATAGTGTTGGTAAACATTTTTTTACTTAGAAGCTATGTTAGTATATTAAAACTTAGCTTTTAAAATCTAGTTGTATGAGTGACACCAATATCACGAACAATATAAGTATTATACGTGATATTGGTATCCTTGGTGAGGTGGATCGGTGAAGTGGTCCAGTGCTGCATGATAGCACTGTCCACATCCAGCCTTCCCGCTACTGTCTTCAGGAGACTAATGTCAGTGTTGTAATTTTTTTGGTGTTAGATAACTGAAGTTTAATGTGGAAGGTTATTGGATATCAAATTTTATTGTTATGTACACAATAAAATTTGATATCCAATAACCTTCATCCAGTATTGTATAAAATCAGGTGACAAAATTTAGCTTAAAAAGCGGGTGGGGCTGTGTCGGGGCACACGGCCGTTGGTTTTAACGTGAAACGTCTATGTTAGCGAATCACTTTTAAAGTAAAAGATTGAAATGAAAACAAGATGGACGCTGTTTTAAGTATTTTAATACTTCGTAAGTATAAGGCGTACTTCGTATAAGGCGTAACGCTAGCCTTAATTTATATTTCTGGCTGGCTCTTGCACGCGCTGAGGCCGACATAGCAAATGTTTATATATTTATTGTCACTTTCTGGTTATTTTAAATATAAATACTGTCCAAATTACACTTATTTTTGTATAAATCAATCTATTCAAATAAACTTGACAAACACATGAAAGAATCACCACGCTATAAAGTCGGAGTCACGAGTTACACTGAATAGAAACAAGCGTGAGCGCCGGTTTCGCACAGTTATCGCAGTATCCCTCCCCCGCCGCCCCGCTTGACCCCGACACGAACTCAATGTCATAACAGCGAGCTGACTATATAAGTGAAATATTTACACCACATTTTTGTTTCTAAGACTAATAGTTTTTTAATTATTAAGGTACGATGATATAGACCTTTTCGTTACGGTCCAGTTTTTAAACCTGGTACCCGTATGTTTCGGCGCGATTTTAAAGACGTTTCACGTCAAAACTGGGTAACAAAAAAAAGAACAATAAAGCAAAAATATGTAGTGATATATTATTATTTATTTAAAAAATAAGGAAGATAAGAAATATATTAATTTGTAATGAGATTTGAACCTAGACGCTACGCTTTGCCCCAGGCGGGCAAAAAACCACTAGGCTATGAAGCGTATCACAAATATATCGAAATTACGTTTTTGTACATTATGGACACATCACTTTGGCGTAATTCGCGCGAAGCACGCGGTTACGGGGGCGGCGCGTCCCCCACTCATCTCCTTCACCGCCTTGAACGGCGAATCACCTTGCCTTAAATGTAAATTCTATAAAATATTGTTTTATCGGTATATTGTTCGGGCTGATACCGACTACAAAATAATCAAGATTGAGATAAGAAATAGTTAAAATTATAGCCTAATTTAAAAGGGGAATTATTTAGAAAATAAAATTTATTTCATACTTTTTTGTGCATTTCTTTAAAAATAATTCTATGTAAACTACAAGAACTTTATGCACATGTGGAGATTTTTTTCATACTGCTATATTATTTTTTGTGGTGTAATGTAAGTAGCCAGTACTGCTTATTATATCATAAGTATGTGATAAGTATCAATACACATTCGAAAACGTTACGTTTACGCCGCTGTCAATTAAGGTAAGACTGCACTAAGCGGCAGCGGAGCGACACGACGCGACACGTCCCTGCTAATAATACCGTAATGGAGTGCTCGTCACATAGCCTAGTTCCGTTGCCACGTAATGCGTTATATGATATACTAGCTGTCTAGCGAACTTCGTACCGCCTTGGAATTAAATTTGGTTGACGTACTGACAGCAGCGCCACCAACCGGGTCTATTTGCAAATCTAAACCATTATCGAATCCACTTGAACACACAAAAAAATTCATAAAAATTAATGAATAATTTTCCCCGTTTTTGCAAACATTTTTCACTGATGCTACTATTGGTCGCAGCGTAATGTTATATTATAGCTTAAAGCCTTTCTCGATAAATGTACTATCCAACACAAAAATAATTTTTCAATTCGAACTAGTAGTTCCTGAGATTAGCGCGTTCAAACAAACAAACTCTTCAGCTTTATAATATTAGACTCATACAATTTCATACAAATATTTGGCCCTGTCGCGTCGCGTAGTGCGGGCCCACCTATAAGATTAAAGTTACAAAATATTTTGTATTTTGCACTCTGCACTCAATCAGTACTAAAGCATACAAGAGTAAAAAAGACAAAACTACTTTTCCTAGTACATAGGTAGTGCAATTTGCATAGTATTTTAATTACCAAGTAGAGCAAGAACATATATTTTACAATAAGTAGGGTAATTTCATGGTCACTGCACATTTTATTCTCATTTTTAAACATATTTTAATGTAGGTATACACAAATTTGGATAACTTCTTGCAAGGGAAAAAATCCATCTCCGATGGGGCAGTCCAAAGCGCCTTCAAAGATTTTATTGATTGTTGTCCGAATGGTTTTTTCAGTAAAGGATTCAATGAACTACCTATGAGATGGCAAAAGTGCATAGATAGCAATGGATATACCATTTATACTTTCGTTAAATAAATATATTATGTTAAAAAATCGACTTTATGTTCCTCCTTTACAAAACGCCAATTTCATATGTAATGACCTAATATTTAATACTGTTAAGGTCCCATACACGGTCCGGTTTTCCTCCAGTTCGGCCTGAACGGATGCAAAATCGTATCGTCTGTGTGCAATTTCGAGATCGCATCAGTCGGCCGTATGGACTGAAGCGATTCGTTCCAGTGTTGCCATCTCTGTTTTTGCGGAACTACTAAACTCGCGTCGTTTTCTACTAAAAACTACTAAAAGAGTACCGATAACTATAAAAAAGCTACTAAAGTTAGGAATCCCTAAAAGTTCTTTTAGGCATTTTGTGACAAAAAACCACGGCATTTTTAATTTCAATATTAAATTGAAAATATGGTAATTTGACCCTTAAATAAAAATAAATATAGTAGGATATATTACGTATATAGAAATTAAATCGGTAGTTTTAAGCGACTTAGGGTCGCGTGCTACTATGTGCTATTATGATAAGGTGTCATAATAGCACATAGTAGCCATTTTGCATATTATGATTACTATCTAGCTATTTTCTACAAAACCACTACTAACACCTAAATTCCTACTTAAGAGTGAATAAAACGATAAATTTAGTTGTAAAACTTTGTAAAACATCTAAGTTGGCAACATTAATTCTGACCTGAACGGATGGACTGAACAGTAATAAAATTGGACTGAACGGTAATAAAATTCGAGTGTAAAATAAAACTGGTCAAGTGCGAGTCGGCAAAAGGGGTTCCGTACTAAGCGGAAAAAAATCACGTTTGATGTATGTGAGCTTCAAAATTTTTTTAATTCTGTTTTTAGTATTTGATGTTATAACGGCAATAGAAATACCTACATCATTTGCGAAAATTTCAACTGTCGAGCAATCACTGTATAAGAAGGTTAAGATACAGCCTGGCGACAGACGGACGGACAGCAAAGTCTCAGTAATAGGGTCCCGTTTTTACCCTTCGGGTACGGAACCCTAAAAATAGCACGTGGTCTAAAGAATATTTATTAGAGTTCATTGAAGAATTTAAAACTTAAGAGCCACGATGGTTGATAAAATCTAAAGACTATTACTATAAAACAAAGAGAAATTATATCTATAACATATTACTGGAAAGATGTATGACATAATAATTCGGTTTCGTCGGTAGAGTGGCTACAGTTGCAGCAAAATACTATTAATAAATAAAATAATAGCATAAACTAACCAAGAGCATGTCACGACATGTCTAAGGAGGGTTCCGTAACTATCAACGCGCAATAGGTTTTCTTTGAATCACTTCAAAAGTTATTGCCATAAATTTATTACAGAAGCTAGGAGAGCGGCAGACAGACGGACAGACAGACAGACGGACGGCAGAGCGAAATTATAAGGGTTCCTTAAGTATTATAGAACCCTAAAAACACGACTCGAATCCGTTCAGGCCGAACCTTAGATTAAAACGCCTAGAAACCGGGTACGCGCATGAAAAGTAAAGCAAATCGTACTGAGCCATATCGACTCAGTTTCTTCGAACGACCAATCAAATGTCAAGGTCAAGCGCTAATGCATACATCTCCGAATATTAAAAACATTACGACGGTTTGTGTCGTTATTGGGTGTCACAATACATTAAAAAAGCTTCGGACATAACATTTCATATGTAAGTATGAAATGCTATGTCCGTACAATTTGACTTGTATTAAGCCAAATATTTAAAACATTTTTAATTTTAAAATAAAATCATATTATGTCGCCATCTTGCTGCCCTATTGTGAATTGTGAAAGTGTTACTAGTAATAATAATTTTATTTCAAAATTTCATGGCTAACTTATTTTTTTAACTATCAATTTAAATTATTACCAGTATTAAGATAATCCTTAATTAAAGTATTAGTTTAATATAAATAATGTTCACAAATCGTGTTTACATGGTTTAAAATGAAACATAAGTTATATTTTTACATCTCACGATATTAAGAAAAACAAATACAATAATTCTAATTTTAAGAGCAACAAGTGTCCCTTCAAACTGTACACACTACACAACTTTAAAGTTTTGTTTGTGTGCGTATCGGTATGTACTGCTTACGCCTCTATCTGTTGCTTGCTTCACTTTGCACAATGCGTTTGTTTGAAGACCATCTAGGCGTTATTAATCTAAGGGTCGAACTGACGTCAGTTTGGTCGGATGCTATTTTTTTCGTGTATGTGCTCGAATCCGTTCAGGCCGAACTGACGTCAGTTCTAACTGAAACGTCGGCCTCTCGTCTGTGGGGGCCTTTATACTATACACATATTTAAGATTTTTATTATATTATTGGTACACATATTTATAACTAAGAAAACTTTTTTGCTCCTTTGACGGGGTTCGAACCCGCGAATTCCGGCTTGAGCACTGACGCGCTCAACCCACAGAGATCGTCAAACATCTTATACGGAGTGTTCGGTAGAACACAGATCCGGAGGGTGAATACAAATTATTTGAACCCCCTTTGAGGCTCCTTTGTAGGGCCGATATTGGACTGTTTCTGCAATATACACCATATTATTGCCCTAGTGGCGGTTTGCGGAAAAGCGACATATATTAGGTCATTACATATGAAATTGGCGTTTTGTAAAGGAGGAACATAAAGTGGTTCTTTTTTTAATCATAATATATTTATTTAATCAAAGTATATACCATTTTATCTATGCACTTTTGCCATCTCATAGGTAGTTCATTGATTCCTTTACTAAAAAAACCATTCGGACAGGAATCAATAAAATCTTTGAAGGCGCTTTGGCCTGCCCCATCGGAGTTGAATTTTTTCCCTTGCAAGAAGTTATCCAAATTTCGAAAAAAAACGGTAAACTGTTGGAGCAAGATCCGGGGAGTACGTTAGATGTCTTAGACATTCCGATTGAAGCTCTTCTAATTTGGTAGCCGTCTCAACAGACACGTGTGCAGTGTATGGTCTAGCGTTGTCCTGAAGCAGCAGTGGCCTAGAGCGAATGACCAACATCGGTTGTTTAGCAGCTAGCTTTTCCATCATGATTTGCAGTTGTTGGCAATAGACATCTGCCGTAATCGTTTGGCCAGATTAAGGAAAGCTGTAGTGAACGACACCGTCACTAGTCCACCAAATGCTCACAAGTAACTTTTTTGAGTTAATTATCGCTTGGGGCGTGCTTTGGCTGGTTCGCCAGTGTTAAGTCGTTGCGATGATCGTTTCTGATTATCGTACAGGATGCACTTTTTATCACAGATAATGATTCGTTTTAAAATCTCTTCATTATTGTGCCGGTTGAGTAATGTAACGCAGCAGTCGACGCGCGTTTGTCGGTTTACTGCATTTAATTCATGAGGTACCCACCTTTCAAGCTTTTTCACCTTCCCAATTTGCTTTAAATGGATTAAAACAGTTTTATCACTAACGCAGCCAGCAGCTAACTCAGACGTGGCTTGCGATGGATCCGCTTCCACAATAGCCTTCAATACTTCATTATCAACTTTGGTCTCCGGCCGTCCACGGGGCTTGTTCTGCAGGTCGAAATTTCCAGAACGAAAACGTTAGAACCAAAAACCTAACCCAAAAATTAATCCTTCGAGCCGTTTCTGCAGCACTGGTGCCACGGTGGAACTCGTACTCGAAAATAATACGATAGGTACTTCAAGATTTCCATTTTGTAAACAGAGTGACGCAAAGAAAAAACCAAAATAGGAAAAAAACAAATGAATTACGGTTTTCGAAACACAAATGCATGAGTAAATAGCGGTATAAGCTTGAAATTGGAATTCCTAATTAAAGAAGATATATTTGAGATCAAAGTGGCCAGTACGACAAAACGCCAATTTCATATGTAAGGACCTATTATTAGGGGTGATGTCAATTGCGTAATGAAAAAGTAGTTTGTTTGGAAACGCAATATGCTAACAGATAAATGATAGATGTCGCTTTCACGTTACGAAAACCAAAAGCATAATAATTATTTTGCATAGTATGAATATAGTATAGAGGGATCTCTATCACACCACAAGTAACATATTTTCATATAACTAGGACTAAACTGCTGAACTATAGAAAAAGAAAATATCTTTAAACCCCAATTAAAAATAAATCTATCTAATGGGCCGCTAGATGAAGCTTTTACGCCACAAATTGACAATTTATACATATATTATAGATTAAACAGATAATGATGAGAACGATTACCACAGATAAGTACACATTTTGCACAATATGAATTCTCTGAAATATATATTTTTTTGTTTAATAACCTTTTAAGTACTATATAACCACATATTATTTTTGGAACTTGGCCGCTCCTGATGGAAAATCAGGCAGAATTCGCCATATTCCTTTAAAACTGGAATAAAATTGTACATTATGTACATAAAAGTGTATAAAATAAAACAAATAAAAAACTATTCAAACTTAAAAATAATTTAGAATCTTTTATGTAACGCTTAGCTCATAGTACGAGTATATTGTATAATTTAATAGCACTTTGAAGTTACTGCAACCATAGAATAAAATTAAGACCTGCTAGAA
This sequence comes from Phengaris arion, assembly GCA_963565745.1. Lineage (NCBI taxonomy): Eukaryota > Metazoa > Arthropoda > Insecta > Lepidoptera > Lycaenidae > Phengaris > Phengaris arion. The sequence continues at coordinate 32,326,722 of OY751432.1, read as the reverse complement.
GTGTTAACAATAAATGAATTACTCATAGGTACTACCCCATTGTGTGAGGTATCTGGACAAGACTTTTTTCGAGAAATCGACATCCAAAGTTGTTTATACGAGGGCGGGTCAATAAGTCCGTGACTTTTGGAATAAAACACAGATTTTTTGATAAATAAATCATTTTATTTTTCAACGTAGTCCCCCTTGAGCTCTATACACTTTGTCCAACGCTTCTCCAATTTTTTATCCCTTCCAAAAAATATGATTTGTCGAGGTCCTCAAAATAGGCCTTTGTTTGCGAGATGACTTCATCATTGGAGTCAAATCTTTTTCCACCGAGCCATTTTTTCAGGTTTGGGAACAAGAAGTAGTCACTCGGAGCCAAATCTTGAGAATAGGGTGGATGTGGGAGCAATTCATAGCCCAATTCATGGATTTTTGCCATGGCAACTGCACATGTGTGCACCCTTGCATTGTCTTAGTGAAAAAGAACTTTTTTCTTGGCCAAATGAGGTCGGTTTTTTTTCAAATCCTCATTGAAGCGGTCCAATAAGTTGGCATAATATTCCCCATTAATTGTTCTTCCCTTTTGAAGATAGTCAATGTGGATTATCCCACGTGCATCCCAAAAAACAGTCGCCATAACTTTATTGGCTGACAAACCTACCTTGGCCTTCTTTGGCGCCGATTCACCCTTAGAAACACACTGTTTTGACTGTTGTTTGGTCTCTGGTGTATTGTGATGGATCCATGTTTCGTCCACGGTTAAAAAACTCCTCCATATTGTGATTAAACAACGCCAAACCTTCCTGTGAAGTTGTTACACGATTGCGTTTGTGGTCGACTGTGAGCAAACGCGGCACCCATCTTGCGGAAAGCTTTCTCATGCCCAAGTGATCATTCAAAATTGAAACCACTGAGCCATGCGAGATGCCTATGGCTTCCACAATCTCTTGCACTTTAAATCTTCGGTCGGCCAACACCATATCGTGAATTTTTTCGATTGTTTCGGGTGTAGAGACCTCAACTGGGCGTCCAGGACGTTCGGCATCTTCAGTGCTTGTAAGGCCACAACGAAATTCAGTAAACCACTTTTTTACCATTGAAATCGATGGTGCAGAGTCCCCATAGTATTTATCAAGCTTAGCCTTGGTCTCGGTAATGGTTTTTTTTCGCAAAAAATAATGCTTAATAAGCACACGAAATTCACTTTTTTCCATTGTTTCCTTAAGTTACTGGATAGTCTGATAAAGATAGCTGTAAAACACAAACTAACTGACGCAGCAAGTTCAAATTTTGATAGGAGTCAACTGACAGATGCCTGTTGACAGGAGTAGTGTTGCTTTTTCAGTAAGGAGGTTAGAAATTCAAAAAGTCACGGACTTATTGACCCGCCTTAGTAAGTTGCCCCAGCCCTCACTGTCATTTCTAAACTATAAGAGGTAGAAACTTGTTACTCTCTATGCTGAATCTTTTGATCTAATTAAAAAAAAAAGCCTATTGCGGAACCCTCCTTAGACATATCCTGATAATTAATATGCTCTTGGTTAAGTTATTACTCTTACGACTTGCTCTACCTTATCACTGTGTCTGCAACTTTAGACACATTAAAACATTGCAAAACTTCATAGCAAAGATTTTAACAATAAATAATTGGCAAACGTATGGAAAATCTGTTACGGTATAAATAGTAATACTTTCGTCTTGTAAATATACGAGTTGATATAAATTTTGGATTGAAACAAAATGTGTTTGTGGTTTTATTTAAGTAACGTCTAACGCTATTTTCAGGAATGGTCGCGTGTCCAGCCAGGCCGAGGGGCCCTCGCGGCGAAAAAGCAATCTTCACAATGCCATGGCGTCCGAAATGGATACCTCATGGGGTATGGTTACCTATAGATACTTAATGCAAAGCATGAACATTGTATCTGATATTGACTATTATAGTGTTCAGCTCACGTGCGACGATCCTTGACCGATTTTTATCGGCAAAAAAATGAAACGTACAGATTGCAATAACGAAACTCACACGTCCTACTAAATGTATAAAAAGTGACACAAAAACTATGACAAAAGTTCTTAGAAACCCTTGCCCCGATTATAAGCGATATCTATTGATGAATTTTTATATGTATTTTTAACTTTAACGTCAAGTGGTTATTTTATAACTTAATAATTGCACATTTCCACTTACATCTGTTTGTTCGCACGGGCCAATCGATTTGTAACAGTCAACGTTATGCCGAATATCTGAGCACTACCTTTTTGTAGATTACGTTTGTTCCGAGTTTAAAAATATATTTCTCCAAAATTTTTTAAAATACAAGAATATCGTCTTTGATGATTGATCATTATTTGTACAAAATATTATAGGAATACTTGAGTAACAAGAATAAATTGTGTTTAACTTTACGTGTCTTTTGCTCTTTCTTAGATCGTCCCGCTCATATAGAAGGTAGATATAAGAAGTATTCAACAACATCTTCAGTATATTCCAAGAAAGCTCTATCACAGCACAGTGAACACATCGAGAGGTAAATGTTTTGTCGAATTAAATAAACCTATTAACAAAATGTCTTATCCTCGAGACGACACAATACAGAATGCTCGGTTAACAAAAATATATATTCAAGGAGCGTAATCAGTGTTCGATTCTCGTTCCAAAAATATATATAACTTGTGACCTAAAATTTTGACCAGATTATCCTATAAAATACTTAAATTCTATTCATCACCGCGCGCCCGTACTACTCGACGAGCGCATGACCTTGAAACCGGCGGCGTTGTACGGCAGTGTGATGGTGTCCATGCGAAATGCGAGTTGTCAGGAAATATTGATCATGTTATTTTTCTGTAAATCACGAACATTTTTAGTTATGCGTACTGCTATTACTTATGTAATATTGTGGCCTAATGTTGGGTTAAATATTACATTCGGATAACCAAGCACTCTGTATAAAATAGATTTATATACACTAGACAGATATGACACTTACGGCCGCACTCAGAGACTTTTTAATGTTTACTTAAGGAGTCATATATAGTAGAGATTTTGACAGAAACTGTATGGACTTTATGTCAGTCTGTACTAAGTAGCTCCTAATGTAAGCATTAAATGTCTCTGAGTGCGACCGGTAATCTGTTAAAAAGCTTTAGGTACTAGCAAATAATTGTATAGCATTGCTCAATGATCATATATATGATTAGGAATAACAATTGATTGCGTTTAGGTCTTGGTGGTACGCTTGTTGCGCAAAGTGCCACAGCGAGGACAGCGGGATACCGTCATGGGAGCCGCCGCACTGGCAGAAGATCTGCCCCTACCCACTCTGTCCGTCCTACAGACACTTTGCTCAAAACCTATCAGTATTATTAATTGGTGAGTTCTATTGTATATTTTTAAGTTATTTGCCATGTTCCTGGAATGTAACGGTGCAGTTATTAGTAATCAAATGTTAAAAACTATAACTCGACTACACAAATTATAGCTGACCCGACAGACGTCCTGTCTTAACTATGAAGTATGAACTGGAATAAATAAACTACAATTGTTATAAAAAAAAACTATAACCCGATTACGTAAATTATAAAGCCTATGTTATCCGGACCATTATTGCGAATCTATTGACACCTCATTCATTAAAATCGGATCAGTAGTTTAGATGCTACGGTGGAGCAGTAGAGAGTTAAAAAGTATTGTACTTAAAGGCGTGAATTGTTTTAGGTTTAATGGTGTGGAGTTAAAAAGTATTGTACTTAAAGGCGTGAATTGTTTTAGGTTTAATGGTGTGGAGTTAAAAAGTATTGTACTTAAAGGCGTGAATTGTTTTAGGTTTAATGGTGTGGAGTTAAAAAGTATTGTACTTAGAGGCGTCAATTGTTTTAGGTTTAATGGTGTGGAGTTAAAAAGTATTGTACTTAAAGGCGTGAATTGTTTCAGGTTTAATGGTGTGGGTGATAGTGTGGATAGTATTAGGTGATACGGCGGCACCAGGAGGTCAATTGTTCATGCTGACCGTCCTCACCATCGCCGCTTACTTCGGCGGCTGGCTGATGGTGAAAATCACCACGCTGCCGGCTCTCATAGGAATGTTAGCTGTAGGGATACTAATGAAGAACATCGGCTTTGTAAACTTCGACACGTCTTATCAACATGTCACGTCTTACATCAGGTATGTTATTCAAGATTGTTGTGAACTGTTTGTTGTTTTAGTAAAAAAATCCTAAGAAATAAACATGTTTTATTTTTGTAGGAAAATAGCTTTAACGATAATATTAACACGCGCCGGCTTGGACTTGGACCCGCTGGCGATGAAGAAAATTTTCTTCACTGTCATAAAGTTGGCGCTGGTGCCGTGGACCTTCGAATGCGTTCTTTGCGCCGTCATGAGCGTTTACTTGCTCGGACTACCGTGGGACTGGGGTAAGGGATATTTAATCAACAAGCGTTATAATTACCATTTGCAGTAACTTCGACGCGTTTTCCTTTTACGTACAATCCGTTGTGAAGGTTTAGTATCTTGTAAACAGCTGCGTACAATATATTTTTCAGCTTTCCTGCTAAGCTCGATTATAGCCGCGGTGTCCCCCGCCGTCGTAGTGCCCTGTCTCTTCCGGCTGAGGGAGAAGGGCTACGGGGTGTCCAAGGGCATACCCACCCTCGTGCTGGCCGTGTCGGGCATCGACGACGCCGCTAGTGTCGCCGTCTTCGGCATCGTCTCGTCCATCATGTTCTCCACTTCATCGATGACAATGAATATAATTCAGGTTACCTTGTTTGATTTATGAGCTATGTTGCTACGATTTGATTTATCATAAAAATAAATTCCTGCTTAAGGGTCAGCTCGCATCGAAACGAGACGCGGTGTACCGAGCTGCTCTTGAAAACGTGTATCTTCTTGTGCAGTGAATAAAGTTTAACGTTAAATCGCTATCTTAATAGTGCATCGCCGCGTCACGTCGCGTCTTAGTGTGAACTGACGCTAAGTAATTTGTTTTTCCATGTAGGTTACATGAAAAAAAAATCTTGTCAGCCAGTGCTCTAAATCATTAATTATTTTGTTGTAACTCTAGGGTCCCTTGAGCGTGGTGGGTGGCGTGGCGTTCGGCTACTTCTGCGGGTACCTGACGAAGTACGTGCCGGAGCGGAACGACGCGTTCCTCGTGCCGTTGCGCGTGCTGCTGCTGCTCACCGGTGGCCTCATGTCCGTGCTGGGGTCGGAGGAAATCGGCTGGGGCGGAGGTGGTTAGTATCATAAACAGTACGCGCACGAGCTCCGAGTAGCGGTTTCCTCCCGTTTCCTTAGCCACCGATTCGTCGGAGCTCGCGTGTGGGCTGTAGATTGTCTTTAAGAATACAATTAACCTTAAATCTATTAAAATTTGTAATATCTGGTTAAAAACCTTAATTAGGTTACCTAAATAACCTAACCTAACCTAACCTACCAACCTTACATACGTAAGGTTGGTAGGTTACGTTCATTATAAATTATATAATTTATAATATATAAATTAGATAAATTAATATGAATTTTACGCATGAATATCAAATGTGGTTTGATAAATTAGTTCTACTGATACTGGTGGCATTTAATTACAATTTACGTTAAAATAAAATTGTTTCCTGAAAATAATTAGCTTCAGCTTCTCTTAAGACTCGTAACTACGATTTAAGCGGACTTACGCGACATGAATAAAACTCGAAAAGTAAGGTACTTTTCGAGCTCATTCAAAGTATTAAAATATTATGTCCTCCTCCATCAGTCGTGCTCCTCATGTCTGAGGGTCGTGACCACCACCTTCCATGGTATTTTTCCTTATGATATTACTCCATTTTTCCCTGTCCCCGGCCACTCGAAGTGTATCCATCAAAATATATGTATGTGACTATATTATCTAAACGCGTCAAGTTTGCATTGACCTGTAATTTGACATTTGTACTGATGATACAAATGTCAAAATACAAGATAGACTATAGTGAACTGTGAAACGCAAAAGGATAATCTAATCGATGTTGGATGTAGGTGTAGATTGTAGGTGTAGGTTGCAGGTAAAGGTTGTAGGTGTAGGCTGCAGGTTATAGTGTAGGTTGTAGGTATTGGTTGTAGGTGTAGTAAGTAGGTGTAGGTGTTGTTGGAATACAAATTGTAGTATGTAGATGTATATAGGTAGTTACTTATATTTTTTCCCAGCTACGGCGAAGCCAAAAGGAACGGTTATGGTTTTGGCAGTCTATGTATGTATGTTTGTTCCACCGTAGCGTCAAAAATACTGGTCGGATTTTAATGAATGAGGTGTCAATAGATTCGTAATAATAGCCCGGTTAACATAGGCTTTATAATTTACGTAATCGGGTTATAGTTTTTTATAACAATTGTAGTTATATTTATTCCAGTTCATACTTCATAATTAAGACAGGACAACGTCTGTCGGGTCAGCTAGTATACTATAATATTAGTATTTTTTTAAAACCGACATTCAGGAAAATGAAGCCAAAACGAATCAGCGATAAGCCAATATTGTAATGATCTACCGTGACCCATGAGTTTAGTCATAGTCGAGCTTTGCTCGGAGTTTTAGTAGAACGATAAAATAATAATCTATGGACGCTCCACACCTCGTCAATATGTCCCCGTCATTAATAAATAATAAAAAAAAACAAAAATATTCGTCTGACCAGGCTTCCAATTTCGAACCCGTGACACCAATTTGCCAACAACGTAAAATGTCCAACGCTATGCCCACGTTCCAACAAGCGTTTTTACACTGTAAATAGAACTCTGCGCTACAATAGAGCTGAAAATCGAAGTGTCAAGTGCCAATTGTCAGATGTGACAGCGGTACACGAGCGCACCGTTCCGCTTACAGTGCAGTTTGTTCTGTCCGACCACAACAAAACGCTCGTGGAAACGTAGCCAAACCAAGCCGCCAACCGGATTTGACATTTAGAAATCTAAATCACTCATAAGTCATATCTTATTAAGTGACGAAAGAAAATACATAATATAATAACTTAAAATGCACAGTTACCATGAAGAAGACCTAGCTAGATCGATTTTTCTCTCCGAAAACTCTCTGCATACTAAATTATTCTTAATCTCTTATACATTTGGACGGTTGCCTGAAAAACATCGCTTTTAGCGATAAGGCCGCCAAAGTTGTACTATTCTATATTTATAATTATCCATCGGCAAGTAATACAACTTCAAGAAGCGTGCTATCTTGTGATCTCTCCAAAACTCTCTAGAAAGTTTCAGTAAAGCGTCTACCGGTTTGATGAATCGACTGACTTGACTGATACTAGAAAAAGTTACGTTGAGAGTTCGGCCGATAGATTTGTTATACAGTATATATATTTATATAACAGTATTAGTAGATATATTTATATGTATAACAGTACTCTATTGCATTTGCACTTTTTAGGTCCCCTGGCCGTCATCGCGTTTGCCTTCTTCGCGTGCAAGAACTGGTCCGAGCAAGGCTGGGAGATAGAAGATAACCCCGTCGCAACTGCGTTTGAAATATTCTGGATGTTTTTCGAGCCTATGCTGTTTGGTGTTACTGGGGCGCAAGTAGTCGTAAGTAGTGCCATATCATGAATCCTTTACTTATTTACCTCTACTCAAAATCCAGATTTAAAAAATAAGCCGCTAATCTTTTGCCACTATACATGCATGCCACTATGTAGATTGTAATCAAAACAAAATAGACATTCAAGGAGCGCCATCATCCGATCAGTGATCACGCTCGTATCTAACTCCATGCGTAGTGAGAGTTGTCCGGAATTGCTAACCCTGTCTGTCAATTTTCTGTAAATTACGAAAATGTTTGGTTACGTATACGTACCTGTCTGTCTGTCTGTCTGTCTGTCATTACTTACATAATATTGTGGCTTAATATTGGACAAAATATCTCATTCGGATTAAAATACACCGTGTATATATGATAAATAATGTATGCGAAACTAGATGATGCCCGCGACTTCATGCGCGCAAAAAGAGATCCCGTGGGAACCATACATTTTGCCGCGATAAAGTAGCCTATGTCCTTCTCCGTAGTCTACTTTATATCTGTGCCAAATTTCGTGATGATTGGTTAAGTAGTTTTTACGTGAAAGAGACACAACCAAACAAACAAACTTACTTTGTTTGTGTACTATTACCTATTCTTTTTATATAAAAATGTTATTTTTATTACCTATTTCAGATTTCTGAGCTACCTACTCATTTAGTACTAGTCGGCGGCGGTATCCTAGTAACCTGCATGATCCTCCGATCCATAGTCACCAGCTGCGTGGCAGTCCGCAGTAACCTCAATATGAAAGAGAAAATATTCGTTGGCTTCTCGTGGATGGCCAAAGCAACCGTACAGGTAATATTCTGTCAGAATTTTACACTGTTTTCACCGAGACTTTTTGTTGAAGCTGTTCAAAGTCGCTTAGTAGAGCAATAACGGTAATTGTTGACTACTATATCGATTTTTTAAACTAAAACTTAGAATTTTATCAGATTTATAAACATTTTAAATGGTATTATCTGATGTCAAAAACGATTTATAATTTTTATAAAATGTCACGATTTAAGAGATATTCAAAGTCTGAGAGAGCCTTGTTTAAAATTTAAATAATTCCTGTTAATACATATGCGCGCTCACTGACTGCCTGCAAACGACCAGCGAGCTAAAATGGGTTAAATATTTGCGTGCATCGCACTAATCATCACAAAACATGTAATCTAAGATAAATGTACGTTATTACGTAGTATTAAGGCATTTTCTACGTTGTGGAATGATAAAAAAAATAAGAGGGTACGAGACGTAGAAACTGTTTTATTTTGGAGAGTGTTCTCTTAAGATGGATAAAGGATATTATTTTGCCTCGTAGCTTTTAATTTAAAGCAATAATCCGTGTTAAAAAATTTCTCGTGTTCTAATTCCGGAAGTTCTTGTACGTAATTCCGTGATAGCTTCTGAGTTCACATTTTGTTAAGATTTTTCTTGTTTTTGACCTCCGTCCGAATAAGAAAAAATAAGAATAAGTCTATTTCAGAATGAAATAAATAAGACAAAAATAGGGCATGGCCCGACCGCCGTCCCCCTTAATATTCTTCCGTATTAACCTAACCCAGATCATGCCAGGACATGTCTAACAAGGGTTTCGTAACTATCACCGCGTAATAAGTTTTTTTTTGACGTGATAAAAATATTGAACGTCTTATAATTCGATGGAGCCGGCTGCACGCACGAAAAAACATGGCTCATGCGATACCAAGGCCTGTTGCCAAGTACCGTTACCTGTTACCGTTACCAAGTACCAGCGTTACCTCGCATTTTATTATTATTATTGTTGTTGTTGTTGTTGTTGGTGTTGTTGTTGTTGACGTTGTCACGTTCAACTATCGTCAGTAAACCGACTTTACAGACAACCGATATTTTTTTCAAATTACCTACTTCAAAAGCTACTGTCCGATTTCGTTCAAAACAATTTTCATAAAGAGTTTTTAGCATGATCTATCAGCATGGAAATTTAAAAGTTTCTATCTCCTATAGTTTAGAAATGCTATACCAACTATCTAATCACTTTGAAGATCGATTACTCGAAAATAGTCGACTTTGTAAAATAGTCCTTACCTTTATTTTAAAAGACCTATTTAACGATATACCACACGATGAGGTACAATGAAAAATTATTTTTCATCCCCAATTCACATGTATGGAGAGCCACCCCTAAAATATAAAACTGAGATCTATACAAAATTTATAACTATACCAAATTTCATCCATTTAGATTCATAATTACAGAGGCTAGTTAATAATTGCAGAAGTAGTAGGACGGACAGAGCGAAACTATGAGGGTTCCTTGTGTATTACGGAACCCTAATAAAAAAATGAGCCTCTTAGACCTTCTGTTAAAATTTCAATAATAGTATTTTATAGTTAATGAGTTAATTGTGTGTGACATACGGACAGGACTTTCTCCTAAACCTCGTACCCACGATTTTAGTGGTTACTGGAAAAAACAGCACTTTAAAGTGGTGGTGGAAAAAACAGCACTGTAAATAGAACTCTGCGCTAACACAATAGACGTGAAAATCGAAGTGTCGACCGTCGAGTTGTCAAATTTACTCGTGTGTTAGATTTTCAACTCTATTATATTAGCCCAGAGTTATATATACAGTGCTATTTTTTCTGTTGCAATCACTAAAAAGCTATCGTGGGAACGTAAGCTAAGGGGTCTGTTTTTTACCATTTTAGCTACGGAACCCTAAAACTCAATAGACTCCACCCCTATAATTTTTTCAAAATTTGTTTATGTATTTGACTAATTTGCGCATATATACCAGAATAAGAGACATTAGTAGAAAGTCGCGAACTTTATACGGGAGTCAAAAAAACTATTACAATCAAAAATTTTAAAGAAAACTTAACGTAAAGAAATTTTATTCAAAAAAAACTTGTGTAAGGTTGTTATAATAAAATTGATACCATACTCCATTATTTCATACAATAAAACATAACGAGCTATCATGTCAGACTCGATTATAACTCAAAATAAAAAAAAGGATTGTGTGGTTTTATGAAACCACGGTAAAAGTGAAACTTAATAACAAAATAGCGTGGAGCACTGGCACAAATGAGTACTAATCTATACACTACACGGTCAGCTGATGCGAACTATAGGCGCCGCCATATTGGCCTCGCCTGCTCTGACGAGCGCCTTTCACTTTATCCCCGTTCCGCAGCCGACCGTCACGCGACATGCAACACACAGACGAAAAAGTTTGAGACGATGTAATAAAAGATCCACTTTAAAAAACTTATACCGTAATTATGTTCTTACGATCTGCAGTCATTACATAACTTAATTACATCAAAATTATAAATAAACCCAGCCCCAGTTATAGTCTAAAGATTAAAATATTTCATACTGAGTTTCCGTTCATTCTCTTCCGTGATACTCCCGCATAATGTTTACCGCGTCAGATCTGTGAACATAGTTAAGGCAGTCATGTTTTTTCTTAAAATACGCTTTAAATTAACTTAAAATAATTATAAAACCTTCAGTTATGAACGACTATACATTACTTTTACAACTTTAGATTAATTACACTTACCGGTAGGCGGTATCTCAACATATCCTTATGAAGTAATCATTTAGTGTTTTTATTGCAATTAAACCATAGTAGATGAAGCATTGTATTAAAGCATGACTTTACTGATAGTTTAAAAACCAAAATATCCGGGCATAATGTACTACCCCGCAGTAAGGTACTCTTACTTATTATTGACGACCTCTGTGGCTCAGTGGTTCAGCGCGTTGGTGCTCAAGCCGGGGGTCGCGGACCCAATCCCTCCGAAGGAATAGAACTTTTTAAAAACTGTGGACAAATAGACAAGTAAAAAAGTAATTCTTGGACCTTCCAGTCCACTGCTACATAACAAGTAATATTTTAAAAAAAGTGAATAAGTAGTTTTTTTTAAAATATTTAAAGTAAATCAAAACCAAACTCTGTTGCAGGCTGCTTTAGCGCCGGTAGCGTTGGACGAAGTGAAGAAAATGGCGGGTGGCAGCGAGCCGGTGACGCAGCTGGTGGAGTACGCGGAGACGGTCATCACCGTGTGCATCATGTCCATCGTCATCACCGCGCCGCTGGGTGCTATTATCATCACTCTCACTGGGCCCAAGCTGCTCTCCAAAACTACTAAACCTCCTGTACTTGAAGGTAATCAAAAAATTAAAGATTTTTTTGTAAAGGTACCCCATTAGGTAAGTAAGTAATATTGACATCGAAAGAAAATAGTAAAAAAAAATTTAGTCTTCGGTCTTGTCAACATACAAGCACATACAAACTTTTTCCTTTTTCGCTATAGTGTCAAACTAAAAGTGCTAACACACGTACTGATTCGGTACGGAGCGGACCACGGATTTGGTTCGCTCCGTACCAAATCCGACCGTGTGTAGAGTAGTCCAGCGAACATAATTATTATTAAGTAAGTCCGCCGCGGTGCGCGTCGGATATGGTTCGCTCCGTACCAAATCCGTGCGTATGTAGAGCAGACGGGCGATTGGGCCGGACAACGATCTCAGTTTTGCCAACTTAGGGATTTTCCCCCCCAAAATTAGGGATAAAAAATCTACGGGGCTTACTAGGGGTAGGATTTTTAGAGTTTACTCCATCCAATATTTTTTTATTTAAGTATATAGCCCGGGTTATGAAAATTTATAGGGAGTGAAATCAGATTAAGTGACACGTTAGTTTAATGTCATTTACGCGCGTTATTCTTTATGTTCACATGAAGTTTTTAGAGTTTCTAGCTTATTATCTCCTATACCGAGATTCACGCCAATTATAATGGGGATTACCCAATTATAGTCCAATAAAATCAGCGAAAATCTTGTAAATAGTAAAACAAATCAGGGTTAAGTTTAGGGAGAAATATTTTTGAGAGTTGGTATCTATCACTGCACGATTTCATTGATTACTGGAATCATCGCCGTCGTCGAAAAACAGAACTGTAAATAGAACTTTGCGCTAATACAATAGAGCTGAAAATCGAACACACGAGTGTCGAGTTTTCAATTCGGTCTGCCGGACCAAATCCGTGCGTGTGTAGCGCCACCGGATTCGGTACGCGGATATGGTCCGCGGACCAAGTTCGAGTGTCTGTTAGCACTATGAGTGTGCTTAATTAATACACATTATTATTATTATCAAATTATGATTTGAAGCACGTCATCTAAATCTTTATGATTATTTAAAACTCACATTACCTAAGGTACCTAACTGCTACGTTGAAAGTTCGAGCTTAAAAACATACATTACGGGAACACATGGTCGCCGACAGACCCAATGTACCATATTTAGATCTTATTAATATGGCAATAACATTCACAAGTGGTGCACTGGCTTGTCAGCGACCGTACCTAGAGCATGAAACTCATGAATCTTTCGCTTCCAGGCTGGCGGCGCTCGCACCGGCCATCCATCCGTGACATCTCTATTATCAACGAGGAGGACCCGGCGGAGCGCGATGCGGAGGGGGAGGGTGATCCCCCGCACTCCACGCCCACTTCGCCCGCACCCTCCGCCACGCCGCAGCACAGCACGCCCAACCCAATCACCGTGCAACCGAACCAGCGTTCCTAAACGTGCCTTTAGTCAAATTGTTGCAAAAGGTACTTATGGTCTAATAGAACATGTCTGGTATTGTCCTTAATTATCTAGAAGGTTCCAAGGGTCCAATATATTTTATACATCTCTTGTATTCTGAGCGTTTGTAATCTGAGCTAAAACTCCGATATTATGTTGTGTTCTATTGTGTTCTATTGTGGATGTATTGCGTTTCACGCAATACGAAATTTCCTCTGTGGTTGAAATATCCCAGTAAACTGAAATTGAATGTTTTTCATAGCAACTCGTATCCTGTACACGACCACATGGTGTAATTAGAATAGCAGTTATTAAGTCTAAATAAGACCTTATACAGTACCTATCTATGTGATTAAACGCAATATTATTATATTAGGAATTACTAGAAATACAAACATATTTAATTTTAATAATACTTAATAATAATTGAATGCGTGAGGAAACAGAATAATATAGAGTAGTATTAAACTTAGGTACTTATTATTTTAGCTTTTTAGGTATTGTAATGCTCAAGAATAAACAAATCTTCTTAACACAGCGCTCGTCACAAGTGAAGGATTTCAAACTTGTATGTTGTTTAAAACGTCGTATGTGATAATATGTATAGGTACTTAATAGGTAGTATAGTTACTTTAGAAGAAAACCTCGCTTACTATTAAATTACAGTATCGTCTTCTATATACCATTAACAGGAAGATGTCAATACATAATATGTAAAGTATATTTTTTGTAATGATAGTTTGTATTTTTGTAAAAGCTGAGCGCAACTCTACTTTATCTGTAGGTAATGTTTATAGAAGCTTCCTTCAAAAGGTAATAGCGACTTAATGTAAGATGTTATTATGTTACCACAACTATTTATTTTATATTTAAGTGTTTGTATTACAGTATAAGGGGAATAGTGGTAACTAAAAACAGTATTGTAAATGGGTATTAATATGTTAAACTAATAAGGTACTGTATACAGTTGCGTTACGATCATTCCAGTTTTAATGTAAGGAGAAAACCATTAGGAAAAAATATACAATTTACTGCTTATTAATCTACTTAGGTCTTTAATATAAATTATAGACCTATTTCAAACGTCCATACAGCTTGCTTCTTAACAACCGGTCGATTCGATAAGATAAATGTTAAATAACGTGTTATTAATACATTCGTGTAATTTTTATAGAAAATCCTTTTTAATATTTATTTATAGAAATAATATTTACAAAGAAAATCTTTTCTTAAAAATATTCAGGAAAAGAATTACGCCATCATCGGATAGGTCACAGGTGTATGTATACAGTAAATTAGAAGCACGCTGAATAATTGTATAAAAAATATTAAAATGATATTTTCATTTCCTACTTATTTGAAAAAAATAAGGATTCGATTTGTATAAAAAAATTATAAGATTTTTCATACCTTCTTGTTCTTCATGGAGTGTTATTATATTATTTAACATAATGTTATGAGTTAAGACTCCTAGATCGTGCTTAGACCAATGTAACATAATATTATAAGAAATTCTATAATCAGCCAGACAATACTTATGGCATTAAACATTTTACTTATGAAAAATCATGTACCTACATCATTGTTAAAAAGTATATATATATTTTTAATTTAAGATGATATTTCCATCAAAAACCAAAATAATTATGACAAGTACTTAAAAGTACTTATTTTCCTACTTCAATACAACATTTTAATAGTTTTAAGTTACGAAAATAAATTATTGCTATGTGCCGATAAAATTAAAACCATATGAATTTACACTGAATTTTTTGTCGACCATCTCTACCTTGATGTAAAGTACTTATATCTACTCGTATTCAGGTTGAATTTTTTAAAGTTGGCGATATCCGACAATACAAGGAACAGCGAAAAACTAATTCACCCCGTAAATTATTACATAGGTAGACCAAAACGTCTGTAATAATGAATGAAATTTGGAATAGTTAGAGATTGTATATAGATTTTATTTTTAGCGTCATAAAATAATAATAATTTTATATTTTGATTTCTTAGGTTTACGCGAATATTGTTCATTGTTTTAAACACTTACGGATTGTATCGCGGTACACTTTTCTTTTTCCCGACGTTTCGGCTACTTTCCAGCAGCCGTGGTCACGGGAGAACTGACCACGGCTGCTGGAAAGTAGCCGAAACGTCGGGAAAAAGAAAAGTGTACCGCGATACAATCCGTAAGTGTTTAAAACAATTTTATATTTTTTACTCGCCCCATTGTGTCTGGTATTGTTATATTATAAATGACTTTATTGTAAAGAAAAATATTTTTAAATGACTTCCATAAAAAGGAGGCGGCTACACGTTCGGCTGTTTAAATATACTTTCAACGATAACTGCGCCGTCTGTTCACCGATTTTCAAAATTCTTTTTTTGATGTAAAGGGTCCCGTTTTCACAAATGTGATGACCTGATAATGGGATCCATGGGAATCGAAGGAACTCCTCAAAATATATATGGCCACATATAGTGATTTCAACTATTACTTAAGTAACCTAAGCATATGCTAGCAAAAAGTAAGATTTTGCACCAAGGTATACCCTGGATTCAAAAATACTGAACAGAACTCCTGACTCCTTATAGATGTTTGGGGATTTAGGCGTTGCTTAAAGAACTGCAAGCATAATCCACTATGTCAATTAAAGTAATCATCACCATCACCACCATCATCACACCATAAATCATGAAATAATGATGATATAATAGGTACTTCTCATAGTATTTTACACCGACACGGATATCTTTGAACATTTCATTCAATTCCATTCCATTCACGGTCATCGAAATTGAAATTTGAAAATCGGTCCATTAGCGGCAGAGTCATTACTCTGCCGTCATGGACCGACTTTCAAATTTATTTTTTTGATGTATTGGGTATAATCCGAAATTGGTCTCATTGTCAAAGTGGTGACCTGATGATGGCATCCATAAGGAATAGAGGGAACTCCTCGAAATTATATGGACATACGAGGGCGGGTCAATAAGTCCGTGACTTTTTGAATTTCTAACCTCCTTACTGAAAAAGCAACCCTACTCCTGTCAACAGGCATCTGTCAGTTGACTCCTATCAAAATTTGAACTTGCTGCGTCAGTTAGTTTGTGTTTTACAGCTATCTTTATCAGACTATCCAGTAACTTAAGGAAACAATGGAAAAAAGTGAATTTCGTGTGCTTATTAAGCATTATTTTTTGCGAAAAAAAACCATTACCGAGACCAAGGCTAAGCTTGATAAATACTATGGGGACTCTGCACCATCAATTTCAATGGTAAAAAAGTGGTTTACTGAATTTCGTTGTGGCCGTACAAGCACTGAAGATGCCGAACGTCCTGGACGCCCAGTTGAGGTCTCTACACCCGAAACAATCGAAAAAATTCACGATATGGTATTGGCCGACCGAAGATTGAAAGTGCAAGAGATTGTGGAAGCCATAGGCATCTCGCATGGCTCAGTGGTTTCAATTTTGAATGATCACTTGGGCATGAGAAAGCTTTCCGCAAGATGGGTGCCGCGTTTGCTCACAGTCGACCACAAACGCAATCGTGTAACAACTTCACAGGAATGTTTGGCGTTGTTTAATCACAATATGGAGGAGTTTTTGCGCCGTTTTGTAACCGTGGACGAAACATGGATCCATCACAACACACCAGAGACCAAACAACAGTGGGTTTCTAAGGGTGAATCGGCGCCAAAGAAGGCCAAGGTGGGTTTGTCAGCCAATAAAGTTATGGCGACTGTTTTTTGGGATGCACGTGGGATAATCCACATTGACTATCTTCAAAAGGGAAGAACAATTAATGGGGAATATTATGCCAACTTATTGGACCGCTTCAATGAGGATTTGAAAAAAAACCGACCTCATTTGGCCAAGAAAAAAGTTCTTTTTCACCAAGACAATGCAAGGGTGCACACATGTGCAGTTGCCATGGCAAAAATCTATGAATTGGGCTATGAATTGCTCCCACATCCACCCTATTCTCCAGATTTGGCTCCGAGTGACTACTTCTTGTTCCCAAACCTGAAAAAATGGCTCGGTGGAAAGAGATTTGACTCCAATGATAAAGTCATCTCCCAAACAAAGCCCTATTTTGAGGACCTCGACAAATCATATTTTTTGGAAGGGATAAAAAATTTGGAGAAGCGTTGGACAAAGTGTATAGAGCTCAAGGGGGACTACGTTGAAAAATAAAATGATTTATTTATCAAAAAATCTGTGTTTATTCCAAAAGTCACGGACTTATTGACCCGCCCTCGTATATAGTATAGTAGATTTTGAGAAGTAACCCAAGCATATGCTACCAAAAGGTAAGATTCTGCACCAAGGTATAAACTTTCTTATTAAAATTAAGTTATATATATATATATATATATATATATATATATATATATATATATCTATATATATATATATATATATATATATATATATATATATATATATATATATATATATATATATATATATACATATATATATATTAAGTTAAAAATGCATTCATAATAATTTAACAAATGCACAAAAAGGTATGAAATAAAACGTATTAATTATTGGGAATAATAGTATAATAAATTGGGAATTGGTAATTTAAGTCGGTACAAAACAACTTGAACGTGAGTTCTATTTTATATATTGTTTTATCAGGATGTTGTTCGGGCTGAATCTGACTTCAAAATTATAAAGATTGAGTAGGGAAATAGTTAAAATTTTGGCTCAATTTAAAAGGGGAATTATTTAGAAAATAAGTTTTATTTCATACTTTTTTTGTGCATTTTTACTTTGGAAGTCGGTTTAATTTTTGTTTATCAAGTAATCGGTATCGTAATCTGTATCTAAATCACCAAAGAATAAACAATTAAAGTACAGGTATGTAAGCAATTAAATTATTTCAAATATCTATATAAGATAATAATTATGTATAGGATATTGTTAACTGTTATATTATAGGGAGTAACAAACAATTATTGTTTTGTATTTCATTCAATTTTATAGATATTTATCATGGATCGAAAGTTTTGTTTTAAAATTATCTAATTTGCGATTTTACGAAACTTTAAATGTTCATAGCTCTAAAAATTATTAATTTTATCGAGAACTAGCTGTCCCGACACACGTTCTGTCGCACCTATAAAAATAGTGTTAAACCTATGAAATTGCCGTTCTGCAGTACTGGCCATTTCAAATCAAAATAATTTTTGCTTGGCTAAGAATTTTAATTTCAAATTAATTTTATTTTAAAAACATGGAATTCTTTTTCCAAAAGTAGTCATTTTTTTATTGATAAGTGTTACATTTTCATCGCATTTCAATCTTTTTCGTCATCATGGATACGTTAAAAATTCGAGTAATTATGGATTATAAGTACTGTCGTGGCAGCAACGCGGCACAAGCGGCACGCAACATCAACGCACGGAGCTAACACTACAAACCAACGCACCACCTGTTATTGGTTTGCTCGCTTCCGTTCTGGAAATTTCGACCTGAAAAATGAACCTCGCGGTCGTCCGAAGACTTTGGTCGACAATGACGAATTAAAGGCGATTGTGGAAGCTGATGATACACAATCTACGGCTGAATTAGCAGCAGCTTTCAACGTTAGCGTCAAAACAATTTTGTTCCGTTTGCGTCAAATTGTCAAGGTAATAAAGCTTGACAAATGGGTGCCCCACAAACTCAATGATCGCGAGACGTTCCTTGGACTGCTCAACAGACACACAAATGAAGGAATTTTGAACCGCATTTTACTTGTGATGAAAAATGGATTCTGTTTGATAACCGCAAGCGCTCAGCAAGTTGCTTGGATCCTGATTCAGCACCTGAACAATGCCCTAAACGAAAACTTACCCCTAGAAAAGTGATGGTCACTGTTTGGTGGTCTAGCGCCGGTGTGATTCATCACAGCTTCTTACCAAACGGGGTGAGCATTACTGCAGATGTGTACTGTGAAGAACTGAACACAATGATGGAGAAGCTGGCATATCTCCAACCAGCATTGGTCAATCGATCGTCTCCTGCACGACAACGCGCGACCTCATACTGCACAGGAGACGGTCTCCAAGTTGCAAGAACTGGGGTTGGAAGCTCTCCGTCATCCGCCCTACTCACCAGACCTTGCGCCTACAGACTACTACTTTTTCCAGAATTTGGATAACTTCTTGGCGGGAAAAAATTCAATACCCGAGAGGCAGTACAAAATGCCTTTGAAGAATTTGGTGCCTCCCGTCCAGCTGATTTCTTTAAGAAGGGCATCAATAAACTGCTACTGCGTTGGAAAAGATGCATTGATTGCATGGGTGTTTATTTCGATTAATAAAAGTAAAAAATACATGAAAAAAATTCGTTTAAATTTTTGCAATCAATCAATTTGCAAAAATTGCAATCCATTTTTATTATACTGGGTGTTGGGTCTTCAGTCAGTGTCCTAACTTTCAGCTGTTTCCTACAAAACGAGTTCCAGTTCGTTATATTATAATAAAAAATAATGCGTATAATTGTAAGGAGAATTTTATTTGACAATCTGTGGACATATTAAAATCTCTCTAGTTATATTATAATCTAACGGTTTTTATAATTTACGGTGACATATCCACTCCTGAAAGTTTGGACGCTGACAGAAAAAAGTTTATAATATAAGATTTTCCATTACTTTGTAATTTTCCATATCTAATCACACATTTTTTAAACTTTATGTCACGTCCTACTACGAGTACTTATCCACGAACGGGATAAAAATCCTATGTCCGTCCCCACCAATTTTCAGCCAAATCGGTTCTGCCGTTTGTGAGTTATAAATAGTGTAAGTAACACGACTTTCTTTTATATATAATATTATAAGTATGACTCATCCCACGGTTAAAACGCAATTGAAAAAAGGATTGATTAATTTAACCCGACTGGAAGCATTTGTGAGATTTCATAATTTATCAAAAATTTTTATAAGTAATTAGACTGTAGAGTTGATATCTCGCGGAGTTGGTTATACTTTTAACGATAGAGTATCAGTCATCACAGCACTTACCATAAGGGTTCCGACACGTGAACTACGGAACCCTAAAAAACCTAAGGAAATTCGTCGGGGCTGCCATCACTGTTTTTTTTTCAACATAAAAATAAATTGGTACCTGTAGCAATATCTTCAAATACTACGTTACAATGCAAAACATTAGTTCGTTTAAGGTGAGTTATTGGGTGTGTTTGGCAGAAAAAACCGCTCATAAGCAAAATGTCGATCGCTAAGCGGTAAGCGCTGTCAACTGCTAAATGCTTTCCTTTAGGACGCAAAGTTAGAGTTAACCGGGGAACCTAATAGTACAGGAACCCACCGCTCGAATCTGCAGGTATCTGTTTTTTTGATAAAACTAATTTTAAATGAATGTTAAGAAAGTATGCAATGGATTAGGAATACATTAGGATGTGTATATAAAAAATTTGCCGCAATTACCTGTAATTACACTGCAGTCTGTACAAGGCTGGGACTATATGCTCCGGAAACCATTTTTTGACCGGAAATAGTTTTTTATTTAGAATTCTTACACACGTACCGATTTATTCTGGAGCAGAGCATTATGACAGCACGACACTCGTGTGTTCGATTGAAGACTATTGTGGAAGCGGATCCATCGCAAACCACGTCCAAGTTACATGCAGGCTGCGGTCATACTGATAAAACTGTTTTAATCCACTTAAAGCAAATTGGGAAGGTGAAAAAGGTGAATGAAAGGTGGGTACCCCATGAATTGAGTGGAGTAAACCGACAAACGTGCGTCGACTGCTGCGTTACATTACTCAACCGGCACAATAAATCTAATCATTACCTGTGATGAAAAGTGGATCCTGTACGATAATCGGAAACGCTCATCGCAATGGCTGAACCTTGACGAACCAGCCAAAGCCTGCCCTAAGCAAAAATTTACTCAAAAAAGTTACTTTTGAGCGTTTGGTGGACTAGTGCCGGTGTCGTTTACTAAAACCGCTTTCTTAAATCTGGCCAGACGATTACGGCATATGTCTATTGCCAGCAACTGCAAATCATGAAGGAAAAGCTAGCTGCTAAACAACCGAGGTTGGTCATTCGCTCTAGCCCACTGCTGCTTCAGGACAACGCTAGACCCACACACTGCACAACAGACGGCTACCAAATTACAGGAGCTTCAATCGGAATGTCTAAGACATCCACCGTACTCCCCGGACTTTGCTCCAACAGATTACCATTTTTTTTTTCGAAATTTGGATAACTTCTTGCAAGGGAAAATATGCAACTCCGATGGGGCAGTCCAAAGCGCCTTCAAAGATTTTATTGATTCCTGTCCGAATGGTTTTTTTAGTAAAAGAATCAATGAACTACCTATGTAAAAGTGCATAGATAGCAAAGGTATATACTTTGATTAAATAAATATATTATTATGTTTTATAAAATTCGACTTTATGTTCCTCCTTTAGAAAACGCCAATTTCATATGTAATGACCTAATATATCTAATGTAAAATAAGTGAACACTGAACAGCCGCTATTCAACTTTTAAAATGCTTCAATTATCTTGGCCTAGGAATTAGGATACGAACTATGATCAATCTTTACTTAGTGCTCTGTAATTATTATTTATTGACCAGGCTGGTCAGGTTTTTTTTAGCCAACCCACTAGCATTATTTATTTTTTATTGTGTTCAATGTTTAGTCGATGAAACTTTGTTTTTGTCTAATTTAGTGTTAGTGTAAATTTAAAAAAAAACCTAGTTTCATCGACTAAACAGATGGGTGAAGCTATACATATAAAATATCAATACTATGGAAATAAAAAGTACCTATCGAGATAGAGAGCACCCTATTTAAAAATGTACTATTTAAATTTGTAATCTGATGATGTTTAACATCAACTATCGCCTTTGCACAGTAAGTAACGTTTAAACTCAATATTATATCTCCTGCAACATGACAAGAACAAAACTAAATATTACATCCAGTCAAGGTCCCCCACCTGTTTAAATAGCAAACAGACTGAATACGGCCACGGATGTCCAGTTTATTTGGTCAGTAAGAACTGATAACAATTACAACTTATTTTTATTAACTATATTTTTCTTAACTATGTTTAAAAAATTAATACCTTCCTAGGAATATCCTGCATCCAAAATCTTTGATTTTTTGTAACATAAGCTTACCTAATATCGCTACGACAATTGAATAACCCAGAGCAATAACCAAGAGCATGTCAGGACATGGCTAAAGAGGGTCCCGTAACTATCAACGCGCTATAGGTTTATTTCAAATTACTTCAAAAGGTACTGTCCGATTTCGTTCAAAATGATTTTTCTAAAGATTATTTAGCAAGATCTATCAACATGAAAAATTGGAATTTTTTAAGTCTCATAGTTTGGAAATGCCGGGGGGGGGGGGGCAACTTATAAACCACTTTGGAGGCTGATTACTCGAAAAGATGACTTTGTAAAAAAGTCATGTATCGAACCATGCCTTTCTTTTAAAAGACCTTTTCAACGATACCCCACACAATAGGGTAGAATGAAAAAGTATGTTTCATCCCCACTTCACATGTATGGACAGCCACCCCTAAAATGTAAAATTATTATTATTTTATGATGCCAAAACCGAGATCTATTCACAGTCTATATAACTATACCGAATTTTATTCATTTATATTCAAAACAAACGGTCCCAACACACGTCGTTCTGTCTCAACTATGAACTGGAAAAAATAAATAACTACACCTACACCTACAACCTACATATACACCTACTTATTTATATTTTATATTGCTATTCCATGTCAGTTGCGTTTTGTTATACCACGATTTATGTCACGTCCCTCGGGAACGGGATAAAAAGTATACTATGTCCGTCTCCTGGATCTAAGCTACGTCCCCACCAATTTTCAGCTAAATCTGTTCAGCTGTTCTTGAGTTATAATTAGTGTAACTAACACGACTTTCTTATATATATATTACAGATTCTAGAGGCGCAGACAGACAGACAGGCGCATGGACAGAGCGAAACATATAGAGCATATAAGGGTTCCTCGAGTATTACGGAACCCTAAAAATAACAAACATAAGTGTCTAAAAGACTTTATTGTGTACCTATAATAATAATATGAAACATTAATAATCCTACTTAATAAAATTAAGTAATAATTATTACCTAATTATTATACTTATTTAATTTTAAAAAGTTGAACATATAATATTATGCTATCAGCGATGACTAGAAATGAGACTAATATAATAGACAACATCGAACGAAAATCTTAGAGGGCTAACACGATGCTGTAGTCAAGCAGATATAGGCAAATTAATATAATGTAACTAAAAGACAACTTACACATTATTACTTAAAAATATAGCTACCTCCTTTATATCTCCACGGCTACATTACTTGTATATCTACCTACGTATATTACATACCTACCTACTTCGTAAAATACCTATTAATATTGTACCTACGTACGTACGTATAGTACGTACCTACGTAGGTACAAATTTTACGAAGTAGGTAGGTACCAACATAATTATTAATTATTATAACTTCCTCACGCGATCTCATACAACATAATATTCTTATATTATCATTAATTGGGCTAAACTCTACAATGCTACAACACAAAAAATCAATTATAATGATGGAAAACGGAATGTTTTAATATACTTACTACCTTAAGTAGTCGTAAATACTATATTTGTTTAAGTACATATTGGATATCGGTAGAAAATACAAAAGAAACATGATATAAGCAATAATCTAAAGATATTACTTTCTAATAGATTTCCAATAATCTCATACAATCTGCTAGTCTTAAACTAATTACAAAATATTTATATCGTCTCCTAGCTGGTCCTAATATTAATAATTGATAATCAAGGTAAGTTCGCCACAATAGCATAACAAACAAATAATTAGTAGCTAAATATGAATGTTAGGTAAATGCAATGATTACTAAACTTATTTTAGAGCGGGCACATTTCGTAAGCAACCTGAAAAGCCAATCTAAAACAGTAAAAGATGATTTGAAATCTTTTTTGTATGGGATGCGTTTTCTACATTTTTGTGTGGGTGCGTTTTGGGTATTTATGAATTCTTAACACTGTTGGGCAGCGAGGCCCGGAGCGTGGTCCGTTCGTCGGAGCTGATGGTCCTCGACAGGAAGGTGGACGACGTGCGGCCCGACGACGTCGCGGCCTTCCGCGCGTCCGGCTTCTCCAACCCTGGTGTATTAGTACAAGTTAGATAGTGCAGTGTTTCGTCGTCATGCTGAACAGAAATATAGCAAATCTTTTTGTGCAGCAGCAGCGTGATAAAAACCCAAGGATCATTTTCTTTATATTCGAGCTACGTCTTCTACATAATAATTTAGCCAATTAGTCGGTTACTAGACAAAATTGATTATTGTCTAATTGTTAGGGCAGAGCTACGGATAGGTGCAACTTGTTTTTAAAAGGAACCAAAAAGTTTTGCCAACGATTAACAACAAGAATTATCAACAAAATGTTAAATATAAGTCGTACAACAATAAGCGCTTGAAAAGTTTTGGAAAATTTGGTACGCCAGTAAATATATCAGCAAAATAAACATTGTGATTAGTGAACTGTTAACATGGAAAGCTGTTAGAGATAGTTTTTATCTGGAATGATGTATAATCGCATAGATTAGTCATGGTCGGTGATCGTGTTGACACATTACTAATCAAAACAGATAACACACTACTCATAAGGTACTCATTAGTTACTACTACGACTAGTACTGTCTACTAATGGCGAGTTAATGCGAAATAAACAAACAGCGCAATGTAGTAATAGTAAATATTAATATATACTTGGGTCAATCGGAGTCCGAGATAAACCTGCAACAGACAATCTGTGTCAACTTCACGTTGTGAAATATACGCAAAGGTGTGATTTATTATACTCCCAAGTAGTTGTCGACTCCATAATCCATATCTCATATCATCCATCATCATCATATTCATACGTGAAGCAAAGCTTTAATTAAGTAGTACCGTTTTACAAGAATTGTACGAACGCAGGAGAAAGAAATTTGGCACAGTAATTTAGACAGACAGTAATTATTTACCTTAAACATAAGTTTAAGGTAAATAATTATTGTCTGAGGCTTCGTTTGAGGGGCCTTGCCTTAGAGGTTTTTATTTATATAGCACACAAATACATACCGAGACGCTTTTTGATAAGGAAGTACACTTTGGGCTTGACGATAAGGATCATGAAGATGAAGACACCCTGCATCTCGTTGAACAGGTCCACGACCAGCCATAGCCACTGCGGCTGCACCACGATCGTGGACAGCAGCTCCGACACCCAGCCCGCGCCCATCACCACCCATAACTTCCCCGTCAGTATGTACCTGTCCGTATCTACCGTTAGTATGTAATCTTCTCTTATATATAATTATAATTTATAATTTGGAAATCGGTTTAATTTTTTGTTTTAAAATAATTATTTTAAAACAAAAAATTAAACCGATTTCCAAAATAAAAATACACAAAGAAGTATGAAATAAATATTATTTTCTAAATAATTCCCCTTTTAACTTCGGCTAAGTTTTGTAACTATTTCTCTACACAATCTTCATAATTTTGAAGTCGGTACCAGCCCAAACAATATCCTGAGAAATAATTATTTTATATCGCTCACGTTTAAGTTGGCTGGTACCGACTTTAAAATTATGAAGATTGTGTAGAGAAATAGTTAAAATTTTAGCCGAATTTAAATTGGGAATTATTTAGAAAATAGTATTTATTTCATACTTTTTTATGTATTTTTACTTTGGAAGTCGGTTTGTTTTTGTTTAAAAATAATATTTTTTTCTTTTTAAGTGATATTTGTTAAATTATTATTATTAATACATTTTAAGAACGTTTAAAATAAACGATCGAATGTATAATTGAATACGCTCCTGATGCGCTCCTGATGATGATGATTACTGTAAGTTATATAGTGACATATTATGCTTGCAGTTCTTTAATTAATGCCGTAATTTCCAAACGCGTGTATTTAAAGACTGAGGAGTTCTGTTCAGTGCCTTTGGATCCAGGGTATATCTTGGCGCAAATTCTTATTTTACGGTAGCATAATATGCTTATGTTATTTCAGAAAAAGTCAACTTCTCCATATAAATTTCGAGTTCTATCGATTCCTCATGGATTCCGTCATCAGGTCACCACTTTGGTAAAATCGGGACCATCTTGGGATTATACACTTTACATCATAAAAAAATTTTGAAAATCGGTCGACAGACCGATTACCGTTGAACATACAATTATTATTCTCATTATTTTTAATATAATATACAGCCGAATGTATATCCGCCTCGTTTGTTTGGTAGTCGATTAAAAATGGAGTGCAATTCCAATGTTTCGCTAATGCTCGAGAACGGCTGGACCGATATGGCTGATTCTGGTCATGAAATAATCGTAGAATTTTAGGGAAGGCTTAAAGTTTAAACGGTGAGAAATATTGGAGGTGTAGGTGTCAGTGGTGTGGGGTTCCTATAACTCCATTCCTATCGGCTTCACTTACCACTTGTCTTTTGAAGACCCTCATCCAAATTCCTACCTATTATACAGGCTAGGGCTTCCCAATGAAGGAGAGATCCTTCGCAACTGGTAGGTGTAGTTATTTATTTATTCCAGTTCATAGTTAAGGCAGAACAACGAGTGTCGGGACAGCTAGTATTATTATTAAATAAATTATAGTGTTAATTAAAAAAATAAAAAACCCGACAGCGTCAAGTAATTTTGATGTTTGATGTGAAATTTTATAATAGCAGTTTTTATAATCATATAGCAATTTTTATATTCAAATTTCAATTTTTATAAACAAATACCTATTATTTAAATTAGCTTTAGCGAGGTTTAAAATATCGAATCTAACACAAACGTTGAAAGACGCTACATTCAGGACAAAATAAACATACGATTACATTAGGGAAGGGAGTTATTCTTGTAAAGCTATAAATGTTTTATTACCCTTAAGTGACTCTATGAAGGCTCGTTAAACAAAATTAGTAGCCGTTAAAGCTGTGTGAAACACCTATTTTACGTAGATTACTGAAAGGCGTACTTACCCTGAATCAATCAATCAATCTTACACAGATATGACAAAGAATACATATATTACTAATAGGCAAAGACATCCTCTATTTTGGATAGTCCAGTATTACATTATAACTTATAGTAAGCTTAACTTATAAGTAGGCTCATGGCCTACGGGAGGAGAGTGACACTAGATCCTTATGGGAGACTAGGCACCTACACTCAATTTACAGAGCATGTATGAGCAATACTTACCTTTACATTAGCTATACGATACCAACCGGAAGTATACGATACTAACAAACTTTTCCATATGAGTAGAATCAGTCAGACATAGCACTTTTTGAAATAGAGGACGATAAATGATTGTTGCTATAAAACTCAACAACTTAAACTTTTATTTTGTAAGTTTCAAGTTCTAATTGATATGAAAAATAAAAAAGATACACAAGAAAGGGTGCCAAACCATAAAAATGACAGTGAAAAATATTAACTACAACACCGCTTGCGAATACAATAATAGTAATTTAAGCTTTAAGTGGTCTTTTAAGCAATAAATCAATGTTAAATCAACGTTTTTTAATATTGCATAGTAATTGATCAAGTGTCTTTTCTCTGTCTTTAGTTTTAACTTCC
This sequence comes from Phengaris arion, assembly GCA_963565745.1. Taxonomy (NCBI): domain Eukaryota; kingdom Metazoa; phylum Arthropoda; class Insecta; order Lepidoptera; family Lycaenidae; genus Phengaris; species Phengaris arion. The sequence continues at coordinate 32,298,888 of OY751432.1, read as the reverse complement.
AAGAAAAGGCGGCGATGTATAACCGCTATATATATATATACTTAGTCTGGCCATAACTACCGTTACAATTAAAAATAATCAAAATATTACATTTTATTTTACAATTTAGAATCTGTCATTTTTATATGATTGTTCATTGTGATTTCTCATTTTGGCGCCAATACATTGTACAATATTTTGAGATATTATAATGGAGTGGGGTGATAAAGAGAACCGAATCGCTGTGATTGCATTACACAAAGTAGGTATGGAGCCAAATGCAATTTTTAAAACTCTCCATACGCTTGGTATTAGTAGAATGCGTGTGTACCGGGCTATTAATAGGTACAATGAGACCTCCTCTGGTTGTGACAGAAAAAAATCTGGCCGTCCACGTAGTGTTCGTACGAAAAAGGTGGTCAAAGCAGTAAAGGAAAGAATTCGAAAAAATCCTGTCCAAAAGCAAAAGATTTTATTTCGGGAGATGAAGATGGCACCTACAACCATGTCGCGTATTTTAAAAGATGAATTAGTACTTGCAGCCTATAGGAGACGTACTAGTCATTTCTAACTGATAATTTAAAAAAGAATAGGGTGGTAAAATCGAAACAACAACTGAAGCGGTACGCAAAGGGAGGTCACAGAAAAAGTTTGTTTACGGATGAGAAAATTATTACAATTGAGCAACATTAAAATGGCCGCATTTATGCTCAAAGCTCTAAGGAAGCTTCCTAATTAGTCGACAGAGTGCAACATAGGCACTATCCGACTTCAGTGATGGTTTGGTGGGGTATTAGCTATGAAGGTGAGCCAGTGAAGTGACTGAGCCATACTTTTGTGAAAAAGGTATCAAAACATCGGCACAAGTGTATCAAGATACCATTCTTGAGAAGGTAGTGAAGCCTCTTAACAACACCATGTTCAACAACCAAGAATTGTCCTTCCAGCAAGATTCGGCGGATCATAAAGCTCGGTCTACGCAGTCTTGGTTGGAAACGAACGTTTCGGACTTTATCAGAGCTGAAATACTGGCCGTCGTCTAGTCCCGATCTTAATCCGATGGATTATGATTTATGGTCAGTTTTAGGGAGTACGGCTTAATCTAAATGCCATGATAATTTGGAGTCCCTAAAACAATCCGTACGATTGGCAGTGAAGAATTTTCCCATGGAAAGAGTGCATGCTTCTATTGATAACTGGCCTCAACTTTTAAAGGACTGTTGAAATGTTATTTGCGTTGAACATACAAATATATAAAACGATAACTCCGTCGTCTGTTTTTTTGATGTAAAGGGTATACTTGACGACCTCTGTGGCTCAGTGGTTCAGCGTGTTGGTGCTCAAGCCGGGGGTTGCGGGTTTGGATCCCGTCGAAGGAACAAAAACTTTTTCTGTTTTCCCGGGTCATGGATGTGTGTTTATGTGTATAATATTGTAAAAATCTTAAATATATGTATATTATAATTCCAGATTTCCTGTAACACAAGTTCTTCGGATACTTAGCACGGGGCCAGATTGACGTGGTGTGAAGTGTCCATAGATATTATTATTATTATACTCCGAAGTTGCTCCAGTTATCACAAAATTGGTGACCTGATGATGGGATCCATGAGGAATCGAGGGAACTCCTCTAAATTTATATGGACACATATAGTGATTTAGACTTTTTCTGAAGTAAACCAAGTATTGCATTGCACCGAGGTATACACTGGATCCAAAAGTACTGAACAGATCTCCTGACTTCGTATATGTATCATGTTTTGGGGATTTCGGCGTTGCTTAAAAAACTGCAAGTATAAGCCACTTTATCATTTAAAGTAATCATCATCATCAGCACCAAAAATCATGACATAATGATGATATAATAGGTACTTCTCATAGTATTTTACACCGACACGGATATCTTTGAACATTACTCTGCCGTTTATGGACCGATTTTCAGGACAAATTTTTATTTCGATGTATTGGCTATAATCCGAAATTGGTCACGTTGTCACCAAAGCGTTGACCTGATGATAGCATCCATGAGGAATCGAGGGAACAACTCAAAATTTATATGGACACATATAGTAATTTTGACTTTTTCAGAAGTAACCCAAGTATTTTTGGTACTATCTACCAACAAATAAGATTCTGCACCAAGGTATACCTTGGATCCAAAAGCACTGAACAGAACTCCTTAGTCTTTAAAGATACGCGTTTGGAAATTTCGACATTGTTTAAATAATTGCAAGCATATGCCATTATGTAACTTATGTAATCATCATCATTAATCTTCTATACAATACCTAATGGAAGCTTGGCGCGTATTCAATTATACATTCAATCGTTTATTTTAAACGTTCTTAAAATGTATAATAATAATTTAACAAATATCACTAAAAAGGGAAAAATTATTATTATTTTTTAACAAAAAATTAAACTGACTTCCAATGTAAAAATGCACAAAAAAGTATGAAATAAAACGTATTTTCTAAATAATTCCTCTTTTAAATTTGGCTAAAATTTTAACAACTTCTCTACTCAATCCGGAAAATTTTGAAGTCGGTACCATCCAACTTGAACGTGAGTTCTATTTTAAATATTGTTTTATTACGATGTTGTTCGGGCTGGTACCGACTTCAAAATTATGTAGATTGAGTAGAGGAATAGTTAAAATTTCAGCCAAATTTAAAAGGGTGATTATTTAGAAAATAAGTTTTATTTCATACTTTATTGTGCATTTTTACTATGGAAAGCGGTATAATTTTTTTTTTTTTCAATAATAATAATCTCCTATATCAATATTCTATCCAAATATGAAATCATGATTAAAAGCAAACAACTCAAGTGTCACCAGTCACATAGATTAGAGTTTCAGTTCTAATAAGTAATTTTACTAGGTATAGGTACATACTAGCCTGATGCTAAGTAATAACACCCATTTGTGTTTACTATAATACAGTATACAACCATAATTAAATCCCTGTGGAAAGAAGTAATTAATTTATTAGGGGTTATTAAAAAATATATAAAAATAACATAATTAGGTTTTAATAACGTAAAGGTTATGTTAATATTTGAACCTACAATTTGTGAAATTGCCCCTGGAAGCCTTGCCCAGTAGTTAGCCCAGCGGCAGCATTAATAAATATTATGTGAATAGTGATGTGCACTTACTTAGCTCTATCGATGCGGAACGTCCGCTTGGCGCGGTCGCCGACGGAGCCTGCCTGCAGCCGGTGCACCTCGGACTTGACCTGCGCGCAGTGCCGCGCCGTCAGCAGCCACAGCACGAAATTCGTGCACGTCACCAGCCCCATGGGGGTCACGAAGAATATGTAGTGAGGCCAGTCCGTGTCCGTGTTTTGAACTGCAAAAAAAAAAAACGTTATGATTGACCGCTTGAATTTGACATTTCTAAACAACCAGGTGCGGATCTACCTATACGTGTAGTATGGGTATGCCCACAACCCATTGAGGAGAGCGCCAAATTTGCCATCCATCCGGCCTTAATTTGCGGCCCTTTTTATTTATTTACCTACACATTTTAGAAAAATATTACTTTGTATCAAACGATAGGAATTACTCCTTTCGATGTAATATAAAATATTATAATTTGTGTATCTATTTTGCATACATACTATTTTTTACTTAATTCATTTTTAATCTTAGTTGATATTAATTTGTTACAGGTATTTTGAAAGATTACAGTTTTTTGCACAGAATTAAATACATTTTTAATGCTAAATAAGCGAAAACCTTTCTCGACCTCACCGCTCGCTGTTTTTAAGTAACATAATATTATGAAGAAAATAATAAAATCATTTTTTTTGGGCCACAACCTCTTTTGAGAGCTGGATCCGCCGCCGCGCTAAACAACTAAGAGAATTTAATTCGCCAAACTAGAATAGTATACTCTGGTCAGACGGATCTGAATCTGAAATAGTTTAATCTTTTTGTAAAAAAAATATTAAATTGGACCAAATTACTGTGTCAATACATGACCTTTATTGTACGGTAAATAAGTGACATTTTATAAGTAGTGTTATAGCGTCCTACTGTTCTTGTTTACGTTTAGAATAAATTGGATATGATCAGAGTATAATTTCAGTTATGTGCCTTAGTTGTACTTAGGGACATAACTGAAAACTGAGATACTACTATAAAAACTCACGAGTTCCAAACCAACAAGCTCCGTGTCCGATATTAGCGTCCAGGGCGTAGGAGACGGGATATCGATCGAGAAGGTACATGCTCGTCGTCAGCAGCACAGTCACGCCCCACGCGTACAGGGAGTACCACAGAAACCTTTTCTTCTCTGAACTTGATTTACGGAGAGGTTTCACCGTGCGAACACTCCTACAACAAGTCATTTTAAAAGGAGAGTAACGAGTTACGATGTAGAGCGGGACCTTACACTTTGATAAAGCTCATTTTGTTAACTTGGTAGTCTTGTATGTACATTGTTCATATTTAATTCTGAGAGCGTCTTCAAACATGTGTTTTTAAATTGTAAAGATTCATAGCAAAAACAATTTTATTTTGTGAGTACATACCATTTAACCAACTAGAGTATTATTTTTGTTGGCAATTGGTAACTTGTAGGTTTACTTTGTCTAAGAGAACTATGTTTTAATTGCAACGTCATAATAGTGATGACCTCATAAGTGGAACGGGTCAGTGTTCTCGGAGTATTTTCGACATCCATAATATCCGCGGCGATGCGCGGTTCCGTGCATAAACAAAACCGTATTCCGCAAACATTTTGCAATTAATATTTTAGCGTTTCTCAATTTATATTGGGCCATTGTTATAAATACTTTAGGGAAATATTTTTGTTCCAACTACACAAATTAACAGAACAAATACATGAATCCCCTCGAGACCAACACGACTAATATGAGCCTCGCCTAATATTTGCGAATTGACTTGTGTTATTCGTTAAACGAATGTTTACATGCATAGGTTTACGAAAGTCATTAATATATTAACACATTTTAAGAACGTTTAAAATAAACGATCGAATGTATAATTGAATACGCGCCAAGCTTCCAATTACGTATTGAAATTTCCAAACTCGTATCTTTAAAGACTGAGGAGTTCTGTTCAGTGCTTTTGGATCCAGAGTATACCTTGGTGCAGAGTCTTACTTTTTGCTTCGGTTACTTCTGAAAAAGTCAAAATCACTATATATGTCCGTATACATTTCGAGGAGTTCCCTCGATTCCTCATGGTTGCCATCATCAGGTCACCGTTTTGCTGACAACGAGAACAATTTTGGATTATACCCAATACATAAAATAATTTTTTTTTAAATCGGTCCATAAACGGCAAAGTAATGTTCAAAGATATCCATGTCGGTTTAAAATATTATGAGAAGTACCTATTATATCATCATTACGTCATGATTTATGGTGTGATGATGATGGTGATGATGATGATTACTTTAGTTGACATAGTGGCTTTTGCTTGCAGTTCTTTAAGCAACGCCGAAATCCCCAAACATGTATCTATAAGGAGTCAGGAGTTCTGTTCAGTACTTTTGGACATACCAAGGTATACCAAGTTATACAAAATCTTACTTTTTGGTAGCATATACTTCAGAAAAAGTCAAAATCACTATATGTGTCCATATAAATTTTGAGGAGTTCCCTCGATTCCACATGAATCCCATCATCAGGTTTTCACTTTTGTGAAAACGGGACCAATTTCGAAGTTATACCCCACCCCTTACATAAAAAATCGTTAAAAAAAAGTTAAAAAAGAGTTATCGTTGAACATACAAAAAAAATACATGCAGCCGAACGTATAACCGCCTCCTTTTTTTGGAAGTCGGTTAAAAACTGTCGTTCGTGTTGTACCTTATTTACATGTATTATGACTTAAAATGATTATATTTATGTTTATTCTTACATAAAAATTAATTTTCATCGAATTTCTTAACATTTTGCTAATCATGAAAAGTCCTACTGTATAATTGAGTTGCAATTTAGGTGTGATCGGGATTTAACTTAACAAGAATAATAAATCGGATTATCGGGCCAAATCGGATGACGCGACAGATTAGTGTTAATTACTATTTGGGCGTTGGTGCCCACGACTCAAGGCCAGGGTGAGAAAACTAAATTACGGCGAATCCTCCACGCCCAGTCTTTATTACCGACTAATTACAAACAATAGAATGAATTGTATCACTTTGCGGACAACCACTAAACTTAATTATTTTCTCATGAAATCTGAAAACTTTCGTTTCTTACCCTATTTAATGAAAAGCCTAAAGCTATCTGAAAGCTTAAAGCTTTCGGTTCTTAATTTTAAATCTGAATTTAGAGCTAATATGCGACACAATTTTTCAGAAACTGTTTCATAAAAAATTCCCATTCGTGAATAGTAATATCGTTTCAGTTCATGATTTCATACAGCCTTGCAGCCCACACTCCCACGACCGCATTTATCTCGCGCGTCGCTGAAAATGAACTTGTGCTACGGCGAAACTAGACCGCCAAGTGTAAAGTAAACATTTGGTTTAAGATAAAAATTATTTCTCAAAAACGATCACTAAAAATACTAGAGCACAGCAGTAATAACCCCGCATGATTTAATATGACGAGTGCGAATATACTTACGTGAATATGCAAACTAAAGGGCTTGCTGTTACTTATTTGGATTTTTTGCTTATACCATAAATTACATTATTTTATTCGAGAAGCATATTAATAAAAGAACATGGGTCAGCTTCGGAACTTCTAGAATTTAGTATATGGACATAGATACATAGATCACCAATGTGTATAGAGTTAATTATGGAAACGTAATGTTTGTAAAAAATCTACCTGCCAAGATTTGGACTTCCGAAATTGGCATAATTTCATCGGTTTTAAGTATATCTTCCCTATACATTCTGACCGGAGCCTGTAATTAGAACACCGAAATTTGTCTCGATGATAATCTCATTGCAAAATCCAGTCTATGCCAACATTCTCATTAATGTGATTGATTATTCCTGGATTACTACGCGCTTCTGTAATACTAAGGCGGGTCAATAAGTCCGTGACTTTTTGAATTTCTAACCTCCTTACTGAAAAAGCAACACTACTCCTGTCAACACTCATCTGTCAGTTGACTCCTATCAAAATTTGAACTTGCTGCGTCAGTTAGTTTGTGTTTTACAGCTATCTTTATCAGACTATCCAGTAACTTAAGGAAACAATGGAAAAAAGTGAATTTTGTGTGCTTATTAAGCATTATTTTTTGCGAAAAAAAACCATTACCGAGACCAAGGCTAAGCTTGATAAATACTATGGGGACTCTGCACCATCGATTTCAATGGTAAAAAAGTGGTTTACTGAATTTCGTTGTGGCCTTACAAGCACTGAAGATGCCGAACGTCCTGGACGCCCAGTTGAGGTCTCTACACCCGAAACAATCGAAAAAATTCACGATATGGTGTTGGCCGACCGAAGATTGAAAGTGCAAGAGATTGTGGAAGCCATAGGCATCCCGCATGGCTCAGTGGTTTCAATTTTGAATGATCACTTGGGCATGAGAAAGCTTTCCGCAAGATGGGTGCCGCGTTTGCTCACAGTCGACCACAAACGCAATCGTGTAACAACTTCACAGGAATGTTTGGCGTTGTTTAATCACAATATGGAGGAGTTTTTAACCGTGGACGAAACATAGATCTATCACAATACACCAGAGACGAAACAACAGTCAAAACAGTGTGTTTCTAAGGGTGAATCGGCGCCAAAGAAGGCCAAGGTGGGTTTGTCAGCCAATAAAGTTATGGCGACTGTTTTTTGGGATGCACGTGGGATAATCCACATTGACTATCTTCAAAAGGGAAGAACAATTAATGGGGAATATTATGCCAACTTATTGGACCGCTTCAATGAGGATTTGAAAAAAAAACCGACCTCATTTGGCCAAGAAAAAAGTTCTTTTTCACTAAGACAATGCAAGGGTGCACACATGTGCAGTTGCCATGGCAAAAATCCATGAATTGGGCTATGAATTGCTCCCACATCCACCCTATTCTCAAGATTTGGCTCCGAGTGACTACTTCTTGTTCCCAAACCTGAAAAAATGGCTCGGTGGAAAAAGATTTGACTCCAATGATGAAGTCATCTCGCAAACAAAGGCCTATTTTGAGGACCTCGACAAATCATATTTTTTGGAAGGGATAAAAAAATTGGAGAAGCGTTGGACAAAGTGTATAGAGCTCAAGGGGGACTACGTTGAAAAATAAAATGATTTATTTATCAAAAAATCTGTGTTTTATTCCAAAAGTCACGGACTTATTGACCCGCCCTCGTAACATCTATAAAATAACAGCCCCTTTTACAATTTCAGTAAAGAAAACTCTTGATTTGACTACGACTGTTAACTCTGTTACCTAATCGATCCCACGCAACCACGCAGGAACACATTATTGCATAAAAATATACCTACCTAAGTCTTGCCTAAATCTAAATTTTAAGCGAATATTTTTTTTCCTACTATGTTATTTTTAATCCAAAAGGAAGGTATTTTGACATGTATGTTCCACCGTAGCAGCGCCTAAAGCACTTATCCGATTTTAACAAATTAGGTGTCAATAGATTCTTAATAATAGCCCGGGTAACATAGGCTAAATAATTTACGTAGATGGGTTATAGTTTTTATAGATAATAATTTTTTTAAAGGAGTGAAATGGTGGACGAATATTTGTATAGTGAAATATCAACAGCTGGTCGGATTACGTTGAATTTTGTCACGCAGTTATTAAGTATTACGCAGAAATCCGTTAAAATGGTATTGCGAAGTATAATACATACATAGGTGCAATGGGGATGGGGATCCAAGCGGACCAAGTCGCGCGAAAAGGATAATTATAGCTATAAAGAGAAAATACCCCAACAGTCAGCATGAGTTAGCTAGTCGCTACATGAAATATTAAAAGAGTTCAGCTCTATTACCAGAAGCAATGTGCGATTCGTCCTCATTATGAAGATGATTTATTAAGTTCGGTTGAGAGGGTTGCCGAAATAAAATGCAAATTTATTGTTCTTTTACATTCTGAATAATGATGAATGAATAAATTTAGTCATCTCAATAGTTTGGGAAGAATTCATCATAACAACGTGTAACGCGAGTGTATGATTACATAACACATAGGTGCACCAAATTATGTGCAATTATTCACAAAGTAATTTTAATTAAATTGTAGCTTCTTAAAAAAGATTTTCCTCCTTTATTGATACTTTTTAAAATATATCTGCTCAAACTGGAAAACGATGAAATGTATTTTAATATTAAAAACACTTTAAGCCTTTAAAAAGTTATGCGGCGTGCGTGCTTCTATTTTTTTTCTATTGAAAAATGAAAATGATTTCTACTGAAAAATGAATAGTGATGGTTTCGTGATTCATCAAATCCATATCACAGCGAAATCAAAAAAGTATTTGACATCAAAATTAAAGCTCATCGGGAGCTTAAAACGGAACTGAAGTTTCGTTACATTTAAAATTCATGGGAAGAAAAATCTTTGCCTTTAAAACTAAATATTAAAACAAATCTCACCCAAATGTCCACCAGATGTCGAAGCACATGACGTTGAGCCAGGCGAACGCCGCCGCGAAGCCGAAGTAGATGCCGTAGCCTGCGCAACATAAACACAGATCGGCCAACTCATTTAACAGCAATCGGTAAACATTTACACAATATATTTTTGTTCTCAAATTATTTCTTTCGCACCATAACAATAACCGTGTGAAATATTTAAGAAACATATGCGATTGGCACTGTTATTGTACCCGGCCAGCCGTCCCGACTCAGAAGGCTCTGACTTCCGAGTCGTAAACGTGATCGATATTATTATAAGTATAATAAAATTTATAATTAATTAGTACTATGGTTAAATGCACAAATAAAGCTCTACATTCTAAGTTTCAACTCAATAACTACTTTAATACTACATAATATGTACTAGGTAGGGCTACTTTTCTCAGTGCAAAATACACACTCAATGTCATATTAGCCAAACACAAAGTTGCTATTCTTAAGTCTGCATTTAAGACACCTCTCAAGAACATAAAGAACACATTCTATATTTGCCATTCGGAAAAATAATATACATATTCAAAATTGGGAGATGTAAATACGAAAAATCATATTGACCTGTAATCCGACACACCATGAATTTGATTTGAAAATTGCGTCATTGTTGATTTATTAACTCACTCGACGTTATTAGCACAGACAAGTTCAATATACAATTAACTTAGCAATCGTTAAATGTTAATGTAAACGGAAAAAACTGATCTTAAATCTGATCCTTACGCCTCTAAGTATCGTGTTATGTAGACTGCAGTATGAAAACCTAACCAAGAGCGTGTAGGTTTTTTTTTATTACTTCAAAAGTCATAGTTCGATTTTGCTCAAAATAATCTTATATCCTATAGAGTATTTAGCAGGACCTACCATCATAGAAAGTTCTACATTTTATAGTTTAGAAATGGGGACCAACTTGTAAGCCACGTTGGATGTCGAGATGCATATGACCATCTTTTAGGAAATTCAATTTAGACGCATGAATTGCGATGCATGCGTTAGAAAAACCACGCGCTAATAGTTTTTTTCATAACCGTCATAAAAGGTAGTAGTAGGTGATAGGTACCGCTATATTCTCAGTGGCGTAGCTGAGCTCCGGTTGTGGTGCTTTACACGTACTTACGTGTGCATTCTTATATTTGCTTGGGGGTTGTGGCTATTTTTTGCGAGATATTGCTATGTATATCTATTTATTAAAGCGTATTTGGAAATTCCGGAAAAACTGAATTCAGTCAAGAATTGGAATAAACTGAATTTAGCTGTAAAATTGGGAGAAACTGAATTCAGCAGAAGAATTGAGAAAATCGGAATCAGAAGAAAGAAAAGTATATCATACGAGATCTACTTTCGGTCGCGGAATTTCCGTGCTTATGGTGTGTCATCTAAGCCGAAACGGAAAAAAAACGTAACGTAGACGTTGCTGAAGTGCCGTTGCGATGAATCACCTGATGTGTTACACACTAACTGAAATTGCATCTTACCGAGTGCAGTGCAGACGGTGTGATCCTCGACGGGGCGGTACTGCACACGGGCGAGGCAGGCGCAGGCCAGCAGCATGGTGGCCACGTGGCAGATCAGGTTGCGCCCGTGCAGGTTCCGCAGCTCCGGCAACGCGCAGTATACCACGAGGGTCAGCGCCAGGCATACGCTCGACACCGTTATTATCTGTCAACGGTAATTGCATTCACAGAAACTACAACGTTTTTTATGTTAATGACTTTTATTAGGAATGATAGTGAGGTCCTTATCGTCAATTCAGTAATATACTGACATCAGTTTAGAATTCGTGGGGGACAGGGTATTCATCTAATATGAGGGTTTCTCATTGAAATAGGTACATTTTAAAGCTGATGAGAAATCAACTATCTATGAATCAAGAATTAGGGAAATATACTTACATAAAAGGAAATTCGGAAATCCTTAGTTACAATGCCAGGGAGAAAACAAAGCAAGGCTGTCACCACTACATCATTGCTGGGGCAGTGACGGCGATCGAACATTTCCAGGCAGTAGTTCTTCGTGACGGAACCCCAATGCTCCAGATAGGCCTGGTGGTTGAGCCGATGGAGGTCCTGGTATATGGATTCGTTCAACGCGTACCTTCCACCGGGACAGGTGACCCCGATACGAACCCCCATAACATCTGTCAAATAACTTTTTAATTAGGGAAATTTCCATTATCTTATACTTTAAACGAGACAATCTTGTATATATATATATGTAATCGCAATCTTGACAACGGCTGCAAGTTTTTAGATGAAATTTGGTTTGCAGGGAGTTATGTGGGAGAAAAATCGGTCTAGCTAGGTTTTATCCCATCAAAACTAAGCATTTTTAAGTTATATATATGGTTTTTCTTTCGCCGTGCAACAATATATCAATAATTTCGACTTTTTAATGTCAGTCCGATTGGCAGTTTAGTTAATTTTTGCGTTGTTCGGAAACTCGGAACGTGGTGGGTTCGAACCCCGATAAAATATTTTTGTGATTCTATTTTTTTTTAATTTACTAGAGGAGCTCTAGTAAATAAAAAAAAAGATAAAAGATAGCAAGGCTCGGTTACCCAGGTACTTTTGTTTATACTACATTTTTTTATAAACACTCACTTTATCTTTTTGCGCCGGGGTTACAAACCATATTATTTATCAATTCGCAGCCATAGTTAAAATTGCTGTCTATGATGTTTTACATTACCTACAACATTTTCGAGTGGTGAATATTTATTCGATAATAATCACACAAATATTATAATGTCAAAGTTGTATTTAGGTAGGTATGTGTGGAGGTGTGTGTGTTAAATGTTTCACTGTCTTTCACGCTGAAAGTTAAATCGACTGAAGTCGCTGTTAATGTCTGGTAATTTGTAGGTAATTACATGCTCTCATAATCCATTGAAGGACATACAAAAAAGCCAAAGGATGATGTGTTAAATTGGCCCAAATCGCTTCATAATGTGGTTACAATGCAGAAACGAACCGACATCGCTAAATTATGTTCATTGTTTTGACGCGAGGTAGATGCTAATTTTATTTTACCAAGATGCAAATTAAATTTAGATTCTAGATATAACTTAAAAAATTAAAAATTTACTTAGTTAATTAACAGCTTTCGTCCATTGTAGCATTTTTCATCTTACCATGGTATGCAAAATATTATCATATCATAAAATTTAAACCAGCAATTCTTGTAACCATATAATCAGAATTTAACAGCCTCTGTGGTCTAGTGGTTAGGTTAGGTTAGGTTAGGTCGTGGGTTTGATTCCCGCATAGGAACAAAAAAAAGTTCTTTCCAAGTTTGGTTAGGACAATGCAGGCTGATCACCTGATTGTCTGACAAGAAAGATGATCCATGCGTCGGATGGGCATGTAAAAAGTCGGACCTGCGCCTGTATATATATATAATACAATAAATAATTCAATAAAAAATACATTTCTAAGTAAGTATGTATTTAATTAATTATAATTATCTTCTTATAGTTATAAAAATGGATTGCAGTTGCTTTGTCTCGCTTAAACTCGAGCTGTTTGTCGAGTTTGTTGTATGTGGGTAGCTACCAAGCTGTATGTAGGTGTAGGTGTAGTTATTCATTTATTCCAGTGTACAGTTGAGACAGAACAACGTGTGTCAAATAAGTGAACTATCAGTGTTTAAGTAGTTTTGGCTCGGACAAAACTAATTTTATCTCAACAAAAACTGATATGGAATATGCTAACACATTGCTTGATAAAAAGCATTATGTAATTTCTATCATCTACCCGCTAACGTTTCTCGCTACTCACAGCAAAATATCTTATATTAGGGTAGGCGCCCGCCCGCCTGCATTTCGAAATGTATATCAATATGGCAGTTATCGTTAACTATACATATAATAAGATGTTACCACTTACCGACTTCGTTCATACAACAGAAATACATCTATCCTGTGAGTTTCTACATTATTCCATTAAAAATGGGGCATTTGAGATAATCAAGGCTCTAAACTGTCTGTATGCCAAATTTCGTTTAAATCCGTTCAGCCGTTTCAGCGTGAAAGACAAACAAATCGTGAAACCCACGTCAAAAAATATTATAAAATTTAAAATTTTTGTTGATTAATTTTATCTACACAGAAACACATAGACAGTGGAACTTTATTTATGGATTTATTTACATTTTAGTTGCCGCTGCAAAAGATTTTCGTAAATAATTTTTCATCGATGGCCTTTTAACATGAGTGAATGTTATGTAAGTGATGATTTGATAATCTAAAGGCAGTAAGTAGGCACATCAATCAAATGTAGCCAGAGTACTCATTGCATTAAAAGCTTTTTCAATCTGATAGCATTTATATTCTGAATGCCAAAATAGTTTAAATTGTGTACGTTAAGAGTTAAGATTTAGGTATATATATTTTTTATATTTCGACTTGTTACCAGCATCTTGTTAGTGTTATTAATTATTTTACTACTTTCCTAATAAGAATGATCATGTTATACATAGGACTGGGGATATATTTTTTTGTGTTATTTTAGTTTACTAAAAGAACAAGGGGCATTTTTGTATGGAGCCCGCCCTCCATTTTTTATAACTCAATTTCGCTAACCGGGATTCGAAACCGTAGAATTTGAAAAGATACATTCTGTACTATTGCACCATTCGATATTTCTCGAAAGTAATAGGCTACTTGACTCATACTTAATTTCATACATTGAAGGAGTATTTCCTTAAGTACTTGGCTTAGGAAAACGTATTTCAGCGATATGATAAATTAAAAACTTAAGATTGGTAAATAAAGTTGATTTACAAATATGTATTTTTGTTTTTTAATTTCTACTGATGAAAACACCTCGAAGTAACTTCCGACAAGGATGTGACGACACAAACATACTAAACACATAATATTATGCAGTAGTGAAACGGAACGTTTCTGTTAATAAATAGCTCATGACATCTTATAAAGTTATTTATGTCAAAACGTCAAACGGAACATAACACCGTTTTATTTTACTACTACGTACTATAGCACAGATTATAAATAGTACTAGTATGACGTCACAGCACAGATTATCTATCAACCAACATGGCGAATAGTGTTTTCGACGGTTTTTAAAGTGTGTTTTAAAAATATTTTTTTGTAGGTTTATTTATTATTTATTAATGTATTTTTTTGTGTAATGAAACAATTATGAAGCGTTTAGGACATTATTAAAAAGTCGAGGATAGAGCTTATTTTTGCATTTTATTATTGGACTTATGAAACGATTTTCATATATAAGAATCTATATATATATATATATAGAAAGGTATCTATCTATAAAGGTAAAATCAAAAAATTAAAGTATAAGAATAGATAGAAAAGGACTTGAAAAGTGTGTCATTGTATTCTATGACGAAAAATCTCTAAATTTTTCGAATATATATGTATAATAATCGGTTTCTCGAAAAGGGCTAGAAATATTACCATGAAATTTAGTATTCAGGGAGTTTTGGGGGAGAAAAATTGATCCAGCTTGGTTTTATCCCTGAGAAACAGCGCATTTTTAAGTTATAATATATGTATGTTCTTTCGTCGTGCTACAATATTTCGTTATATTGTGTTAGTCTTATTGGCAGTTTTGTTTGCATTTTTTGCTTTGTTCAGAAATTCGGAATGTGGTGGGTTCGAATCTCGGTCAGATAAATATTTTTGTGATTCCTTTTATTTTATTTTTAATTTTATCAGAACACCGAGCCAAGCTCGGTAACCCAGGTACTATAATATATAAAAGGAGATGTCCCCACTGACTAACTCACTGACGTATAGAAGACGCTCGCACAGCCGTAACCGCTAAAAGCGGAAACGTGAAATTTTTGGAGTTGTTTTAATTCATAACCTAGATGCACACTAAGAAAGTATTTTGAATAGGGGTTAAACGTTTGTTTGGATTATTGTTAAACCGATTTCAATGAAAATTGAGATTCTTGCTCTTAAATACATTTTATTAAATACATGTTTCAGGATTTATTAGGATTCGCCCACTGAGACTAGAAAAATAAGGTTTGAAAGTTTGTACAAAAAAAAATCTGTCTCCATTTCCATGAAATTTAATATCCGAGTCAATAAATACAAATTATTGACAACGTTTTTTATAGTTTTTTTTTTAAATAGGGGTCCGAAGTTTGTATAGTGATATATCAATAACTGAACGGATGGCGTTGAATTTTGACACGCAGATAGTTTTTATGACGTAGAAATCCGTTCAAATAGGATTTTTCGAAACACATACCGCACGGGGGTGCAATGGGCATCCACGCGTCCGAAATCGCGCACATAAGCTAGTTTGATATATGTCTTGTAGTGTGTAATAAAATATGCTAAACAACATCGATTCTAATATATGTAACTTAAAAACAAAAAATCGGTTGTCTGTAAAGTCGGTTTACTGACGATAGTTGAACGTGACGTCATGTTTAGCGAGGTAACGACGCATGAGTCATGTTTAGCGAGGTAACGCATGAGTCATGTTTTTTCGTGCGTGCAGCCGGCTCCATCGAATTATAAGACGTTATAACGTCAAAAATTTAACCGACTTCCAAAGTAAAATTACACAAAAAAGTATGAAATAAATTATCTTTTCTAAATAACTCCCCTTTTAATTTCGGCTTAAATTTAACTATTTCTCTAAACAATCTTCATAATATTGAAGTCGGTACCTGCCGTAATAATATCCTGATAAATCATTATTTTATAGAGCTCACGTTTAAGTTGGCTGGTAACGACTTCAAAATTATGAAGATTGTGTAGAGACAGAGTTAAAATTTTAGCCGAAATTAAAAGGGGAATTATTTAGAAATTAAAATTTATATCATACTTTTTTGTGTATTTTTACTTTGGAAGTCGGTTTTATTTTTTTGTTTAAAAAAATATTTTTTCCCTTTTAAGTTAAATTATTATTAATAAATTTTAAGAACGTTTAAAATAAACGATCGAATGTATAATTGAATACGCGCCAAGCTTACTGTAAGTTACATAGTGGCATATGTTTGCAGTTCTTTAAACAATGCCGAAATTTCAAAACAACAACAAAAGATATCCGCGTCGGTGTAAAATACTGTGAGAAATTCCTTTTATATCATCATAATGTGCATACATCACGTATGGTTTGATGATGATGATGGTGATGATGATTACTCTAATTGACATAGTAGCATATGCTTGCAGTTCTTTAAACAACAACGAAATCCCCAAACATGTATCTATATAAAGTCAGGAGTTCTGTTCATTACTTTTAGATCCAGGGTATACCTTGGTGCAAAATCTTACTTTTTAGTATGCTTAGTTTACTTTAGAAAAGGTCAAAATCACTATATGTGTCAATATAAATTCGAGATGTTCCCTCGATTCCTCTCGGATCCCATCATCAGGTCACCACTTTGGTGAAAATGGGACCCCTTGGGATTATACCTGATACATCAAAAAAAAATTTGATAAATCAGTCCACAGACGGCGGAATTATCATTGAACATAAAAAAAACTATATATATATATATATATATATATATATATTTGTTCATTACATATGAAATTGGCGTTTTGTAATTGAAGAACATAAAGTCAATTTTTATTAAACATAATGTATTTATTTCATCAGAGTATATCACAATTGATATCTATGTACTTTTACCATCTCATAGGTAACTCATTGATTCCTTTACTAAAAAAACAATTCGGACAGGAATCAGTAAAATCTTTGAAGTCGGAGTCATCGGAGTTGAATTTTTTCCCTTGCAAGAAGTTATCCAAATTTCGAAAAAAATGGTAGTCTGTTGGGGCAAGGTCCGAGGAGTACGGTGGATGACTTAGACATTCCAATTGAAGCTCCTCTAATTTGGTAGCCGTCTGGTGTGCAGTGTGTGGTCTAGCGTTGTCCTGAAGCAGCAGTGTCTTAGAGCGAATGACCAACCTGGGTTGTTCAGCAGCTAGCTTTTCCCTTATGATTTGCAGTTGCTGGCAATAGACATCTGCCGTAATTGTCTGGCCAGATTTAAGAATGCTGTAGTGAACGACACCGGCACTAGTCCACCAAACGCTCACAAGTAACTTTTTTTGAGTCAATTTTGGCTTGGGGCAGGCTTTGGCTGGTTCGCCAGGGTTCCGCCACTGCGATGATCATTTCTGATTATCGTACAGGATTCACTATTCACAGCAGGTAATGATTCGATTTAAAATCCCTTCATTGTTGTGCCGGTTGAGTCATTTAACGCAGCAGTCGACGCGCGTTTGTCGGTTTGCTGCACTCAATTCATAAGGTACCCACCATTCAAGCTTTTTACCTTCCCAATTTGCTTCAAGTGGATTAAAACAGTTTTATCACTAACACCGCAGCCTGCAGCTAACTCAGACGTGGTTTGCAATGGATCCGCTTCCACAATAGCCTTCAATTCTTCATTATCAACTTTGGTCTCCGGCCGTCCACGGGGCTTGTTCTGCAGGTCGAAATTTCCAGAACGAAAACGTTGGAACCAAAAACGCACTGTTTTTTCTTTTGCGACACCGCCGCCGTACACATCATTAATCCTTCGAGCCGTTTCTGCAGCACTGGTGCCACAGTGGAACTCGTACGAAAATAATACGATATTTAATTTCCATTTTGTAAACAGTGACGCAAAGAAAAAACCAAGAGAGGAAAAAACAAAAAAATACGGTTTTCGAAACACAAATGCATGAGTAAATAGCGGTATAAATTTGAACAAAACGCCAATTTCATATGTAAGGACCTATAGGATCTCTATAATTATTATGTTATATATGTTAATGAAAACTAATGGCTCACTATTTTTAACCGACTTCAAAAAAAGGAGGCGGTTATGCATTCGGCAGTATATATATTATATATATATATATATATATATATATATATATATATATATATATATATATATATATATAACCGCCTCCTTTTTTGAAGTCGGTTAAAAATAGTGAGCCATTAGTTTTCATTAACATACATAACATAATAATTATAGAGATCCTATTATTTTTAATTATTAAAATGTAATGTTTTACTTACCTAAAAAGTCCTCTCGATCAGTGGTAATCATTAAAGGGTTCAAATACTTGGAAAGGTTGTAAAAAACATCCCTGTCTTCGTTGGGTACACATCTACTAATGAAAGCGTTGCAATTGTTCACCCGGAAATGTTGTCCGGGTGGACAACATTTGGTAACACAATAAGCACCAAATTTTTCGCAATCTATTGTACATACATGAGCTACCAGTCCGTTCGTATTGTAATCTCTGTCAATACACCACTCCCCGGGCAATGCGATACTTTTCTTTATGCTTTCTTTCTCTATCGTTACTAAGGTACTACCGACTATGTCGAGTGTGTATAAACTATCTCGTAACTCGACAGCATATTCCCCGAGCTTACAATTCAGTCCGTATTGAACTTCGTATAAACTATTATTGCTCAAATTTAAGCCCCAGTCGAGAAGATCATCATCTTTAATGGAGGACTTTCTGCACTGATGATATTGCCCGTCGTAACTTTCACCTTTCGGGCAACATTTGTGTACGCGATGAAGCCGGAGCGGGGGCTCGGAGTAGGTTTTATTTTTATTTATAATATTGTTACAACTTAGAGCTACAAATTTTGGAATGTTTTGTTTCATGCTCCCATTAAATATTTCAGCGACGAGTGTATCATAACAATGGTCATCCTCCGCGTAAAGTTCTTCGTCTGCTTTGTTTAAAGTCGTCGTTTTCAGTTCATCACATTCGAACGGTATACCTTCGTTTATTTCAATACTGGCACCAACATGAAAAGGGTCGCAAGTGATGTTATAATCGTCCATCAAACTTTCCCGACTGACACATTCGAATCGTTCACTGGAGTTAAAGTTGTCGGTGACTTTTATTAAATTTTGATCCCCGGCACAACACTTGTTGAATACACTAGAATTCGTATCGACACTCACTTCACTTATTGCAAAAGCTATTGATGCAAAATATAAAAATACATATAAGTCCAGCTTCCACATTTTTAATTCAATATCTACTCCTAGTAATCTCGAACGCAAGTTTCAGTTACAACAGGTGGCGAGCGTCGATCGACACGGAATGCATTGTTTATTTCAGGAAGCGGCGTGTACGTGCGATGTATCTCGTCGATGCCGAGTGAATACTGTTCAGGATGGCCCCCTCGGACCTCCACACCACGGCACTCCACACGCCTCCGACCGCCCGAACCGGAGCTGGAGGCTGATACGTCCTTGACTGTCGACACCGCTGACTAACGCCGCCGATTTCGCCGCTCCGAGCACGCGTTAGATAACTTTGAGCATTATTTTTAAATTATTTAGATCCAGAATGCACCACTATTACTATGAAAAATCATGAGATTATTAAAATAAATTCGTAAACTGTGTACACCAGTAACTGACGGTAAATTGTAAATAAAAATGAAGTGATAATAACTTGATATCAGTATAACAAAGATGACGATTGTAGTCTCTATCAAACACTGATAATAATCGGAAATCGTACGACAATCGATGAGTTTCTTAGAATATTTAGGTATGTATAAATCGTTGATATCACGCAGTCTGGATATATTTTATAACATAATAAGCGATATAAACATAATCAACAAGCTTGAGATAATTAAAAGTCGACATGTTAATTAAATTTCAATACATTTTGAATTTTGTTTTATTGGGGTTGGTAAACGGTAGATTGGGGCTTTGGTACAAATGTTATGATGTTTGTATTGTACGAGTAGGCAATTTCTATCGGACATCAATTAAGACGTCGAAGTTTTCTAGGTACCTACTGAGCAATTACGTTGGTAACCAGTCTTCTGATTTGTCTTTCAAAATGCTTTATATTTGACAGAACATAGAGAGCTCATAAATACCTAAGCAATTGTTTAAATATGACTAATGTAACGTATAACTATAATTTTTTTTTAAAACTATAACATATTAACTTGCCTAGCCTATGTTAGGCTATGTTACAAAATCTTTCCTCTTAATAATGTTAGTTATTTTTGTATAAATTTGTCCAATGAGGTGTTAACGTAGCGTATTTAAGTACAACGGCTTAAGTATTATAGATATAATGCGGATATAATAAAAGGATGTTCCAACTTCCAATAGCGTATACTCAGAATTAGCACACCTATTGTTTATTTTTTCTGCGCCGGAATAAAAAACCGGACAAGAGTGAATCGGACTCGCCCACCGAGGGTTCCGTACAACGTAGGAATACGTAGAAATTCCGTAAATCGTTTAGGAATCGAGTCTCGCAGTCTTATTTCGAGCCTGACAAAGGGTGATGAAAGTTTTCATAGATAAGCTATTATTTTTCATCCTACATTTATTATTAATGTGAAATTTTGTGAGGATGTATGGATGGATGGATGTTTGTTTCTCTTTCACGAAAAAACTGCTAAACGGATTTTGATGAAATTTGGTATGGTAGTAGTTTAAGCTTACGGTTTTAATTTCAAAACGATACCTCCTACGCGTTCCCGAAATTAAAAATACAGACAGAATAAAACAAACACACTGACGGACGGACAGACGGACAACAAAGTGATCTTATAAGGGTTTCGTTTTTTTCTTTTGATGTACAGAACCCTAATAAGGAGAATTTAAAAGTAAGATTGATGTTTTGGAACATCCCACTACCTACCGGAAAAATAGCTACTAATTTCCGCTTTCTAGAAACAGATGAATAGTTAGTTATTTTGGAATAGGTAATATAAGACTAATCGGTTATCCACAACATTAATTATTATAAGTAACTCTCACGTAGTCGACGTCTTATAAGCACCGGTCAAGTAAGTGTCGACCCACGCTCAATTTGACTCCATTAGGGTCAATTCACACCGAAACGAAATGATACGCGACAATGTCCTGCATTTTTAAGATAGCTATTCAAAATTGAACTTTATTCACTGTACGCAAGAAGATACACGTTTGATTGTAAGAGTTCGAATTTTAAGTTGCACCGCGCCGCACACCGCATGTGCAGTGTATGACTGATGATATAATATATTATGAGAAATGTATCTTTTTGTGTACCTAGTGAATAAAGTTCAATTTTGTATAGCTATCTTAAAAATACAGCGCCGCGTCCAGTATCGTCTCGTTTCGGTGTGAACTGACCCGTAGGCGCGCTTCATGAATCGTAATCAAAAAGCAACAGAAAATTAGTCCCCTTAGCAGTTCCCTTAGCATAGGTAACCCATCGAGTTCATGAGTGGGTTTTGAAATAAGAAAAATAACAATATCTATAAAAGTCTTAATTTCTTTATTTATCATACTGAAAATTACAATTAAAATATTCATTAAGTATTATAGTGAAGAGTGATTTTGGCACATAATTCACATAATTGGACGTGGCTGCCGACTCTAATCTCATAAAGCTAAGGCGATTATACTTACAACAAATCGTTCTTGCGGAGTAAAGGGAAAACAAACTTTTTCATGATTACAGTACACAATTGACTGTAGGTAGTGTACAATCGTAGCGTCGTAGTCTTGTCGTGCGGCGTAGCCGTTGCACAGATTAAAGAACGAGGAACAGGTAAACAGCTACATAGTCAGCTTTCGATTTGATTGCCCCACTACAAGCATACGGTATGTCCACGATTGTGTGGAAAATTTGTGGTCCGTTGAAAGGTCCGTCAAAATTTTCAAATTTGGATCGTTTATGAAAGCTGTTTCTATGAAACCTGTTTTTCTGTACGTAAATTTATAATATATTTTCTACTCTGTGGCCATACTACGCCTAAATACATAAATAAATACATTTGCATGCTAAAGATTTTTGTTCTAATAGCTAATTTAGGAAAAGGAGTTAGAATTAGAGAGGAATTCGCGACATGAACTGGATTCTTCCAGTACCTATTTCAAATTAAAAAACTAATTTTGCATTTAATAAAGTAGGTAAATGTAATATAATGATGTTAAGTCAAAAAATATTGTGATAAATTACTTATCTTATTAAATCACCTATATTTTCTCAGTACTTGACATTATACAATGTTTTAAAGGCAAGAAAATAGATTAATTAGCAAGCAGTAAGATGCTTTTTTTATTTCGAAAACAAGATGTTTAGTACCATCTTATGTTAACAAAATTACTGTTGGTGTTGCATAAAGTAAGTTAGTGGTAAAAACTTAAATGATAAATTATATCTTACTGAGGAAAAATCCTACAAAAAATCTTAATTCATTGTACAAGCTCTTGTCAAAAATTTATATTGTAAAAAATTATTAACTTTAGTATCTACAGTAAATTTGAAGACTAGCTATTTTTTATAACTAAATACTAAATAGGTACACATTTAAATAAAATATTATGGCTTCTCTAATTAACACCGAATAATAAAGTTATGTAAGCATATATGGTAATTTGAAGCAGTACATAATAATATGAAGTTACCACACCTACTTTAGTAGAAGTTGTTTAAGGACAATGGACATCTATACATATAACTTACTTTATAGTCGCTTCACTTTACAAAGGCGATACAACATTTTAGCCCTTCGTTCATACTTTCCAGACACGTGAAGCACATGCATAACGGAGTAAATTTTGGCTGGCCAAAAAAAAGCCTGGCCTGGCTACATTTAAAATGATTGTAATATTTCATTAATGACAACCGCAGCTCTTAACTACCATGTTTTTGTATTTGCGAAGTATTACATTCGAATCGTCCGTGTAGTACAGCACTGATATCGGCGACAGCTTGATGGGCGCGCATGACGGTTTCGGCACCTGCGACGGAAAATATTTATTTAATGTGCAAACCAGAACACCGAATGAAAATCAAACAATGCAATAGTACTATACAGTACTATAATATACAGCACTGCAAAATGTACAAATCCCAACGATATATAATAACGTCAGTTAAGATAACCACCTGATCATGAACTTACAAACGCCACCCAGGACTGCATTTCTAATCAGAAAATATGTCTGCATTATTATCTTAACGCGCACAGATATATGCTGCACGGATAATATATTTTTCCATAGTATTAGGTCTTTATTTTTGTTAACACTAGGGACCTATGCAGTGACAAAAACTGCAGTAACTGCAGTAAGTAATGTTAACAAAAACCAAACACTAATATTAACTCAACTGTTGAAGAGCCATATTTCGATTAAAAACGATTAGGTAACCGGCTTCAACGTAAATATACCACGGCCTCACAAAAAAAACAAGTGAGTGTACCCAGGTGTAAGTTTTAAAGACCGGCAACGCATTCGTGTCTCTTCTTACAACACCAGAACACCAGGGTATCCTATAGATACTCTGTTCTGGTGCAGCTGCCATCAGCGGTAATAATAATTGAAAAAATTCTAAGAAAGTTGGTGAGTATGAAACCGCGTGCTACCAACACCGACTGCTAATATACTGTGCTACGCTAAGCTGGCAGCTGCGACCTACGTATAATATTCTATATAGATTTAAGTCCATCCACCTGCGTTGGGTTCAAGAGGTGAACCAGGGTTTGGACGATGGCGTGGTTGGTGGCGTTCTTGTGGGCGTTCAGAGGGAAGTTGCACTCTCCGCTGCAGTAGAACGCGCCGTACCCGTCCGGAGCGATAATCCAATCCTGTAACAATAATTGAGTGCTAGAACATTCGTTGTATTGTAGTTTCTATCTTAATACCCTATTAATCTTTAAATATAAAAGGCAAAGTTGATTGACTGATTTACAACATACGATACATACATTGATACGTATCAACGCACTGGCTAAACCCTTAAGGCAAGAAATTTGCAATTTTGCACACGTATTTCTCATATGACGTAGGCATCCACTAAGGAAGGATTTTTCAAAATTGGGTTGAATTTTTAAAAATCCTGCCTTAGTGGATGGTAAAATTTAAGTTTGTATGAATCTTTTTATTCCTTCGACATATTTGCATGAAAAGTCGTATGAATTGAGTACGAAAAATAGTAATGACTTACGTATTTCAGCGTTTTCTAAAATTCAGCCCCTAGGTGGGGTAAAAATTAGGGGTAGTAATTTCATGCCGGCGAAGCCGCGGGCAAATGATGCTAGTGTATTTAATCATCTATAATCCTACTACTAAATATTATAAATATGAAAGTTTGTTAGGATGGATGGGTATACGTTGTTATACTTTCACGCAAAAAGTACTGAATGGATTTTGATGAAATTTGGCGTGGTAGTAGTTAAAGCTCTGGATTAACACATAGGCTTCTTATCCCGAAATAACCTCCTTTTTATGAAGTCGGCTAAAAAGTGCAGTGTCCCCGTGGGATAATGTATATACGCGGGCGGAGCCGCGTGCAAAAGCTAGTAACATTATTAAGAGGTAAATTTTGTGACTTTGTAAGTTTGTAGGGCGTGATCTCTGGAATACGGATCAAATGGACCGATTCTGAAAATTCTTTTACTAATAGAAAGCTATAATTTGTAAGTGTCGTATGCTATAAATTATACCTAAAGATATCGTGTAAATCATATATACCGCGGGCGAAGCAACAGGCAAAAGATAGTTAGGATATTAAAAGTAGATTAATAGGAGAGAATTAATTAATACGTAACTTGGACACCAGTTACTTTTTAACCCACGGTTACTTTAAACTACGTACCTACTACCTACATTAGGTATGTGCAAACGAGTACATAAAGTGTGAACTAACCTGCCACTCTAAATCCTTAAAACTGACGTAAAGTGTTTGAATTTCACAACTTCTGGTGGTCCAATGCGACGAATCTAAAACAACATAACAATTTATTTATTACGTATTTATGTAGGGGAATATGTTGTACCTCGGAGCCAGTTGTAACTTGGCCAGTTGACTTTTTGTAACATATTATTCCTTGTTACATATACCAAAGCTTTTGAATTCTGGTGATCGCTACGTCTCTACCGATCATCTCATATAGAGAATTAGACGTTTACCATCATTAAGCTGGTCTTTAATTTATCAACATTCAAATTTTTTTATCCAACAAAAGTTTTATTTTTACTATTATTAGAAGTCTGATAGTTTTAGACTCGTTATATTAATAAATTTTAAAGGCATACGTTTTTTTTTTATCTATCAATTAATATAGGAGCAATTAAGATACGTGATAACTATAAAATATTTAAAATCCGCCGTTATTTTAAAGATGACATACCTTAGCCGGTAGCAAATGTATGGATGAAAAAATGGCAGCACTTTGCCATTTTTAAATTAAAATGTTTGTAGATGAACCATATTTTATAATGAGTTGTCTAATTAGCAGGTATAAGCAGTTTGTTGTTAATTTTGCTAACTATTCTATACTAGTAAAAATGTTACTAGAGATAGTTAAAAAATTAATAATTAATATTGGTTTGTGTTACAATTTTTAACCGGATTTTTTTTGTCTGTCCAAGGTACAATATGATACTGGGCAAGGTACACCGGGTACGTTCTACCTTCGCGACCGGTGCGGTTATTTACGTGAGGTATACCTTATGTAAACATGGCTTATGTACACTAAGTGAGTTTAGAATAAATAAGGAATAATTAAAAAACTGACAAACTGACAAAGGTACAAACAGACTCCCCTATATTGTGTAACTATTTTGTTAATACTTAGTACTAGACATGTCGTACTTTTATTATTACTTTACAATTATTTTAAGAACCTTAAACTAAGTATGCTATAGACTATAGATATTATTTTTGTTACCTGTCAATGGATTTCGTAAGTAGTTTTCAGAATATCCGTGCGACCTCCACCGCCTCGCCTCTCGCTTGCGCCGCGCTCCAGCGTCCGCGCCGCCCAGTTTCGGTCCGTTTTTGAAAAACGCTACCATAAACGGCTGTTTTCCTTCCATATTTGAACCGTGTGTTTCCTCAATTCCTATTTCCTCTGGCTTTGCGTGGCGCTCTGTAAATGAAAAGTTTTTAAGAATAATAATCAATTAGCGATTTCGTTGGGTCATATTCGTGCGTACGGTGATAATTGTTACCCCAGCTACATTAGCCTTAATGTGGCGTGACTATTAAGTTTAGGAGGCCCTGAGCTAATACTACTTACTACAAAGAATAGAAAAAAATAAGACAGTAAAATACTAACGATCTGATAAAATTGTAGATTTTGAATTTGAATTGACTTGTATCCACGGGGCCCTGGGCTGAAGTCCAAAAAGCCATATGGTAGATACGCCCCTGGTGACGCTTACACGAATTGCTAGTTCGGCGAAGGTAATTCTGCCACTGCTTTGTATGAATAGGTGCATGATGCATCAAATTAAATAAATTTTGTATCATTATATAGGTACTCATGAGAGCTATAGCTATATATAAGCTAGGGATCTACCGTGGGCCGTAATTTTTGAACAACCTAAGAGGTTTCTCCTAGTTCGTAAATGCAACGTACCCGGCTGCGTGTAGGGGTGTATGGTGATGAACAGCCCGCGGTTGTCGGCAGGCGCGGCGGGCGTGGCGAGCCAGGCGCCCAGAGCGGCCGTGACGTTGAACTCCAGCCAGCCCTCCGCGTTCGCGCTCGTGTTCACCGCCGCCACGCGCTCCATCTCTAGCCCGCTGAAATATTCACAATTCACATGTCATTATTACTGAATACTAGCTGTCCCGACACTCGTTGTTCTGTGTTAACTATGAACTGCAGTAAATAAATAACTACACCTATGTGATGTATGAATCATACATCACATAGGTGTATGAAAAAGGAAGCTTCGCAAAAGATATTTTCACATCACAAATATAATTATTTACTTGTACTGTAGTTAGTTACCTATTATTGTGTATATGTGTATGAACTACGAATATGCCATAGGAATAACTTACGTCGACACTACGAATCTCGATGAAAGTTTTTCCTGTGGTAATATGCCACATGCCGTTACGATTGAAATCTGACTGACCGTATAGAATACAACTTACCCTAGACTATCGACATTGATGACTCTGTTGGCGACGACGGTGTACAGCGCGGTGGGGTCCTCGTGCTTGACGAACGCCTGGTGTATCCGCAGTTCTGCGGTCAGCAGGGAGGAAGCGTCGCCCGGTGCCGTAGCAACGTCGAACCACACGTGCCGCCCGTGACCCTGCCGCAGCGCGCCCAGGTGGTGCTCTGGAATTTAAGAATATTGCCATCAAAAGGCTAATCTTCGTAATAAAAAATGTTCAATTCGCTATATTTTTTCCCTCACACCCACGATTTGATGCGTGTGCGAATGCGACCGCTTTACTTAATAGCCCAGTAATTTTAGGCATTTTAAACCCCAATCTGCGGAAAAATTCCTAGTGAGCTGAATTTTTGTATATTTTTTATACTATTACGAAATTGTAATGAAGATGTGAAAAATCGACATTGATATCGTGCCGGGTAAATAAGTTATAAATGTCTCATGGTCACGAAAATCATTTGCTGAATTTATATTGTACTTATATTTATATTACATATATTTATATAGAATTACAACGCCATATTAGAGGTATATACAAAAATTCAGCACTAGGACTAACTAGGAATTTTTGCGTAGATAAAACCTAAAATCACTGGAGTATAAGACAGAAGCCATACTTACTGTGAATTAAATAATTTTAATTACGAGAATTGTCGTACAGATCTGATATGTTCATACCACGAGTCAGGACGGCTAGATGCTAAAATCAAGCTGTGTAGTGCAGCAGTGTGTATATTTCATGGGATTTTGGGCTATCCACGAATAAATAAGCTGTGATTGCGTCTATTGGTTTTACGCAAACATACATCGTACATAACTATTGTCCAAATTATCAATTTGGCAGCTGTAGCCATTTCGACTTCCGTAGTACTTAACCTCGTTCGCCAGCTACATTAGTATGGTAATGAACAGTCCTTTGGCTCCCTGCACCTGGGAATTGTTGCGAGAGCGGGTATACCATATGCATTATTCATCGTACACACTAATACTACAATTTGATACAATATACATTTTATGAGTAAGAGTAAGGGTAGTCAGACGCATCTGGAATCTCAGACCAAAAGGGCAATCCCAAAAAAAGCCGGGTAAGTATAGTAGTTATGAGCAAGAGTGAATAAAATAGAGCAGTTTTTCTATGGAAATGACGGATGTGACACGATGTATGAAAAACAAGCCAAGTGCAAGTCGGATTCGCGCACGAAGGATTCCGTAAAATTATACCAAAATTTTACTTGTTTACTTATTATTTCGTTATTTTTGTACGAAGTTTTTCAATATAGTCCTCTTTTTCCGGGACTCTCCCGGGTGCGTGATTAACGCACGTGCCTCCTCCTCCGCGTGTTTACGTGACCCGTCTAAGCGATAACAACATCGGCCCAGTAAGCGGCATCTGCTTTTATCAACAGAACCATCGCAATAGCCTGTCGACGACAGCTGCTATTCCTCCGGGAGAGCAATCCGAGGCACCGGACGCTCTTCTATCGTGCAATGGGCGACGGATTCCCCAATACATCAACCGGGTCCGTTTTTTAGGCATCTATAACTCCTGAATTAACAAAGTTATATAAGCCGTTAGGTATATGCTTCAAAGTTCATAACATGGACTAGCATCATGAATTTTTCAAGTTTTTTGAGCTAGCTAGCTTTTAGAATGGGGACATTATAATGGCTAGATAGATTATTTGAAAAAAAAATACGGTTTAAAGTTGAATATCTCGCAAACGGATACCTAAATCAAAAAATCGTCTTTTCAACCTCTCAATGTTTTTTGGAATACCTATCTAATACTACAATTTAGATGCAAAGTTTCACCTTTCTAGCTCTAACCGTTCGGTTTACCGTCCAGATAAACCGAAAACGGACGGTTCCGAGACGTGAACTACGGAACCTAACGATGATTCCGGAAAGACATTAAAATCGTGATTGTTATGTATAATAATATAACCTATATGTTGGTGGTCAGTAGGATTAGGTGTACTTTTTGGTATTAAAATTAATATTAGGTCCTTACATATGAAATCGGCATATTGTCGTACTGGCCACTTTGATCTCAAATATATCTTCTTTGGTTAGGAATTACAAATTCAAATTTATACCGCTATTTACTCATGCATTTGTGTTTCGAAAACCGTAATTCATTTGTTTTTTCTCTTTTGGTTTCTTTGCGTCACTCTGTTTACAAAATGGAAAACTTGAAATATATAACTTATTATTTTCGAGTACGAGTTCCACTGTGCCACCAGTGGCAGCAGAAACGGCTCGAAGGATTAATGATGTGTATGGCGACGGTGACGCAAAAGAAAACACAGTGCGTTTTTGGTTCCAACGTTTTCATTCTGAAAATTTTGACCTGCAGAACAAGCCCGTGCCCGTGGGTGGCCGGAGACCAAAATTGGGAAGGTGAATAAACTTGAAACCTCAGGAATTGAGAGCAGCAAACCGAGAAACGCTCGTCGACTGCTGCGTTAAATTACTCAACCGGCACAATAATGAAGGGATTTTAAATCGAATCATTACCTGTGATGAATAGTGGATCCTGTACGATAATCGGAAACGCTCATCGCAATGCCTGAACCCTGGCGAACCAGCCAAAGCCTGCCAATATTGATTCAAAAAAGTTACTTGTGAGCGTTTGATGGGTGGTGCCGGTGTCGTTTACTGCAGTTTTCTTAAATCTGGCCAGACGATTACGGCAGATGTCTATTGCCAGCAACTGCAAATCATGATGGAAAAGCTAGCTGCTAAACAACCAAGGTTGGTCATCCGCTCTAGGCCACTGCTGCTTCAGGACAACGCTAGATCACACACTGTACAACAGACGGCTACCAAATTAGAGGAGCTTCAATTGGAATGCCTAAAGACATCGACCCTACTCCCCGGACCTTGCTCCAACAGATTACCATTTTTTTCGAAATTTGGAACTTCTTGCAAGGGAAAAAATTCAACTCCGACGGGGCAGCCAAAGAGCCTTCAAAGATTTTATTGGTTCCTGTGCGAATGGATTTTTTAGTAAAGGAATTAATGAATTACCTATGAGATGGCAAAAGTGCATAGATAGCCATAGGTATATATTTTGATTAAATAAATATATTATGTTTTAAAAAAATCGACTTGTAATGTTCCTCCTTTACAAAACGCCAATTTCATATGTAATGACCTAATACATAAGAATATATTCTTACTTTGTAGGTATATTCGTGCATGCGCCTACAATTTCAATGAACGGAGGTACGATTGCGGACGTACAATTTCTTGTAGAACTTCTACAAAAAAAGGAACTCCGTTACATCTCTATTCTATCTACACCGATCTCCTATCCATATACACTGGCGGACACATAAACTGCATCATAGTGCAAGAACACATTCAATCAAATTTTATTACGAAATATGCAAACTTTTTACATTTATTTGTATTGGAAAATAAAAGCTGGTTTATAAACACAAAAACAAAATCAAATTTAAATATGGGACTGTCACAAAAGAAAGAAAATATTATATAGAAGAAATCTTGTCAATTTACTAAAGATTAACTCGTTGTTACGTTAATCTTATGATTGATGGTTATTTTTTTTTTGTTTTGTTACATGTTGAAGTATCTTATGATTGATGGTTATTTTTTTTTTGTTTTGTTACATGTTGAAGTATCGGTACTAATTGTTTAATTGCTAGTCTGTTTTCATTTTAAACAAGTTTTTCTCTCACGAATATGGACGTATCGTCCGAAAAAGCCGCACAAATTGTTGCTCTAGTGCAGCAAGGCCTACACCACCGAACAATTGCTGCAGATTTCAATGTAAACCAGTCTACGATTTCCCAAGTTTACAGAAGGCTTATGGAGACAGGTTCATTTAAAATAAGACGAGGAACTGGCAGAACTCGGGTGACAACGTCTCGTGACGACAGGTTTATTGTGACAACTTCCTTGCGCAATCGGTTTTTAACGTCTATAAGCATTAAAAATGATCGGAGATATTGGACCCCCCTCATGTGGTACCTTATAGCGGATTTATAGGCAAAAACTTAATTCTGATGAAGGATAATGCTCGTCCGCACGCAGCGAGACAAGTTGAGCAATACTTTACTCAGGTTGAGATTCGTTCCATGGATTGGCCAGCACGTAGCCCGGACCTCAATCCGATAGAACACGTGTGGGACAACCTAAAAAGAGCTGTATTTATAAGAAATCGTCTCAACAACCGTTGCGGAGCTCAGAGATGCATTGTCACAAGAATGGGACAGTGGGCAAGATCTTTTAAAAACACTGATCAGGTCGATGCAAAACCGACTTGAATCAGTTATTAGGGCAAGAGGAGGTAATACACCTTATTAAAAACAAAAAAAAACTTTTTATTTTCTTAGTATTGTAAAATTTTCATAATAATGCCGTTTTTGTTCTATTCACTGTTTCATTCTAAAAAGCTGCAAAAGGAGTGATTCTTTTAGTGAGAAAAGTTGACCCATACACACATGAATTGATTTTTTTTCAGAATAAGAACCAGTCTGAGCATTATCATTGAAATAAATCAAAATAGTTTGAACTTTCACTAATTATATTTCATTGAAAGTTATCTTGCACTATGATGCAGTTTATGTGTCCGCCAGTGTATTTTGGTGACGTCAAAAATGATTGAAAGTGAACCCATTGGCAAATATTTCATTGCTTTTGCCTCTGAATTTCTAGTATGAATTTTGGAACAAGACCTTTTTAGGTAGTGACCACTTAGTGAAGTGGGAAGTGGGAACATAATAAGTAGAGCTTATCGGTATTCGGTTTATTCGGTATCCACGACTTCATATTATTTCAGTTTTTTCTACATAAAGTCGAATTATTCATTAACATTGTTTTAAACACTTACGGATTGTGTCGCGGTGCACTTTTTTTGTAAGTGTTTAAAACAATGAACAATATTCGCGTAAACATAAGAAATCAATATTCATTAAAATGTTAAACGTCTGGTTAGACGATTTTAAAATAAATACCAGTGCCGGATTAAGGCAGCGCAAGGCCCGTAGCAAATTCTGCCGCGGGCCCCTAAGCGAAAAACGAGCGAGCGGAGAGTGCTAGCATAATATTATGCTCTTTATATGTAACGCGAGCGAGCACAGCGAGCAAGCAAGTTTTTATTTTATTTTACTGACTAAACTAAACTTTACTCCCCCTGAAAGACTGTTTACTTCACAAAATACAATTACCGTCGGTACTAAATAATATAATATGTTCTGTATGTTAATCGCGAGCGAGCATAATTTTTTTCCTTCTTTCCGTCTTTAAAACCTGAACGTCTATGAACTTCGGAAAAATACAATAAACTTGTGGCGGACCAATTAGCGCCACAATCCTGAATCGCGCTATCGAAGTTTTCTATGATCGGCACTCTATATACGACATCTGAAATTCATACAAGTGGGCTTCGGCCTGACCGAGCATTGCACCTCGCTCGGTCGGAGATCTCCCTTTGGGGCTTGCCACTATCTATTCCCACAAACTCAAAAGCCAAAAAAAGAACGTCAGTACAAAGTAATATAATATTATGTTGATTATGTAAAAAGCGAGCGAGCGGAACGAGCAGGCGATTTTTTTTTTTTTATATTTTACTGATTTTAAGAACGCCGCTAAGAACGTATGTAATTCTATTTAGTATTGTTTTTGGATTTATTAAATAATTTTTCTGCCTAAACGTCTTTACCAAACCAAACCTTATTTGTACACAGGATTATGGAAATTTTTATTGTTCACGATCTATGACTTCGTGAAATATCTTTCAGTTGACAATTAATTATTATGTTTTCATTACAAGAAAAAATTGTGGCGTGTACTTTTGGATTTTCCAAACCCTTTTTTTTCGGCTGTGAGCCACGAGGCCCCCATTTTTTTTTATTTTTTTTTTATTAAATAAGGGGGCAAACGAGCAAACGGGTCACCTGATGGTAAGCAACTACCGTCGCCCATGGATACTCGCACCATCAGAAGAGCTGCAGGTGCGTTGCCGGCCTTTTAAGAGGGAATACACTCTCTTCTTGAAGGTTTGCAGGTCGTATAGGTCCGGAAATACTGCTGGTGACAATTCGTTCCAGAGTTTTACAGTGCGTGGCAGAAAGTTACGCGAAAAGCGCACGGTGGAAGACTGCCACTCATCAAGGTGATGAGGATGGTATGTTTTTCGCGTGGGTCAATGGCGAAAAGTTGCAGGTGGTATGATTCCGAACAATTCCTCAGAGCACTCCCCGTGATACAACCGATAGAGGATGCAGAGTGAAGCTACATCTCGGCGTAATTCCAAGGGGTCCAAGCTGTTTGAAACACGGCAGTCAACAACTCGAGCGGCCCTTCGTTGGATACGATCCAGAGGGAGCAGTTGGTATTTTGGCGCCCCTGCCCAGAGATGAGAACAATATTCCATATGAGGCCGAACCTGCGCCTTGTAGAGTTGTAGGCGTTGGTCCGGACTGAAGTACTGTCTCGATCTGTTAAGAACACCAAGCTTCTTCGAGGCTAACTTGGCCTTACCCTCTAGATGATATCGGAACTGGACTTCGCTCGATATGTTGACGCCAAGTATCTCAATGCTAGGGGAGATGGTTAAAGATGTGCCCTCAAAACGAGGATATACGACCATTGGTGACTTTTTAGAGGTGAACTCGCAGACTTGTGTCTTGGCGGGGTTGAATTGGACTAAGTTACGTCTACCCCATTCAGAGACTTTCTCCAATGAATTCTCTATTTTAGACACAAGTTCGTTTCGACTCTCAATAACATTTAGCCGAGAAATATTGGGGGAGCCGGTATATACAGCATCACCTGTACTATTATCCGCATAGCAATGAATGCCGTTGGTCTGTAACATGTCATTGATATGCAGTATGAATAGGGTAGGCGATAGCACACAGCCACAGCCCAGGCCCCATGGGGCCCCATAGGCGGTTGCCCACATCGCCGACGCCTTGCGCTATCTCTACTAATGTGGAACGTCAAAAAGCTAGTTTGGTACTTTTTTGTATTCAGAACTATTTTCAGCTCCATTGGGCAAGGTACAATAGAGCTGAAAATCGAACTCACAATCGTGTTTTTTGATTGCTGTCGTGTGTTCGACTTCCATCATTATTGTATTAGCGTAGAGATATATTTTCAGCGCTGCTTTTACTACGTAAGAAAATTATTTTTAACGCTCCCGCGTTCGATGCGGCCGGACAGACGTTGGAGCGCGGGGCCCGTAGCTCTCGGTGCCTCCGCCTATATAGCTAATCCGGTACTGATAAATACTTATCATAAATTATAATTGCCATTGACGCGCAGGTGCGCCTTGTACAAACAAGAAAATCTTCATTATGATTTTAAATCGCAATGTCATTTAAATAATAGGTAAATTAATAAATAAGATACGTCAGACATAATTATTAGTGGTTTTTCACATGTTACTTCTCTTTTTCTTCTTATGGTTACCGGGTAGCCGGTGCCGGGTACCCGACGGCGAGAAGGCCATGTTGGTTAGCTTTCACACGTAGGTACGGGCATTATTTGCCATAAGTTTACCGCCGGGCAACCGGCACCGGCTATCCGCCTACCGGCACTTACGAACCCATCCAGCTTTCGAGAGTAATAGAAAGATTAATAATTATTATTATCGACTATTTAAATCTGAAATGAATACACAGAATAAATCTTGAAATATTTAGTAAAATTATTCACTTTCGTCACTTTAATCTAGCCCAGGGCACTGGTAATACCAAAACCGGCACTGGCGCGGGCGTGAGGTTCCTATAACTCCATTCCTATCGACTTCATTTACCGCTTACCTTTTGAAGACCCTCATCCAAATCCCCACCAAATCCCTACCTACAGGCTAGGGCTTCCCTATAAAGGAAAACCAGCCTTCGCCACTGCTAGGTAATATATCTATAATTGCTTAATACCTAATATTTTTAAATAAATAAATAGGTAGGTATAGATAATTTTTATTTTTAAAATATTTTTGTTGCTAACAATACTACTCGTAAGAACGCGCTTTAATAAGATTAAAAATCTAAATACAATATTAAAAAACAAAAAACACAGGATGTTTACCTAATCGTAGTAAGGTGGGACACGGCACGTCTGGCGCCTCCACTCATTTATGATTTGAAAAGATCAACAATAATTTATGACATAAGTAATATAAGGACCATTTGTGACTCATTTTCTACCTGTAGACTTCTTGGGAAGCCTTCATCCTTTTTTTATTATACCCAGGAGTCGAAACAAGGTTAGTCATTTGAGTGCAAATACATTATTGAATAGGAGACAGTCCGATCGTAATATAAAGCTTTAAAAAATAATTACCTATGTACTTATTATTATTAAATACTTATTCATTAATTATTATTCGTCAGTAAATATCTACTAGCTACCTATGCTGCTGGCTTCTAGAAGGTAGGTAGTAGGTACCTACGGGGAAGATAGCTGTACCTCATAAGTACTTTTGGGTACCTAAGTGAGGGCAAGAAGATAGAAACACAAGCCAACAACAAGAAGATACAAAAGCCGTTTTTAAGTTCACTTCAGTCTCGGAACCCTTATAATATAGGGATTAGGGTTGGTTACACGTTAGAGGTTTAGTTCCCATCATTTCCAATATTTTCTTCAATGAAAAGCATTTTTCTAAATTTATGTTTTATGATATTACGGACTATTATATTTTTATAAAATTTGACGACTTTTGCTCTCTCCGCCATTTTTTTTCAAAATGTGTGCCTATAATTTATTTCTTTTTGTCCTTTTTATGGAGCTAAAAAGCTGTTTCAATATTTTAATATCGTTATTGCCGCTAATTATAAAAACTTAGTCGTAGTAGAAGATTGGAAAATAAACAATCTAAGTATTTTCTTAATTATTTCTAGTTTTTTCTTTCAGGCATGTCTAAAAAAATATATGACAGCTACTCTGCAGATAGGTATTAGGTATGTAAAAAACATCGCTTGGCGCTTAACCCTTAGAGTGCTAAGTGTGAGTTTTTCTTTTGCATTCGTTCGTGAGCGCGTTTGGCGTTTACTAGGAATTTGTATGTGATTTGACCTAGTTGTCGCGTTAACAACTAGGTGGCAAAAAAATTTAAACTCACACTTAGCACTCAGATTAAATAAATAATAGCCAGATTGAGCGCATCAAACATCTGGGTGTAACCATAAAACCTACTATGAAATCAAAAGCTGCTACGATTAGAACGCAGTGCTAAACAGAGCGTCGCGCGCCATACCGCATACACGTCACATCGTAGTGCCGTATAAAAATGCCGTGTTTCGTTTTTAAATACTGCAAAAGTAATTAAACAAAAAACCCAAAAAGAAAAAAAGAGGGCGGAATATCATTTCACAGGTAACAATTGATTATTTTGTTACCTATTTTAATTAATATTTACAATAATTTATCTTTGCTGTTCTCTCGGAACACAAAATGTCATCATAATTTTTTTTTTATTTAATGTGATATGGATGTGGTATGATAATGGGTATTTTAGCTTCACCATTTGACAATAATGAAGACACGAGTGAAAGAAGTGCGTAACTAACATATTTAAAAATTTTCGTTTTTTGCATAAATAGAGGTTTTAGGTAAAGACAAATATTAACACTTATGGCGGCCATTAATACCGGTGCTGGATTTGCAGACTGGTTCTCGTTTTTTAGAGACTAATTCACGACATGTAGACGCTAAACGGCAATA
Organism: Phengaris arion; assembly: GCA_963565745.1. Taxonomy (NCBI): domain Eukaryota; kingdom Metazoa; phylum Arthropoda; class Insecta; order Lepidoptera; family Lycaenidae; genus Phengaris; species Phengaris arion. The sequence goes on along the minus strand of OY751432.1, from coordinate 32,261,709 downwards.
TTATCAAAACAATGACGTTATTTTTTTTATGTTTATTTTTTATGTTATTAAATTTTAAAAGTTATCTACTATTTATTTATTAGTGTATCTTATAAATAAATAGTACTTTGGTAACCGAGCTTTGCTCGGAGTTCTGATAAATGAAAAAAAATATAAAAAGAAAACAATATTTATTTGAACGCGATTCGAACATTCGAACCCTAACATTCCGAATTTTCGAACAAAAATTATATATAAGTATACACAATATATATAATTATAACATTTAACATATATATTATCATAAATTATTGATAGGTATATTGTTGCACGACAAAAAAAAACGACAGCTTTTCGCAGTTTCCTGGAATAAGACTTAGGTACCTAGATTAGTTTTTATCCCCCAAAATTCCCTACATACTAAACTTCATGGTAGGTACCTAATACTTGCAGCCATTTTCGAGGAACCGATTATATATTTACGAGATTGTTTCACTTATAGTATAAGATGTTACAAGATCTTTCTAAATAATTCCCCTTTTAAATTAGGAACATTGAATAGAGAAATAGTTAAAATTTTAGTCGAATTTAAAAGGGGAATTATTTAGAAATTAAATTTTATTTCATACTTTTTTGTGCCTGATGAGTAGTGAGTGCCTATGTCATCATAATAATATGTTGGTGTTTCTTGTGAACATAGTCGTGATGATAGTGATTACTGTAAGTGGTATGATGGCATATGCTTTCAGTTCTTTTAACAACGCCGGAATCCCCAAACATGTGTCTATAAGGACTCAGGAGTTCTGTTCAGTACTTTTGGATCCAGGTTTTGTACCAAGTTAACCAGTTATATATAACCAGTTATGTATAATAGTTAGTTACCAAGGAAAAGTTTTGTACCAAGGTATACCCTTGGTACAAAACTTTTTGCTAGCATATGCTCGGAATATTTCAGAAAAAGTCGAAATCACCATATGTGTCCATATAAATTTCGAGGAGTTCCCTCGATTCCTCACGGATTCCATCATCAGGTCACCACTTTGGTAAAAACGGGACCAACTTGTGATTATGCCCTTTACATCAAAAAAACAACTTTAAAAATCGGTCCACAGACGGCGGAATTATCATTGATCAAACAAAAAATATATATACATTGCATGCAATACCGAATGCATAACCGCCTCCTTTTTAACTACAGTATCCCACGGGAAAACTGTACTTTGTCGAGATAAAATGTAGCCTATGTTTTAATCGAGAGCCGAAACTTTTACCATAACTATCCATCCATCCATCCTTACAAATTTTCACATCTTTAACATTAGTAGAATATGCACTAATAATACCTACTGCAACTGCAATACCTACTATGAATTTGCTAAGGATTTTTTTAAATACATTATGTATATGTAATTAGCATAGCCGGGCACCGTTAATCAAATAGTTAACTTCGTTAATCGTTAATCCGCTACAAAAAAAGTTAGCTTCGTTAAACGTTAAAGCGTTATATTTCGGAAGAATTAACGCAAGTTAACGTTAATCGTTGATCCGTTAATATGTGTAAACTTGCATCTTTATATCGTTGCGTTAGTGAACTTATACAACCTGTTGGTTTAGGTTCTAATTCATTCATCAATTATCAACACGCAAATGATCACTGACAGTAATTTATAATAACAACAAACAAACAAACAAAACACTCGTCACTCTAAGCACCGGCGCTAAGTAATGAAATGATCAAACGCAACAAATCTCTTCGCAGTTTTCTTTCTAACTCGCACGCGCCGGCAAAATATATCTAGTTTTGTTTTTGTTTTACTCGCTGCCACGCGCCTGGCACTTGTCGGTGCCGTGCGGTAACTATTAGGCATTGGATTAACGATTAACGGACTTCTGCATATTAACGGAACTTAACGTGTCCGTTAACATTTTTAAAAGTTAACTTAAAAGTTAATCCGTTAATCAAAATGTTAACTTCGTTAATTAACGATTAACGGATTAACGAGTTAATGCCCAGCTATGGTAATTAGGTTTGTGATACATTTATTTAAATGTGTAAACAATGAACTGTAGGTATGTACTATGTAGATACCAAAGTGCATTTAATAATGAGAGAACGCTTGGTACTGATAACTTTAGACCGCAAATTAAGTTCTGAGAAATGTGATGTAGAGTGGATATACCTAGTAGATATTATTATAAACAAAACACTACATTCCACAACAGTTTCATTACAGTTCAGAAGTAAGAATCGATTGTGTCTGATTAATAACGTGCAATGTTTACACGTTATTTTTATTTTATTGTATTCGAAAAACTTACAGCTTACAGATAATTACAATAATAAGACATTTATAGACACCATAAAGCCAATTAAAAGTTTTCACTGATAGGTAAGAGATTAAGTATACAGTTGTGACTCAAGTTTTAACCATGAGGTGTTGTAACAGAAAGTATCAAAAGAAATAATAACATATTATTAATTTGAACTTAATTTAAAGTACCACATCATGCCACGAGAGTTGCGATTAAAATTAAATTAAAAAGAAATACCGGGTGTCACCAGAAAAGGTCGGGTATAATATTATATTGCTCTCGTATGCACCGAAATACTCACACACGCACAGCCTGCTTTACCATCACAGATTGGTATTGGATGTGAATTATAATAATTTCCCGTGGATAAAATACGCATCGGATAAAAGTTTTGCTAGTAAACTTACTTTTGCTCTGGAACGTCATAATCAGATCACTCTGGTCGATCGCCTGCTGCTCCTCTCCGCTGAGGGCCGTCTCCGAACTTCGAGTCGGCCGAGTTTGTTCATGTTCCTCGGCAAGCTGCTTATAAACATCCAACAGAAAACTCGGAGCTGACCGGTCTAGCGGCGCGGGCGGTGTTTGGGAACGCCGCGGCCTCTCGCCGAGACCCAAAAGCTCCAATATTTCGTGCTCGACCACTTGCCTCTCGTGTCTCGTCATAAAATGATGTATCACAGTCTGATCGACACCGTTGTCTACGTAAAGTCCGGACAGGGCGCCCACGCTGGCCACAACGAACGATATAACACACACACACGGCCACGCCGTCCTCGGGTCAGCCATGTTCGCTGCCCTCTCGTAACTGTGTACGCCGTCAGAGCGCCCACTCGACTGGCGACTGGCGGAATGTGTCGGTCACGGAAACGTGAGTCGCCCCAGCCTCAGCCACTGAACCTGCCCACTCAAGGTGGGCCGCCCCGCGCTCGCTACCGCTTCCCCTCTACTCCGTCTTATGAATTGTAAACATTAACACGCTCACCGCGTACGGCTACACACGCGCGATATTGCACAATACCTGGTTCTAATAATAATTTAATTCACCATTCTACCTAGTGCTTATTTTAAAGACTATGAAGGCATTCATTATGCCTTTATATTCCTGCGATTTAGTCCCGATCGCCTAGGCCGGCCGCAGTTCTTATGTATCTTGATGGCAGCCTGCAGCTGGCGGATGTAACTTTAATTAATTATCTACCTAATGTAACTGGTTAAACGAATGCGCGATCGTGAACACTGCGCGTTATAGGAATCGCTATAATTCTCAACAAACGATGAGTAAATTACAGGGACAAAAAAATTATTACTTTAGTAATCTTTTTTTTTGTCCCTGTAATTTAATTAAATTTTAGAAGACTAAAGCTGTTCTACTATTCTACTACCTAAACTATAGTAGCTAGGTATAGGCTGTCGCGGACTTTTTGGTAGATATTAGTAAATTATAATATAATGTTGCATAACATTATTTTGTTCTATCATCAATAGTTAAAACAGTGTATGCAATGAAAGACATGTGCCAATTTTTTTTACACCTTAGGTCACAATATTCAAGCTTAAGTAGGTATCCCTATTTTTTTCTAGTAATAAATATATCCTATAATTTGTAATGGGAATAATGTAGCATTCTAATGTTTGAAATTGGTCCAGTAGTATAATTTTGAGTGAATCAGGAACAAAAACAAATTTTTTTTAAATAGTATAGTTATGTATAGATATAATATCAAAGTGACATGACATTGACAGTAATTATTGTATTGTGACTGATGTCGTCATTAAAATACAAATAAATTATGTGAACACTCAACCTGCATCTACCTGAATATGATTGCCTGATAGCCATAAATATTAAAACTCAAGATTTTCATAACTTATGTTACGTTTATTGTAGAAAACCAAACTCAAATGTAACTCTTAAATTGTACAGCAGTTTTGAATTCTGCACTCGATATACATAATACAACCTCAGCTTATACAAGTGTGGACTATAATAGATGCATTTAAAAATGATGACAATTCTTATGTTCAAGAAACAAAATTACCTATCCTTGTTAAAATAAAAACTATCTCCGAAATACTTACTACATACTTAGATTACTTGATAATTGTAACAAGTTACTTTTAACAATATTTAATTTTTTGTATGTACCTAATTTTAATTTGTAATTGTATACTTAAATTCACTTTATATATATGTATATATATATATATATGTATATATATATATATATATATATATATATATATATATATATATATATATATATATATATATATATATATATATATATATATATATATATATATATATATATATATATATATATTATTAAATCAATTAAATCTAGGTAGACAGTATTTGTAATATCCAAAAACTTCCTAGAGATTAAATGAAACAATTATTTTACATATTTCTCCATAAATTTTTTATGGAATCCAGATCTCAATGAATCATTAATAAATGTATTAGCCTTCTTTTCTGGCTCGGAGCGAGCACAATTTTTAAAAACCACATCATCGTCCCAGCGCCTTTTAACCTGAAAAAAATAATTTATTAAAATCTAATCAAGAATTAAAATGTAAACGCAGACGAAGAAATATTAATTATTACATTTTTAGGCTGTTATGCTAATATCAAGTGAATTTAATTGATCCAAAATAATAAAATAAACTTAAACAGATGTAATTTAATAAAATGAACAAATAAAATATTCCCATGCTTTTGCAGTACACAATATTATGTAATATAAAGTTTTTCCTACTTTTAATAAAGGGTTTACCTTACCTTTAAATCATTCTTCTGACCTGCGGCCGAGTAATTTAGAAGAGGATTGCCTGAAAGAATGTTCTCCATTCTTATTCTTTCTTCTTCTTGTTTCTTCTCAGCTTCCTTAAAAATTATATTTGAGGTTCAGTAACTTTATACACAATAGTGTATATTACATAAAATTTCAACCTCATTACTCATTTGATAATACTACTAACACTAATATAAAAAACGTGATTAATTCAAAGACAATTTTTTTGAAAAAAATATTAGCAAAAAACAAAATAAAACTTATTTACATGATGATTGTTTACTATAAATTTACAAAATATTAACCAACCTTTTTTGCCTGTTCTATTGCTCTTTCTTTTTTAATTTTATTTAACTCAGCCAACAACGCAGCAGTGTCATCGTCAGAGTCATCTGAATCTGAGGAATCACCTTCAAGTGGGTCGTCGGCATCTAAGCTAGCTGCTGGTACTTGGTCAATTTTAAATCTCTTTACTGGTGGGTCATTTTGTCTCCTTGCTCCTGGTGCTTTCACATCCTTCTCTTTTTCATCTAGTTCCTTGCGAAAATCTCTCGAGCGCAATTCATCAGTTGTACCTTGGCCTGGTTCTCTTTAAAAATTAATATTGAAAATATACATATTATTATTTTTTTAATTCATAGGAAAGTATATGTATTTTGTTAAAGTTCACCTATTCAGTAAAGGGAACATGAATACATGTCTTAATTTAACTTGGCATTATATTATTAATTATTTGCCTAAATAATAGTTAGACATATTATTAATTTGACATAATTGCTTGGGCATTTCTTAAAGCATATAAATACTATAAGCATAGCATTTGTTAAGCATACACATTAAATTATATGGCATACATTTGTTCGAATTTTTAAATATAACAAGTCGTATAACTTGTCCTAAGAATTATGTAACTTGTTATACTTAAAAATTCCATCGTCACATTTAAAAATGGCCAATGCCAGGACTGTGTCTGGTTATGACACCTTCTTGACTCCTTCCAGTTTATATAGCTTATCTAGCAAGAACACAGTGGGGCTGGAATAACTATAAAGCAAATGTGCAAGGAATACAAAGTGTCCATTATAATATATAAATCTATATGATACCTGTACTTCAATTTAGTGTGGCCAGGCAAATCTCTGCTTGAATATTGGCGAGAAATGGCACTTAGATCCTTTTCCCCTCGCCCCTGACCACCTCTAGCAGGGTCAAAAGTGGGTCTCGCTGCAGTAGTCATTTTATTCAAGAAATTTTGTTACTAATAATTACACAAGATCATTCGATTGTGTATATCAACGATGGCTCCACTTGTTTTTATCCTTCACAAAACTATTTCCTTTACGGTTTACAGACTTTTTCGTTCACACAGTATTTAGATATTAAAACGAATAAAGAAACGATATTATCGATTGTCTTCAGATATTTAGGGCAAGCTTATGAGAATTGAAATAAGGAAATGCAGTCAAATATAAAGTTTAATCACGGAAAACTAATTTCTCACGACAAATTATTAATGATTGACACTAAAGATTTATCTTCTTCTTCTTTCTTTTTTTTTATTTATATTTGGCATCGGCTTATAACCATTTGCCAGTGTCAAGTTAAAAAGGCGGGAGAAGAAATTTCGTTTCAATTTTCAACATCGTATTCGTATATCGTCAAGTCTAAAGTCTAGTCAAAGGCCAAATAAATAGTCAGTACAGTCCATGAGTTATGTCAGTCGATTCAGTAAAGTGGTAGAAGCTTTACTGAAAGTTCCTAGGGAGTTTTGGCGGGAAACACAAAATAGCACGTTTTTAGAAGTTGTACTACTTGCCCACACTTGTACACGTTAAAGAATATTTCATGGTTAATATTCTACCAATACTACACATTAAGAACCGAAATAACACAAATTTATGAAAAAAAATCGGTTGTCTGTAAAGTCGGTTTACTGACGATAGTTGAACGTGACAACGTCATAAGAAATCAGTCATGTTTAGCGAGATAACGCCGGTAACGCCGGTAACGCCGCATGAGTCATGTTTTTTCGTGCGTGCAGCTGGCTCCATCGAATTATAAGACGTTATCATGCCAAAATACGAATTCCATAACGTGGGTGACGTTGTGGAATTTTTTGAACTCTCCGGCAAAACTCCCCTTTTTTTCTTATTTAAAATGGCCTCCTGACACCATAGACGTAGGAATAATAGTCGCCATCGTGAAGAAGGCCTAATAGAAATTAGCTCATAGCTATCATTTCGTGTCCGTTTGGTTGGATGCTCGAGTGTAACATACTAGCATCCCATAATAGTCTGTGGTAGTGACTAGTAGGTAAGCCCAAATGAACTCGAGTTACTCGTTTAGTTTTCAGTAGTAGTACTTATCATCTATGGTTACTCGTCTCACTTATCATCTATGGTTACTCGAGTCGATCATCACATTCCCTACCTACTACGTAATACATAATCTGTGGAACTTGGTTTGCAATTTGCTCAAGCTTTGCATTTCTAGCTTTTTGTGATAAATTTTCCATAAATATTGATTATTATTGCAGATTTATGAGTTCAAGAAAATATTGATCAATTCTTTTTTATTTACGTGTTTACTTCAACAGCAAAATAAGGTTAGTAAAATGAAGATAATACGGTAATGTCGTGGTATAGAAACATCGAGATAAAACTTACCTACCTACGCCATTTTGTGTTATATAGATACGGTTCACGTCCCGTCCATACTTGCAATGAAATGATGAAAATTCATTGTCTTTGCCATTCCAAAATTGACCAAATATTTGGTATGCTCTAATAAAATGCTTCCATACAGTGTTTAAAATATAGTTTGGTAACATTACTTGCCTATTAAATAATAAGTATGTACTTAGTTCAATTTGAATAGGTATTTAAAACCATATCATTTTGAATCTTGATAATTATCTATTGTTCGAGCAATTCGTAATGTAATTTTCTCAATGATTCTACACAACGTTTAACGCTAGGTAATACAGGACTACTACTAGTACTAGTACTAATACAGGACTGCTCCAAACTTCGCGCAATATTCCTATCGAATTGGGAAATATGTAATTTTTTCCAGGATAAGAAATACATAGTCATTATTCAAGTTCGGGGCTTATAATTTTTTGTGTTAAATTTCACGTTCAGCAGTTTAAGCTTAACCCTTACTTTAGCTTTTACTAAGAATTGGATGTTAACATGCTAGATTTTAGATAGGTAGGTTCTTTGAACATTCGGCCAAGGCCAAAAATTAGAATTTTTTCTTTAAACACACTTTCTTACTAATATAAATATTTACAGCTTGGCAAAAGCTAGAGTATAAGACGCAGTGACAGTAGGAAATACTCTTTTTATTTTTATGCCAACCTGTACAACAACATAAACAATGTTGCTGTATTTGTCTGATACATTGGATAAGTCACTTGACAGACAAACAGCATTGGTGTTTAGTTATCTGTTGTGTAATTATTTTTATCAGTAAGGTGGAACATATAACTATATAATTTCACTGAAGTGCAAGTAATTTTATGTATACCTATTACTTTTTATATTCAGGGTAAAGCCAGCACTCTTAGCATAACCACTATAGAAATGGTTTATTTTTATGGAAGAATAGACAAAATATCTGTCATTATGTATTTTATTTTTTTGTGTAAATAGGGTGCCATCCGTCCAGGTTTCCCCAGATTTGTCCTAGCTTAGAGAGTGTCCGGACCGGACTTCATTTTCTGTCTGGGTTTTTTGTAGGCAGATTAGAAAGGCACATTTTTTTTGATTTGCAGAAATAGTTTGACAATTGATAAAAAATAGTTTCTAGTTATCTGCAAGTTTAACTAAAAAAGGCAAGGGGACAGGCCAGTGGAGTGAAATTAAGGCCTTCAAAGAGCAATTTTAGGAAATTAGAATTAGACATTATACCATGATGGGACATATAAAGGGCATTTTGAATGTTGTAATTAATTGCAATAAAAAAACAACATGTTTGTGAAAAAGCTATTTTAAACTGAAGATAACACCACTTGCCCCTTAATGTAGAATTGCTCATATAAGTTAGTAATTCTCATTGAAATGAGTAGCTGAAGTAAACTACAATGTTTTTCAGTCAAATGTTAACATTTCACATCATGCAGGCCAGTTAATTAGGACTGTAGGCTGTAGAGTGTATTTAATATGAAAAACTAGTAATATTAGGTCTTTACCTATGAAATTGCCGTTTTGTATGAAAAAATTTAAACAATTTTTTTTCATTGATTTTTTATTTGTATTAACCGAAGTAATCACCCATGCAATCAATGCATCTTTGCCAACGCAGTGGCAGTTTATTGATGCCCTTCTTAAAGAAATTAGCTGGACGGGAGGCAACAAATTCTTCAAAGGCATTTTGTACTGCCTCCGGGTATTGAACTTTTTTCCCGCCAAGAAGTTATCTAAATTCTGGAAAAAGTAGTAGTCTGTAGGCGCAAAGTCTGGTGAGTAGGGTGGATGACAGAGAGCTTACAACCCCAGTTCTTGCAACTAGGAGACCATCTGCTGTGCAGTATGAGGTCGCACGTTGTCGTGCAGGACCAGCGGAGAAGAGCGATTGACCAATGTTGGTTGGAGATGTGCCAGTTTTTCCATCATTGTGTTCAGTTCTTTACAGTACACAGCTGCAGTAATGCTCACCCCGTTTGGTAAGAAGCTGTGATGAATCACACCGGCGCTAGACCACCAAATAATGACCATCACTTTTCTAGGGGTAAGTTTTCGTTTAGGGCGTTGTTTAGGTGCTGAACCAGGATCCAACCAACTTGCTGAGCGCATGCGGTTATCAAACAAAATCCATTTTTCATCGCAGGTAACAATGCGGTTTAAAATTCCTTCATTTGTGTGTCTGTTGAGCAGTGCAAGGCACGTCTCGACGCGTACTTCGCGCTGGCGATCATTGAGTTCGTGGGGCACCCATTTGTCAAGCTTTTTTACCTTGCCAATTTGTCGCAAATGGACTAATATTGTTTTGACGCTAACGTCGAAAGCTGCTGCTAATTCAGCCGTAGATTGTGTATCATCACCTTTATAATCGCCTTTAATTCGTCATTGTCGATCAAAGTCTTCGGACGACCGCGAGGTTCATTTTTCAGGTCGAAATTTCCAGAACGGAAGCGAGCAAACCAATAACAGGTGGTGCGTTGGTTTGTAGTGTCAGCTCCGTAAGCGTCGTTGATGTTGCGTGCCGCTTGTGCCGCGTTGCTGCCACGACGGTACTCATATTCCATAATTACTCGAAATTTTAACGTATCCATGATGACGAAAAAGTTTGAAATACGATGAAAATGTAACACTAATCAATAAACAAATGACTACTTTTGAAAAAAGAATTCCATGTTTTTAAAATAAAATTAATTTAAAATTAGAATTCTTAGCCAAACAATAATTATGTTGATTTGAAATGCTCCAGTACTGCAGAACGGCAAATTCATAGGTTAAGACCTATTATTAAAATAAACACTTATTTTAACGTTACTTGTTGACCATATATGTAAATTGTTATAATTTATAGGTGTAATTAGGTATACCTAGTCAAAATAATGATTGTACAAATAGTAATAGTATTCCATAATGGCATATGGGCTTATGGTAAACAATATAATAAATTACCAACATGGTTATTTTATGAAAAATTGATATAAAAATTTTACTTACCCCAAGTGTTAAGTTGAAATAAACATAGCCGGGCACCGTTAATCAAATAGTTAACTTCGTTAATCGTTAATCCGCTACAAAAAAAGTTAGCTTCGTTAAACGTTAAAGCGTTACAATTCGGAAGAATTAACGCAAGTTAACCTTAATCGTTAATCCGTTAATATGTGTAAAATTGCATCTTTATATTGTTGCGTTAGTGAACTTATAAAACCCGTTGGTTTAGGTTCTAATTCATCCATCAATTATCAACAAGCAAATGATCACTGACAGTAATTTATAATAACAACAAACAAACAAAACACTCGTCACTCTAAGCACCGGCGCTAAGTAATGAAATGATCAAACGAAACAAATCTCTTCGCAGTTTTCTTTCTCACTCGCACGCTTCACTCGCTGCCACGCGCCGCCCGGCACTTGTCGGTGAACGGTGCCGTGCGGGAACTATTAGGCATTGGATTAACGATTAACGGACTTCTGCATATTAACGGAAGTTAACGTGTCCGTTAACATTTTTAAAAGTCAACTTAAAAGTTAATCCGTTAATCAAAATGTTAACTTCGTTAATTAACAGAGTAACGAGTGAATGCCCAGCTATGGTAATAAATAGACAGTTTTTTTTCAGTCGGTATATTAAGGAATAGATAATAGGTGGTACATATGGCATTTAAAAATTAATCTATATAAAATTATTTTTCAGAATGGCTGAGGACTTTGATGTTGAGGCAATGTTGGAAGCACCATACATTAAATCGGTGAGTAAAACAAGTGAGAACTATGAATCTATTTCAATTAGTTGTTTTAGTTAAGCATAATATTATGCTTAAGATTCATTATTAGTGTGTTTCTTTAAATATACAGGTGTTTTTTCAATCAGTGTCTACAAACTTTCAGGAGTGAATGTACTCTTGAATATAAGCAACTTTTACTATGGGATCGACTTTCCTACTTGAAAAAAAACAGCTGTTTCCTACAAAATGCTATCTATGCCGTAGCCCTTTTGTAGGAAAATGCAATTTTTTTTTCTAGTAGGAAAGTTGATCCCATAGTAAAAGTTGCTTATATAAAGAGTATATTTAATCCTGAAAGTTTGGACACTGACTGCAATAACATCCTGTAGGTATATTCTTGTTACTAAAGTATATATAAAGTAGAAAACATGCACATTAGAATGGGATTATTAGAAACATAAAATTCATTTAATCAAATTTATTTCCTAAGTAATATTGTCAGTTGTCATTGTTAATAAAATATTGTGATTTAAATCAGTGTACGACTATATGGATAATTTTAAGGTTTAGGAAAACTGATCAAAGATGTGTAAGGGGTGGCTGTTTAAAATTTTATATGTAGTTTTGTAATTTAGTCATGTACAGAAATCATATTTATTTCAAATAAATAGTTAAAATACATCAGCTTTAAAGCTTACACAATTTTATGTGAGGGAAAATGGTACATTTGCTAAATTTTATTATAAAGAAGTAGCTTCTGTGTTTTAAATTCTTCTGCCATTTCTTGTAGTATGTATTCAAACATCTTTGAACAGTTACTCAAATTTTGTAATTTTTATTGTCTATTGAAAGAATTTACATTTGAGAATCATTTCTTGTATTTATAGAACTTTGTGGTAATAATCCAGCATACTTCACCGACCTGAACAAAACGAGGTATCCTCAAACATATATTTTCTCTAAATTTAAGTTTATGAATCAATGTTAACATACAAGAGACAAAACATTTTTTACTATACAGTCCATATAAAAAAAAGGTAGCTGATGGGTCGTAAATCTTTTGCAGAAGTATCCCTGTGTGATGTTAGCGCTGTGTACAACCTTATTCAATGGTTTCCCAAATGGTAAGTGTAGATCAGGGAACAACATCGCAAACAGCCTTCTTCAACACGCCGAAATGTCTGGAATGTATACTGTAGTATAGGAAAAGCAAATCAAATGTGTATTTACATCTAAGACATATTGTGCAATACATATGTCTTTGATGCAAATTCACAAAATAATAATTCAATTAACTAATGCAATTTTATTTATTCACTCGGCGTGTGTTGCTGTGGCGCTGGTTCTACCTTGTGCTTTGTGTGACAGGATAACACATCTTCAAAACATCGGTCGGACAAGTATTCTGATAGGCACAGAGATAGAGAAAAGGAAAGCAGTAGAAGGTAAGGACTTTAAATTTAAGTTTGTTTTTGTACTGTGAACCATGGAGCAATTATAGAAAGGAGACAGCATCAGCAACTGTGCTCTGTGATTTCGACTTGGTCTAAATCTTGGTTGGCCTAAATCAATGTACTGTCAGCGTTTGTACTGTGTACACCTCGGGATTTGATAACTTTTTGTACTTTTCGAGTTTCAGGTTCGAGGCATTACATTATAAGTGTATTTATAAACTAAATTTATTTTAATAGGGGATTTCGACCTCGAACATTATATGCAAGATTTCGGACATATTCAATCCATAAAACATTCTAAAATAACCAGATAACTCAAACTCACAATGTACGCAGTACGCACTCAATGAACCGAATAGGAGTAAACAAACACCGCCGAATCATCTCATCCATTTTGCGAAAAAGAGACAGGAAGACTAGGGGGGCTCTATACGGGATTTATTGTTTTTAAAACAAACCAATCCAAAATGTGATTTTCCGTTACCTTGAAATTGAATTTTGAGCAGCCATTAATTTATCGACCCAATCTGGTAACATGATTTAACGGTTGCCAACTCGGAAATTAGTCGCCATCTTAAAATTTCTGTGCCAGATTGGATTAATTTTCGTCACGTTTAATCAGCCTATTTTTGTATTTTTTCCCCATTAGAGCTATTGCCAGTTTAGTAATTTAGTCGCCAACATTATATTAATTCTGCCAAATTCACAGTATGCTCATGTGCAAACAACTTATTTTTTGTTTGCACGCACAATAATTATAACCCTTTTACATATTATATTGATTGATTTTAGAATCGAATCTATTTTCCAACATCATTAACATTTTAATCATCCCACCCCTATTTGTAGTAACAAGGTGTAACGGTTTTGTTTAAACATTCTATAAAAAAAAACAAGTACGCGAGTTCGAATAAGGGCAGATTTTTCAATCGTCAGTTAACTCTTACCTGAGGAATAATTATGTGACTTTGACAGATTTTTCATACAAAATCAGCCCTAAATCTATGGTAGTAGAGTGCAAATTTGCGTGCTACTATTAAGATTGGCATGTAGCGTTAAATAGTTAAACTAAGTTGTCAGAGATGGTCGAAAGCACGTTGAAGAAATGCCGATAAAAGTCACAACAATTGTTAAATTCTACATTATTGTAAAGACGTTATGGTTGTTGTTTTTTGTGTCATTCTTATGGCTGCACTAGTTGGTTTTTTCTCCATACAAACGCTGTTGATGATTTACTCTAAAGTCAAACATTGTAGACCCAAATTTTAGCGTAATATCGATTACACTAATCTAGGTCTGTATCCAAAATTTAACTTAGTTTAGAAGATAATAGCCTCCAAACATCGGATTTTAACGTAACTTTGACCGTAAATAAAAAACAAACGAAGAATGAAAATAAAAAAGCAAGCACATACCGACACAGTTCGATTATTCAGCATTGAGATCAACTTCATTTCAGACAAAAATATTATATAGTTTTTTCATAAAACACCAACACCTGAGTGTCGATTTGCGTAATTTGAGCACGCCTTTTCTAAAATACTTAAGCAGTATATATATACATATATTATATATATATATATATATATATATATATATATATATATATATATATATATATATATATATATATATATATATATATATATATATTTGTGCACTATTACTTCCCTTATAAGTATAGGTTACTATTTTATGGGTATATACTTTTTTCCCAGATGTTTGTTGAAATAACAAGAATTTTCCTCTCGCGCAACACTGAGTTCGAGTCGTTGACTAGCGCACTCTTAATAGTCGTTAGGTATTACATTGTGATTTCGAGAAATGATTACCTTTATAATTGGTTAATTTTCAGTGTGCGTAAAATGTTTTTGTGTGTATTTGGCGACAGCGGTTTTCTATGAACTTTCTGGCTATGCCCTTTACTCTTGTGTTTTATATTCCGTGATTTGATCAATATATTATTCTAAATAATAAGCAGTAATTTAATATAAAAATAATAATATTTTTTTATCATCATGCGTAATACAAAAGGAAAGGCTTGTGTTTTATATTATGCGGTAATTTAATATTAATGTAATATTATTTTAATCATCGTACATACTTTTCTTCTTATTACTTCCTTTAGACTTTTCGATCTTAAAGCAATGTTTAGTTTTTCTTCATCATAAGGTCGATAACGAATGAAGTACGTAGTTTTGCTATTGACCGGTAGAAGAGTGGCTGAACTCAGACTCACCCCGCAAAATATCACGTATTGTTTCATACTGAAATCTACATAAAACATCTCTCTATATTTGCTCTGTGTGAGACACACAGTTACCCTCACTGCAACTTTAATTTAAATCTGTTTTTTTTTTATTTAAAATTATGTAATAATTCTTATAATATGGTTTTTTTTAGAAGAAGCAGATCAAGAGAAAAAAGGAGATCACGAGAAAGGGACGTACGTCGACCTTCTAAGGAGAGGGATGATAAAAGAGAAAGAGATCGGGACAAGGACAGAGAACGTCGAGACCGAGATAAAGATCGTAATAGAGAAAAAGAGAGAGAAAAGACAAGAGACAAGGATCGTGAAAAGTATAGAGATCGAGAGAAGAGACGTAGCAGAGAACGTGAACGTAGTAAGGAAAGAGTTCGTAGTCGTGATAAAGAACCATATAAGAAAGAGAAAACTCCAGAGAAAGAGCCAAGGGCAGAGTATCGGTCTAAGTCTAGAGGAATTGAGCCCAAACTTGA
Organism: Phengaris arion; assembly: GCA_963565745.1. Taxonomy (NCBI): domain Eukaryota; kingdom Metazoa; phylum Arthropoda; class Insecta; order Lepidoptera; family Lycaenidae; genus Phengaris; species Phengaris arion. Next base: position 32,246,023 of record OY751432.1, on the reverse strand, counting down.
TGATTTGCCCCCAGAAGAACGAGATTTGCGTACAGTGTTTTGTATGCAATTGTCTCAGCGAATTAGAGCTAAGGACTTAGAAGAGTTTTTCTCTTCTGTTGGCAAAGTTAGGGATGTAAGACTTATCACTTGCAATAAGACTAGAAGATTTAAAGGAATAGCTTATATTGAATTTAAAGATGCAGAATCTGTACCACTGGTTAGTAAATATATTGTATCTATGAGAAATTTGTCACAATCAAAAATAATTATGCTTATATTATTTTGTAGGCTTTGGGATTGACGGGGCAAAAACTACTTGGAGTTCCAATAATTGTTCAGCACACTCAAGCGGAAAAGAACAGAGTGGGAAACACTTTACCAAACTTGGCACCAAAAACAAGCAATGGGCCCACTAGACTGTATGTTGGATCCCTACACTTTAACATCACTGAAGATATGCTGAAGGGAATATTCGAACCATTCGGAAAAATAGACCACATCCAATTAATGACAGACCCTGACACAGGAAAAAGCAAAGGATATGGTTTTCTAACAGTGAGTTTGTTTATATAATCTTTGTCAAATAACAAAGAAAAGCAGCAATCTGAGGCAAACAAGTTACTGGAAGTAAATTATAAAGTTGATAACTGTTGTTAGCCTGTTGCAGTTCTCTGCTGAACAAGCCCAAAAGCTACCTAAAATGTAACAGTTGCATTCCTATCTTGGGCAGCCCTTATCTAATATAATAATAATATTTTTCAGTTCCACCATGCGGCTGATGCAAAAAAAGCAATGGAACAGTTGAATGGCTTTGAATTAGCGGGAAGACCTATGAAAGTTGGAAATGTAACAGAACGAGCTGATGGAGGAACAAGCACCCGATTTGATGCTGATGAGTTGGATAGAGCTGGAGTTGATTTAGGAGCTACCGGTCGTTTGCAGTTGATGTTTAAACTGGCTGAAGGAACAGGATTACAGGTAATAATTTAGGATTTTTTTTTCGCGAACTTTGTCTAAAATTTTTGCTCTTCCTCTCAAAGTAAAGAATATTGATCTTTAATCGACTTCTCATAATCAGATCTTTTGGCTTTATTGAAATTTTTGTCATATATTGTAATCAATCGTTATTAAATATGTATTGGAAGAAAAACTTAACTGTGTCTAAGACACCTGCAGTACACAAGTTCTTCAAGAACTTACCACGGGACCAGATTTACGTGGTGTGAAAGCGTTCATAGATGTTTTCTTTCATTTGCAAAGAAATCTTTAGGGTCCAGTTAGACGAGACGAGGCCTAGGCGATAAAGCTCAATTTGCTATTAATCAAAATAGGTGCTCGGAAGCGTCACGTGGACTCCGCGAGGTCTTACAAACGCGCCCATACGCACTTGCGTATTTACTTTTTAATAATTATGTTTTAGTATGTATGCTGGCCTAAAATTTAAATGTTTATTTCACAGATCCCACCTGCTGCAGCATCAGTACTAATGGGTGCCGGATCCACTTTAGTTGCACCCCAACCCCAAGTGGCTCCCCCAATTGCAACACAATGTTTCATGCTCAATAATATGTTCGATCCAGCCACGTAAGTAATTTTTCTCTTCTTCCTTTTTTAATGACTTGTTTGTTGTTTAAAAATTCATTTTTAATTAGCAAAAATTGTTAGCAAAAGCGTAATTCACAAAGTTTTTGATTACTGTATGTGTAAAGTTGAATTGCAATGCAGGTCATGTGGGATAAGAAAACAAATTGTTTCAGGGAATCAAACCCCAGCTGGGATATTGAAATTAGAGATGATGTGATCAGTGAATGCAACAAACATGGTGGTGTACTACATGTTTATGTTGATAAAGCATCACCCCAAGGAAATGTATATTGCAAGTGTCCAACTATTGCAACTGCAGTTGCTTCAGTAAATTCTTTACATGGAAGATGGTTTGCGGGACGAGTAATCACTGCAGCTTATGTTCCTTTGGTCAACTACCACTCACTATTCCCTGATGCTATGACTGCTTTAACATTATTGTTACCTACACGACAACGATAAATTTGGTAATATGTAAGCTATTGTGATTCAGGAATTTATGGATTGAGTGTATATGTTACAATAATATTAGGACAACTAGTGGTGTATTATGTACAATAACAAACAGTAATATTATAAAATTCGTATACTAAATTCGTTTTAATGTCAGAGCCATATCCTTAGTCATTTCTGGAATAAAATCTTCAACTTAGTAAAAGTTACTTCAGTAAAAGTCATTAAACTTGTCCACTGTAGAGACAAACTTTACGTTATTCTTTAAAATAACTTCTACTTTTAAAATGAACTGAAATTACCTGAGAGGAATGGGATTTAATAAAATTGGAACAAGTAATATATTGTTTGACATATTTTAATACATTTTTTAAAATTGTTTCAAATAGTTTTGCAGCATTGGCATGTTATTTAAGGGTAATCTTTAAAGAGAGCCACTAAGCTTACGATGTATGAAAACTAGTTATATCATGCAATATCCACCAGGTTGTGGTCGATGGCTGGTAGTGGCTGTGGTTGATGGTCCCTTACACAGTTCGCTGAATCAAACTGTCATTATAACTCGTGTCCAAACTTATGAAATACAATTGTGTGTAATAGGGCAACACCCAATAGGGGAGTTCTGAGTGAGTATTCATAATATTGTGCTTTGTGTTTATTTTACAGCAATGCTACACAGCTTTTATCCAATCGATTTCCAATGTTGCTGGACCTCTTTGTTTTATAGGCTGATAAACTCCACCATAGATTTGAATGCCTATACTTGTTATTTGCGATATGTCGAGCGTCTCGTTATTATTCACTTTTTTCCCTCGATAGTATGCTTTGAATTCGGAGAATGGCAAATTTCTTACTGCAAATTCATCTTTGGGCGCCTGAAAATCATTAGGTTCATTTTTTTATTGTTTGTATGTATTGGAAAAGCTAAAACAATACTTAGGTCTAAACGGAGGATACAGCTAACTATATCGAAGACAAAATATTATATAATTTTTATAAGGTCACGGAAAGCGAATGCATTTTATTTGCATTTTATAGACGTAATTAGTCACTTACCGTCGGAAAGTAAAAATATAATAATATCTATGGACCGAGATCCCAGTCCCGCATGACTCCTTATACTTTCACTGATAAAATGTGTGTCATATTACAGAAGGTGATCTCAGTCCACTAGATTATATAGGTTAATTTGCTAAATATTAATTTTCCTTCAACGTACATCAATCGTATTTAGAAACTAGCTGTTGCCCGCGGTTCCGCCCGCGTAAATACAGTATCTCACGGAAACACTGTACTTTTTCGGGATAGGTATCCTATGTTTTAATCCAGAGCTTGTAAACTACAACCACACAAAATTTCATCGAAATCCGTTCAGTACTTTTTGACAGTGAAAGAGTAACAAACATTCATCCATACTCACAAACTTTCACATTTATAATATTAGCAGGATAAGTAGTAAGTTTGCAAACCTGGAAATATTGTTCAAACGAGTAATTTGGTTCGTCATTCAAACCTTTGTGTCTCAGTACAATTTTATAACCATTAAACTGGCCTTGGCCGCGGCACAAAATTTGTAGCTTAGAGAAGCCAGTTAGGTCATATTTTCCAAGAGCTCGACTTCCAGCAAACCCAGCACCGTTTACTTGAGGGTTTAATAAAGCGAAAAATATAGCTCGTCTGAATTCTGTATTTTGATGTAAAACAAATACAGCCTTGGACATTCCTACACTCCGTACAGTATCAGACTGTTCTTGCCACCCATGGACGTCATCATTTTTAGTAAAGTCAAATAAAAATCGTCCATCTGATATTGAAACATCGTTGCTGAAATGGAAATTACCGTTGTTAAATGTTAGTTAATTATACTGCTAAAATTATATCTAAGTAGGTATGTTTTATTTATTTTTATTACTATGTTCTATTTCAATGTACTTAACCGTTAGTTAATTATTTTTTTTTTTTCAAAATATAAAAACCTACTTCATGTACAAACTATGCACTAAAAAGCAAAAAATAATTTTCCTGCTCAATTCAAGTATTAATAATATGTCCTTTCCTCTATCTTGCCATATTTGAAGAAGGTAACAGCAGTTAGGTAATTTAGAGGATTTTTTTCAATTTCACTGGCTGAAGGATAATTATTTTTTGCTTTTTAGTATATAATTTATACATGACAAAGTCTGTTTTTATGTTTTGTTTAAAAATTAATAATATTTTTTTTAATTTTTAGTGGATAATTAAGTGAAACAAAATATTAGCCAAGTAGGTACAAACATTTGCCACCATTTTACGATGGAATTATTTTCTTCTATTTCCTTTTATTTAACAATAAGATTAAATTGATTTTAAACAAAGTAGAGTCAGTTCACACTGAGTCGCACTTTTTAAGATATTTAAAAGATATCGATATAAAATGTAACATTATTTACTACACAAAATATTTATACAAACGATTATGGTAATGATGATGATTATCAGTAGCATAGCTTATAGGGGCATTTCACGTCAAGTGGACAACCAAAAAAAAAATGAGGTCGTGAATTTTGTTTAAGCTGGTCAGTTAAAACTACTAGTAGACGTGGATGTGTAGACACGAATTTTTTTTTCGTATCATACTTTATTGCTGAGTTGTGAGCTTTTAAAAAATTACTAAAAGTAAAGTCCGTTAGTGTTGGATGCATAATATTGTCATCAATTAATTTGTAACAAAGACCAAAAAGTATTGTATCGTAAAAAGTTTAAGACTTAGAGTGGACTTAGAGAAATAGTAACACGTCTAGTTTATGAGCGGTCAAATATTCAACTAAAAATAAAGGACTTACTTAATATCGCAATATAATAATGTAATACCGAGACAGATATATAATAGCTGTCTCTTTCTAGAAATTAACGATGAGTAGTATTGTATTTCTTAGTGACACTTTTTAGGGTTCTGTAGTTCCTAAAAACCATAAGTTTCGTCATGTCCGTCCGCCTTCGGACTACCGTCCAAACGGTTAGAGCTAGCAAGATGAAAATTTGCATGGATATGTTTAATTACCACGTCGATAAAGTGATAAAATTATGTCACCAAAACCTTTTTTTTTTGCTAACCCCTACATGTAAAGTGGAGATGATGTTTTTTTTTCTTGCGTCTACCCCATAGTGTGGGGTATCATTAGATAGGTCTTTTATAAACATTGAGAGGTTTCTGAGATGATTTTTTTGATTTAGATATCCGTTTGCGTGATATTCAACTTTAAAGCGCTTTTTTTGTTAAAATGTCCCTCTAAAAGCTTAACGGCTGGCTCAAAAATCTGAAAAAAATCATGATGGTAGTCTATGTGCTGAACTTTGAGAGAAAACTATAACTGCTCATATAACTTTCTTAGTTCAAGAGTTATAGATACTTAACTTCTAAAATGCGATTACTTGGAAAACTTCGTACAAAAATAACGAAATAGTAAGTAAAATATTGGTATAATGGTACGGAACCCTACGTGAGCGAGTCCGACTCGCACTTGGCCGGTTTATTATAGCTACGATACGGCGTTACCTACTGGTGTATTTCACAGTCTTGTCATAGTTTGAAATTACTATTTTGTATGAACTTGTTATTATAACAAATGCATTTATTTATAATTTTAAATGTGTTTAATTAAAAATCGTTTATTTTGGTATTTTTTCATGTTAGAATGAAGGAATAAAATGTTAGTATCGTAGTATTTGAGCATGTAATAAACCCGATTGCTTGTATGTACTCTATATTATGCTCTAAGTCTTAAACTATTAGCGATCACTATTTTTTTTTTAAGAATAAGTATATTTAAAGCTTTAATTCAAGGTATATAATAAAATATTTAAAAATAAAAATTCGAAGTTACTCAAATAGGTATCAAATTGAAATTTTCACTTCCGGTTAACTATACGCAAAAAAAAACAAATTTAGAATTCAATAAAAAATTTAAATTGACAACTTTTTAACTATAAGATACTTTTTGGTTTTTGTTACAAATTAATTGATGAAAATATTAAGCATCCAAAAATAACGGACTTCACTCTTAGTAATTTTTTAAAAGCTCATAACTCAGCAATAAAGTATGATACTTATAAAACATTGTGTGTACACATCCACGTCTGCTAGAAGTATAACTGACCAGAGTATAAACAAAATTTACGACCTCTTTTTTTTTTAGTTGTCCGCTTGACGTGAAATGCCTGATATGCTACAGTTAATCATCATCATTTTTTTATGAAAAGGGTATATATAATCCCAAGTTGGTCCTGTTTTCACCAAAGTGTTAAAGTGGTGACACTCGACGAGAGAACTCCTCGAAATTTATATGGACACATATACTGATTTCGACTTTTTCAGAAGAAACCCAAACATATGCTACCAAAAGGTAAGATTCTGCACCAAGGTATACCCTGGATCCAAAAGCACTGAACAGAACTCTCTGCACTCTTTAAAGATACGCGTTTGAAAATTTTAACATTGTGCAAAGAACTGCAAGCATATGTCACTATGTAACTTACAATAATAATCATTATCATCTTATTTACAACACCTAATTGAAGGTTGGCGCGTATTCAATTATAAATTCGATCGTTTATTTTAAACGTTCTTTAAATGTATTAATAATAATTTAACAAATATCACTAAAAAGGGAAAAAATATTATTTTTAAACAAAAAATTAAACTGACTTCCAAAGTAAAAATACCTACACAAAAAGTATGAAATAAATTCTATTTTCTAAATAATTCCCCTTTTAAATTCTTGAGCGTGAATTAAACGTGAGCTCTATAAAATAATGATTTATCAGGATATTGTTTGGGCTGGTATCGACTTCAAAATAATGCAGATTGTGTAGATAATTAGTTAAAATTTTATCTGAATTTAAAAGAGTAATTTATTAGGAAATAAGATTTATTTCATACTTTTTTGTGTATTTTTACTTTGGAAGTCGGTTTATTTTTTTGTTTATTAGTACTACTGTGTATATAAAATCGTTGATTAGTACATATTAAACTATAAAGTATATATATATATATATATATATATATATATATATATATATATATATATATATATATATATATATATATATATATATATATATGCAAATTCTGATTTCTTACTACCTATTATAATTGTAACAACATGACTACGAGAGAAATTCATTTCTATGTGCGTGGAAACGCATGTTTAGTATTTCACGTAACATAGGTTATAAATATATGACTGTAGCCTTATAACTTTTAAACTAGGCAACGTACCTACCTAATTAATATACTTAATTGCAGTTTTCATCGATAAAATAATTGAATCACTCATTCAATAGGAAGGTTTGTAAATCTATCAAACTATCAAATTATACAATGTCCTATTACGGAGGAACCAATTTAACGCGGGCAAATACCTAAGTACTAGTAATGTCTTGCTTACCTGCTGGTACCACAAAAAACTAACTGTAATGATATAATGCTGTGCAATAAAATAACTAAGTTAATTTTTATGTTATACATCACGACTTTTATCAACTTTAGTCCACACCTAATGTCTTGAATGAATTATTGGAACTGGAATGCTAATATTAAGAATGTATGTACTTAATACATAATGTATAACTATAAACAATGTTGTTAGGCAAGTATCTGCGTAATTGTGAAGAAACATTTGACATTCTTATCAGTAAATTATGTTATTGACTTATTATCTGGTGATGAGTGAAAAGTTAGTAGGTATTTATTTTTAATAACTATATAACATTGAGTAGGTACAGCTAGGGAAAATATACCTTTATCAGTAAGAACGTCTGGTCGGGTCCTCATAATTTATTCGTATTGCCTTTGCATATTCTAATATTCTTACCGTCGGGAAAAGTTACTTCAGAAATATGTTATATTACCTATATTAGGTACTTACTGAGTAGGTACCTACTACTTGGCTAGACTGTACAGTCGAAAACAGATCCGGTGTACCACTTTACAATCATAATACCGGCAATATGGTACCATAATATGTTTATTTATTTTAATTTCATATAGTTCTCCATCGTCTTTGCTACGTCGATAAAGCAATAAAATAAATAATTTAAAATTTACAAACGTACCAGATATTGATTATCTCACCAATGTTACTTGAAAGTGAATTCAGACTTATTCTCACTGGACTCGGTAACATGAAACGCCATACTTTAGTAGTTCATCAATATGAAAGATGCGCGCTTTGTGTTATATACCGACTATATCGATCTCTCATAAATATGTAGTCTCCAGGCTCTAGTTCTGAGCCATCCCATCTATATCAAGTAACAACTATGCATTCTATGCGGCCCTGCTAACAAATCTACAAGTCATTGGGTGTGTTGGGGGAAAAAGCGCTTGACGACGCTTGCTAGCGCTGAAAATCGGATTATATAGTTGTCGGTCAGGACACGTTTACTAACTTCAATAGCGCTGACACAATCGCCATTTTGCTTATTTATTTTGTTTGAAGAAAAAAAAAAGAAGAAATCGTTTGTGAAATTAATTTAAAGTATTAAAATTAACAGTAATGTCAGCCTAAAAAATTGTGAAATATATTTGTATATAATAAATATATAATATATTGATTTGAATACTTTATAAACATTTTTTTCAATTATATTTAAGTTAGGTTAGGTTCGCCGGTTAACGCTAACTTAGCGTCCTAGAGGAAAATAGCAGTTAGCAGTTGACAGCGCTTAATATATGGCGTCGGCTTAAAACCATTTTCAAGTTAAAATGGCGAGAAATAGAATTTTCGTTTAAATTTTCAACACCGTATTCCTAAATCGGCAACTGTCAAGTCTAGTCAAAGTACAAAAAAATAATCAGTGCAGTCAATGAGTCATGTCAGTCGATTAAGTAAAGTGGTAGAAGCTTCACTGAAAGTTCCTAGGGAGTTTGTCAGTCGATTAAGTAAAGTGGTAGAAGCTTCACTGAAAGTTCCTAGGGAGTTTTGGAGGGAACACAAAATAACTCGTTTTTGAAGTTGAACCACTTGCCCACATGGTTAATATTCTACTAATATTACACAATAACAACCAAAATAAAACAAATTTATGAAAGAAATACAAAAACCACAACGTCACCCATTGAATTCCCGGCAAAACTCAACACAGCCATTGAAGATTGACTTTAATATGTAGGTAAGTGTCCGTGAATGAAGTGAAGGCATATGATCTACTGCTTATGATAAGATGTTTTGGCAAAAAAAAAATTCAAAAAATTTTGAAAAAAAAAACGAATTAAAATTACATTACGTTATTTACGACTCTACGGAGGTCCACTTCCAGGACCTCACACAGCTAATTGAATTGATATTATTTAAGCAAAGACTTTGCTTTCGCTTTAAAATCAGTTGTTACTGTGAGGTTAATGACCTCAGCGCCTTAGAGAGAGCAATGTAATTTTATTTAGTAGGATATATTTTACATATTCGAAATTTTAGAATTATTTTTCTGCATTATGTCTTTACATAAGCAGTAGATCATATGCCCAAAATATCCGTAATGAAATGAAATGAAAATTTTATTTCCAAATGAAACTTAACAAGCTTTTTTCGGAAAGTCAACAGAAAAAGCTACCACCGGTTCAACCCTAACCCGCCGAGAAACACAGGCGTAAGAAACTCGCACGGGGCCATTTTTTAGCAAAAAGATGGAAAATTGTTCTATTGAAAGAAATATATATACACTGGCGCACACATAAACTGCATCATAGTGCAAGATAACTTTCAATGAAATATAATTGGTGAAAGTGCAAACTATTTTGATTTATTTCAATGATAATGCTAAGACTGGTTCTTAATCTGATAAAAAAATCAATTCATGAGTGTATATAGGTCAACTGTTCTCACTAAAAGAATCAAATTAAGTACTCCTTTTGCAGCTTTTTGGAATTAAACAGTGAATAGAACAAAAACGGCTTTATATGAAAATTTTACAATACTAAGAAAAAAGAAAAGTTTTATTTTGTTTTTAATAAGGTGTATTACCTCCTCTTGCCCTAATAACTGATTAAAGTCGGTTTCGCATCGACCTGATCAGTGTTTTTAAAAGATCTTGCGGAGTATTGTCCCATTCGTGGGACAATGCAACTCTGAGCTCCGTAACCGTTGTTGGGACCGGATTTCTTATAAATACAGCTATGTTTAGGTTGTCCCACACGTGTTCTATCGGAGTGAGGTCCGGGCTACGTGCTGGCCAATCCATGGAACGAATCTCAACCTGAGTAAAGTGTTGCTCAACTTGTCTCGCTGCGTGCGGACAAGCATTATCCTGCATCAGAATGAAGTTTCCGCCTATAAATCCGCTAAAAGGTACCACATGAGGGTCCAATATCTCCGTTATATAGCGATGTGATGTTAAACCACGGTTACGACGGCCATGTTTGTCTGCGTCAATAAACATAAGTTTAGTTTGAGCATCCATCGATATGCCGCCCCAAACCATACAAGACACGCCTCCAAATGGAACCCTCTCTTCAATGCAATTTTGAGCATATCGCTCTCCTCGTCTACGGTAAACTAGTCTGCGACCATCAGCACCGTACAAATAAGTCCTACTCATCAGTGAATAATACGGAAGCCCATTGCTTTTCAGTCCAATTTAAGTGTTCAGGAGCAAATCTTAGTCGAGCTTGCCTGTGAGCTGCAGACAATTTTGGTCCATTTGAGGGTCTGAAACGTGTGATATCACGCTCTTTTAGCCTTATTTTTATGGTTCGTGCACTAACTGCTACGTCACGTACCTGGTGGAGCTCATTTTTAATGCTTATGGACGTTAAAAACCGATTTCGCAAAGAAGTTGTCACAATAAACCTGTCGTCACGAGACGTTTTCACCCGAGTTCTGCCAGTTCCACGTCTTCTTTTGAATGAACTTGTCTCCATAAACCTTCTGTGAACTCGGGAAACCGGAGGCTGATTACATTTTACTGGTTTACATTTAAATCTGCAGCAATTGTTCGTTGGTGTAGGCCTTGCTGCACTAGAGCAATTTGTGCGGCATTTTCGGACGATACGTTCATATTCGTGAGAGAAAAACGTATTTAAAATGAAAACAGACTAGCAATTAAACAATTAGTAACGATAATCCAACATGTAACAAAACAAAAAAAAAAAACCATCAATATAACATTTACGTAACGAGTTAATCTTTAGTAAATTGACAAGATTTCTTCTATAGAATATTTTCTTTCTTTTGTGACCATACTTAAATTTGATTTTGTTTTTGTATTTATAAACCAGCCTTTATTTTCCAATACCAATAAATGTAAAAAGTTTGCATATTTCGTAATAAAGTTTGATTGAATGTGTTCTTGCACTATATGATACAGTTTATGTGTCCGCCAGTGTACCTACTTTATAAAAAAAAATCAAAAGTAGTATGCAGGGGAGCATCTTAATCCCAAGATGTGCAATCGTTAGCAAAATCATTTACTTTATACCTAATAAGCTTTAGCACACAAACGTTATTTGACTACTTTTTATTTATTAATAGAAAGGTTTTGACCGTTTTCTGGGATCCTATTGTATAGGCGTATACATTGACCCTTAAAATATTTACTTACTTTGCTAAGTCTTATCACTGGTACATCTAGTTTATGCTTATTTCTAGTGTTTATACAATGATTATCACTTTTGTTCTTGAAATTACTTTAAATTTTTTCAAACGTACCTATAATAAATTATCCAAAATACACTGAGAAGCGGTCAGTACACCTATTTCTTTAAGGTTAAAAATTAATTATTTTCAGATATTCAAAAGGGGACATTTTATAAATAGCACGAATAGCTCGCTTCTGCAGCACAAATATTGAATTTATGTCGGCAACATTCCCCCTTTCATTTTTTCATTAAAAGTATGCCATAAGACATTCTACTATGAAACAAGCTGAAATAAACCAGGCGTGCCGTGTTTCTTCATCTGAAATTTCTCTAATTTTTCTGACTGCATATGCTGCAGAACTGAGTCTTTTTGCTAAGTTAGCAATCTGATTACCCCACTGTAATTTACAATCTAGCGTAATACATTGGAATACAGTGGAGTCGACCTAGTTCATTTTCTCATCATTGAGTAGTAAATTAGTTTGTACTAACCTAACATTTGGCAAGCTAAACTTTCAACATTTTGTTTTATTTTCATTTAAAAGTAAATTATTAACACTAAACCAGTTTACTATATTTGAAAGAGCACTGTTTACCTCGTCGTAATTTGACTAGTTGTTCACTTTAAATATTAGTGAAGTGTCATCGGCAAACAGTACTATATCATGCCTATCTTGAACTAGATAAGGCAAGTCATTTATGTCGATGAGAAAAAGAAATGGACCTCTGGAATGAATCTCTGTGGGACGCCTAATTCTATTTGTCCCAGTGGTGTTTTTACTATTAACCTCTACCCTTTGAGTCCTATTTTTAAGATAAGAACTCAAAAGATAAGAGCTGAGTCCCTTATGCCATAGCGGTGTAATTTTCTGACTAGTGTAGCATGGTCTACACAATCGAGTACTTGGAAAGGTCGCAAAAAACCCCTAATGCATCATGCGCCTCCTTCCAAGCTTCAAATATACTACAAAGAAGCTCGATACCTGCATCTGTAGTAGACCTACCTTTCACTCTGTTTATAAAATGGAAATATCGTATTATTTTCGAGTACGAGTTCCACCGTGGCACCAGCGCTCCAGAAACGGCTCGAAGGATTACTGATGTGTATGGCGGCGGTGTCGCAAAAGAAAACTCAGTACGTTTTTGGTTCCAACGTTTTCGTTCTGGAAATTTCGACCTGCCCCGTGGACGGCCGGAGACCAAAGTTGATAATGAATAATTGAAGGCTATTGTGGAAGCGGATCCATCGCAAACCACGTCCGGGTTAGCTGCAGGCTGCGGTGTTAGTGATAAAACTGTTTTAATCCCCTTGAAGCAAATTGGGAAGGCAAAAAAGCCTGAAAGGTGGGTACCTCATGAATTGAGTGCAGCAAACCGACAATCGCGCGTCGATGCGTTACATTACTCAACCGGCACAATAATTAAAGGATTTTAAATCGAATCATTACCTGTGATGAAAAGTGGATCCTGTACGATAATCGGAAACGCTCATCGCAATGACTGAACCCTGGCGAACCAGCCAAAGCCTGCCCCAAGCAAAAATTGACTCAAAAAAAGTTACTTGTGAACGTTTGGTGGACTAGTGCCGGTGTCGTTCACTACAGCTTTCTTAAATCTGGCCAGACGATTATGGCAGATGTCTATTGTCAGCAACTGCAAATCATGATGGAAAAGCTAGCTGCTAAACAACCGAGGTTGGTCATTCGCTCTAGGCCACTGCTACTTCAGGAACGGACGCTAGACCTCATCTATCTCAGTCCATAAACAGCAAATTAATTATCATTTGAAATTATCCAAAGACCTAAGGAGGTACGGCAGCAGTAGTCATCGCCGCAGTAGTCATCGGCCTTTCCTTTTAACTCAAATAAATAACGGTGTTGTACATCTTGACCTATACATGAAGTTAATTCGATTCCTCCATCTATTATTGGCCAACAACACATTGCTTGTGTGTGTTAAACTTAAAATAACAGCAATTCGCATCTAATACGAAATACTCGACCAAAAAGTGTGAAAAAGTGATGGCGGCCATTTTTAGCTGGGCTAGAGCAGTAGACAGTAGTTTAACAGACATGTAATTAACAGGGGCCTTACTCCCGAAACTGATACGATTTTGATTTAAGAGTCTGATCCGATGTCCATTTTGTATATATATATATATATATATATATATATATATATATATATATATATATACACGCAAACGGATACAGCTAACGACGCTGATAAGAGACGATCTCAACGCGAAAACGAAACTGATGATGATGATGAGATCTTCCAAAATAGGCTTCAATTCTTCATTATTAACTATATATTTATATTATAATATATACAGAGTGTTCGGCACATGGATGGACAAACGAAAACCGTGGACGTGGAGCCTTCTGCTATACATTGAGGCCTAATTACAAGACTCAGGCCCAATAGTTTTTTTTTAAATAATTTTTTAAGTTAATTTCGAAAAAAGCCAGTTTTCAAACTTCAAACGACTATAAATTTACTTTTAACATTGAAAATCCAAACATGCTTTTGTAATAATTATCTGCATTAGTTGTAGAATCATATTAAATTCAGTTTTGGAGCAAATGTTAGATATAAAATTAGATACGAGTCCTTAAACGACAAACAAAGTGAAAAAATTATTTTCATATTCCACTTTGAAATTCTTTAAAAAAAAACTATGATTTTTAGAGCACTTAAAATTCTAGGAAAACATCTGTGGTTCATACCTTTATATCGGTATACAATTTGCACATATTTGTTTAAAAATAACTAAAGTAAATCGCAATTTAACTAACGGGGCCTTAATTCATAAGACTCAATTTGCGAAAACTTAAATCAAGTACAAGCCAATTTGTCATAATTGCTTTCGGTATGTTCACTAACACTACACGTGGGAGCTAGTAGTCTGTCTCTCTCTTACCAGTCACGATACTATCTCTTGTCTCTTTTGTTGAATTTGGACAATAGCCGTGCGTACATAGCAGGTAGAAAAAGGGTTGTTATTTCACTCTGCAATTGCGCTATTGTTTGATTTTGTCTATTCCTTATCAGTCAAACGTTAATTTTGGAAAAAATGTTTTACTTATTTGTCGAGTCTTAACTGCCTCTGCGATCTGACGTGTCCGTTGCGCTTACTGTTATTGTTTTCGTTTTGTGATTTTGTTATCGTTTTACGTTATTGTTGTTGCTTCAGTTTGTTAAGTTTTCTGTTATTTTGTTGGTACGTTGTTGTTTTTTTTTTCGTAAAATTACCACCTCTTTTACGAATGAAGAATACGCCAATATGTTGTTGGTGTATGGAGCCGCTAATTGCAATGGACGTGAAGCACAAAGACTATACCAAGAGCGCTATCCTAACCGTCGACTGCCTAGCCACCAAACTTTTGCTATTACATACCGACGACTTAGAGAAACGGGTAATTTGCGTTATCAAGAACAGAGGGTGAATGTACGACAACATCATGTTGCTACAGACGAACGTGTATTAGAAGAATTTAATAATAACCCTAATAAAAGTATAAGAGAGGTAGCTGCAATGCTGGGCCTTGGCATATGGAAAGTGTGGGCAGTTCTTCGGGAAAATCGGCAACATGCTTTCCATTACACTCCCGTGCAAGGTATGGATACAATAGATTTTTCTTAATTCCGTAAAGAGACTGAATATGTACCAAAGCCTAGATCTAGTCTTCCTTATTTTAAATTCTCAAGCTTTTTTTCTTTGTTTTCAGATCTTCAAGATAATTATTTTGGTAAACGCGTAGAATTTTGTCGACATCTACTACACACTGACGTGGAAGACGAAAACTTTTTAAGAAGTATTCTGTGGACAGATGAATCAAAATTTGATAAGGAAGGTATTGCAAATTACCATAATCTCCATTACTGGGCACCCAAATTTCAAAGAAGATTCAGTGTAAATGTTTGGGCTGGGGTCATTGGAAATAAACTAATCGGGCCGCATTATTTACCGGACAATATTAATGGAAATAATTACTTAGAATTTCTGCAAAATGATTTGCCCGGTTTAGTAGAAGAAGTATTACAAGAAGACAGACCTTTTGTGTTCCAACACGATGGCTGCCCAGCCCATTGGAGCATAGCTGTGAGGGAATACCTTAATAATGTGTTCCCGAACTCGTGGATCGGTCGGGGTGGTCCAATTCCTTGGCCACCAAGGTCGCCCGACCTTACCCCAATAGACTTTTACGTCTGGGGTAGAGCCAAAGAGCTAGTGTACGCAACCGTGGTGCCCAGTCGAGAGCAGTTAATAATTAGAATAAATGAAGCATTCGAAAAAATGAAAGCTATTTAAGCTAGATATTTCAAACAACAACAGTGGAAATTTTAAAACGGTGCCGAGCATGCATAAGAAGTCAAGGACACCAATTCGAACAATTGTTATAAAATAAATTTTGGAAATAAATTAAAATTTAAAATATCATAGTGTTTTAATAATAAATTCATGTTCTACTAAAAAGCTTACTAATTAAAAACATATAAGATTTCATAGAATTACTACTGCACAGAGAAATAACACCCCTTTTTCTACCTGCTATGTACGGCTATTGTCCAAATTCAACAAAAGAGACAAGAGATAGTATCGTGACTGGTAAGAGAGAGACAGACTACTAGCTCCCACATGTAGTGTTAGTGAACATACCGAAAGCAATTATGACAAATTGGCTTGTACTTGATTAAAGTTTTCGCAAATTGAGTCTTATGAATTAAGGCCCCGTTAGTTTAAATTGCGATTTACTCTAGTTATTTTTAAACAAATATGTGCAAATTGTATACCGATATAAAGGGTATGAACCACAGATGTTTTCCTAGAATTTTAAGTGCTCTAAAATTCATAGTTTTTTTTTTAAAGAATTTCAAAGTGGAATATGAAAATTATTTTTTCACTTTGTTTGTCGTTTAAGGACTCGTATCTAATTTTATATCTAACATTTGCTCCAAAACTGAATTTAATATGATTCTACAACTAATGCAGATAATTATCACAAAAGCATGTTTGGATTTTCAATGTTAAAAGTAAATTTATAGTCGTTTGAAGTTTGAAAACTGGCTTTTTTCGAAATTAACTTAAAAAATTATTTTTAAAAAAACTATTGGGCCTGAGTCTTGTAATTAGGCCTCAATGTATAGCAGAAGGCTCCACGGGTCCACGGTTTTTGTTTGTCCATCCATGTGCCGAACATCCTGTATATTATAACTTCGTTCCATACGGGTGTCCCTTGACACCTCTCAAGTTTTTTGACAGTGCGAGTATTTTGGTCTCGTCTTGGCATCATTTTACATGAAAATATTTTTTGTGGGAGTTATTAATCTTGTTAATGTTGATTTATTGAATAAACATTTTCCTGAATCTATAAGCAACAGCAACATAATAAAATCACAAACATACTTTAAATATATGTTTATTCCTTGTTAATGTAAAAGAATTATTTACCACCACCAATATTACTATTTCTCAAAAACCCAATTTTTCTTAAGTAACGTACAATAAATGGTGTTGCAGTTAGAGTTATTGCTATCCTAGCTGGTGCAAAAACCTTGTGCACCCCATATGCTATCACAAAAGTCCCAGCATTTGATGCAATTGTATTTGATTCAGCCAAGTTGAAATATGTTAGAATTGCTTGAACATTAACACCACTGAAATAACAATTAAAAACATATTTTATTTTAAGTGTTGACTGCAGTCCAATGAAAAAAGTCGTTTGCAATTTCTCTTTACCCAACCCAATTTTCATTTTGGTTATTATACTAGGTTTTGAAAATTCTGTTGTTAATATGTATTAAACATAATACAAAACTTCCTTTAAATATATTCTTTCTTTATATAATATTCTGTCTTGTAACTAATAAGTAACCATTACCTATTTTCTTCAAATACTACATAGGTCTATAAAAACAACATTAAAACCCTTTAAAAGTTGAGTGGAGATGGTTGAGAAGTGTAGTAGGTTTATACTAGGTATGTAAAAAGTGGATTCTGTTCAGATCCAATTTTACGTAAATGTAAACAAATGCTTATATTTAACCAAATTAATGTGTCATTGTATTGGAACGAAGTTCCTTATCGCGCGTTGCGAAAGGGTGCTAGACAGAAAAAATTAAGACTAAAACGACACTTTTTGCCACGGAACTTATAATTTAATTAAAAAAATAAAAATAAATAAAAAAAATACATTTTATTTTGAATTACATTTGATCTGAACAGAGCTGAGATAAAATGAAAAATAGTAAAATATATTGGTCACACCGCACATACCTGGAGACAAGAAGATAACAACCACCCAGGGACATCAGTGATATAGTTACATGAAATACAACAACTGTTGATCCATATTCTTTTATAGCTTTTTTAAATTTATCCTTAGTGTTAAGAGATGAAGTATTATCTGTACTCATTTTCCTTGATGTCATCATCACAACAGCTATGCTTTGAAGAGATAAAAATATAACTTAGTTAATAAAAAATTGCAACAACAAAAAAACAATCTTGCTGCACATAACAACAAATATCTATTTGAAAAATAGCCTATAAGGTTTCTATTATTAGTTATTATCCTATACTTTAAACAAGCAATTCTTGTATATATTATTTAATCTGAATCTCGGAAATGGCTTCAAGTATTTCCATGAAATTTAGTATGCAGGGGATTTTAGGGAAGAAAAATCGAAATCGCTAGGTCTTATCCCATGGGAGACTGCGTCTTTTTCAGTTAATATTTTTATTATCCTTTTCATTTTATATTTTTTGATTAGACAAAGCTTGATCTCCCAGGTACTAATATCTATGCAAAAATATTATTTATTAATTTGAGTTATGAAAATACCTGCAATGGATATTTTTTATCTAACATAAATAAATGACTGCAAAATTTGCATGCAAGAAAGCTAAAAATTTAATTAGTTTATACCTTGATGAGTCCTGTTCTTCTTATATTCATTCCTTAATGATAAATAATGAGCATTATGCAAATGGTGAGATAAATATTTATACCCTTGTCCCCATTGAGATCCTGGCATGTTTAAATGTGTATTATTTCCAGAGAATGGACTGGGTACATTACTTTGCATGCTGGATGATAAACTCAGCGCACCTCGGCAGTCATATTTATTGACATGCGGATCAGACTGTAATGTGATGTCAATACAAGACAATTCATGTTTTTTATTGTGAGCATTTATTACAGGCCCAGAAATATCTCTTTCCCTAAGGGGTGAGAATCTACCAATTTCGGCTTCATTTATGTTAACCACATTTGTTGGAAGCTTGAGAGCAGAAACTTGAGGATATTTGAATAATGGAGATTTATGTATAGTTTTCCCAAACTGGCCTGAAGCTGATAAAAAAGGACACACATATTATTATAGGAAATAACAAAACAACAGTGCTTATTTAATAAAACTTGTGCTTACCATAAATCCAGCCAGAAACTTTTGTTGGAAATCTCATAGTAACTTCCCGATATACTTTAAACATTTTTCAATGTCGTAAAAACTGGTTTCTACAACTTAACCGTACATTTATAGCAATGAAGGTGATATAAATAGTTAAGATAATTTTAAGATGTTTCATATACTACCTCTATATTTATTGTACTCTGTGATAAACTCACTGCCAATGCCAATTGCCAGATAGTATTTACAACAAACTACAAATCTCTTGATATTTTCTTTAAAATCCAAACACTTTTAATAGGTGTTTAATTTCAGAGATTTGTTTTGATTCGTGGAGAAGTTTTGTTCCTTTACTTGTTTTTAAAACTTCGTCTTCTTTTAAAAACGGCTCCTTTGTGAATCGCCAATCTCAGTGTTTTGACGAAGACTCTGCCTTAAGAGTAGGTTTTATAAAAAAACAAGGGTACGGTGAACTGAGGGAAGTTTGTTGAAAGATCAAAACAATCTAATGATTTTATGCAACAACGCAAAACGCTATTTACATTTTACCTACACAAATGACAATTCTATCATCAATGATGATTGATGACACTGAGAATTGATGTCAAACTTGACAGCTAACCTTTTTTTTATTGCATGCATATCAGCATACAGCATATCTAAGGGGCATATTACACTATCATTTATCTTGGATCATAGATCTATGAGTCAATGATATTGGCTAATGTAATATAGACATATAATTCATTTTCTCCTTGATCATAGATTTTTGACATTTGCTGAGAGATTGGATCCAATACGGTCATAAAACAGGTGTTGCCAGTTATTTAATATAAAAAAAGTTTTTAATTTCTTGTTCATTAATATGTTTCAAATAATGTAATGTAGGTAGTTCTTTTTCTTATTATATACTTGCATAATCTTGCTGAAATAACAAAAAACAAGCTATACTAAAAACAACGATGTCTTTTGGCAAATCGAATTCTCTGAAATCTGGTAACCCTCCTCACCTCAATACCTGTCATCAATCTGTCGAGTCGAGCTCGAGTCCCATGCCTGAGCCCGACTCTATTTTGACCTGAAATCTTATATTTATTTCTTTCACTGATCTTATTTTGTACTGCAATCGCTTTGTAATTGCGCTTGTAACCGCCCTTTGACTGGAGTGATGAGACTCTTTTTTAATAGTAAAATAACCGACACTGCCGAAGCAATAGTAAGCGCACACCACCGACGCGTTCTCCATTGTAACCACATATGACGTAAAATAGGATCAAAGAACTTTGATAGTTT
Organism: Phengaris arion; assembly: GCA_963565745.1. NCBI lineage: Eukaryota > Metazoa > Arthropoda > Insecta > Lepidoptera > Lycaenidae > Phengaris > Phengaris arion. The sequence continues at coordinate 32,225,682 of OY751432.1, read as the reverse complement.
AATACACAGATACGACTCAAATAGTCAATTATATTGGATTAAATATATGATCATTAATATGATCAGAGATATTTGACAATGTAATATCCCACATAAGCTGGAACTATATTGTCCGGAAATCAGAAGCCAGTGATAATTCAGAGCGCTGAAAATAGAACTCTGCGCTAATACAATAGACCTGAAAATCAACAGTGACACCATGGAGACTGGGGTACCTTCTCCATACATGACAAGTGTCCATAAAAAAGCGATAAAAGGTCGCGCTAATCTCGCAAGGGCAAAATTTAAACGGATAATTAAATCATCATCAGATAAAAAATCATCTCCCACTAGGGAGGCTCGACCCACTGGGAACTCCTGGTTCTGGGGTACTGGGGAACTGGGGAACGTCTAGTAGGCACATAACGTCTAGTTCACAAGCGGGGAGTTCGCCTAAGAACTGATGGAGCGATTTTCAGAGATTTGACTTTAAACAAAAATTTCAAACTTACAGTTCTTACTAGTTACTAGTATTACATAAAATATGGTAAAAACTTAATAACTAAATCGTTCGTTTTTATACAATATTAATATCCATAATAACCATGCTAATGAGCTGTTCTACTCACAGACTACTAAGGGGATACTATGGTTCTACTTAGGAAGAGCTGACAAAACTTAAATTACTAGGGTTGTCACTCTTTAACTCCTCCCTCCCCTATAGAAAAATTATTCGAAGACGGAGAAACTGGCTTCGTAGAATGTTTTGTAACTAAAATCTCTAAATAATTATTTCACTAAAAAAAACAAAAAATGAAATAAAACAAAAATAATTATCAATAAAATTAATACACATAAAATTACTGTCCATATTTTTAGACTATTATTATCACTAACAAATTTATTTTCACTATATTGTATTCTCATATTATTCACAAATTGTTTAACACTATCATAGTCGATACCACGAAGATCTAATGAAGTGTCAGGGGCTGGGACCTCAAACTGCACCTCTGGTAGTGGAACGTTGACGTCTGGTAAGCTAATTTTGTTAAATGGTGTTGGACACTTGGCCAACATAAGTATCACCAATAACAGTCTCGCAATCTGGATCAGTAGTTATGATAAAAGTTTCCTGGAATTTTGTCTTAATTATCTGGTCTATACAATTTTCCGTTATGACTGTATCTCGGATACTGAATAAAATCCATTGATTTGTAGTTATTCTATAGGTTCTAGTATCTTCCAAAATTATTTAATTTGTTCGGCAATTTGTGAAGTTATTTTTCAGCAACATTATTTATTCTATACAGGTTTCTCTATATTGTGCCGCTTTGTCCTCCTTGCAAAGAAACATGTTATTATCTAATTCTTAACATGGACTTATCATAGACCGATAGAGTGACTTATTCACAATAAGGTAGGGAAATTCAGGAAATATAATGATTGTATAGGAATAATTTTATAGTACCTAAGTAATGATGTATTAAAAAAACTACACGATTGGCTATTATGTAAAAGTTATCATTACACAGAACACATCATACATATATTATAACAACCCCATACACGCGCATCCTAGCAGTACCTAGCTACTGAACCCAAAACGCTGTCGTAGGGCTAGGGTTCACACTCATAGAACATAAACATGCATAGGGCATATATATGTACACACACTTCTAACATATCCACACACTGCTAACATATATCCACACACACACACACACGCATCCTAGCAGTACCTCTGAACCCAAGACACTGTCGTAGGGCTAGGGTGCACATACATACATACCTGCACTACTGACACGCACTACACACATACTCTCTTATACACACACACACACACACCTTAGCAGCACATACATAGGTACTGAACCTTTGCGCAGTTGTAGGGCCTACACGGACAAACGTACTAGCACACAATTCACATACATGATTCTGCATTTAACTTCTTCCCATACTACTACTCATACTACTATATCTTGCGTATACTGTGGTATATTGGTTATGTATTGGTAAAGTCATGACTGGTCTCCACGACACAGGGACTCCTAGTGTGGAGACCAGAGGTATACTTAAGGATTTATATGTAACTTTTGAAACAATAAAGATTATTATTATTATTAAGTGTTTGTGTCCACTAATGGAACTTTCAAAATGAATACTAATTTATGTTGGTGAATATAATACTAGGGCTGGTAAATTATTGTAACTTGCCGAATATATTAATCTTGCATGTTTTTCTACATTAAACAAAATAGTCAAAAGTTCCGTCGAGTTAATAATAGACTGATGGAGAGTATACAATTTACAAAAAGCAATTGATGTTTCTATTTCTACTATTATACCGTAAAGTGTACCTAAATAGTGCGAAAATTATTCAGTAATTGATACAAATTATTCATCACCGAAATATAATTAAATATAATTTACATAAAAATCAAATACCTACCTTGTATTTGATTTTTATGTAATGATTGAATTTTAGCTGTTTTAGCGTAAATTTGCTTAACATTAAAAATCATGTCACTAGATATATTAATTTATCAAAAGCTACTTGCATAATAGAAATTTTGTCTTCTACCGAGAGTTCTTTCTCTTGTATTAGTAATTAGTTTGCTGTAATGGATGCATCACTGTTATCGAAGTTTCTAGCTATAAGCTTTATCAATGATCCTAATGGATTTATTAATACCTCTTTTTGTCCTTAAATTTAATTGAATATTAAATTTGAAATAATCTACGTTGAGTTAATTTTATAAAAGAACTCATTTGGATCTCTAAACCTAGAAATTCATTTTTAACTTGAATTAAGGATCTTAACCTATTATACTCTCTTATATTATTATCCAATTGCAACTTAATATGTTCTAAATCAATCGTTTTAATGATGTTCCAGTGATCAGTCTTCATCAATGCTGCACCAAGTTTTATCGGAGCTATGCTGACGATTCTTGGTCATGTTGTGAACTTACTTACTTAGAACCAGGAAACACCACCTGTGGAGGATGTTTTATATTTTTTATAGCTACTCTGGTATTCCTATTTTTTAAGTTTAACTGGTATTATATTTCGTGAAACCTCCCCAGTAACTTCAGCTTCCTCAAACCTAGGTAATTGCTTAGCTTTTCTAGTTCTAGTATTTTTCATAAAAAATTATCTCCTTCCTTAATATTGGGGACCTTTCTTATCTCTGACTTCTTTTTTGTCACTAACAAATTTTTCTGCTACATATTCGTACAGAACTTTCGAAGCGCTTTCTATGATCTTGTAAATTGTAATAGTTATAAGCTATAATAGCGTAAATCATAACACTACAAGCATCTAAATCTTTTTTATCGTATTTAGATAGTCTATAAATTTCGATAATTGTAGAATGAAAACGTTCTACGATAGCCATTGAATTTGGATTATTAGGGGTACCAACATGAATGTCAATTTTATGTAAGTTTAATAATTCTCGTATTAACTAATACTAACTCAGTTCCTAAATCACTATTTATTTTATCGGGTATACCTACATGCTAAAATATTTAATTAATGCTGTGACTACTTCTGGAGTATTTCTATTAGGTATATCTATTGCCTGAGCTAACTTACTGAATGCATCTACAATAGTTAAATAGTATTAATTATTTTCTATATGTATAAAAGATCAATAAATCATTCTTGAAATGGACTATTTTGAGTTTGCGTTAATTGTAAATGCGGTTGAATCGGTTTCCTTTCATATTACATTTTTTTATACTGTTTACAGCTGTTTATTATAGTCTAAATAGTTTTCTTTCATATTATTCCACCAATAATGCCTTTTTATTTTCGTATGTACTTCATTTACACGATGGCATGTTTTGCCCTTATAGTATTTACGTACAACATAAATTTGATCTACCTCTGATTCTGGTAAACTACTACCCTTTCTGTACAGTCGACTAAATTATTATTCCGTAACTACTTTAGTAAATATTCGTCTAAAATTATCATCTTCAAAGTAGACAAAATATTTATGTTTAGGATCTACATATTCTTTAAAGAAATCCTTTACTAACTGCTCATTATTTATAGGTAAACATTTAACTAATATTCTTTGTTTTTATTCGATAAATCTTAAACCGTTAATCTATCTACAAGCCACGAGCTTACTAGGATCTAGGAGAGTTCTATCGTTTCCATTGGCTCAGGTGCACTAATATTGGCTAAATCATTTTCTAACTCCGCGACGACGACGTGGTACAAGGAGTACTACATCAAAGTCATCAATATTAACTAAAATTGAATCTAAGTCATACAAGAGAGGTCCTACCACCACCGCCCATTGCCACATCTATTATGGCCGAGGCAAACGACCCCATCCCTCATCCCACATCTTCTACCGCCCCCGTCCCCGCAGCCCGGAAGATGAGGAAGAGGAAGAAGATGAAGAAGAGGTCAAAGTCCAGAGCCACCTCCACTGCTGCCACAGACTCGGAGTTCGAGCCCCTCGCACTCCCACAGCTGATGCTGTTCTGTCGCTCCCCCCCCCCCCCCCCCCTTACTCCAGATCACCCCTCGCTCTCCCCGCGTTTCGCACACGGTTCCGGCGGCCACTAAAACTGCCGAAGTAACCGAAATCACCACAGAGCCAGCTAACGCAGCGGCACAGCTACCATCCAATACCAGGTCAGCACAGGAGTGTATGTTTTAATTCAGAGCCTAAACTACTACCATACCAAATTTTATAAAACCGTTACGGTAGTAACGGTACATACACCAGGTTGTTCAAAATGAACTATGGATATTTTGGGCATATGATCTACTGCTTATGTAAAGACGTTTAGGCAGAAAAATAATTAATAATTTCGAAAAAAGAAAATTTCGAAGCGGTCTCTAAGGTGAGGTCATTAACCTCACAGAAACAGACCGTGATTTAAAGAGGAGGCAAAGATGTTTCTAAATAACATCAATACATCAGCTGTGTGAGCTGTGAGGTCAATGACCTTAACAGCGCCGTAAAGAGCGTTACCATAATTTTTTTTCGAAGTTCTGAATTTAGAAGCCGTAACAGCTAGCTATCTGTCTCACAAAACATCTTTTTGTTTTTTCTAAGGTTGTCAGTTGTCATGCCTTGCAGTTCTTTTGGAGTCAATTTTTACGACGTTGAAATTACTACTTTATGGCACTCATAATGTATTAGCATATGGGATATTTATAGATATATGTTTCTTCGCTTACTAAATAGCCGGGTCTCTATGATATAGTTATTACTCTGAGTTTTTGACAGATACTACGTTAGGTGGGTACCTACATGTCTGAATTTCGAACGCCAAAATATGCCAATACTTGCGAACGCAGGTTTCGCCCCCTTAAATTGAACAGATATAAACTAGTATTCTGACCTGACCCTGACATTATGTATACCTTCGTTAAAAATTAGACACTACAATCTTACACGTGTATAAGTATTTTTGACGAATAAAATAAAACAATTTATGTACATACACCTACAGTTTCAAATCATTATATATTGAATTGTATTCTGTCAATAATAATAAAAAAATAAAGAAAAAACAGGTCACCTGGATGTTATGATCCTGTAAATAATTATCCCTTTGTCCACCAATTTTGTTTTTCCCTTCCTTGCGCTCATATAGGATAGACAAGACAAACATAATAACATTGTCCCGTTCTGTTAAATATTTATTTGGACTTTATTTTTAAATCTGATACAATAGCGATGTGATCAGATGGGAAAACAATACTAGGCAGAGCAACGTGGGCGCGTAGTTCATCATTGCTAGGAAAAGGAACAACCTGTAACAAAGACAACAATAGACAATAAATAATCGCGTTGCTATACAAAGTGTAACGTTCCTTCGAGAGGTTCGAGTCACCAGAGGATACCGATGCGACGACGAGGTGGAGTAGTTCTGGCCGACAGGTGTGGTATACCGAAGGTTCCAGGGGAGACTCCGGAACGAAGCGCGCATCACGTCGCCGCGGCGCCGACAACACCTGACAGTGTGTAGTTTTTATGTATAAAATATGTATGTTAGTATGTAAGGAATTTATAATATAAGCGTATGTATATGCAGCCTGAAATAAATGTTATTTATTAATAATAATTATTATAACCATATATATTCCTAACGCATCGAGATGCCAATATGTATGTTACATTGGCTTACCGCTTGGCGACTGGCGACACGTTACTTTACCTTGTTATGTTAAAAATTCACAAACACTAACATTTAAATTTTCCTTCAACCTTTTGAGTCCTTACCATAAAAATAGAACTCAAAGGGTGGAGATAAATAGCAAAAGGTCCACTGGGACCAAAATAGAATTAGGTGTCCCACAAGGATCTATTTTAGGCCCATTTCCTATTTTCATCTATATAAATGACTTACCTTCTCTAATTAAAGATAATAATAATGAGATAGTACTTTTTGACGATTAAACTACGACAAGGTAAATAGTTTTCTCTCGAAAACAGTAAATTGGTTTAATGTTAACAACTTACTTTTAAATAAAATAATAAAAATGTAGTTTACTTTGCCCAATGTTAGGCGAGTACAAACCAGTATACTATTAAATGATGAAAAAAGGAACTTAGTGGCACCATTATGTTTCTAGGTATAACACTTATAGATAGTAAATTTCAGTGAAGTCCTCAAATTGCTAATCTTGCAGTCAGAAAAATTATGGAAATTTATGTCAAGGACACGGCGCGATTAGTTTATTTTAGTTATTTTCATAGTAGAATGTCTTACATCAGGTAGGAACAGGTATCTTTTTATGGGGAAATACCACCGACATTAATACAATATTTGTGCTGCAATACGTTCAATTTACAAAATGTGACCTTTTGAATCTGTGAGACAAAAGTTTAAAGAAATAGGTATTCTGACCGTCGCTTCTCAATACAATTCGGATTATGTATTGTATTTTAGAAAGAATCTAAGTAATTTTAAAACGAAAAGCGACAATCAATGTAGAAACACTAGAAATAAGCACAAGCTACATATAATAATAATATTATCTAGCTATCTAGGTATATATAGAAGCTAGGATACAACATATAGTACATAGAAGTAGTATATATATATATATATATATATATATATATATATATATATATATATATATATATATATATATATATATATATATATATAGGGTCAATGGTTTTATTGATGATTGCACACCAATAAAATGGCCAACTGCAAGGCTACTTCTATGTACTATATATTGTATCCTGGCTTCTGTAATATTTTATAAGTAGATTAAGTAATATCATTGTACATTTTTTTTCAAAAACAATTTACCAATGTTTTGCTAAAAGAGCCCCGTGCGAGTTTCTTACACCGGTTCTTTTCGCCGGATTAGTTCCCGAACCGGTGGCAGGCATTACGTAGGGACAGTTTCGTTAGTGTTATCTAATAACCTATATGAAACTTTAAAATAAAAGATTTGATTTAATAATTATTTGTAAAAATTCCTACTTTTTTGATGGCTAACACTGACTTGCTTGACATAACAAGTATTATTTAGTTAAATCGTATACGGTACCTGTTGTACATCAAAATTATTTTTTTCATAGAAGATATAGTCAAGGCAGTCGGCAAATCCCTCTGTAAAATTTGTAAATTCAGGAGTTCCACAAGCACTACCAAGTTGAAGATTTTGCGTTAATGTTAAGCCTGTTACTGCTTCATTCTCATCTAAAATAATAATGTAAAATATCAGTTATGTCAAGATGTATGCAGTATGCACAAGGGCAAAAAGTCTGTTTATACCCTACTACGGCGAAGCCAAAAGGAGGGGCAATTATTTTGACAGTCTGTATGTATATAATATTTGTTTGTTTCACCCTAGCGCCTAAACCACTGATCCGATTAATGAATGTGGTGATTCGCAATAATGGCCCGGGTAACATACGCTATATAATTTACGTAGTCGGGGTTATAGCTTTTATAAAAAAATAATAGTTATGAACTATGTAATTACTTGCTTAATATTAAGTCATAATCCATCTGAGTACATACTTGATTTCCAGTCTGGCAAAGTGTCTGCAGCTATTCCAGTGGTGTACAGCTTGTAAATGCCACATGTTGGGACACTATTGAAATCCCCAAAAAGCACAACAGAAATTCTCTTGTCTGGCATCTAAAATTATCACAAAAATATTTACCTATTTAATTAGGTTACAATTGTAAAAAAGTAATCTACATAAAAGGGAATTGCCGGAATTTTTATGGAATGAGTAGCCTTTTCATTTACGCGAGGCCATCGATCAAACCTTGATTTTTGTTGGTTTTAGATTGATCCAAGAAGTTAAATGGAAAATAATAAAATGCAAAAACTAAGCTCTTACCAAAATTTTCTCACATACAATAAATTTCTAGAAATTGTTGCCTACCAGCGACACTATGAAATGGTGATTTACATCATTACATACATCCATTACAGAAAAAATACTAATAAAAAATAAAAATAGGATGTTTTTGTTTTCCAAAATCTTAGGGTTTGAATCCTGCATGAGGATATTGAGTTACCAAAATTCTAATATTTCAGTAATGAGAGCTAGAACTGCAACATTACATGCCAAGACTTTTGATAGGACATCCCCGCAACATTAAATTTTTGATAATTCAAAGAGCTTATTATTTTCAACATTTTATTTCATATACATTTCTTCACAATATGAAGCAGTTTTTTAAAACACAACACTTTCCTTAAGTTTGCCATATTACATTACTTCCCAAAAATTGTTTGCTGCCAGCAACACTTTTAAATAGTATACAGGCTGATTTAAAAAAACAGACGTCTTTCAATCCTGATATAAAATCCTGGTTCATACTTCATACTGAGCTTATGGTCTTAGCAAGTTTGATTTCTTATATCATTTATAACCAAAAATCAAGGTATGATTGATGGCCACGTGGAAACGAAAACACAACAAAATCGGCATTTCCCTATATATTTAGCATTTAGAACTTTTATTCTTATAAGAAAAATTTTACTGTTCATATAGGTACATTGTGTCAGTATATAAATCCAAGACCAATAGTAATTGCTGAAACTTACCCTTTTCTGTAAATCTTCTTTAAGGTGCTGCAACCAGTAAATAACAATACCACCCTGAATCAATCTTATGTGATCAGCGTCAGGGTGAAAGTATAAATGAGTATTGCCCACAAGAAGTACTTCATCAGGATTATGACAGAACTGCAAAACCGAAGCACTTGCCACTGTAGAACGATCAATTAACCTTTCTACTAATGGTGCATTATTTTTTAATTTGTTCCAAATTGGTTCTAGATATGATTCTTTTCGTATTGCTTCAGCTAACAATATACTGCTACTCTCTAATAATCTGAAATGCAAAACCTTATTATAATGGCAGATTAACTAAATAGTAAATTAAGACGTTTTTATCATGCAGCGGCATGATAGATAAAATTAGACATGTATTTAAAATTGCGAGAAAACAATCAAATTTTGGGTGTGAAAAAACCCAATTTTGAATACTAAATTACCAAGTTGGCAATGTAATGTAAGGGCCAAAAAATTCCAATTTTGGCGACTAAACAATACCAGTTTTGTTCACAGAATATTCCAAACTATCAGACAGACATTATTTTGGTAAACAAATAACAATCTTGGGGACAATTTGAGAGTACACATTTAATTTAAGAATAGGCACATATACTTTTCCCTGATGTAGGTAATTCAAAAAGCATATTAGGCAGCAAAACGACCGCACATAAAGAAACGTAAAGGAGCGTACAAAATTCCCATTTTTAATGTTTCTCGGTTTCGCGGGGTGTAGACTCATTTTGAAATTAAAAAATGGCGGATTTACTTTTCGTAAAATTGATATGGGTGTTGTTTACCAGAGGGTGCTGGATACGAAAAAGACATTCATCTTGAAATTCCAAGACGGCGGAAATATTTTAATAATAAAAATGGTGCGTCCTACTGAAAAAATAATTAAAATTTTATACCCTTTTGTTAGCGAGTTTTAGAGAGTTAGGAGTATACATAATACAGTCCGTATTTAAATGAAGCTAAGATGATAGAAATATACACTACTAAATACTAAACTACGAAATTAAAGATGTTCTGCAGCGACAACTGTATTGCGATATATGCACCAATACCAAAAACAAGTAATTGTATCAAAAGTATGACAATAGAAAATACATTTAAATTCAAAATTTAAAATGTATAAAACTTAAGTCTATCCAGCCAGTCGCCAACATACCCCCCCCCCAGTGGAACAAAAACTGGTGGCAGCTGGCTGGAATTTTATTAAAATTGTCCGGAGTCCACGGCAAGCACCATGTCCCCCTCCTAAAGGTCTTGGAGTGGCTGGTCGCCCGGTCCTCATCTGCGCAGCGTTGGTCTCTCCTGAAGTCATCGGGCCCAGAACGTGTTTTGCCAGCCGAGTACTTCACGCCAGTCGTGGCGTTGTATCCAGCCGAGAACCTCGCGCCAGTCACGGCGTTGTGTCCAGCCGAGAACCTCGCACCAGTCGTGTTGTGACGGGTCTCCGGCCTTGGAGCTGGTCGTCCTCGGCGATACTAACGACATCGCGATTAGTGGAACGGACGGTGGCAAAAAGCGCCACTCAGTTGCCGGCGACCCTCTGTGAGCGGTGAGGGCGGCGCCGTCTGACATGAGGGCGATTGCCAGGTGTGCAGTTGCAGCTCTGGTTGTATAATTGTCGAGGCCGGTACGCGTGGAGAACCTCGTGTAATGATGTAGGCAAGGTATGTCGTGACGGCCGTCTAGGATTTTGGGAGCTTTCACTCTCACATCGTGGTTAACTCTCAATTCGATCTGTTGCGTCTGTGTCCTCGGAGGAGACCATATGCGACTCGGGGGAGACCGTCCATGTCCAGGAACGTAGCTAGCAAAGTGACTCGGCTGGCTCTGGGCAGGGGCTGTGAGAGGAAGCTTTCCTTGGCGAGACTGGCCCACTGCGAGAACATCAGCGACGTCTTATCTTCTATGGCGAGGTCGGCTTTTTGGAGACGTGGTGCCCCCGGGGCCTATGAACATGAAAGTTGCGAAATTAAAGCGGGCCGTTCGTAATATTTTATAATAAAATATTCTGCCGCATTGAAAGACGCGAGTGGAGGTTCGCATAAGGCGCCAACATCTACTAAATGGTGGCAGCGCCAGAAATGAAAGAAAGGCTCTTGTCGCTTGAACAAGAAGCCCTACTTCTTGAGAGAGGAAGGGAGCCATCTCCAATAAGATGAGTTGGAAAGCTCTACTGTCTCTCTCAACCAGTGGATCAGGAAGGGTTTGAAATTTAGATTAACGCTCCAAATACACTTTAAAAATGTCGCAGAGTCGGTCCTGACTATAGTCTGCGGCGTCTTAAAGCGATGTTCGTATGCGAAAGACTGGACGCTGTAAACACTGCTCGTAGTTCCGATCGATTGCTGATGTCGACGCCCAAGATGATCTGTGTGGGTGGCGATTGGTTGACTGTGGCTTGTAAGAGGGCCTCGTTGGCGGAGACAGCCGACTGTACAGGCGTGCCTTGGATACTGTCCAAGGTAAAAGTCGGTGCGCCACCTGGCATGTTACTTACCGGTGCCATGTTTCGCTCTTGTGCCCACGACGCGTTAAGTTGACGGCGACTTCGACAAGTAATAAGTGAACTACGAGACTTATTTTTGGGTTCGCGCTCTCTCAGCAAGATCTCGGATAGGACGTAAGTCTTTTGCAGAGCGTCGAGCATGGCCCTGGGATAGAGAATCCCATCTCTAGAGTGCTACTTTTACTAATTAATGAAATACTACCAGTATTTCATTAATCTTCACGGTATCACTTATGTCGTTACCTATGGTCTGTGCGGGTAGTGACAGGTTGACGGTGGCATGTGGTAATGGGGCCTCGTAGGTAGGAGCAACCGACTGCACGGGTGGGCCTTGAAGATTATCCAAGGTCGCAGCCGTAGTACCAACTGGCCTGTTACCTGCCGGTGCCATGTTTGCCGGTACCCACGACGTGGTACGTTGACGGTAACGTAGACTATCAATATGGGAACTACGAGACTTATCTTTGGCCTCCAAAGCAGCGGCGGTGGCGAGTTTTGCTCGTAGTTCCAGTTGCTCAAGTTTAGACTCCAGTTGGGCGAGTTTGCGCTCTCGCTCGCGCTCTCATCGCAGAAAGTCCACTAACAGGGCCTGCTTCTCGGCACGTATGGACACTGATCGCGACGATTGTGTCAGCCTATTATGCAAACTGACATTAATTTTGATTATGTAGCATTGCCGACGTTGAAGTCCTCAGACGCCTGCGACGCGTCAAAGGGCGCGGTGTCTACAGCGTCGAATGTGCCAGCAGGCAATGCACTCTCGATAGAGACCGACCGGACAGCGCATGATGATTAATGTTCGCGGGGCTGAATCCGTTACGTCTCTGTTGCAGTTGCCGTTGCATAAAAGATAGCCTTACCTTTTGATCGCGTGAACATGGTGAAAACTAAACTAAATGCAAGTAATATTCATATACACGAACGAAAATGTCAATAATCAAAAGCACTAAAATGAAATGGGAAGATGGTAGTCTATATGATTCTATGCTACGGCGAAAACGGACTAAAAATGTGATTCTAAAATAAGGCGACGAAGGACCAAAATGGTTCTACAACTACGGCGAAAAAGGACCAAAATGTTAGCAATTCTAAAATAAGGCGACGAAGGACCAAAATGATAGCGAGTAAGAGTGGACTGTATTTAAATGAAACTAAGATGATAGAAATATACACTTCTAAATACTAAACTACGAAATTAAAGATGTTCTGCAGCGGCAACTGTATTGCGAGATATGCTCCAAACTAATATATCAAAAACATGACTTTGTATCAAAAGTATGACAATAGAAAATACATTTAAATTCAAAATATAAAAGGTATAAAAACTTATGTCCAGCCAGTCGCCAACACCTTTATTATCTCTGCAACCACATATTTTCTTCATAATGGGAGAAAAAGTAATTTGAAAATCCTGAATTTTCCAACATTTCTATAGCCTAATACATTGCTCATATCTCAAAGAAGAGCATTGCCAAATTTTTTTCTATAATCGCTTCTATCTCGGAAACGGTGCAACTCTGAAAAAATAATGAAAATTTCCTCCCCCGAAGTAACTCCATAACTACGTATTTTCTTATGACATGACAAAAGATTTTCTTTTTAATCCTGACTTTAAAAATAATTCAATAGCTTACGTAGTCACAGTATGTTATGTAGTATCTCGAACTACATAACATACTGTGATAATAAACATCAATCCTAATCAGCATCCCCAAGAACATTTAAATTAGTACTCATGTAATTTTTACGAAGAATGGAAATTCGCCATTTTGGAAATTGAAATTGGAAGACAATTTTGTAATCAGCATCCCCAGAAACCTGGAAAAGACAAAGAAAAACACCCATACCAAAGGAAAACAAACTCCAACAGTATCCAAAAATGCGATTTTCCGTAGAATACCGCGAGTTGAATTTTTATTAGCCATTAATTTATCAACCCAATCTGGATTAATAGTTGTTGACCATAACCATAACCAACTCGTAAATTAAGTCGCCAACTTAAAAATTTTGCTGCCAGTTTGGATTAAATTTCGTCACCGATTCGAAACTGCCGATTTTTGTATTTTTTTTAAGCCTGAGTACTTTCGCCAGTTTAGTAATTTAGTCGCCAGCATATTGATTTTCTGCCAAATTCAGTAATACAGTATGTGCAAATGCAGTCGCCAACTTATTTTTAGTTTGCAAGATTAATTATATAATCCCATAAAATAATGTTGATGTGGAATGCTTCCCAATATGTACCTACATTTTATATATTTTTAAATACATAATCAACATTTTGGCATCTTACCTTAATCTGTTTTTTCTATAGAAACAAGCCAAACCTTCAGAAACTGTTTTGCCTTTTTTATAAAATTCTCCATCAAGGCCATTAAATTCTAAAAATGGCTTCAAACAGTTTAGGAATATCTTCTTGTCAACTTCTTGAAGACATACAACATCAGCATTGTAACCTAAGTATCACAACTTGAATTAGCTTGCACAATACAATTTTACAAAATGTGAATAGAATATTAAAATACTCACCAGTAATTTCTTTGAGTAAAAGATTCTTGCGGTAATCAATATGAAGAGCATATGGTGGACAATATGGATGCAGAAATGTTCTAGTAAAATCCGAGTCACAGTATAAATCTGCTAGTATGTTGTAAGAAACACACCGAAAGCTGAAAAACTATAATTATTATTTATATTCTTAATTAATTAGTATTTTAACAAATAATAATGGTGACATACCTTTAGTACATATAATTTTTTATCATACAAAATTTATTAACTATCAGCTGAATTTAGTACAAAAAATATAACATTCTTTAAGACCAAAAAAAATTTAAATTTAAACTGCAGTTTATTAATTAATGACTATAACTAAACCTGTCATTTTTAAGTTTTGATGAAGTAAACAACTGCCTTGTCTCAAAGGGGCAATGTCCAGGGCTTGCTTCAACAACATTTTTGGATATTTCTTCAACGGTTGGTCCCACACAGTTTGAATTAGCTAAAATAAATTAACTTAACATTAAGGAAAGGTCATCACTTCCGCTCCATTTTAATTTGTTATATCAAAGCATCAAAATCGGGGACTAAGCTATTACTAACCTGGTATGCACTCCAATTTTAACTTCATACCTATGTCATCTTTAGTCGGAATGTAGTAAAAGCTGTTTTCTAAAAACTCCCATTTTATGTGTATGTCAGAAGTTTCATGTCCTTTATAATTCTTTCCTTTACCTCTATACCAATTAAAACTAGAATTGTTCTTTTCAGTGTATAGGGTTTCAAAATACTCTGGATACACAGGGAATCCCACGAGAATAGTTTTTGGTAAGCTTAAGCTTGTTACCCAGGGTGCATTAAAGACTACGTCAAAAACTTGCTCACTTATCTTGAGTTTTATATTCTTGTAATCAAAGATCCTCAAACAAGTTATATCTTGTGGTAATGGATATTTATTCTCATCAAATATAGTTACAGTAACCGAATTGGCATCTAGTAAATCCTTTTTCTTAGACTTTTTAGACAAGATCTTTTGTACGTTTGTGGAAATACGACCACATAAAGTTTGTAATGTTTCAGATGAATGTCGATTTAGGTTATACTGTCTAGAAGTATCTTTTATTTTCAGTAGAAAACAAATATCAACCTTATCTTGATTTTCAATATATCTAAAGTAGCATTTATCACGATTCATTTTGTTATTTTTGGAAATCTTAGAAATTGAATGTAAGCAGCGAGTTAAATAGAGTAATCTATGCACCATGCTAAAAAAACTAAGGATTGGGACTGACTTCTAAGTGTTTATATATAACTTCAAACACCCTATTTTCTCGTATTTCCCAGCTTGAAGTTACAAAATTACATTTTGTAAAGAAAATATTTTGAGATAAAAAACGTGCTGAAATGAAAACATTTTCATTTTTGGGCTTTTGACAGTTGACATTTGACAATGGTTTTTTTTATTTTTATTATTTATATATGGCATCGGCATAAAATCATTTGCCAGTGTCAAGTTAAAAAGGCGGGAAATTGAACTTTCGTTTCAATTTTCAACACCGTATTCCTACTATATCGTCAAGTCTAAAGTCTACTCAAAGTCCAAACATATAGTTTGTACAGTCTATGAGTCATGTCAGTCGATTCAGTAAAGTGGTAGACGCTTTACTGAAAGTTCCTAGGGAGTTTTGCTGGGAAACACAAAATAGCACGTTTTTAGAAGTTGTACCACTTGCCCACACTGATGCACGTTAACGAATATTTAATGGTTAATATTCTACCAATATTACACATTAAGAACCGAGATAACACAAATTTATGAAATCTTACAAATTCCACAACGTCACCCATTGATTTTTAATTTGACAATGTATCGCCATAGTTTATAAATATAATTCGATCCCCCGAAAAACTCCAATCGAATTATTTTTTATTATTATAATATATTTAAATAAAATTTTCGCTATAAGTTCCGGATTCATACCAGTCCAGACTGCTGAATTTGCAGGCTGGATGGTCATGATAAAGCACCGTAAGGGCCATACTGATCATCCAGCCTGCAAGCCCAACGCCGCGGAGTTGTAGTCAAAAATTATAAAATATGATTGACACTAATGACGGCTATTAGTATCGGTGCTGGATGGGCCGTGATTGCCCGTGACTCGTGAGTATGGCGCGGGTGCTTTACTCACGGTCCAGCTTGCATGTCCAATATCGCGGTCTTGTAGGCAAAAATTACAATTGATTGACACTAGTTACGGCTATTAGTACCGGTGTTGAGTTTGCAGGCTGGACCGTGAGTATGGCGCTCTAAACGCCATCAAAGTTATCATAGAGAATTACAGAATAATTTATCCTCTGGCAGATAAACGACTTATAGATAGAAACTCCGAGGTAAAATAACTATGAACGGACTGTAGCCGTAGAAAATAGTAGTCGTAAGTTCGTAAGGTAGGTACCTAGTGCCCATCCTTCAGTAGTACTACTTATCATCTATGTGCCCATCCACTGCTATGATATATGCACCGTGGCCTGACCGTGGTCAAAAGTCAAACTGTAAGCACTAACGACTTGGACGGTGTAAAGTGCGCCTTATATTCTGAATTATTAATTTGTATTTAGTTTTTGACACTAGTAACTTTGATGGGTTACGTGTCAAATTCATTGTACGCGTAGCATTCTATAGCGGCCAACACGATAGTAAGTGTTAATAGTGGAGTGACCACTTACTTTTAATTTAAAGTTGTTCGGTGCCTACACTATAAAAAGTGATTGATAATTGAATACTAAGTGTCCTAAAAACAGTTAACAAAGATGGTATGTATGATAAAATATTTAGCACCAAAATCTATACCTAGTATACATTTTAAATTACAAATGATGTTTTAAATTACGTGTTATGTACTAGCCACCTGCTCCGAGTTCTACATCAGTTGGTTCTGGTAGTCGCTCACCAACCAAAGCTAGTGCTGCCCCTCGTTCCTCCACAGGGGGCACAGTGAGGCAACGAAAATCCACTACAACAACTACGGCGGCAAGAAACCGTAGCACTGGAGCTGGGTCTGGTGGAATGTGGCGTTTCTACACTGACGATTCTCCCGGTGTCAAAGTGTGAGTTACTTTATAATAATTTATAATAGATACAATCAAAAGCTTTAAACAAAAGTTAATATATTTTATGTTTACAAATAAAGAAGAACAACTTGATAAATATTCATAAAAAAATGAAGAATTTCTAATAAGTGTGGTTACTGGTTTCTAGTTATTCAAAAGATAAATAAACATTTTACAATAATATAACATACCTTATTTTACAATATATTAAAGAATACAATTTTACATAATATTGAAGTAAAATAAAAATATATTTTAAATACCTACATCATTCTAAATAAAATTATTAATTCATTAAAACTGATTATAAAATGTAATAAATGATGGAACATTTATTTTCTTAAATTTGAACAGTGAATTACTTTTTGTTGCAGAGGTCCAGTTCCAGTTTTAGTGATGTCTCTTCTATTTATTGCCTCTGTGTTCATGCTACATATTTGGGGAAAATACACAAGAGCATAAAAGTGTTATATTTAAATATCACTAGGTTTAAGTGAGTGTGAAAGGTGCAAGTTGTGTTAAATGATTTTATATATACAGAATAAATTTATGGATTTAAATTATGTCTTAAATAAAAATAAATTAAGTTAAAAGTAGAGTTTTGTTTACTGTATTGATGCCCTTATTGGTATAGTTTATGCTATCTGATATTGCACCCAAAACTAAAATGGTGCACCACCTTCTATTTTATATTAAGTAGGTACTTATACAACGTAAAATATAACTAGGTAGTTAAGTTTTTAGAAAATGCTATAAAATATCTATTTATTACTAAACTATTGTTTGGTACTATATCTGACTGTTTTTGCTTGCTCAATTAAGTTTATACGTATAATTTTTTATGCTGATATGAATATAAATTTAAATTATGTATCAGAATTAGAATTAAATATAATATTGAGAAATTTTATAATTAGAAACACCTTAGTAGCAAATTAACAGATTTTGTAAGTACACACTATATGTAGTAACTTCGGCTACCTACTTTTATAAGACTGCTATGCTGAGTTGTTGGTAATAAGCTAATCTAAAATAAAATTGCACCTAGAACCCCACATTAAAATTAGTTTTAAGAGTCTTAATATGACATTTTTGTTATTATTTTCAATGATAATCATAGGCGACAAGAGAGGGGTGCAAGGACTAAGGAGGTGCACTTGTACTGATGATAGTCATAGTAAATTGTGATTAAACTTAAATTAAAGTGACTTCCAAAGTAAAAATACACAAAAAAAAATGAAATAAATCTTATTTTTAAATTAATTACCCTTTTAAATTCGGCTGAATTTTAACTATTTCTCTACTCAATCTTCTTAATTTTGAAGTTGGTACCAGCAAATTTTAATGTGAGTTCTATAAAATATTGTAGGATATTGTATTGTTGAACATACAAAAACTAACATATACTTATATTACAACTGCTTCTTTTTTTGGAAGTCGGTTAAAAATACAGATGCATCCCTCTGTATGAATTCCTGCCAATGACCATGAGTGATAGTATAAATAAAAAAAAAACATTGTACATATTATCTAAAATATGTATTTCATATTAATTCAGTACATTTTATTGTTCTTAAAATAACTTAAATTCAAGAGGTTCTTTTCAAAACTGACTATTCCATTTTTTGTGTTTTTTCACAATCTGAGAAAATAGTTGAATAATTAACTTTTTTTTTCGATATCCTTGGATTAATCTATTTTTGACGAAATCATGTTTTTCTGATGTATTTATGAAGTTTTGGCCCAATTTTATTTTCGCGAAGTGTAAATTTGAATGTTACCAAACAAAAAAAGAATTTTTTTTTTCAAAAGTTGAATAGTCAAGTTTTGATAAGAAGCTCCTCAATTATTAAAAAAATAAAAAAAAGCTACCGTTTATCTTAAAATCTAATAGTGGTGTTTCAATAGTATATATATATATATATATATATACATTTCAGCCTTGTTCATAATCTCAAAACGCATTATTACAAAAATTATTATATAATAATATGTAAAGCAAAAGTAGTTACGAGAATTGTGCAACTAGAGAAGTATGAAATTAAAAGTTTTTATGAAGGCAGGTGTGTCGAACACTAGTATTTTAAAAAATAATGCATAACGACACACACTACCTCAGATTATTAACACACACTACCATGCATTTGATAGGTACAATTTTGTTACATGTTGATGTTTGTCAGTCTGTCACAACATTTACATTTTTTAAATATTTTTAAGGAACCCTTAAAAAGTTCAAACTTTTTTTTTGGTATCTTTTTAATCTTGCTATCAGTTAGCAAACTATGAGCATCCAAGTATGTTGGATGTATGTGTGACAGGTAGAGTTTCCCAGTAGAGACTACTCTTTAGGGGTCTGGTTGCCTAGTAAAAAAATTCAAACTTAAAAATTATATGAATTATTAAGGGCGAATTCCGACCACAGGGCGACCTTAGTATCATTAAGTACATTATTAAACTTATAGTAAAGATCTGATATAACTATCAATATGTAGAAGAAAATTTTATAATCACAATGTCATGTAAATAAAGGTAATATAACATATTAAAAACCTCAAAAACTAACAATATTGATCATACTCCTAAAATGTAAATGCTGTAGCTGTCAAGATTTTCAGATATGCACTTATTTGAACATTAACCTTATTTATTCTTTTTTAATACAAAGAACACATTAATTACACATAGGCTTCTACTCTTCTGCCTTTTATCCTGTCGAAAAATTGATGCCAAGAAACTATTGTTTTTCCAGACCAGATCCAAAAACTAGATGTAATACCCACAATCATAGTCATGAGGTACTTTATCATAAACATTTCAAATTTAGGTTTTTCAACTTCTGTGTGGGTAAACGGGCATGGAATTGAATAAAGGGGAGAAGAGCACATATCTCTATGCCAAGTCATCATCCAACTATCAAAATATGCTTGCTCATAAAATAAACAAGCTATCACAATCAAGGCAGGTACAGTATAGAGGACCCCAAATATTCCAATGCGTATCATTAACTTTTCTAACTTGTCAGTTTTAGTTCCATCATGTTTCATGACTGTTCTTATTCGAAAAAGTGAAACAAAGCCTGCTAGTAGAAAAATTGTACCCAACACAAGGTACACACATAATGGTGCCAGCACGAAACCTCTTAATCCTTCAGCATTCCACAGTCCAACATAGCATACACCGGACAACACATCACCTAAAAAAAATGTTATTATTATTTTATAATTTTTATAGATATATTCTTATAAAGAAGAATTTTTATAGATATATATTCTTTTGTGTGGCAAAAGATTTATTATTTGGTAATTATTATAATGTTTTTCTATCTGTTTGTTAATTACACTCAATCACCCCGCAATGGAGAAAAGATATTTTAAGAAAAACATAATAGAAATAAAATATGTCTGAAGTGTAGCATTGAACTTGTGCTTGAATAAAAAGGATATTGATTGATTATGGATATTGTAGAATATAATACCTAAGAACTTACCATCAACCTTCCCCATTGCCAAAATAGATATAGTCTTAATTGCTGGAACTGCCCAAGCAGCTAAATGAAAATATTGTGAATTTGCTTCAATAGCTTCATGTCCCCATTTTAAGCCGGCAGCCAAGAACCATGTAAGGGTTAATATTACCCACCAGATACTTGAGGCCATGCTAAAAAAGTAAACAATCATAAAAAGGATTGTGCATGGTTCATGTTTTGTGCCTTGAGTTATAACTGTAATGTTTGGTAATATTGCCCCGCTGAGAGTGGACGTAAAAGGTCCTTGGCAGCTCACACTATCACCGGAGCTCCATCCGATGACATATGCTGTAGCTACCATCAGGTAACATACAGATAGAAATATGATGGGTCTCTCTGGGTAGCGAAAACGATCCGTGTCAATCAAAAATGTCAAGACAGTAAATAAACAACTGATAGTGCAAAGGGAAGCCCATATTCCAATCCACATTCTAGAAAAGTTCTTTTCATCTTCAGTGAAAAACATTCCATTACAAGGTGCTCCACAGTCATATTCAACTTTTACACCCACTTTTAAAGAGTATTCCAAATCAAAATTTTTTGGTATCTTAAACTGAATTGGACAAACAAAGCCATAATCTTTTGCACCATCTAATTTGGTTGGGTCTATGTCTATACTAGTAGACTTATAATCTACTTTAGATGGTTTCAATCCAGAAGGCTTTTGAGATTCGTGAGTGACATTATTATATCCAACGCATAGTGGTTCATTTCCATTTGATACAGGCCACTTTGAGCAGTCTAAATTTTCGGGCCATGGAACTCCTTTACCAACACAATTCTGCTTGGCAGATTCGCACAATTGACGGCATGGTGGTATAGGATTGTTCAATATTGTACACACCGGTGTATAAACTGAGCACAGATAGAACTTTAAATCTGGTGAACAGTTGAGTTTAATGAGAGGCGTGAATTGATATAATTCATTCCCGATGTCATCTTGTCTAGCGTGATGTAATAAATTGGGAAAAATAGTTTGATTGTATTGAAGATTTTGGCAAAATTGAATAGTTATTGGTTCGCATCGTCCATGATGTGGTAAAATATCTCCTTGATGAACAGTAACATGAGATGTTTCACTTGTACCAAACAAACACAACAATGCTTCTATTAGCAATATCTTTAGCCTACTCATGTTGTGAAGACGTTTTGTGTTACATGTTATCCGTATATCTACTTATGTAAAATAACTTCAAGTTAACATTTAAACTTCACATTATTTCGTTTCAAAGCCTGCTTAGAATAAAAAAAATAATTTGTAAAAACTCGAGTGACAGCAATGGAAATTTATATGAAGACTTCGTCTTCTTCATAGATGATAAGTAACTCTACTGGTCTTCTTAATTTATGTTTTTTTTAATAAATTATAACCATTAGCTTACAACCATTTGCCAGTGTCAAGTTAAAAAGGCGGGATAAATAACTTTCGTTTAAATTTTCAACACCTATACCACATACCACACCTAGTCAAAGTCCAAATAAATAGTCAGTGCAGTCCATGAGTCATGTCAGTCGATTCAGTAAAGTGGTACAAGCTTTACTGAAAGTTCCTAGGGAGTTTTGGAGTGCACGCAAAATAGCACGTTTTTAGAAGTCGTACCACTTGCCCACACTTATGCACGTTAACGAATATTTAATGGGAAATATTCTGCCAATATTACATATTAGGAACTGAAATAACACAAATTTATGAGGAAATACAAAAACCACAACATCATTGAATTCCCCGGCAAAACTCTCTTCTTTTATGAATGGCGGCATCTGTGAGTTGCCAGTGTTAGAGTGCTTAGAGCATCAAATAAAATGCTCTAACGGGCTATACTTATCATCAATACTGCAAGCCCAAGGCCACGGGCTTGTAGACAAAAGATTATAAATGATTGATACTATTGACACTAATGTTGCCTTTTATATCAATCATTTAAATTTTTTGCCTACAAGTCCGCGGCCTTGAGCTTGCAGGCTGGATGGTCAGTATGGCCTTTTAGAAACTTACGACTATTCTTTCCTACGGCTTCAGTCCGTTCATAGTTATTTTACCTCGGAGTTTCTATCCTTAAGTCGTTTACATAAAAGTCCTCCCAGAGGTAAAAATATAACTCTCTATGATAACTTTGATGGAGCTTAAGCGTCATACTCACGGCTCATCCAGCAAATACAGCACCAGTACTAACAGTCGTAATTAGCAATATTTTTTATTTGCTTATAATTTTTAATCGCGTCAATACTAAATACCTATTTCTTTTAGGTTTATGTATCTTTAATCAACAATTTTAAAATTTAATTTATAAATATGTGATAGTCCACACTAGGCAATATCCCTATTGTAGATCTAGTGAGGAGACAAGGGTACAGTCACTTACTCATAAAAAACTAAATTGTTGAATAACCTAAAACAAATACAAACAAATAGGAGTTAGTAAAACATCACAGTTTTATATTGTTAGAACATGGTTAGAACTTACGTAGTAACTAATAATAAATCTATGGCTAGAACGAATATATGTACATAATATTTCAATAAATAAGTATTTAGATAATTTATAATAGATTTGAAATTGATAGGGCGAGAATGTTGATATTTTTATTCATTTATTTTCATAAAGAAAACTGCATATTTTAATGAAATTAAACACTCCATAAACCAAAGATTGTCCGGAGTGGAAACATAAATAAGCAAGGTAGAATTTAAGCAATTGCAAAGTTATTTAGAAATTATTGAAAAATATAACAAAAACATATAGACTTGAACATAAAAATAATTAACAAAAAATCTTATCCCATTCAACTGAGACCGTGTCTAAGTAAAGCGCTTTAAGCTTAAATTTAATATTTTTTACACTAATTTTGCTTACAATTATTGGGTCCAGTTGTAAGCTGTAAGGTTGTTTTCGCTCCATAAGCATTAGTTGCCCTTGATATAGCTAGTTTGTTTTTGATTTTTTGTCGCGTCTGGATGTTGTGAGTTATGTTATGTTTTTGAAGATTGTCATCAAAGAAATTTTCTTTTAGAATGTAGTAGTTGACTTTAAGTGTGATCGGAAGTACTTTACAATATTTAAATAATTTTTAACATTTTTTTTATGTTGTACTTTAATATTGGTTGGCACAATGTTTTTCAGGATTCTGGTTTGTAGGTTTTGATTTTTACTTAGGTAAGTTTTGTAGGTTCTTCCGTAGCTGGTTATGCTGTAATTAATAATGGGATATAATTAATCTTGCGAACAAAAAATATGTTGGCGACTGCACATGAGCATACTGTATTACTAATTTTGGAAGCAATACGTTACTTAACTGGCGAAAGTACTCGGGTGACAAACAATTAAAAATCGTCAGATAAAAAATGAAGTGGACATGCGAACAAAGTTCGTAACGAACTTTGTTCGCATGTCCACTTCCTGAGGATTCCCCGGGTTCGGGGCGAAACGCGCGTCGAGTTTTGCAACTTGCATGGTGGTGTAGGGCCTTGCATGATATTGCTGACATTGTTGCTTGTATGGTGGTGGTGTTTGCACGATCTTGTGTCTGAGTGTACGCATAAGCAGTGTGGGAGGAGAGTTTACGCATGCTTATGCGTGCACTCACACATCTGCTTGTAGGTTTAGGATATTTTTTCGCGGGATATTGCTAGATATAATATTAATTAATGTAATTCTCAGACTAAAGAAACCCTATTCTTTAGTCTGAGATGTAATTAATATGCTATGGATTTCTGAAAAGTAAAGCCTGGATCTATTAACTACCTATCTGTTTTTTTATTTTTTTCAAATGACTATCTCAATATTACCAGAATATGTAAGGGAATGTTACAAGTAAATTTAATACCTATTATTTATTAAATTATGAAAGAATGAGAAATACTAACGTCGTAAAAACTTTATTGAGATGTAGCCTTAGGAGCGTTATGGAGCGAGGACTTAGAAAAATTTTCGATACATGCATGCAACATGCATGAACGGGACAAACGTCCCTCTCGGCTCTTCGCATTTATCTCGCTCGGCTCGGATTTGCCTCTGCGTAAGGTACATCAGAAAATATCCTTTAACAGTTTATAATATAGTTGATTTTTGTAAGTACAAAATTTCGGAGTTTTTGTTCATGTTTATCTACTAACTCCATGGTCCAGCTTACAAATCCAAGGCACGGTCTTGAAGCGGATTAGTAGGATTTTTGTATAAAGAATAATGTTTGACATAAAACACTATGATGCCATTACTTATCGGTATAAGTAATGGCATCCGGTAAACAATGGCAAACCGGTATAAGTACCGGTGCTGAATTTTCAGTCTGGACCGTGAATACGGCCCTTTACGGACGCGTCCGAAAGTGTTTTTGGCTTCAGCCATTTGTCATTTGACAAATCTGTTCGAAAAAAAAATATTGAAATGTCAACAAAAGAAGAAGAATAAGTCGGACAATATTTACTGTTTTTTATAAATAACTAAATTTCTAATACAGTTTACTAAACTGTGTTTAAATAATAATTTAATTAATTTAATAAATCAAAGTAATAATTAACTCCTTATATCATGACTTACATAGATGCGAAAAAATCACATTGATAAAGTATAAATAAATAATAATCATGGATGTTGGTAGTGAAAACATTGATTTTGTGAAATTAATAAATTTAAAAGGCAACGTCGATAATATTACCCCTCACAAAATAGCAGTAGTTGCGTTTATCCGTGAGTATGGGCTCTTGAAAATGGAAGGTATGTTAAATGAAATATACAACACCTAAGTTTATTAAAAAGCCACAGCTTCCGATTTCGTTGATTCACATCACTGTTCTAAATATTTCAGCAAAGGATATGATTGATCGCGCAATGGCTCCAAAGTATAGAAAAGATTTTTGTATACTGGCATTAAAACTAATTCAGGTAAGTCTACAAGCATTGCCACATGCATTACACTAAAGGGCGTCAGAGACGGCGAATATACTATAATATACTAAGATTTTAAAGCATAAAGAATAAGAAAACTTCAGGCCTCATTCTAGGAAACTTAAAAATACTTTTTCAACAGATTACATACATTACCATATTGTATTTTACTGAATAAGTTATTATTATTATTATACCCAGTTACCAAACCTCTCTGCTCTGTTTAGTTTTCAGTGTTAACTCCTCATTATCAAGATAGTAAAAAGATGATGATGATGATGATATATTATCATTTTATTTCTATCTGACATTACGTAATTATCAAATTAATTTCACATTTATTGTGATGATATTGTCAGTTTCTATATTTACTTGTGTTATAAATTTGAATAATGAACGAGTAACTTGAGTTTAATTATTTTATTATGTTTCAGTGCCCTGATATGGAATTCAAGGAGTTGGAGTCATTGTTGACAGATGGCCGTTACAATTTGTTGGATGTGCATTTAGAAAACTTTTGTGTCCGTCTAAAAAATATTTACTTTAACGGTATAAATGCATTGATGGATTGTGTCACAAGTTCAATTGACAAACTAATGATTCAACAAGTAGAGACAATTCCCTGTATTATAACCAAGTCTAGCGTTTTAGGTAAGCTTTTAATAAATTTCTCTACTGAGAAGATAAAATATGGTAAAATGTCCTTTAACAATTATTGTCTCATAGCAATAGAAAGCTCACTGGTGTTATGTTATTCAACTTTCAGGGTTATATTTGAGGAGAATCCTTTTGTATTTGGATAAGCTCACATTTGTTCAAGTTGTGTCCCTGTACAAGTCATTTTGTGTATATTATCAGAAGGGACGACCGGGGTTAATGATGAGGTCATTGAGTAAAGAGGTATGACATACAAAATACAATATGGTATTTTCCTGTATTTTTTTTTACATAAATGAATAGTGCTCTGAAAAATTAGACAGTACAAAAGGAATAGTATACTACAAATAAAAAAATCAATGATATTGCTGATTGTTTCAATCACTTGTGAGTCTTTTGAAAGCGCCCCATATAAAAGTCGTACTAGTAAGTGACATCACACGCTAGTATACTATTTATGCGCGTTTATGTTGATACACACCAATCTTTATGTAGTTTATGTAAGTAAACTAATTATGTAGGTTTTTACACTAATGTTGTAAAAAATATTTCTTGTTTATTTTATAAGTTATATATTATTATTGTATGTTGTAATACCTAATTATTTTTAATTTATTTAAAAAAAAACAATTTTTACATGTCAAATGGGCCAAAATACATTTTGACCCGAGCATAAAATTTTCGTTATTTTCTTATATTTAAAGTAATCAAATTTTTTTTTCGATTTATAATATACACACTTCTGCAGCGATAGTTTTAACGAGTTAACTATATTTGTGGCAAATAATATATCACGGTGTCGAAAAATTAGACCAGCGTTACTTTTTTACAAATTTAAGATCTTTATTAAAATTCTTCGATAAGACTCACTAACATGTCAGTTTTAAACTGTAACACTTATATTAACTTATATTAACCCAAATACCCAATTGTACCCATACAAATATTACTAGGAAAAATATTTAAATGCTCTTTTTAAAAGATTATATATTATATATATACATCATTTCATATATATAATGTCATAATAAATCTCAACTCTTTTAAATGTACCTACTATTTGTATGAACCACCTTATTATAGACATTTTAAAACTTGGTTTTGAATCCTTTATGAAAAGAAATCCTTAATAAAAGTCTACTATTTTAATTCTGCTGGTATCTATACAAATAAATAAAATTAAAGTGTCTGTTTGTAATTTCAAATTAATAGCTTTGCACTTAATGCATATGAATGTATATAAATACAGTATTTACAATAAAATATCAATTTTTAAAATTTTTGTCTGTTCGTTCCCGCTAATCTCTGAAACAGCTAAACCGATTTTCACAGGACTTTCACTGGCAGATAGCTAATGTTATAAGGAAATACTTAAGCTACTTTCATATCAGGGTTTCTTTAAATAAATAGGGTTCCATTAGTTCTATGCAAGCAAAGTTACGGGCACCAGCCTGTTAGTAATGTATAAATTTAATATGTATGCCAAATGTCAATGTTTATTTTTACCTACCTAAAGAGGTGTTAAAATTATTTCAGAAGCTGAATAATGTGGAATCTCAAACTTCATTCAATGTATCTCAATTACTACCAGAAGAATCAAAAACACAGGACCTTGTATTAAGAATGAATATTGTTGATAGAGATTTGTAAGTTATAAAAATAGTTGTGCTCTTAATTTTTGTTTCTATTTGTTACAAAAACAATTGTGTGCTTACACAATTTTTACAATTGTTTATTTTTAAATAAAAGTTAAATTTACAATGTTAATATTTTGTATGCACATATTATAAAATGTCTGTAAAAAACTTTTGTTAAAGTAATTGGCATAATCTAACAGTGAAATAATGTTTATTTGTAGTTGCTTAGTAACAAGAACGATTTATTAAACAATAATAATAAATATAGATGGTTGTTTTCAGTTTAGAAGAATGTCAATGGTCTAGAAAACAGGCAGAGCTGTTCACTGCACAGCAGGCAAATCTGTTACAAATTAATGAACGGAAAGCTTTACCCCCTAAACAGCTACAAAAAACAATTATGCAAATAATAAATGACATACCCGAATATCCCGATATAGTAAGTTGCACACAAAAATTGAATGATTGATTGTTTTTCAAGTAAAACTACTTTACGCACGCTTGACTTGCAGAGTAAGCTGGTGAATGCGTGACGCTGCTCGGGTTCGCTGGGTGCGGTGCCGCGATGGTTGCGGACGGCGAGCTTCCTCTTCTTTTTTCTCTCCACTAGTATGACGCTATCCTCATCGCACCTCCTGCTCTCGTCCTTGACAGTTCGAGGAGTGAGCCTTGCGGCTCTCCTTTACCCCATTTGTCTTATCCCGCGGGAGTACGGTGGGACCAGCGGTTACACTGGAAAAATTTTTCGGAGTCGCTGGTGTTACTCGCTTTCGGCTCGACCGCAAGCGGCGAGCGGGCGGCGGCGGTTGTGGACCCGTATATAAGTTAGTGAAGATGAAAAGAGAGAGAGTTACGTTACGTACATTACTGTAGGAGCAACTGCAAGAGAGAGCACACTTTTTTCTCTCTTTGTCTCATAGCAAGTGCATGAAATATATATATATATATATATATATATATATATATATATATATATATATATATATATATATATATTTATATATATCTCAGTCAGTAGTTCGATTGCGAGTTTTACTTTAGTCGTGTGGTCTAAAGCACACTCGTTTTTTTTTTGTACATTTTTTACATACGCACTTATTTTACATTTCAGCATTTTCTTAGTTTTCTCAACTGCATCCGCATGAAAGAATTTTGTGGGGCTCAAGACTCGCTGTACAACTGTTTCGACCGGGCCGTGTTCAATATATGCGGCACGGGAAATTCCAGCAATGATCGAAATAAAAACTTTAGATATGCCGCATTGAATAGAGCGGCTATGCACACACATTTCGGACATACGTAAGATTTATAAAAACTCTAAATAACAGAAATAATAAAATTATCGATAAAATATTTGCCTGAGCCTGTTAAAAATAATATAAAATACTTTAATACGAGGGCGGCACTGAAAATTTCGGGAATCAAGGAAGTGACACAACATTACTATTTAAAAATGTATTTATTGCTTTTCGAAGTATTCTCCGCGAAATTTGACACATTTTTCCATACGATGGAACCAATCATTGAAGCAACCATTCCATTCGGAAGTTGGGGTCTCCAAAATGGCCGTTTTGTAGGCGTCCACAGCTTCTTCAGGTGATGAAAATCTCTGACCACGCAATTTATTCTTTATTTTAGGGAAAGTATAGAAATCATTAGGGCTTAGGTCGGGGCTGTACGGCGGATGGTCTAATAATTCTATGATTTCTTGCTCTAAAAACTCTTTTGTTCTGTGCGCGGTGTGAGAACTCGCATTGTCGTGATGGAGGATGATACGGCGGTTGCAGTTCTCTTTACGGAGTTCAGAAACGACCTGTGGCAAACAAATGTTAGCATACCATTCTGCATTAACCGTTCTTTGTCCCTCAAGAGGAATAGTCGCAACATGGCCGGTTTTGGAGACAAACGTGGCCATCATTTTTTTTTATCACTCCGTGAACGAACAATTTTTGTTGGCTTTAACTCATTTTCGAACACCCAAACTCGTGACTGGTTTTTTGTTTCGGGTTCGTACGCGTATATCCAGGATTCGTCACCTGATACAGCATTTGAGGATCCTGCGTGGAATCTTTCGAGAGTTCTGACGCACCAAGTAACGCGAGCCGCTTTTTGCTCTTCACAGAGCAAATGCGGTATCCATCGGGAAAACAACTTTTTTACACCTAATTGTTCATTCAAGATTATTTGTATTTGACTCATGCCAATGTCTAAAGTTGCCTGAATTTCGCGGTATGTCACATGTCGATCTTCCTCAATCAGCTTACGCACAGCATCAACGTTTTCTTGGGTGACTGCAGTTTTTGGACGACCTTGACGGGGATCATCACTGAGCTTGGCACGTCCACGTTGAAATTCAGCAAACCAGCAATAAATTGTGGTTTTGGATGGGGCTTCATCACCAAATGCAGAAATCATCCGGTCAACACACTGTTTTTGTGTTAAACCACTTCGAAAGTCATAATAAATCATCGCTCTAGAATTTTCTCGAGTCAATTCCATTTTCTCAACGACTAAACAAGTTTGACAAGACCTTGTGACAAGACCGAGAATCTTTTTTTAAATAAATAAACGGTATTCGATTTTTAAAACCAAGGAGTTTTAAATGAAAAAGATTTTAATATTACAGGAACAGTGGAAATATTCCATTCCCGATACTTTTAGTGCAGCCTATGTAAAAGCAAGAGAAAATTTTATCATGCAATTTCAAAAATTATAAATTGCAAATTTTGTGATATGTAACACTTATACTAAGACATTTAATGACAGGTCGACGGCAATGGAGGGCGTACGTGAGGCACTGTCGACGGCGCAAGAGGCCGCGGACGGCGCGTGCCTGGCGCACGCGGCGGCGTGGGGCGCGCTGGCGGGAGGGCGTGCACGCCGTGCTGCGCTGCTGGCCCGCGTGCCGCGCCCGCCGCGCGCTGCCGCCGCCGCCGCGCAGCTCATGGCGCAGCACGCCGCCGTCAACGCCGCGCGACCCGCCGAAGTGTTTCAGGTCCGTGTACATTGACAACAAGTTACGTGTACGTGACAACAATCATTAAACAAAGCGTTTGCTCGTTCGACATGGACTTATTGTTTTAAGTAACATATTAATATTTAATACCTATCTACGTACAATGACGCCATGTAAAGAGAGCGAGAATTATGTGAATACATCGTTTTCTTCCTACGATATCTAATAAAACGATATTTTAAACAGATTATAAACAAAGGAGACTCCATCAACTATCTGCATTCGATGACCGATCTGACGATGGCCGGCCTGGCTAACACCGCCGCTCTTTGGGCCCTGTACGGAAAGACAGAAATGGCGTCATTAAACTGCCAACTTCTTCTCAATCTTAATACGAGTAAGTGGGACTGAGGTATTTTTGTGTCGACGTAGAAGCCATTAAAAAGCGATATTTATATCCTGTAGGCAAATGACCGGCACCAAAACTAGTAAAGTAACGATTCTTTGTTATTTCGTATACATAATAATTATTTATTGTTCATAATTAGTTACACCCAATACTGAGTATGCAATTTAATTTACATAAACATAAGAGTGTCGTGTCGGCGGCGGTCACGCGTGGTCGTGGGGCGGGGCGACGGCGTGCGCGCGCGCTGGCGCAGCGTGCGCGGCACAGTGGCGCGGACGAGGCGCGCTGGCGGCGGCGCTGGCGGCACCCCGCGCCGAGCCCGCGCTGCGCCGTGCTGCCGCCGCGCACCACGCTGATGCTGCGTTGCGGACTGGTGTGTAATATATCTGTATATAAATCTTCTGTGCGTGTTTGTAATTGAACTCCTTCTCAACAGCTGAACCGATTTCGATTAAATTTTTTGTGTGTGTTCAAATGAATTTGAGAATGATTTAGATTTACAATTTGGTCCACAGGATGATCAATCAAAAAGTTAGAAATGTTTGTATTTAAGACGTGTGTACAGGACGTCTGTCGGGTCCGCTAGTTTAATTTAAAATCGTACATTAAATGTACGGTAGCGAAACAAAAAATAATATAAGAGTTAGGAGGAGTCTATTATTGAACTGAGATTGAGATTGAACATGTAAACTGTATTTATTCTTTTTTTTTTAAGTATACGTAATTTTAAAGTTATTATTACTAATGGCAGGAAAATGGGAAGAAGCTGATCAATGCATTCGACAGTTAGCCTCGTTTGATAGATGGGAGAGTCAGCTGCTGAAGGCCGAGATGTACTTTTTGAAAGGAGATGCGACGGACGCCCTCGAGGTTCTACACGACGTGCTCGACTTCTGCAAGACTGAAGACGATAGCCTGCATTATATGGCGATTCGGATCAGAGCCATGATCATGATGTCAGAAGTACAGCACACATTCAGTAACATTAGGTCCACTAATATAATGCTACTGAACGAAGCGCTGTCCTTGGCAAAGAAGTATAACTTGCATTATTTGGCAGCCACGGCCGAAATGCATATCGCTAACGTACAGCTTCATATGGGTGGTACGAAAAATTCTTTACTGCTCGTACGAAAAGTGTTGCCCATAATTATGGAGCACGGAAGCGCGTACGATTCAGCGAGAGGTGAGGATTTTAGGTTTTTCAGCCTACTTAGTTGTCGACTTGGTTGACAGCTTACCTGTTTGGTTTACTAAAAAAACGGGCGGCCCCAGTAAGCTGGTAGATGAACCTAGATGTCATCTACATCTATGTACATCTAGTAGGTGTAGGCTGTTATCTGGCTGTAGGTGTAGTTATTTATTTATTCCAGTCATAGATAAGACAGAACAACGTGTGTCGGCTCAGCAGCTAATTACTATAATAATATAAGTAATATGGGTCCATGTCATCTTAACAAAGAAAAAATATGCTAAGGGATAATATAATACAACAAAACATAAACATAATATAATATATTATGTTTATGTTTTGAAATACTATTAATAATTTCCAGCGCTCCTGTTGCACACAAAGTGCCGCATAGCAACAGCGCCGCCCGCGGGTGACGCTCGAGTTCAAGTTCTACAGACTTGTTGTAACTCACTAGATAATGTTAAAGAGAACTTCAATAAAATCGGAGCGCAGGCACGATTGTTGCACACTTGGTATTTACAGGTAATTTCTACTTTTGATTGATTTATAATTCCATTGATAATAGCAAGTTTTTGAGACTTGATTGAGAATCCACTTTGAATTTAAGATACATCATAATACATCATAGAGTCCGGGTTTTCATAAATAATGTAGTACATAGTTAAATTTTAATGTTAAATTTAGTTTTATGTATTAGTTAAATGGTAAACATGTGTATACTTGCTTTTTTCCGCGGCTCCGCCCGCATAAATATAGTATCGAGTATCCCACGGGAATACTGTACATTTTCGAGATAAAAAGTAGTCTATATTTTAATCTACTTAGAGACTAAACTACTACCAAACCAATTTTCATCGAAATCCGAGTGGTTTTGCTTAAAAGAGTAACAAACATCCACCTATCCATACATCCATCCATCCTCACATCCATCCATCCTCACATCCATCCATCCTCACAAACTTTCACATTTATAATAGTAGTAGCCAGTAGGATTCTTTTTGTGAAGGTTGGAAGATCAGAAAATTGTTTTGGCAAACTAATAATAAAAAATTGTGTAAAGTAATTACTGACTTGAATTTTTTAGGCTCACCTATACCATGATATTGGCAATGTAATAGCAAGAAACCAATGCGCGTGGATGTACCGGCAAATTGAATCGCAGATTTCTGTTGAGTCATCAAATATGCTACTAGTAATGTATTAATTGTTAGATTATTCATTTAATGAAATAAAGTGGTAAAAAAAATAAAAATGTTTCACTTAACATACATACTCTGTTTAATAAATTTTGTCATTTAACAGAGCTTTTTGAATAATTTCAGACATAGTTTCTTTGATATCTCTTGTTAAAACTTCCGCTACTAACACCTTCGTGTCACTTTGTATTTCCGATTGTACGTAAGCATTTTCGCCTAATATGGGAGTATCATTCCAACAGTGCCCCAGTGACCCTTGCGACTTACAAATTCTGCCCAGTTGTAGTAGCAGCGAAGTTATATCTTCTAGTAAAGATGGGAAAGCTGTGCATATTCTTACAAGAGATTTGAGCACAGGTTGGAAAAGTTCCAAACGCATATCACTAGGAAGTACTGATAGTAATGTAGAAAGTGTATTCACACACAGTCTAGCTATAGACATGGCCTTGGGTAAAGCATACTGAATAGATAGATGTGACACTAGATCTACTGCAAATATTTGTTTCTCTAGCGAAGCTTGGCTGAGCAGTTCTGGAATGAAATCTAAACAAATATGCATCGACGGTATTCCCTGAACAGTAACAGAAAGTAGTTCCCTGGGATACCCCTGAAAGTGAACTAGTTTTGCAAGGGAGGGTTCTGAAATAAATATCTGATGCAAAAATGAACAAATGATGCTTCTCACTTCCCGCAGGGACCACATAAGTTCCGGCTTAGATTGGTCTTCCTCGGTTTCTAAACAAGCTTCTAAAAGTATCTGCAGAGCGGCGCTCTCTTGGGCAGCAACCAGTGCATTCTTTAGTTCCTCTCTTTCTGCATCAGAGGTCAGCTGTCCACTTTTTTCTAGAAGTGGTTTATCCAGCAAATGGCGACTCAATTGACTTCTAGAGGCAGCTAGACTCGCTTCTAGAATTCTAAGTATTATTTTTAATATGGGACCACATCTGAAAACGCGTACGTCACACCTTAATACTTGCAGTGGATCTACCAAAACATTTTCTTGCGTTACAGTTACGTTTTTTGCATTTCCGTTGTTAATATCGAGTAGAGCATTTATAGTCATAATCCATAGACACCGTGGAAGTACAGTATTGAGCCGAAGCCAAACTTCGCGATATAGTTCTTGTATATGCCTCGGAACTTGTTCACCCAGGACACTTCTGATATATTTAACTGTTATTTCTGCGAATGGCCATATATCGGTGGGGTTTTTACTGAGCATGGCCTTTAATACTTTTCCAGTTCTGTAAGGATTATCTTCAATACACTGAAAGGCTTCATTTATTGAAGTATCGGATAGGATAATGTCTACTCGTTGGCGACAAGAATCGCCGAATACTTGGTCATCCATCCAGTCGTCGACGAGTGACAACTGCGGGAAATGCGTAGCCAGAAGACGAAGCAGAGGACTGAAAAGTCCACCGTAGCTCATTTGATCTTTTTGCGCTTGATGTAAAAGATACTTTATAGGCAATTCAGAAAGAAATGCAGTTGAGTAGCTTTTAATTTTCCTGCCATTTGCAATGAGTGTTGCGGCATTATTTAATCTTACATCTTCATAGAGTAATAGGTAATATATTAGTAACAATTGAGAAGCTAGTGTTGGCTTTTCTATGTTCATCTCGATCGATTCGCCATCAACATCCATTGGACTAAATTCTTTTAATTTATTTTTGGAGTCAAAATTGACGCCGAAAATGGAATTCCTGAAGACGCGTCGGATCTCTTCTTCTGTAATAGGTTGATTGAAATATTCATTTGTCGCCTTGTTGTTAGTAACGAGTATGGAGTTTACATAAACCTCTACAAGAGCAGGCATGACAGGATGTAGAGGCGCTATGCAATTACAGATTTGACGGTAAATCCATTTTTTTATCGGAACTTTATGTTTAGAAAATGCTCTGGACTTGAGTAATTGATGAATGCAATGTACAGGAAGGTAGCCATTGATATTGCTGTTTAGATTTGCAGTTACGGGAACTTTAACTGCGTGAGCAGTGACAACCTGTAAACATTCACGACAAATTAATAATAATTCAAATTATTTCTAAATGGACAACCTGACCATCCAGCAAGCAAGTTCAGCACCTTGTCAATAGTGTCAATTTGAAGTGGACTACTATACAAAAAAATTTAAATGATTGACACTAATGACGGCCTTAAGTAATGGCGCTGCATTTGCAGGCTGGATGGTCAGGATGACCCTTTAAACTAAATGCACATAGAATAATTATAGTATTATTAAATTAGTACCTGCTCAGTGAATATTTCTTGTGTGAAGGCTTGCTTGATGCGCGCCAAACCGTTGGGTCGTACGGGAACGCGCATTCCCAATGTAGCACAGACCAGCTCTCCAACAGCAGCTAGCTGTCCGGAGTGGAAGTGGATGGCGATCAGCAACAACATCTCTCCAAAAGACGCAGTCACACCGGAGTTACTAAAAATAAACTTATTAATAATATGGTGTTTACGTTTTATTAAATTCTATAATATAAAAATAATTGTCAGGCACGATTATTTTTATATTGATGAGGGGAAAATAAATGGCGTTTATTATGTAACTACACTGCTTTAATTTTTTTTAATGAGGCAAACTATTTTTATAAAATCAGGTTTTATTTATGATATTTGTAAAAGCCTCTATAACTAGAGCTACAATATAAAATATTGTATAAGAAGTTGATGTTTATTTAATAAAAATGTACTAAATAAAATAATAATAATAGAAAGATTTAAAAATACCTTTCAAAATATGCTTCTTCTTTGACAAGCCACTGCACCCATTCAATTGCTTTCTTTTCGTGGTCTGGTGCAGCTGTAAAAATATTACAGTAAGTAAAATATGTACAATCCGTATTAAATATTTAATATAACACATTGACTTACTCATAAGTGATGGACAAGCAAGTATCATACACAGACTAAGAGATACAAATCGAACACCGGCTGGTGTTGGTGGAGGCTTCAGAGTTACAAGCCTAAGAAGACCAGAAACTTCATCATCTTGGAACTTGATTCCTGCAATGCCTCTAAATGCACAATACAGCCTCAACAATGCAGAGGCGTCGACCCCCGCCGTAGACTCCTTAAGTCTACTTAGAAGTTCTTGTCGTAACTTCAGTAAGGCTGCATGCCCATCTCCCTTTCCTCGTTTATGCGAATTTCGTAGGAAAGTAGCAAACCATGATCTAATACCTTGGTCAGAGCCTAATAACAAACTGGATATGAAAAACACCTGTAACAATAAATAAATAACGATCAAACTCCTAAGACATAGTTTAATTGAAAGTTTAAAAGTTTATAAGCATTTATGGCTAAAGATCATTTACCAAATCATCTTGATGATGTGTCAAAGTAAGGCTGATGACCAGAGATGGCAAATGAGATGCTGACACTGCTTTTGCCCTCACAGAAGCAGAAATGTAAGGACAGGCCGCGCATAGTGTCATTAAAGTTTTTGCTCGAATGCCACCTTCCTCACTTCTTTCAGCATTCAGAACAAGAGACTCTGCCACTGAAAATGTTATCTTATTATACATTTTTAACTGCAAAACAATGTGTTTAATAAAAAGTACCTGGGAGACCGAGCTTTGCTAGGTGTTTTAGTAGAACAATAAAATTTAGTAGAAAAAAAAAAATAAATAAATAAATAAAGAAAAAGGAATAATAAGAATCACAAAAATATTTATTTTACCGGGATTCGAACCCACCACATTCCGAATTTCCAAACAATGCAAAAATTATACGAAGGTACACATACCAAGCTGCCAATAAGTCATATGAGAGTAGAAATTATTGATATATTGTTGCACGATGAAATAAAAAAAAAACCTATTGCTTAAAAATGTGCAGTTTCTTTCAGTTTCTAGGGATAAGACCTAGAAACTAGATCGATTTTTCTCCCCCAAACCCCCTGCATACAAAATTTCATGGTAATACTTGTAGCCGTTGTTGAGATACTGATTATATATATACGAGATCATTTAAAGTAAAAGAATATTTAAGTTCATACAATAATAAACATAATTTCTTTTTATACAATACTAGCAATGAAAAATACAGTTACAGTAAAGACTCGAAATATCCAGACTAATTATTGTCTATGGGCATTTGGATAATCAAAAAATTCGAAAAACTGTTTCTGCACATAATTTTGCATAAACATACTATAATATTTGGTAGGGTTGGTATATAAATATAACTCCCTACCAGAACTAGCTGGTATTGTTGCAACCAGTTTTGCTACACAGGAGTTATTTTCTAGTGCCTAAGTGTGTGCGCAGTACACAAGAGTACTTTTTACACACCCTAACATGGATCCTTTTACTTGTCAGAAAATGATGATTTAATGCGGGGATCAAACCCATGACATCCATGCCATCAAGTCTAAACCACTGGACCACTGTGGAGGCATCAAATAATATTGCTGTGTCTTCCAGGACCTGACAATGGTGCTGAGAGGTAGCAATAGGAACTACAGAACTAAACAATATTGGGCTTGTACGTTCAACTTGAAAATATAATGTTATATGATCACGGTAGTGGTAGTTCTGATAATCATGAATCCAGATAATTCTGGAATGCAGATAAATCCGTAGTTAAGCTGTAAGTTACAACAAACCTTCTTGTAAAGTATCAGGCATATTGGCTACAACCCAAGAAATAATAACAGGGCCTTTATTCACATGTAAAAGCACTTCCACAATATCACATATATTCAGCAAGTTCGGAAGTTCTGCAAGGCTAATACAAATCACATCTGTAATCTCCTCCAAATATACATCATTGTCAAACAATTCTGATGGTTTGATAATATTGTCGGCATTTGTTGTTCTGTTTTGATTGTACTCTGCAAGCTGAGCTTGCATTTGCAACAGTTCTGATAATACTAAACGGACCCGTCTTGCTGAATCAGATTGTTCGAAATCGTTGGCTATTCCATTGACAACATTCTGAATTAAAAACGATTCTGTACATTGCGATCCACTTTTCTGGCTGAAATCGTAAAAAATAAAGTTTCAAACAATTTCATAAGATAATATACATCAATATAGATCGTAATTTAATATCTTACCGAATTTGTTGTTCTTTCTTCAAATCGACTTCAAGAGCATGGAATTCAATAGATAGTAATGATACTATAAAGTTAACAAGATCTATTCCAGACAACAACGTAAGGATATCTTTTTTTGCTTCCGCACAGTATCCAGTTATGTCTAAAGGGGCTATGAGTGCCATTCGAACGAGACAAGGTATAATTGGGCGTATTTCATCAGGAGAACATTTTGTAAGTGTTTCAATATCCACATCTTTTAACGCTTTGAAGACATGAGGCTGAACCGGCTTCATGAACACGTAATCCATGTTTACTTGTTCTTCAATAATTTCTACTAATATCTTCACGTAATGTTTTACTATTCATTTTGGAGTGCATAACATGTTCATTATTGAAATGATGGGCAACTTTCATAGCAAAATCAATCCAAATCAGAACAAGCCATAGATGAACAAGCGTCTAGCTGACAGCTGTCAATTGTCAAAGTGACAGATGACCATAGAATAGAGTAATAATTTTATTCAGTTTTGCGCTTAGGTTTTGCGACTCAGCCGATAGTTCAGAAACTTGTGTGTGTAATGCATTGATTCGTAGTCAATTGGATTACGGGTCTTATCTACTAGAACCGTGTAATAAAATGAATTTGAAAATGTTT
Source organism: Phengaris arion (assembly GCA_963565745.1). Classification (NCBI taxonomy): domain Eukaryota; kingdom Metazoa; phylum Arthropoda; class Insecta; order Lepidoptera; family Lycaenidae; genus Phengaris; species Phengaris arion. The sequence continues at coordinate 32,186,324 of OY751432.1, read as the reverse complement.
GATAAACTTCAGGCAAAATGTTTACGGTTAAATATAGGTGCAATGAAATCGTCCCCAATTAATGCACTTCAGGTAGAGTGTGTGGAGCCTCCTTTGGCTCTTCGTCGACAGTATTTATCTGATAGGTTTATGTTTAAAGCTTATCAGTGGACCTCTCACCCTTTTATTAATAAACTTTCTTCTCTACTACAACTTTCATCTACTAAGTATTGGACACATAAAAGTTGATGTTCCCGGGTTTTCGGCGACACTCTTGTTTACAGCAGCGATGTTTTCGAAAGACCGACCGGTACGCCGACGCACAGGAGACTTGCCTTCCATAATCGACCCAGCTTCCTCAAATTTATTGATCACTCTTCGAATTGTTGACACATTTGGTGCAATTTCACGACCGAAAATTACGCGAAGTTTGCGAGCGGTTTCAGCGTAGCTTTCCCCATTTTTGTAATGGGTTTTCACAATGATAACGCGTTGTTCTTTTGTGTAACGCTCCATATTTAATAATCGGAACAATCATAGATGACAGCTGTCAAGTTTCAGAGCTGCCACTTGCTCAGAAAAAAAAATGTCGCCAAATTTATATCGGGCACTCTTATTGGGACAGCCTTTACATACCATCGGACACGTTTTGAAAAACGACGACGAAGCAGATTTAGTTCGACACTATAGCAGTTAAATTTAAGATTTTACCAACCGATTTATAACTAAGTAGTGTGCGTTTAATTATGCATTAATAGCGAAAATTATTAATGGATAATTAAACGCCTTTAATGCCGACTGCCGAAGAAGGTAGGTTGGATTTGCAGGCTGGACTGTCAGTATGACGCTTTATACAAAGCACAAAAAGAATAAAAAAGTTCAATTGGAAGCCTTACTGCTGAAGAAGTTTCTTCCAGGACTCCATATAAAATAGAAACTAAAAAGTAAGCGGTAAGGTAGTAATAAAAACAAATAGATTTCCACATTATATATATTAATAACAAGTTGTATCCGACAGATGGTGATCTGTGCTAACAATCATACTTGTAAGTATGAGTACAGTTTCACAAACAACTACAGCTACTACCTACACCAGCTCTAAAACCTACACCTACAACCTACGCCTACTACCTACCTATACAACCTACAGGTGATGTGTGAAACTGAGGGTTGAAGATAATTACAGTACTAATATCGCAATTAAACAATGGAGCTTGGTGTTAGAAGGGTGAAAAATTATGGACTGAGATTCCAGACCCACCAGACCCTCCTTAAATTTTCACTGATAAAATGTATGTCAAATATGACAAAATTGTACTAACTTTTCTTACAGCCTTTGAAATTATTCTAATGTATATTATAGTAGAATGATGACATTTGAATACTAAATACAAGTAAAGTGAGTACAATTATTTGTACCTTTGGCGCTCTGTACCTAAGAATTGGCCCACCGCACAATCTATACAAACGTTCATTGTACACAAAATAATACTTATATATGACATACATTTTACTCTCCCTGACCCTCTACCCCCCCTCCACCTTAATACGAAATTTTTTTCGCCTTTTTAGCTTGACCCTGGCTTAACAGACAATTCGAGCATTTGTTTTGTTTTCTAAATACATACTTACATATTGGAATACTGTAGTAGTGATGATAGTGATATTGAATTAATTTAAATGATCATAGATTGAGATGAAGACAGTGATTTGGTATCACTGTCTTCGATATCATACAAAAGGAATATAAACTACGTGTGAATTATATGACGAAATTAAATGATTATGAATTTTCGTACAGATTTAGGCTGAATAAAAATAGTGCTGTGAATTAGTTACTTGTATTATTACAACCACATTTGGTTGTAACTTCTAAAAAGTAATATTAATCTTTCTCTAAAAAATAATATTAATCAATCTAATTAATCTTTCAATAAAAAGGACTTTATCTAAGTCCTTTTTATGAAAGAAGTCTCCTAGACGCGGCGCGGCGCTGTGATCGCGTGACACAATATTGCCAGCATTTTTATGGGTATTAGAATATATTGATTCTGCTGTTCTGCTTCACAAATCTCCTTTAACATGAGTATCATTTCTCGGGCAGCACTTTTTACAACCTCAGGCATTGTTGTATGTAACAATTTACCAAATTTAGTTCCACTAATTGCCCGGGACATATTGACTTCTCTAGGTATTGACCACTGTCATATTTATCAATTTGAACCGTATTATCAATTTGACAACTGACATTAAGGCTACGTTCCCACGAGCGGTTTTTGTGGTTGTGACAGAAAAACTGCACTGTAAATAGAACTAAAAGCTATTTATGCTATATACTAAAGCTACGCTAACACTTTACTTTTGTATTTTATTTTATTTAAAATGCAATAAAAATGATTTAATTATAGTTGTATTGTTGTTATAATTACCTCTCTAACCGAATAATTGGTCTTAAAAATAAAAATTCGTTAATATTATCCTACGTACAGTTTTTTTTGTATTTTTTTACATTTAAGGCTTGAATATATTGCACTTTTGACGATAATATGTAAAAAACTGAGGTATAATTTTGAATTTCGAACACTTTTTTGTTTCGGAGTGCCACCACATAATAGTACGTAGTATAGTCACATTCCTTTTCACGCGACTCCTAGCGTCAAACTGTTATATTTCACCATTGAATTTGATAAAAAACACGATAACTATAGTAAAAAATCATGCCGAGTTTTGATTCTCAAATTTAAGTACAATATTTACGCTTTTAACTAATAAATACATGAATTGTAAATAATTATATAATTGTTTGAAACATGAATTGTTATGTAATAAAACGTTTCAAGAGGCTTGGATAGGCGAGAGGGAAGGATGCTATCCTTCATTGGACAAGAATAAATAGGTCCTATCTTTGATTATCAAGTTAAAGATAAACAACAGCTTACTGTTTAACGGGGACAGCTATCTTTTTTTAATCTTAGATATTTTTTTGAAAACGGCCGTTAGAGAATTTACGAGTATGTAGGTCTCACTCAGTGAGCGGGGGATAGAAAAATACGCCTACGGCGCCCCTTTTTTCGCGGCACCCCGGGCGGTCGCCCAATTTCACCCCACCCCTAACGCTGTTACTGATGGTAGTCCATGTCATAATGAACTTTGAATGACAACTATAACAGTCTAGATAGTTACTTTCTTAGTTATAAGTAAACATGTTTGTTGAAGAGTTGCCGGAAGGCTTGCAGGAGTTGTATCGGTATAAATGTAAATATAGGCGGCAACTAAAAAAATACACCTTTTGAAATTAATACCTGTAAATAACGTAGGTAATTAGCTAACGTCGCGCGACGCTACTTCTTGTCCGGATAAACTCTTGGAAGTTTTTGTGGCAAGAACATTTTTGTTAAATTGTTATAATATTATTTTTGTGAAATATTGAACAATAAATAAATAAATAAATGTAAAATATTTGTATAACGGTATGGTATAGTGCCCTTCATGCGCGAGACTTACTCGTACTTGTCAGGTTTTTTGAGCATACACTGGTCGCACTCACGGCGGCAAATGATCTTCTCCTATAGAGAGGACGATTTGCCGCCGTGAGTGGATAAATGGATCATAGTAGAGTCGTAGCACTCGTAGCAATATTGCTACGAGTGCTACGACTTTACTATGATCCATTTATAGTTTAGCTCTGTCCGGTACGTCTGTCGGTATGTCTGTCTATTCGTCTGTCTATCCGCCCTTCTAACTTCTCAAATAGGCTACTTGACTCATATTTAATTTCATACATTGAATGAGTATTTCCTTTTATCATAAATTAAAAACTTAAGATAGATAAATAAAGTTGAATTGAAAATATATATTTTGGTTTTTTAATTTCTACTGATGAAAACACCTTGAAGTAACTTCAAGCAAGCATGTGACGACACAAACACACTTAACACATATTATGTAGTAGTGAAACGGAACGTGTTTCTGTAATAAATATGTAAGTAAATAGCTCATGACATCTTTTAAAGTTATTTATGTCAAAACGTCAAACGGAACGCCACGCCGCCATTTTACTATTACGGACTATAGCACAGATTACAAATACTACTACTAAGAGTATGACGTTACAGCACAGATAATCTATCAACCAACATGGCGAACTGTGTTTACGGCGGTTTTTAAAAAGTGTATTTTTAAAATATTTTTTTTGTAGGTTTATAGGTTTCAAAATAATGGAATATTATTCTTTTTTGTGTAATGAAACAATTATGAAGCGTTTAGGACATAAATAAAAACAAGGCCATGTAGCCTATTGTGATTATAAATGGATGAAATTTGGTAAAGTTATAGATTGTGAATAGATCTTTGTTTTTGCGTCATAAAATAATCATGATTTTATATTTTAGGGATCTCCATACATGAATTGGGGATGAAAAATATTTTTTCATTCTACTGTATCGTGGGTATCGACGAATAGGTATTTTTAAATAAAGGCAATGTTTCGTGCATGACGATTTTTACAAAGTCAACCATTTTAGAGTAATAGGCGTCCAAAGTGGTTTATAAGTTGTTCCTCCCTGGCATTTTTATGCTGATAAATCATGCTAAAAAAATTTCAAGAATTCTTTTAAAGTAACTTTAAGATAAACTTATTGCGCGTTGATAGTTACGGAACCCTCATTAGACATGTCCTGACAGGCTTTTGGTTAGGTTAGGATATTCTTACTTTAATTTGACAGATGTTTTAGCAATGATTTCTTAACTGATAGAGGTACGTCATCATAGCCCATCTATGACGTACCTACATTTGACAGCATAAATCTTCATACAAGAAAATGTTACGCCATCTTGATTTCACACGAGTTTTTTTGTTGTACAAAATTTACAAATTTTATGCGGATTGATAACTACGGAGTAAAAATATATTCTTACTCTGATATATCTGCGGAAAGCAAATGTTAAACCTCGACTGCCTCAAACCAGCCCAAAAGTAGAGTCTGAGTCAACCACCCACACCGCCCATGCCTTGCACCCCCTCTGCTAATATGAAACATTAAAAAGATAGTTAGATACTTTTTATTCTATTCAGAACTATTTTCAGTTCTATATTGGGTTAATACAATAGGAATGTAGACTAAAAGAATTTTGACAACAACGATGTTAGACATCATGTTAATAAACAATCTAGAACCTATTTTCGTATATCTTAAAAAATAACGAAGATACAAACAATTTTTTACAATATTATGTAAGAGAGCGATATATCGGCCTGTGACGTCACGAGTTGCACCCGTCATACATTTGTAACTTGTGACGTAAAAACAAGCGGTTGCAATTTGTGACGTAACAAATCGTTTTGCGAGAAAGAGATGAGCAATTTCCTTATATTTTTTAATCGCGTCAATCTAAATACCTATTTCTTTTAGATTTATGTATCTTTAAAAAACAATTTTAAATTTTAATTTATAAAAATGTGATATTCCACACTAGGCAACATCCCTATTAAGCTGAAAATCGAACCTAAGTACAAGCATCAAGTTTTTTAATCGCTGTCGGGTGTTCGATTTTGGCATTATTGTATTAGGCATTAGTGCGGAGTTCTATTTTCAGCGCTGTTATTACTATGTAAGAAAATTTAACGCCTGAATAGCCGGACAGACATTTGATTTGAATTTGCTCTTGCTGCCTCCATCTTATGGTTAATCCGGTAGTGGCGTGCACAGGATTATGACACTGGGTATGCGGCGAAGTACTCGGTCATAAAAACTTTTTCATTTATAGATTTTTAGCATAGCTACAGCCAAGCGACGGATCTCTAAGTCGTCTAAGAAATTATTTAAATCTGAATATCCCGAATCAGTCCAAACTGTACTACAATTACTAAATAATATGCAAGGAAAACAATATAATTTAATCGTGTGTACACAACCACACAGCCAGTTATACGTTTCATAACTTTTAACATCAAATTTTAGAGTTAAATTCTTTTTTTGCTGGTTTAATTGTTGTAACTCGTGTACACACATACCTTTAGACAGAATTTGAATCTTTTCACTGAATGACAATTGTGAGAACTTGTTATTTTTAATTTTTAATAAACACACATTTTCAACGCAAACCTCACAATCAAATAACATTTAAAAAAAATCAACAAACGCACTAGTAAAAGCAAATCACTACAATTATTATAGAAACTCAGTAATAAACTGTTAAATGTACACACTTTCAAATGTTAAAATGAAAAATCTTTTAAGAAAACTATAAATAAACTCTAGCGATTAAATTGTAAACAATGCTTATCACATGAAATATGCAATATGGCCCCCGCGAAACACAAAACGTTTCTTCTATTTAAACAAATAAAACCTTACTAAACAAAAATGCATAATGTGCATACGTGATTTATTAGATTCCCGTCTATTATTTTTACTCGGATTATAGGCAACGAATAATTTCCGACAAGCCAGTTCGGCGGTTTTCGGAAGCGATCGGATAGCCGAACCGAAGCCGAGAGCCATCGCCTGCCGCGGGAGTTACCGCTATATAATCATGTCGATATTCATGGGTGTGTGCGTTTGCGAAGTTTGAAAATTACACATACATGCGATAATATGTCCTGCAGAAGGCAACGGCATGAGATGAGTTGCTATTTATAAAATATTAGGCGTTTTTAAGAAATTATATTTTTTTTATTAATTTATTTACTATTAATTAAAATCAACTAAAACGTACGAACGTTTTATTAAAATATCTGTGAATGACAAGTAAAGCACTGCATTTCTGCCTACAAGGAGCGCACGCCCCTGTAATCCGGTGCTGCTAGTTACTGTCAGTTTTCAGGCTATCGATGTATGGATTGCACCTTACTAGTATTTAAAATGTCAATGAAGTTTACCTTTTGAATCATATGGCTCAAGCACATAAAGGAATATTGAATCTTCATACGACAATCTAAGAGATACATTATTTTATGTGCCTTAAATTTCTAAAGAAATATAAACGACGACTCTTTTCTACATGGTGTTGGTACATCGCCTCACAATGAGGATTTGGTGGGGTCATGTGCCCCTTTTTACCCATAGGACCCAATTATGTTGCATTATTTAAAAACTTAACTATACAGTAAAGACTGAGATAATGAAATACTTACTTTGATGAAAATTATAAAATTGCACGTTTGATACTTCTAGTCTTTACCAAAACATATCCACGAGACGTAAATACCTCGATCATTTCTAATTGAATGACAATAAGAAGTACAAAAGATAAAGTAGTTGTATGTTTCTCATTAAATTTTTAACGAGGCACTCGGTATAGCGCCTGCCGCCTGCCGCCTGCCACCGCCCGCCCAGAGTAGCTCGTGACCTGTGACCTGCATTCGGACGGAGAGATAACGAAATTATAATAGTTCCGATTCAACTGCCAGACTGTGAATCACTCACATATGTAGCGAGCTCAATGAAATTTTAGCTGCTATTTCAGCTCCATCTAATCATTAAAAAGAGTTATACGTGATAAAAACCAATTACAGCAACTCTTGTACAAGCTCAGAAGTAGTGTCCGATCGAAACTGGTTTTTACGACCCAAATCGAAACCGAAAACTAATTTCGGCCACGGTCTTAGTTTCGTCCAAAACCGAAACCGAAACCGAAAACTAATTTCGGCCACGGTCTTAGTTACGGCCGAAGCCGAAACCGAAACCGAAAACTAATTTCGGCCACGGTCTTAGTTTCGGCCAAAACCGGAACCGAAAACTAATTTCGGCCACGGTTTAGTTTCGGCCGAAACCGGAACCGAAAACTAATTTCGGCCACGGTCTTAGTTTCGGCCGAAACCGAAACCGAAACTTCCTTATAAATATATCATATTGTTTTGGGGGAAAAATATAGGAAACGTTAGTACAAGCCAGCCAGCCAGTCTTTTTAGGGTTCCATAGTATTTAAGGAACCCCAATAGTTGGATGACCTCTGTGGCTCAGTGGTTCAGCGCGTTGGTGCTCAAGCCGGGGGTCGCGGGTTCGAATCCCGCCTTGGAACAAAAAGTTTTTCTGTGTTCCTGGGTCATGGATGTGTATTAAGCATGTGTATAATATAACAAAAATCTTAAATATATGCACACAGTATAAAAGTATTCAATATACTTCCCGTTTTCTGGTACCTGTAACACAAATTCTTCGGATATTTAGGACGGGGCCCGATTGACGTGGTGTGAAGCGTCCATAGATAAATATCTATTTATTTATTAGGTTCGGTCAGTCCGTCCATCTGTCTGTCTGTCTGTCTATCCGCCCTTCTAGGTTCTGTAATTATGAACATAAATGGGTGAAATTGAGTATAGTTATATATTGTGTATAGATCTCGGTTTTAGAATCATAAAATAATAATAATTTATATTTTAGGGGTGGCTCTCCGTACATGTGAAGTGGGGACGAAAAATATTATTTCATTCTAACCCATCGTGTGTGGTATCGTTGAATTAGTCATATTATAGTATAGTATTATTAGTATTATTGAATAAGTTAGTGGCGAGAGTGTGGTGAAGAAATGTAAGAGTATGTGGTAGAGTGTGATCCATACTAATACGGCTATAAAACTGAACCTTACGAAAAAATATAAATACTTATAATTGTTTACTGTAGAACAACTATATTATTATGTACGATGTATCTTAAATCCTTTAAGTTTGGCATAACTAATTAACTATCGTTATGCCTAAATTAAATCGCGAAGTAGGTAACGAGAGTAGCATGGCTTTTCCACAGTTATGAGAAAATAGAATATCGCACCTAAAAGTATCATTGAAATGAAATAGTTAGGCACAACGCAAGATAGTCAAACAGCTCGTAAGCCCAATAGCTATTTGCTAAACTACACATGACAATGCGCGAGTTACTGGTTCTTTGAATTATGTATACCAACCGTAAAGCTGTAAATCAAATACTTTCACAAAACGAAAATTTTTACTCTATCTGAAGTAAATGCAATGGAGCTAAATAAATCATGTCCTGTAACAAAATAACTTTATAGAATGTCATCGTCGCTCGATTAAATGGCATTAAAAGCGTCGAACATGACCGATCACAGAGCGAGAACTCCCGACTGCAGTTTCGGTTTCGATCGTAGTTTCGGCAGGTTTCCGACGAAACCGAAACTAAACCGAAACCCGTTCTATTACCGAAACTCGACCGAAACCGAACATTGGGTCGGACACTCGGTCGGACCACAGAAGTAGGTAGTAATAGTCTCGGCTGAGACTGTGAGCTTTCTCAAAACAATATCAACATCTACTTGTAGACATATTGTACCGACATATAAGTACATATATGATGCGTTATCAGATACCAAATTACCTATTTTTTGTTGTTTAGGTACCTAATCAAAATAAAGTGAACTATACTGAAATTATAATATTTTATAAAAAAACTATTTCTTCTTTTCTTATATCTAACCTAACCTAAGTATAGGCATGTCAATTTTCCGTTCCGACACAGGATGGTTCCGTAGCTTTTGCCGAGAGCTACCCCTAAAATATAAAAAAAAAAGATTATTTTATGATGCCAAAACTGAAATCTATATAACACAATCTAATTCCAAAAAAAATATCCAAATTTATGAAGCTATACTATAGCTATGCGGTCGTACAGACAGACAGACAGACAGACATAAGGAAAAAAAGACAGACAGATATGTGTGGATTTAGGTCGGAGTTATTTTTTTATTCCAGTTCTTAGTTAAGACAGAACAACGTGTGTCGGGACAACTAGTAGTAATAATATTTATAAAGCTATAGTTTGTTTGATGATGTAGCTGTGTCTTGGAAGTATTTCGTGGAAAAATTAATAGTGGCACCTAACATGCAAAAATACAAAAAAAAATGTTAATCTTACTAAGCTTATCATTTTTTATATTAAAAAAAATATTAATTGAGAAATAACGTTTTTAATTAAATAGAACGTTGTCAACAAAATCTTTGAATATTTTTTGAATATATGAATATTATTCTCGTCGTGAAAAAAAAGCAGATCTACTTACGAACGGCTATAGAATGGGAACTAAATCGATGTAATGAAACAGCTCGAAGAGATTTGGGGCGGGCAAAGCAAGCAGGGCAGGCAGGTCGGGCGGGCGGGTGGCGAGCGCGGCTGTGCGGAGGGCGGCGCGGCCGCGCGGCAGTCGCGCGCGAGCACGTGCGCACGCCGCCTTGCGCGCTTGTGTCCGAGTCCGCGTCCTATACCCCGTTTCGCTCAATATACCCTTTATTAGTTACTTTTATCTGTGCGCCTAACTTTTATTTTTAAAGTAATAGCCTACACCTTCCAAGACGCAGACATTAATATAAATATCGATTTATATCACGATATGCGAGTAGATGCGTCAATAAATGACAGTAGCCTTTTTCAGGGATTAAATCATTTGGTATGTTGAGAATTAATCTTCATAATTTCGGCGGGAATGTATCTTAATTGTTTATTAGAGTCTAAATAGGTATAAGCAATTGAAGTTTATTTGAACTAGGTACATAGGTGAAAATTATGAGTAAGCTAGGAATTGACATTCATTTATTCAATTGCACCACTTGCTATTAGGTTAACGTTATTTCCAGTTTGATACTTAGATAATATTATTTGTATAAAACTAGTAAAAATATGTGCCTTGTCTTATTGGTAGCAATAAATACAATAAGTCAATGGATGTAGGTAATAAACTCATGAAATATTCATTATCCAGAATTATAGTTATCGAAAACGAAGTTGATAAATTTGTTACATATATCTTTGTATCTGCGAGTAATTAATCATATTATCCTCGTTATATATTTTGGCTGTATTGATATTAGTTTCAACTTAATATACGATATTGTGTACTCGTATCTGTAAGTGGTGTGGTTGGGTAAAAATGTGATACTTACATGTATGAGTTCATCGATATTGAGCTCTTATTAATGTGAGTTACAATATATAAAATATTAACTTGTTGTGATGAAATTATAATATTGTTTATAACTGCTTTCTAAACATTAATTTGAAAAACAATTTAAAGTTTTAATAAATTCAAGGAATTGATGAGATGAAAATATAGAGATAGAGTTACTATCAAAAAACAATACTTTTTAAAACTGTTTATTTTAAAGAAACCTTGGATCGTTCTGCACCATACGTATGTACAATTCATTATTATACTACTGGCAAATAAATGATTTGATTGAGTGATTCTATAAAAATAATTATTTATAAAAAAAAGTACTAAATACCAGAAGATTTCGTAGTTTAGCTAATAAAAATTAAATTAACAATAATAAACAAAACAAAGCACTTACCAAAGAGCAGGCTACTTGTATGCATAATTTTATCACAATTAAAAAAATACCTATTGTATTAACTCTCGTATATAATATTTAATCAAACGCTTAATCAGAGTATTCTATTTATTTTACAGGCGCTAGTATGTTCTGTACCGCTAAGCGTACGTAGATGTTAACGCTGCAGAGGTCTCAGCTAAACTCGATAATGAATCAAACAAGTAAAGTAAATATATAATGTATGCAAAACAGTTATTTGCTTTTCCAATGTTGCCCGTTAAAATTCAAAGTTTGAGTACTGATGGTAGAATAGGTCGTATCTAACACCTTAAACATATCTAAGGTATAAAATGTACAAATTGTACTATGTACGTGGCTGCTTAAATGGAAAGTTTAGAGACTGTAGGGAGAGACTACAGAGTATAGTGGGTGACTTAGGACGCAATGAACATTAAAACTTATGGACAAAACATCTCGAGTTATTTACGAGTCTGCATTTTGTGACTTATATTCTGAGATATTATAACGCGACAAGTAAAAATATGAAGCAAATATGTGTTCTTTTATAAAATTTTTCACGGTCAGTAAAGTTAGTCACGACGATTGTCAATATTGAAATGAGCGTATTGTGGTGATGTGAGTCTCGGGACGGTGTCGATCAGGACGGGCTAATGAGCGGACATCGGCACAACACAATGTTTCAGCGTGTAATTTATTCATTACACAGGCGTCCTCGATTAGACTGGCCGCAGTGGAAATTCTCCGCTCGGTGTTTTCTTGAGATGTATGATGTTATAACTTATGTACTAACGATATACTTTTTCACATTTGATTTTAAATAATTTATCAGCGGAAGATGTGGCTTACTATCAGCCTTTATAAATTAAAATAAGCACGAAACTAATGCCAACAATATTTTTTATTAGGTAGTATTCAAAATTTATTTATAATTATTAGTACTGACGACTGCACTCAGAGACACGGAGTAAAGAGACACAACTTAAGGAGTTACTCATGAGTTAAAGTAGAGATTTTGACAGTATATATGGACTTAATTTCAAAAGCCCTACTATTTAGCTCAAATGATTGAAACTTAGCACAGATAGATTAGACGCCGGGGAAGGACATTGGCTACTTTTTATCACGGCAAAATGTACGGTTCCCGTGGGGATTTCCTTTTGCTCGCACAAATTTGCGGGCAATATCTTATAAGTACATACTTCTCAACTTAATTCGTATCGAGGATGGAAACGGAGTAGACCGCTGTACCTATATAACGATTAGCTGAGATACATTTTTACTGTCAACAGCAATACGTAATCAATTTTCTAATACTAGAAGTCCCTATTTTTATTTCGATACATCAATACAAAATACAAAAGTTTGTGGTTTCCAAAATAAAAGTTTCAACATAATATCAACCAATATAGAGTGAAAAGTGAATTAAAAAAAAGTTATAGTGCGATTCAATAAATCAAAAATGGAAATAATTTAGAGCAATGGAGAAATCTGATCCAGAGCAATCTCTGAAATGCTCGTGCTGGGTTTGCCTGTTGCCACCATGGAGGTACTCCGACCAGGCCGACGAAAAGCTGTACCTGGCCTACTCGACGCAACAACGTCAGCGGGCCGTGCTGCGGCTCCTGGGCGTCGGGGTCCTGCTCCAAATATTCGCGGCCCTTGTGCCCGGAGAGCGCGATCTGCTCTTCGCTTACACCTCAGTGACCGTCGGGTTAATAGTCAATTTGTTGATGGCCATCGTTTACGCTTTAATCAAAAGGGCACGTCTGGTACTAAATCACATCGCGTGGGTGGCGCTCTGGGCCCAGTTGCTTGTGAGCGCGTCTCGTCGTCTCGGGGACTCGTATAACGAGCTGCTGGGATGGGCTGTCGTCCTGCAATACTGTACGCTCGCAACTCTGCCGTTTCATTGTATGACATTAATTTTCTACAGCTCCATTTCCTTTATTGCGTACTTGCTCGTGCAATATTACAACGCCGTAACGACAGAGAGCAAGCTAGCTGATGACTTTTACTTGCAGGTAAAATAGAACTAATCAAGATGTTCTTCATTTCTAATATTATCATAACTGACAAAGGTTGTTTTTTCATTCAACAGCAAATTGCGAATGCATGTTTGTTACTCGGCGCAACGTTGTTGGGAGGGACGGCTTACGCCGTCAGTGAAAAGCAGCAGCGAAGCTCTTTTCAGGAGACAAAGGGAAGCTTACGAGATAAGCTTACCATTGAGCAGCAAAGCAAAGAGCAGGTAAGTTTGCCAATAAAAAGGAGTAAAGACAAATCTAATAAAAAAGTAAAACTCTTAAAACGGTTTAAAATATTTTTAACGAATATAACTACTATCTGGTGTCTACTGGGGTAATAGATCTATTCATTAAATTACTCTGTTTAAGAAGTTATGCTGGAATAATTTTTACATATTAATTGCGGTCTAGTCAGGTTTTAAATTGTACAAAATGTGATACATTTAATTATTTTATTTGTAAGGAACATGTTTGTATGTTAGACGAATTTTATAATAATATAGTTAAAATTTTACAAGATGCCGCAATACAAAGTATATGTCGCGATGTACCTGCTAGGGGTAAAAAGATTATAGGATGGAATCACCATGTCCGTGAATATCACCAAAAGACCAGACTTGATTTTAATTGTTGGCTTTGGTACGGGAAACCTAAATCCGATAGTCTCTATAATAATACTGGTATTGCTAGATACGGGCAACGGATTCACTTTACTTTGGCACTGACCACGGCCACTGGGGACAAAGGGGGAATTGCCAGTTATTCTGGCTTCTCTCCTCATAACTTAGCTAGAGTTGTCTTGAAAATAAAAAAAGGTCAGACATCTGGCTTTGATAGGCTTAGTTTAGAACACATTTTATTCGCTAGTGATTATGTTTCTCCTATGTTGGCAGATCTCTTTACAATCTGCGTTAACATAGGTTATTTGCCGAAAAATTTAATGAAGACTATGGTGGTTCCCGTGCCAAAAACAGAACTGGTGATCTCTCTAGCCCTAAAAATTACGGACCAATTTCCCTAGGAACTGTCATAAGTTCAGTTTTGGAAACATTAATTTACCCTGACATAAACAATATTATTAAGATTCATGATGCACAGTTTGGTTTTCATCCCGGTCTCTCAACGGATTCAGCTATCTTTGCGCTTAAATCGACGGTATTAGGCCGCGTTTGCACCTGCAAGCAAACTCGCGGAACTCTTGCATGAGTTCCTTGCAATATTGTTTACATTTCGTATTAATTCCTGAAATTTATTTCTGCAATAAATGTCTTGCGAGAAGCTCGCGGATAATACTATCGCAACTTATCGCGGAGGTATTTACGCACGAGAGCTTACGAATGTCGCGATAGGAACTATTGCAATTTATTTCATTCTATACTGTGAAATCATGCCGTCAAGACGTGCACGTGTAGCAGCTGCATTAACAATTTTGTTGTTGAGAAAGAAAAAAAGATCAATTTGGGTTCGAGAATGGATTTCTAGGAGACGTGAAGCTGGTGCTTACCATAATTTATTACGCGAAATACAACTGGAAGATGGTCACCAATATTTCAATTTTACTCGTATGACCGCAGTTGATTTAGAAGTGTTATTAGTTAAAGTTTGTCACGTTATAAAGAAACAAGACACACATTTCAGAGATTCGATATCACCGAAGGAAAGACTCGTTTTGACGCTGCGATTTTAAGCATCTGGAAAATATAAATAATTTAATGTTACTTGCATGAGGTAGGTTGACCTTTTAACCGACTTCAAGAACAAAAAAAAAGTTCACAATTCAACCTGTAAGCATGTATGTTTATTTGTATGTTCGCGTTTTTTTAACCTACTTCAAAAAACAAAAAAGGAGGTTCACAATTCAATCTGTAAGTATGTATGTATGTGTGTATGTTTTCTCGCTACTTTTATCTTTGCTTTTCAGTACTTTTGAAGTCGGTCACGGTTGAAAGATTTTTATTATTAAACATTTTTGTTTCTTTATCGGGAGACTCATACCATTCATTGATGTATTTATTAAGGATTCCTGTATGCACTATATCAAAAATAGTTCCGGAAGTATGCAAGGCTTTATAGGATACTCTACATGAGGAATATTTAAAAGTAAGTATAATAAACGTTACTGAAAATTAGTTTATTAAAATAATTAATGAATATATGTGAAAGTATGTTCAGTAGAGTTTTCTTGATTGGCACTGATGACTACGTCATTTTCAGAATAAGTAGATACCGGAGAATAATTTGTAAGGTTTATATAAGTTGACTGAGTTGAAGATCCACGTGAGGTTATACCCTCCTCCTCATCTTGAATATCAACAATAGCTCTTTGTATTATTCGACGAAGTTTTTTATTGCCTGCACTACTGAAGCTCCTAAGCACTGAGCTAACATATTCGCCAAATATCTGGTCATCGTCGTTTGGCTCAGATAAAATTTTGTTGCATTTCCGCAAAATATCCTGATCTTTTCTTTTCTTTGCTGCACGGTTTGGCCTTGGAAATTCAACGTTTTCCTTGTCATTATCTTGTGCTACACTTGGTGTTGTGATCTTGTTGAATTACCGCTACAGCTAGCCGCAGAATTATCCTGTAATAAAATAAATTTGTTTCAGGTCCCATCAACTGAATCAGAAAGGTCGCACATAGCTGATATTTATAATCAAAGATGGAACTTTCCGCATTGCATTGGATCGTTGGATGGCAAACACGTGGTTTTTAAGGCACCAGACAACAGTAGAAGCTTCTACTTTAACTATAAAGGCTCACATAGTATTGTACTAATGAATGTGGCAGATCCATGTTATAAAATTATTTATATGAATATGGGCTGCAATGGAAGAGTTTCTGATGGAGGAGTTTTTTCCAAACATCTTTACTTTCAGCATTGGAAAATAATTCAATAAACATTCCAAGACCGTGTCCATTGCCGGGAAGTTCGATATCGCTTCCGTTTGTAATTGTAGCTGATGATGCATTTGCACTTAAGCCATACTTAATGAAACCATTCCCGTTTATAAACCAACCCACACCTAACAGAGTTTACAACTATCGGCTGTCAAGGGCAAGGAGAATGGTAGAAAGCGTCTTTGGCATCATAGCTAGTAAATTCCGTATATTTCGAAGGCCAATAGAACTGGACCCCAAAAAAACAAAATATATTATATAACTATAATATATTATATAAATATAACAATGGCTGCTTGTGCATTACATAATTTTATAATATTTCGAAGTGAGTCTACTCGTCAGCGATACATTGAAAATACAAATGACAGCGAAACTCTACCTGAACATAATTTGATAAACTTGGAAAGAGGCACTAATAACAACCCAGGAATCGTAGCCCAGCAAATTCGTGAAGCATTCAAAGATTGTTTTATTTCTCCGGAAGGTGAAGTAACATGGCAATATCAGCATATTTAATCATCAGTAAAACTTATATTATTAATAAAATTAAATAAATTAATCAGTGTATATTATTTCATTTAGAAGATTAAATAAATACCCATTTATCTACTTACCAAGGCATCGGTACTGGGTGCGCTGCCCACATGTAAAATCTTAAGAGCCTCGAAACAACCCCAGTTGGATTTGTAAAGATCATCTTGGCCACTTTCACTCGTCTAGATCTTTAATTTCTTCAATTCATTTTGCCATTGACTTCTTAAATTATGCAGTTTTCGGGATATTTCATTCTCAGTTGTAGAGAATTCTTGTGCGATGGAATTAAGCACAGAGCTTTTTTTAATTCCGTTTTTATAATCCGCATGCCGGTTGTCCCACAAACAAGGATTGCACTCATAAAATCCTATTAACTTTATAATTTCTTCACGAGACCATTCACGACTTTGTCGTTGACTCATTATTTTAAACAAAAACACAAGCCGTGCGTGCGATACTTGCTGCGAGATATACGAAACTAGACCGATAAGCAGCGAGATCTGTCGCGAGTCCATGCAGACATGTTTAGACATTCTTTCGCAACTACTCGCAGGAAGCGCTTGACAAACTGTCGCGACAGCACTTGCTACGGGGTTTACACTTACAAGCTGCTGTCAGACAGACTGTCAGACACTTCTCGTGGAAGTTGTCTTGCAGGTGGAAACGCGGCCTTATACTATACAAAAAGAAACACATCTATATATGCATGCTTCTAAGATCTCAGCCGAGCTTTCGACCAGGTAAATTACAATTTACTTTGGCGAAAGCTCTGCGAATCTAATGTACATAATAAAACCGTGGATCTGTTGAGATTCTGGTACGAGAACCAAATTAATTTTGTGAAATGGGGCGACGCCAACTCTAATGATTTAGATTAGAGTGTTGGGTGCGTCAAGGAGGGCTCACCTCTCCGGACCTGTTTAGCCTGTACGTCAATGATCTGATTGAGGAGCTCAGAAGCACACGAGAAGGTTGTCACGTAGGTGGAACATGCATTAACAACCTGAGCTACGCCGACGATATGGTGCTTCTGAGTCCCTCAATCAGAAGCTTAAGACGGCTACTCGGCATTTGTGAGACTTATACTAGTAAGCATGGTCTCAAATACAACGCAGATGGTGGTGTTTCGGGCTAACAAAGGCCCGGAGAGGGTCCCGCCGGTTTATTTGGATGGTCAAGTAGTGGAAAGAGTTAAGCGTTTCAGATACCTGGGACACATCTTGACTGAGGATCTTTCTGACAATGAAGACATAGTCCGCGAAAGACGGGCATTGGCTGTTCGCTGTAACATGCGCGCGGGCCGGCTTTCGCGGTGTAGCGTTGAGGCAAGGCTGACGCTATTTAGGGCATACTGTCAATGCTTCTACACGTGTCAGCTTTGGGTCAGCTGCTCTAAAACCGCGAGGAGCATTATCAGGGTGCAGTACAATATGGCATACCGCATCCTGATGAAACTGCCAAAATACTACAGTGCATCGGGCATGTTCGCCGACGCCAGAGTCCCCGATTACTTCGCCATTATTAGGGCACGTGTCGCAGCGTTTTGGTATCGCGTTTTTTCTTCTGGGAACAAGATCCTCAGTGTATGTGGCGGGTGTCTGGAAAACCCGATTCTAAATTACTGGCTGACAGTACATCGCGACAAAAACAAAATAGGCTGATTTATTTTACTTGAAATGCCTTACTTACTTACTCAATCTGAATGTTTAATAATGATCTTTTGTTGTTTTTATTACTTTTATTTTTTATTACTTATACAATAATTACTGTTACAGGAAAGGTTACTTCTGTCGGTCCTTCCGGAACATGTGGCGGTACAGATGCGAAGTGATCTGGGTCTTATCGATACGCAGTTTAAGAAAATTTATATGTCCCGCCATGAAAATGTCAGGTCAGTAAATTCTTATATAACGTCATATAAAATGCCTGATGCCGTTATGAGAGCAATTGCCGTTTTGATGACAGCTATGGAATTTCATAATGAGTATTATACTTATCTAATATTATGTTGGCTAAGAAATATGAGCTTATATTTTATAAATATTGCTTATTTAGTTATACGTATAAAACTTTTATTCAAAATCACATATCACAGTTTAGGTAGGTAATCTGTAGGGACTTACTCGTATCTAACGCATGGCTTGAGACTCTACATCTTAAGACAAAATTTTTATTATTTTAAACGTTCTAGTATACTTAGGTTTCTGGTATCTTTAAGTTTCCCGATTTTTCTACGGGGTTAGTTTTCTCAGGACTCAGAAATTTATTTTCCAAGCGCTTCTTAAATATTTGCTTTCGCAGACTAGACCGCTCTGAGGAAACATTGCTTACAGAAAAATCTGCTTAAGGACCGGTAGATCCTTATTCTACGTTAATGATTGGACATAGCGTTTATATTTTCATGTTACTTAGTATTTATAGGCAACATTGATTGAAAACTAGTAGTTTTCATCCAATGATGCCTATACTAATATTACAAATATGACTGTGAGTTTGTTTGTTTGGTGGTTACGCTTTCACGTAAAAACTACTAAACTGATCATCATGAAATTTGGTACAGAATATATAGTAGACCACGGGGAAGCACATAGGCTACTTTAAATCGCTGGAAAGTATACGGTTCCCGTGGAATACCTACTGTATTTACGTGGGCGGAGCCGCGGTCAAAAGATAGTAATTTATAAATGACAAATTCAAGTTTGGTTAGGTATAGTACCTACCCATGTGTCGATAAAAAATTATGGCTATGAGTTCAATATCGTTATTCGTTACTTGCGTGCTAAGAATTATACCTAATTAGCATTTATACTTATTAGTTATAATTCTTTTATTTTTAATTACATCAATATCCTTCGTAAGCACGCTGTAATTCTGTGATAAGGTAGGTACCTAAGCACTAATAAGGAAACAGATGAAAAATTAAAAATATACTATACACAAGAGTTTATGTAACTCCATCCTATAGAAAGCCTATTAAATAAAAACATATTTATTTAGCTTCTATAGCCAAATAAGCGGCTCAGTATAAAACTTATTTCAGTAGAGTTACGTTTATTCATATTGCGAGCTTTTGGAATCAAATTTACTACCGAATCGGCCCAGGCCTACGTTTGTATAGTTATGTAGAGCACTCTATCGCTGTGGCTTAATTAATATCTAAAAACTTGGAAAACATATTTTACAGAAGGAAATTTTATCTCTCCTATTTTTCTTCTCGAATCTCGTATATTATTTAATAGGGTTTAAAAGCTAGTACGAAATGAATTAAATAATGTGTTGATTTTAGGTACTTCCATATTATGATAACATTATGCTATTTTCCCCACAGTATACTGTACGCGGATATCGTGGGATTCACGGCTATTTCCTCCACATATTCGGCACAAGACCTCGTTGCCATATTGAATGAGTTATTTGCACGGTTCGATCGTTTGGCTGAGGTAAGTTCTAAATAAATGAGAACACTAATAATAATTTGGCATATTTATTTCAAATTTACCTATCATAAAAAGAAGATTTACAAGGTGACTAATATTTTTAAAAACTAAATCAACAAGAAATATATTTTATAAAATTTATAAAATAATCCAGATACAATAATAGCCGTACACCTATTACGTATTTTTTTCCGTACTACTAGAATTCCGAACCAAGCTCGGTCACCTAGATATTTATTTGACAGTATTTTTCAGAAATATCAACAATTGAGAATAAAAATTCTTGGCGATTGTTACTACTGCATAAGCGGCGCGCCAGTGGAGCGTCCGGACCATGCCGTGCTCTGTGTTCTGATGGGACTGTCTATGGTTAAAGCGATAAAGTAAGTCATAAATTTATGTCATAATTAATTGTAGTAACCAAATTATTTTCTTGTATGAAATATCAAGTTACCTACATAATATAGATTTTGAGAGTAGACAGTATAGCTTCTTAAACTGTACCTACATCATGATTCATGAATCATGTTACATGGTATTTGATGTCATCCTTTTTCACTCTTTCATAAAGTCACCAAAAATTATACCTATGCCACAAAAATATAATTTTCTTAGGAAACTATTATATTTTATGACAAACAAACGCCATACCTTTTTCTAATAATAAATTTCAATAAAATGTATACTGAAAGTCATAACATGTGCTTCAATTTAATAACCACTCACAATTTCTGTTACTTATACAAGTGTAACGTCATAAAAAACGCTAACAGAATTGTAAATGACCCAAATAGTAATCTTGGCGGATCCTATTTTCCTTGATCCGTCGAGGCTCGAAATGGTGCTGTCGCTTTAATATTTTAATATCGTAAGTTATATAATAATATAAAATAGTATAAATTACATAAGTTTAATAAGTATTAGAATACGTAGTGTTCGTAGATACGAAAAGTTGTACCTACTTTTTAAATGAAGGAAGGTACGCACCGGCAGTTCATTTCATTACATAATATATTTTTGAAATATTTGACGCGGATGGTTTATTTAACGAATGGTTAATCTGTTTTTTCATTCTTGAATTATTTTCGTTCGAGAAAACTTTCCATTGTCGGTGAAAATTATTCGAATACTTTTTGTTGCTTATTGCTTAAATACCTTGAACAGTTTAGGACCGATAGGATGGAGTTCTTATATTGACAGATATAGGTAATATATTTATCCTTATCTACTTAGATAACAACTTCGTTTATTTTACATTTCTTTATACGCGTATTGAAAATTATATTATTATGAATGTTTTAAAGAATGTACGTTTAAGAAAATAATAGGTACTTAATATCATCAAATTAATTTCAACCTGAACCTCGCCTCTCGGTGGGTTACAACTTGGGCATCTATGGTTAGGTTTAAATTAATAGATTTTCTGAATTTTCCAACAGGTATGTCCAGAAGACAACCAACTCGCCGGTGGACATGCGCGTGGGCATCCACACGGGGGCGGTGCTGGCGGGCGTGCTGGGCCAGCGGCAGTGGCAGTTCGACGTCTACTCCCGCGACGTCGAACTCGCCAATAAGATGGAGAGCAGCGGCATGGCAGGGTCAGTATTCAGTTTCTCTTGCGAAAAATTTACATCTATTATAGTGTCTGCAATGAGTTTTTGGTGCAATAGGTATATTCGCACCACAGTGTAGAGAATATATAATATACTTACGTACAGAGAAATAGCTTTCATAGAACGAATTAAATCGATCCAAAGACCATTTTGACGGCCCCTTCAACGGCTCACAATTTTCCCACACAATCGTGGACACACCGTATGCTTGTAGTAGTGCAATCGAAATTAAAGCTAACTATGTAACTTTTTTATGTTTATCTGTTTATCTTTCTTTAATCTGTGCTCGTACCATATTATAATATTATAGCAGTGGATATGAGGGCAACGTCATAGGTATCGGACAACTCGATACTTTTTTAAAAACTTATACCCCCTTACCAATAAAAATATTTACACAACGGATAACTTAAACAACGTTACTGCCTTTGCCTTGCCTACTACTGTCAAGTGACTTTACTAACGCATCAGACAAAGACAGCAACGTTGTTTAAGTTATCCGTTGTGTAAATTTTTAAATTAGTAAGTAAGTTTTAAGTTAGTAAGTTAAACCTAACTTTATGTTGTTTGTCAAGTAGCAACGCGGATTAATTGAGAAATTATTTGATTTTCTTGATAAATTTTAGCAGAAAGACCGCTTTGTCAACTCTAGGATCGCAGAGCTTCGTAAGCTACGCATAGCGTTATATTATTATGTAACATCTCATTTTTCATCCGAATAATAATAATAATAATAATCATTCATCGTGTACTTTAAACGAGCAAATAAATATATAATCGAAATCTCGGAAACGGCTGCAAGTACTCCCATGAAATTTAGTAGAAGGGAGGAGAAAATCGATCTAGCTTAGTCTTATCCCTGGAAACCATCCATTTTTAAGTTATATTATATGTATTCTCTCGTAATGTAATAAGATATGGGTGAGTTCGAACTTTTAAATGTGAAATCCGGCGGCGGCGGTGGCGGCTTAGTTAGAGTTGGAGTATTTACGTTGTTGTCAAATTACTGTCTCGGGTTTTAATCCCGGTCAGATGAATATTTTTGTGATAATTTTTTTATTTATTTTCATTTTATTAAATAAGTATTTTTCATTATTGTATCGTTCTGCTGAAACTCCGAGCAAAGCTCACTTTATTATTAATTATAAAATATCATTAAATAAAAAAAAACTGAACACTACTCTATTCCATGTCTCACATGTGATATGAATAATGTCATTATTTAGGTTAAGTACTACGATAGACATAGGCTTAAGAGCTTTATCTGACGTTCTGCCCTCGAACTATTCCCCAGCCTCCGTTGCAATGACATATTTTATAAACTGCAAGCTGACAATGACCTATATATGTATAAATATACCACAAACCACCTGTAAAATATACAGGGTCATTTTTTACAAGTGATAGCGGAAATCCTGAAAGAAGTGGTGAGACCGACATTGATAAAAACTAAAACTCAATTTCTCTAGCTAGGAATCGAACCGACTGACTTTGGATGAAAAACACACAACCCACCATTCTAGTGTTGCTAATACGGAACAAATTCAATAAAACAAATGTAATAAAATACGGCAAACTAAAAGAAAATATTTCAATTATCAAAGCTAATTGCTTTGATTTATATTTTGTTAAAAATGAACCCATTTCTTAAGTTTGCCGCATGTTATTGCTTACCAGAATTTCAAAACTCTATCGAATGGTGTAATAATAATACAGGATGTGTATTTGTTGTCCAAAGGCTCGCAACTCCTTCTAGCATTTTTCGCTATTGCATATAGTTTCGGATTTCGCAAACTATGCCCACTTGAAAAGTTCATTTTGTTTATTGGTAGTGTGGGAATTGTGGAAGCCCCAAAGGGAGATCTCCGACCGAGCGAGGTGGTATGCTAGGTCAGGCCGAAGCCCACTTGCGCTAATTGGTCCGTCCCGAAGATCAGAGGTCGAATCTTGAGTCTTCTGCTTGAGTCGCCAGAGCAAGAGATTCCCAGTGAGTCTGAATTTTGCTGCTGCTGCACGCGCTCCAGTGAGTCGGAGTGCTGCCGTGCGGGGTCAATGCTACGTGCTGACCAGGAGAGATGTGCTCCGAGTGCTAAGTGTGAATTTTTCTTTTCGCATTCGATCGTGAGCGCGTTTGGCGTTTACTAGGAATTTGCATGTGTTTTGTACAGCGCCACCTAGTTGTAAACGCGACAACAAGGTCAAATGCGAAAAGAAAAACTCACACTTAGCACTCTGCTTGCTGACCGGTCGTTGTAGTAAAGTGCCCGCTGAAGCCGATGAGGATTTGACCATCACGGTGCATTGAGGCTGGTGGTACCCGATGAGGCTGAAGTTGGCTGGCGGGGTGTGGAGGGGTGGGGAGTGATGATGATGATGTCCAGGAGGCGTGTTCTGTCGAGGGTCTCCAATGTGGGAATTGTGAAAGCCCTAAGGGTGTTCTACGACCGAGCGAGGTGGTATCCTCGGTCAGGCCAAAGCCCACTTGTAGTCATTTCAGCTGTTGTAAACATATATAGCGCCGTACTACAGAAACTTCGATAGCGCCATTCAGGATTGTGGCGCTAATGGGTCTCCACAGTAGGTATAATAGACGCATATCGTGCGCATATCGTACCACCTACCAACTCATTAAAATGTTTGTCTTGTGAGTAACGCGAGCAGCTCATTTAATTAAAAACGAATTAGGGCAATCCAATCAGTAGAGTTTTCGGAGTCAGACAATAAAGGTAAGGTAAATTGGCTTGAGTTGCGTACATGCGTAATATCTGAGGAAGACACCCAAACTACTAGATCTTATTTCCAAAAGTACTAATAAATCTTGTAGCTTTCCTGTGGATATATTGAAATAGTTACTTTAGCAAAGAAACGGCCAAGCCACATGTTTTTTATAAGATGCTGAGTTTTTAAAGCTTGCGGTTAAGGCGTATGATATCTAAGCCTTTAGCCAAGATGTCGTCGCTAATTACGACGACGAAGTTCGAAAACAATAATGTATGGGATTTGATAAAGCGACATATTGATGCATATGTCAAAGGACAAATCCAATACATTTTTGTTTTCGAACTGCGTCGTAATTAGCGATGGCAACTTAGCTTAAGGCTCTCAGTACTTTTTCACGGCACGAACCATAATATTATGGTTTTGTCTAGCCAACTTTTTATATAAAAGTATTAGTTTTATCATTGGTCGGATAACGGCTCATTACACTGGATACAGTTTCCACATTCTTTCAGGCGCGTGCCCGTTTCGGAGTAGACGCTAAGCTAAGTTTCCTGAAAAGGAAATTGCTTTAGAACATCCAGCGAAAATCCTAAATTATTAGTAACAAACATTTAATTGTTTCAAGTACCTGTATAGAAGAGGACTTATAAAATTTGACACATTTATCACATTCGCACTTATGCAGGCGCGTGCATGTGTCGGAGGTGACGCTGAGTTTCCTGAACAACGAGTTCGAGGTGGAGCCCGCGTACGGCGAGAAGCGCGAGGAGATGCTGCGCCAGGCCGGCATCAAGACGTACTTTATCGTTCGACTGCTAAAGCCGGTTAGTGTTGAGATGTTTTGAATAAAAAATTTTAGGGTTCCGTAGTTCACGTCTCGACCCTTACAGTTTCGTCATGTCAGTCCGTCCTTCGTATTTACCACGTCGACAAAGTGCTAAAATAAAATACTTCCCCTACACGTAAAGTGGAGATGTTTTTTTTCTCGCGTCTACCTGGAGTGTATCATTGAAAGGTATTTAAAAATTGAGAAGTTGCTAAAAAAATTCTTTATTTAGGTATCCGTTTGCGAGATATTCAACATTCACGAGACGAGACATTCAATAGGGCGACCTCCCACCCTTTAAAAGCTAAGCGGCTGGCTCGAAAAATTTAAAAATTAATGATGGTAGTCCATGTGATGCACTTTGAGGGAAAACTGTAATGGCTTATATAACTTTGTTAGTTCAGGAGTTATAGATACTTAACTTATAAAATCCGCTAATGGAAAACTTCCTCCAAAAGTAACCAAATAGTAAGTAAAAATGTAAAATATTGGTACGAAACTCTAGGCACGCGAGTCCAACTCGCAGTTGGCCTGTTTTTTGATTTGTTTTATCAACATCTCTGATTGGTGCTTACACTAACGCTTACCCATTTAGGGACATTTTCAGTTGCAAGAATAAAAAGCTTTTCATGTTACAGCTTTGAACGTAGGAAGCGTTGAATTATCAAAACGAAAACTACAAGTGTAACAAGTATAACATTTTTTGCATCAGGGTGGGGAAGAGAGAAACATAGGCGAGGGCGAGGCGGGCGAGTGCGGCGAGGAGGCCGATGCGCTCTCCGACCTCAAAGACGACGACGAGGAGTCCGTGAGTGCACTCCGTCCCCCGTCTCCATCCCCTCTGACCCCCGCGTCCCTTGTCCCCCACCCGCGCCCGGCCCCCAGCTGATTCACGGCGAAACTTCAGATATATAGGACACTAGGCCACCAGTATACGCCGTACAACTCGCCGATCTTATCAATTCCTTGGATTTTTTATAGATTTAATCATCTTCCTAATCCGTTTGAATTTGATTTTCATATAACTTTTGTTATGATGTACTATCACTACTATTAGGAAATCTAATTTATAAGCAGGTTGACCATTGTAATAATTTGTTCGTTTCATGTTGAAATTATGTTAACAAACCATTATCAAACTGACATTGCATTTACATTTGTATTGTGACAACAACAGCATGTCATCATCATTATAAGTAATACAAATAAATTATAAGAACACTCTACCTGCTTATAAATCAGATTCCTGGATAGTACTTTGATGTTTAGGTGTTACTGCAGTGACAGACAAAATCATAAATCGTGTTTGTACTAGTTAGGCGGGTCTCGAGATTCAGGAGTCAGTCAGCCAGTCAGGATTCTCGACTCTCGATTGGCAAATTAATTTATAAACGTTTAGTTAGTTACTAATTGCTATAGTACCGGTTAGGCACGATAATATAAAATGGATGGATAAATCGTCGTTTATGACTTATTTGATTAAACTTTTATTGCCCCGCAGCTAAATGTATGAGGTCACGGGTGTGTCGATCATTATAAGTGAATTAGATTTTTATTCGCACCATGGACTATAAACACGCATTCTGCAATCTGTCCATAAAGATTTTATGTCGAAGACAAATTATGTCCATAAATGCAACCATCATCATCACTGCAATAAGCTCGCAAGTCGCATACGAAGTGCCAAACCATGATGACGACCTCTGTGGCTCAGTGGTTCAGCGCGTTGGTTCTTAAGCCTGGGGTCGCGGGATCGAATCCCGCCGAAGGAACAAAAATAGTTTTTCTGTTCCTGGGTCATGGATGTGTATTAAATATGTGTAGGTATAATATAATAAAAATCGTAAATATATGTATAGTATTAAAGTGTTAAATATACTTCCCGTGTTCTCGTACCTGTAACACAAGTTTTTCGGATGCACGGGGCCAGATTGACGTGGCGTGAAGCGTCCATAGATATTATTGTCCATAGATATTATTATTATGTATTTATCATATTACAAATTATTACGTTGTTTAAATATGTACTATCTACTAATCTTTATGTAATCTAATATTTAAAACTGTAATAAAATTGAAATAATTATAAAAATTTAATGGCATTTATATAATTAGTATAATGTAATATACTAATACTCGTAGTATAATAGAAAAACTTTTTCAATACAGTTCAGCTTCGTAACGTCTTTGTTGGTATGCTTTACATACTTTAAAAAACTTTGTCGGTTACATACAGAGTTTACTTGTCACTACTTCACTAGCTGTTAGCCTCCGTGGTCTAGTGGTTAGAGCTTGGCTCTGGACTCGGAGGTGGTGAGTTCGATTCCTGCATTGCAACAACAAAAATGTTAGTTGCAAGTTTGGTTAGGACAATGCAGGCTGATCACCTGATTGCCTGACAAGAAAGATGGTCCATGGGCGTCGGCATGGGCGTCGGATGGGCGTGTTAAAAGTCGGACCTGCGCCTGATCTCTCCCCAGTTGTTTATCCGTCCCACTGGGTTATGAGAGTTAAGGAAGAGAGAGTGCTTTTGTGTTCTGCGCACACACTTGGGCACTATAAAATTACTCCTGCTTAACTGGCCTGGTTTCAATGAAACCGCCCAGCACCGTCACGGTCACGAAATCGGCGTGGGGGTTAGCTGTTAGTTCCTAAATATCAAACATTAGTAACATAATATGGTAACATAAACATACTTTAAGAAGTTTTAATACATGTGTAATATTTCCAGGTGTTATCACCTTTAGATGAAGGCAAAAATAATGAAGAAGCTAAAATATACAACATGTTAAAAGAAGAGCTTGTGAATAGGGATGATGATAAGTAAGTCTTAAATTATTATAGATGCGAAAACTTAAGAAAAGAATAGTGAAAAAACACTATGAATATTCGAAAATTTTCCTCTTAATTAATTACAAAAGTCGCTATCTAAACATTATTACAATACATTTGGTCTAATTACAACTTTGGTAAGTAGAAACTTGTAGTGTTTAAAAAAACATTAATTTTATTCTTTTAAAAGCTCGAATATATATTATGGGTCCAACATTCCCGAGGAATTAACTGAACCAAAATTTTTAGGGAGCTCGCAGACGCAACGACCCTCTGCCTGACGTTCAAGGAAAATGGTGCGGAGGACGCGTTCAAGCACCGCTCAGACCCGTGCCCGCTGGCCGGCGTGGTGCCGCCGCTGCTGCTGCTGCCCGCGCATCTGGCGCTCGCGGTGTTCGCCGTGCCGCCCGCCGCGCCGCTGCACGGCATCTACCTCGCATTGCTCGTCGAGACCGCCTTTCTCAACATCGTCTACTACGCCTGCTACAGATACACCAGTTATAAGGTACATACATTAATGGCACGTTAAGGGTTACCTGATTACGTATGGTTGGCACCCATAAGCCTACGTTCAGCAGTGGACGGCGACGAATACTGTGACAATGAATACTATGTGAAGCTATAAACCTGTTTTTTTTTTTTTGGAGCTATTATTCTCAACCGTATTCTCTACTACGTTTGGGTTCGGATTTATAATTTTTTTTTTTTTGTTTTTTTTTTGTTTTTTTTTTGTTTTTTTTTATTATTTTGAAAAAAATTCTGCAGTCACGAAATAACTATTTTTCGACGAAGTTCGACGCCAATTTTTCTTGTTTGGTACCTCCCCTTTTATTAGCCGTCAATTGCCTGTTCGCAAAATAAATCTTATAAGGGTCAGTTCACACCGTGATAATGCACGACGTGGCGTAAAGATAGCTTATATTCATAATTGAACTTTATTCACTACACAAGAAGATACACGTTTCATATGACATCAGTCATTCACAGCACTGCGCTGTGTATGACCGATGTCATATGAAACGTGCGCACATAACATGCGCTGTGCAGCGCGGTGCAACTCGACATTCGAACTCTTGACCGTTGACCGTTGGATGTATCTAAGTAAGAGCTTTGTGCACTACCCGGAATTTTACCGTCCGGCCGGCATTCCTATTTTTAATAACGACACCCTTATAAATAGATAATAATTAATAGATCCCTTACACGATTTCGGTGAAGGTGGCTGGTTTCATTGAAATAAGGCCAGCTACTCAGGAGCTATTTTATAGTGCCTAAATGTGTGCGCAGTACACAAGAGCACTCTCTCTTCCTTTAATCTCGAAACCCAGTGGGACGGATGACCGACACAACTGGCGAGAGATCAGGGCGAAGGCGACTTTTTACATGCTCATCCGACATGGATCATCTTTCTTGTCAGACCAAGCTATAAACCACTGGACCACAGAGGCTAATATATATATTTATAAATAGATATAGACATGCCGGACGGCTAAAGTGCAGTGCACGAACGCCCTCATATAGAGTTGCCCAAAAGTCGACGTCAAGCTGACACCGGGTCACAAAAGTAGTGCTTTTGGATTCAGTATAACATAAGAAAAAAAAAATTAGATAAAAGTAAACATTTGTAGGAACAGCAGTGAAAAGACTGTCACAGGTTGTAACATTTTCTCTAATAAAAAAATGAAAATAATTTGAAAAATACATGACTTAATTTTAATTTTTTATTTTTTTGATAACTATTATGACTTTGCCTATCGCACGGTATCAGCTTGACGTCAACTTTTGGGACAGCCTGTATAGGTACTGGTATATAAATGTGTCAAATTTTTGTAATATTTTATTTTCATATTTAATTTATTTTCGTAAATACATATGTATATAGAACACAAATAATAACTTGTGCTCTACATACATATTCTAATGAGGTGCTCAATATATAAAAATTAATTATAATATTCGATATAATATCCTGTTTTAAATCTTATCATTTAAAGCAAGGTCACAAATTTTGCAAATGTACAGTTTTGTAACATCGTAAAACATTTTTGTTTCAGAAAAAGACGGTGACACCAGTATGGAAATTAATATGCGGAACATTTAATATTTCTATGTTCGTGGCTGCAAACATTGCACCTTTGGTTAGTAACGTTACTATAAGACAACAAGTATAGATAATCCTCAAAATAGATTGTTTATTTAATTAACTTAATTAATTTTATGAACATGCTTTTGATTGGAAATATTAATTCGATTGTGCTAATTAAATCTTACAATAATATAGTTTTAAACAGCAAACTGCTATTCTCATAAACGTCACACCAACTTTTACGCGTTGTGATTGATTCAAACTCCAAAAACCATTCATTTATAATTCATTGAAAGTAAATTCTTGGAGTTCTAAAATATCCTACATTTTACGTAGTAGGTGCCTCAGGGGCTAGGCTAGAGTTAAGAGGGTTCAGATTCTTTCAAGGGATCACTTAGAGCAAAGGTTTACTCTGAACTAATCACTGAAACATGATACTCTATTAATTTATATTACTATTATACTCTATATTTATTTATCATTATACTCTCTATATTAGATAATAGGTCGTTACCTATGAAATTGCCGTTCTGCAGTACTGGCCATTTCAAATCAAAATAATTTTTGTTTGGCTAAGAATTCTAATTTCAAATTAATTTTATTTTAAAAACATGGAATTCTTTTTTCAAAAGTAGTCATTTTTTTATTGATTAGTGTTACATTTTCATCGCATTTCAATCTTTTTCGTCATCATGGATACGTTAAAAATTAGAGTAATTATGGAATATGAGTACCGTCGTGGCAGCAACGCGGAACAGGCGGCACACAACATCAACGACGTTTACGGAGCTAACACTACAAACCAACGCACGACCTGTTATTGGTTTGCTCGCTTCCGTTCTGGAAATTTCGACCTGAAAAATAAACCTCGCAGTCGTCCGAAGACTTTGGTCGACAATTGCGAATTAACGGCGATTGTGGAAGCTGATGATACACAATCTACGGCTGAAATAGCAGCAGCTTTCGACAAATTGCGTCAAATTGGCAAGGTAAAAAATCTTGACAAATGGGTGCCCGACGAACTCAATGATCGCCAGCGCGAAGTACGCGTCGAGACGTGCCTTGCACTGCTCAACAGACACACAAATGAAGGAATTTTGAACCGCATTATTACCTGCGATTAAAAATGGATTCTGTTTGATAACCGCAAGCGCTCAGAAAGTTGGTTGGATCCTGGTTCAGCACCTAAACAATGCCCTAAACGAAAACTTGACCCTAGAAAAGTGATGGTCACTCTTTGGTGGTCTAGCGCCAGTGTGATTCATCACAGCTTCTTACCAAACGTGGTGAGCATTACTGCAGATGTGTACTGTGAAGAACTGAAAGCTGGCACATCTCCAACCAGCATTGGTCAATCGCTCGTCTCCGCTGCTCCTGCACGACAACGCGCGACCTCATACTGCACAGCAGACGGTCTCCAAGTTGCAATAACTGGGGTTGGAAGCTCTCCGTCATCCGCCCTACTCACCAGACCTTGCGCCTACAGACTACTACTTTTTCCAGAATTTGGATAACTTCTTGGCGGGAAAAAAATTCAATACCCGAGAGGCAGTACAAAATGCCTTTGAAGAATTTGTTGCCTCCCGTCCAGCTGATTTCTTTAAGAAGGGCATCAATAAACTGTAACTGCGTTGGCAAAGATGAATTGATTGTATGGGTGATTACTTCGATTAATACAAATAAAAAATACATGAAAAAATTCGTTTAAATTTTTTCATACAAAACGGCAATTTCAGAGGTAAAGACCTAATATTATATAATAGTTATTTGCTATCAGATTATATAATAGGGAATATGATGAGCAAAAAATTTGTATGAAACTTTGTTACTCTATTTTTAGTCAGTATTAGACAATATAATATGATTAGAGTTGTTAAATCAACAGCCTAAAATAGAACATTGTGTCTGTACTGAATATTATAAAAATAATGATCATATTATGTTATTTGTATTAAAAGTAAACCGAAAATTTGTATGAGTTAGGTATAATAGTGTGTCCGATAGATAATATGCGGAAGCTACGAGAGAATGCTGGCAGCGGACGAGGTGCGAGGTCACGCGCACTCGCCCACCAGAGCTCTGCGGTGCATCCATCCCTCCTACTACTACCACGTATGTACTAATCTTTTTACCGATGGCCCGTTTCAATAACCTATCTACCAATAACAATTTGTTAAAAACGACGTCATTCAATCATTTGCCGGTTTTTTGCGATACAAATTTGACGTTTTTAACAAATAGTTATTGGTAGATAGGTTATTGAAACGGGCCGTTAGTGGACTCTCTTGACCATTGCGCACACGCTATAATATAATATTGGCTATTCAATTTATTATGACATGTGCACAACTTGCCTATATAAAATTTGCTATTGAAATGTATGGCGTTAGCTCTTGATTAACGAATAGCTATCAAATTGCATAAAAATTCGAAATCGCAAATTGGCAACACATTACTAAGTTATGTAACGATATTTTTGGTGCCAAATTTATCAAGATTCTTAAACTTAAATAACAGTCGGTAAATGCTAAATCTCAACTTCGCTTGCAAAAAACATATCGTAGTAGATGGGTAAACTTTCTTTCACTTTAAAGTCATTTATCTGTAATAGTTTTCCTCAGTAGTTACTGAGGTACCCACATCTCGCAGGTAATCATACATTGTAGGTGTTTTACACTCAGTACAACATAATAACATAGAATTGACGTGACTCTCAGGAGAATTAGCTGCCTAAAACGCGCGAGCGAAAGCGAAGTTGAGATATGCATTTAGCATTTACCGAGTGTTATTTAAGTAACTGCGAAAAGGTGATTCGTTAGGGTAAAACAGATAACTAGATTACGAATATGACGTTTGCATAAAATACATGATTAGGTTCAACATTTAAGTATGCTACATTACATTCATCAATCGTGCTGTGCTAACCATCAGATTGCCAAATCTAGAAAGGCTTTAGCAATCTTTTCCGAGAAAAAATCGTGCGTCGTGTAATGTTAGGTACATTACATGACGCACGATTTTTTCTGTTGAAGGGTTGCACCCAAGACGATGATGTATTTCTGTTGCCGCTATAACAACGAATACGAAAAACAGAAAAAAATAAATAAATAAATACAACATTCGTGCGCTAGTCCGACTTACACTAGGCCGGTTTTTTTGTGTTTTATGTATTTTGTGGAATGTAATAAAGTATTTTATGGAAAACTAAGAAGTTAGATGAAATTTAATGTGTAATAAATATCACTTGATTATTTTGAATTTAATGTCGACGCGACGTTTATATTATTATCAATGTATAATTAGTAATTAAAAATCAATTTATATTTAATAACTAGAATGAAACAAAACTTATTTAATTGTAATTAAATTAAATCATAGTGTCTGTTAACTATTTAAAATATTTACAAACTATAAAAGTACTAAAAAGAAAATTAATAATGCAAAACTACAAAAATTACAAATAAAAAAGCTACAACAAAAATAAATCTTCCAGGTCGTCCCCACCAGGCAGAGTACCTAGAAGGCCCAGATAGTTTCTTGGGGCTTTCAAAGAAAAAAGCAAGAAGCAAAGCAGCAAAAAAGTTTCACTCTTAGGGCAGATAAGTGCCGGCTCTGGGGTCAAGGGTGGCCTCAACGAGTTTTTTCGAAATTTCTCTGAAATTTTGTGCGCACCCGGACCCCATGTACCTAGCCTAGGTTTCAACCCCAAACGGTTCAAATATGAGATCAACGCTAAGTTTCTCATACTTGCGCCGCTTGAGGTTCTCCGCCTGATTGGTGGCCGCACCTGCAAAACTCGAGGACGGAGCAGGGTCATCCCGTCTGACTCCCGTGGTCTCTTGCCATCGTTGCGCGCCAAACCAGAGCGTTCTAGCACAGCTGGCACTCCAGCGGTGACAAGAGCCCGACGGATGAGGTTGTTCAAGCAGTGATGTCGGGAGATGCGGCTGGCGCTTCGTTGACAGGACAGACCGTGGTGTCCGAGGCTGTCCAAGTTTGTGCCACAAACGCAGCGATGGGGGATGACGTGGGGGGTGCCAAGACGCAGGGAAGTGGATATTCGGAAAGCTGTTCGATCTAGCAATGTGCCCGTATTGGCTGACGGTGATAGTTGTAGCCAAAGAACCGACTCCCACTTCTCTGCAGCTAAGAGGCGTGCTTACTCCACAGGACTGGAGGACGTATTAAGAAGATTATTCCGTACCAGTCTGCAGAGTGGCTCGTCCCACAGAACCTTTGGGAAAAAGTACTGTCAGGCATTTCGCCACAAGCACTAGTTGCGGTCCAGACATCCTTGGCCTCGTCCAGAAAGGGGACTATATTGGAGTAGGATGGGTGCTCCAGTATTAGGGAGATAAGTCTATGGTTGGCGTAGACTGAGGTAAAAAAGGCCGGAAGCGATATGTCAGAGTCCATGCGCGGTCATCGAAGTTTATGTTTAAAATCGTGGAGAGCGTATGTCTTAAGTTCAACACCGCAAGACATACGTAAATTTTGGTACGAAAATGCAATAATGGATTAAGATGAAGGCCATGTGACAGTTAATTTGGAGGAGGCGGTCTAAAGTTTCACTAAAATCTTGTAATTTATTGCTTATAAAGTCCGGGAGAGACTAGTCTAAAATAGGTGAGCCCAAAAGGAAGAGCGAATCCTTGTCGATGACGGACAGTTGTGGAGCTATTTTTTTAAAGCTGGATATAATCGCGTTTCTATCCTCACAACTGTTCGCACAAAAAGTTCGCACTTCCCTAGGTTCAGCTCCAGACCAAATTTTCGGAACTCGCGGATCAGAGTTCGGAAGTCGGATAGTACAGTGGGTGCATCGCTTCCAAGGGTCCCATCATCCAAGTACCAAACATTACATTTTGAATTTAGAAGCTCGATGACCGGGTGTATGGCAAGGCTAAGAATTGCTGGACCTAGAGGGTCGCCCTGCTGGCAGCCAACTTCGGATGAGATGAGGTGATCTTTGTAAATAAGTTTGGTAGGGTTGTTGTAATGCATGAATGGTAAAATGGCAGGCTGGCTTTAGATTTTATTTGGGCCAACATGGTGACTCGGTCAACTGAGTTGAAGGCGTTTTTGACGTCGACCTTCAGAAATACATCTTACATACTTCAGCTATCCATATATATATAGCTAGCTGTTCTGAAAGAGTAAACGGCGGCCTCACAGCCCCCTTTGTAGGCATAACCGAGCTGTTTCGGCTGGAAGTACGACGCGAGGGAAGTGACCGATTTACAGGCTAGTTCGGCTGTAAAGTGCCGGTCTGTGGAGCCAACAGCAATCGAACGAATGCCACCATCTCTCTTTTCCAAGGCGCAGAGGTTAGATCCATACAGAATGTCCACGATATCTGATGCGACCCTTCCACGTAGTATCAGGTCAGGTGAGTTCATTCATGCAGGAGCTTCTCGCCGGCTCCCCGCAGCAACCGCTGGTGAGGTCCTTCAAATGCTGAGAGGTGAGACCGTCGAGGTCGCCAGCTGAACTCGATAAAAAGGACATGATGACTCCGCGTACTTTGTGTGCTGACGTTTGTAGTGGTGGTGATGCGTCATCAGAAGCTGTGAAAGGATTGGATTGTGATGGATGTTTGTTCTGCAGGGATGAGGGTTTTCTAATGTCTCCCTCGCTTCTTTTATTTTCTACAGTTTTCACGAGGTTCAATTTGCCCGAGGAATGCGAAGAAAAATTTGTGTTGAAGTCAATATCCGAAACAGTTATTCTTGAAGTAAGAGAGGCATTGTTGAGCGGATCTTTAGTGATATGCAGAAATCGGTAGGGAAAGGTGAGTAGATTTTTCCATGCTTGCCTCGAATTCTCCAGCACTGTGTGGCGTATTGTCTCGACAAGCTTCTGGGCTATGGTAATTCTAGCACCCCTAGGGATCCATTTTAGAATTGGTGCAAAACGTTTAAACTTGCATATTTCTTGCCAGAAATTTGTTTGATAAATGGGGTTTGGAAGTGGAGTGGTTATTGGAGGAGTGAGGGTGGGAATACACGACACTTTTTGCCACTCGAAATCACAATGTAATAACGACTATTAAGAATGATACAAAAAACGACCTTATCACGTTGACAATAATGTAGAATTTTGCAATTACATATTGTGACTGTTATGACTGTTACATATTGTGACTAGCTAGCCGGGCCTTAGGTATGCGAGCGCTAGGACGGAAGAGCCCTTGTTGTTATTACTCAGTACGGAGCCGGACTTCGCAGCGGCAAGACTGCGAGCAGCAAGCAACCCGCCCCCTCACCCCTGTCCCTACGTAAGGCGCGGCCAACTAGTTCCGCGTGCACTATATATACTTAGTTCAACTATTTGTTTTGTATAATATAATATATTATATCTATACAGATAAAAAAAATTGTCAGTGTCTGTTTGTAATTTCTAATTAACAGGTTTTTTTTTTCACTTAAAGCATTTAAAAGTATGATCGGTACTTACAATAAAATATAAATTGTTTACATTTTTCTGTCCGTCTGTCAGTCTGTGTGTTTGTTCCGGCTAATCTCTGTATATATATATATATATATAAATAGGCTTCTTCAATTCTTCATTATCAACTATATATTTATATTATAATATATATATATTATAACTTCGTTCCATCCGGGTGTCCCTTGACACCTCTCAAGTTTTATTTCTAAATATATAAATTAAATGAAATATTTTACATGTAGTCAACACCGCTAGTGTTTTAGCAAATACGGTCCCGGGCTCTAGCAAAGCTGTCGCGTACGTACTGACTACTGACATATTATGGCGTACTCAGGTGGGCGCAGGGGCGCTGTGCGGCGCGCTGTGGGTATGGGGTGTGGGGTCTGCCGGCCGCCTGCTGCTGCTGTCGGCGCTGGCGGCGGCGCATGCGCTGCCCGCGCTCATGCACCCTGCGCTGCTCACCACTCGCGACACGCTCGACCGCGACCCCTACCGTCTGCCATACAACGCGACCGCTGACGCCGACGAGGAGCTCCTATTTGTTATGTAAGAAGATACTTTATATTATTCAGAATCTTGATTCTATGCAATCACCTTGGTGATCATTGGTGATATAAATAATATATCAGTCACAGTTCTTTATTTATATTTTCAGAGCTACGCTGCACACGCGGCGGCACATCATAATGTTGCTCGTCATAGTCATCACGCTGCTTATTTATGACAGATACGTAAGTTTCAAGAAAAGTGTAAAGTTCGTAGAATTTGATAAACTAAAACTAGGTAGAGAGAGCGAGGTAGAGTCGACACTAGATGATTAGACACAAAAAAATATTTAAACATTCTAAACCAGAGTTCCGGGCTAGAGCGCGCGGCGCACTCGCGAAGCGGGCGCATGCGTGTGCAGGCGGAGCAGGCGCTGGAGCTGCGGCGGCGCAACCAGGCGCTCGTGCACAACGTGCTGCCGCCGCACGTCGCCACGCACTTCATGGGCGCGCGTCACCGCCACCGCCACCTCTACAGCCAGAGCTACGCCGAGGTCGGCGTACTCTTTGCCTCCATGCCAAATTTCACGGGTGGGTATAAAAATATTACGAATATATTGACACCCCATTGATTACATTCGGATCAATAATTTGTTTTATTTCTGTTTTTAGATGGTTTTTAGTATTAACTATTATAAAAGCAGCGACACAACAACATAATTTTTGAAAATTTCAACTCTCTACGTACTCGTATCACGGTTCACGAGAAACAGCCTAGTGACCGAAAGACAGACGGACGGACGTTAGGTTCCCGTTTTTACCTTTCGGGTACGGGCCCTGAAATACCTTTCATTAATCACTTTTCGTAACCTACTTTTCATTAATTATTACCTGAGTAGTGATATAAAAAATATAATACTCATACATGTGTTTTTTACAAATCTGTCCGAAAATCACCGCATTTAATAAAAATCTACTGTAAAAATTTACTGCATACCTACAATTAAAACCAGCAGTACCTAATTATCTTCTGGATAGTGTTACATACTGTCAGAAGTTTTAAATGCATATAATATTGTATCTATATTTTAATAATATGTGAGTAGGTAAAGCGGCATTTATTTTAAAAAATCAATCTTAAAAATGTAAATAGATGTATCAAATAATTGTTTAATCAGCCTTATCAATTCGGAACAAAGTTTGGATACTCATTAATTTTTAACTTTCGTACCTACTAGTTCGCCCTCACATTTATCTTAATCGACGGTCAACACGTAGCGGACCCACTAATTGGTAATTTCCTGCCTTTTCTAATTCCGGTTTGTTTTATATTTACAGAGTTCTATTCGGAAGAAACGGTCAATAACCAAGGCCTAGAATGTTTACGATTTCTCAATGAAGTTATATCGGACTTCGATCTCGTGAGTATCTGCTTTCGTTTCGACCGCATGCATCTGAAGATATACGGGTATTTGTGTTACAAATAGATTCTTGGCGAAATAGTACCGCAGCTTTTACGGCGTGTAAAGTTCTAATTTTACGTATTCCAAACTATGTATTAACTGCTGAATAAACACGTCGTATATTTGTAGTTCCTTGAAGTGTACCTACTTCGCTTTAAGTATCAGTACTTCATGCTCGCATGTATAAATAGTTTTACGACTGACATTATATTTTCTTTGTTTACAGCTGCTGGAAGACGCTAAGTTCAGTAAAGACATCATAAAAATTAAGACCATTAGTTCCACGTACATGGCTGCGTCTGGCCTAAATCCCACTCGACAAATGCAGGTCAGTCAAATCTCCTATTAATAGTTACCAAAATATAATAATTTGATATGATTAAATGATAATGATAAATAATATAAAATATTATCTTTATAGGAGAAGTACATTTGACGAGAAAATTGTTTATTGAAGTAAATGTATACTTGCAGCAATATATTTTATTCTCACTTTTACGAGACCGACCTTTGGCAATAAATAACATTTTCGTTGTTAAATGCAAAGGCCTAGTCGTGACACTCGGAATAGCGCCGGTGAATTAGGACGCTTTGTCTTAGAAAGCAATTCAGACTGGAATTTGGCATTGATTTGTGACCTCTTGTAAAATGTTAAAGAATATTATGTAAATAAATTAAAAGAATGAATAAATCAATAATATTTAATATTAATTGTATTCGGTGAAGATTCTAAAAATTATCGATAAACTTTTTATCTCTTCTTCTTTTCTTATATATAAAAATGCACTAACAATGATATACTTAGGTAATTCTTATTTTCTAAAAGTTCTCTTTTTCATTTCAGTTAAAATTTAACTATTTACCTATTAATTAAATATTCTTAATTTTGAAATCGGTAAACTTGCACGTGAGTTCTAAAAATATTGTTTTTATTAGGATATAATGTGAGCTTAAATTAATTGTTATTTCAATTCAACGATTTCTGCAATTATTTGGTCTGGTTCTGGACTTGGACTTATTTGGTCTGGTTCTGGACTTGGACTTCAAAATAATGAACATTGAGTAGAGAAATAGTTAAATTTTAGCATATATTATACATATTGATTTCTTATGTTTACGCGAATATTGTTCATCGTTTTAAACACTTACGGATTGTGTTGCGGTGCACTCTTCTTTTTCCCGACGTAAAGGAACACATCGCAGATGTTAAACACCGTCGCAACAATAAATCTGCAATTTGTGAACACACAATGGATCAACCTCGCCTTTACATAAGATTTGATAAGCCACAAGTACTGAGAAACGAACACCGTTATCGCCCAAGAATGATACGCGAGGCTATAGAAATTAAAAAATACCTTAATTTTAACCGAGAAGATGGCTGGGTACTGCCATCTAGTTGGGATCCAATAATTAACAAAATAAAATGTAATTTAAAATCACCGCGGCTTTAAGATACTGTTAATATGTTTTGCGTGGATCGGAACACAAATAATAAATTGAACAATCTTCGGGTAGTTTGAACAACTTCAACAAATAGGACAATTGACACCTCAGTCCTCCCGTGACCACGGCTGCTGGAAAGTAGCCGAAACGTCGGGAAAAAGAAAAGTGCACCGCGACACAATCTGTAAGTGTTTAAAACAATATATTATACACTTATTTATGGACTTATTTGAATCTATTTTATGTAATAATTAATTTTCAGTGGGTTGAGATAGTAAATTTTCTTTGACGTTCGTCGTGTCTTTGCTCTTCTTCATCCGATAGCGATATCTTTCAGAATATTTCAATTTTAATTATTTTATGAAATTACAGCCATCCGATGGCACCCTGGTGCGGTGGGCGCACCTGGCGCGCCTGGTGGAGTTTGCTCTGGAGTTGCAGCGCGTGCTGGCGGCAATCAACGAGCAGTCCTTCAACCATTTCGTTCTTCGCATGGGCATCAACCACGGGCCCATCACCGCCGGCGTTATCGGCGCCATGAAGCCACACTACGACATATGGGGCAACACCGTCAACGTCGCCTCGCGCATGGAGAGCACGGGCAAGGCGGGCTGCATACAGGTAATGTAAGGGTTGACTGCGGGGCATTATCTAGACAGTATGTATCGTTTCGAGGCAAAGCGATTTTCAAGCTAGATAATAAGTTCAATTTTACCGACAAAACTCCTCCCTTCCTTTAAGGGGGTCGAAACCCTCACGGGTGGCGATAAAGGGGGTGTTTTGTATGCAATTTAGGTGCTCTTATGCTTTCAACTGTCAACAGCTGATTGTCGGTAGCGCTTTCACAATCTAAATAATTCAGAACCTATGAAGATTGAAGATACATAATTTATAAATATTTTTAGCATAGTATATTAATAATAATAATTTTTATTTATTTATGCGAGGTCAGACAAAGTTATAATAATTTAATAAGAACATTGTTTAAAATAAAAAACTGGGTACCTACCCTCAGATTTGTGGGCAATTTACATTTACACTTTAATTTAATACTGGCTAAACCTACTGGTTCTATAAAATAGGCATATTGCATTGTTGTAATTACTTTGAAAGATATTGATATTTATGCTCTTTTGCAATAACTAGAGCCATGTTCGTCACTGCTTGAGAATGTGATGCGTCTAAGGCTCAAATCACACACTCGCAGAGTCGAAGTGACGCGACGCGTCATGTATTTCACCTCTATCCATAGACGAGGCATGATTAGGCAAAAAATGTCCCCACTTAAATGGGCCACACTGTTGGGGTTTGTTTGGGGCCATTTTGACATTTAAGGTATGGTGAAATCAAGATGGCGGTAACTTTTTCTTGTATGAAGATTTGCTCTGTAAAAAGTACGTCATAGCCCATCTTTAGTTTTGAAATCATTGCCTATAATGTTATGTCGTCTCTATTTTTTCATTATTTAGGAACAAATTTCTATTATAGAAATATGGTAGCACACGACGCCAACGTGTCGGCGAGCGCATTCACGCGTCTACGTTTGTCTGAAGTAGTACGGCGTCACACGTCGACGCGCTTTACTCGGGCGCAGTAAAGCGTCAGACGCCGGACTAGAACTGGAACTACTGGGCTAGATAGGCTAACGCAAGCATTAATGCGAGTTATTGCACGTCGTCGCGCGTTATTGTTGAAACACATGGCGCGTCGCGTCGCGTCGACTCTGCGCCATTGTGAGTTGAGCCTAATTAATTAATGTTTTACGTGTAATTGAACATAATAGGGTATAATTCATTATAATCCGTTTTCTGTAACTTTTGTTCCTAATGAAAATATTCCCCAAAAGAAGTTATATTTCAAGACTTTCTTAGGTGACAGAAGAGACTTGTCATATCCTGGAGCAGTTCGGCTACTACTTCGAGCAGCGCGGGCTGGTGGCGGTGAAGGGCAAGGGCCAGCTGATGACGTACTACTTGCAAGGCCGGCACGAGGACGGCGCGCCGCATCTCACGGACTCGGGATCGGTCAGTTCTGATGTCTCTTGTGTTTTAAAACCTTTGGTATTTGAAGAGAGGTTTATTATGCTGTCTGTCAAAACAGCTGGAAACCAATGTACGAAAAGCTTTACAACGCTTTTAGCATTTCTACTCATCGCTGCATTGTGTACATAATTCTAAAAATGTCTCATCCAAGTGTTATATTAATCTTTAAATAGCAATGTAAGTACAGTTCATTGTATTATTAAGTAGTGAGCCACGTAGCGTTGCTCAGCGAATAGATTGATTGCGTAAAGTTGCAAAATGAAGTTTATTAATATCATATAGCTTTAGGTATTTGAAAATATGTTTGTCATTATCATGGTTAGCCTTTATGTTAAGTTTTATAGGAAGAAAATTATAGAAGACTAACAAAAAGAAGAGAAGGAAGGATTCGAAGTGGTGACTTGGACAGTCTACCCGGACAGGCCGACATGCCCCCGTCGCCCTGGCGGGCAGCCCGTCCCGGTCCTACCATAATTTCTCCAACACAATATAATAATAGTATAATTATTGCCAAATTGTATTTACTTTGTACCTATTTGTAGTTTTCCTCGCTAAAATTTTATAAGTGATGATGGATGGTTGCTAATTTCATAGAATATGTGTGTCAGTGGCGTGGGGTCCCTATAACTCCATTCCTATCGGCTTCACTTACTTCTTACCTTTTGAAGACCCGTATCCAAATCGCTACATATTTATTATACATGCTAGGGCTTCCTTATGAAAGACAACCAGCCTTCGCCACTGATGTGTGTATATTCTGTGAATGTGTCCTGATACAAATTAATGTAGAAAATTCGACAATCATAAATATTTCTGTTGTTGTATGTTTTAACATAATATATATTTCAGATGGGATAAGATATGGTCTATGCGCCAATGCCATACAAAAAGTATATTCTTCTGACCTCATTTGATCTTACTTATTTATTACGATCTAGTTGGAGATACGTCACGACTGGTTTATTGGGACTGGGTTTATTGTTACAGAATGACGTCAACATCGAGATGACGGGTGGCGAGCCGACGCTGGCAAACGGAGAGGCACCGGCGGCCGAAGCTTCGCATCCACTACTACCCTAGTTTTAGTTCCCATAGTAAAGTTATGACTTAGTTGTCTAATTCTCTACTATAGTAGAGGTATACCACAATTTCATTTTAAGCCTTTCAAAAAGGAGAAGGTTATATTATTATATAGGATTTTTTTAACCGACTTCCAAAAAAGTAGGCGGTTATACGTTCGGGTGTATATATATATATATATATATATATATTTGTTTTGTATGTTCCACTATTACTCCGCCGTCTGTGGACCGATTTACAAAATTCTTTTTTTGATGTATAGGGCATAATCCCAAATTGGTTCTTTTGACATGAAAGTGGTGACCTGATGATGGGATCCATGAGGAATCGAGGGAACGCCTCGAAATTTATATGGACACATATAAATTTCGAGGACGAGACACATATAAATTTAATAGTGATTTAGACTTTTTCTGAAGTAACACAAGCATATGCTACCAAAAAATAACATTTTACACCAAAGTATACCCTGGATCCAAAAGCACTGAACAGAACTCCTCAGTCTTTAAAGATACGCGTTTGTAAATTCCGGCGTTGT
Organism: Phengaris arion; assembly: GCA_963565745.1. Classification (NCBI taxonomy): domain Eukaryota; kingdom Metazoa; phylum Arthropoda; class Insecta; order Lepidoptera; family Lycaenidae; genus Phengaris; species Phengaris arion. Next base: position 32,142,560 of record OY751432.1, on the reverse strand, counting down.
TTAAATGTTTAAATGTGTAAAATGTTAACTATTTCTCTACTCAATCTTCATAATTTTGAAGTCGGTACCGGCCAATTTGAACGTGATTTCTATTTTAAATATTGTTTAAACAGAATGTTGTTCGGGCTGGTAACGACTTCAAAATTATGAAAATTGAGAAATAGTTAAATTATAGCCAAATTGAAAAGGGGAATTATTTAGAAAAAAGATTTATTTCATACTTTTTTGTGCATTTTCACTTTGGAAGTCGGTTTAATTTTTTGATTATTTATGTTCAACGATTACTCCGCCGTTTGTGGACCTATTTTCACAATTCTTTTTTTGTTATAAAGGTTTAAAAACAAATATCCGAAATTAGTCCCGTTATCACTAAAGTGATGATGAGGAATCGAGGGAACTCCTCAAAATTTACACATAAATATATGATTTCGATTTTTTCTGAAGAAAACCGAGATATGCTACCAAAAAGTAGATAAGATTTTGCGCCAAGACTTACCCTGAATCGAATAGCACTGAACAGAACACGTGAGTTTTATAGATACATATTTGGGGATTTCGGCGTTGTTTAAAGAACTGCAAGATTATGCCACTCTGTCACTTACAGTAATCATCATCATCGTCACCATCATCATATTATCATAAAAATATTTCTCATTGTCGTTTATACCGATATCAATATCTTTGAAAATTTGCTACTCCCAAAATTTAATTCGTGATCATCATCATCATTATAATATTAAATTTTATGCCTACTGCTATGTTTTTCCGACAACAACTACAATAATAATAATATAACTTAATCATTATCATCACTGGTGATTGTTAATTAGGTCCACAGATCTGTAATGTTTATTTGGGGATATACCGCGGCCTCACAGAAAACCGGCATAAAATAACGCTTATGTTTGTTTTGCCGAGAGAGTGAGAATACCGGAGCCCTCGGGGGAAAGGTTTTAACAGACCGGGAACGCATGCTGTAACTTCTATGTTGATAACCCAGTAGCCACAATTGTAGTATAATAGAATTCTAAATAAAATATAATATATTCTATCTACAGCTGACAGCTTTCGGCCTCAGTAGTTTATGTGTGAAATACCACGGCCTATGAGGCATTAAATGACGCTTACGTTTCACGACAGTGTATTATACTGAGTCAGTGAGAGTATTAAAGGCTTAAGGCGGAGAGGCTGCTTTAAAGACCGGGACCGCACTTGTAGTGGTGTTGAGTAGTTACTCTGGTAATCTAGGAGTAGTATCAAAAATAATTCCCACTGCAACTAACATTTAATAATAATATAATAATAGCTCCCCACACCGATGGGAACCAGGCCAGCTAAGCAGGAGTTATTTTATAGTGCCCAAGTATGTGCGCAGTACACAAGAGGACTCTCTCTTCCTTTTCTCTCGAAAGCCAGTGGGACGGACAGGCCGAAACGACTGGCGAGAGATCAGGCGCAGGTCCGACTTTTTATATGCCCATCCGACGCATGTGTCATGTCATCTTTCTTGTCAGACAATCAGGTGATCAGCCTGCATTGTCCTTACCAAACTTTGAAACAACATATTTTGTTATTCCAATGCGGGAATTGAACCCATGACCTCCGTGCCTCCGTTAGTCGAGAGCCAAGCTCTAAACCACTGGACCACGGAGACTGTAACATGTAACATTTAATAGCTAAGTGACTTAAGTCAGTGGGACTGCTTGTTTAAAGAAATAAGAAGCTCTCACAGAGAACCAGCGTGAAATAATGCGTGTATTCTTTTTTGCAATTAGTTTTGTCGGCTGACTGAGAATACCAGTTTTATTCAAGGAAGGGGTGGGATTTTGTTTTAGAGAACATAAGGACAATTCTGCTAATTAAATCGTGCAATAATACAGTTACGATCTAGTCCCGATATGTTAAAACTGCAAAATGGACTCTCATAAACGTCAAACCAATGTCAAAGCCGTTTTGATTGGTCCAAACTCCAAAAATCAGTTGATAATATCAAGACGATTCATTTATAATTCAATCAAAGTAAAATGAAATGGTATACTATTTTTAAAGAAGCAAGTATCCTCGCTGTAGTTAACTATGATCGGCAATCACCATTTTACAAAACGGTTACGGCCTGTCCACATGTCTACTGCACGACGTCGTCAACGTAAAACGATGTGGTGTCGTGACACGGTGCGGTAACATAACGTGCAAATTCACGGCGCCATAAAATGCACGTCACGGCGCCGGATCGCCGTGCCATGTTTAATTCCGGTACATTTTGCGCCTTCTGCGGTGACGTTGCCGTGCCGTTAAAAATCGCGACACGGCAACGCACCGTGCCACGACGAACGAACGCAGTGTTTCAAGTTGACGACATCCTTACCTTTACAATGCCCTTACCATGGACAACACTTTTTTAAATTCATGTCGTAGGTTGATATTATATATTATTTTGAACCATGGCACTTATGTCTTAGACAATACGATTGCAATTAAACATTTAATTATACCTAATTATTGCATTGATGCTGTTATCAAATTATAAATATTATAAGTGGGCGAGCTGCTAAATTTAAAAAATATTTCTTTTTTTTCCTTCTCTCATCCATTTTATTAAACAGTATTTAAAAGTATATAGCATTTCTAAAAATAATTGGTTGTAAACGAGACTATACTAACTATAATATATTTAAATAAAAACAATAGGTATATGATATATATGTAGCGATTAGAACTTCTACTTACGTAGTATTTTAATAAAAATAACTAATTACTTATTATACTTATATCGTAATGGGTATATTTTAACATATTAGATTAAGTAACTTACTAAATTATGTGTCACGACTTACCTAATTTCTAATGGCATTATAAAAATGTTAAGTTTTTAATGGTTATCTGCTACAACCCACAAAACGTAGTATTGTAAATGTTCTCTGTTTTAGAAAATGTAAATTGAATGAGCAAACGTAGAAATTCTTCTAATAACTAACGCAACATGCGAATAAAGATCAACAGATTTTATATTATATAATATGTACCTAGGTATATTGTAATTTACAGATTTTCGAGTTAACTGTAAAGGATTTTTTGACAGAGTACACACTCAAGTAAATATTATAGTAGGTCATTGTGTCTTCTATACCAGAACATATCATGTAATAATATTATTTTATCTTATAAGTTTTAATAAAACGAAATGACACGAACAGGCAAATCAAATGTAATCGAAACTTCATGTACGAATATTATAATTATAGCAATACATCTTATTTTAGTAAAAATACATATTAATATGTAATAGTGCACAAAATAACTAATTCATTAAACACTTACCCGGGTACCGCCATAAAGTTTCTTATAAGTTTTTAATCGACTTCCAAAAAAATGAGGCGGTTATACGTTCGGCTGTATTAGACCCATTAGGCCTTTTCATCCGTTATTGGATAATTTACACAGTATTCTCCGAGCGAAGTGATCATTCACAACACAGTCAGCCTAGTCCAGCGGAATGGGTGGTCAATACGTCTGGGGCCAATCTTGTGCGGATTTCCTCACGATGTTTTCCTTCACCGTTAGATCGTGCGTGTAATGTACTTGAGAATGATATAATAAGGTCTAGAAAAATCAACTTTGGATATTTCAGGCACATGATTCACTGCTAATGTGACGACGTTTAGGCAGAAAAATAATTGTCCTACTCGAAAAAAATATTATTTCCTTATATAGGCGAGTTTGCGTTTAGCGGAGAGTAAAAAATAAGATTTTGCACCTTGGTGCAAATTCTTATTCTTCTTTCTTCTTATTCTTATTCTAAATTAAGGTATATGGCCCTGGATCCAAAAGCACTGAACAGAACTCCTCAGTATTTAAAGATACGCGTTTGTGAATTTCGGCATTGTTTAAAGAACTTTAAGCATAGTCCATTATGTAACTTACAGTAATCATCATCATCATCTTATTAACAATACCTAATGGAAGCTTGGCGCGTATTCAATTATACATTCGATCGTTTATTTTAAACGATCTTAAAATGTATTAATAATAGTTTAAGAGATATCACTAAAAAGGGAAAAATTATTATTTTGAAACAAAAAATTAAACCGACTTCCAAAGTAAAAATGCACAAAAAAGTATGAAATAAAACTCATTTTATTAATAATTCCCTTTTTAACTTCGGCTAAAATTTTAACTATTTGTCTACTCAATCTTCATAATTTTGAAGTCGGTACCAGCCAACTTGAACGTGAGTTCTATTTTATAAATATTGTTTTATCAGGATGTTATTCGGGCTGGTACCGACTTCAAAATTATGAAGATTGAGTAGAGAAATAGTTAAAATTTTAGCCGAATTTAAAAGGGGAATTATTTAGAAAATAAGTTTTTTTTTCATACTCATTTGAGCATTTTTACTTTGGAAGGCGTGTTTAATATTTTGTTTAAAAATAATTTCATTAATTAATCCAAAACCTACAAATTCATTATTTCTTGTTCTTTCATTATTTCTATTGCGTAAGAATAGCTCATTGATTGAATAACTTCAGTTAATTCATTAGTAATCATTTGTCGTAATAATAATTAATGAATGAAGCATGGTCGTCTCAGAAGCAAGTGTAGCTAACAATATACCTACTAAGTACGGGATTAGTGTGGCACTTCCCGTGTAGTAGATTGAGCCTACATGACGGTATTAATTCAGATAAAAATCGTATTTGAGTTGCCTCATCTCTTTGTAATAGGTAGCAATAATGTGATATTCATCTTAGGCGTGTAGCGAATTGTTTATTTGTGTCGCTTCAATAATAGCATGCTGTGTGTGTAGTAAATAATATGAATCGATAATAATAGTTTTAGACTTACGGTAGGTATATGAATTTGTGCTTTGAGTCGCCTAGAATGATTAGCCTAAGTGTGATTAGGTAGTATATAGCAATATTGAAAGAGTAGACACATGACACATGACACATTAGAGTTTCTCACGTGCTTAAATTTAAAAAACAAAACTTTCGATCTCTTTTTTCTGAATAAAACTATAATATTATATTTTGGTTGCTTTAAATAGATTATTTTGTGCATTCATAATAATAAACGTAACAATTCACGTTTAATATTTCAGAATGGTTTTCATTCAGAAAAAAAAATGGATCGCAACAGTTTAGACGATATCTTTACATATTGAACATTCTATTTATTGATCTTTATACAATTTACTGTTGCTAATACTTTAAGTCTTCTTAGGTTGGTTTGTTTTTTTACTAGTTATGCGATAACTTCCTGTGATTTACTGTTAGTATATAATTTTATACAAACTCTAGATCGAATAATCAAAGATTTACCTTTTACAGCTAAAGATTATACTTACTATACTATAAACAAATAAAGCAATATCAATAAAATTTACTTGTATTTTATTTTTTATATTATATTAAATAATATGTTACGTAGGCCTAATAAGTAACTACATAATATGTATTTAAATAGGTTATTAGATTATGTATATGATATTATAATTTTTATTGACTGCTTATTTTTTAGTCTTTACCTACTTAACATATTATTAATTAACATCAGATGCATATCCTTCCACTCCCTATAGTGTAAATGAAATAAATTTTACATTTGATATAATTTCAATAAAAAAACACCTTTATAAAGAGCAGGTTCTTTATAAAGGTGTTTTTTTACACCTTATGCAGCAGGAACCAGTATTTGAATCATCATCATTTAGCTACTGGCGCAGGGCGCTACGCGTTCCCGTCGTAGCACTTCGTAGCGCTGCGTAGCGCATCGCAGCGCCACGTAATGGCTAGCCCAGCGCGCAGAGACGCGTGCTGCGCGTGCGTTACAATGCATAAAAGACATAATGTATTCAAGGACTAAATCAGATAAATTTAATAAAAATAGGTCAGACCATTTGGGGAATCACGGTTGGTCACGAAAATTTCATATATTAGAAGATTTTAAAATCCAAAAATTAGAATTCAATTCGCCTTCATTATATATGGTATTTTATCTAGAAGGAATGAAGAAATAGTATCTAGAAGAAATGACGGCGCTTCAAAATTTTACAGGAATGCTGCTTTTTCTTACAACTTCCTTTGTGCAAATGCAAATCTTAGGTAGATTTGTTCGAATCGTAAATTTTTCCGGAATGAAAATAACCTAAGACCATCATAAGACATACCAAATACAAATTAAAATTTTGTAAAATTAGATCATGTCCTTTCGGAGGGTTTGATAATAAAATAATAAAATTCTGTGATGCGAGTTTTTTTTATTAATTTGATTAAGTAATTTTGTTATTTTTATTCACCTAAGCCAAGATTTTAAGATCCAGTAGCATATAGCGTTACAATGGAAGATCCATTGTATAATATGCGGATCTTCTTAATCTAGTTTGGTATTAGACTTCCAGCACGTGCTTCATATTTTAAGAGATGTGATGAATTATCAGCATCATAACAAAAAGTTGAAGATGGCCTGTTGTTGCGATATCGTAGATTTTTCAGCATAAGTTTTTGACGATTGTTACAGTCATCCGGTAAATGGTAAGTTACTGTTAAAATTCATGAATTTCGTACGAAATCCACAAAAATTAAGTAAACTCTCTGAAAGTAGAATTTTCGTGCCTACTATATCGAAAATATACAAAAACATTTGAAATTCCCATTCTTTCATTGAAACAAACGGTTCTCTTTATCACCCCACTCCATTTTAATATCGCAAAATATTGTACAATGTATTGGCGCCAAAATGTAAAAACACAATGAACAATCATATAAAAATGACAGATTCCAAAATGAATTGTAATATTTTGTTTATTTTTAATTGTAACATTATTTATGGCCAGACTAAGTATACAGAGCCGAATGCATAACCACCTCCTTTTTTTGGAAGTCGGTTAAAAACATGCCCATGCAAACAATTTCGTAAATATCTTCTATGTACAGGCAACATACAATTTCATTTCTGTTATTAGTATAGAGAATATATCAGTTACACTTAATGTAATATTTATGCACTCGTATAACTAGATTATTGAGGTCTACAGTGTATTCTAGCCAGTTTTCAACCGCAGTCCAAACCACAGTAAAGTGGCAAAATGTATGATATGTGGATTTTAATTCTATGCAAACACTGATTTTGAACACTTAATTAGCATATTAACAAATATTAGTTACTATGCTAATTACATACATAATGATACTGTACAATGTGTTTGTGTCTTTGTACTTAATACATGGTACTACGTAGGTACATACAAAACATGTACACTGATAAGATGTAAAGTCCTAAACGTAAAAGAGACTTTCAGTAATTATACATTTGTTTTATATTTAAATCACCAAAGGTAAACATTATAAAGTACTCTTCTTACTTTTTGTATGGAATTAAGTATAGTCAAGTCAACCATTTTCAAAGCCTCCAAAGACGTTGGTGCACCCCCTGGCATTTTTAAACTATGAAGATAGAAACGTGCTCGCAACAACTCTTTAGAAAAATTATTTTGCGCGAAATCAGAGTATAACTTTTAAAGTAATTCAAAGAAAACCTATTGCGCGTTGATAGTTACGGATTAATTTTTAATACTCTTAAATCCTTTGCCTTTTTACTGTTATTTTTATCCATATTTAGTTTGTTACATGTCGTCAATGACAGAGAATTCAAATTTTATGACTAGTTCCTAGTTTATTTTAAGAGTAACAAAATGCATTTTGGCGACGTGTTTAGACAATTTAAAAAGACTAAAAATTTTGTAACTTTTTTAGTTATCGGCATATCAAACCAATATAACTAACTATTGTTATAATATGCGTTACGAAATATTAATTATGGCCGTGTTCTGTTTTCAATATGCATGAGCTTACATCTCGGCCGGCAAGGAACCTCCAGGAGATGCAGGTGATTCACAGCTGATGAGTGTAAAGGGTGTTGGCAGAAGTGTGCGCCGTGGGCGAGAGGGGCGGGCGGGGAGCTTATTGAGGCCACTATTTAACCGCACCGCGGCCGCGCAGCGACCTGTTGTGATCCCGTCATGGCGCGCTACGCCCGTGTCGCTCCTCTGGTCGCGTGTCTGTTGTTCGCCTGCGGTGAGTCCTAACCTTTATCTAACATCTTCGGACACCGTGTATCTCGTGACGTCACGGACGATGCGACGTCTCATATGCGCATCTTCAGCTTATCGGAAACGTCAACCGAGTGTCCTACCCAAAGTGAACAGTGAAGTTATCGAGCCGTTTCGTCGCAAGATAGACCGTGTCCTGAACGTATGCTCGTCCGTAACGATCATACAGAAATCATTCTAGACTCGCGTATGGTAATCAAGGTACTAGAAATCTATCAAGAACGACAAACGTTAATTTACTGGCAACTTTGTGTTGGAATTTCAATTGTGATCTTGTGTTGTGAAAAGTTTTATTGAGTTTGTTTAGAGATAAAGGTTTTTTACTGTAGAGTACTTATATGTAGAAAATAAACGTCAAATTGATAGATTTTTTGTTTTACCTTGATTACGTTTCCTGAACACAATTTGCGACAGCTGATAAGCCGTAAGTGCTCGCGATATAATAGCGCTAGGCAGTCGGCACTCGGTAGCGGCGGTCGGTCGGTCGAGGGGAACTTTCACATTCGCTCGGAGTTGCGTTGCGCCTGCGCCGCGCCGGTGACGTCACGCGGCGCGCGCCGGATCCAGACGTATCATATTTAGGTATATATGCATGATGGATATGTCGAAATCGTTAAATGTTGCACACCTACATTCAACAAGGAAAATAATCAATATCTCATACTCCAAGACAAATTCTACTTACATAACATAATTGCATAACTTAAAACATTGTAACAAAAATATTTTTGAGGCCTTAATGGGCGTCATTAATATATTTCATTAGGTAGTAAATCATTATGTAAAAATAGAAGTGGCTATGATTAGCTTATGACATGATTGACTATTTTATACATTAACCATTTTCTAATTACTCTCATAAACCAAGGAAATGACAAAGCGCAAGGATAACATTAACAAAGTACTATGGCATTCGGGGGTGTATTTGCTCAGATGTCGCATTGTCTACCGATTTAAACCGCGAAATGTGATAATTTTATCTTCTTTATTATTTGCACCAATACCAGTTTTTCTTATTCTCTATTCTATTTTATATTTTTGACGTAGCGGATGAAATAGAAATTATTTAATTCTAAACACAAATATTTAAATCTTATGTGCCTGGACCCTCCAAGTAATCCAGTCACAGTTATCCGCTACAGTACCTACCAGTAACCTACCCTTCATCTCGCAAACATCATGACTTGAAATAAAAACTTCTCTAGGATTCCCATAGGACTTCTAATTAATAATATTCATGTAAATAGAACATAAGCAAATATTCTAAAGATATATTGCATGACGGTAGTTAATTTAACACGTAGACATAAACATAACCTTGACATTGAAATGAAAAATAGCATAATATTCCCATATTATGTAAAATATTTTTACATAATATTGGAATATAATGTAAAAAATATGAATATATTTTATGTAATTCAATTCTTATTATATTTACAAATTGAAATTGAATAATCACATTAATCTGAATAATTTCGAGTGAAAAGTAATTGTAATTCATGATAATGTAATCATAGGTTGAACTAGTCGGTCCACGTGCTCGCCCACAGCCGCTGGGCGCGGAATTTGTTTGCCAATCGCAACGTGCAACAATACAACAACACAATTTCGGGAATGCTCATGCAATATGCTCACATTAAAATGAGCTTATGCTGAAATACCCTGTGTAAATTAACCATCAGAAACACTTGAATTTTAAATACCAAAAAATTTTAAAATACAAAATAAAACACCAGAGTGAAACACGCATGAGGGTTTTTTGCTTACACTACACCGATTACAAAGAAAAATTATCGCGCATTAACTAACAGTCTTCCGGGATTAAAACTAATCTTTGTCTTGTTCAAGATGTTAATAATTACTTTATTCTTCATAGAGCAATAAACATATATCTTATCACATCACACAATCTTCAATATTTCATGTATAACTTGGTCGTTCTCAAGTAAGAACATTTAATGGAGTACATGATAATATTTTAACAACATTTCATCATCTGGTTTTAACAAAAGAGTTTTTCGATATCCATGACCATATAACAACAAACTTGTTTTTACTTTTGGTGCAACAGCATTCGTCAGGAATAACTGAGCTAGGCACACGCAAAGTGTCAGCCTAACACAATTTTTTTGTACACACAAAGCATACATAATTACATACATTCCACGGAAGACTTTTTATGTATAGATAGATTTAGTTTTATGTATACTATATGTTTACAAAGCAGGTATACAATTCAAAACTCTCTTTATGTTTTTTTATTTTATTTATTTATATATGGCATCGGCTTATAACCATTTGCCAGTGTCAAGTTAAAAAGGCGGGAAATACTTTCGTTTCAATTTTCATCACCGTATTTCTATATCGTCAAGTCTAAAGTCTAGTCAAATTCCAAATATATAGTCAGTACAGTCCATGAGTTATGTCAGTCGATTCAGTAAAGTGGTAGAAGCTTTACTCAAAGTTCCTAGGGAGTTTTGGCGGGAAATGCAAAATAGCACGTTTTAGAAGTTGTACCACTTGCCCACACTTGCACGTTAACGAATATTTAATGGTTAGTATTATACCAATATTACACATTAAGAACCGAAATTACACAATTTTATGAAGAAATACGAATTCCACAACATCACCCATTGAACTACCCGGCAAAACTCCCTTCTCTCGTTATGTTAATAGCTAGAAGTAATTAAAACTTGAAGGCCTTGACATTTCATCGTCCTCTTTGGGTCACACCATTGGAGCGTGAACATAATGGCCTTACACCGTCCAGCTAGCAAATCCAGCACCGGTACTAATAGCCGTCATTAGTGTCAATATTGTCAATCATTTATAATTTTTGCCTACAAGTCCGCTTTAGGGCCGCGCTATTGGATTCGCAGGCTGGACGGTCAGTGTGTGTAAATTTCTCAGCACTGTGTAGTGCTAAAAATAAACTTAGCTTAAAATAAACTCTATTTTTTAACCGACTTACAAAAAAGCGGTTATACGTTCGGCTGTATATATTCATTTTTTTTGTATGTTCAACGATTACTCCGCCGTCTGTGGACCGACCGTTGATACCAAGGTGACCTAATGATGGGATCCATGAGGAATCGAAGGAACTCCTCGAAATTTATATAGACACATATAGTAATTTCAAAATTTCGGCGTTGTTTAAAAAACTTCAAGTATATTCCACTATCCCAATTAAAGTAATCATCATCATCACCACCATCCATCATCACATTTCATACTTTTTTGTGTATTTTTACATTGGAAGTCGGTTTAATTTTTTAAGTAAGTAAAGATTACTTATGAATTAAATAACCCCATCCATATGACCATCACCAAAGTATGCAACAACAACCTCATATTCGTAGGCAGTTAAGTAAATACCGTTACTAAATACTACCTTCAAAAGGTTCACTTCCTTTGAAATGGCTGAAGGTAGGTAACCAATACTTATGAGTACATTGGTATGCACGCCGAGTGCAGAGCCAACGCTCGCCGCTGTCACCTAACTGTCCGTCAGAGCTTTGCATAATAAGTTCATAAATTACTATTTTTATCAGTACCTACCTATAGCTTCTTAGCTAATACCTAATTCGAACAAAAACTATTATAAATAAGAACTTAATAACACAAAAATAATTCCATTTACAAAAATTGTAGATAAACAAAAATGACGAATCAATTATGCTTAAATACATAACGATAGTTCAATTACGGGTTTTAATGGACATTGGCGCGTGTAATGGGTTTCACCTTGTCCCCCCTCGCCCGCGGGCTATACAGCCCGCGGCCTGCACTGTGTTTCGTAGTAAATAGAAAAAACTATTGATAGATAGGTAAAAACATACAAATTAACATTTGAACCAACCAAATTACAAGATATAGATTCATTTTTGTATGAAACAGCAGATTTTTTTCAAGTAGGAAAGTTGATACCATAGTAAAATTTACTTATATTCAAGAGAATATTCGCTCCTGAAAGTTTGGTCACTGATTGAAAAAACACCCGGTATATATAAGACCATAACTTGAAATCATTAGTCCGTGTTAGAAAAGGGACATTTAAAAACAAAATTGATACGGTACTGATTTTCAATTATACTACAAAATTCTAACATGTATTTCGGTAATACATCCAAGATGGTACATAGTGGTACGACCTCAGGTGGAGAATGTCAAAGCGTAACCGTTGATAGTCGGGTTTTAGCACCTATTAATTCACCTAGCGACACCGTGGCCGCTTAGATAACCTTTAAACAACTTCTAATGTCGTAACTTCGGCCCCTAGTTAATCGAGATAATCACTCAAATTATCAGAGATTATCTTTTAAAAAAATGGTACACTTGTCACTAAGTTATCTTCAAACTTGGATATTAAAAAGTTTGGGTTTGTTAGACATTTAAATAAAGGCACCTTTTAGGTTTTAGAATTTTAAATTGCAATTTGCGCATTTTCACTATACTCAATTTGACTCTCATAATTGGGTAGGTACTTGACTGTAATTTTTTTGTACGTAAGTGTAAAGTGCTCTGAAAAGTAAGAAATTTTCCAAAAGGTAGGTGTGAGTGTTGTGAAAACGTCCCATACAAAAGTTACTGAAATTGTGTCGTTACATTTCGTAAGTTGGCCAATATAAATACGACATAAAATTGCACAAATTTTCTAAAATCTTAGAAGTTTGTGCGTTTATGTTTTACACTAAGTAAAAAAATCTTCCAACGTTTTTGTAACTTTGACATGCACATAATTCAAAAATACATATAAATTGTTTTCTTACTTTTATCAAGTTGTAACACGTCATTATAGAAATAATGAGGTGTTACGTCAGAAGAATGTATTTGAAACCTACATATTTACACGTTGTCAAATATGGGTTCGTTTCATAATAATGACATAAATGTACTAAAATTGTAAATAACTTTAAGTTTTATAAAAATACTAGCTGGTGCCTGCAACTTCGTTTGCGTAGAACCAACGGAAACGGAACCCTAATATCAAAGCAGCCTTAGTCACTTCTTTGTAACATCAGCTATCTCCAGGTGAAACTCCCGTGAAAATCGGTCTAGTCATTTCAGAGATAGTAACAAACAGACAGACGGACATACAAAATTTTAAAAAAAAGTTTTTTTTTTGTAAGTACCGTATAGCGTGAAAAGCTATTAATTTTAAATTACAAACAGTCACCTCAATTTTATTTATTTGTATGGATTAGGAATTGCTGGTATTGAAAATTTTATAACATTAAAATGTTGTGAAATGGACTAAAGTATAATAATTATAGTAAAACGGTGAACGAAAATATTACTTTGACTGGCCTCGACACGTGGCGGCTAGTGTCAAATTGCCTTATACCTGTTTTATAAAAACAGTATTTAAAGATTTTACTATAATTTCTTAAAATATATATAATTTATTATAAATTTTGGGGACATAAGAAACGTTTTCAATACACAGAAAAAACTGATTAGTTTTCAAATTCGAATGTGGTAGAAAAGACATCAACGCGCTACGCTCTTTTACGAATAAATTTTCATTGAAAAAAAAACTATTTTTTACACGTTGCATTACAATGTACTGACGTTAAAAAATGTACACATTTTTTAACGTCAGCACATACCTACACACATTCATGTGTTACATGTGTATATAGTTAGGGCATAATATCCTATATAAATACCTAATATATAAATACCTATTAGAAATCTAATATTGATTTTTCAATATTTGATTTCTAATAGGTATTTATTTTATTCTCGTTTATGAATGACATCTCGGTACCTTGATAGTGTTATCTATAATGGTAGATCCGGGTCAAAGAAGACAAGTTAAAAACTAATATAAGCATGAATAAAACATGGCGCAATAAAAAATATTGGACGCCGCTTGACCAATAAACAACTTGTCTGTTTTAACCCGTTTTTATTTTGTTGTCTGGGACCAGGTTTTATTTTTTTTGTATGTTCAACAATTACTCCGCCGTCAGTGGACCGATTTTCAAAATTCTTTTTTAGATGTATAGGGTATAATCCAAAATTAGTTCTTTTGACATCAAATCGGTGACCTAATGATGGGATCCATGAGGAATCAATGGAACTCCTCGAAATTTATTAAGACACATAGTGATTTTGACTTTTTCTGAAGTAACACAAGCATATGCTACCAAAAAATTTGATTTTGCACCAAGATATATGCTCATAAATCCAAAAGCACTTTACAGAACTCCTCAGTCTTTAAGGATACGCATTTGGATATTTCGGAATTGTTTAAAGAACTGTAAGCATATGCTACTATGTAACTTTCAGTCATTATCATCATCATTTTATTTACAATACCTAATGGAAGCTTAAAGCATATTCAATTATGCATTCGATCGTTTATTTTAAACGTTCTTAAAATGTTTTAATAATAATTTAACAAATATCACAAAAATGGGGAAAAATTATTTAATTTTTAAACAAAAAGTTAAACCGACTTCCAACGTAAAAATTTGTTCAAAATATTGTAAATGTGAGGGAAGGACGGAAAAACTTCATAGTGGACAGCATCTCAAAGCATACGTCAACGTAACAAACAGACAGACGGACATACAAAGTAAAAATTTGTTCAAAACATTGACCAGTGTGTCTTTAAAAGTGAGATCTAAATGTGAGGGAAGGTCGGAAAACTCCATAGTGGACAGCATCTCAAAGCATACGTCAACGTAACAAACAGACAGACGGACATACAAAGTAAAAATTTGTTCAAAACATTGACCAGTATGTCTTTAAAAGTGAGATCTAAATGTGAGGGAAGGTCGGAAAAACTCCATAGTGGACAGCATCTCAAAGCGTACGTCAAATGGGCTCAAACAGACAAAACCAAATGATTCAGTATGTCATGTGGGAATTTATCGAAATAAGTTTGCCAGACGATTCTGTGATTTTGTTCCGAAATAAATGCTATGCACTGACTATGGGGGCACCCAGTTAGCGGACTATTCACTGAGAATTTTTATTACATGGGCCAGATTATTAAATTTAGTGGTTATTTCATTCCTACGATCGCGTACTCACATGTAGAGAAATTTAGTTCCAAATCGATGGATTTGAATTTTTCAATGCTGACTTGTAGATCCTGCAAAACTGAAACCGGATCTCCACCGAGGGTCCCGTCATCCAGGTACCAAACGTTGAATTCTGATTAAAGCGATGTAATGATGGGATGTATGGCAAGGCTGAAAATAGCGGGGCCCAAAGTATCACCTTGCTGGCAACCAGTAGAAGAAAGTAAACGACCATTTTTGTATATGAGTGTTGAATCCTCGCCATAGCACTGTAGAATATATTCGTAGGTATCATATGTTTTTGAACTTCTTTTAATAGAGCACTTCTAGAGACAGAGTTGATGGCATGTAACACGTGTTGGACGAGTTTGTTTTTTTGTTCACAAATCAGCATTATGTTATAATAATGTGACCATAAAACGACACGCTAACATATATATTATGAATTATGATTTAAATTCCGGTTCGCAAAAAATATTATGTAACTTGCAAATAAATTTGGCTAATTTAATATTTATCATCATTAGCTATAAATAAATAATAATAGCTTTATCATGACTTGATTTATTATTTTGTTGAGGATTTTATCAAACATAACATTTGTCATTCAAAATATTTATAAAAAGCTATTTCTGTTATTGATATATATTATTCATATATTTGATATTCATATATGTTATTCATATATTTGATATGTGTAAAAGTAATTAGGATATTAAATAACATATGTTTTATTTAGTAAACTATTTTAACTTATACAATAATTATTGTTTGGGTTAAATACCATATTAGATAAAATTTCAATTCAGATTGTTAAAAATAGATAATTAGAACAAACGGATTTGCAGTTTTAGTATTATATACTAGTGCATTAATTCCATTCTTGCTGTTAGTGTATCCTCGATTATACATTATTAAGTTTTTCATGTTCCTATTTCATCATTCAAAAATCGAAATGATAAATGAATTGCTTATTAATACTAGATTCGATAGAAGTTTTTTTTAACTTTATTTATTAACGTGTAATTGCCTCATAGGAACATACAAGTAAAAATATTTTTGACGTGATAACGTCTTATAAATCGATGGAGCCGTCTGCACGCACGAAAAAACATGACTCATGCGTTACCTGATACCTGTTACCGTTACCAAGTACCAGCGTTACCTCGCATTTTATTATTATTATAATTATTATTGTTGTTGTTGTTGTTGTTGACGTTGTCACGTTCAACTTTCGTTAGTAAACCGACTTTACAGACAACCGATATTTTTTGTAATGATGAAATTGAAGTCGTAAAACGTATCCTGTTTATTATTACATTAGCTGTATTCCAGTGTTAGATACCACTCACGCGGCCTCTAGGGTTGTAATATTTCCTGTTTATCTCTACACAAGGTCATACTCAAAACTTTCAATTTACTCATTTTATCAACTTGTTGACGTATAAACGCCTAACTTGTTCTACATTAAAATTTCCATATAACTATGTATTCATTAAGTTCGTAGCCGTAACACTTATGTCAGTTCAATCGAACCGAAGAAAGTGTGCCATTTTGTACACTCGAAATAAAGTATGTTAAATATATTGCAAAATGTTTTGTAATAGGCATATAAAAGTAATAGGTGTATCGAGATAACAGAACAATGATATAACGTTACGTCCACTGCGCGAACCGCCAGCGCCGGCTCGGGCTCCGGCTGCATTCGGTTAGATAATAATTTGTCTAATATTATAGGTTTCCTCGAGTTACGCACTGGAAGCTCACGCACGGAGTGCGCATTGATTGCCGGTTAGCATGCAACGTCTAAACGAAATAAAACGGAGATGAAATAGGTGCCAATTATCCTACACACACTTTCCATTTCGTGTAGGTAATAATACGTTTTTTGTTTCTCCACGATGATCGCTAAAACTTGGCAACATTCAAATTTTATGCAAATGTTCCATTCGAACACTATTTCTGGTTCGTATACATTAATATTCGAGATTGAATAATAATTTCCCGAATCGTATTTGGGGGTCAAGGAGATCGACTGTCGTGACCTCTTCAAATTAAGATAATTTCGTCAGAGAACTCGCACAAAAGCATAAATACTATATGTAACGTAACCGTTTAGGACCGACAGAAGAACTTAGAAAGAGTCGTCCTTGCCACTTGCTCAAGCGCTGACATTTTAGAGCCGGCAAATGTCACGTGCGCTCACCTCACCTCTGACATTTACCCCCCGATGACATTTTACCTTTGACAACAAAAACCTGTAAGGCATCCTCGGTAATACCCACAGATAATTTTCCAAACCCCTCTTTAATAATAATTTCTTATCAGCTATTATCAGATTATCTTTTTAACATTTTATAGATGTTTGTAATACGAATATAGCCATCTTCAAATATTGCATCTATTCGAAAGTGCTTAACGTTAACTCTTTGTTGCAGTGGTCGAGGGTCATCGATGGCGACGACAGGCGGAAGAGACCGCTAAGAAAGACGAGAGCTTGGAGCAGGAGCTGTGCAAGGACAAGGACGCCGGCGAGTGGTTCCGCCTGGTGGCCGGCGAGGGCGACAACTGTCGCGACGTCATCCAGTGCACCGCCTCTGTACGTACATACACGTCGCTACTACTTTTACATTCGTCTCCTTTGGACTGGCCAATGTTATCTGCACCGATTCATGTAATCATCGTACAGGAATTCCTTACAATTATATTAATCACGCTGCGCAGACCGCATTCTACACGCCGAGGTAATCGGTCATCCTGGAAAATATTGGCTTTTTGCGTTTACTTATCGGGTTATAAAAACCTAAGATTCGTTGTTTATTCAAAAAGGCTATGTTTATACAATCAATAAGACTTTATTAGCAATCATGTTCCTAGAGTCTATAAAAACTATAATATAATTGACAGTAAAATGACTTCAACGAAATCATCAAAACTTAATTTAATTTAAAAGTTGTGTCTATAACGTAAGCGATCGTCATTGAGGCCTGAAATAATAAAATGGGAATTTAAAATGTTTTTAAAGTTGCAATTTCACCAATCACAGTTGTTTATCTAAATGTCAATATTTGTAAAAAGCATTTCTTTAACAGGGCATCCAAGCTATCCGTTGTCCTGCCGGTCTATTTTTTGACATCGAAAAACAGACATGTGACTGGAAAGACGCAGTCAAGAACTGCAAGCTAAAAAACAAGGAACGCAAGATCAAGCCTTTGTTGTACACCGAGGAACCACTTTGCCAGGATGGATTCCTCGCCTGCGGAGACTCGACTTGTATCGAGCGAGGTCTTTTCTGTAACGGCGAAAAAGACTGTACCGACGGTTCCGACGAAAACTCCTGTGGTATGTACTTTGTCAATCACTACGTTATTAATAATAATTTGTTATCCTTCTATGTTACCTTTACTGAACTTGGTCGGCTAGAGTTACAAACATAACACTAGCTCACGGTGCGTAACGAACGACTTGCCTTAAATGCCAATCACTTGGCCTAAAACAACATCTCAACGTGGTGTTGCAATAAGCTTTCAGCAATTCAATTCCATCTATGCATAACATTAGAGAAAAACATTGTATCGTGACTCAACAAAACTTCAGTAATTTCTCTGGCTATCATACTTTCTTATCGTTTTGAATGCTATGCATGATATATCACTCAGTATTCAATCAACAGTTTGATTTTATTCATTTTGCAAACAAATGAACTTTTGAATCCAAAGAACCTGAGCAGAATATAGTTATTACCTACGCTGTCTAGATCGTAAAGTAGTTATGTTTTTTTCCTTTACTCTACAATACAGATCTAGATCATAATAAGAAATAGTTACATTAGCTGTGACTCAGTTCACACGAGACTGGGAGTATGTGTCGTAACGCATCACTTGTCTTATCTCGACTACCTCTTGCATTATGAATTAATCGTTAGCAATGTTATTCAACTGTTTATTATTATTAATCACTATCATTCTAGATTCATGTTAGTCTTTTGGAAACATTGACAATCCAAAATAAATTATAATTCATTATGGTACAAATATTTTAAGGTCTTATATTATGAGACCTACGCTCCTTTATATCCCTGACTTAGTTTATTTTACATAAATATGAATTTCAAGACTTCGTTCAGTAGGCATTTAAAATATTATGCAAATATAATCGGTCAAAATAAACATTCTTGCCAATCGTAAATAATTTGTGTTACAGTTGCATATATTATATTATGTTATACCCATTGCACAATTGACAAGTTTTGCCACCTAGTTATGTTACGAATTTGTTTCATTTGTCATGAAAAAGTGAAATCAAAATGGGCGTCGTCGAATAGCTCGCGAGATTTGATCGAGCGAAAGTAGCCATACTCGTTTCATCGTTGTTTAAAGTATCAAACCCGTCGTGTCTTCGTATGACACATGTGAAAAAGAAACTAGGAGCTTACTGCCTCGCGACTAATAGACGTTCGTTTGTTGCAGATATCGACAACGACCCCAACAGGGCACCACCCTGTGACACGTCGCAATGCGTGTTGCCCGACTGCTTCTGCTCGGAGGACGGTACCGTCATCCCTGGCGACCTGCCTACCAAGGACGTGCCTCAAATGATCACGATCACCTTCGACGATGCCATCAACAATAACAACATCGAGCTGTACAAAGAAATTTTCAACGGAAAACGTAAAAATCCAAACGGTTGTGACATCAAGGCCACATTCTTTGTTTCGCACAAGTACACAAATTATTCAGCCGTGCAAGAAACTCACAGAAAGGGACACGAAATTGCTGTTCACTCCATTACGTAAGTAGTAGTAAATTTGGTAACTAAGCCGCTATCGAATGTCCTTACAATATGGCCGTATCCATGTAGTGCATATTATATTATATATTATACATTTTTACTTGAAACCGCAGTGAAAAATTTTGTACTTCATTATAAAGAATTGATGTTGATAGATTACTTTTCTGGAAACCCTTTATATATAGCACTCGGATATTCCGTAATTTACACATAAATGTACAAAGTACCTTATTATTAACTTTTGTCCACAGGCACAACGACGACGAACGCTTCTGGAGCAACGCCACAGTCGACGACTGGGGCAAGGAAATGGCTGGCATGAGGGTAATCATCGAGAAGTTCGCAAACGTCACCGACAACAGCGTCGTGGGTGTCCGTGCCCCATACCTCCGAGTAGGTGGTAACAACCAGTTCACCATGATGGAAGAGCAGGCTTTCTTATACGATAGTACTATTACTGCACCACTCTCCAACCCCCCACTATGGCCCTACACGATGTACTTCCGTATGCCCCACCGTTGCCACGGCAACTTGCAGAGCTGCCCCACCAGGAGCCACGCTGTGTGGGAAATGGTGATGAACGAGCTCGACCGCCGTGAGGACCCCAACAACGACGAGTACCTCCCTGGATGCGCTATGGTCGACTCCTGCTCGAACATCTTGACCGGTGATCAATTCTACAACTTCCTCAACCACAACTTCGATCGTCACTACGACCAGAACCGCGCTCCTTTAGGTCTCTACTTCCACGCGGCTTGGTTGAAGAACAACCCGGAATTCTTGGAAGCTTTCCTATACTGGGTAGATGAGATTCTATCTACTCACAATGACGTATACTTTGTGACCATGACTCAAGTGATCCAATGGATCCAGAACCCGCGTACCATCAGCGAAGCTAAGAACTTCGAGCCATGGAGAGAAAAGTGCGTCGTCGAAGGTATCCCCGCCTGTTGGGTGCCTCACTCTTGCAAACTCACATCCAAGGAGACCCCCGGCGAAACCATCAATCTTCAGACATGCTTAAGATGCCCAGTCAATTACCCTTGGCTTAATGACCCGATAGGTGACGGCCACTACTAAATAGGATCTCGCGCCGTGTCTGGTGCAAATTAGTTTATAAATAAATTACAACATCGAGTTGCAAGGACACAATAGTGTATAAATAACAAATTTATCACCATCGTTAAACAAAAGTTGGAATATGCGTCCCTGTAATTAAAATGTAATGGGTTACAATCCCGTTTGTAGTCTAAGTAGCTACCTAACTGTAATATAGACTCACATGAATATTTAATAGGTCTGTTTAATACTTTATGTGATTTTTGTACTGTAAGTCTGTTTAATAAAAATTTAAAATAAAAAATAATAAAAATTACTAATTGTTTTATTATAAAATATGCTGGTGCACCTTTACATAAATCATAAATATTACAGCAAACATTACAGAAAATTGCATTATAATCATGAGTAACATACACCTATAATAATACGCCGCATTCCTGACCGCATGCAACGGAAAACATTATAAGCATGAAATTAGTAATCGTAAATAGTCGATTGTTACGTTATACTTATTTCGTTGCAAATGCCTGCATCGTACATTATGCCATAGTTCTTTAAATTGCATTCTAACCGCTGCACTACAGGCCGGTATGAAATCAGTCAATAATTGGAATGGGTTTATTTCTAGTGCAAAGTGTACGTTGGTCAATACTTTATATGCTTAATGCGAATGTACTCTGGAATGAAGTAAATTTATTAACAAGAGATACACATCAGCATACCTGACATGTCTATGTGCTGAGTTCAAAGGTACATTAGTATTCTGTGTATGTAAACTTGAACAGGACCTATGCCGTTTTGTGGCCTGTGAGCAATGCGCGACCATTTCATGAGCAAATACAAAACCTTTTATACTCAGAGTTTGACATAAAAAACACCCAAAGTTTAAAAACGACGTGCGAATGGTCGAAATTATTACTTTTTGAATACTTTGTTTTCAGATAAATTTGTGCTAAATGATAACGCCGTAGTTACGGCGATAAATTTATAATGATCATCACAGATCATCATCATCATCATGACATCTTTGAGGATCTAGAGTTCTATAATTTAGATATCGCAGAGAGATATATGATAGAGATATATACATATATCTCTCTGTATCTGTAAACAAAAATATTTATATGACCGGTATTCGAACCCACCACATTCCAAATTTTCGAACAAAGCAAAAATTGTACATCCTCATACCAATCTGCCAATCAGACTGACAATAGAGACGAAATTATTGATATATTAGCTGTCCCGACACACGTTGTTCTATGCGTATTTAATGTAAATTCGTATTTTTCTAGGGATAACACCTAACTAGATTAATTTTTCTTCCCCAAAACTAAGTGCATACCTAGTTTCATGGTAATACTCGAGCGGTTATCGAGAAACGGATTATATATACACAAGATTGTCTCATTTAAAGTATATCTTATACTTTAATCATCTGCGAAATTTCATAAAAATCGGCCGCGACGTTTCGAACGAGATCTGTAACAAACACACGAGATTTTTATACGAGTATGATGGCGCGGCCGCGCCGTTGTCATGACTCATGAGCCGTTGTTTACCTTCTTTTCTCGAAGCAATTCGCGTCTTTTTGGTGCAACTATATTTCCGTTTGTAATAAAGCTAGCGGTCTAAATTTTTGCCGCTTATGTTTCAAATTTCATAAAAAAGCTGTTGTATAGTTCACGATTATAGAAGTATGGAGGAGGTACTCATCGTCAGCATAATTTAAAGCATATGTCTAGCAGACTGAGAAATTTCAAAATTATATAAAAATTCACACGAACAAAATGAATGCACTGTTAACTTTGCAATGCAATAAACATCAAAGTTGTGGATTTTGTGGGTTAGTATGCTTTGTTGTTTGACGAATAGGCCTACTCGACCAGCCAAATAAAACGGCCTCACAGAAAACTGGTGGGATACAGTAGTTGCGTTGTGTTTCGCCGCGTGAGGAAGGTACCGGTGGGCTAAGGGGGATTGGTGATTTTAATGATGGGGAACGCACTTACCATCATGTTGATTACCATCAGGTGCCGTTTGAAATTGTAATAATTTCATACTAATTAATCCATAGAACGAGCAAACCATTCGCCAGATTGTAAAAATTTGTAATCATTTCTTACCATCAGGGGTTGATAGTTTTAAGGATAGAAAACGCACTTGTGAACAATTATAAATGTATTCGTCATAATATTAACTTTTTTACATTGGCGGATACTTTGCCTGTAACATATTATATGTATAAGATAATTGATTAGTACCATGCATGCATATAATTATTTAAAATAACTTTTGTATGATTAGAACAAATTAGAAAAATCTCTAAAATATCACAGTTGTAAAGTGATTTTCTATTGCTATTTTCGCGCATTCTAGAACATACGAATATATGAAAAAAAAGCATCTTATATTATTCATAAAAAAGTCACCTTGACGAAGACGTTGTTAAATAATTAAAAATGAACTCTAGGTGACTTATCTAAAGCTAATTTTTATTTCTTTAACAATTTTATCAGTCTTTGTCTTTCCGTCTAAATAAATATTACTTAATAGTTATTTATAATGTGATCTTTTGTAAATGGTGTGAAATTTTTCACATTTATTTGTTTTAAAAATCCTTATTTCCTGTTAAGGATTCATACTTCATACCTACATTAACTTGTCACGGCAACAATATTTTAAGTCATAGTAATCTAATTTTAAGTTTAAATCAAATATTTTTAATATTCACTTAGTACTAATGAAATATTCTAATTTAAAAAAGTAGGTGATGTGTGAGTGTGTGTGGGCGCTACACAATTCTACTACGGCTCTAATAAGCTGAGTTTACGCAATACAAATAATCAGAACAGTGGGTATCGAGTCATGAGCTATGTAGGGTTCTGTACATTAGTTCTTAGGTGTACTTTTTTTCTTCATATTACAATTGATTCGATTTCGGAGCTTGAAACGATCACTTTTTACTTATCCAATGAAAGAGGTTTTACGATGTACAAAGGTAGTCGTCATCATCATAACCTTTGAGATCACTAACCCACAACACAACAACACAAAACACAACCCACAACATAACAACAAAAACAATTTTAGCGCATTCTAGAACATACAAATATATGAAAAAAAAATCTTATATTAAGTATTCACAAAAAAAAGTCACCTTGACGAGGACTTTGTTAAGGAATTAAAAATAAACTATAGGTGACTTATCTGAAGTTAATTTTTAATTCTTTAACAATTTTATCATTCTTTGTCTTTCCGTCTAAATAAATATTATGTGAATAGTTATTTATAATGTGATCTTTTGTAAATGGTGTGAAATTTTTCACCTTTAATTGTTTTAAAAATCCTTATTTTCTGTTAAGGATTCATACTTCATACCTACATTAATTTGTCACGGCAACAATATTTTAAGTCATAGTAATCTAATTTTAAGTTTAAATCAAATATTTTTAATATTCACTTAGTACTCATGAAATATTCTAATTTAAAAAAGTAGGTAATGTGTGAGTGTGTGTGGGCGCTACACAATTCTACTACGGCTTTAATAAGCTGAGTTTACGCAATACAAATAATCAGACAGTGGGTATCGAGTCATGAGCTACGAGTATGTAGGGTTCTGTACATTAGCTCTTTGGTGTAGTTTTTTTCTTCATATTACAATTGATTCGTTTTCGGGGCTAGAAACGATCACTTTTTACTTATTCAATAGAAGAGGTTTTACGATGTACAAAGGTAGTCGTAATCATCCTAACCTTTGATCACTAACCCACAACCGGGTTACGGGGCAGGTCTCACGGAAGAGAATTACTTTACTCTAGAACTCTATCTGCAAGTTGGCAGATTACATGTGCCTTGGGGATTGTTAGTAAAGTAAGTTGAGAGGAGTGGCAAATCAGCTTGACTGATTTTTATTAAATTTTGCGAGTATATTCGGTAAATATGTACCTAATTAAAAAGGGTGGCCCACTCTATTTTGGGAGTTTACTCCTTAAGAAACGATTTTCATACAATATAAACCCTGGGCTCAGAATATATAAATAATTATATAATCTGAGGCCCGGGGTATGAAAATCTATGGGAGTAAATTCGAATTCACGATGTCTGACAGTCACACGACGATGTCACACAATGTTAGCCGAAGATGTCACTCGATGATCACACTTATAAGTTCTCCGTTCAATATCAGAAAATATAATAAAAATTGACAACCTTCAAAAAGTAAACTAATCAAAAATTCTTCTTTAAAAAAAACATAGTATAGAGTACAAAATATAAAAAAGATTAAAAGACTACACTATGTACACACTACTCTAGTCTTTTTTATTTTTTGAGTGCACTTACTTTCTTTGCAATGCACACCAAATTTTACTTTTTACAGTAAGTCGTGCGTCGGAGCTGACACACACACTTTTTTGGAACGAAGTTCCTTATGGGGCGATGCGGAGGGGTACCCTAGCCGGGAAAAAACGTCCGTAAAGTAAGATTTTTATGTTTAGTCTTTATTTTTTTCTTTATACCTCAAATATAACTTAAAATTAATATTTTTATAATAAGGAACTTCGTTCCTATCCGGTGTCCCACGACACCACAAATCTTTTTTAAAATTATTTTATAATTTGGCATTAAAAATACATAGTATAACCCTCATTTCTCACCCTTCTAACACCAACCCCCCATTGCTTAATAGCGATTTAGTATTATAATAATCTTCAATCCTCAGTGGTCGATAACTTGCAGATATTGTTAGTAGTAGGTTGTGGATGTTATTGTTGGTGTAGAAACTGCAGGTGTATGTTATTTATTTCAGTTCATAATTAAGTCAGAAACAACGTCTGTTGAATACAGCTAGTAAAAATAAAAATATCAATGAACGTAAATTTTACGGGCCCCAGAACACAGTAACATATACTATTGTATGACTGCAATGTTCACAAAAAAGTCAGTAACAACAATGCAATATTTTTGCAAGACAATAGACACGCGCCGCCCCCGACTCGTCGCGCATCGCTCCCGCCCCGTTCTGACATCACTGCTGTAGGTGGTGGTTGCACATCATAGCCTCGAACGTGGCTCTGCCATATCTCATACGGCGGGATGCTGAGGATTTCACTTTCCCTCGGGTTTTGCAATACATTATATTGTGTCAATTGGAATAAATTAAGGACGAAAAAAATTGTTTTGCATGCGAAATCAAAATAAATAGAGAGTTCGTAGTAGGAATCATAATAAACTGAGTAAACCGATATAGTACAGCGCAATGTGACTTACGATAGTGAAAGCAGTGAAAGTCACTACTCAAAGTGCGCGGTGGAATTCTTCATTCTTACGATTCTAAAAATAATTTAACAGATCGTTACACAACCGATGAAAACACTGTTCTAACGGGAGGCGTAAATTTGTAAAGCCTTTTACGTAGTTTATGCGATCGTTGCCGTCTTACATCTCTACACGTAGGTGAATCGTGAACGGTATATTATCTAAAAATAAGATTTACCATATTTTGATTGACGCTTGATTCACATTTTTTGATCTCAACTTACGATATTTGACCCATTCATCAAAACATAACATAAAGTAACATAAAAGATGTAAGTTGTAACTAATCCTACCTAAAAACGTAAAACTACCAAATATCTTCGAACTATTGAACAAGTTAGCTTAATTTGAAACTAAAATAATACATATAAGTATATTATTAATACATACATACACGTAATATTTTTATAATTCTTAAGCTCATATTCATATTGGTTTGTGCTACACCATTTTTTCAACCAACTTCCAAAAAAAGGAGGCGGTAGGAGGAGGATATATATATACTTTTAAACTATTTAGTCTTTTCACTTTTTGTTATGTTTCGTTGGCATAAGTTTCAACATCATTAACTAATTACAATATATCAAAAAATTCGAAATATTTCTCAAAGTATTATAATGATCTAATTAAGTTTTCTTTAAACCAATTACTTAATAGTCAAATTAACATTAGAGAAGCATTTATTTTGTTACATTATAAGCAAAACGGTAAAAACTTATATATTTAGAATGGCAAAGAATTATTTTATACAATTACCTACTGGCAAATGACAAGGTTAAATTCGACTTTTCGACGTTCTCAACATTTTCCTTGTTCGTTAAGACTTCGAAGAAAAATATGAGATCAAATGTAAATTATTTGGAAAATCTCCAAAATCGATTCACAAAACTTTTAACGCTGACTTATGAATAGTACAAAGCTTATTTTAAAATAAGTATGAATACTTTTAAATATTTTAAAGTAGAATATATCATATGATGTAAGTACATTGTACAGCTCATTAGATCTTTAGAATCATGTTATATCTAACGTTGTATACAAACAATT
The DNA here is from genome assembly GCA_963565745.1 of Phengaris arion. Lineage (NCBI taxonomy): Eukaryota > Metazoa > Arthropoda > Insecta > Lepidoptera > Lycaenidae > Phengaris > Phengaris arion. The sequence goes on along the minus strand of OY751432.1, from coordinate 32,115,194 downwards.
CTTTGGTATCCGTATATTGTTTTATATATGTATCTCCGAGAAATATACCGCATAGTGGTTGACCTTTTTAAATATAAAATTACTTAGACGTATACAAATATCCGAGACGACTATACGATGCATATAGAGAGGTATGCATTCATTGTCGCAAGTGAAAGGAAATATCTTGAAGGATCCTTGACTCTTGCGCGCCTACTTGCCGTGTCGACTGGCGACGCGACGCGCCGCGCGTCGCGCGCCGGCTACCGCGTCGCGCGTCATCGATGCCTTAGCTTACTCTTCACGCTAGCCGGGTCACCCGAGAAGCGCATCGACATTGTCTTCCAACAGAACTTTGCCCAATGTTATCATAAGAAATTAGATTAAACTTTATACCTCGAATCGGTAATTTTACAAAAGTCATGTTGTTAGACAAGTATATTTTGTGAACTACTTCTGTTGCGTGACGTGCTTTTCCAAAAAATACTGAATATTCCTGAAACACTAATTAAACGAAATAATAGATAATTTAAATTGTTACATTGTTAAATAACTTTGACGATTTTGAACTTTTTTCTCCCATGGTTTAGAGAATTTTTGTCGTACAATAAAACGACAAACTTTTCAAGCCCTTTCATTTGATATATGTCTAGTGCTACGTCCCCAACGTTTTGCCTTCCTTATGAATCTTTTGACATATTTTTCAGATGTCGTACACATGCAGGTCGCTCGTGAGTTTACCGCTGTCCAAAGGTTTTAATCATTACACTTTCACGCGATACTATGAGTTGCGTCACGTTTCCGAAGATTTAACATTTAAACTATCGGTTGCTAGTTTCTTACCAATATGCAGTCGTTACGTGCACATATGACCCGGATACTTGACACACATTTGCCGTGCATATTATAACGGACTTCTAATATTTTACAACATTGTTTTCTAGTGAATTCAAAATTGAATTATCTCTCAAAATTAGCTGTCTTCTTCACAACCACACAAACGAACATACATTTTATAGAACCTGTAGGTAATGTTACAACATACAGCTCGTTTCGAAGAAACTTTGACTTTTATAGAATACTAGCTGTCCCGACATATGATGTCCTTTCTTAACTGTGAAATGAAATAAATAACCAAATAACTGAACGCACTTATAAATATTTGACTGTCAAGAATAACACAGTGAACAGTTATGGGAAAATTAAATCGACGTATTTAGTATTTTTCCCATAATTGTTCCAATATCTCTCACCGTTTAAACCTCTTCTGAACTACCACAATCATTGCAAGGCCGAAATTAGCCAAATCGGTCCAACCGTTCTCGAGTTTTAGCGAGACATTGGAAATACAATCCATTTTTATAAATAAACAAGCTGTCCCGACAGACGTTGTTCTGTCTTAACTATGAACTGGAATAAATAAATTACTACACCTACAACCCACACCAACATCTACACATTCAACTAAACCTACATTTTATACACCTGCCAACCTACTGGGACCGGTCGATTTTTATGAAACAAACCAAACAGGTAAACTGAACGCACCTACAAATATTTGACAGTCATGTGACAAATTGAACACAATGAACAGTTAGTATGATAATTGATAATTCAATGGTCGTTTTCAGTATTTTTTTCCGCAATATTTCCAATCTTTTTCGTCGTTTAAACAATCTCACAATTATTCCAACATCAAAATTAGCCAAATCAATCCAGCCGTTCTCGTGTTTTAGCGAGACATTAAAACTGCAATCCATTTTTATATAAAAAAAGGATTAAGATACATTTGACTTTATATTAAATCGAACTTAAGCAAAACAATGAAGTACAACACAAATCTATAAAAAGCTTTTTCAAATAATAATAATATAAAAATATAATATAATAATAGTATAAATCGTTAGTGCGTTGGTAAAATAAGCTCTCTGTAAATACACAATGTATTAATCAGATAGTATATAAATGTCGGAAAAAGTAAATGCAAAAATTTTATTCTTTAAAACTGACAGTGGTTTTTATTTAAATTAGACTTTTATTATTTGATAACTTTTATTACTAATTACTATCGCAAATTTATCAAAATGATGTACACAACACAATATAATGAATTATTTTATAACCCAGCTTTGACATTGATAAATAATATGACCATCAGTTCTGTTATTTCTTATACCAAATATTCAATTAACCTTTCTAATTCTTGAGGTGTGTATAAAAAATTAATGTATGTGTTGGGATTTAAATAAAACCTATTTTAAAATCTATATAATTTTTAAGCTGTTCTTCCTTCTCTGTTTAATCCTCAATTACATTAATAATGTATAATGTGATGTGATATATCATGAATATGATAGGGAAAACAAAAGAAGACCAATGTGTAAGATTATATTAAACATTTCAAGATTGAAAACCATCTAGAGATTTATTTTTCTCAGAAGTTTCTGGCCGGTCGTGAGATCGACGTACCGCGTAGATCCGCGTTGATGTCTAACAAATGCACAAAACACGAAGTGAACCAATTATTGTTTTTAAGAAGATTTCGTAGCTCGCTACGAGCACATTTTTTGTTTCGAAAGAAAATGGAATGGAATTTTTTAAATACCTTTAATTTAAAAATTGTTGGTCAGATTTGCAAGAGTTTATTCACATCGTAATTTATTCGCATATTTTTTGCTTTAAAAGGACACGACATATTTTTCAATGCTCTTTAATATAGTTTGTTAAGTAAAAACAATATTTTAATATTGTGCACAAGGTATTGTGGGGTCTGCTAAATTCTATGTAGTACAAAATTATTTTTATCAGAAAATTGGATAAAGGAATCATCATATGCTTATGTGCTTCGTAAAGATTCATATTATGAGGAATCATATCACCTCGTATTATGAGGAAGATTTACGAGTTTAGAGTTATGTACCCGAAGAGTAACGACTAACAAGTTTCATACGAAAACTTACAACTAGTGGTCAAAAGGAGGCGGTATCCGATAATCTGAAGTTGGTCCCGTTGTCACCAAAATGGTGAACTGATGATGGCATCCATAAGGAATCGAGGGAACTCCTTGACATTTATATTGACACATATAGTGTTTTCAACTTTTTCTGAAGAAACCCAAGCATATGCTACCAAAAAGTAAGATTTTGCACCAAGGTATACCCTGGATCCAAAAGCACTGAACAGAACTCCTCAGTCTTTAAAGACACGCGTTTGGAAATTTCGACATTGTTTAAAGAACTGCAAGCATATGCCATTATGTAACTTACAGTAATCATCATCATCATCATCTTATATAGTACAATACATAATGGAAACTTGGCGCGTATTCAATTCAACATTCGATTTTAAAAGTTCTTAAAATGTGTTAATAATAATATAACAAATATGACTAAAAAGGGAAAACTTAGATGAATTTTTAGTTATTTTAATTATTTAATACAATCATTTCACATTGTGTCACGAACTCGCGAGTCACGTCACACGTGCTACATTCAATTGAGTCAAACGTTTTAAGATAAATACCAGTAGTCTGCATCATATTTCTGCCTTAATGAATATTTAATTTTTCACCTTTTTAAAATTATTGAATCTTATGAAATTCAAAATTGCTCCCAATCATAGCCTTCTATAAATCCTTACGCGTCTCATGTTAATTTTCAGACATACGTACCACTCGGCAAAAACGGCAAAATTACAATATTGACTAACAGTAATATCGATAAAGGCTACTATTTTTTTTTTCCCCCATTGAGGGAACATGTATATTTACATGTATATTTTATTTATTTTCTAATTACAATTTATATTTTTTCTACTGTACTTATTTTCTACTTGTCCTGTTTTTACATTCGTTTTTATTATTATTTACTAAACAATGTTACGTTTTGATGCTTTACATTAAGTTTATCTTGCAATCCCAATTTCCTTCTACTTTCTTTACATTATATTGCTACTCAGTTCCACATTTTGTTTCTAGTTAGGCTACTAGTTGTAATTCTAATTGAATAAACTAATAAAATATATTTTATTTAAATACAGGATCGGGTTTTTATTTGTTATAGGCGGTCGAGGTGTAAATGTTAACGTTGAATAAATTATGCGATAGGTTTGTGTAGCTATTGTCCGGTCGCAATCCCCGCGCCTGGCACGGTTCGCCACTCTCTGCGGAGCCAGTGTTACCAACTTGGTGATTTTCCACCAAACCTTACAGTTTTAGTCTGCTGTTAGTGGGCAAAAATTGAAGACAACATGATAATTGTCTCCAATTTCAAAACAAAATCTGGCGATTTGATTGGTTTTCCTTTAGATGATTTGTTTATGCCTTTTTCGAAAACGTGTGGATTACAGTGTTATTTTGGGGTATTTTACGAGGCTCCATCTAGTGGGTTCGCAAAATTAAAGTTGGCAACACGACACCGACCGACCACTCGCGGGCCGCGGCTGATCCTCCGTCGCGTTACATAATTCGCCACACCCGGATCTTGTCACCAAGGCCAACTAACAACTTATATTTTATTGCACCTTTACCGATATTTAAAAAAAACTCAACTTCGATTATCTTTATAACGAACTAGCTGTTGCCCGCGGCTCCGCCCACGTAAATACAGAATCCCAAAGGAACATTGTACTTTATGGGGATAAAAAGTAGCCTATGCTTCAATCCACAGCCTAAACCTACTACCATACCAAATATCATCAAAATCTGTTTAGTATTTTTTAGTTGAAAGAGTAACAAATATCCATCTATCCATCCCTACATCCATCCTCACAAACTTTCACATTTATAATTTTAGTAGGACTCATTATCTTATACCTACATAACTTAAAAATGCGCAGATATATATAATCGGTATTTAAAAAATGGCTGCAAGTATTACCTTGAAATTTAGTATGCAGGGAGTATGTAAGTATGTAGGTATGTTTTTTTCTTTCATCGTGCAACAGTATATCAATAATTTCGACTCCATTTTAATTATTCCGATTGGCAGTTTGGTTGCGACATGAGTATGTATAATTTTTGCTTTTTTCGAAAATTAGGAATGTGGTGGATTCGAATCCCGGTCTGATAAATGTTTATGTATTTTTTTTTTCATTTTTTAAATTTATTAGAACTCCGATATAAGCTGGATTAACTATTTACTAAAGATAATCCAAGATACTTTATATACAAGATACAAGATAAGATTTCTGAATTTTGAGAAATCGGGTTAGATTTTAAATATGCGATGTAAAAAAACTCTATAGTATGCAAGACAAAGTTTTAAGCATTTTGTATATGTTTATAAAATACAATTTACTCTTTATCCCGTAAAAATATGTTGTTCCCGACGGATAGACAGATTTCCTTTTTGCGCGTCACTGATAACATCGAGTTTGCTATAAATAATAATTCACGTTTTGTGAAAGTAAAACATACACCTACCTATCTACTACCTACCTACTAATAGTTTTAATTGATAAAAGTACCTATCAATTTTAAGCAAAAAAAAGCAAAGTCCTTCAGTGTTATTACTATTAAACGATGTTTATGTAAATTAAGATTTCGTTTTCGAATCTTCTCTACTGATATGTGACATTGACATAAATATTTAAAACAGGTTCGGTTGATAATAATCGAAAGTGAGGTTCTCTGATACACACAGCCTCTATATTATGAGAATTTATGTGTGAAATGCATCCATGAATATCGGGAAATATGAAAGCGCCGTAGTAGAAACCCATTCAACAGCTTAGAACACAACATTACCACGAATTATAAAGTTACTTTATAGACCTACCTACCATTTATATTATAAAACAAATTTGTTTATTAAATGTTGTATATAAAGTTCAAGGTTATTTTATCTCATAAAAAAAATGATTTAGCTACGGTATAACAAAGAGCTTCTTGATGACATTGGACATACCTACACATTTTAAGTATTTCTTGATTGATTTAAATTTTATTCAATATCTTTTCACACAAATGCTTTTGATTATTAATAATGACAAATGCCATATTATAAGTAATCATAAGATAAGTGTAATCAAATAGAAAATGTATTTAAAACATTATATTAAATAAAATGTACCTGTCCACTAAACTTGAAGCCAAGTAAAAAAATAATTACTTGCGCTTATAAAAAATTTAGTATTTAGTAAGCGGATCTCAATATTAATTTAAAAATTAATGTTTAATATATTCACGCACATTTTAGATGTTCTATCTAAAAGATTCAAAGGTTATATTTTCAAATAAATTAACATGTTGATTTGTAACCTTTTCTAACGGATTAGACGTATCATTTAAAATTAAAATACTCTTATTTTGTGTTAGTCAATAGAAATAAAATCTTGTTGTATATAACTGTTTAAATCAAAATATGTATTGTCTTGTATCCCACTACTATTATAAATTTAAATGTTTTGTGAGGATGGATGGATATTGGATGCATGGATGGATGTTTTTTACTATTTCACGCAAAAACTACTAAATGGATTTTGATGAAATTTTATATTATAGTAGTTTAAACTCTGGATTAACATATAAGCTACTTTATATCCCGAAAAAGTATAGTGAGACCCGCGTGCGACAGATGGTATATAATAAGGGGCCAAAGACACACGACGTAGGTAGATATTTAGATAGGTTTGTTTACATGATAATAATGACAAAATATAAAGGAAGGAAAATAATGAAACGACACGCATTATAGGCTATAACGAAGTAGTATTTTCTCATCTCACTTCCCTATTCACAGTAAGTAGGTAAGCGAGCATGTGGATACCTGAATAAAATATGCTGTACTTATTTAAGCAAACAAAATACCAATTATTATAGTAGTTGAAAATGTTTAAAATGCGGTCTCTCTTCATTCTCGTAAATGGATCCCATTTGGATGGAAATTATTTACAAAAATTTCATTGATTTATTATTTTTCACTAACATTTCAGTTGCCTTCAGTACTATTTTTTAGCTCGCATGCAACTCTGATATTGGTTTTGGCGAAGTTTTGTACAATTGTTAATCTTTTTAGATCGTAAACATAGTTTTCGGCCAGTCCCCAAAGTGAATTTGAAATTCACATTCTGTGTTTAAAATTACCTTCATTTTGTCCTTCAACTTACAAACAAAAATAATATAATATGTGCATATCATTAATACTAGATTATATATATATTTACATTGACCACAATATGATCCTCGTACAACAAGCACGCCACAAAATATCGTATAACTAGCTGTCATACAAACACATTACATAAGATGGAATCAGGTTAAAATTAATCAGTGTTTTTATAATTTATAAAGCTCATTGAATTCTATATACCTACATAAATATAAATATTATTGATTTTTTTAATTACATATTGTTTATTCAAACACACAAAAATATAAACAGAGCAATATTAATACATACAGGAAATAAAATATTTACAAACTATACAAGTAGGTAAGTACTAAAAACAATAATAATTACTACAAAACTTAAAATGCTACAAAAATCACTGTTTTTAATGTGTAAAATAATATTATTCGTTTATGTTATGTTTTTGCACAACATTGACAATATTATCCTTCATTCTTCAAAACATATTATTTTATTCAAAAGAAATAATACTTATTGAACGAATGTCAATAGTAAGTCGACAAGACAAGACGTATTTACTTGCATACACATAACTTCCGCTTCAGCACAAGAATATTACCTACTCGTATATGTAGCGGTTTTTTGATGTGGAGAATGGCGGAAGTTGGTACATACAGTAAGTATCCGATTTCGAGTTTGCATCCACAGTTTTGTTTCTCAATTTATTGTGTGTGTGGTATAACTGATCGTCTGAATTCATTCAACCTTCGCTAATTGTTGGTGATCAGTTATTCAATATTACAGCTCGTCGAAACTATCCGCGTATAATATTGTTATAAGTAGGTACACTGTAGTACCTGACACGTAGATAATGTAAATAATCCTCAATATGAATACCATGAAAAATATAAAATGTTATTTTATTAATATCATAGTTATCATAGTTTTCTTTGGTTTGTGATTATTTCGTGACTATCATGGATCTTTTCATAATATTATATTTAGCAGATTTGTTTAGTCGTTAGCGGAATATGTAACTTTTTGAATGTATACTTATACATATCACGAATTGCACTGGGGCATTTCTCAAGAGACTTCCGGAGACTCCGCAGACTCCGGATTTTTTTATATAGTTGAGCTTTATCCCTTATTAGGCACAACTTTTTTTAAATAATTTCAGTATGAGTATTACACAAAAAATGTTAAAGTTCGTTCTTCTCATTAGCCAAGGGCGTCCGTTTCCTTGTATTAACATGAAACCCTTTTTTTGGCTTTCTTTAGATGTTGTATCACGTATATATTTCTTATAAAACCATGCTTGTTCAATATTCTTAAGACAGATTATTCTTTTTTATATTATTTTATTATTACAAATATCAGAAGAACGTCAAAAACAATGTCACAAACTAAAGATGAAAGAAAGAGAAAACTAATCTAATCAAGAGCATTAATGTTCCTTCATACAAATTTATTGTAAGTGATAGTGATAATCTAATTAGTAATAAAGACTGTACTAATACTGATTTGTAACCTGACTGACTAGGTAGATAACTAACTGATTTTTCAGTGAAATTAGTACTGTAAACCGATTTCATTAAAACTGATTATTGTTTTCGTGAGAATATTGATGAAAATTTATTAAAACTGATTTTATTTACATAAAGTTTTTTACTATTTGTTCTTCTTATCATTAAGCCTGTATGAACTTCTCAGTAGCCTCGCCATAAAATATTTGGAAGTAGATATTTTGATATTTTCTCTATAAAAACGAGTCCCGCATGCTCCCGCATGTCCCGTCCCGCATATGTTTTTTGGCGTATCTATTTTCATTTAAACATGTGTTACAGACGTAAAAGTGAAATTAAAATTTGACCAGGCCAATGAGACAAGGAATAAATAGATTTTTGAAGAAATACCCACTATTAGCATAATAGAAATTGCTGCTACACTCGTAACCTTTAAAAGACCTTGTCCCTAGGAATACGGACGATACTAAAATATTGTTTGTTAATAAATTATTATGAACTAGATTCATAAATTATAACATATCTCATTTACTCTTCTACCCGACCGTGTCCAGACTCCGAAGATAATATTTTATTCTACGTTAGACCTGTGTTTATAAAATATATGAAAATATTCAGGTACAAATAAAACAGCCGCGGTGAAATTCCCACATTGGAGCAACAAAAAATGTTGTTTCCATAAGATTGTTAGGACAATGCAGTCCGTACACCTGATTGTCTGACAGGAAAGATGATCAATGCGTCGGATGGACATGTAAAAATCGGACCTGCGCCTGATCTCTCGCCAATTGTGTCGGTTATCCATCCCACTAGGTTATAAAAGTAAAGTAAGAGAGCGTGCTCATGTGTACTGCGCACACACTTAGGCATTATAAAATTACTCCTGTGTACCTGGCCTGGTTTCAATCGAACTGGCCACCGTCACCGAAATTGATGAGGGGAGTTATTTTTTATTATTATATAAAAAAGAATAGGTATTTTTAAGTAAGTATCGCAGTTTTTCTGACTTTTTTTAGAGTTGTGATGTCTCTAGGTTTGCTCGGGGACAGAACCTGGAATAGGTATTCCAGGTTATTTCCACGAGCACTCCCCTCGCCATCTGATTGTTTTCGTTGAGGACCTCAGACAGACTAATCATGTCCTCCGGGAGATCATATATAAGAGTTAAGGGTTAGTTACCGCTATCGATCCTGTGTGTTGCAGTGGTGGGAATGTATGGTGGGGTAATTCCCCATTAAAATAAAATGGATTGTGAATGAAATTTCGATAAAAATCAATTGTTTTATGAAATTAGAAAAACTGTATCAAGACCATGTAAAGAAAACCAAATCGACACTAGATTCATAATATTATATATTTGCTAACTGACGCATTGAGTAGGTATTCGATTTCGTTAATGTAGAGTGTGCGTGGGACGTGGGACGGGATGGCGTACAACTCTATCGACGTAGACAAGTGACATATTACTGAGGATGCCCCTCACTAATGTGCATTTAAATTAATTGTGTCATAGAAATACATTAACTTATTCTATATCATTAGAATTTTGAAAATTATCATACAGCGTCATCGTAAGCTAAGTGCTTTTTAAAAGCTGCGCCGTGAAACATCGGCTTATATCAGTGGTGTGCGTACAGGACGGCGGAGTTCGTCGGCTGGTCTGAGCCGGAGCTGCCTGGTTATATAAATAGGTGAAGAGGGGCGTAGGCACCTCTTGCACTTTCCTGTGGAGCGCGAAACAACGGCCAGTCTTAGCCGAGCGCGATGGCGAGACGAGCGTACTTGTGCCTCGGCGTGCTGCTACTCGCCCACTTAGGTGAGTACATTGTACATACGAAATAATTTTTAAATTAATTTAATACAAAGATTTAAAATAATGATAAAAATTGTGAAAAAAATATACATTGTTAGTTCTTAAAAATAAAACGGATTTTAGTAGAAAAAATTTAATAGATCTTATAATAATTGATTGTGTAACAATTTTTCAAACTAATTAGGTATACATTACATAAATATATGAAGGGTCCAACTTTGAAATAGTACAATTCTTAAATCGTTGTGCAATAACGAATCGAGTTTACATAATATATATTTGTAGTATATACATAATAGACACTCACTTACATAAAGTTACATTAAGCTCGTAAAAGAAACGACACCGGTTTTCTACGTGGCCGGAGCTGACCTCGATTTCTTTTAAACGTACCTTTCAATGCCGTCGACTGGCTCTACAGTACCTACATTTGTACGTGCAACAAAAGGCTTCGGAGAGTTCATCGCTTTTAACGATAATTCGTGACTTGTGAGTCGCGATGACATTTTCCGCCGAAATGAAACGGTACAACATTCCTGCACCGATGCGGCCGCGCCGTGTGGCAATCGGGCCTTACATTTACTTATGTTGTTGCTCAATATGCATGTTGAGTTCGAGTAACGTCGTTCACAATGATCGTTGCCTTATTTTGATATTAACTACAATTTATTTAATGATTTTTTACGTCAACTTTTAGAACTTTCTCTATTTTTGCGTGATAGACAATTACGAGTATTGCTACAAAAAATACTAAATAAAATTACATTACGCTCTTTACGGCGCTACGGAGGTCATTGACCTCACACTTTAGACTTTGCTTTCGCTTTAAAGTCAGCTGTTTCTGTGAGGAATATGACCTCAGCGCCTTAGAGAGAGCAATGTAATTTTATTTAATATAATATATTTTATGTGATATTTTAAATTATTTTTCTGCCTAAATGTCTTTTCATAAGCAGTAAAGAAACCCAAAATCTCTGTAATTGATTTTGCCAAACCTTATATAATATGCAAAGTTATTATATGCAAACTGAAACAATACTGTAAAAATAACAATACTGAAAAATCATAGTTTAATACCGCTGACAAATTACAAAATAATATAATGTGGATGCGTATATATTGCCTTATGTCAACGCTAAAATTCGAAAAGTTGACATCTGCGACCGCCATAGAAAAACGTTGAGCGCCTGTAAAAAAAGTAGTGGTACTGTAAGTAAAATAATTTTAATTATAAGTGTATGTGGCAGGTGTGGGCGAAACCCGAGTGAAGCGTCAGGAGGAGGACGCGGCCGACGATGCCACCCCGGAGCAGCTGTGTGAGGACCGCCCCGCCGACGAGTACTTCAGACTCACCACCGAGAACGACTGCCGGGATGTCGTCAGGTAAAGATAAATGAGCAGACAAACGCTTGAAGGAAAGCGATTACCATCGCCCACCCGCACTACCAGGAGAGAAGTTCATTGCCGGCCTTCAGTATAACATACCATAACAATAAAATATTATGAAGCTGAATATAAATTACTAGATGTTATTCATGCGCGCAAAGGGAAATTCCGAGAAAACCGTACATTTTGCCATAAAAAGTAGCATATATCGTTTCCTGTAGTCTACTATATATATGTGCCAAATTTCATCAAAATCGACCCAGTAGTTTTGGAGCCAACAATGAAACAAATGCAAACAAACAAATAAATCTTTCCATTGTATTATATGAATACCTATAGATAAAATATATTGTACCTATGAGACCTTGGGAAAATAAAGCAACTAGTTATTTGGGGGCAAGATAGCCATAAGTACTCTATATTCCGTTTTGGGTCAAGAGGGACATACTTATTACTTATAGCGCGTTGGGCATCCTTACCTATAAAATATAGACCACCTTGCCCCATCTAACAAAAGGTTAAATATTTACAAAATTTATAAAAGAACTATATGTTACATTCCAGCAAGTGAACGGAAAGATTGCGACCAACGTGTCGAGAATGATTATCTGAGCTCTGCCCCTATTATTTAAATTTATTATATCATTGCGTATTACAACACCCCCAGAACTTTTTTTATGTCCAATCCCATAGCAGAAGTGGTAGTTTTTTTTAAAGCTTCAGCAATACTAATAACCTGCTGTGTTTAATGTATTTCTCATATTTTAATCTCCTAATTTGTAAAATACAAAATATGATATTATTAAACATTTACTTTTTTTATATGAGCATAAGGATGTCGGTGTTGTTAACTTGGCTGTGTACAGGTGTGACAAAGGAGGTGAAAATGGCGTCACCAGACTCGCAACAGTCCGCTGTCCCATAGGACTGGCGTTTGATATCGACCGTCAAACTTGTGACTGGAAAACAAATGTTAAGAATTGCGATAAAATAGAAAGTAAGTTTTGTCGTTTATGGGAAGTGGTTATGCGAAGGCTACAACCGTATTGATTACATCGACGGAGATGGAAAAACATATACGGGCTGAGAACCTTCCGCCTATCCACTTCCTGGTACCATACTATTTTTTAACGTGTTACATTTGTTATCGACACAGGTGCACTAGGTCAGGTCTTAAACAGATCACTTGCCCGTCTGGACTGGCTTTCGATCTCGATAAACAGACCTGCGACTGGAAGGGTAAAGTGACCAACTGTGACAAACTTGAGAGTAAGTGCGAAACTCTATTCGCGGTAGCAAGCAAGTGAGCTTGGGTGAAAGGGCCGCGTCGCACTGTAGTTAGGTTGCATGAGGCCCGTTGTGAGGAAGCGGCGCATCAGGATCGAAGCACAAAAGTTATTAACAAACACCACACAATACTATCAAAATATAAGTTTTATTGATGTCAACCAAGACAAAAATAGACTTCGTCACAAATGAAGTATAGTGAACCTAAACTAAGAAATTGCACACGCTCGTCGAGCTCGTGATGATGTTTGTGTTAAAATTTAACTCCCGTGCAGACATTTTGTGGGAGTATTTATGCACAAGTGTAAAATACAAATCACTTCACAAATCTTTTTTTATCATAATGCCGAAGCTTCATCTAACCTACATGATTGAGTTTTTTTGTAGATCATAGAATAATTTTCTAATGTAAGATGCAATCATTAACTATGTATAATACACGTGCTATTTCTTACTAATATACATTACTAATCCGAATTTCTTACTAACATTTTGATAGTTAATATCTATGGTGCTTGGTAAAATTTCTTTAATAATGTATTTTATTCACAAAATTAACTAACTACTCTACTTATTAAGTATTTAAAAAATGTATACTGGGTTCTAGTGTTCAATATTATTTACAATTCGTTTCTTTATAACCTCTTTCACCTTCAATTTATAAGTCGAACAATTACTTAAATCACACTTAAACTTATGGTTTAATGAACTCTTTTTTGTGTTCTCTGTCGTCATTGCCAGTTTTCTTACCTACATTTAAAAATATTAAATAAAAAATCATTAAATAGTCCCAATCATTTCATTGGATTTCTTCGTATATCATTGAATCCGTGCTTTTGAGTATTTTCGCTATAATAAATTACAAATCACCTGAAACTGCAGCTGCTGAAACAACAGCTGAAACCTCAAATCTTTTAATAACTTCTTTACGTCTCATTTTTCTCTCACGCTTTGCCAATTCTTTCATTAATTCTTTTCTTATTTGTAGACCCCAACAAACACATTTTGCACATTTAAAATACACATCCGATGTAAAATATCTTGTTGGTCACTTTTGTTTTGATCGTTCTGTTCGATTTAAACAATATGTATAATGCAACAAATAATATTTTTTTAAATATTCTATATAAATATAACCATTGGCGTAATAATGTTTTTTGTTGCGATTCTGTTTGTATTTATTTGTGGTAAATATTTACAGAGCCCAGAAAGATTCTACCCATTCTAAAGACAGACGAACCTATTTGTCCTGAGGGAAAGTTGGCCTGCGGGAATGGGGACTGCATGGAAAAAGAACTGTTCTGTAACGGAAAACCCGACTGCAAGGATGAATCAGACGAAAACGCTTGTAGTAAGTAATAGTATCTACTTACTAGATAATATTATTAAACTTATCTCTTTTGTTTTTAGGTTTTTATACGAGGTTAGATTATATAGATACTTACCTGTATTATTTATTGGCTGGTTGATATCGACCAACAAGTAGGAGAACAGGTATCTATTTAGTAACAAAAAATAACATACCTTCGTGACTCATAACAATTTTGTAATATTTGGTTGTGTAAAGTTGATAATTTTGAAAGTATCTTATGTATAACAATTTTTCGCAGTTGCCTACAAAGAGCAAATTCACATTATTTTTTCTTTATCGTCGATCATGTAAAGCGCTTATTAGACTATGCGTTATTCAGCAAACGATTTTCAGACTGTATTTGAGTATAGTTAGACAGCTCGCTATAAAACCAGTCTGTAAATCGCGCGATTGCTCATTCGCCAGTGGACGCAAGACGTCGACGTTGGCGGTTGTAATGGCACTTGGCACACTTTCGAAGCCCAAAAAACTTTCCGTAGCACTCACTGCAATCAGCTTGACTGCTAATTTAAAAAAGCGAAAAAGATAAAAACATGGGTGACAGAATATTTACTTTTACGAGAGAAATTGTCGTGTATGCAAATACTGAGCATTTAGGAACAATCGATTTGAGAAACTACTTTAGAGTATCTAATATAATATACGTCCGCTCCCGTCGGACGCGTGCGCAGACTGAACGGTCAAACTCTTATTACATTACTCGATATTTAGACTGACAGTAAGTGTCGCCGATTTTGCTGTATGTCTGAATTCAGAGTAAGACAGTCTAACTCTTATTAAACTACGCTACTTAGACGACTGTCTGAATATTGAGTGGAGTAATAAATGCTTTTGTGTGAATTATTAAAACTGAATTTATCTTATACTTTAAACGAGACATCTCGGCAACGGCTCGCAAGTAATTACATGAAATTTAGTATGCAGGGAGTTTTGGGGGAGAAAAATCGGTCTAGCGTATAGTATAGCGGATGTATCCTTGGGAAACTGCGCATTTTTAAGTTAAGCCTGTTTTTTGTTTCGTCGTGCAATAATATATCAATAACTAGCTGTTGCCCGCGGTTCGCCCGCATAAATAAAGTATCCCAAAGGAACCTACTTTTTTGGGATAAAAAGAAGCCTATCTTTTTTTTTAATCTAGTAGATTAAAAAAAAAGACAAGAGCAAAGCTCGCTTACCCAGGTACTGATAATGGGCTAGATGACAAATTTTTTTTATTGCATAAATGAATAGTATCTACTCTTAAATATGAGTAACTTCTCAGAAGAAACAGGATATCAAAAGACAATATTTTCAAAGGTACAGCGATTTGTATACAAAACTTCGCAAGTCTCGTGAAAACGCTCCATACTAAAGTTTACCTAGCTGTGACGTCACGCCTAGGTTAAAGTGTACACACAGGAACATATTTGTAAATATCTCTGATATTTGTACGTTTAAGTTCATACTTACCATAAAAAATGTTTTTGTATATTATGATGTAAGTATCTAATTACTACACATAAAATATTACAGTTTTTTATCATCATTACATTTACCAACTAGAAATGCCTCAATATATCTGAGTATATTAATGAAACTAAATAGTTTAGATGTAGTCATCATCCCTAGGGGTAATATTTATAAAATTATGAAATTACTATGTCAGGTTATTTCATCAAAATAATACTCGCTTTCACTATATAGATTACCTATATATTGTTACAGCTGTGGACGTTGATCCCAACAGAGCGCCGGACTGTGACCCCAACCAGTGCACCCTGCCCGACTGCTTCTGCTCCGCTGACGGCACACGCATCCCCGGGGGAATTGAGCCCAACCAAGTGCCTCAAATGATTACAATCACATTCAACGGCGCCGTGAATGTCGATAATATCGATTTATATGAGCAGATTTTCAATGGCAACCGTCACAACCCCAACAGTTGCCAAATCCGCGGCACTTTCTTCGTCTCACACAAGTACACTAACTATGCCGCCCTTCAAGAACTACACAGAAAAGGTCACGAGATCTCAGTGTTCTCGATAACACACAAAGATGACCCGCAATACTGGAGCAGCGGCAGCTACGACGACTGGCTCGCCGAGATGGCCGGCGCCCGTTTGATCGTAGAGCGTTTCGCGAACATTACCGACGCTTCCATCATAGGAGTCCGCGCTCCTTACCTGCGTGTCGGTGGTAACAAGCAATTCGAAATGATGGCCGATCAATATTTCGTATACGACGCTTCTATTACCGCGCCTCTTAGCCGTGTTCCTATCTGGCCGTACACCTTGTACTTCCGTATGCCGCACAAATGCAACGGTAACGCCCACAACTGCCCATCGAGGAGTCACCCAGTTTGGGAAATGGTAATGAATGAGTTGGATCGACGAGATGACCCTACGTTTGACGAATCTCTACCGGGTTGTCACGTCGTCGACTCTTGTTCTAACATTCAAACCGGTGATCAGTTCGCGCGCCTCCTGCGTCACAACTTCAACCGACACTACACGACCAACCGAGCCCCTCTAGGTCTACATTTCCATGCATCATGGCTTAAATCTAAAAAAGAATTCAAAGATGAGCTCATTAAATTTATTGAAGAAATGTTGGAAAAGAACGACGTATATTTCACGTCAATGATTCAAGTCATTCAATGGATGCAAAACCCAACTGAGCTGACATCTCTGCGAGACTTCCAAGAATGGAAACAAGACAAGTGTGACGTAAAAGGTCAACCTTTCTGCTCGCTACCGAACGCCTGCCCTTTGACCACCCGGGAGTTGCCTGGCGAGACACTCCGCCTATTTACCTGCATGGAGTGCCCGAACAACTACCCATGGATCTTAGATCCTACGGGAGAGGGCTTCAGTGTTAAGAAGTGATCTCTTTAAGTTAAATAGAAAAGACTGTACACATGTAAATAATACTCAGTAATGTTAATAAATACAATCGCGACTTATACATGGCAGCTATAAAGAACATCAACATAATATTTTGTTACTGTTTTATTGTGTATTGACTATTGTGTTAAAACTACTAGCTCAAGTTGATGTGCGGTGTACTGATAATAACTATTAATTATTATCAATCATGTTTCTACTGCCTCTTCACATTTTATACAAAGATAAACTTAATTGTTTGAATTAAGTCTAAGGTTGTTACAATCTTATGAACAATAATATTATTTTAATTGGTAATATGTTTTTCATTTTCCTAAACGAAGACAACTTAAGATATACAGGAGAGAAGGATACTAATGAATCCCGCCGAGGGAACAAAAAGTATTCTGTGTTACTGGGTCATGGGTGTGCAGTGTATTAAATATTAAATCAATATATTCAAAATCTTAAATATTATATTATGTATAGTATATAAGTATTACATATACCTTTCGTTGTCTGGTACCTATAACACAAGTTCTTCGGATATTATTATTTCTATTATTATTTTATTTTTTCATTTTTATATTTCTCTTTTACTTAAGGGTATTTTACTAAAGCTGCGAGCTTGTGGCCAAGAAACTTCAGGCAAAGTATAAAATTAACTATTATGTATGTAATGGACAAGAATTTCTGACGATCCGGCATGTATTGAGGATTGCAGGGTTATATGTATATGGATGTTGAGTGTTTTAAGACCATTGTGTAACGTTTTTGGGATGATGTCAGTACTTGATAATATGATGATAGGTAGGTATAGTTTTAACTACGTTAAATTTCCACTGCGATTTTAGTTCAACGGAGAATGTTAACTAATTTTAAATATGAGTTTCTGTATTCTCCGTTACTGTAAGATCCGGTATAAGAAATATATACCCTCACCTGTTATTTATTAGGGATAAGAATTAAATGATAATTAATATTCACATTGACACAGTGCAAATAGGTTGCCTAGTTTAAATTGCGCCCGGAAAATATTAATTATTTAAATTGTTAATTAAATTTATTTAATATACTTCCCTCAATGGTTAATTTAAATAAATACACTAGTTGAAATAATATACCTAACTGGATCGAAAACGTAAAGGTTGCCTACTTTCACCACTGCTTATATATGGGGTTGGTTACTTATATATCAGGTGAGTAAATGTTATTTAAATACCCTCATCAGTTATCTAGTTGAAAAAATGGCAAATGAAAGCTTATTTTATTCTTAATTTAACTGTATTAGGTTGCCTTATTAAAAAGTTGATCTAGTTCATGGTTTCGATTTTGTATGTAAATTTAAAATGCGAGTGGAGAGAGTGACAAAGATGCGTTGCGCGCGCATCTTCATGTGACAGACAATGATGAAGCGAGGCAGCTATGCACATGTCAACTGCTTTATAAAGGAGAGTGGGAAATACCCCGCTGGCAACACTGCTGCTATTGCATAGACCAGTAGATTGTCACTTAATACAACGACAAGTATATACATTCTTTATACCAAAAATTACGTGTATTTATAATGAATAACATAACCTAACCAAGAGCTTGTCAGGACATATCTAAGGAGGGTTCCATAACTACGCGCTATATATATTTTCTTTGAATTACTTCAAAAGTAATTGACGATTTTGCTCAAAATAATTTCCCTAAAGCGTTTTTAGCATAATCTACGAGGGCGGGTCAATAAGTCCGTGACTTTTGGAATAAAACACAGATTTTTTGATAAATAAATCATTTTATTTCCCCCTTGAGCTCTATACACTTTGTCCAACGCTTCTCCAATTTTTTTATCTCTTCCAAAAAATATGATTTGTCGAGGTCCTCAAAATAGGCCTTCGTTTGCGAGATGACTTCATCATTGGAGTCAAATCTTTTTCCACCGAGCCATTTTTTCAGGTTTGGGAACAAGAAGTAGTCACTCGGAGCCAAATCTTGAGAATAGGGTGGATGTGGGAGCAATTCATAGTCCAATTCATGGATTTTTGCCATGGCAACTGCACATGTGTGCACCCTTGCATTGTCTTGGTGAAAAAGAACTTTTTTCTTGGCCAAATGAGGTCGATTTTTTTTCAAATCCTTATTGAAGCGGTCCAATAAGTTGGCATAATATTCCCCATTAATTGTTCTTCCCTTTTGAAGATAGTCAATGTGGATTATCCCACGTGCATCCCAAAAAACAGTCGCCATAACTTTATTGGCTGACAAACCCACCTTGGCCTTCTTTGGCGCCGATTCACCCTTAGAAACACACTGTTTTGACTGTTGTTTGGTCTCTGGTGTGTTGTGATGGATCCATGTTTCACGTCCACGGTTAAAAAACTCCTCCATATTGTGATTAAACAACGCCAAACCTTCCTGTGAAGTTGTTACACGATTGCGTTTGTGGTCGACTGTGAGCAAACGCGGCACCCATCTTGCGGAAAGCTTTCTCATGCCCAAGTGATCATTCAAAATTGAAACCACTGAGCCATGCGAGATGCCTATGGCTTCCACAATCTCTTGCACTTTTAATCTTCGGTCGGCCAACACCATATCGTGAATTTTTTCGATTGTTTCGGGTGTAGAGACCTCAACTGGGCGTCCAGGACGTTCGGCATCTTCAGTGCTTGTACGGCCACAACGAAATTCAGTAAACCACTTTTTTACCATTGAAATCGATGGTGCAGAGTCCCCATAGTATTTATCAAGCTTAGCCTTGGTCTCGGTAATGGTTTTTTTTCGCAAAAAATAATGCTTAATAAGCACACGAAATTCACTTTTTTCCATTGTTTCCTTAAGTTACTGGATAGTCTGATAAAGATAGCTGTAAAACACAAACTAACTGACGCAGCAAGTTCAAATTTTGATAGGAGTCAACTGACAGATGCCTGTTGACAGGAGTAGTGTTGCTTTTTCAGTAAGAAGGTTAGAAATTCAAAAAGTCACGGACTTATTGACCCGCCTTAGTATTAGCATGGAATCTTATAAGTTTCTATCTCCTATAATTTAGAAATGCTAAGGGGGGACCAACTTACAAACCAATTTGGAGGCCGATTACTCGAAAATGGTCGACTCACGAATGTCACGTATCTAACCTTGCCTTTATTTTAAAAGACTTATTTGATGATATTTGGGGCCTTTTCGTAATTTTAGTTGTCTTGAGTCCCGGGACTTTCGAGACGAGACGAAACTGTTGAAATCGATATGTCATAATTTTTATTTTTAATTAATAGGAGGAAATATGCATGTGACGCCAAAATGGATAAAATATTTTTATTTGTAATCTTTATCGCTAAAAAACATACCTGTACAAATGTTTTTAAAATTTATATTGAATTAATAGTGAAATTTAATCATCAAAAAGTGGTTTTTTTTTTTAAATCCTGCGCAAATTTCAAGACGGATATGTTCTGGCGGAAGGAAACGTACCGTCATCCTACAGACGAACGTGTATCAACTTTCAGAACTCATTTTTTTATATTTAAGACGGAAGGTATTTAACCAGTGTAAATTTTCATTGTGCTAAGTGCAACAGAATTTTCTTAAAACCCTGGTATATGATCCGGAAACCGGAATGCCGAAGAAAATTCTGAGCATTAGAAATAGAACTCTGCGCTAATACAATAGAGTTGAAAATCGAACACACGAGTGTAGAGAAATCTCGATCCTCAACATTTATGTTTTTTTTTATAATTCGTATAATGATAATGTAAATTAATAAAATCGAAAAAAAATCTATAAATTCTCGACACGGGTAGAATTGTGCAAAACCTTTGCAGCCGCCATTGCCATTGCCTTATATAAAAGAAGAAGAACGGAGTTTGTTTGGGTGTTCAATTCAAAGGGAGAGTTATGCCGGGAAGTTCAATGGATGGAATTGTGGAATAAAAAGTACTACTACTACTACTACTACTTAATAAACATCATTGTGGAATTTGTAAAACTTCATAAATTTGTGTTATTTCGGTTCTTAATGTGTAATATTGGTAGAATATTAACCATTAAATATTCGTTATCGTGCACAAGTGTGGGCAAGTAGTACAACTTCTAAAAACGTGCTGTTTTGTGTTTCCCGCCAAAACTCCCTAGGAACTTTCAGTAAAGCTTTCAGTAAACCACTTTACTGAATCGACTGACATGGCTCATAGACTGTACTGACTATATATTTGGACTTTGACTAGACTTTAGACTTGACAATATGGGAATACGGTGTTGAAAATTAAAACGAAAGTTCTATTTCCCGCCTTTTTAACTTGACACTGGCAAATGGTTATAATCGGGTAAGCCGATGCTATATAAATAAAAAAAAGATTTAATTGTCAACTGTCACATATTATGTTATGTGCGATGACGTCACAACGCAAGCGCGAGATAACGGCGTGTTTAAATCGCCCAAAAATTATTGTGTTTTTAAAACATTTTTTTCAGCCTAATGGATTTTGGATGTGTTATATATTAGGTCTTTACCTATGAAATAGCCGTTTTGTATGAAAAAATTTAAACTAATTTTTTTCATGTATTTTTTATTTGTATTAATCGAAGTAATCACCCATGCAATCAATGTGCATCAATAAACTGCCAACGGAGTGGCAGTTTATTGATGCCCTTCTTAAAGCAATCAGCTTGACGGGAGGCAACAAATTCTCCAAAGGCATTTTGTACTGCCTCTCGGGTATTGAATTTTTTTCCCGCCAAGAAGTTATCCAAATTCTGGAAAAAGTAGTAGTCTGTAGACGCAAGGTCTGGTGAGTAGGGCGGATGACGGAGAGCTTCCAACCCCAGTTCTTGTAACTTAGAGACCGTCTGCTGTGCAGTATGAGGTTGCGCGTTGTCGTGCACGAGCAGCGGAGACGAGCGATTGACCAATGCTGGTTGGAGATGTGCCAGCTTCTCCATCATTGTGTTTAGTTCTTCACAGTACACATCTGCAGTAATGCTCACCCCGTTTGGTAAGAAGCTCTGATGAATCACACCGGCGCTAGACCACCAAACAGTGAACATCAGTTTTCTAGGGGTAAGTTTTCGTTTAGGTACTGAACCAGGATCCAACCAACTTGCTGAGCGCTTTCGGTTATCAAACAGAATCCATTTTTCATCGCAGGTAACAATGCGGTTCAAAATTCCTTAATTTGTGTGTCTGTTGAGCAGTGCAAGGCACGTCTCGACGCGTACTTCGCGCTGGCGATCATTGAGTTCGTGAGGCACCCATTTGTCAAGCTTTTTTACCTTACCAATTTGATGCAAATGGACCAATATTGTTTTGACGCTAACGTCGAAAGCTGCTGCTAATTCAGCCGTAAATTGTGTATCATCAGCTTCCACAATCGCCTTTAATTCGTCATTGTCGACCAAAGTCTTCGGACGACCGCGAGGTTCATTTTTCAGGTCGAAATTTCCAGAACGGAAGCGAGCAAACCAATAACAGGTGGTGCGTTGGTTTGTAGTGTTACGGAGCTATCCGTAAGCGTCGTTGATGTTGCGTGCCGCTTGTGCAGCGTTGCTGCCACGACGGTACTCATATAACATAATTACTCGAATTTTTAACGAATCCATGATGACGAAAAAGATTGAAATGCGATAAAAATGTAGCACTAATCAATAAAGAAATGACTACTTTTGGAAAAAGAATTCCATGTTTTTAAAATAAAATTAATTTGAAATTAGAATTCTTAGCCAAACAAAATTATTTTGATTTGAAATGGCCAGTACTGCATAATGGCAATTTCATAGGTAAAGACCTAATATATTTGGTAATGTTTTATCCAGTAGAAACGTTAAAAATAAAATGCATGCATATTCCCTATTGGAAACGAGTTGTTAAAAAGGAACTATAGGATATATTTCATTTTTAACGACTTGCGTCTATTCTAACATACATTTGACATTAGGTTTAAATTTCAAATATGACTAGTCCATATTTATAAAAATTTAAAGGGATTTTAAATTCGTGATATCTGACAACTTTTTGACACGACAAGGACCATCGTGCTACCAAGCGCCGCCTGGTAACAGAAAAAGAATCGAAAATTGTTATCGACTCTTTTTGATACACTTACGCGTACGCCATCAGATGACGCTTTGAGTGAGTTGGGTCTGCCCCCTAACGGCAGAAAAAATATCAAAAACCCTCACTGTTAAATTCTATGTGTCAAAGACATCGCATCAAGTCATGTCGATTTCAATTGTGCTAGCCCGGTTGATTTAGCGAAAGCTTTGCTAACTAGATTTTGGCCGCGGCTTCGTCCGCGCAAATACACATTCATCCTCACAAAATTTCACATTTATGACAGTAGTAGGACAATAGCGTGGTCGAAACGCATTTATTTAGATATAAGTAAACAATAAATACTCGCTGCATACTATATTTGATAGTATTATCATATAACGTAAATAAAATAATATCTACTAAAAGTACCTATCAAGAGTTGTTGTAGGTCAAATTTGTCAAATTAGTTGTGTTATATAAGCGATCTCTAACTTGCTAAGTTGTGCTATTTTGGGTTACCCGCCAAAACTCCCTAGGAACTTTCAGTAAAGCGTCTACCACTTTACTGAATCAACTGACATGACTCATTGACTGTACTGACTATTTATTTGGACTTTGACTAGACTTTAGACTTGACGATATAGGAATACAGTGTTGAAAATTGAAACGAAAGTTCTATTTCCCGCCTTTTTTACTTGACACTGGCAAATTGCTTTAAGATAAGCCGACGCCATATATTTAAAAAAAAATTGTTTGCTACTTCAAAGTAAAGCCGGTTTAAAAGAATTTTGACCAAGTCAAGAGCATAGAAAAACCATAATATTACAGTGTGTTATTTTGATATATAAAGATAGCACAAAAACAGACAAAAGTTTTGCCAAAATGCCCTCCCAAGTAATTAATAAATTTAAGGATCTCGATGCTTACGCTAAGACTTTAGAGGATTTTAGAATAAAAACTGCTATTGGAGGTTTAAGTTAGTGCATCTTCCTTTCATTACCACTACAAGTAGATTTTCCTGCTTTTAACTAAAAGGTTCAAATAATTTTTGAAAATTCTTACAGTTACCGTTACTGGCGCTATTATTATGTGTTTTCTAATAATGTCTGAAATTTTTACATACATGCAACCCAATGTATCTGAAGAACTCTTTGTTGATACATCCAGAGGACGAAAGTTGCGAATAAATTTTGATATAATAGTGCCACGGATATCATGTGATTGTAAGTTTGAAGTACACATTATTTTAATTATTGATATTATTTTAGCTAACAAAGTAACATAAAGGATTGCTTTTAGATTTTGTACTAGATGCAATGGATTCTTCAGGGGAGCAGCATCTTCAGATAGAACATAATATACAAAAAAGAAGACTAAGCTTAGATGGTGTACCAATAGAGGAACCAAAGAAAACTGAGATTTTAAGTTCATCCACTGTTAGTTTAAATTAATAAAAATTGTTTTAGCCCTGTGAAAAAAAAAAAAAAATCATATAAACTATGCTAACTGTGAAGCCCTTGGTAATGTGCTCCTTTTTTTAACACCCTCCTCCCTAGTCAAAAATTATATTATTATGTATTACCTGTTAGGTAGTTAATCAATTGAATCATTTATTTTACAGAATGTGGTTCATAATGGTGGTTATAGTTCTATTATCTTTAATAAAAAAAAATATGTTTATTTGTTTGCTGAATTCTTGATCGTTCTGTTCTTGCTTTTCAGAGCATAGCTTAGGGGTATAATAAGTATGTTGTTTATGGCACACCTACCAAATATACCTACACAAAAAAAATGTTGAAAGTTCACTCAAGCCATTTCAGTGGCATTAACAATCAGTGTGAAACAACATTTTAAAGTACAAAACTTATTAAATACCTATATCAGATTAACTATGTTTCAAATTGTTTTTCAGGTTAAACAAAACTCTTCAGAAGAAAGTAAAAAAATTACATGTGGAAGTTGTTATGGTGCTGCATTTAATGAATCTCAGTAAGTCTGATTTTTTGTGCTGATTGGTAATCTTATATATAAAAATGGATTGCAATTTGAATGTCTCGCTAAAACTCGAGAATTGCTGGACCGATTTGGCTAATTTTGGTTTTGGGTTAATATATATATGTATATATATGTATGCATATCTATATATATATATATATATATATATATATATATATATATATATGCATATATATATAGATATGCATACATATATATAATATATATATATATATATATATATATATATATATATATATATATATATATATATGTGTGTGTATTCAGTTCAGAGAAGTTTTAAACGTTAAGAAATTTTGGAAAATATTAACACTATATATTTTATAGGTGCGACAGAACAAATTGTGTCGGGAAAGCTAGTAGAAAATAAAATAATCAATGACGTTTTATTAATTACTAATTAAATTGTAGGTGTTGTAATACATGTGAAGATGTCAAGGAAGCATATAGATTGAGGCGTTGGGCATTACCTGATTTATCAACAATAGAGCAATGTAAAAATGACGAATCTTTGGATAGGTCTAATTTAGCTCTAAAAGAAGGTTGTCAGATATTTGGATACATGGAAGTGAACCGGGTAATATTTTTGAATTGGTTTTTATTATTTAATAAGGTGTTATAGAGACTTCAAATTATCAGCAAAAAACAAAACAATATTATCATGTAATTACTGAAAGACAAAAACAGTAAATTTAATATTTTTTAGGTTGGTGGCAGTTTTCATTTAGCTCCAGGAAAAAGCTACACCAGCAATCATGTTCATGTTCATGACGTTCAACCATTTTCTTCCTCAGTGTTTAATACTACACATATTATCAAACACTTGTCTTTTGGAACTGATATAAAAACTGGCAATACTGCTCCATTAGATGGAGCAGTAGGTTTAGCCAAAGAAGGTAAGCTATATTATTTTGTGAATTTATATGGATTATCTATTTATTAAAAGGAGATGTCCCCACTGAATGACTCACTGGCATAATATTGAGGCTTGCACAGCTGTAACTACTTATCATAGAAACATGAAATTTGGACTGTAGTTTTAATTTACAATGTAGCCACGCATTATGGGATTTAAAAAATATATCTCTAAAAGGGTGAAATAGGGGTTGAAGGTTTGTATGGAAAATCTTTAATCTGCACTGATTTAGACGAAAATTGAGATTCATACTTTTAAATACATTTCAATTTAATATCCGAAGAAACAAATATATATGATTGAGTACATATTCTTAGTTTTTTTTTTATTTACCCTCTTAAAAGGGTGAAATAGGGGTCCAGATATGAAATTTTGTAATGCAGTTATTATGACACAAAATCCATTGAAAATGGTTTTTCGAAATACATACCCCACGGGGGTACAATTGGGATCCTTTTGGCTTTATGCTGAGCTACAGCTGTAATACACTTGTATATGAATAATTAACTAATAAGTAGATTGATAGACACAATATTTAACATAATAAGCACCTAGGTATATTGACAACTTTAATGAACCCAGTAATGCCAGAACGCAAAAAGACTAAAGTTATTTTGAAGAACAGGATAGTTTCACTTATGCAAAAAATAATACATAAAACTTAATAATTATATTTATTAAATAAGTAATCCACAATAATATTATAATATGTGAAGTAGTATTTACAGTTAAACGCTTTTGAAATTTGTCAACAGCGAATTCCAGTTCCAATAGCCATAAATGTACCAAAAGTTCCACCTCCTTGAAGCATAACTTTACCTACAGAATGTAGTAATTCTCGTCCTCTTGCACCATACCTACAAAAATCAGACGTTATTTATGGACTATTTGATTTTTAAGTAATTGTCATGTTTTTTTACTATTATTAACAAGATATTTATAGTAACCTTAATGCTGTAAAACCTCCAAAAAGCCCTCCACTAGCCATCCCTACACAAAACCCGATCATAAATCCCATCTTCATCTTATCGAAACATGAAGGACCCTGATTTTGATACATTCCGCCTGGGACCGGCATGATTTCCTCAATTATGAATATTTTGCCGTAAAACGCCGTCCAAATTACGAAATTCTCGCCAAAGAGGTGATCCGAGTCTTGAGTTTGTCATTAAATTTTCATTCAGATTTGACATTTTTGATAAATGACATTGACAACCAAGGCCCTATTTTGTACAGACTATTGCTGCAGCTTACATGAAATTCCTTTCCTCTTGTCTATGCTAGGAATCAAAATTATGAGCGTTTCCCATTTAGTCGATCCAATATATTCAATCCAATTCCAATATTGTTATAGGTTAGGCTGGGACTTTATATTACATATTAATATTTCATATACATGTTACCTACAATAACAACTCACTAGGGCTGCAGTAAACATTTGTTTGCGTAAAACCAAAACAACTCTTCCGATTTTGATGTGATTTTCAGTTAAGGGTTTAATAGGCATGCAAATTTATAGGTGGGTGTTGCGATAACAGCTCACCAGGGGGCGCTGCAGTAAAAGTTTGTGCAAAGCCAAAACTACGAGTTCAATTTTGATGCGGTTTTTAGTGATGGGTTCAAGTTTCGAATTTAATTGGTAAATGTCCTTAGATAGATGTTATGATAACGTCTCGATAGGGGGCGCTGCAGTAAAAATTGTTTGTGTAGAATCAAAACTAGTGGTTCTATTTTAATGCGATTATCAGTGATAGGTCCGGTTTTGATTAGATAATCTTCATATATAATTTTTGGTTAAATCAATTACGGATAATTTGGTCATATTTTGATCTACTGCGTATGGTAAGATGTTTCGGCAGAAAAATAATTAAAAATTTCGAAAAAAAATTAGATACTAAATGAAATTACATTACGTTACGACCTCACACAGCTGATTGAATTGATGTTATTTAGGCAAAGACTGCTTTCGATTTAAAGTTAGCTGTTTCTGTGAGGTGCATGACCTCAGCGCCTTAGAGAGCGCAATGTAATTTTATTTAGTATATTTTATTCCATTTTTTTTCTGCTTAAATGTCTTTACTTAAGCAGTAGACCATATGCCCAAAATATCCGTAATTGATTTTGCCAAACCTTATATAGGTGTTACAATAACAGCTCACCAGGGGGCGTACGTACCATAAAATTTGTTTTTGTAAATTCAAAAGTGCTAGTCCAATGTTGATGCTATTTTTTCCCGCGACGCGACGGAACGGAGACGGTATTATATAATGTTCAGACGGTAATAACAGTATATGGCAAACTGCTATGTCGCACAGAAATTCACACACTTTTATCTAATAAACAAGTAATATTTTATTATTTTAGGTGCGGTCATGTTTCAGTATTATTTAAAAATCGTACCAACCATGTATGTGAAACTAGACAAAACTGTATTGTACACTAATCAGTTTTCAGTAACAAGGCACGAAAAATCTGTATCAAACATAAATATTGAATCTGGAATGCCTGGAGCTTTTTTCAACTATGAACTTTCACCTCTTATGATAAAATATACTGAAAAGGAAAGGTAATGAATATCAAAGTGTACTATGTGAATAAATTTTAGTGTACCCAATTTTTTATCATTTATTGATTAAAAAAATACCTAAACATGTATTACATAATGTTCCTTCTCTGTTTACAGATCAATTGGACATCTAGCCACTAACATATGTGCTATAGTTGGTGGTGTATTTACAATAGCTGGTATATTTGATGCACTTTTATATACTTCCATTAGTACATTGGAAAATAAATTTGTACTAGGCAAAACTGGATAAATCTAACTATAAAGTTTTAAGAAATCTATTGAATTCATCAATGTTACATTTAGCATATTTTTTACAAAATTCTACATCAGTATTTTCAGCTAATGCCATAATTGGAATATAGTTTTCTTTACATGGATCAAATTGATCTCTCCCTAATTGTCGTAAGAAAGTATGCCTTTGTTTAATCTTGAAATTTCTACACAATAAAATGTTTGGATGTAACAATATATTTTCATGAGGTATTTTTATTGTGTTGTGAAGATAATTAAACCTTTCCAACAATTTCCTTTGACCTGAAATTAAAATATCAATAACAATATCATAATATAACATTCAATCTCAGACCATATTAAAAGTGAGGACACAGTTCTACGAACCACATTGAAACTGGGCTATGTAATTAGATGGCCAGGGGTAGTTTAGCACACACGACTAGCAAAACTAGGCCTTACCTTGTATGGCGAGCTGCCGCGGTGTGTGATTTTTATGTATACAGTGCATAAAAGCTCTGTTTCCACATTTTTTTGTGTGGTCTGAGCATTTAATGTTTTTAAAATTTTTTTTTTATAAAATAAATTATTTATTAAAAACTTTATTATAAAAGACTTATCTATACAATATCTATACAAATCTATCTACTACATAAATAATCTACTATACAAAATCTAGTGGCAGAGTTTACGCATGTGTCGTTCGTTTAATTTTCGCAAATCAGATCAATGCGGTGTTCCGAGTCCCGAGTTTTTGTCACTACAGCCGTGAATAAGATAACTACAATTTGTATGGCATTGAATTAGTTACCATTGTTTGCCACATACAGTTGTTTCGATGCCACACAAATTGTAGTTTTAACTTTTTCACAGTGAGGTTGGTGAGTAATGACAAAAACTGCACAGCACACTGATCTATCGAGTTAATGAATCGAGTTAAATTGAACTGTTCAATCGACTGAAAGATCAAAGGTGAGCTGTAGAGCTGTAGACTTACGTGTCAATCTCTTTACTTGGTCCAAACGCGAGCAATGCTGAATGCTCTGATGGTCTAAAATGGCCACATTAAGTGAATCGTAATAAGAAACATTATCTATTGAAATAATTAATGTTTCTTAACACGATTCACTTAATGTGGCCATTTTAGATCTATTGAGCTGAAAAGATAAATCATGAATCAATCTGTAGATTGTGAGTGCCTAAACTAGTAGTAGCGGGCAATACAGAGCAAAAATGAACACTTAGACAAATTTAAAAATAAATGTCTCATCTATCAGTTTAGTAAAGTAGGTGCAACGTAAATATTGCTATCTCTCTTAATATTCTTTTTTCGCTTACTTACTACCTTGCGAGTTGCGACTGTCGCTTCACGCTTTCGGGTCGCAGCGCAAGTCCTATGGTTCTTGTGGCTCATTAGTCGATAAGGTGCCCTTACGATTGACTTGCGATTGATCGTTACGATCAAACTGGAATAAACTGGTTTCGTCGAAAGCAAATCGTTTGCGACGGTAGTAAACGATGTACTTGGAAGTATGTATAAAGTGGTTTTATATATGGTAAAGTGTAAACGATCTGCCTTACTTTATGGACTGAGATCCCATGCCTGCCTGACCTCATTTGTCTCTTACATTTTTCCTGATAATAATACTTATATCAAATTGTAGTAGTAGTAGTGACTACATTGAATTATGTCTACCCGCTACAAATTTTTTTTAAAAATCCATAAAAACAGTCATATCTAGAAAACTATAGATAATAGGGATGTTGCCTAGTGTGGAATATCACATTTTTATAAATTAAATTTTAAAATTGGTAATTATAGATACATAAATCTAAAAGAAATAGGTATTTAGATTGACGCGATAAAAAATTATAAGCAAATAAAAAATATTGCCCATCTCTTTCTCGCTAAACGATTTGTTAAGTCAAAAGTTGCTACTGCCATACATCTTGTAATGACAAATGTATGGCGGGAGCAACTCGTGACTCTCTAATTTAAATTGTATGTGTCTTCGTTATCTTTTAAGATATACGAAAATGGGTTCTAGATTGTTTAATAACATGTTGTCTAACATCGAATAGACGAAAAATATTTTCAGGCAACATGCCTATTGTAGAGCCTACATGGGCTGAAACTACAAACATTTTGAAATAGCTACTTTCAAATATTTGTTCTTTACTTGTACAAATAGGACGCTACAAATAAATGAAATATGTACCCGCTTTTAGCCGACCAAACCAAAGCAAGTTCCTCTTGCTCTGGCATATAATAAAAAAAAACTAGCTTTTGCCTGGGGCTTTGTTGGAATAAAAAAAATCTAAAATTAGGAATCTCGAAAATGATATTGTTTATGACCAGTACATTGTTTATGACCGTCGTAAATGATTTGCTTTCGACCAAACCAGTTTATTTCAGTTTGATCATAACAATCCATCCAAAGCTAAATGAAACAATGATCCAAACAAACCAATTGAACCAAACACAGCTCGCAACCTGGGCCTGTTGATACAGTTTAAGAGCTAAAGAGTGTAATGTGGTTTGAGTGTCAATCTGTCAAGTATCTACTTGTTTTAAACACAGCTGCACTCAGCTGAGTAGGTACATATATTTAATATAACAAATTAACTAATGTAATGAAAATTAACTTAAAAACTATTCAATAAGTAAGTAATTGGCAAACATTTGTTTGATAGCAGAATGCAATATTTAAGTTAATATAAAGTACAAAACTTAACTATTAATTATTGAGTAGGTGAATTAATCTTTAAATATTATGTAAAAAAAATCATCAACTTAAAAAGAAAAGTAAAAACATTTCTTTCAATAACAAATATAGCTCATTCCATTAACAAATCATATCAATCAGTAGATGGCACAATAATAATAACAGAACAGTCCATGGTTCTTGTGGCTCGTTTATAAAGCAGTGAGGCAAACTAGAGACTGAATCACATTAATACAAGTGAATGAGGGTTTTGAAATTTGAGACATCTGACAGCTTTTTGTGACGACAAGGACCATTGACTGTTTTTGATACCATTTACGTCACCAGATGACGCACCAGATGATGATAGTGTGAGTTAGGTCTGCCCCCTAATGGCAGAAAAAATATCAAAAACCTTCATTGTGTGACTGGGGTGGTTTGGTTTGTTCATTCACGAAAGACACATGCTTTGCAGGGATTAACAAATGTGAACAGCATGCATTACAAAACTTAGCATAACAAATTTAGGTTTTAGACACTTGAAGTCTGACAATAATATTTTATGTAGCCTGTTACTTTTACGCAGAGGCAATAAATTTGATTCGTTCTAGATATATTTCTAAATTCAGTGTATTATTGTACGAATAGCAAAAAGTTTCATGTATGTACTTACAAATCATCCACAATTTTGGTTGATGCAAAATCAAATGTTTAATCTCTTTATCATTATATCCCATTTCTTCCATTATAACGAAGGAATTAGTGTTTATATGGTGAAGATTGTATGTTATGATTTTAGGTTGTTTTGTAGCTAAATTCCGAACATCATGTCCATTTAAATCAAACTTGCTTTGAAAATACCCCAACCTTTTATCTATTCTCACAGTACTTAAAGAAAAAAGAAATAAATTAAAAACAAAAATATTATGATATATGCTTCAGAAGATATAATTTTACAACATATTTACCTGAACATTAACCAAAATGGATTTTTAAGAATGATTTCATTTATTTGACTGTTATTGAACTGCTTAGATTGTAAATAATGAATTCGAACATAAAGACTGTCAATGTCTTCATTTAATATCATAGGATTTTTAGTAATAAATGTACCTATTTCTTTGTTATCGATATATTCATTTAAAAATAGTATTATTTTTTTTATATCTTTCTCAAAATCCATTTTTAATATCTTCTCTGCTATATACGACTGTTTTTCTAATTTATTTAGATCTACATTTAGATAAAGCAGGTTTTTTAATGTCTCAGAACTATTAATATATGCAGCAAGATTAAATGATTTAGGAAAATAAGGTGTAGTATTAGATACATCTATTGACACTCTTTCCAAAACATTCACTTTGTTATTGGTAACTGGTGTTTTAGTTTGTGCATAGTATTTTTTTTGTTGCAATATATTTATTTTATTTAAAGTTCTGGAAAACTTAATTGACTCTAAAACAGTCTTCATTTTCAAAATATAACAATAAATAATAAAAACTAGATTTAAACAATAGTTATTATATAAAAATATTACTACTTTTTTTTTTGGAAGATTTAATGGCCTGGTAACAAGACCATTAAGCCAAGTCTTAAATTTTAGAGGTGCTTCTTTTAAAATAATACTACTGAATTTGAACCATAGATGATAAGTAATACTACTGAATTTTTTTTAAATCTATAGCGTCGACTTTGCCAGTGTCAGGATAAAAAGGCGGGAAATATAATTTTCTTTTCAATTTTCAACACCGTAAGTCGGAGTTTTGCCGGGAATTCAATGTTTGATGTTGAGGATTTTATATTGCTGTCATAAATTTGTGTTATTTCAGTTCTGAATGTGTAATATTAGTAGAATATTAACCATTAAATATTCGTTAACGTGCACAAGTGTGGGCAAGTGGTGCAACTTCTAAAAACGTGCTATTTTGAGTTTCCCGCCAAAACTCCCTAGGAACTTTCAGTAAAGCGTCTACCACTTTACTGAATCAACTGACATGACTCATTGACTGTACTGACTATTTATTTGGACTTGACTAGACTTTAGACTTGACGATATATGAATACAGTGTTGAAAATTGAAACGGAAGTTCTATTTCCCGCCTTTTTTACTTGACACTGGCAAATGGTTTTAAGATAAGCCGACGCCATATATATATATATATATATATATATATATATATATATATATATATATATATATATATATATATATATATATATATATATATATATATATATATATATATATATAAGAAAGAAAAAAAACACCGTAAAGTCAAGTCAAGTCAAAGTCCAAATAAATAGTTAGTGCAGTCCATGTGTCAAGTCAGTCGATTCAGTAAAGTGGTAGAAGCTTTACTGAATCTTCCTAGGGAGTTTTGGAGGGAAAGTAAAAAAAAAAAAAATAGCACGTTTTTTAAAGTTGTACCACTTGCCCTCACTTGTGCAGCTTAACGAATATTTAATGGTTAATATTCTACTAATATTACATAATAAGAACCGTAATTACATTGAAAGAAAGTTTAGAAATACAAAAACCACAACATCATCAATTGAATTCCCCGGCAAAACTCACACAAGATATTTTAACTTCTTCTCCTCTTTTTCAATAGACATGTACTACACACAGATTAAGTATTAGTTTGATGACGTAAAGGCGCGTCTCCTTTAGTCTCCTGCGCGTTTTAGGGATTGCAGATGTAGAATCTAGGAGAAAACACAGTGGGTCTAAAAAGGCTACATATTTATATCAACTGATATTATGTGCGCCATTTTACGCATTTCTATTGAAAACTGACAAAACGTATGTTTTCTAATATGATGAAATCAGATGAATCATGTAGCCATTTTACCATTTCACGATTTTTGTATGGAAAAAAATGTATGAAACATCTAAAGTGGCCTTTTTAGACCCCCAGATTTCGAGTTAAGCCATATTTACTGACCCGCAATTTTAATATTTATCAGGAGTTACGAATAGAAAAACGATTTGGGATTGATAAATAATTTCTTCCGTATTTCTATGTTTAATGATCATGTGAGTGGTGTAACAGTTGATAAGAAATTAAACATTTCTTCCCCTCTCTACCCGCGCGGGGAATGTTTTCCGTTCGTCTCGGAAGACAAAAACATTGTGTATTTCTACGCAAACGTCTAAGCCACACCCCAATGTTCGATGTTTTGTGCAATGTTTCGAAAAAAAACACGTGCAGGAGACGCGCCATTACATGTTTTTTTTTTTATTCGATGTTGTCTACAATGAGCGTAGAAAATAAAGTCGACACATTGCTGCACTATGAAAAATGTTTTAAGTGTAAAGAGACCCCAAGACGATCACATATGAAATTGGAGTTTTGTAATCGAGGAACATAAAGTCGTTTTTTTGACGTGATATCGTCTTATAATTTGATGGAGCCGGCTGCA
This sequence comes from Phengaris arion, assembly GCA_963565745.1. Taxonomy (NCBI): domain Eukaryota; kingdom Metazoa; phylum Arthropoda; class Insecta; order Lepidoptera; family Lycaenidae; genus Phengaris; species Phengaris arion. Next base: position 32,080,027 of record OY751432.1, on the reverse strand, counting down.
CGCATGAAAAAACATGACTCATGCGGCGTTACCGGCGTTACCTCGCTAAACATGACTCATTTCTTATGTCGTTGTCACGTTCAACTATCGTCAGTAAACCGACTTTACAGACAACCGATTTTTTAAACATAATATATTTATTTAATCAAAGTATATACCATTGCTATCTATGCTCTTTTGCCATCTCATAGGTAGTTCATTGATTCCTTTACTACAAAAACCATTCGGACAGGAATCAATAAAATCTTTGATGGCGCTTTAGACTGAAAGACAGACGACTGACATCGGAGTTGAATTTTTTCCCTTGCAAGAAATTATCCAAATTTCGCAAAAAATGGTAATCTGTTGGAGCAAGGTCCGGGAAGTACGGTAGATGTCTTAGACATTGCAATTGAAGTTCCTCTAATTTGGTGGCCCTCTGTTGTGCAGTGTGTGGTCTGGCGTTGTCCTGAAGCAGCAGTGGCCTGGAGCGAATGACCAACCTCGGTTGTTTAACAGCTAGCTTTTCCATCATGATTTGCAGTTGGCTGTAATAGACATCTGCCGTAATCGTCTAGCCAGATTTAAGAAAGCTGTAGTGAACGACACCGGCACTAGTCCACCAAACGCTCACAAGTAACTTTTTTTGAGTCAATTTTCGCTTGAGGCAGACTTTGGCTGGTTCGCCAGGATTTAGCCATTGCGATGAGCGTTTCCGATTACTTTACAGAATCCACTTTTCATCACAGGTAATGATTCGATTTAAAATCCCTTCATTATTGTGCCAGTTGAGTAATGTAACGCAGCAGTCGACGCGTGTTTGTCGGTTTGCTGCACTCAATTTATGAGGTACCTTGAAAGGTTTTAAGCTTTTCACCTTCCGAATTTGCTTCAAGTGGATTAAAACAGTTTTATCACTAACACCGCAGCCTGCAGTTGACTCGGACGTGGTTTGTGATGGATCCGCTTCCACAATTAGCCTTCAATTCTTCATTATTACGAGGGCGGGTCAATAAGTCCGTGACTTTTGGAATAAATCACAGATTTTTTGATAAATAAATCATTTTATTTCTCAACGTAGTCCCCCTTGAGCTCTATACACTTTGTCCAACGCTTCTCCAATTTTTTTATCCCTTCCAAAAAATATGATTTGTCGAGGTCCTCAAAATAGGCCTTTGTTTGCGAGATGACTTCATAATTGGAGTCAAATCTTTTTCCACCGAGCCATTTTTTCAGGTTTGGGAACAAGAAGTAGTCACTCGGAGCCAAATCTTAAGAATAGGGTGGATGTGGGAGCAATTCATAGCCCAATTCATGGATTTTTGCCATGGCAACTGCACATGTGTGCACCCTTGCATTGTCTTAGTGAAAAAGAACTTTTTTCTTGGCCAAATGAGGTCGGTTTTTTTTCAAATCCTCATTGAAGCGGTCCAATAAGTTGGCATAATATTCCCCATTAATTGTTCTTCCCTTTTGAAGATAGTCAATGTGGATTATCCCACGTGCATCCCAAAAAAACAGTCGCCATAACTTTATTGGCTGACAAACCCACCTTGGCCTTCTTTGGCGCCGATTCACCCTTAGAAACACACTGTTTTGACTGTTGTTTGGTCTCTGGTGTATTGTGATGGATCCATGTTTCGTCCACGGTTAAAAAACTCCTCCATATTGTGATTAAACAACGCCAAACCTTCCTGTGAAGTTGTTACACGATTGCGTTTGTGGTCGACTGTGAGCAAACGCGGCACCCATCTTGCGGAAAGCTTTCTCATGCCCAAGTGATCATTCAAAATTGAAACCACTGAGCCATGCGAGATGCCTATGGCTTCCACAATCTCTTGCACTTTCAATCTTCGGTCGGCCAGCACCATATCGTGAATTTTTTCGATTTGTTTCGGGTGTAGAGACCTCAACTGGGCGTCCAGGACGTTCGGCATCTTCAGTGCTTGTAAGGCCACAACGAAATTCAGTAAACCACTTTTTTACCATTGAAATCGATGGTGCAGTATGATGGTGCCCATAGTATTTATCAAGCTTAGCCTTGGTCTCGGTAATGTTTTTTTTTTCGCAAAAAATAATGCTTAATAAGCACACGAAATTCACTTTTTTCCATTGTTTCCTTAAGTTACTGGATAGTCTGATAAAGATAGCTGTAAAACACAAACTAACTGACGCAGCAAGTTCAAATTTTGATAGGAGTCAACTGACAGATGCCTGTTGACAGGAGTAGTGTTGCTTTTTCAGTAAGGAGGTTAGAAATTCAAAAAGTCACGGACTTATTGACCCGCCTTAGTAACTTTGGTTTCCGGCCGTACACGGGGCATGTTCTGCAGGTCGAAATTTCCAGAACGAAAAAGTTGGAACCAAAAACGCACTGTTTTCTTTTGTGACACCGCCGCCATACACATCATAATTCCTAGGATCCGTTTCTGCAGCACTGGTGCCACGGTGGAACTCGTACTCGAAAATAATACGATATTTCAAGTTTTCCATTTTGTAAACAGTGACGCAAAGAAAAAAACCAAAAGAGGAAAAAACAAATTAATTACGGTTTATTCAAAACATAAATGCATGAGTAAATAGCGGTATAAATTTTAAATTGGAATTACTAGCCAAAGAAGATATATTTGAGATCAAAGTCAACAATAGTCTGGACACTTGTCGCATAAATGTCAAAACGGTGGGACCGTCACGGACGCTCAAGAGGAATCTATTTCCCGCCTTTTTAACTTGACACTGGCAAATGGTTTTAGGCCGTAACGCCATCATAAAAAAATAGTACTTGACAGTTGACGGCCAACAAGTGACAACTGAAGTTTTATCGCCGACGCGTTCTTTGGTTTGCTGGAGCTTGAAAGTTAAATCTTGAAATAGAAATTCTTTTATATAGAATCGATACAGGATCTTTTTTTCACTGTCAACTTTGCCGTTAATTTGTAGGTAAGTATAAAATATATTTTAGTCACTAAAGCAGTGTAAATGTGGTTTATAAGTACATATTTTTTAATTTACTTTTGTGTTATTAATTACTAATAAATTGTCACAGTATGCTATGTAGTTGCTTTCATATTTCGTCACCTTCCGTGTTGCACTTAACTCTACCATAAGGTAGTATCATATTATTTCAACATTCAACAATAAGTTTTGTAAGTAATTATTAAACTTTGTAATAAACCTTAAAAATTATTAGCAAAATGAATAATTTATCTTATAACGTATTTGTAAGTGAAAGTTTAATTTGTTATTTATAATATTTACCTACTGTAACACTGCATATATTATGTATTGAATAGATTTATGAATATTTAGGTTAATAAAATATATTTAATAACTTTTACCATAAATTGTGAAAAAACCATTATTATTGTTATTTTCGCAGGACTAATTTAAAAATGAACATCCCAAAATCGGCTAAAGAAATTCGACAATCATACATTGACTTCTTCAAGAGTAAAGGTCATAAATATGTTCATTCTTCATCAACAATTCCATTGGATGATCCCACCTTGCTATTTGCAAATGCTGGTATGAATCAATTCAAACCAATATTCTTAGGGTCAGTTGACCCTAATTCCGATATGGCTCAATATGTAAGGGTTGTCAATACTCAAAAGTGCATAAGAGCTGGTGGGAAACATAATGATTTGGATGATGTTGGAAAAGATGTTTATCATCATACTTTCTTTGAAATGATGGGAAACTGGTCTTTTGGAGATTATTTTAAAAATGAAGTATGTGCTTGGGCTTGGGAATTGCTAACAGATGTTTATAAATTATCTGGAGACAGATTATACGTTACTTACTTTGGTGGAGACAAGAATTCAGGACTTGAGCCAGATTTAGAGTGTAAAGAAATATGGCTAAAATTAGGTGTGCCAGAATCACATATTTTACCAGGTAGCATGAAGGATAATTTTTGGGAAATGGGTGAAACGGGCCCCTGTGGTCCATGTTCAGAATTACATTATGATAGAATTGGTGGAAGAGATGCAGCACACCTTGTGAACATGGATGACCCAGATGTTCTTGAAATATGGAATCTTGTATTTATTCAATACAATAGAGAATCAGATGGGACTTTAAAATTACTTCCAAAAAAACACATAGATTGTGGTTTGGGCCTTGAAAGGTTAGTATCTGTTATTCAAGATAAAAGAGCTAATTATGATACTGATTTGTTCATGCCCATATTCAAGACTATTGAGACCAAGGCAAAAGTAAGACCATATACAGGAAAGGTGGGAAATAAAGATGTAGATGGAATTGATATGGCTTACAGGGTTTTAGCAGATCATGCCCGCACACTTACTATTGCTTTATCCGATGGTGGGTACCCTGACAATACAGGTAGAGGGTATGTACTTCGCAGAATATTACGAAGAGCTATACGTTATTCTTCTGAAAAACTTAATGCAAAGCCAGGATTCTTTGCTTCATTAGTACACACTGTTGTTGAAATATTGGGAGATGTATTTCCCGAAATTACTAAAGATCCAGAGTCTATAATTCAAATTATAAATGAAGAAGAAATACAGTTCTTGAAAACACTTTCAAGAGGACGCAATTTACTTAATAGAACAATAGAAAAACTGGGAGACTCAAAAGTTATACCTGGTGATGTGGCTTGGAGGATGTATGATACTTATGGTTTTCCTATTGACTTGACACAGTTGATGTGTGAAGAAAAAGGATTAACAATTGATATGGAAGCATATGACAAAGCTAAAAAGGAATCTCAATTATGTTCCCATGGTAAAACAGTTGGACAAGAAGATTTACTAACATTAGATATACATGCCATTAGTAATTTACAAGACAGGGACGTGCCCATAACTGATGACTCCCCTAAGTATAATTATATAGCCTCGTCTACAGATAAAGATGCAGTATACACATTTAGTCCATGCACAGGAAAAATATTAGCAATCCGTCAAAATAAAAGCTTTATAGAAGAAGTAAGCAGTGGGGAGTGTGGATTAATTTTAGATCGTACCAATTTCTATGCAGAACAAGGTGGACAAATATTTGATGAGGGCTACATTGTTAAGAGTAATGATGACAGTGTAGAATTTACTGTAAAAAATGTTCAAGTAAAAGGAGGATATGTACTTCATATTGGTAAAGTAGAAGGTTTATTTAAAGTGGGAGACACAGTGTCATTGAACATTGACACAGAACGTAGAAGACTTATTATGAACAACCATACTGGCACACATATATTAAATAATGTTTTGAGAAAAGTATTAGGGAATGATTCTGATCAACGTGGTTCACTTGTGGTACCAGATCGCTTGAGATTTGATTTTACTAACAAAGGTCCTATGACAGCAAAGCAAATAAAAGAAACTGAAGATCAAATTAAATCTATTATAAATGATAATAAAAAAGTATTTGCTAAACATACGAGTTTAAGTGATGCTAAGAAAATCAAAGGTTTACGAGCTATGTTTGATGAACAATATCCAGATCCTGTACGTGTTGTATCAGTTGGTGTACCGGTTGAAGAGTTAGAAAAGAATCCAGAAGGTCCATTTGGATTTGATACATCTGTAGAATTTTGTGGTGGCTCTCATTTACACCAAACTGGACACATTGGAGAGTATGTTATTGTCAGTGAAGAAGGAATAGCCAAAGGTATTCGAAGGATTGTGGCAGTAACTGGACCAGAGGCTTTGAAGGCTATCAATAAGATGAGTATTTTAGAAAATGAGGTTAATAATATTGCCAATATTATCAAAGACCAAGGTGATAATCAAAAAGATGTTGTGAAGAAAATAGTGGAACTTACTAATGATATTTCACATGCACAGATATCATATTGGAAAAAGGAAGAACTAAGAAACATGCTCAAGGATTTCAAAAAAGAATTAGACGATAAAGAGCGCGCTGCTAAAGCTCTGACTATCAATTTAGTCATAGAAAAAGCAAAAGAACTGTGCCTTGAACAAAAATCATCAGAAGTGATTGTATCAGAATTAAAAGCATTTAATAACACAAAAGCATTAGATAGTGCTTTAAAACAAGTCAAACAGCATTCTCCGAATTCTGCTGCTATGTTTTTTTCAGTAGATGATGATTCCAATAAAATATTCTGCTTAGCTGCTGTCCCGAAACCACTAGTTGAGAGGGGATTAACTGCTTCAGACTGGGTTCAGTCAGTTGTTCACATTATGTGTGGAAAAGGTGGCGGTAAACCAGAATCTGCTCAAGCTTCAGGAAATAATCCAAAATGCTTAGAGGAAGCAATCAAAACTGCTCGTGACTTTGCACTTTCTAAATTACAATAGTGTCTTATTCAAGAGCTTTTTATGCTATGTATGTTAGTAGTTATATAATCTGTAAACATATATAATTTATGATTTTATTAACATTGTGCTTAAAATAAATCATTTCTTTACTTACAAAATATTTTTGTTTTATTATTATTATCCATTACTTATACTATGTTATCAAACAATATTTTTAATTAAAAAACTTTAAACTAATCATAGTCATACTCATAATCCATGATCCATGGGCAACACCCTTTATTTGTTGTCAGAGCGGGATGCCTGCCAAAATTTTGTAAAAAAATGCATACTAAGGATTTAAAAAAGACGATAACAACTGCAAGTGATCAAATATGTTTGTCTATTTTAAAAGTTAAAATGTGATTAAACTTTAAATTCTATATGAAAGAAAGTGTACTTCAGATATAAACAATAAAATCAACAGCCTTCAGTAGAATATTGATACCATGGAGCAAAGAGGAGATGGCATAAGCAACTGTGCACTGTGATTTCTACTTGGTCCCAACCAGCAGTCATGTTTGTGAACTTATTCAAATTTATAAAGCGCTAGGTCGGATTACATCAACAAAATTTCATCTTAAAAAATTTAAAGACATTTACTGACATTACAGTCTCGTCACATGTCATATATTAACTACTACACTCATTACTACTTGAGTCGTTTTTGTATAATAATAATAATTGTTGCATTATTTACAAGCTTCCAGGAGATAACTAAGAGGTCTCTCATAAAGGACTTTGGACGTCAAACGGGACCATAACTTATGTTCTAATATTATGTTCCAAGACGTCCAAAGTCCTGGTAAGGGCTTCCTGGTGTTCAGCCTCATCATTATGAGACATTAACAATAATCAGTTATATCAAATATTGTGGCTTATGGCCTTTCATCTAGTTCACAGACTTACCATAAGAGGGCGCAGAGAGCTAATCTGTAACGGTAAACGACATCTAGCGGCTGTCATGCGAAAAGAAGACGATGTACTCTCTTAAAGGACTTTGGACGTCATGGAACATAATATAAATTTTATTGTAAGGTAAAATTCTATATTATATTTCTGAAAATGTCTGATCTAGATTTCAAGCATGAGTGGAATTTTCACGTAATTTGTTTGATGGTCTTTGTAATCTAAATAGCTAAGAATTGCGATTAGTAATTATTGTGTCACCATGGCGTCACAGTCAGCGAATATACCTACTATAATATTTTATCTTAAGATGCCTGGATATATTTCATGTTACAGTAGGTACGTAATATGAAAATATATAGTATCTTAGCCGTCTATGATAGTTCATACAAACTGTATAGCAAGCGATATTTTATCGTAACATAAAATATTATACCTAGTATGTATTATTATACCTGCCTGTGTTTTGTCACTTGTCCATTTCTTATTCATTAGATGAAAAAACTCTTTGAACAGGTGAATTACTTTCAGGCAGACATAACGTATTCAATAATAATTAAGTATTATAGGAAGGTTCGTACTGTTGAGATAGTTGTCCGTCTGTAAAAGGAAGACATTGCACGTGCTGGAGACAGACAATGGGACAGACACCCTAAAAGCGGGTCACTCATTAGTCACGTTATCCATGGGGCAAGTTAAATTGTCAAAGCCATGGGGTAAGTTGTCGTGTAACGTGAATTTGTGATACATTTTTTTTTGAACTAATATAATACCTGTGACGTACTATAATATTATACTATAGGTAGCAAAATATATAATTGTACCATATTAAAATATATACTGCCTTACAATGTAAAGTACAGTGAAACAATTTTGCTAATGAGGCTCGGCTATTGTCGTTTTTCTTTGGAAATGTTAGACGTCTGAAAAACGACGATTTCCCGGAGCTATTGAGATCGGGGTTGAACTGTAAATTAAAATTACTTTAATTTTTTGTCTTTTTTAATGTAAGTACTTCTTTTTTAATTTCTTCCTGTTTATAAATATTAGTATTAACTACATAGTTTGAAGGAAAAAGAAGGAGTCGGTTTCAAACTGTATTAAAACATATAATAAGTAATATTTAATTGGTAGCAGACGTAATAAATAAAAATATTAAACATTTGAATAAATAAGATGGATTGATTAAAATGTTTTATTGAACTTTATAGTTGCGTTTATATGTATATATATATTCAAAACATAATAATTCTTATCTATAACTGACGTCGTACACTAAAATATCTACACAAATATATAATTAATATTGTTTAAACAAATATTCATACAATTTTTTGGTTGGTCTTTTATAAAAATCGCACCGAAATTGATTTGTGAATAATGCCTCTAATAGGTTGGTGCATTTAAAACTAAAATAATTTACAATATTTCCTAATAAATTAGCCAACGTAATTAATTTACTCTTGTCCAAAACCTTCAGTTTCTTCTATTGCAAAATTCAACTTTTCACATAATTGTTCGTAGCTCTTGTAAGGCGGTAAATCTAATCGGTTAAAGCACGTGTGTGATCTAGGCAGCCATGTGTCCTTCCCAACCTACAATTTAAAAAGAAAGCAATTAGAATACAATCGCTCTGCCGCTGGGAGGTAGCATATAGGTTTTGAATAGTGCCTTAAAAAAATTAAAGCTTTTTTTGAAAAAACTAAATAAATTTCAAAAATCGGCCTAGTTCGAGTCGGACTCGAACACGAACCATTTCCGTACCATCCATCCATCTATTAGTACCTACTAAAATCGAGAACTAGTATTAATATCAAGCAAAATAAAAAAACTATATAACTTATATGGAAACACCCCTAAACGAATTATTTTAATTAAGAGCCATATTACAAATATAAATTTGTAGTAATTTTGCAGATGTATTTATCGTTTTTATCGAAATAGGTTAATAAATTAATGCTTTAAAATTATAAAATCTTTATTCCTCATGAAATAACAATTGTTCTGGTATATATTTTGCTTACTAATATTATCGTAGATAGGAGTAATTCACAGTTAACTTAAAGCGATTTTCGAAGTTTTTTCCCTTCGAATAAGATTTTTTTCTATATATATTTTTTTATTTATTCAAAGATATTTCAAAAGTCTAAGGCTACTACGAACTATACGACTATATAGGAGATAACATTCTCATTTTATTATTTCACTTGCCTAGAACAGTAGTTCAATCAAGGGGCTCAAAAAAGTGCCTTCGCGTATTTTATGAAAATCTTTCTCAGCAATTTTGGGTTTAATTAAAAAGTTAAGCAAAATTTACAAAAAGCGAGGCCGCTACGAACTAGGCCAATAGCTATTCTGCAGTATTCAACATGTCAAATTTGTTAATGTATCTTTGTTTCTGAGATCAAGAACGCCATAATTGGCCATTTTACGCAAAAATCACAGTCGAGATGTAATATGCCTCTTAAACTATTTATTTTTAAAGTTAATATACAACTACATATTATTCTGTGAATATTTCAAGCGTCTAACTATAATTTATAGTTATTAATATCGAGCAAGGAAGGAAAAAATCACGTTTTTGTATGAGAGCGTCTTCTGTGAAATGGGGTGACTATTATGTAACGAATTAAAAAAACTATATAAAATACGTACTCAATAATTTTTATTTATTTCCTTGAATATTAAAATGGAAATTGGGACCAATTTTAATTTTTTTCATACAAACTTTCAACCCTTATTTTAGACCCTCAGAGGGTAAATTCTAATAAATCCTGAAACACGTATTTCAGAGCATTGATTTCACTTTTCATCGAAATCGGTTCAGATTTACAGATTTTCCACTCAAACTTTCGACCCCTTTAAGGGTAGAATTTTTCAAAATCCCTTAGTGCGCATCCACGTTGTAAATTAAAACTACTGTCCAAATTTCACGTTTCTACTATTAGCGGTTACGGCTGTGCGAGCTTCTATACGTCAGTGAGTCAGTCAGTAGGGACATCTCCTTTTATTTAAATAGATTGTTGCAGCGGTAAAAGAAATTCATCGGTGAAAATTCTAACCGCCTAGCTAACACGGTTCATGAGATACTGCCTGGTAACAGACAGACGGACATCCGAGACCTAGTAACAGAGACCCTTTGGGTACCACCAATCTTACTAACGAAACATTTTTCATAAGCAGGTAGTGTTCTCATAAATTATTTTTGTATTATAATTACTGCATGCAGATATAATACAATTGTCAATGACATGTCGTTTGCTATCATAATGTTTTTAACAGAGTCCGCGATCCAGTGGTTAGAGCTTGGCTCTCGAATCGGTCGTTGGTTTGATTCCCGCATTGGAACAACAAAAAAAATTGCTTCCAAGTTTGGTTAGGACAATGCAGGCTGTTCACTTGAATGTCTGACAAGAAAGGTGATCGTAAAAAGTCAGGACCTGCGCCTGATCCCTCGCCAGTCGTGTCGGTTATCCGTCCCACTGGGTTATGAGAGTAAAGGAAGAGAGAGTGCTCTGGTGTACTGCGCACACACTTGGGGACTATAAAATGACTCCTGCGTAACTGGCCTCGTTTCAATGAAACCGGCCATCGTCACCGGTGTGCGGAGTTATATTATATTTTTACTAACTTCCGACGCAAAAATGGGGGTTATACGTTACGGCATCGTAGCTCCTAACGAGGGGCGCCATTTCATTCTACTACTATAAGAATGTATCGGCTGATTCATTAAAGTGAGCTATTAGCTTAGTTCTAGGCTGGTTCTTAGTTACTTAGCTATAGTAGGAAAGAATAGATTCAACTAAATAATTGACCTTTTCAATGCAGAACCTCTGCGGGCCGTTGGAGCCCATAAGCTCGGCGAACCCGCCCACCGGCACGCGGCACGTGCCCGTCACGAACTGCAGCAGCCGCGCACGCTTCTCGTTATCCATCTGACGAACGAACTGAAACACCGCAAGAACGTTAAAATAACCTAACCAAGAGCATGCCAGGACATGTCTAAGGATGGGTCCGTAACTATCTATTTACAAATTACATACTTCAAGAGTTTTTATCTGATTTTGTTCAAAACAATTTTCCTTAATATTACTTACCGTGAGATCGACATGGAAAGTTACAAGTTACTACCTTTTATAGTTTAGAAATGCCATGAGTTTGGGGAGGGGGGGAAAGTGAGAATAACTTTGAGAGTGTGACAATTCGATAGCCACGCCTAAAATATAAAATTATTTTATGATGGCCAACTTGAAATCTATATACAATCTATAGCTATACCACATCTCATCAATATAAATTGATGAGATGTGGTATATGTAATACAAATTCATAATTTCAGAAGTTAGAAGGGCGGACAGACACAGTGAATCTATGTCTGTTCCCGATTCACGGCAAAACCACTAAACTGATAAAAAAAATCACCATTAGAATGCTACATTATAATGTGTTTTTAATTTGTCATAAAATATATTTCATCGCAAACGCTTCGAAAACTATTGATGATAGAACAAAATAATGTTCTACAATATAAAATAACGTACTAATATCTACACAAAAGTCCGCGACAACATATAGCCAACTACTATAGTTAAGGTAGTAATAGATTGAATAGAAATCGGACAATTAGTTTAGAAGTTGTCACAAGTTCAAAAATAAAATCTAAGCCAAAAGTGTCAATGTTGAATCGGCTGACCTCGGGGTCAGCCGATACTCGGGTATCAGAACGTAGTTAGTGATTGTCTACTATTAAAAAAAAATATATATTTCCCTTGATCATTCATAAACTGCTGGACCGATCTTTTTTTGTTGTGTTTGTTATACTTAACTACAATATTAACTATTCTAATGTAACCTCAGGTAAGTAGGTACGCGTAGGTGTTTGTGTAGGTTATTGGTAGTAGGTAGTAGAAGTTGGTAGCAGGAGTACGAAGTATGAGTAGGCTGTAGGTGTAGATGATGGTATAGAATTTTTTGCTGTATGTAGGTAGTTAGTTAATTATTATATTTATTAGAGTAAATAGATAAAACAGCACAATGTCTGTTGGGTCAGCTAGTAAAATATAAAATATCCGTTGAGACCCACCTGCCAGAACCAGGCGACCTGCTTGCTGGTGCGCGTGTAGTGGCGGTAGATTGTGTTGCGCTGCCAGTCCTCCACGTCCACCTCCTGCATGCCGCACAGCATCAACTCCAGCTCGCGCTCGTCGAAGTACTTCAGCCATTCCAGTGGCACCACCTGTGTCATTAAATATATTTTGAACTTTTTTGAAGTGTGTGATCTTGTTAAGTGTATTTAAGAAAAGCGAAAAATTTGAACGCAAATATTTTGTAATTTACAAAGAAGACGAATTTTCAAGATACTTTTCTTAATTAACAACTATCTAACTTATCAAAAAATCAAGTCTTAAGATAAGTTTCTAAGTAAAATAAATTTTACTTAGAACATTATTATCTATTGTTATAATCGGGGCCAAAATATAGCAGTAAGCATTAAATATAGTATAGTGATGATGATGATCACGAATATAATTTTGGCAATAGCAAAATTTCAAAGAGCTTGATGTCGGTGCACAAAACTCTGATGAGTAGTTAGTACCTATGTCATCATAATATTATGTCGATGTTTCGTGTGTCATGATGATTACTATAATTGACATAGTGGCATATGCTTGCAGTTCTATAAACAACGCCGAAATCCCCAAACATGTATCTATAAGGAGTCGGGAGTTCTGTTCAGTATTTTGGATCCAGGGTATACCTTGGTGCAAAATCTTACTTTTTTGTAACATATGCTTGGACTACTTCAGAAAAAGTGGAAATCACTGTGTCCATATAAGTTTCGAGGAGTTCCCTCCATTCCTCATGGATCCCATCATCAGGTCACCACTTTGATGTCAAAAGGACCAATTAGGGATTATACCACATACATCAAAAAATAATTTTGAAAATCGGTCCACAGACGGCGGAGTAATCGTTGAACATACAAAAAAAAAGGTATATTATATACAGTAATGTCTTCGCTTATTGTGACCCATTTTTAATAAATTGCATCCGGTTATAATGACCGACATGATTCGTAACACCTTCGGCAGTGTTCGAGAGGCACGTGATACCCAACGACGCTCGACGCGTGCATGGCTTAAAACAAGCCATGCACGCGTCGAGCGTCGTTTTTGAGTATTAGTGGGTAATTAATAGTTTATGATCACGCATTGTTACATATTGATTTATATCTATTTTGTTTCTCTCTATTAAAAGAGTTAGTTTTTACTAACGAAAATAGATTTTTTATTTTATATAAAATGCTTTGTATTATATCCGCTTAGTATGACGTGTTTATTTCCCTGCGATGTCATTATAAACGGATTCCACTGTATACATAATATAAAGCCGAACGTATAACCGCCTCCTTTTTAGTTGGTCATAAATAATGGAGATTTCGGAAGTTAATAGGTTGTTATTAGAACTTTTCTGTTCTTTAAAAATATTTTTTTCAAATCTTCTCAAATATTTAATATAAAACTATTAACAAAAAACCAAAAAACATAAATCTTTATATTGTTTTAAAATTATCGTTCTGTTCTGCCACAAATATTTGTGGCACAACTCCTCCGAAACAGCTTGACCTATCATTATGAAATTTTGCAGGTGTATTCGGTAGGTATGAGAATAGGTTCTAAACTATTTTTCATACCCCTACGTAAAAAGGATTTGATACGTTTATACGATACGATACTATGGATACGTTTTATCCTACTGACAAAATTTCTGTGCCGCGACACACATTAACATTTTTAATTATTGTTACATTTCACTCACACAGCAAATATTCGTGACATTCGTAAGTCATGTTTAATACAATAGCAAAGAAAAAGATGAATAGTGTTCACTATCAATTAAGCGTATTATTAAATAAGCGCGTATGTTCAAGTGTGGAATCACTGCCATAGAACATTAGATACACAAGGTACAAAATGCATATAAATTCTATTCGTTCATAGTTATTTACCTTTGACGACATGCTTAGAATTTATTTTTTTTGTGTACACTACCGATAGTAGGGTATATACCATTATTATCTATTTTCTTACATTTTATGTCCCAAACAGGAATCGAAACCTGGTATTTAAAAACACATTTTTTTATAGTATTGATGTTGTGGTACAAATTCAAAAAACTGATAAAGGACGGCACACATGATAAAAATTATTTTTAACAAAATACTCCTTTTAAACCAAATATAACGTCAAAAAAGTAGTTTGTTTGTTATTTGTTTCTCATTAGGAAAACTTTTTTTATATAAAGGTTAAGAAGTAGGGCTTGCAAATATTTGGAAATTTTTATATTCGAATATTCGATTTTTTATTATACAAATATATTGTACAAATAGTACCCACTATTTGAATAACAGAAAAAAACTATGTTTTTTGGCGATTAGCGATTCACGCGAAAATCAACAAATTATTTATAACAGGCTTTAAAATCTAGGTGCGTAGGTATCTTAATAATCAAAATATAAAAAAAGGAATATTAAATAAACGGAAAAACTGTATAAAAAAAATAGTTTTACTATTAGTACCCTTTCACTTAGTACACACTAATATTATAAAAACGAAAGTGTTTGTGTGTGTTTTGGAAACCTTACAGAAAAATTTAAGATTGATAAATTTAAATCAAATAAAAGTAGCAGTCTACTGTTAGGCCCTCAGTTCGTTCTAAGTTATTTAACATCTCACAACTTACTTTTTTGTAGTATAACAATATTAAGAAGTTTATATTTATTTAACTGATTGAACGATATAGTCAAATTATTTTCGTCAATCTTATCAAAATATCTTTAAAGCTAGATATAAAATAAAATAAGTGAACGGTCTGTAATTCTGTACAACTAACGACATACGCTTCTGTACTATTACCTACTCTATGGCAGAATTGCATGCATGCATTATTAGATTCACAAAAAAGTATGTATTGACATTGCTATCCTTTTTTTCATACGCCATAAATTGTCAAGTATTTTCTTGCAATTATTTATTGTTAAAAATACAGCTTTTTTAAGAAAATACTTTACTGATAGTAATAAATGTTGTAAAATTACGTGTGGAATGAAATTCCTTGATTTTTATTAACTTTTTTGTCATGGTTTTTACAATATTTATAGACACACGATGGCATTTTAGGTGCACGGGATACGTAGTACGTACTACCGGCTCGTCGCATACTAATCAAAATCTGTCCGACTTAGCTCAGTTTGCGAATCATCACATTTTGCGCGCTCATACTATACCTACCTCTTTTTATATAATACATCTATGGCCCATTCCAATTTTTTATTTGTGATATGGTGGACCATTGACTTTTATTTTTATTATTTTATGATTTGAAATTAAAAATAATACATATTACTCTAAATTTTCACCCTTCTAACACCAACCCCCATTGTTAAATAGCGATATTAGTACTGTAAAAATATTCAACGCCAGTGGTCGATAACTCTTTCACACATCACATGTAGGTGTGGTTTCATACTAAAAGTTCATTACAACGACTCCTCTTTTTACTAGCTCCGTGCTGTAGACTGTACAGTGTTTGACACGGCACTACCTCCATCGCACGTCAAGGTATTCTCTCACTTCTACACCTCACCTTTACTGAAACTAGATTCTCATGCACATACATATGCATAAGTCAATTCAAAAGTCAGCGCCACCTTGTTGTAAACGCGACAACTGGGGCTGTAAAATCACATACAAATTCCTAGTAAACGCCAAACGCGCTCACGATCGAATGCGAAAAGAAAAAGTCACACTTAGCACTCTGTTGCGCTGTAATAATTAGTAACAATTTATATTATTACGTACCTCATTAAAACCGTCCAGGAAAGAGTTTGTTTGCTCTTCTATGCCTCGGGTCATTCGCCATTGAGTTACGAGTTGAATGTATTGTTCTTTGTTACTCTGAAAATTTTAAGAGATATTTTAAACGAGCTATTCTTTCATATATTCGTCTCGAGGTTAAGATATTTTAACAGCAGTTATAGGTTTGATTTTATCGACAAACCACCCCCCTTTTGGGGGTCGTAACCCTTTAACGCAAATAGGTGTTTGTTGTTGTATTTTACGTTATATTGAAGGCAGTATCAACATAAATACTGACAATAAATACAATTTTAGGGGTAAACGAGCTAGATTAAAAACTATGTATTTACAAAATAAGGAAAAATGTATTTTTTTAAAGATATTTTTCTAAGCAAGTAATGAAATGAATTATTCATATGAAATAATGTAAAAAATATTATGACGAATAAATTGAGACCCTTTTGATGTGTGTAAGTCATAAATAAAATTAGTTATTAGTACAGGTTTAAGGAGGGGGGAGACCCCTAAAAGGGTATGTCGATAAAATTAAACCTATTATCTGCTGTTAAAATATCTAAACCTCGAGACGAAACACACTGTATATTTAAATATATTCAGGGTGTACGCTAGAACGTAGTCAATCCGGAATTAACAAAATTATTTTTTTAAGTAACCCCCGAATTGTCAAACAGTGAGCGAGCTAATGATGATGAATTATAGCTAAGTACAGATTCGATCATTCTAGCATTCAGACAAAAAACATATCTTAATAGGAACTTTTGTCACACATACATTTATAGATATTTTATTTAACGCTCAACTTGTGAAGCGTATTGTAATACATCTGTATAATCCTAATTACACTTTGAAGTTACCGCGAACATATAATGAATAAAATATACACAAAATGGCGGATATCTCAGAAACGGTCCAATAACCGACCATACAAATAATTTGTAAGTTCGAAAAAATTATAAAAGAACCCAGATACATTAATAGGTACATATTGCAATCCATTTTTCCGTACTATGTAAATACTAGAACTCCGACTCCTAGATTAATGTGTACACTGTACAAAAGTAGTTTTTTTTTAAACATAATATATTTATTTAATCAAATACCATTGCTATCTATGCACTTTTGCCATCTCATAGGTAGTTCATTGCTTCCTTTACTAAAAATACCATTCGGACAGAAATCAATACAATCTTTGAGCGCGCTTTGGACTACCCCATCGGAGTTGAATTTTTTCCCTTGCAAGAAGTTATCCAAAAAAAATGGTAATATGTTGGAGCAAGGTCCGGGGAGTACGGTGGATGTCTTAGACATTCCAATTGAAGCTCCTCTAATTTGGTAGCCGTCCGTTGTGCAGTGTGTGGTCTAGCGTTGTCCTGAAGCAGCAGTGGCCTAGAGCGAATGACCAACCTCGGTTGTTCATTCGCTCTAGGTTGTTGGTTGTTGTTGCAGTTGCTGGCAATATACATCTGCCGTAATCGTCTGGCCAGATATATGTAACCTGTATGTAGTGAACGACACCGACACTAGTCCACCAAACGCTCACAAGTAACTTTTTATGAGACAATTTTCGCTTGGGGCAGGCTTTGGCTGGTTCGCTAGGGTTCAGCCATTGCGATGAGCGTTTCCGATTATCGTACAGGATCCACTTTTCATCACAAGTCATCCCTTCATTATTGTGCCGGTTGAGTAATGTAATGCAGCAGTCGACGCGCGTTTGTCGGTTTGCTGCACTAAATTCATGGTTTCACCTTTCAAGCTTTTTCACCTTCCCAATTTGCTTCAAGTGGATTAAAACAGTTTTATCACTAACACCGCATAACTCGGACGTGGTTTGGGATGGATCCGCTTCCACAATAGCCTTCAATTCTTCATTATCAACTTTGGTCTCCGGCCGTCCACGGGGCTTGTTCTGCAGGTTTAAATTTCCAGAACGAAGACTTTGGAACCAAAAACGCACTGTGGTTTCTTTTGCGACACGGACGCCATTAACGTCACACGTCATTAATCCTTCGAGCCGTTTCTGCAGCACTGGTGCCAAGGTGGAACTCGTACTCGAAAATAATACGATATTTCAAGTTTTACATTTTGTAAACAGAGTGACGCAAAGAAAAAACCAAAAGAGGAAAAACAAATGAATTACGGTTTTCGAAACACAAATGCATGAGTAAATAGCGGTATAAATTTGAAATTGGAATTCCTAACCAAAGAAGATATTATATTTGAGATCAAAGTGGCCAGTACGACAAAACGCCAATTTCATATGTAAGGACCTAATATTATACACATATTTAATACACATCCATGACCCAGAAACACGGAAAAACATTTTGTTCCTTCGGCGATCTGTAACACAGGCTGCTGCCTAATTCAGACACCAGCTCCTCACACAAATATTTATGTGAAGAGATACTAATAGATATCTAATGTACAAAAATATTTTTTGTACATTAGCTGGTAATTAAACATTGCGAGGAGAAATAAATGAATATATTATTATTCCAATCATATATCTCCCATCGGTAAGGCAGCGTACGTAAGAAACGTTTTCAATCGACAGTTTTTTCTCTGACTTACTTTGCAAATCCGGTTACCACAAAGTCTTTTAATTTTTCTGGTTAATATATATTATATGACACAAATAACGTAGCCTTCTATTGGTAAAAGAATTTTCAAAATCGGTTCAGGAGATCCAGAGATTACCCCCTACAACCTCACAAACATTACCACTTTATAATATTAAGTATATAAGTATAGATAACATTTTACCTCAGTGACTCGCTCCTTGTCCCCGGCGGGTTTCAGCTCGTGGTGTATAACTTGACCCAGCACCTCGAAATCCACGCTGAACCACATCTCGAAGTCGCAGTCGTCGATGTTGTTATCTCTTATCCACACGAGGGAATTGTAAAACTCCGGATCTATGGATTCTATGTCTTTCATTGTCAACTTCTTGTTCAACATCCTCTTGTAGAAGGGCATGGTGAAGCCGGAGTAGATGAATCTGCCGTGGTAGAGCGCCATCGCAATGAACCTGCCGATGAACTTGAAGTACAGCAGGTGGTCCGGGTTCACGTAGCTGGCCGGGTTTATCTGGAGACTGTAGTTGTTCTTGTTGGCGTACTCGAACAGGCAGTACATGGGGTTGAGCACCTCGTGGGACAGCAGGAAGAACCACTCCCTGCTGACGCCGCCGTAGTCCAGGCCCTCCTCGCCGCGGAATATAATGTACAACCGCCTCCGGAGCTCGTACGCCGGTAGCCTCATAATCTGAAATATTAAAACGAATGAAAATTGGAGCAGAATCATGTTTACTACACAACATAATTGCATTTATATGTCAATGATAGTGGTTTACATTTATAGTAGCATAAATGTAAAATACAAATGATAATTCAACTTATTACTTATTTACTTCAACTAGCATGTTTCGAGCACTTTGTTAAATTCGCGTCAAATGTCGTATCCTACCGACCTGATGGTACGAATCTTCGAACAGGGTTTGCCTAGAGAGAGTGATTTTGATGTGGCTCGGTAGGGCGTTGCTCTGACACAGATACCGGAACTGGCTAAGTTTCCACCGGAAGGAGCGTTCGTAGGCGCGGGGCACCCCGTACGCCCCCTGCGGGCCCTTGGGCGCGCCGGGCCTGGGGTCCTGGAATGTGGTCGTCCGCGTGTTGTGGTCCACGAAGTACCGCGTGCCCTCCTCCGTGAATCGTATCTCCCATCCCGGCGGCAGAGCTTCCTCTAGGGCGCTTATCTCTTGGCCCTAATACAAACATTGAAAATCAATTTTTACTAACAGAATTTCATTGGTTTCGTGCGAGTGAGTTGCAGGCAGTTTTTACATTTTCAAGAATAGGAGTGTTTACTGTTAACTACATCAAAAATATTTAGTTTAAAATTTATATATTCAGAAATATTTTACTTGATAAATGAAAAATATATATGAAGTTTGTATAGTTTTGTAACGAGATATATCTAAAAATTACAAAAAAGTAAAAAAAAACCTACATCATTAGTTTACAATTACATCATATAAAAAACATTTACTATAGTATTGACTTAAATTCGCATACTTTTTCGGTAAACAAATCGCTGTACCTTTGAAAATATATATTTTTGATAGACTGTTTCTTTTGAGAACTTACAAAATATATTTATATTTATACCCCCTTACTAATAAAAGGATTTACACAATGGATAACGTTAATTTAAAAATTTAATGAAATATTTATTAAATTTATTAAAATAATTAAAATTAGATAAAATTACACAATGTTGCTGTCTTTGTCTGTTAAGTGAATTTTTTAAAAACGCATCAGACAAAGACAGCAATGCTGTTTATGTTATCCGTTATGTAAATCTTTTTATTAGTGAGGGGGTTAGTATATAAATTTAGAGTATCCAATAAAAAAAAAAACAGTCAACAAGACTATTGCACGAATCAGCGAAGAATTAATATTATAACATATTGGCGGCGAATGTAGCCAAACTAATAACATAAAAAGATTAACAGAGTTAGAAAACAATGAAACATTAGATTTACACGTTTGATTAACTTAATTATGAGATTTGTACCAATTATTTTATTCATTTCAATCTACTCTATCGGTTTAATATTCTACTGTCTCAACTGCGAGGTATCAGAGATTCCGGAGCACTGACCTGCGTGCGGGGGTCCTCCCACTGTGTGGTGCGGTTCTTGTGGTTGACGTAGTATACGCGGCCGTCGGGCTGCACGCGGCGCTCCCAGCCGGCCGGCAGCGCGCCCAGCGCGTCGTCCGCGCCCGCGCCACCCGCCCCGGCCGCGCTCGGCGCGCTGATACTGGGCGGCGCCCCGCCCGCCACCGCCGTGGCCGGACCTGGCGCAGCGCTGCTCCCTGTCCCGTCATAACGATCGTATTGATCATTTAAATGACTACACTTTGTTCGCGGTAAGATTGCAGTCAGTCAGTGGTGCAAGAGCAATTATGATGCGTAAGTTGTGTTCGCATAGTTATAGCATTCGCATTAAGCCATCTAACGGACGCGCCGTTGATAAATTTTGACATTTGTCTGACTAATACCCAGTTTCTGAGGTTTTTGCCGGTAGTTTATCTATTCAATAGCTCTTTTGATTGGTTAACGCCTTTGCGTCATACAATCAAAAGCGCTATTGATTAGCGTAGATAAACTATCATAAAAAACCTCAGAAACCGGGCATTAGCCCGTAACGTGGCCCGCGTGTTAGTCGTGCTCTAACGAGTCCAAAAACATACCTTAGTATTTTATGATAGACTTTGTTCTATACCTAATCCTTACACATTGTGATACTACTGGTTGAAAAGCCCAAATTAATTAAATATCAATTTTAATTTAAAATTAAAATTGATATTTAATAATATGACTTGAGAAACCTCGAGTTACAAATAAAAGCCAGTGTGTATAAATAACATTATATCTTATCTGATATTATCGAAGTAATTAATATGTACAGTGGCTGCACCAGGCTTGTGTACTTTGAAGTTTATGACGCAAAACATGAGTAAAATTAAAATTATTTATAGATGACACATACTATGACACTAAACACAAGTACACCAACATTTTTCAGAGATAGGAATAATGTATTAAATTTAGAGATGGGTCGGCCCAATTAGCCCAAAAGCCCGGGCGTTTTGAGCTAATTGGGCAAACTGACCATAAATTCCCAATAAATTATCTTTCTCTTGGGCATTTATATGGGCATAAATGTTTTGTTAGCGTATAAACTTACTAATTTGATATTTTGTTTCCCAAGTTAGACTATTCATTTTATTTCAAAATATTTTTTAACAAAATTAAGCTTATTTTAACGTTTCTTTTTTGTTAATCTGATATTAGATTAAAATAGGTACATCACTTTCCTTAAGTTTGCCGTATACTCTAAGATGGTGTAACAATACATGGTGATTTTTTAAAACTTTTAACCGCCATTAACTTTTTTTAGAGATTTTTCGTCATAAAATAATACACTTTTCAAGCTCTTTCATTTCAAGCAACGATTGGTAAGTGCTCCATACAAAAATGCCCTTTGCTCTTTTACATACAATTGTTATAAAATTATCAATTTGTATCCATCTAGATCACAAAATAACAATTTACAGCATTACATTATGAATCATTACGACAGAACAGTTTTTATATTTCTAGCCAGACTTTAGGAGAGAAGGGAGCGACTGGCGCTACTGACCTGCGGGTGCGTCGCGGGGGGGCTCGGGCGCGGGCTGCTGCGGGTAGAGGAAGCGCTGGTTGCCCTGCGCGACCACGTGGCGGCGCTCGCCGCGCCAATGCTGGAAGCGCGCAAGCCGCTCCGTGTCCGGCCGCTGCCAGGTCGTGGTGCGCGTATTGTGATCCACGTAGTACACGCGGCCACGTGCGTCGCGCCGCACCTCCCAGCCCGGCGGCAGCGGCTGCGGACGCTCCCACGAAGTCGACCGCGTGTTGTGGTCCACGTAGTACCTGCAGGCAGGGGTGTACAATTCTACTTAAGTATTGTAAATTTTCCAACAGTACTTTATTGTAGATACACATTTTACGTATTAGTGTGAATTAATTTTAATTAAGTGTTGTATCTGGCATCCTTGGACAATAAAATGTAACCATTATTATATTCTCGGTTGATACAGAATGTTTTCTGCATTTATTTATTTTTTTGCATTTCAATTATTTGTTCCCACTTGTACTCTAAGACCCGTATTAATAAACCGTTCTCAAACTCGTTCTCAAGACCTTTCTTGGCTGTGACAGTCTCAAGTAACGATTAGCTTCTCAAGATGGTCTTCAATTAATAGTATGATCTCAAGACCGTATCGGTTGATAACGTTATTAAGATCACTTACTCAACTTTTAAGCGTCATCTACACGACAAAGAACGAATAAAATAACGTTTCGTTTACACTTCTACAAAGAACGGATTTATTGATGATACATTTCTTCAATATTTCTTTTTAAAAATGTAGTATTTAATAATATAAATACCAAAAAAGTTTAGTCTGTATTTTTTATATTGAAAAAAAAAATAAAAAAATTTCAATGTTTTCACGTAGATATTAATATTTATTATTATTATTGTCTAGCATATTAATATCCATGTTTTTTTAACAACTACGTAAAACGGAATGCGGATCATTGCCATTAGAAAAAAAGTTCTACTTCTTCTTATTCCTTAAAGTGGCTCCTCAGTGATTCGCAAATGTATTGTGTTGACGAAAACTCTGCCTTATGAGTGGGTTTTATGAATAAACAAGGGTCCGGTACAGGAGGAAGTCTGTTGAATAATCTAAAACCTAGAACAAACACAAAGATTGAGGATCAGTACCATATTTTTCTTTTGTTAATAGGTAGGTATGTACATAAAGTTTCAGTAAAAGGACTATTTACAAAACACAGAACAGATTTAAGGTTGATAGGGCGATGAATTGTAGGAGGGAGGGGATCATATAATGAGGATTGTTTTTTGGACAGCGAAGAAAAAGTTCTGCTGTCAAGTGTCAAATCAAGTCACTTTTGTTTTGACTTTTGTCTTTGGTATTGAGTGCTATTAATATAAATCAAATAGGTAATTCGTTTAATGTAAATAAATAAATAAAATCGAAAATATTTCTATAAATACTCGACACTGGCAGAATGGTGCAAAATCTTTGCAACCGCGATTGCCAAAAAAAGAAGAAGAAGAATAAGTATCAACAAGCGTCTTTTTTTATAAATTTATTTTGTGTTGTATATATATAGTGTGGTATATGTAGTGTAAATTCTCAGTTTGTTTAATCATAAGTATTTAGATTTTAATTTACATAATTGTAACACAACCAAAAACACAACAAATAATATTGTACTGTATCCCAAGCCGTACTCAAGTCAAGGTTTGACTGTACCCACGAAACCGAGTCTCAAGTAATAGTTTGACAGCGATGACAGCGTACTTGAGTAACGAGTCTCGTTTAAAAATACGTTCGCACTCACTTGATACGCCGTACCTACAGCTGTACTTAAGTACTGTCTATTAATTAAAACATCTTAAGTACTTTCTTGAGAATTGTCTTAGAGATAAATACGGGCCTTAATATAGCGAATAATAAGTGTGCCAGCGATTTACTGAGCCATTACCACTCTTACCTATCACCGGGCACATTGTAGACGTACCTTCTGCCGTAAAGGTCGTATCTCATCTCCCAGCCGGCGGGCAGAGGGTCGTCGGCGGCGTGCGGCTGCGGCGTGGCGGGTTCGGGCGCGTGCGACGGGCCGGCCCCGCCCTCCGCGCCACCGCTCGCCACGCTGGCCGCACTCGCAGCCGCCACGCCGTTGTTGAGCGGCGGGGGACCGGGCGGAGGCTGACAATGTCCACCATTTTAATACAAGCTGTAGCACTATTATCGGCGCAATTACTATCTTTTATAAAAATATGGCAAAGCAAATTTGGTAATTTTCCCTTGCCCTTACTTTTTGTTATTTGTTCTTCAGAACTTTGTAAATTGATTAGTGTGGAATAATTTAATGGCCGTTTCAATAACTATTTGTTAAACACATCGTCATTGAATAATTTGCAGGTTTTTTGCGATACAAATTTGACGTTTTTAACAAATAGTTATTGGTAGATAGGTTATTGAAACAGGCCGTAAGTCCATTATATCAGCAAATATTGGGTACATGCGATAATTATAGCTTACTACTACTAATGTAAGGCGTTCTCTTTTTTTATTTCGTTTAAACTAAAGCCAATTAATGTTTTTGGTAGAAAGATTTATTAATAGCCTGAGTTAGTCTTGGCATATTAGCATATGATTTTTGGTCACTTTTTGTGGAAAATGTACACATATTTTAGGACCAGTAACTCTATTTGACACGATGTTGAGTTTGTGGAATAATACCAAACCAACAACATTTAATACCAAAATAACTACAATTTTTATAAAAAACTATAACCCGATTATAAAGCCTATATTACCCAGGCTATTATAACAAATCTATTGACACCTTATTTATGTATATCAACATGCATACATATATGGAACAAACATACATACATATAATATATATTCATTAATATACATACACTGCCAAAATCATTACCCTTCCATTTGGCTTTGCCGTAGTCAGGTCAAATTTTCTCAATGTCAATAGTAAACATATTATTTTTAAACAAAAAATTAAACGAACTTCTAAAGTAAAAATGCACAAAAAAGCGTGAAACAAAACTTATTTTCTAAATAATTCCCTATTATTAAATTCGGTTAAAATTTTAACTATTTCTCTACTCAATCTTCATATTTCATGTCTCATTTCTGTAATGTAAATAAATTGTCTTACTCTCAAAGTCTGTGTTCTCAGCATTGATCTTAGTGAATCCAAATTGTTTCTTAATCTTATTCTAGCACGGACTCCTTCTATAAATGGGCTTCTTGAACTAGAAGTTTCTCCCAGAACTTCAATAGACTGGTTTAAAACTGCAGGTTCTATTCTTAGACCATCTAATAGTAAAACTAGCTCTGCAGATTTTACTTCCGTATTTGTTGCAGCAGCATTATCTTTATCCTGGGATACTGTTTTCATTAGGTCTACAAAAAATATTTGAATAAAGTATATTTAATATTATATATATACATATATTCTATTCAAAGACAATAAAAATAAAATAAAATAAAAAGGACTGGGGCATTTTACTATGGAAGAATTACCCAGGGTGACCAAAGATAGAATATCTTTGGTAATTCTTTTGATAGAATATCTTTGGTAATTACAACTTGATTACAACAGCATGGGTAACTCACTTCAATGAATATTAATATAAAACATGAATAACAATTTATTTTAACTCCACCTCTATTGATTTCAATTAAAATAATTACAGAAAATGAAATGTGACTGAAAATAGTACAATCTAATAGTATTGTTGTTTGTGGTCACGACTTTTTTGAAAGCGGGTAAAATACTCCCAACATACATAAAATATATGTACATAATATTAATTTGTTAATTTACTGTCTTGTAAATTAGGTGAATATTAATATAACTAAATATTATTTTTTGAGTAGTCATAAAATAAGAAACAAATAATTAAATTCTATAAAGTGAGAATAAATGTTTTGGTCTGTGAGCAGTCATCTTGCCTGTGAAAAAGTATTAGGCCGTTAGATAAAAGTTGGTGCATATTATATTGTGTGATGTCTATAAATAAGCATTACATGACATAGTACTTTATCTGTCATGATATCTCTGTCACTCTCTCTCTCGCCTGGTCAAGTTTTTGATTATGAAAGAGACAATAATTAATTTGTTATTATAATAAATTACACAGAGCTTATAATATAAATGGCTCTCACAGTAAACATATGTAAGGGCCAAGTAATGCACTATGCATCATCCATACATTCACAAGGTAATTTCTTAACAAAATATGATAATATATAATTTTTAAGTGTATAATATAAATAAATGAATAATAATTGGTTGCAGACTAAGCAGTAAAGTTTTAGCATTTTTGTATAACATTTGCTTTATACATGCCCCTTCTATTTTATAAAGGGCAATGCCTGATTTTGTATGGAAGGCAGTGGCTTGGGGTTCCTATAACAGATAAGTCCATTCCTATTGGCTTCACTTACCACTTACCTGTTGAAGTCCCTCATCCAAATCCCTACCTATTATACAGGCTAGGGCTTCCCTATGAAGGTGAACCAGCCTTCACCACTGATAGAATGTATTGCCTTTTCGTTTTCGCGTGGCCATCAATCAACCTTGATTTTTGGATTTAAAGTAATGCTAGGAATCAAACTTGCTATGGCCATTTTTATCTAAACTCAGTATGATCAGAGATAATGAGGGTTAAAAGTCACAAAAAAGCAAAAAAAAATCAATGTATGTATGTATAAATTGTATGCGAGAAAGTTGTGGAACAATGGAACAATAAAGGTATGTCCATTTCTCATAAATTTCTTCAAAATATTAGTAATTCATCAAAATACAACACTTTCCTTTTGTTTGCCGAATATAATTACTTTCCAGGAATTGTTCCTTACTAGCAACACTAACAATTGGTGCAATAATACAGTTTTTTTTTTAATTTTTTATGGCTTTTAAATCGACATTGCCCTATATTATTAAAAGTTCTATGGCTTACAAATACAGCATGAAGTCATCTTTTTAATTCATCCATTACTGTCAATGTGTTAATTTAACACACATAATATGGTAATAATCATCATTACCTACATACCTTTTACATTTTAAAACGAATTTACAAATAAATTCTGACAGAATTGATTCCAGCAAAAAATTAATGGGAAAAGTTGAGATACAATATAATATGAGCCCTAACTTTATAAAATCCAAAAGATTTCCAATTACATTTCTAACATATTGTGTATATGAAACTGCATATTATGTGCGAGTAATGTCAACATGCCAACTTTAGTATAACAACCTATAGAATATTTCAAATACATACCAATTGTCAATTCTGCATTTTCACATTTTCCATTAAAATACTGAAGTATCTTTAACAAGCTTAACTTTTTTTCTCCTATAACATGATCTTTTCTAAAGCTATGATGATCAACCAATTGAAGTGAAATTTGTGACAGCGGTGTAACTAACACTGTAAATTCCTCTTTCCATTTTGGATGTAAAGTATTTTTTATCACTTCAGTTCTTCTGGTAATTTTCTCATCTATCAGCACTTGTAAATATGGATTTGGTTTGAAAAGTCCAGAGTTCCTTATGTTAGCCGACTCCACTAAAAAGAAAAGATTTAACTAATAGACAGTGCTTGTTTGGATATATGTATATATTTTACGATAGTAAATAATTTGACAATTTTAACAAACCTTAAAACAAAACCTACCTCCAGTTATTACCTACATATTTTGGACATTCTCAGCTGAGAAAATTTAGCTTACCTGTCAAGCTGAGCTGATGGTAAGTAGATAAGGATATGGGTGCAGTGAGCACTGTAGCAGTATTTTCTGTCATCTTGATTTTGTTTTATACTATCATATTTAAATGAAGAAATTTAGCTTGATCTCATCATTCTTGCCTCTTCTACAATACATATAAAATATTAAACTTTTCAAACCTTTCTTTTAATCAAAGTGATCCCTTCGTTACTCTTATCTTTACAATATTGAAAAAAATGTTTTCAGTTTAGTTTTTTAACACTATAACTTTATTGTACATGTAACATAAATTGGAGTTTCGAAAAACATAATTAATTAACATTGTGTCCAATCTACAATAAATTATAGCAGCATTCTTAAAAAAAGTAAATTCAATTACAAGTCCCAAAAGAATGGCACAATTGACAAATTGATAAACCTTTAGAAAAACTTAAACCATACTTTTTTTTAACTTTTCAAAAAAAAGTTAAGTTTGTCTCTCAAATAATCCTGTAATTAGTATGCATAAAATACACATTATTATACAATTACCAGCCTAAGAACATCTTGAACCAAGGAAAGCAGATTAAATCGCTATCATTATTTCTTATCACTGTCTGAAATGGAACTGTGCACTATGAAAGTGTAAACATATTTTAGGTCACAAAATGCAAACACTGTGATTAGAAACAAAGTTAAGAACTTTTTTGTATTATTTATAAAAGAAACGCTTTGCACATCATGTAAAATTTAATCACCAATTCGCCAGAATTCAGTGAGCACAGAAACAGTCAACAGATAACAAATTCATTCCAAGTTCAAAGTTTCCTGCAGTGTTGCCAGGTGCCTTGCACAATAATTTATCTGTATAGCAACCATTGTAGAAACCACGGAATTTATAACACAAGTTAAAACTTGTGTTTTATGTTCCGTGGTAGAAACTATCTTTCCTAGATCAAAGATAGCAACCTGCTATATTCTGTATAAAATGTGTATGACCATTTTCGCAAGAAATCCAAAAAATCTGTACGATCAATATCAATGAAAAAAGAAAACTATAAAGGAATAGGGGTTACATTGTGTGATTGTGAATTCAAAGAATATACGTGCATTAGTACAGTATATTAAATACATACAAAACACACTTTATATAAATTAACGTTTATTTCCAATACGTACTTGAAAACATAATATAAAAAATCTGTAGTTCACATTTTGATGCTTCGGAATGAGGCTATGAATCACAAAAAATATACATTAAGCTACCTAATTGCCTAAAAAAATTTTTTTCGTATATTCGATATTAGACAACATGTTCATATATTATAATCTAGACCCATTTTCGTATATTATCTTAAAAATATCGAAGATACAAACAATTTAAATTTACATTATGAAAGAGAGCGATATATTGGCCTGTGTCGTCACGAATTGCATACGCGATATATTTGTCACTACAAATAACAAAATGTGTGGCGCCGCGGACCGCCAGCAACTTGTGACGTAACAAATCGTTTTGCTAGAAAGAGACGGGCAATATTTTTAATTGGCTTATAATTTTTAATAACGTCAATCTAAATACCTATTTCTTTTAGATTTATGTGTCTATAATCAACAATTTTAAAAAATTTATAAAAATGTGAAATTCCACACTAGGCAACATCCCTATAGGCCACGGAAGTAGAATATTGTATACATGAAAGTAAGACTAAAACCGAAGCCGTAAGCAGCTATTTGTCTCACAAAACATCAAAGACAAAAACATATAAGATTGAAAGAGAAAGCAATCTCCGTCTTTTCGTTTATTTTATAATGTTGACTCAAGTTGGAGTCCAACTGAAGTCCAGTTTTACGACGTTCGAATTACGACTTTAGTAAACTATGAATAAAATACATTTTAAATTGGTAGCAATTTATTATCCCAATGCTTGCAACTGAAGTACTGACAGCTTAAATTTGTCATTTGTATTAATTTGTAACAAGCTCTCGTAATTCTTGTTATTTTTACTCTGTGGATAAGCTAAGTGCTATGGCATTGGCAGGTTTCTCAATCCGTAATCGTCATTCCTCAAACTCTAGTTTTATAATTCCGTCTCGATCTGAAATCATCATAATTTTGTTTAATTTGTTACATTTTATTCAATCCTAAATAATTTAATTTATATGATAATAGTATGTTGTAACAAAACCGAAAACGTGGATATATTATATTATTAATTGTGCATATATGAGTAAGTTTTATTCTCAGGTACCTATAATAATTTATAAAGTTCAATTCGTGGTGTTGCAGAAATCTTAATATTTGGTTTATTTGTAAAGTAGTTTTTGTATGGTCAGTTTTGTATATATAAAAAGTATGTATTTTAGGTTTCGATTGAGGTCCTTACTTGCTTTGTTCTCGATTGGATAAAATGGTCGAATTTTGTTTCTTTGTTTATAAGAGTGGTATTACAAAATAAATGTGAGAGCTGTGAAATATGTGTATCATTATAGTACAGAGCTTTAGCAAAGTTATATCATGTAAAGAAAATGGAAATGATGAAACTGCTGAGATCATTATGATAGGGGGAGATGACTACTTTTAAATTATTTAGTTTAATTATTAATACACTCAGAAATATTATTGAGGTATTACTACCTACTTGGTAAACGTTAAAAAATACCAAAAATACATAATATTTTGTGTAGTTTATTAATTAGATATTTTTTTTTGTAAAAGTACAAAAAAGTTTTTTTTTGCTATAATTATAAACAAAACCTATATCATTAGTTTTCTTACATCATATACAAATCATTTATTATGTTAAGTATGAATGTAAACGCACAAATATCAGAGATATTTATAAATATGTTCCTGTGGCCTTATACTTCATACACTTTTACCTAGGTGTGACGTCACAACTAGGTACGACTTTAGTCCATACTATAGCGTTTTCACGAGAAATTTTGTATACTGTTTCTTCTGAGAAGTTACTTAATAAAAAAAATCAATTATCTAGCCTATAAATGTTACAGACAAAATCTAATTAATCGTAATTTCAATGTCTTTTTTTTTATTTTGCTCCCACTTTAAATCATTATATATTCTTATATATTATATATACTCATTTCAGGTATATTAAAATAAAGGGCAGTTTGAAATATGAGTCCTGTGGAAAGTGCACCCATAGCAATCTTGGATCATATTGATGAATATGTTGAGTTATTGTATGATGATATTCCTGAGAAAATTAAAGGCTCAGCATTGATTTTGCAACTTGCGAGGAATCCTGACAATTTAATTGAACTTGCAAGAAATGGTAAATAGACCTTGATGTTGTACATGTAACATTATTCATAATGTGAAACTTTATCTCAGAAATAATGTTCTGCACTCCTGCATAATTACAAGATCTGTTTGAGACAAATGTTTATGTTGCAATCCAATTTACGTATTGGACTGAGATCCCAGTCCCGTCTGACTTCTCTTACAGCCTTACTAATAATATATATTATGTCAAATTGTTGTATTAGTGTGTATAATGAATGTATGCATATCTGCTAGATTGCGATGTTTGTGCGAGGCATAGTGCCTTGTACCTAAATCGCGTTGTTTTTTTGTGAAAAATTTTACTAACTTTACTTACAATCTGATAATGTATCAATCTTATTTTTTGATTTTAGATTAATGTAAGGAACTAAACTAGTCAAGTAATTTTTCTCTAAACTTAGTTTAAGCAGAGATATAAAGGTTAAATGATTTTTATATCTACATGGATGATTTAGCATTTTGTTATTTTTATGAAAACAACAACAAAAAAATAAGTAGTAGGTGTTTTTATATTAAAATATTTAATTGTCATTACTCTACAATAACATGACAATATGTGAGAATCAGCTCAAAAGGCTGTAAGAAAAGTACAATTTCTTTGTACCTGTTCCTAAGATTTGCTTTGCTCAAATTATTTGCTCAAACTATTATGATTATGCATACATTCATTGTACACACTAATACTACAATATGATACATTTTATCAGTAACAATTTCAGAGTAGTCAGGTGGGCCTGAGATCTCAGTTCATATTGTATTTACGTATATTACTAACTTGAGTGTGTCTTTAGCCTAAATTATTTTTTATATTTTAGAAGCCTTGCTGAGTGCTTTATCAAGAGTTTTAAGGGAAGAATGGAAAAGAAGTATTGAGTTGAGCACTAATATAGTATATACTTTTTTTTGCTTTTCAACGTACATTGAGTTTCACTCTGTCATCATCCAATACAAAATTGGTTCTTTGTGTATGGATGTTATAGACTATGAACTTAAAAGATATGATCAATGGAAAGAAAAAGTTGAAGGAAAGAAACAAATTCTTACCCCAGATAAAGTAAGTGTGAAATTTTTTTATGGAATTGAGGATAGACCAAGACAACGAGCAGATGGTAAGCAACTATCATCGCTTATGTACACCAGCAAAACTAGAAGAGTTAACTCAAGATGCTAGACATGTTCGCAGTCGCCGGGCGGCTGCTGCAAATTGAGCTTTATTGGTTAAGCCACAAAGTACAACCTAATGGTAATCACAATTCAGAATAAGCCACCTGCGCGGCGACCACGAAATGTTATGTTTGTTCCACTGTAGCGCCTAAGCTACAGTTCCTGTAACCTATATTATAATTTACGTAGTCTGGTTATAGATTTTTATAAAAAAATATAGTTATTTAATCACGCATTGCTCTATGTCTATTAATATATATAAATAAAAAAGTGAAAGCTGTTTGACTGATGTATGAACGCACAGGCATTGAAATTCATCCCCTAAAGAAGTGAAATGGGGGTCCAAAGTTTGTAAAGTGAAATATCAACAGCTGGTCGGATTGCGTTGAATTTTGTTGTTACAAAATACATACCCCACGGGAGTGCAAAGGGGATCCACGCGGACGAAGTCGCGCGCAAAAGCTAGTCATCTATAAATGTCTAAGTGGAACAATGTTGTTAATAACTGTTTAAAAATTAAAAATTGTTAATAACTGTTGTAGACTATTTGTGAGATGTTGAATTTCAAAAAACTATAAAATACATGCTCAATAATTTCTATTTATTTCCTCAGATATTAAATTTCATGTAAATCGAGACAGATTTTAAATATTTTTCATACAAACTTTCAACCCTTATTTTACACCCTCGAAACTTTTAATTATTTTTTAGCCTAAACATCTTGACATAATATGCAGTAGACCATGTGCCCAAAATATCAGTAATTGATTTTGAACAACCTTATTAAAAGATAAAAAACCAAATATGTTTATAACCCCTTGAGTTAGGGATGCCAGACGTCCCGTATTTCCCGGGACGTTCCGTATTTAAAACGTCCCGCCGGGACAAGCGCTGTCCCCTAAAATTGAGCGATCTAGGATTAAAAACTGAGAAGTATCCCATATAGATAAATATGAGCTCAGACACCCTAAAACTAATCAAAAATGCAAAATCTCGCTCGATCCTCAGAAAAATATTTAAAATCTGAAAAAAAAGTTTAAATAATTTTGTTCTTTTTTTATCCCGGGTAAAAAACTGAAATCCCGTATTTTTTGGCTTATGTCAGCATTTGCCCCATAAAGGCTGAAAAAAATCTGGCAACCCTACCTTGAGTGCTAATTGGAGCTCACGTACATTATATGTTGTGATATGTTCCATAGATATGTTGTGGCCATTTCGTATGTTTGCCCACTTCATGATATGCTCGATAATTTTATATTTTATATATTTAAAACGGAAAGATTTGTATTTTTGTATGTTTGTTCCCGAATCCCCCCAAAACTACTGGACTGGACCGATTTAAAAATTCCTACATAATTCCCATTACATATAGGCTATATTTATTAGTAGAAAAAATCGGGATACCTGGTAAAACTTCAATAATGTGACCCAATGGGTAAAAAATCTCATGAGTCAATTTCGCGCTTTGAATTCCATCTAAGCGACGATGACATTTTGTTAAAGGACATGATTTCTTTAGTTCTGTTGCATTTACTTCAAATAGGATAAAAAATTTTCGTACAAAACTCCTTGTTTTTAGTTAGATAAATATTAAAATTTAATAGTGAAAGTCGCGGTGTTTTAGACCTTTACGGTTGGTATAATACCCAATTCACAGACCCACTAACTCGCGTTTTACCTAAATGTCGTTTTCAAATAGCTAATTATAGCGCCCTGCACACATAAATTCGGACCGCGGATCGGACTGTGTTCCAAACCGCGGAGGGATCTGTGTGGTTTGGATCGTTGATTGAACTGTCGTGCTAATTACGACTAAAAATGCGTCACGGTTTGAACTCCCGTCGTCTTACGTAATACGTCATAGAGCGCGATTTGAGCTGGGGAAATTGTCCTGCTACTATTATAAATGTAAAAGTTTGTGAGGATGGATGGATGTTTGTTACTCTTTCACGCAAAAACTACTGAATGGATTTTGATGAAATTTGGTATGGTAATAGTTTAGGCTCTGGATTAAAACATAGGCTACATTTTATCCTGAAAAAGTACAGTGGTCCTGTAGGATACTGTATTTACGCAGGCGGAGCCGCGGGCAACAGCTAGTATTATAATATATAGTTATTTTACAATAAACAATAGTAAATAAAGTCCTACTTCGTAAGGAACAAGTTTTATAGTTAACTTTTTATTGGGATGGATCAAAGCCCACCACATACTTCTTGTTGCATTTCTTCACCACACTTCCGAAGGGTGAAAGATAAAAAAGACTAACTGATTAAAATAACGTTTTCCTTGGGTTTTTTTTCTCAAAATGTGATCCTTGTTCCGATTTCGGCCGAAACTGAGACCGTTTCCGAATTTCGGTTTCGGTCGGACACTAGAACATACTAATAAGTAATGACTATAAAATAGTCGGCGACAGCATATAACCAACTACTATAGTGAAAGTAGTAAACCAGCTTTTGTCTTCTAAAATTTAATTAAATTACTGGGACCAATATTTTATTTTGTCGATTACGATACCGTATAATGTATACGCAAGTCATTGGGTCCCTTTACATATTATATTACTTTTCCAAATAAAATATTGACAAATTCTTTACAGAATGAGTTGCCTAAAAGTCGCATTCCTGAGCCAAAGAGAAGACCAAAGTCTGGTACATGGGCTGTTGCAGATGTAACATTACAAAAGCCACGATCATTAGGTTCCAGCTATCATGAAGATTTATGTAACGCGTCAGATGATTTCCTTTCCAAAAGTGACGAAGAACAGATGAAAAGGAAACTCAAGACATTGTCAAAGAGACAAGAGCAACTTTTGAGAGTAGCTTTTTATATGTTGTTAAATATAGCAGACAATATTAAAGTTGAAGAAAAAATGCACAAAAAAGACATTGTTGGTCTCCTTACAGGAGCTATGGAAAGACATACCAACGTTGATCTGTTAATTCTTATTGTATCATTTCTACAAAAACTGTCTATTTTTGTAGAAAACAAAAATACAATGGCTTCTAAAGGAATAATAGACAAACTGGCTACACTACTAGATTCTGCCAATCCAGATTTAGTAAATGTTACTTTAAAGTTATTATTTAATTTATCATTTGACACTAAGCTGCGGAACAAAATGATTAAAAATAATCTGCTTCCTAAATTTATACAATTTACGAGTAAGTTCTTGGTTTCTAATTTATTATAATTATATTTTTATTTGTTTATTATAATCTATAAGATTATGGGGTTACAATTTAAGTCAATTTAGATCCATTAGGGTAGGCCCATGATATTACTAAAATTAGATACGAGAACGTTTATAATAATGTGTGGAGGTTTTTTTCTCTTTCACGCAATAACTACTGAACGGATTTTAATGAAACTTTCCAATAATACATATAGCTCATACATCAGAATAACACATAGGCTATAAATTATAAAGCTATCATGTGATTTGTCCAAAATATAACGATAAGTGTAAGTAAGAAAAAAAATTGTCGTCTGCGAGCTATTCTGGCGTGCGCTGTAAAAACTGTTGGTTAAACGTATGTAATGTATATTGAGGGAATGTTTATTTTAAATAGTCTTGCAAAATCCGCGTTGGCATGTGTCTATCTTTTAAGTATAGCTTACTATACCCATTATAAATTTAAATAACCTAACCAAGAGCATGTCAGGACATGTCTAAGGAGGGTTCCGTAACTATCAACGCGGAATAGGTTTTATTTGAATTACTTCAAAAGTTATTGTTCTATTACGCTCAAACTAATTTTCCTTAAGAGTTTTTAGGATTATCTATCAGCATAGAAATTTACAAGCTAGAAACTTCTCCTCTACTACTACTCTCCTATAGTTTAAAAATAATAATATCTACGGACGCTTCACACTACGTCAATCTGGCCCCGTGCTAAGTATCCGAAAAACTAGTGTTACAGGTACCAAAAAACGGGAACTATGTTTAATACTTTTATACTATACATATATTTAAGATTTTTATTATATTATACATATATTTAACACACAGCTATGACCCAGGTACACAGAGCCACAGAGTGGGGGGACCAACTTATAAACTTTTTTGGAGTTCGATTACTCGAAAATGGTTGACTTTGTAATGGTCATGTATGAAACCTTGCTTTTGTTTTAAAAGACCTATTCAACGATATCCCACACGATGGGGTAGAATGAAAAATATTTTTCATCCCCACTTCACATATATGGAGAGCCTCCCCTAAATTAGAAGTTATTATTATTTTATGATGCCAACACCGAGATCTATACACAACCTATAACTACACTAAATTTCATCCATTTATATTCATAATTACTGAAGCTAGAAGACGCGGACGGACAGTTCGCTCTGTCTGACTGAATGAGGGTTCCTTGAGTACCCTAAAACTTATCATTGATCATATATTATGACGTGGGATTTTCAGAAGCTATTTAGACGGACACAGTATTATTACTTATCAAATTATAATATCCCTATGCCCTATACATTATACGGCTTAAATTTATATATTAGGAGTTATGGTAAAATTAAAAAGTACGCGAATAAGTAAATTCTTATTCTTATATAGACGCACGACGGTACGTTACCGACGCGACGGTAGGTATGTGGTGCCCTCGCGCATATTACAAAATAACTACGAATAGGCTATAAATTATTTAGTTCGTGTAAAACTAAATTTCACGCAGATAAAGCCGCGGCCAAAAATTAGTTTATAATATTTTCGACAATAAAACAAATTAGTATTTTCATCCTTTAAGTTTTTATACAAGTTGGCTATTTTCTTTAGTAAATTTTTAGTACTTTTAATTACTTTGTTTTTATATTTTTTGTGTAGCTTTATTATTCTCAACACAATAATATAAGAACTGTACAGTAGAGGTTTAGATGTTAAAGTTGAATAAAATGGATTTATAAAATTTCAGGCGACGATAAGCATATAAACCTGGCTATGAAGATACTCTATCATCTTAGTATGGATGATAGGGTAAAAGTGATGTTCACCCAGTCTGACTGTGTTAAATTGGTAAGTTGTTATTCTGATAAAATTACTCCATTTGTTTCTAAATGTATGAAAGTAATCCTAGAGTTTTCATTCGGCGCTTATAGGTTTTAACTCGATTTAACAAATGAAAGAAATTATAGTGCTGAGTCATGGACTAACAACGATAGTGAATTTTCTTACGATTGTGACTTGCTGATCGTTATTAAGCTAATGATTTCCTTTTGTTTCAGTTGACTGACATGCTGTTGCTGAACGTGAACAGCGACGTCAGTGGCGAGGGCGGGCCAGGAACTACGGACGTGCTGCTGGCGCTGTGTATCAACCTGGCGTGGTGCGCGCCCGGCGCGCAGCAGATGGCGGCCGAGGGGCGCCTGCGCGAGCTACTCGCCCGAGCCTTCCGACACCGAAACGCGATGCTCATGAAACTCGTGCGCAATCTATCACATCATCCACAAAATCAACCTCTTTATGTGGTTTGTAATAATAATATTGTTTTAATTATATATAATAATAATAAATACAATAATAATATAATAATAAAACATTTAAAAGGTATGTTAAAAACTATTCTAAAACCTTAAAAAAGTATGTAAAGCTGCTAAGGCACTTTATATTAATAATAAAAATTAAATAAAATTAAAACTACATGGAAGGTGGTGAGACTGGAAATGTCACCTTTCGTAGCTCCGTTTTTGAATTTTGTTTTGAAAATAAAAAAAGTTACTACTGCTTTAGAAGTTGTGAAGGTCTTCGGAATCAATTATAGAAATTAAGAAATTCACTCCAGATACATAATTAACACATTTAAGTTGTTGAATATTAAAAATACTGCTGATCTCTTATTAGGCTTAGCATTTTGTCTATTCTTCGACAAAATTCGACGACGATCGACGAAAAGACAGAATGAAGAAACATTAATACCATTCGGAGCAAAATAGGTCTAATTGTAAGGAAGCAAGGTCGACGCATTGTCGTTATGAGAAACAACATTTCTTTTCTTCCCGAGTATGAGCTCACAAAATGGCCTCTTTTGACAGCTAAAGTAGAAACGTTTTTTTAATTCAATGTCAAATAGTCTTAAAATAATGTCGACTACTCCAAATCATAGCGCTCCTAGACAAATAGTTTCTTTAAGTTCAGTCATTTACTTGAATATTTGTTCGTTTTTGACAGAATATTTGCCGGCAGCCATTTTAAAAATATTCTGTTCAGAAATGTTAACTTCTATTGACGACCTTGTTACCATGGATTTAGAACTATTTGGATAGAATATTTCTTCGGATCGCCATGTTAATCCCGCTGGGGTATGTCTACAACAATTATTTAATCAATAATTGACATCGTACCATCGTAGTCCTTATCTAGCGATGATTTTCAATGATTGTATAAAAAGTGGTGTTTTCCCTGACTTAATAAAGCAGCTGGAAATGTGATCCGTCAAATTACAGGCCTATATCGATTCTACCGACTTTTAGTTAAATATTTAAATAAATAATTTTAAGACGGTTGTTAGCGAGTAAGGTGGACTGTATAATAATGAAGCTAAAATGAGGAATTACAATAACTATTTACAACAAATTAAGGAAGAAATCAATATACGGCATCTGTATTGAGTTTAGAGCGAATACCAAAGGCAATAGTATCAAAAACAATGTCATGTAAAATAGACGTCAAAAAAACATAAAATCAAAACAGTAAAAAGGAAATTCGTATAAAAACTTAAAGCTATCCAGCCAGACGCCAACATACTCGCTCCCAATGGGACACTAACCTTCGGTGGCGACTGACTGGGTTTCCATAAGCACTAGCTTGCTGCTGGGTCGACGTAGTGTACCTCCTTTTGAGAGGAGGTTCACTACGCGGACCCGGGCGTCAGGGCCGGGATATGTTTCGAGGACCCTGTCCAGCGGCCATAAGCCACGCGGTAACGCGTGGTTCGCGACCAGTACCACGTCACCCTTCTTGAATTCTGGGCTGGCACGATTCCGCGGTTTTTTTTTCTCAACGTGGGTAGATACTCCCGCAGCCACCGGGTCCAGAAGTGATCCGCCAGCCTGAGCACTTTTCGCCACTCATGGCTTCATGGGGCCACCGACGACAACCTTATCAAAAAATAAAAAGGTATTATGGCTTACGGGGCATCGGTCGACGTAGGAACGTACGTCAGTGGCCTCGAATTCACGATCGCCTCAGACTCTACGAGCAGCGTTTGGAATATGTCGTCTTTGGGATGAGATCTGCCCTTCAAAGTTGTTCGCAGCGCGGTCTTTACCGTGCGCACCAGACGCTCCCAGACGCGGCCCATAAATGGTGTGGCCGATGGAATAAAATTAAATTCCACTCGGCCGTTGGTCGCCTTTTCAATCACCGAAAGTGCTGTCAAGAAGGGCTCGTAATTTCCTGTTCGCGCCGACAAAATTCTTACCATTGTCGGAGAAGATCTGATTTGGTGATCCCCTACCGAGCAATAAATCTCCTCAGGCTGGTAAGGGCGGCGTCGGCCGATAGTGATGTAACATTTTTTAGATGTATAGCCCTTGTTACCAAGCACGTAAACAGGGCCACATACCGCTTCTCTCGACGACGACCTACTGCCACCGTGACCTTGGGCCAAAGTAGTCTAGGCCAGAGTACGCGAACGGCCTCGTATTGCGGTCCAGTCTCTCCACAGGTAGGTCTCCGGGGTGGCGTAATAGGATGACCCTTGAATCTCCGACAGCCTTTGCACGAACTGGAGACTTTTTTATTGTGCTTCTCGCCTTCAAGATATGGTACTTCTGCCGGAGCTCGTAAGAACGATTTCGTCAAACACGTGTCCCAACTTTATGTGAAGTGCGTGTATCAACAATTTATGTGGTAACAACCATCTAGAATTATCGGAGCTTTCACGTCGTCGTTGACTCCTGGTGCTAGTTTTATGCGCGTGTCTGCTCGGAGGAGACCGTCTTCATCCAGAAACACGGCAAGAGACGTGATTCGGCTGGCTTTGGGCAGGGGCTGCGAATCTCAACGGTATCCGATTTGTTCGCTGAAGCTGTCCCACTTCGAGTTCAACAGCAGCGTCTTCTCTGCCAGTGTGATGTCCGCATGTCGAAATGAAGGAGACGTGGTGCCCCCTGGGCCTATGAAAAATAAATTTTCCGATTTAGAGTAGTTTAGACTCGGTCGTGGTATTTTCGAAAGGAATGTTTGAGCACACTGAAAAACGCGAGCCGTGGCACTCGGAAGGCGCAACCAACTTACTGAAACGTTCTGGATTGGGGACCAGAAATTTTGGATAGGTTAGGATAGGAGCTTCGACGAGAAGCCCCACGACTTCCGATTGTAATTCAATATCAGGAATATGTGCGATGTTGAACTGCGTTTCTTTCGTAAGCAAGAGTAGAGCAAGTACCAACGCGGTATTTTCACCGAGGAGACCTCATTTAAGTGTTGAGCCCATAGTATATATTCGTCGACGTACTTACTTGGTAATGGCGTATCCCAACCAACACCCTCGCGTGAATCGTGACTATCTCTGAGGCTATTCGTGGTCCAGGCCTTGTAGCAACATGCTATTCAAACTGTCCCCTCTAGTCGTAGTGGCAGCATCGTGAACGGCTCTTAAATTTTTCTTTTGCGGATGGAGAACACGAAATATGGGCAAGTACAAGCGCACTGGGTCTTCGATTCGAGCGAACACGTTCCGGGTGA
This sequence comes from Phengaris arion, assembly GCA_963565745.1. Classification (NCBI taxonomy): domain Eukaryota; kingdom Metazoa; phylum Arthropoda; class Insecta; order Lepidoptera; family Lycaenidae; genus Phengaris; species Phengaris arion. The sequence goes on along the minus strand of OY751432.1, from coordinate 32,038,912 downwards.
CTCCTATGGTAGGTATTGGGCTCACATTCCTCGGCATAGCCTTTGGACAGCATGTCCTTATCAAAATGTTTAAAAGCCATTTCGAAGTTAGGGTCCTTTGACATTTGGCTTTCAAGTGCCTTAAGGCGAGACAACGCTTGCGGGGAACTATCAGGTATGATATTCGGTAAGTGCTCCTTCCAAGGTAAGGAGACTTCAAACCTGCCATCTGCCAGTCGACAGGATGAAGTTTCGATTATTTTCACCGCACGCGTATCGTCGACGTTCTGCCGTGGTAAGCTTTTCGTAATACCTAAACAATCGGTATCATATTGGCTTTTTATCAAAGCATCTAAGTCGTCACCATGTTGGATGACACAAAGATAGTTCTCGAATTGTATTTGCCTAGGGCTTAGACGAATTCGATAAGGCACCGTGAAGTACCCACCTTAAGAGGGTTTTCGAGGCGACGGGTTCGTTTTTGCAGCCGCATCGTACCTCGCAACTAATTGACAGATGGCAATCAGGAGCGCCAATGAGTACGGTAGGGTCGGTGGACATGGATGCCAAGTGATTGTATTCGCGAAAGTTTATCTTGTCGTTGGAGATACGTAGACTAAAGGGCTTTTAACTCTTGCGTGCTCTATCAAATGGCGGTCCCTATCGGCGTTACGTCCGCGAATATAAAAATTTACGTAACTCACATCTACAACTTTTGACATAACACCGACGCCCTCTATTCTAACGCGCTCTTGACTGACGGGCGGCTGTTATTCCACGAGTGGATACGACTTAAGACAGCGGTAACATCCTTTCGAGTCTCTTACCCACTGCCACCTGTCATCGACGGATAGACAGGAACGGTTGGCACATCCTTATGAGGTGTTGTCCTTTTTTGCAGTAATCGCAAGTAGGTACGGAATTGCCGGACGTCGTGGCGTGCACTGACTCTCTTTTGAAAATAGTTCTGTTTGTATGAGCGGGCGGCCTAGCCATTGCGTTAGTGACATCGGATACAAAGTAGTATTTGAGGTGTTTGTCCGCCTTTGTTAAAATAAACTGTGACGTCTCTAATTTTGACGTACTTTGAGCCGCAGGTATATGGGCGGCGGCAAAGTCCATGAAACGTGCCTAGTATATTCGCTTAATTTCTCAAGGATAGAGCGGAAAAGCTCTGGCGAGTAAAAATAATCATTTTGATTTTTAATTGTACGAACAAAATTGCGTAGTTTGTTCGCCCAGCAAATTTCGTTCAGCCAGAGGTCCACCAAGCCAGTTACCTGCCGTTGCCATGTTTTGTTCATGTACCCACGATGCGGTACGTTGACGGTGACGTAAACTACTAATATGTGAGCTACAGGACTTATCTTTGGAGTCCATTGCGTCAAGTTTTGCTTGTAGCTTCAGTTGCTCGACCTCAATCTCCAGTTGAGCGAGCTCGCTCTCTCGTTGCAGGCGACGACGTAAGTAGTCCGCCTCCAAGGCCATCCTCTCGTTTTGGATGGCTGATGAGCGCGAGGACATCGTGCGCTCTTTTCCCGTTCGCCCACTGCAAAGACTGGCATTTTTATTTCATAAGGAAACATTTCAACACCCTCCTCGGCTCGCCAACGACTGGGATGGACGACGGGCCCTGGCGACGAGCCGAAAGGCGCTGTGTCTGCGCGGCTGTACGACTGTCCCAGCCGTCAATGCCTAGTCACTCTCGAACTCAATGTGAACCGAGCGAGCATCGCATGGTGAATGCGCTGGGTTCGCACGATTACAGCAGTTGCCGCTTCTCCGAACGGTTATTACTTTTAGAATGCGTCAACATACTGAAGCAATATATACGCAAACAATAAAGGAAAATGTAGTGATAGTTATTGTGCCTACGATGAAAAAAAATCTACGGCGAGATGCGTTAAAATAGTTCTACAACAACGGAAAAAATGGTACTACACTGCGGTGACAATGGACTAAATTGGTTCTACAATTGCGGCGAAAAAGGACCAAAATGTTAGCGAGTGAGGTGGACTGTATAATAATTAATAATGAAGCTAAAATGAAAGAACTACGATAACTATTTACCACAAATTAAATCAGAAATCAATATACGGCAACTGTATTGAGTTCAGAGCGAATACCAAAGGCAAAAGTATCAAAAACAATGTCATATAAAATAAACGTCAAAAAAAACAGTACAAAGGAAATTCGTATAAAAGCTTATGGCTATCCAGCCAACAACAGTTATTAGTACATTTCAATTCAAACAATTTATTGCATAATAATCAATACGGTTTTCTTAGTAAAACCGTATTGATTATTATGCAATATAGTCGATCCACAACGGATGCTGGTATAAGACATTTTTGTATCTTTGAAGCTTGAGAGAGGTCTCACACCTAATGCATCCTGCATTAGGTGTGTTTTGCGACCTCTTCAAAGCATTTGATTGTGTTGAGCATGCTACATTGATCAGAAAATTGCACTCAAACTTTTGATTCTTACCTCAAAAATAGAACTCAAAGGGTGGAAATAAATAGTAAAGGGTCCATTGGGACTAAAATAGAATTAGGTGTCCCACAGGGATCCATTTTAGGCCCATTTCTTTTTCTCATATAAATAAATGATTTACCTTATCTAGTTTAAGATAATGATAATGAGATAATACTTTTTGCCGACGACACTACTTATTTTTAATTTGAAGCGACAACAGTCAAATTACGACGACTGCTCTTTCGAAAATGTACATTTGTTTAATGTTAATAACTTTTAAATTCTATAAAAACAAAATTATTAATCTTTACTTTGCCCAATGTTAGGCAAATATGGTGGGAAAATGAACTTTGTGGACACCACTGTGTTTTTATGTATAACAACACTAGATAGTAAATTAAAGTTAATATGAGGATATTGCTAATCTTGCAGATAGGCTAAGCTCTTCAGAAATTTCTGACGAAGACACGGCGCGATAAGTTTATTTTAGTTATTTTCATTGTAGAATGTCTTATGGCATCCTTTTATGGGGAAATGCCGCAGACATTATTCCAATATTTGTGCTGCAGAAGCGAGCAATCCGTTTAATTAACCCTTTGAGCGTTGCGTGCCAAAAAAATCGCCGTTAAGCGTCGCATACCCTCCGGCTGCCACGGTAGGGTAGGGGTTTCTTTTTCGTCTCATATAAATTCTTTGGTTAATAAAGTCTTTGGGGTTTATTTTTAAACAGAGATTAATGAAGGCCGTATAGCCTTTTGTTTTTGCCTAAGTACACTCTAGTAAAAACACTAAGTAAATTTAAAAATAAGATAATCTATGGCAATTATTTTAACAGTTGTCGTTTGCAATATTTTATATGTATGTTAATTTTATTTAAAGATCTCACAACTTTTTATATAAATCGTTAATCACTACATAGTATAAAACAAAGTCGCTTTCTCTGTCCCTATATCCCTATGTATGCTTTAATCTTTAAAACTACGCAACGGATTTTGATGCGGTTTTTTTTTAATAGATAGAGTGATTGAAGAGGAAGGTTTATATGTATAATAACATTCATTTAATAGTGGAGAAATACTGTTATTTTTGAGGTTTCTAATGTGATGTCGTAAATAATTACATTTTTTCCGCTTACATTGCAAACGGTGGCTGAACCCTACGAGATAGATCAAAATAATGTACTACAGTTTTGTTCATTATAAAAAAGCCTACAAAAAAGTCCGCGATAGCATATATCTATCTCTTAGGGATAACCCACAATCACCATTTTTTATCCTTTACTTTGATTTAAATTTAATAGCTTATTTACGAAGCGATTTTAAGCAATACAGATTTAATCCTTATTCAATTTAGTACCTTAAATACATTGTGCATTTAATATAGATCAATATGGCCCTTTATAGCATGTAATTTAAATGAATATTTTCGAAGATATAACAGATTTAAAATGCAGGTACATGTCTCGGCGGCACTCGCGAGTCGCGACTCGGTGCTCGCTCAACGAATATTCTGTACTGCAGTTCTGGAATATCCATAGAGGTAGTTGGCCAGTTTTGTTGGAATGTCAAATTATATTTCAATGGCAAATTAAATGATTATTCACTACGTAGTATAAAACAAGTCGCTTTATCTGTCTGTCCCTATGTACCTATATTGTATGCTTAGATCTTTAAATCTACGCAACGGATTTTGATGCGGTTTTTTTAAATAGTCTTTTTATACTCAAGCGCGATAGATATAATAATATAATGTATATCAAGCGGTCGCGCATGTCGAGGTGATAGGGTTCCATTTTTAACCATTTGCATTGGGTAAACCTATAAACATTTTCAATTTTGTATCAGAAGTAGACCATATAAGTTTATCAGTAAAATTTTAAAATTTACAAAATTGTACAAAATATCACAATCGGGACACTTAAAAGTTGATCGACCCAGGTATATTACTGTAAATAGAGAGTTATTCGCCGAAGTAGTTTTTTCTCCAAGAACACTATACTACGCGGGCGAAGCCGCGGGCAAAAGCTAGTATAACATATATTTAAATAATTAAATAATAACTTTGGTATGCGTGTCATATAGATTTTCACCATAATTTAGCTTCCCCTTTTCAATCTCTGAGAGTAATTTTTAAGAAATAGGTAAATTTGACCGTCGGGTTGCTTTGCCATAACCCATATAGAAATAAAAAAAAAATGATTTGATTTGAAATTATTGGTAAACACGCACCTAGATGCGCCGCTGTCGTCGCATATTTTAAGTTATATATGAAATCGTATACATATCTGCGCCGCACCATCCGCTTGTCAATACATTATTTATTCAAAATAAATGCGTGCGATGCGGCTAGGTCTCCATTCACCTTATGTAATGTGTCAAAAATCAACCTGTTTTCAATTCAAATTTTCGTAATCTCAGGAGTTCGTTGGAGACATCGCCGGCGCCGCGACGAACGGTGAAGCCCCGGAGGAATTTGTCATTGAGTGCCTCGGCACCTTGAGTAACATTATGAACTTGGACAACAATATCGATATAAACGCCGTCGTGGAGAGATACAACTTGATACCGTTCATTATGAACATGTTGGATCCAGGTATAAAAATATCATATCAGTATTGTCCAATAACACTCATGATGTTCGTAGGAAATAATAATAATAAAAACCTTTATTTAACAATCTTTACAAAAGTTATACTTACATTATACAGAATTACACTGCTAAAGTGACACCCGTATTAAGATTGTCTTGCGTCGTCGCATAGGCCTCCCCTAGAGCCTGCCATTTCCGTCTGTCCTGTGATACGTTTTTCCGCTATTTTTTGATGTCGTCCTCCCATCTGAGCCGTTGTCTCCCTCTTTTTCTTTTATTTTGTCTTGGGCACCAATCCGTGACGTCTTTTGTTAATTTATTTTTAGTACTTCGTCATATGATATGACCTGCCCATTTCCATTTCAATTTTCTTGTAGAACTTGTAACATCATTTACTTTCGTTTGTGTTTTTATTTTTTCTAGTTTTATTTTATTCTTTAGCTTGACGTTAAGCATACTGCGTTCCATGCTGTGTTGGCAGGCAGGTTTCAAGTATGTGAATGTTTTGTTTTGGTAGGTTCGGATGTCAAACATGGAGTATGTTTGACATCCGAAGTGAGCACTGGAAGGATACAGGCATCGAAGTTTTTCTTCTTTCCTTTCAGTGGTATTTCAGGGTTTTTGAAAATCTCTTTAAGGCTGCACTAGTCGGTTTTTTCTCCATACAAACGCTGTTGCTGATTTACTCAAGTCAAACATTGTAGACCCAAATTTTAGCGTAATATCGATTATTATTACACTTATCTAGGTCGCTATGTGCTTATATTTATAAAATTTAAATTAGTTTAGAAGATAGCCTCCAAACATCGGATTTTTAGCGCAACTTGTGGGAACAAAATGTGGGAAGTGTGGATGCCCCAAAGGGAGATCTCCGACCGATCGAGATGGTATGCTCAGTCAGGCCGAAGCCCACTTGTATGAATTTCAGATGTCGTATATATAGTGCCGATCTTAAAAATACTTCGATAGCGCGATTCAGGATTGTGGCGCTAATTGGTCCGTCACATCACTGGAAAGGGTCCCCCCGAAGACTGGAGTGGGAGGGAGGGAGGGGGGAGTGGCTGAACCGATTTAGCTAAAAATTGGTGTGGAGGTAGCTTAGAACCAGGAGACGGACATAGGATACTTTTTATCCCGTTCCCAAGAGACGTAAAAATGGATTGCAATTCCAATGTCTCGCTAAAACTGGAGAACGGCTGGACTGAGTTGGCTAATTTTGGGCTTGAAGTATTTGTGGAAGTTCAGGGAAGGTTTAAACGGTGAGAAATATTGGAAAAGCTGTAGGTTGTATGAGTAGGTGTAGGACAAGGACGTAGATTGCATTGTAGGTGTAGTTATTTATTCATTCCAGTTCATATTTAAGACAGAACTGCGTGTGTCGGGACAGCTAGTTTTTCATAAAGCTAGAACTAAACTGCAAAACTTAGAAAAAGAAAATAACTTTATACTCTAGTTAAAAATAAACCTATTGGGCCACTAGATGGAGCTTTTAAGCCTCAAATTGAGAATTTACAGCATTTTAATCATATATTAAACAGATATGATGACAATGATTACCACAGATAAAAGTACACATTTTGCACATGAATTCTCTGATATTCGGAGATTTGTAACTATTTATCCTCAAGTCCTAAAAATATAATTTTTTTTTTGTTTAAAAACTTTCAAGTACTATAAAACCACATAATATGTTCGAAACTTGGCCGCTCTTGATAAAAAATCAGGCAGTATTCGCCAGTGTCATTGCCAGATATGAAACCATTCATATTTTAAACTTTAAATCAATTCGGTAATTTTTGGTTGTTATTTTAAATAGCCATAAAAGTGTCAAAATCGATTTAAAGTTTAAATTTTGTCACTTTTATGGCTATTTAAAAAAACAACCAAAAATTATCGAATTGCAAGAAGCAGAAATGGCACAAAACTTAATAATAAATTCCCTAGGGACTGTTCTACACTCGCAAAAATTCAGCGACTAAAATTTTTCCACTTACCACCTCAAAAACGGCTAGCGCGTGCCTTCCAAGTGTTTATTTTACGTTATTATTAGTTTCCCAAAGTTGTATTTATGTCGTAAATATTAGTGCAGATTATAAAAAATGGGTAACAAAAAAATACAGAGAGCAATTAAGCAAAAATATGTTGTGACAAATTATTATTCATTTAAAATCAAGGAAGATAGGAAATATTTTAATTTGTAATGAGATTTGAACCTAGACGCGTTTTTTGCCCTGGTCGGGCAAAAAACCGCTAAGCTACCGAGCACATTGCGAAATTACGCTTTTGGACATTGCATTTTGACGTAATTCGCGCAATGCACCCCGCAGTTACGGGGGCGGCACGTCCCCCACTCATCACCTTCACCTCCTCAAATACAACATAAATGTCGACTCACCGCGCCTTAACTGTCCTAGATATGAATATTCCTCAACATATTCTATTGGAGCTCCATTTACTACTATAGGGATTTTACTGGAGTTTGTCATCAGATTGGTTTTCATAGGGTTCATAGAAAGTCCAATCCTATTACTTTCTTTTATCAGATCCTTCAACGTCTCTGTAAAGCTAACTGGGTCAGTGGATATTAGGATTAGATCGTCAGCAAATCTGAGATGGTTTATACTTAATCCATCGATGTTGAGTCGTATGTCTATTCCAATCTAGACGTCTTAATATTTGTTATAGAACTGCAGAAAAAAGTTTAGGCGACATTGGGTCCCCTTGTCTTACTCCTCGTTCTATAGGGAAATGCTCACCTGTCCCTTCTGTTCGGATTCTTGCTTTCATATTCGTGTAAATATTTATATAAATTATTAATTTAAAAAAAATTCTACTTTTAGTTATTTTTTAAAAGCGTTAATTTATTTTATATATCATTAATATTTATTACAATGCTTAACCTCTCTTTTAGCGAATCTAAAATTGTTCTTGGAATTGGTAGTAGCCAACCGTGGCTTTTTATTGTTTTGCACGATTATTTTGTCTGCCTTTTTTTGGGATATTCAGGTACAGTTTTACCTCGAAGCATTCGATGGTCTGTGCTATAGTTTCGTGGATTGATGACATCGATGTTTGAAAAAAATGTAGGCTTGTTTTTCAGCATATGGTCGATTTCATTGCGAGTCCTACAATCAGGTGATACCCGTGTCCACTTTTTGCTGTTTTTTTTTTGTAGTAGCTATTCATAACCATTAATTTGTTTTCCAATGCAAAATTTATTAGACGTTGTCCATTGTCATTCCTTTTTCCCGTTGAGTATGGACCAAGTATAATATCCTCGTTTCTCTTTCTTTTCCTAATTGACTATTAAAGTCGCGTAATATATTAAGGTCATTACATATGAAATTGGCCTTTTGTAAAGGAGGAACATAAAGTCGATTTTTTTAAACATAATATATTTATTTAATAAAAGTATATACCATTGCTATCCTATGCACTTTTGCCATCTCATAGGTAGTTCATTGATTCCTCTACTAAAAAAACCATGCGGACAGGAATCAATAAAATCTTTGAAGGAGCTTTGGACTGCCCCATCGGAGTTGAATTTTTTCCCTTGCAAGAAGTTATCCAAATTTCGAAAAAAAATGGTAATCTGTTGGAGCAAGGTCTGGGGAGTACGGTGGATGTCTTAGACATTTCAATTGAAGCTCCTCTAATTCGGTAGCCGTCTGTTGTGCAGTGTGTGGTCTAGCGTTGTCCAGAAGCAGCAGTGGCCTAGAGCGAATTACCAACCTCGGTTGTTTAGCAGCTAGCTTTTCCATCGTGATTTGCAGTTGCTGGCAATAGACATCTGCCGTAATCGTCTGGCCAGATTTAAGAAAGCTGTAGTGAACGATACCGGCACTAGTCCACCAAAAGCTCACAAGTAACTTTTATTGAGTCAATTTTCGCTAGGGGCAGGCTTTGGCTGGTTCGCCAGGGTTTAGCCATTGCGATGAGCGTTTCCGATTATCGAACAGGATCCAATTTTCATCACAGTTAATGATTCGATTTAAAATCCCTAAATTTTGTGCCGGTTGAGTAATATAATGTAGCAGTCGACGCGCGTTTGTCGGTTTGCTGCACTCAATTCATGAGGTGATTGATATCATTCAAGCATTTTCATCTTCCCAATTTGCTTCAAGTGGACTAAAACAGTTTTATCACTAACACCGCAGCCTGCAGCTAACTCGGACGTGGTTTGCGATGGATCCGCTTCTACAATAGCCTTTAATTCTTCATTATCAACTTTGGTCTCCGGCCGTCCACAGGGCTTGTTCTGCAGGTCGAAATTTTCGGAACGAAAACGTTCGAACCAAAAACGCACTGTGTTTTCTTTTGCGACACCGCCGCCATTCACATCATTATTCCTTCGAGCTGTTTCTGCAGAACTGATGCCACGGTGGAACTCGTACTCGAAAATAATACGATATTTCAAGTTTTACAAAAGTAAACAGAGTGACGCAAAGAAAAAAGCAAAAGAGGAAAAAACAAATGAATTACGGTTTTCGAAACACAAATGCATGAGTAAATAGCGGTATGAATTTGAAATTGGATTTCCTAACCAAAAAAGATATATTTGAGATCAAAGTGGCCAGTGCGACAAAACGCCAATTTCATATGTAAGGACCTAATAATTATTGTGTTATTTAAAGTAGGTATGACTTGATTAAGGTTGTTGTAAAATTCATCTTTAGTTTTGTGGCTACTTCAGTTGGAGCATATATTTGGACTATTGATATTGGCTCCATGTGTCTTGGCAGTTTTTTATTCAAAATTGCTATTCTGTCCGATATTCCACGGAATTCTGTTATCTCATTCTTTAAATATTTTTCAATTATAGCTCATGAAACCAACACCAATCAAACCGTTTTTTTTTCATTGATATGCTATAGTATAATTATATTTATCCTACTCTATAATTTTTTCATTAACTCTTCTTACACCACTCAATCCTATGTCCCAGTTTATTGTATCAGGAGCATTCTCTGAGTCGTCTAATGTTTCCTCCGTTTTTAATGGCCTAACATTATGTGTAGCTATATTTATTTTTTGTTTGAATTTTTTTACATTTGTTTCTAATTTTAGTTGTTGTTGTTTAGTCTTTATCCTTTCTTTCATTTTTTGGAAACTTTTTGGCAAGAAAATAATGAAACGCCCTTAGTGTAGGTTTTTTATATTCTTGGTCAGGCCTTAAATATTATAAGGGTATGCCAGACGATTTGTTGACGCATTTACATCGCCGGTGACAGGCGCGGGTCGCGACCCGGAGCTGGTGCTGGAGGCGGTAGTGCTGGCCGGCGTGGCGGCGGCGGCGGAGGCGGCGGCGGTAGCGATAGCGCGCGCGGGCGGCGGCGCGGCGCTGGTGGCGGCGCTGCGGGCCAGCCAGGCCGATGACGACCACGTGCTGCAGACCGTGTTCGCCTTCCGCCAGCTGCTGGCGCACCCGCGCGCCGCGCAGCACCTTGTTTCGCACACGGGTAATCCTTACTTCCATACTGTTATTATTATAAACGAAAAAGTAACTCGCCTGTCTGTCTGTCCAACGCGATCGCACGATCGCAGCACGGATTTTGATGAAATTTGGTACAGGAGGGGTAGATTAGTCCTTAGGGAAGGCTACTTTCTATCAGGGCAAAATGTACGGTCCCTGCTCGATGTACGGATTTATACACGGACGAAGTTGCGGAAGACATCTAGTACATTATACATATTTGTGTTAGAGATAAACTACTTCTGTGATAATACCGCAATTTCCATTACTAGTTTTTGTCGTACACACAACGGACGTGCTGCACTCGTACGAGAGCCATGCTTTAATACGAATGAGTCTGCTCATCCGGAGAGATACGGCCTCACAGACTTATATTATGGGAAACGATTTCAGTAGTCTATAACGTGTTGGTGTGGTTTACGCGGTCAATGGCTAAGGCTTGTAAAAGGCGAAGTGACTGTTAATTTTTACATTTTCAAATAACTCTTGAATCTCGAAAATATGTTTCAGAAGCCCCGGCTTACCTCATAGATCTCATGCAAGACAAGAATGTAGAAATAAGAAAAATGTGCGATTCTTGTCTCGATATAATTTCACAAATGCAGAATGAATGGGCAGAAAGAATAAAAGTAAGTGCACCGATTCGTATATCTTTGTATATGTCACCGTAAAATTGTAAATGCCGTAAAATTGTAATATAACTAGCGAGATTGTAAAATGTCGACAGATTATGGACCCGAACATTCTGCTTGAAATTTAACGCATTATTTTTCCTTACATTATAATCTAACGAACTGAAACTGATTAATTACTATCTGTAGTCCGTCAAATTGAAACAGTCCGAAGGATGACACTGATTGGACGGTCTTACTCATGACGAACACTAACTAATTTATCATTCAAACTGACTTCTTTGGTTAATCGCAGATTAGTTTTTATTTCATAACAATTTTATATAAATAATTCTAAAGCTATGAGTTATTTTCATAACGGATTCGATTTACAATCACCAAAAAAATTGATAATAAACGAATTAACAAACAAATATGACGGTGCGGGACATAATAAGCCGTTTAACCAATCAGCGCGTGAGGTGCGTTCCGTCGCATGCCATTACAAATTAGACGGATATATTATAATCTAACGAAATATAATGCATTAAATTGTAAGCAGTGTGTTCGGGTTAACAATCTTTCGGTATTTTACAATCTATCTAGTTCTATTACAATCTTACCGTATTTTCAATTTTACGGTTACGGGTAGAGAGACATGTCGCCCAACATGTTGAAAGTTAATTCGGAATTTTAGATAATAACGTTGTTTTGCAACATTTCCAAACATGTTGAGCGTCACGTTTGCGCGTCGATGAAGAGTTTTCCTTTTTTTATTTTGTATTAGTCCTAGTCAAAGAGATTGAACAATAACCTTAGTTTCTCCAACCACAGCTAGATGGCTATAGTACTTATAACTGTGGACAGTGAATTAATAGTAAGTTCCGCCAGCCACCGCTAGGTGACGCTGTAAGCATCCTGCATCGCGCTATCGGACCACCGATAGTGATCATATAAGTATATATTAATATAATCATGATGATTGTTTTGTATCAATTGTATCCGATTGTATGCACTCGCGTCATTCCTACGCTGCATAGTAGTTGCTTACACCATTGCTGGGACAGCTTCTTGATGGCAATGGCCATGAAAAGGATTTATTAGCGGTGGCATACTGATTGCATCCTCACGAGGAAGAGAGAAATTGTAAATACTTAGGTAACATTCTTATACATACAATTAGGTATATTTCATAATAAAATGTTTTTCTGTGTATTAACTATTGTAAGATAATCATAATATTAAAATACTTCCACGGTACAACCACCTATTAAATAATAATATATAATATGTATTATGATCGTCTATTAATATGATAACTACAAATTACAATTGAAAGTAGGTACGTATCCAACGTTCCACTTCCCGTAAAAGTCAATTAATTCAAACAGTAATTAAATTAAAAATAAACACGTATTAGTTTAAACTTTAAGACGAATTATATTTATCACTTTTCACTGCTCAAAAATAATAGTTGAACAATAATTATTATTATTAACGTAATGTAATAACATAATTTTACATTTAAAAATTCATTAATCTCATGATGCACGTTATATTATCTAATAACGGCTCCTCATTGGTGAATGCTACAAAATAGCGGGTGAATGTCACATAAAAATAGCCCTTAATTACTTCGAACTATCATCGGACAAATCATATTAATAATATTTTTATAATATAATATCTATGGACGCTTCACATCACGTCAATCTGGCCCCGTGCTAAGTATCCGAAGAACTTGTGTTACAGGTACCTACCTAGAAAACGGAAAGTATATTTAATACTTTAATACTATACATACGTATATTTAATATTTTTATCATATTATACACATATTTTATACACATCCATGATCCAGGAACACAGAAATAAATATTGTTCTTTAGTTGGCCAGCCGGCTATTAAAAATAAGTTCCTTTCCATTCCTACTTTCCATTCCTGTAGAAATGACCTAGCGACGCTAGGTGATTCTACAACTGCTGGCACATATTCTTAAGAACGCTAGGGCCAGGTGCTTCCACCATTACTGGGACATCTACTTGGACGCTAGGAGTTAGGGCCCCAGATTAGATGCTTCGACCATTGATGGGACATCAGTCGTACAACGTTAAGAGATCCAGAACCGAGAAGAGTGACACATACACACACTCACACACCTTGAAAATGGCCGAGAAGAAGGCTTACTATTTTACGGAAGAACAGTTAGAAACCCCTGAAACTTATTGGAGGACTTGCTCGGAAAAAATGCAGTTGGTTTTACGCCAAATGGGAAGCCAGCTAATGGGGTGGAACACGCTATCGATACGGGTACACATCCACCGATCTCCGTTTCCCCATGTAGACTTTCACCACTTAAGAAAGAGATCTACAACAAGATGTTGGATGAAGGTATCATCCAGCCATGCAACTCACCCTGGGCAGCACCTGTGGTAATGGTACCTAAGAAGGATGGTGTGACGCGGGTTTGCATTGACTATGAACAACTCAATGCTGTAACAGTTCCTGATGCCTACCCCTTACCGAAAATTGATGACTTGTTGCACACTGCAAAGCCTACTTCCTATATGAGTACCACAGACTTACGAGCAGGATACTGGCAATTACCAATTAGAAAAACGGACCAGATTAGGACAGCTTTCGTTGCACCTTTTGGCATATATAAATTCAATAGGATGCCATTTGGGTTACGAAACGCTCCCGCCACATTCCAGAGTACGATGGACAGGTTTCGAATAGCGCTAAGCCACATCAAACTTATGGTGTATCTGGACGATCTTATTGTTATGTCTCCAACGTTTGAGAAGCATTTAAAAGATTTTTAAGAGGGTTTTGATAATCTCATGGAGTACAATCTGATCGCCAATACTACATATTTGGGGCACTATATAACTTCAAATGGAATAGAAGTAGATCCTGACAAGATCAACTCAATTCTAGAAATGCCTCCTCCACGGAATGTGTAGCATCTATTATCCTTCATACAGATGTGCTCGTGGTATAGACGATTCATAACAAATTTCGCAATGATCCCTGAACCGTTAACACGTTTACCTAAAAGGGATGCATATTAAACGTTGCGACAGCTATTGACAACTCCGCCTATACTCGCACAAGCCGATGAGACGTAACCCTAGATTCTTAAGACTGACGCCAACAATTATGCCATCGGTGCTGTATTAGTGCAGGGGGAGAACGTGAAGGAACACCCCGTCAAATATGCGAGCCGACTTTTATCTAAGGCTGAACGTAACTAATCATCCACAGAACGTGAAGCGCTCGCTGTAGACAAGTTTAGGGGCTATATTAAAAGAGTAGTAACAGTCTTGACCGATCACCAAGCCCTCAGATGGCTTATGTCTTTAAAGTCACCGACTGGTCGTTTAGCGCGCTGGGCTCTTCAACTTCAACCTTTTGATATCGTTATTAAATACATTGCTGGTCGGATAAACATAGTAGCCGATTGCTTATCAAGACCGAGTTGCAGACCTGATGATGATCAAGAATGCGGTATCTGCGCTGTCATCGTTAACTTGCCTAGAAAAAAACCCGAAGAGGTAAGAGTCGACCAGATGAAAGGTGAAGATATTGTTAGAATTGTAGAAAGTCTAGAAGGAATAAACGAAGATAAGGCTAGATACTGAAGTCAGAAGGTCTATGTTATGCTTATGAATCAAGGGTTGTTATACCCTGAAGAAGAATATCACGATGAAGCGATAGCTGGATGCAATGGGACAGCAATGACTATCGAGAGGATCTCACAGCGGTATTTTTGGAAAGGAGTGAGAGGCCAAATCGAGGTTTATGTTAGAAAATGCTTAGACTGTCAACGATATAAACCCTCGAACCAAAAACCGTCGGGTCTCTTGCAAACTATAGTGAATAACCAGCTGTTTGAAGTAGTTGCATTTGATTTATTTGGGCCATTGCCTCGTACACCCACAGATCACAATTGAATATTGATTGTAGAAGATATATACAGCCGAACGTATAACCGCCTCCTTTTTTTGGAAGTCGGTTAAAAACTACTTGTTATTGCTCGAGCGCACGCCAAAACTCCCCCGTAATTGGCTCAATTCTCAGGATGGGCAGGGGCTAAACTCTGCGATAACGCATCCGATTCTTTCTGTAAACTGGTAAACCAGATATGGCCGCGACCGTACCATTTTTTATGACGACGTGTTTTTGTCGCCGGTAACTACGTAGTACGGAAAGAAGTATGGACGTGGTAAAACGGAAAACTTTAATCTGTCCAAAGTAGCTTTAGTTTTCGAATACACTATATTCATAGGGGGACACACTCCACAAATGACAGCACGAGCACCGACGACGTTGACGCTAGGGTCGACAGTCGACACACCAAATAGTAATACGCCACACAACCCTTACACTGTAAGGGTACTATTAGGTTAGGTTAATTTTTATCATAAGGGAGTTATTGTGTAAGCCTTTAGTGCCGTTGCACACGTCCCGGTTGCCGGGTAGCCGGTGCCGGGTAGTCGGTCGCGAAGTGTATGGCCATATATTATGATAACTTTCACACATACCGGGATAATTATTCGGCCGGTCCAGCTCCCACTGTGCGTCCGATCGCCGGGTATCGGTTAGCCGGCGACCGGACTCACAGTGGTGTATAGAACACGTAGCACGCTTTCATACGCACCGGCCGGGCGGTCAGTCGCCCAGTACAACCGCGATGAGTGCACGCGCACGACGTTTTGTTTAGGTACACATACTAATTACGTTAACTGGTACTAATTTATAGCTTATGGAAAAAAATGGTAAATAATGGAAATAGATATTGAACTGTTAATAACTTTAGTGGAGGAAAGGCCAGTTTTATGGACAGTATAAAAATGAAACTAAAAATGTTTGAAATGAGGTCTGCGCATTATTAAAAAATGATTTGAAGAAATAGACGACGGTGAAAAAATGCATTTGGTCAGTACTTCAGATTGAATTATGTAAGCGTAGTTTCAGTACGCGACTGTACCAAAGTCGACTGTGAACGCTACTGGAAACAAAACCGGACCGTGTGAAAGCTGAAGGTCCGGGGACCGATACCAAACAGTCTGCACCGACTACCCGACAACCGGTACTTGTGCAACGGTACAACACAACACAACCCTTACACTGTAAGGCTTGTGTTTGTGTAGTGCCGTTGCACTGTAAGGGTTGTGTGGCGTATTACTATATGACCCGTTATGTCAACGTCGTCGGTGCTCGAGTTGTCATTTGTGGAGTGTGTCGCCCCTGTGACTATAGTCATACAGATAATAATATACTACTATAGTGTATTTACTATAATAATGTGTGCTCTCAAGTTGTTGCCAAGATGGTTATTTGTTCGCCAAATATCTCTGCCGGTTTGGAATATTCAGTTAACAAAACTGGCATTATTTAGTCGACGGATTTGGTATTTTTTTGTGCCTTGCATTCTTTCGCCAAAAAAAAAAATATACAGCCGAACGTTTAACCGCCTCCTTTTTTTGGAAGTCGGTTAATGACACGTCGCGCCGTGGTATCTTTATTGGAAGGTACAAGTTTTTACATTAGTCGGTTTACGTGAACTATGTCCAGGTGGAGCGCTTCCGGTGCCACAATGGCCAGTGGCTATCGGTGGTGGAGACGCTGGGCGCGGAGGGCGGCGGCGCGGGCTGCGGGGCGGGCGGCGCGGACGAGCTGCCGCCCTACCTCAGCGCCGACTACCTTACCACGCACCGGCTCACCACCTCCGGTAAGAGACTACACAATCGAATTGAACTATGGTTACGGTCGAAACATTTTTAAAGCCAGGATATATTCGTAAAGTATGTTTTACAGATTCTCAGTCGTCTCTTAATGAAGATTCCGATAGCTTTTTGGGAGAAGTAGATACAAATACGACACACAACAGGTATGTTTTAACAGCAGTTTTTTATTATTCCACAATTTTATTATTATTTCACAATTTCCAAAATAAGTATGTAACCATTTATTTTGTTTAAAAAAAAAGTATCTTTTGACGCTATGTTGACCAGTTTTGTAACAGGAATGTTTTCGTTTCAGAAATATTCAAGATGGACTTTCAGAAGACCTAATGGGACTATCTCTTAAATCGATTGATAATAATGGACAAGTTGTCAAGGATATAAATGTTTTTGCATAAATAATACAATTGAAAGAAAATTGTAGTAAATTATAATGCTTTTAACACACTGCTTCTAATCAAAATATATGTAGACATGGCTGGGATAAGGTTTAACGGTGCAAAAATTCTAGTCTTTTTTTTTTGCATATAATTTCCGGAACTTTTCCCTAGCCTAAAATTTGATTTTGTGCCATTTTGGATGCTTGTGTTAGTAGCAATTTAGGTATTTGTCTTTTTCATTGGAATTGGCCGAAAAGAAAATTATAGCTAAACATTTTACCTTCACGATATTAAGGAAGGAGTAACCGATGTATAAATTTTCATTTTGTGTCATTGGATATGACATATCAGCTAACAGGAAACTGAGCTACTTCATTTTATATTGTCTAACTAGTCTTCTTATTCCTTTTTTTTCGCATATTTTTACTAATAGTAAACTTACTTTGAAAGAATATCACTGAAAATCTTTACACAGTATAAAATGAAGTGGCTCAGTTTCCTGTTCGATTAGATCTTTTAACTAAGCAGCGGATTTCAATGCAGTTTTCGGCAATGGATAGAGTGATTCAAGAGGAAGCTTTATATTATTATGTATAAAACATTGCACCAGTGCGAAGATGGTGTGGGTCGCTAGTATAAAACAATAAAAAATAAAATTCCAATTTCTGTCAAAACCCCACTCCTGAGGTGAATAATAATAATAGCTTTTATTTTGACAACACAATATACAGAAATACAAAACAAGCTACACTTAGTGCTGCAGATACAATTCATGTAATACATATTTAACAAATTTGTTATCTGAGTTAAGAAAATCTGCTTCTTTGTGGAATGATATGCAATTGAAGAAGTAAATACATTTTATATATTGTGTTTAAAACAGTAAACCACCAAGAAAAGAAAACAAAATAATAAGATCATAAATTACAAACCAAAGAACATGTAATTTTTTTCATTAGAGAACAAGAAAAGTGAAATACAAGTTTTTATTTGGATGCTTAAAGAAGTATGACACCAAGCAAAACAGCTGTCGTTTATCGATTTGAGTCAAAATTAGAACTTTAGTACAGGAACTTGGAGCTGTTCCACAAACTCACTGTTCTACCTGATCAATAACCTCCAGCTTAAAATACTCTACTAGATTTAAGGTTAGTAAAATTCTATAAAAACAAAAAAAAAAACAGAAACAGGTACTGGATGTAAACTGAAACAGAAAGTTTAAGGCTATATTTATTTATCATGTAGATACCAAAAAGGTTATTAGTGTGTATTATTAATATGTAAAGTGACTGTATAACCATAGTGAGTTGTATGAGTTTGTAGGCAGTGTGCTAACTGGACTACTCCCAAAATCTTTTGTTTTCCAATTATGTAATAATTATGCACCAAATAATTCAAATATGGCAAGAATATATGGGTAAACAAGTTTGTACCTATTCATGACAGATTGAGTAAGAAGCAAAAGATTTTGTTACTTAGGTACTTTCATCTTATAAAAATTAATATATAATTAGAACTTACAGAGAGTGCAGGTTTCATTGGCATCTAAACTAGGCTGAGCCTCTATCTTAGATACCAGTTCCTCCCTCAATAAATAGTTCCCGGTTGCACAATACACAATACGTAATTGTCAGCGTGGCTAGAGCATTAACTGAGATAGGTTTGAAATCTGTTGGTGGGTGTGGCTGCCCACACGGTTTTTTGCATGGTCCTTTACGATTATAATGGTGTTACAAGACATCTTTCACAACGTATATCGTTTCTAGTATTCCGTACCTCAAAAAGAGAAAATGAAACCCTTATAAGATCACTTTGTTGTTCGTCCTTCCTTTCGTCCATATGTCTGTCTGTCAATACCCTTTATTTCGGAAACGGGTGGAGATATCGAGTTGAAATTAAAAATGTATACTCAGGTATATGGTGCCTAGGAGCTGTGAAAAAATGAAACTTCCAAGTTAACGTAAAAAAGAGATAATTCTTTTTTTGACACAAAAAAACGCAAATTTCGACACTCAAGGGAATCAAAATTCATAGGGAATTTCCGTCATATTTCCGTTAACCTAGATTGACTAACCTATGAAATTAAGCAAATAGCATCGTTTTTTTTTTATTTAAAACGAAAAATGTCAAGAACTTAAAGGTAAGATTAAAGACTTAAAAGTCATCCTAGCTCCATCTATTACCAAAATGTGTGTAGCAATCGGAATTTTTTTAACTAGGATATTCTTGGTGAAGTTGTAGTGTATTGTACTTGTAAGGTAAGTTATTTTACCTCTAACAGGACCTTTATGCCGACGACATAAAGGTTATATTTATTTATAGTCTGTATAGTGATAAAAACACATACTGAATTGAAACCATTAGATTTCGATTTCTTTTTTAGGATTCCGTGGTTCACGTTTCGGAATTTTTATGGTTCCGTAATGTCCGACAATCCGCCTTCGGCCTAGGCAGTTCCTTATACTACCGGAATCTCTCCGGTCGGAGAAAATTCACATATTTTTCGAACACGCCTACACGCGTCCGGGTTGAGGTGCGCGTAATTTATTTAGAGCTGGGTACTGAGCCCTTTGCTCACGTTCAACAGTGTTACCAACTCTTAAAAATATTTTTCCACAAACTTATGTTTGACTCACAAAAAGATCCAAAATCGCTACAATTACTTAAAAATCCGCCTACATTCTTTTTATGATTAAGAATAATATAATTTGTGAAAAAAATCTATTATTAATGATAAACAAATAATTAAAAATAATATAGCGATATTATATGCAACAATTTAAAAGCACAGGTTTTTAGGATTCTAAGGGTACAGATTACAAAATCAAAATCAAATTTTTTTTATTCAAAATTGGTATTTTTAAATACTCTTTTTGAACGTCGTTACTACGTGATGCCTACCACCGGTTCGGGAACTAACCCAGCGAGAAGAGCCGGCAAGAAACTCGTCTGGGGCCATCTTTTACCAAAGAGATGGAAAATTATTCTTTTAAAATCAAAATTATTACAATGTTTACTTATGTCTATGTAACAAATAATAAGATAAGATAAGGAGCCACCTTATTCCCAAGGTGTGCCGTCTTGAATGAAGTTATTAATTTTATAATACGTTTTGGCACACAAACGTTTTAAACTTATTAATGGGAAGGTTTTGAACCTTTTCTGAGATTATATTGTATAAGCGTATACATTAGCCTTTAAAGGATTAGTAAATCCTTTAAAGGCTAATGTATACGCTTAGACTTTCAGACTAAGCAAAGTTAGTAAACTTTGCTTAGTCTGAACACTGGCATATCTAACTTGTTCTTATTTCTAGTGTTTACACAATGATTATCACATTTCTTTTTGAAGTTGTTCAGATTCTTTCTTACATATAACACATTTTCCAAAATGTATTGAGATGCGACGGTCAGAATTTTTATTTCTTTAAACTTTTCCCTTAGAGATTCAAAAGTCGACATCTTATAAATAGAACGTATAGCACGTTTCTGCAGCACAAATATGCGTACGACATACGCATATACAATATGCGTGCGTATATGCCGTACGACATTATGCTATGAAAATAGCTAAAGTAAACTAATCGCGCGGTCTCTATGTCGGTAATTTCTCTAATTTTTTTAACAGCGTATGCTGCAGAACTCAGCTTATCTGCCAATTTAGCAATATGTGGTCCCCACTGTAACTTACTATCTAATGTTATACCTAGAAAAACAGTGGTGTCTACTAATTTCATTTTCTCATTATTTAATAGTATATTGGTTTGTGCCTGCGTAACATTTGGCAAGCTGAACTTTAAACATTTTGTTTTATTAGAATTCAACAGTAAATTATTAGCATTAAACCAATGTACTATTTTTGAGAGAGCACTATTTACCTCGTCATTGTTAGATTGTCGTCGCTTCACATTAAAAATTAGTGAAGTATCATCAGCAAAAAGTACTATCTCATGCTTATCATTAACTAGATAAGGAAGATCATTTATATAGATGAGAAATAGAAAAGGGCCCAAAATAGACCCCTGTGGTACTCCCAGTTTAATTTTAGTACCATTAGACCTTTTGGAATTAACTTCTACAGTCTGTGTTCTATTTATTAGATAAGAGCTTAGAAGCTTTAGAGCCGTGCCCTTTACACCATAATGGTATAATTTCCTGAACAGCGTATCATGCTCCACACAGTCAAATGCTTTGGATAAATCACAGAATATACCAAGTGCATCCTGTGACCTCTCCCAAGCTCCAAATATACTGCACAGAAGACTAATGCCTGCATCTGTTGGACCGACCTTTAGTTTTTAAAACCAAACTGATTACTATGTAACAAATTATTCGAGTTGAAGTGAAAAATTAATTGATTTAGAATAATTTTCTCAAACATTTTACTTAAAGTCGGTAATATGGATATTGGTATATAGTTAGCTGGGTCTGCTTTATTCCCAGCTTTAAAGAGAGGCATCACCTTGCTGTGCTTCATCAAGTCAGGGAACACGCCACTTTTAATACAAATATTAAAAACTAATGCTATGTGAGGGGCAATGATGTCAATTACTGGGTTTATAACTTTTGTGGACATACCCCAGAGATCAGTTGTACTTTTAATATTAAGTAATTTAAATGCCTTGATAATGTCTCTAGAGTCTATTTCTTTGAAAATAAAATTTACATCACATTCCCTCACATTATCTCTAAGTAATTTTTCGGCAACTGTAGGTGATGAATTTAAGTTTTTTGTAGTTGAGATCGGAATGTCTGCAAAAAACTTCTCAAATACTGTCGCAACTTCAATGTCAGAACTAACTTTTTTATCATTAATATAAAGTTCAAATTTAGAGTTGCGACTGGCGACTCTTCCAGTCTCATCTGCAATTATTTTCCAGGTGGTTTTCACTTTGTTTTTAGAGTTCTTAATTTTTTCTTTGATGTGAAGAACCTTCGCTGCTTGACATACCTTCTTGAAAATCTTCGAGTATTTCTTGACATATAGTTTAAAAGCTTCACTCCTGTTCATTGACTTCTCGTTATACAAGTCATACAATCTTTGTCTACTAATAATAATACCTGCAGTTGCTCAGTTACTAAAATTATTTCTTTTATTATTAAATCTGACCGATTTAGAAGTAAATACAGAGTCAAATTGGTTTTTTACTACTTTAAATAAATTATTAAAAGTTTCATTTGGATTAATTGACTCATTCAAACATTGAAAACTTGAAAGTAATTTACTTCTAAATTTCTCAATACGTTTTGTGTTTACAGGAATAAACTCAATATTTTCTATCGGATTATTATCACATTTAAGATCAAATAATGCTAGCTGTCCACAGTGATCAGAGTTAAGTACATTAATTATTTCTTTCCTAAAAGTAGTGACATTTGTGAAAATATTACCTATACAAGTAGCTGTTGTTTCACATATTCTTGTTGGTTCGTAAAATAAATTAATTAGATTATACGATTTGAACAAAGATGTGAATCTAACAGTGGTGGAGTTAGAGTCTAATAAATTAATATTAAAATCACCACATACAATAATCTTCTTATTAGAGACACATACTTTCGTCAGCACTTGATCCATTATTTTTTCAAAAGAATCGTATAAGCTTGATGGAGGCCTGTATACGCATACAATAATAAGGTGGCTTAACTCAATACAAGCCAACTCAATAATTCGGTCACTAGACAGTTTTACAATATGTTTACGTTCTTTACATTTCAATTTTTTATTAATCAAAATGAAGGAGCCACCCCTAATGACATTTTCTCGACAGAAAGAGCTCCCTACTTGGTGATCACAATAGTTAAATATTAATTCATGATTTTTTAACCAAAACAAAAAATTAATTCATTTTGAAATTTAAAAATGGTGATATATATATATATATATATATATATATATATATATATATATATATATATATATATATATATATATATATATATATATATATATTCAAAATGAATAAATTTTTTGTAATCTGTACCCTCAGAATCCTAAAAACCTGCAAAGAACCGAAACGACGTTATATGAAAATAAGTCGCGAAAAATTCCAAATAACTATTTTAATTTATTTAGAATAAAACTATCATCTAAAAAATCAGTAAATCTATCTTTCTTTAAGTCCGTCCTCAATGAAGTTTCCCGAAAGACATTTATTTTATTTCCCGAAATTTATTCATTTTGAAATTTAAAAATGGTGAAATATATATATATATATTCAAAATGAATAAAATTTTTTTAATCTGTACCCTCAGAATCCTAAAAACCTGTAAAGAACCGAAACGACGTTATATGAAAATAAGTCGCGAAAAATTCCAAATAACTATTTTAATTTATTTAGAATAAAACTATCATCTAAAAAATCAGTAAATATCTTTCTTTAAGTCCGTCCTCAATGAAGTTTCCCGAAAGACATTAATTATGTAGTTGTACTGTAAACTTAGATCATAAGATCTTTGTGTAAACATCAAATTCTTCAAACGAAATGCGTCTTGTTCTATGGTAGTACGACGCCTTAAAAATTAAATTAAAAAAATATATATATCGTGTACAGCTGTCAAATCAGACATTTGACACTGCGATTTTCAGCTCTCATCCACATTATCACAGAGTAGAATATAGGTGTAAAAGTATCGTAAAAAAGGTACATAAGTCGTAAGTAAAAAACTTGGACGACGAATTTCAATATTACGCTTCACATAATAAACAAACATCGCTCTATGTAACGTACGTTTTTAAATTCACCGAATAAGCTCGCGCATGCATAAAACATACGATCAGCAAATGATTCAACACACGCACCAACGCGACGCTACTTATTGAAAACAGTGTAGGTAGTATCTTCAGTAGTACTACTTATCATCTATGGGTAGTATCTATACACACACTACGAAAAATACGAATAACGAAATGTATTCGTGTGTAACGTTTCGTTACTCGGTACTAGATGGCGCACCCGTTGATCAGTACTGAATACATCCGATTTGCTAGTCTATTTATTCAGTTCTAGTCAGTATAACAATTCTTAACATTTACAAGAAATTATCTCAATCTGAATTTACGTTTAGTCCTGCAAAACTTACGTCGTGTGACATTTCGTGTGACATATAAGTTTTGCAGGACGAAACGTAAATTCGGATTGAGATAATTTCTTGTAAATGTTAAGAATTGTTATACTGACTAGAACTGAATAAATAGACTTACTAACTAACTAACTTAACTAGTAAATGTTAAGAATTGTTAAACATTCCAACGGAATATCATTGTAATGGCATAAAGCTACGTAAAATTTATAAATGGCATTTTTAGGCCATATCATGGTGAGCCACTACAATGTTATGTCGTGAGATTAACTGTCAGTGTCATAGGGATCAAGGTTCGCCGCACCGTAGATGCTATGTACTACTACCTACTGAAATTATGTACTATTTATCATCTATGGTAGAGTACGGATATATTATTTTTACTGAAATCTGCGTGATTCATGAATGATGATTCTTTCTATAGTTTTATTTTTTCAGTACATATTTAATTGGATAAAAAACTATATTTTGTTGATAGACGCCAATAAATGTGTTAGGATATAAATAAACTAAGCATACATAATATCATATTTTTAAAATAATTCATTTTAAACAAGTATCCAGAGAGATACGATAATTTTGATAAAACTAGTTTGAAAGTTGGTATTTGGTAATACATAAAGCTAAAGCTAAAGCTGTGGTGCAGGTATATTAACAACTGTTCCCCTTCACTTTCTACACATATATACGCATTCGATAGTTTCGATAACATTTACATAGATCAGAATAAGATTAAGTTGAATCACATAAATGTCCTCCATTAATAAAGATCTAAAGTCCATTTCTAAAGACGTGAACGTAAGTTTATAAAAAAATCAAAATATATTTGCTTTATGTTCTGGCTTTTAAGAGTATAAATTTAAGAGTATAAATGTCCTCTGCCATATGGTAGTTTTTGTTACTATCCTATGTTCATTTGTTAATAAAAAATTCACATTATTTTACAGGATATTGAAATGATGAAGGGACTGAAAATAGTAAGCCGTTTTTTTCTTCTTTTTTATTAGCAGTGTTAACTGCTAATTAAGTATTTATTTTGCAGCTATAGCAGTAATTTTTTATTTTGCAGCTGAGCTCAAAACCTTTATCACTGAAACCTTATGCTAGTTCATTACAAGTATTCAGCAATTATACATCTACTAAAGCAGAACACAATGAACAAATTTTACCGAGGTTACCAGTACCCAAACTTCAGGATACAATAAACAAATATTTAAGAACAGTTTGCCCTTTCTTAAGTGATAATGAATTTGCTACTACAGCTAAAATTGCTAAGGAGTTTGAAAATGGTGTTGGACAACAATTACAGGTTTATATTTTTATTTATTGAAAATATTTTTTTATACCTAGTTCAAAATTTCAATCATAAATTAAACCTTTTATGGTTAAACCATTTCTTACTCGGAAGGAAAAATATGGAATAATAAAACTGACTTGAGAATTAATATAGTCCAAGTAGGTATAATATAAAATATTATTAACATATCTATGCTTTAAAAAATTGCCATTGTAATTTACATGCAGTAGAAATTGCATACACTTACTTGGTGCTTATGTTCACAAGTCACTATTCTGTATTTGAAGGATCTACTTTTAAAAAGAGCTGAAAAACATAAAAATTGGCTTGAAGACTGGTGGTTAAATACAGCTTATCTTGAATATCGTGATCCAGTAGTTGTATTCTCGAGTCCTGGCCTGGTATTTCCTTTCCGAAAGTTCAACAATCAGCAGGAACAATTGAGATATGCAGCAAAAACTTTACTTGCAGCTGTTGATTATAATTCACTCATTGACAAGTAAGTCTCTTTTTATTAGTTACCTTTATTGTAATCACTTTGTTACAAATAAGTAATTTAACATAACAATATTTAGATATAAATGGTTTTGAATATGTATTAGAGTAGAATATAGTTTTCAATGTTCCCGTAGTAAGCATTGTATTTCTGAACAAAAACTAAATCCCTCTTCCATGCCTATTTATTATATTAGATTTATTGTGTATCAGAATATAAATAAAAAAAATGGCTTAGCTTAAAGTGTAATGAAGCCAAATCAATGTTTCTCCTTAGTCAATAAAGTAGTTGTAGCATGCGTGAGCAGGAACCTTAGCGATTTCTTCAGAAACTTATTCAGGGTGCTTAGGGAGAAAACATACTATAGAGTCTAGGAGGCAAGCCGGGGGGAGGAGGGGGGGGAGATAATATCTCAAAAATGGTACATTGTATCAAAAAATGATCTACAATGAAACAAAAGCCTATAAAATTATTTATTTAAACTAATAGCCGGGCACCGTTAATCAAATAGTTAACTTCGTTAATCGTTAAAGCGTTACATTTCGGAAGAATTAACGCAAGTTAACATTAATTGTTAATCCGTTAATATGTGTAAAATTGCATCTTTATATTGTTGCGTTAGTGATCTTATAAAACCTGTTGGTTTAGGTTCTTATTCATTCTTCAATTATCAACACGCAAATGATCACTGACAGTAATTTATAATAACAACAAACAAACAAAACACTCGTCACTCTAAGCACCGGCGCTGAGTAATGAAATGATCAAACGAAACAAATCTCTTCGCAGTTTTCTTTCTCACTCGCACGCGCCGCCAAAATATATCTAGTTTTGTTTTTGTTTCACTCGCTGCCACGCGCCGCCCGGCAATTGTCGGTGCCGTGCGGTAACTATTAGGCATTGGATTAACGATTAACGGACTTCTGCATATTAACGGAAGTTAACGTGTCCGTTAACATTTTTAAAAGTTAACTTAAAAGTTAATCCGTTAATCAAAATGTTAACTTCGTTAATTAACGATTAACGGATTAACGAGTTAATGCCCAGCTATGTTTAAACTATGATTCTATAGAATTTTTCCATGTTCCAACTACACGCTCAAGAAGTGTAGAAATCAAAGCGATTCAGAGTGAGTGTCCATTGAGTAGGTACGTCGCATAAAAAGCATTTTTATAGCAATTAATATTAATTTAAAAAAATTGAAATAAATATGGTGTATCTTATTATAATAGATCTTTACCTATGAAATTGCCGTTCTGCAGTACTGGCTATTTCAAATCAAAATAATTTTTGTTTGGCTAAGAATTCTAATTTCAAATTAATTTTATTTTAAAAACATGGAATTCTTTTTCCAAAAGTAGTCATTTGTTTATTGATTAGTGTTACATTTTCATCGTATTTCAATCTTTTTCGTCATCATGGATACGTTAAAAATTCGAGTACTTATGGAATATGAGAACCGTCGTGGCAGCAACGCGGCACAAGCGGCACGCAACGTCAACGACGTTTACGGAGCTAACACTACAAACCAACGCACCACCTGTTATTGGCTTGCTCGCTTCCGTTCTGGAAATTTCGACCTAAAAAATTAACCTCGCGGTCGTCCGAAGACTGTGGTCGACAATGACGAATTAAAGGCGATTGTGGAAGCTGATGATACACAATCTACGGCTGAATTAGCAGCAGCTTTTGACGTTAGCGTCAAAACAATATTGGTCCATTTGCGTCAAATTGGCAAGGTAATAAAGCTTGACAAATGGGTGCCCCACGAACTCAATGATCGCCAGCGCGAAGTACGCGTCGAGACGTGCCTTGCACTGCTCAACAGACACACAAATGAAGGAATTTTGAACCACATTGTTACCTGCGATGAATAATGGATTCTGTTTGATAACCGCAAGCGCAATCATCAATTCAATCATCAATCGCAAGGGCATCAATAAACTGCCAATGCGTTGTCAAAGATGCATTGAGTGCATGGGTGATTACTTCGTTTAATACAAATAAAAAATACATGAAAAAAAATCCTTTAAATTTTTTTATACAAAACGGCAATGTCATAGGTAAAGACCTAATATTTACAAAATTTATAATATTTTCATAAAATTTATCATAAACATATTTCTTATTCAAAATATTAATAATATGTACAAAATAAAATAAAATCCAGAATATTTATTACTTAATTAACAACTATTACGTAATTTATAATAATATTTTTTCATTTTAACGTCAACATGGCCGAATTTCAATAGAACTTTTCGAATTTTAAATATTTTTATTTCTATAACTACGGATCCTTTAATTTTGAAAAGTTGCGGAATTAATTCGTAATTAGAAGACCTTTCAGCCGTAAAATTACCATAAACATACTAATAGGATAAATGTGGGGCACGATTCTAGATTTTAGCCCATTTCATTAAAAAAAACACTTCTAGGTTTACAATAAATACGAAAATTCTAGAACATTTACGTCATTCAAAATCGTCTAACTCATTGTAAAATTAACTTAAATTTCAATTTCCAACGGGAATCAATTATCTAAACTCTAAAGTGTTGAGTATTTACCATATTATTGCTTTAAAAATATGTTTTTAAACGACGTAGCTACTGACTCTACATAACTCTCTGAATAAATTTGTTTTCTGCATTTCTGGAGCGTGGTTATTCTGGTTCAGATTTATAGAATTATGTCAAACAGAAAGTTTTCTGCACCTTGGCCTGAACTGAAGCATACTGAACGACCTTCCAACGTGTGGATGCCATCACAAACTGTTGGCCAACACCTTGGCCCCAATATCCGCCACAATTGTCGCCAATGTCAAGGAGGGATCCGCACGTTAGAAGATCGTTCAGTATGATTCAGTTCAGGCCAACGTGCGGATGGATGTTGATACACTAACGGCTACTGCGGTCTGTTTATTTACATCATACCACAACTTTTTTTATCGATTTATTTAAAGGCCCTTGACAAAATTGGACATTACACTACACTACATTACAATTTTTTTTAAAGTTCTTTAACTCTAAAAATTAACCATCCATTGGTCCTAGAGATCTGTTGCCGTAGAAAATTGAGTCTGCAAAGCTATTAATTTTTTTTGGCTGCTGTTTGAGTTTTGGAAAATGAATGGTCTTCTATGTAAGTATTTTTATTTCTACGATTTCAGTGATCAAATTCCGGTGGAAATGATGGGTAAAAGTCCATTGGATATGTCTCAATATAAAAAAATATTTGGAACATGCCGCATACCATGGGAAAAACGGGACAAATTATCTTTCAATGATAGTAAATATACTACTGTTATACATAATAATCACGTATGTCTTAGTGCTTTATTTTTATTACAATGCTTATTATTATCAATTAAGTTGATAATCCAGAGGAGGATGGGGGAAAATATATAAACTAATATAAGGTACCAACTCAATACCAACCAGCCATAAACTATTATGTCAATGGAAATCATATTTAATATAATATTACGTTATTTGCTACGAATAACAATACTATAAAAGCGTAACTGACTCAAAAAATGGTTCCATGAGTAAGTAACCGCGGCGGGCGGGGTTAAGCATTGGAACCGCGCGGGCTATTTAGTCGGGTGCCACACTCGAGTCGTGCGTTTGCGTCGCGGGTACATTGCATGACATATTATTGTGTTTTTAAGGTTTATTCGCTATTGTTTATCGCAAAAATGCCATCGTGTGTTGTGAAGTGGTGCGGAAGCCATTCAGATATGCGTAAGACTGGATTAACCTAGTCATACTACGAGTCATACTAGTACATACTAGTCATACTAATACATACTAGTACAAGTAAGTAAATTAGTCTACATTCTGCTCATATTGTGTTGCCTGTATTATTCCCCGGCACAATTGTACATTTAGGTTGGATGGAAAACATCTCTGCGTAGAATTAAGCTGACCTCTGTGCATGTATTTTAGGTTATCTGGTAGTAAAAGCGCAATAAATAATAAATTAACATTTTTAAAACTTTCACTCTGGAAAGTGTTATAGTATTTATAGGCAGCGTTAATTTTCACTAGGAATTTAATACTGGCTGATATTCATATAGCAATAACTGTTTGTTACAAATACATAAGAGATCTCAGTCAGTCTGATTACTGGTAGTGGTGTGGAGCCGAAAGTAACAGCATGTAAAAGTTATTAAAAATAATTGCGCTACAAGTAAGTAATTTTATACCGTATCAAAATTTTCACGGTGATTCCTGACGTTATTTTAAACTAAAAAATAACCGTCAGCTGTATTTTAGATATATTTACAAAGTAATTTTATTCCATATGAAATCATAAAATTCCCAGAAAAAATGAAAGCTACCTATTACTATTATGCTACATGCAAGTAACGTAAGGTCAGACGGGGAAGAACACGGGACCAGGCGGTCTATTGACGGGCGCGGACAATCGCAATGCAAGCATGCACTGGGGATTGTGAGTGTTTCGTTGTCATTGCTATTTGTTTTTGTGCGTAAATGAAACCAGAATCAGAGCATTAAATATATGAGCGTTACGCTTCTATAGCGTTGTTATTCGTAGGTTTTTTGCCTTATTTTTACCTATGCATTTCTGGATTTCTATCTGAACTATTTTCTTCTTTCAGCATTTTTAGAGCCCTTTTTTACGTAGTCGGGTTATAGTTTTTTTAACAAAATATTGTTTGGGCTGGTACCGACTTCAAAATTATGAAGATTGAGTACCTAGAGAAATAGTTTTTAAAAAATCCGAATTTAAAAGGGCAATTATTTAGAAAATGAGAATCAATTCATACTTTTTTGTGCATTTTTACTTTTTCTTGCCTAGTATTTCTCGGTTATGAAAACACCGACTTTATTTTTTTTGTGTTCTTTTTATGACACCGAATTGAGTGTTGTTTTGACTCAAGATTATAATGGTTAACCCAAGTTTCGTTTCCAGAAACAATCCAACCGAAATATAACCGAAATATTATTTTCAGGAAAAATAAACTAGTTGACCATCGAATCGATACGAATATTTTAAAATATATTTGAAAAAAATGTAGAATAGCTCTCTAACATCCTCATTCCAGGAATATAAAAAACGTGCTCAACTACTTTTTATTAGGGTATCATTTTTGAAAAGAATTCTAGAATTATAAAATGTTTGCCAGTAATAACCATATTTTCTTTTAGATCTTCCACCTAGACCTTTGGGGTGATGATGGAGTTCAACTCAATGAAGATCAAATTGTAGAAAATTTAGGAAAAATTATAAGACTTTCTCCCGATCGGGCCACTAGTGCTGTTGGTGTTTTAACATCGGAAAATAGGGACACTTGGGCTAAGGCGTATCAACTGCTTAGTAAAGGTAAATACAAAAACACATAGTAGGGCACTGGGAGGCATGATCAACCTGCGGCCTGACTCCTGAGGTAATTTAAATCGAATCATTAACATTTACAAACATGAATTATCGAAAAAACCTGATACTCGCGGACAAACGGTAACCGACCCGTGTCTATAACGGTAAGACCGATATTCACCTGTCGCACGAGCGTTTATGACAATATTTTGTATATATAACAATATTAATGTTTGAGAAACATTGATTTTTGGGTTTTTGTGGACGAATGACGACGAGTGGATTTTTATAGATGTGCGGCCCGTCAGGGTTTTGCTAAACTAAAAATGGTAAGGGGAAAATTGGTAAAGTGGAGTCATTATAATAGGTAACATTTGACAATTCATCAAAATTCAACAACGTAACCTTGTAACGGCGGGCATAAAATAATATATTTTTTCGTTTTTTATGTTAGAACTGCACAATTGCTTAACTTTTTTTAATTACGATTACGTATTTATTGTAATAATGACCGATACGAGTAATTTTACGATTTGCTTTCACTAATAAACCATTCTAAACATAATAAACAATTTCTGATCTAAAGAATTGAACGTCGTTACAATGTTGCGTCAGTTAATCCTTTTTCTTTTTAAACACTAGAGATGTTACTCTAAAAATCGAAAGCTGAGAAGTAGAATAGAATGCAATGATTACTCGTGAAGAAATATCACCATAAATTAATAACCACGTTGCAAGCAGGTCACCTCACTATTTTTCATAAGACATTTTATATGCAAACCTTCACATAAAAAGTATCGATTTGACAAGTAACCGTCATTAACTAACAAATTAAAACAAATTAAAAAAAATGTATCACGCTGTATTTGTAAACAGAACTCCTATGCTGAAGCAAAAATAAAACAAAATTTGTCTCCTTCATACTCAAAAGCTTTTACGGGCACGAGAATGTGACAGAGTTTTTCACGATGTACTTATCACGGCGCGCGCTCGGGGCCGGCTTAACCAAGCCCGTTTCATCCTCGGTGGCTGTTGCATAATGTCCACAGTATTATAAAGTAGAAATGTCACTGTCATATTGACAGGTGTCACAGGTACAGCCTATCTAAACAAGAAGAATAAGAATTACAGTACACTATATATAGCTAAAAGGCTATCTAAAGTGTAGATGTATCTGTGTAGCATCTCTCATAAGCATCAATAAAGGAGAATAAAAGAATTGTTTCTTTATTATTATTATCACCACTCAAGCGTAAGAAGGATAATATGTAAAAATCAAGACGTAGCTCTCTACAGTGGCAACCTATCGAAGTAATATTTATTCTTTTTAATGTGCTAGGGTGTAATAAAGGTTTATAGTTGATAGTATAACCTGACTCTAGAATACTCTAGATTAACTCCTTAAATTATTGGGGAGACACCCGAAAATATAAAATTGTTAGGACGAAGTTGCTTGAGTTAAGTTATTTGTCAATCACTTATTTTTTTTTTTCAAACAAGGCCCCTACCGAATCATCGAATCGTCCGGATTATAGTATACCTACAATATTTTATCAACCTAACTTTTTACTTTGTTAGAAAATTCGGAATGTGGTTCGTTCGAATCCCGGTCAGATAAATATTTTTGCGATTCTTTTTACTTTGTTATTTATCAGATCTCCGAGCAAACCCCAGGTACAAAATACTACTACTGACAACTTCATTTAAATAACGATCGTCTCTTTAGGAAAAGAAGAAAAGAGCTATCATGAGCTTCATAAGCTTTACGCGGTTCGTCTCGGAAATGCTAGCGAATCGACCGTATCGAGATAAATTTTTTATATTGTATAACGTATAATAGGTATGCTCCTAATAAAACAGTTTATATTTTTTAAGTAACACAATATTGTTTATATTTATTCCCACGGATAAGATAAACCTCATTTATCTTATCCGTGTTTATTCCCAATTAAGTAAGTTTTTACACGGTTTTAATTAAAAATGTTGACTCATTGCTATTATTTTACGACTTTTATGATTAAGTGGTAGAGCGTTTCGGTATTTCAACAAAAGGAACAAAACAGTTTTCTGTAGGTATTCCTGGGTTATGGATGTGTATAATACTTAGAGTATTGAATGTAGGTATATAATAAGAGTATTAAATGTATAAAATCTTATAAATATCTAAAGATATAGTATAAAAGTATTAAAAGGATTGTACATTTCCGTTGTCTAGTACCCGTAACACAATTTTCTCGAGAACTTAGCACAAGGCCAGATTGACGTTGTGTCAAACCGTCCATAGATTTATTTGATGATTTATTATTACTATTTACTTCGAAGGCAAAATTAGAATTTATAGCAATCTTAACTACACCTATGCATTTATAGCCATGATTGCGGAAGTTAGCCGAAGTGTACAAACAGACAAATGAACGAATAGAAGGACGGACGGAGCAAAACTGTAAGGGTTATTTGTAGTACTACGGAACACCAAGCATGTAGAAGCGGATTGACCGTCGGAGCCATTGTGATCGTGATGAATTTTTTTCATTTCAAAAGTACTTAACCACTTAAGAATTTTGCATATACCTATTACCGTTAAAAGGCACGGGCCTCAAGGCCAAAGACCTTAGGGTTAATCCGGCCACGCACACGTAACTATCTATGTCTAGACGTGCCAAGAAAAGTAAATTTATCTTTACTATTTTATTACTACTTGTAATTATTCTTAATTTCAGATGCGACGAACACGGCCAGCCTGCGTGATATCGAGCGCAGCCTGTTCGTGCTGTGCCTAGACGGCGCGTGCGGCGTGTGGGCGCGGGACGAGGACGCGCGCCGCTCGCTCGCCGCAGCGCACACCATACACGGCAACGGCCCCGAACACAACGGCGCCAACCGCTGGTTCGACAAGACTGTGCAGGTCAATCTCCCAGTCATACTACATATATATCTATGGCGAAAGCTACAAGCTTGATATCTATTACGGTATTTAGATCGCGATTAAGAATCACGAGATTTTTCATATTCAGATCACGAGAGAGAAATATTGAAAGAAAAACATCAAGCGATCAATATCGTGCGTGTAGTTTTCGCCTATTATGATACTTCCATCCCACGTCTGGTTCTAAATATCTAAAGAACTAAGCGTTTCAGGTACCTTTTTTTTTCAGGTTTCACATCTATGACGTGATCACTGGCTTAACGCGCCGTGGCCTGTGACCAATGATATTATAAATCAACTGTGACATACACGTAGACGCAAGCGTTATATTGTTGATAATATTTATGTATTTAAATAATCTGTGCGTGTGTTTGATGATGATTTTGTATGTTTTTTTTTTTTTTTTTTTTTTTTTTTCAACTTTTGATACAGCTTTATGTGTACCATAAACCTACGAAGGTTTGAGCGGTACAGCAAAAATTCACCGCGCGCAATATACAATTATACAATTTACAATACTTTAATTATTGTCTTATAATTTATCATTAAAAAGTGTTTTATATATTAGCTTATAATTGTTATCATTTAACTTATTTTTTACATTTTGAGGGATACTATTAACGAGTTTTGGCAGCAAATATTCCACTGTTCTTTTGCCATAGAAATTCTTGCATTTTGGTATTTCAAACATTCCATCAGATACTTTTCTTGTTGTTATTTTGTGACATGTTGGGACAAAAAGATCTTTATTATGATACTGTTCAATTAAAAGTGATAAATTGAATTTGTTAAATATAGGTAACACCTTACAAATTGCAAATAAGTCTGTCACGTTATCTTTGTACTGCTGTTTTAATTTCGCTGGTACTATGGATTTTAGTAGTTTGCATTGTAGTTTAAAAATTTTGTTTATATAGGTATTAAATGTTCTCCCATAG
Source organism: Phengaris arion (assembly GCA_963565745.1). Classification (NCBI taxonomy): domain Eukaryota; kingdom Metazoa; phylum Arthropoda; class Insecta; order Lepidoptera; family Lycaenidae; genus Phengaris; species Phengaris arion. The sequence goes on along the minus strand of OY751432.1, from coordinate 32,003,569 downwards.
CTTGTGATACCATATGATATAACTGACTCTGCTAATGCTACATAAATATTTAATAAAATACGATATGGAACTTTACTTTTAATAATATTAAATTTAGCTAGTATGGCTCTCAACTAGACAAACTACAAACAAGCTACAAACAGCATCTACTTGATATGACCAGCCAAATCTATCATCTACTATCAGTCCTAGATATGTATGATGTGACACTTGTTCTATTTTCAAACATGTCGTAGTATTACAATTTGTTATAGTATGCAAGCACTTGTGGTCGTGTGCAATGATATTAAATGAAGGAAAATGTTTAGCATGGGTGGAGTGGACATGTATTATTTTTGTGTTCAAGTGGATTCGAGAATGGTTAAGATTTACAATTTGGTCTACTGGATGCTGTTTTATAAGATCTAAATAAATTACTGGGACCTATTATTTATTTAGTTAAATACGGTATTCATCGTTATCCAAAAAAGTTGCCAATCCAAAGAGTATTGTTTAAATATAGAAATTAAATACTCTTTGTTTCATCGAAATCTAATTACGAGTTCAAAAATAAAATATGTAGTCAAAATGCCTAATGTTAAATCGGTCGACCCCGAAACATCAGATTTGTACGTCGTTAATAATTGTCTACAATATTAAACTGAAAATTAATCCCTATTTAACTCATAGAATTGCATAAACAGATCTTTTACTATAAATCTTTTTTATTGTATTTGTTATTAACTTGAAATTAGAAAAGTATAAGAAAACTTAACGACCATACTAACTTTTCTAATGTAACCTTAGGTAAGTAGGTACTATCGAAAAGTTGCCGCTCGACCAGGCATAAGATGAAAGTCGCTAAACAGCGCCGTTGAATCGTGCGCACGTACACATACTCACGTGTAAATACGTGGTTCAACCACGTCTGCAGTCGGTGCGTCTTTTACCAATAGAAGGCTACGTTATTTGTGAGCGACATGGGCTATATATTAACCCGAAAATGAAAATACTTTTTCGTGGTAGTCGGATTTGCAAAGTAAGTCTGAGAAAAAATGCAATTTCACGCCGGCGAAGCCGTGGGCAAAAGCTAGTAATTAATAAAAAAATAGAATAAGAACAAAATATTGTAAAAAGTTACATACTTTTTGTAGAGCAGCGACGCCTTGTTGTGTTCATTTCAAAGACTTACTAGTTTGCAATTGAATTACAGTTTATCGTCGGGGCGGACGGCGTAACAGGCCTCACGTACGAGCACTCCCCCGCGGAAGGACAGCCCATCGCTGTTCTCACCGATTTTATAATAAATTACATGTAAGTTATACAAATAAATACTATACAGGCTAACTTGTCATGTATTTAAACTTCGAAAAAAAATTCGGTATGAAAAAACCGACTGTGGCATACCGAATTACTAAGTTGTCGAAAGAATTTTGGCACATTAAAATACCAAATCCGGCGACTTAATAATGTCAGTTTTGTTAACTGAATATTCCAAACCAGCAGACTATTACTACTACTACTACTATATTATTTTGGCGAACAAATCGAACCACGAACAAACCATTTTGGTAACAACTTGTGAGTACACATTTTATTTAATAATGGGACGTTACGTTATTTCTTTTTAATCAACTACATAAGTAGGTGAATAAGCGTAAAGTAGCGTACAAAATTCTATTTCTAGGGTTCTGTAGTTCACGTCTCGAAACCATTATGGTTTCGTCATGTCCATCCGTCCGACTTCGGCTTACCGTCCAAACGGTTAGTGCTAGAAATATGAAACTTTGCACGGATACTTGTGTGTTTTTACCACGTCGACAAAGTGCTAAAATAAAATCATCAAAAATATATATTTTTGAAGTACCTCCCATACACGTAAGATGGGGATGTTTTTTTTCGCATCTGCCACATAGGTAGTGTAAGGTATTATTAGATAGGTCTTTTAAAATATTGAGAGGTTGCCAAGATATTTTTTTGATTTAGGTATCAGTTTGTGAGATATTCAACTTTAAAGCGCATTTTTTTGATAAAATAGGGCGTCCCCCTCCTTCTACGGCTGGCTCGAAAAATCTGAAAAACTTCGTGATGGTAGTCCATGTGATGAACATTGAAGGAAAACTATAACGGTTTATTATATAATTTTGTTACTTTAGGAGTTATAGTCTATAGATACTCAACTTGTAAAATGAGCTTACTTGGAAAATAACGATCTAATACGTAAACATCTAAGATATTGGTATCCTACGGTGGTGGTATCCTACGTGCTCGAGTCGGACTCTTACTTGGCCGGTTTATTACCCGACTCGTAGTCGGTCGAAGCAAAAAGGAAAGGTAATGATTTTGGCAGTCTATGTTTGTTCCCTCGTAGCAGTCGTAGCGTCTAAACTACTAGTCCGATTTTTATAAATGAGGTGTCATTGATAAAGAGTTTCTAGTCATCGTTCATCATTACATTTTTAAAACTGTTCTCAAACTTATTAAAAAGTTTTATTTATTAAAGTCGCTTCATATTTTGAATTTCAGATTGCTATGTATGTTAACATGAAAAATATTTTAATTAACACAGATATTAAAGGTTTATGAAAAAATTTCACCCTACCCAAAAATAGGTTTGATTTTAAAAAATACATTTTTAATTTTTAGTAATTGTTTTTATAGAAATCAAGACAAACCTGTTGGAACACCTTCGTCGAGTCCCAAGCCGCCGGTTTATTTACAATTTAATGTGAATACTGAGGTTGCATCCATGATCGAAACGGCTGAAATTAATCTTGACAAGTGAGTATTGATTTGTTATGTTTACGAATATTGTTAATTGTTTTAAACACTCACGGATTGTGTCGCGGTGCACTTTTCTTTTTCCCGACGTTTCGGCTACTTTCCAGCAGCCGTGGTCACGGGAGGACTGTAGCCGAAACGTCGGGAAAAAGAAAAGTGGACCGCGACACAATCCGTAAGTGTTTAAAACAATTGACTAGTGAGTGTTAATATATTACGTTTGTATAACTTTTTCCGTTTCAGTAGCAGAATATTCTTATATTTATTAATTTAACAGCAAATTTGTAAACAGTTAGATACATCTAAACTAGAGGTCGCCCTGTGTTCATTTTTAAATTTTAAAGAGTCAATTTTTAGGGTTCTTTTGCCTCTTAGATAAGCAATAAAAAATGTGAAAATGTTGTCTATGGAATGTGTAAGAAAGATTCACATTGTTTCAAACCAACGCCTTAAGCAAACGCATCAAGTGTGAGGTAGTGTAACTTTAAAAAATTAAAAAGGATTGTGTGGTTTTATGCAACAACGGTAAAAGTGAAACTTTTTTTCACATTATAGACATTTGACTAAAAATTTTCGGAATAATATTCCATTAAGGGTATAAAAATCGCTTCATCAATCTTAATTTTATAGCACTGGCACAAATGAGTACTAGTCTATACACTACACGGTCAGCTGATGCGAACTATAGGCGCCGCCATATTGGCCTCGGCTGCTCTGACGAGCGCCTTTCACTTTATCCCTACTCCGCGGCCGACCGTCACGCGACATGCAACACACAGACGAAAAAAAGTTTCACTTTAAAATATTAGCTTTTGCCACGCCTTCCTCCACATAAACTATTATCATAAACATTTGTCCCATTAATAGTTACGCGTAATATTAATTTGACATAACAGTTTAGGTTAGGTTAGATTTAGTTTTTTAGGCATATTTTTGTAATGAAAACTTCTATAGCCGCGTTGGGCACTTTTTGGTAGGGGAAAAACTTATGGGTTCGCGTCACCGTCATTGCTCATGACTGACTTGTTGAAAGTCCGTTCAAAATTATTTTATCTCCGACTTGACCTATATGCCGACGATATAAGGATGTTAGTTTGTCATGATTTTCTTTCATCGTATAATACAAATAAGATATGAGTAATTTCGATTACTAATGTCAAATAGGCGTAGCGCAGTTACGTAGGCGCTTGGGTTTTGTATTGTTGACCAATTGGCCTCGGGTTCGAATCTCGGGCAGACGAAATATTTTATATCTTTTTATTTCATTTTCTTTTATAATTTTTATTTTTCACTTCTATCGGCAGTCCTATAACTGCCAATTTTTTTTTTACATAATCACTACGCATAATAATCATTAAGCATATTTATTGTTAAGTAAACATTTATTAACGCATAATGATATTTAAGCATACTTTTACAAAGCATAAAATATATATTTAGTATAAATATAAAAATATTTAAAGATGTTTTAAACGTGATAAAAAAGTTCTAACCTAACCCAAAACTACACAAATCACCCCACAAGGGCTACCCCCGCCGCACCTAAACCAATTATTACACTATGGTACCCAAGTATGCCAAGAAACAATTATTATGCGAAGGTATTATGACAAAAAAATGCTAAGTAAATGAGTTATGCCAAATAAAATTATGCAAAAAAAATTGAACAATACGTGGTGTGTTTCCAGTCAGTATCCAAACTTTCAGGAGTGAATATACTCTTGAATATAAGCAACTTTTACTATGGGATCAACTTTCCGACTTGAAAAAAAAAATCAGCTGTCAAAAAATCATACAAAAGGGCTACGGCATAGATAACATTTTGTAGGAAACAGCTGATTTTTGTTTTCAACTAGGGAAGTTGATCCCATAGCACAGAATAGATAATAGTACAAGGTACAGAAGTCTCTCTGTTTTGATCTTCACAAATGCCGCCTTTTTATGTGCCTATATAATTATTATTAACAAACGGACTGCACGCGAGCAGCCGAAATTAAGCTCTCTGGCGCCGCGCGAAGGTCGACATTATTCCACACCTTGTCAGATATTCCGAAAATAGGGTTGTCACTTGTCAATACTTTAATTAAATATCTTAGATTATACTATCAGATTTATACTCGACGACGATATAATATATGATAATAATAATGATATAATACATATTATATAGATACCATACAACATACCGACCGAACATAAATATCACGCAAGGTATACAAGCGGAAACTGTTATACCTATGTACCTATTAGGTAAATGAATACCGAACATATAAATCAGTTTAAACAGACACGACACGTGATTTTCTTTTGATGTAGGTATGGATTATATGTATGTATATGCAGCTACCTACCACCTATTTTAAATAAGCATATAATATAAAACTTTTGTGTGTATATTTAATAATTATTGTTATAGACTTAGGTACCATGACAGTAGATATAAATGAGTAATGATTATCGTACCATTCGCTATCTATCTCACTTGCCTGAACCGGGAAAAACTGACAATTGCTTTTTATTTTTCATTGTTCCGACAATCGGCTGCAATACAGTATTTTTTTGGATACATATTTTTCCCAATTGAAATATAACACGTGTTTGCGACGTAAAGTGAGTCGTACTGCGTAAGAGGCGCGCGCGTGCGCCACGGCCGGTCAGTGCGTGGCAAGTGGCAACCACTGTATCGCCCCAACGTTGGGGAGTCTCGGTATGTACTTGTAGCTCGGCGGCGGAACGGCGTAGTGACACCCCCCTGCCCATAGTAAAAGTTCCTTATATTCAAGAGTAAGATCACTCCTGAAAGTTTGGACACTGACTGAAAAAACATCATGTATTTTTTTTTAATGTTTCATATTATTTAGATGTTATTTGTTCATTTTTCAGGCTCGCCAACAACTTAGATTTGGACTGCTTTAAATTCGACCAATTTGGAAAGGACTTTATAAAAACACAAAAAATGAGCCCAGATAGCTTCTTACAGATAGCCATGCAGTACGCTTTTTACAGGTAACCAACTTAAAAATGTATTGTACAAATTATAAATGACATACAAATTATAAAAGAATAACCTTACCTCACCAGGAGAATTTCAGGACATGTCTAAGGGTTTCGTAACTATCATCGCGGAATAGGTTTTCTTTGAATAACTTCAAAAGTTATTGTCCGATTTCGTTCAAAACAATGATCTATCAGCATATAATCCTATAGTTATATCATATAGTTAGGAAATGTTAGGGGGGCCAACTTATAAATCACTTTGGAGGCCGATTACTCGAAAATGGTTGACTTTGTAAAAAAAAATCATGAATGAAATCATGCCTTTATTTTAAGGCTGACCCCATAATAGGCGTGCGCGTTTTTCGTCTCGGGCGTTTGAGCGTCGCGATTTGCCGGCGTGTGGCGTGTGTGCAGCCCCCACCCCCACTTCAGGCAAGTCAGTTACAATTATTATATAATTAATTACTCACCAAGTCTGAGTCAAAGCATGTTTATATAGTGGTTATATCAATGAATTTATTTTATTAAACTGTTACATCATAATAAATATGATTTCGAGTTCACTTCACAGGCGATGTGTGAAATGTGTGAACACACGTTATAAGAGCGAGCCAGTTATATGGTTTGCACAGACGATATTTAGGTATAATTTTGAATTTCGAACGCCTCGAATATTTACGATCGCTAGTTGCGACACCCTGGTAGCGGGCGGCGGGACCAGTGGGTGAAGGGTTACGAACGCGACGCGAGCGCCGCGTGCGCGCTGCACACACGCCGGCAAATCGCGACGCTCACGCGCCCGAGAAACGCGCATTATGGTTCCGTTTGACGTCCAAAGTTCTTTATGGGTTATTCATGGGAGGTTCAACTCTGCTTTGGTTATGATTCAGTTTCGGTTCGATTCCAGTGCGGCTGAACAAATTTAAGTATCGCATTACCCTTCCAATCGTAACTCAATTTTACTTTTATTTTACAAGTCATATTTACCTCATATTCTCAACAATTTAACACACCAAAACAAGAAACGTTTCAGGAACGTGCGAGAAAAGGTACATCGTATCAATTTTTTTTGTTTGACAGCGCTTGCGCTTGGGCTGCGCTCCAACTATCTGTCAAAACGTTAGCACGATACCGAATCATTCAAAAAGTCGAGTAACGTTCACGGTTCGTTTCTGATTCAACTGAAACAACTTGACGCGGTTGCCCTGCTGTTTGTTATCTCCTGGTGGGTTGTAAATAATGCTACTATGAACAATGTGATAATGTTTTAAGTAAAAAAAAGAATCACAAAAACGACTCAAGTAGAAATGAGTGTAGTAGTTAATATATGAAATGAGATGAGACTGTTCGATCTTTAAATTTTTTAAGATGAAATTTTGTTGATGTAATCCGACGCCGTTGATAAATTTGAATAATTTCACGAACATGACTGCTGACTTAAAGCTGCCAAGGCATAGCGTCTAATATAAATGAAGCTTTACATACGAAACAATTGTTGTAATCGTGTATCCTGGCCCATAGTTCAACATAGTGCTTAAGGAAATTATATTGGTGAAGTAATACTGTTCTGAAAGCACCACGATTAGTTGCCAAAAGAGCTTGCAGAGTTATAATGTTACTTACGATTCGTTGCGATCGTGTGCCACGTTCGATTCTATGAATAAATAACAGTTCGATAATACAGGTACTATGTGCACTAGGAACAATAGCAAACCTCAGCAACTCTGGATCAACTTCTGAGAACTGAAGACAAAAAAGTTCATGGTTATATTATCGACCGTGTCGCATTGGTGCTTTTCCTGGAGTGTGATAAAGGTTGCAAAGATGATATACCGAAGATGCTGTCCTGGTTAAGTGACCAACCGGAAACTGGAGAATAGATATCCATAAGCTGCAATAGCTCTTCAGTATCTTACTTTTTTATAGGAACTTCGTATTGCGATGAGTGTTCACTTTCTCTGAAGCTGCAGCATGCGAGCGTTCGGCAAGCAACCTTCCCCGCAGGGTGGGTGATGAAGGTTGCGAAGTTGATAAACCCTAAGATTCAAGACCTGCTTGAGGGACCAACCGCCAGCTGCACAGGAGACTCCATAAGCTCTAGCACGTATACAGTGCATATGTGCACGTATATACCTATAACCCTAAGAGGCAAGACCTGCTTGAGGGTCAAATCGACGGCTGCACAGGAGACTCCATAAGCACGCATACAGTGCATAGTGCACGTATATACGTATTTCTTACTTTTCAATAGAAACTTCGTGTTGTGATATGCCTAATAATAAATCCATAAGCTGCATGCATTACGTTTTCACTAGGTATCTTACTTTTTGACAGGAACTTCGTATTGCGATAAGTGTTCTCTTTATCTGTAGCTGTAGTGTTTTAGCGTTCGAGTAACCTTAAGAGTCTGGGCCTGCTCTTGGGGCCAACTGCCGACTATAGAGAAAGTACATGAGATCTAGCAAATCCTCGATATCTTGGATTTCAATAGGAACTTCGTAATAGGATGTGTGCCATAAACCTCTTGACTATGTATTATGCAAGCGTCGGTAATGTAATCATTCCCAAAGGTAAATGACGGTTGCGCAGTTGAAGTATAACACTATGAGGCTGGACCAGTTTGAGCGACCAACTGCACTGATATTCATAGGCCCTAGTAAATTTACAGTGTCTTTCGGATGGTAATGTAATGTCAATAAAATAAGGCAAAATACGTCCGCGTCTTCGATACTCCGCATGACTTACTTCTACCGAAAGGGAATTTGTATAGTATAGTGAATCCCATAAAATTGCTCTCGGGGCGTCTGAGTGTGCGGCGATACAACCTTCCCCGGCGGGAGATGAAGGTCACGAAAATAAAAATACTTTACACTCCAATTAAAATAAATCTATCTACTGGGCCACTAGATGGCGCTTTTATTCTCAAATTGACAATTTACAGCATAATAACCATAGACTGTATAGACATGACGACAACGATTATCACAGATTTCTTATATTCGGAGATTCATAAGTTTTTATTCTCAATTCCTAAAAATATATTTTTTTTATATAATAACTTTTTTAGTACTATAAAACCATATATGTTCGAAACTTGGCCGCTCTTAATGGAAAATAAGGCAGGATTCGCCAGTGTAATTTCAATGTCCTTGGTAAGCTAGTGAAATTTGTAATTGACAACCAGCCTAAGCTTAAAATCTTTAGAATTGGCTACTTGACCTTGTTTTTTTTATGTCCTAAACGCTTCTTAATTGTTTCATTACACAAAAAAATACATATATTACATTAATTTGAAAGCTAAAAACCTACAAAAAAAATATTTTAAAAATACACTTTTTTAAACCGCCGAAAACACTATTCGCCATGTTGGTTGATTATCTGTGCTGTGACGTCATACTAGTACCATTTGTAATTTGCGCTATTATAGTCCGTACTAGTAAAATGGCGGTGTTACGTTTCGTTTGACGTTTTGACATAAATAACTTTTTAGGATGTCGTGAACTATTTATTTACAGAAACGTTCCGCTTCACTACTACATATGTGTTTGTGTTTTTGTGTCGCCGCGTCCTTGTCGGAAGTTACTTCTAGGTGTTTTCATCAGTAGAAATTAAAAAACATAAATACTTACATATTTTTAAATCAACTCTATTTATCAATCTTAAATTTTTAATTTATGATATCGCTAAAATACTATCCTTAGCCAAGTACTAAAGGAAATACTACTACAATGTATGAAATTAAATATGAGTCAAGTAGCCTATTGTGTAAGCATGATTAATGGTCAGATGTACTGTACCAGAAGGTCGATGTTTATATAATAAGCTGTATATACAGTACGTTTCCTGTTCATAATAAAGTTTAAGTTTTCCAGTTCAAAAGTTACAAGTTTAGTAACTTTCGTGAAAACAAACTTTATTATGACCAGGAAACGTACTGTTACTTCCTTTAATAACGAGATTGTTAGAGAAAGAGAGAGGGTGTCGACTGCACATAGTATTCTACCAGTCTTTAAAAAGAACGAGATTAGTCATTATCGCGACGGCGTCGACTGTACCATAGTATTCTACCACTCTTTAATAAAATAATAATAGTTTAAAAAAACTAAAAAAACACGCTAACATGCAAAGGATCCGCGAAGAAATTTATTAATCCTGACGATCCTAATCAGGATAATAGAAAATTTTTATCGGGTTATTGCATTGTCATCGGCCCTTAAGACGTGTGCAAAGTTTCAAGTTGATCAGACGTCTAGAAACCGGTGAAAATTAAGCTCAAAGATTCCGTTACATACATAGATACATACAACCCGAGCTAATAAAAGCGTGTTAAAAAGAACAAGATTGGTTAATATAGGGTAATTTTTTAATTCTGAATATACTGTATCTAAAGAACGATAGCTTCATTATAAACCAATTAGTAACAATTCTAATAAAATCATAATAAAAATCTATAGTCTCGATCTCGTGGACATGTTGTCATATCTATTTTATTTGCCCCCCCTCTCGTCTCTTGAGGAGTGGGGAAGGTTCGCGAAATCTCTTGAATCGCCCCTTTTCGAATCAATAGGCTACTTTACTCTTTTTTTTATCCGAAACGATTAATAATTGTTACGTTACCCCAAAAAAATAATAGAATATTATTTTAAAACCATAAAAACCAACAAAACTTTAATTTAAAAATACGCTTTTTAAAAACAGCCGAAAACGCCTCCCGCTATCGATAATCTGTGCTCTGACGTCATACTAATAGTAAACAATCACTTGACAGCTCAGTTTACTATTCCTATGACGTCACATCATGGCCGATCGCACAATGCACAGATAATAGTGTTTTCGTCAGTTCAAATAAAAAATAAAACTAAGCCAAGTACTAAAGGTAAAACTCATTCAATGCATGAAATTAAGTATTGAGTCAAGTAGCCTATTTTATTCGAATACCCGCGTTTTTTTGACGTGACAGCGTCTTATAATTCGATGAAGCCGGCTGCACGCACGAAAAAACATGACTCATGCGGCGTTACCTCGCTCTGAGGCGTTCCATTTATTATTATGACGTTGTCACGTTCAACTATCGTCAGTAAACCGATTTTACAGACAACCGATTTTTTATGAAGTTGAAAGGTTCCAGAGTATTTGTATGTAACAATACATAGGCTGCACTAAAAGTATCGGGAATGGAATATTTCCACTGTTCCTGTCATATTAAAATCTTTTTAATTTAAAACTCCTTGGTTTTAAAAATCGAATACCGTTTATTTATTTAAAAAAAGATTCTCGGTCTTGTCACAAGGTCTTGTCAAACTTGTTTAGTCGTTGAGAAAATGGAATTGACTCGAGAAAATTCTACAGCGATGATTTATTATGACTTTCGAAGTGGTTTAACACAAAAACAGTGTGTTGAACGGATGATTTCTGCATTTGGTGATGAAGCCCCATCCAAAACCACAATTTATCCCTGGTTTGCTGAATTTCAACGTGGACGTGTCAAGCTCAGTGATGATCCCCGTCAAGGTCGTCCAAAAACTGCAGTCACCCAAGAAAACGTTGATGCTGTGCGTAAGCTGATTGAGGAAGATCGACATGTGACATACCGCGAAATTCAGGCAACTTTAGACATTGGCATGAGTCAAATACAAATAATCTTGCATGAACAATTAGGTGTAAAAAAGTTGTTTTCCCGATGGATGCCGCATTTGCTCTGTGAAGAGCAAAAAGCGGCTCGCGTTACTTGGTGCGTCAGAACTCTAGAAAGATTCCACGCAGGATCCTCAAATGCTGTATACAACATCGTATCAGGTGACGAATCCTGGATATATACGTACGAACCCGAAACAAAAAACCAGTCACGAGTTTGGGTGTTCGAAAATGAGTTAAAGCCAACAAAAATTGTTCGTTCACGGAGTGTGAAAATGGTGGCCACGTTTGTCTCCGAAACCGGTCATGTTGCGACTATTCCTCTTGAGGGACAAAGAACGGTTAATGCAGACTGGTATGCTAACTTTTGTTTGCCACAGGTCGTTTCTGAACTCCGTAAAGAGAATTGCAACCGCCGTATCATCCTCCATCACGACAATGCGAGTTCTCACACCGCGCACAGAACAAAAGAGTTTTTAGAGCAAGAAATCATAGAATTATTAGACCATCCGCCGTACAGCCCCGACCTAAGCCCTAATGATTTCTATACTTTCCCTAAAATTAAGAATAAATTGCGTGGTCAGAGATTTTCATCACCTGAAGAAGCTGTGGACGCCTACAAAACGGCCATTTTGGAGACCCCAACTTCCGAATGGAATGGTTGCTTCAATGATTGGTTCCATCGTATGGAAAAATGTGTCAAATTTCGCGGAGAATACTTCGAAAAGCAATAAATACATTTTTAAATAGTAATGTTGTGTCACTTCCTTGATTCCCGAAATTTTCAGTGCCGCCCTCGTAGTAACGTAACTTGATTCTCTATGTTGTCCACAATCCTGTTTGCCTACTTTTTATCTACCCAACAAGCTTGTTAAATGTTAGATATCTACGACCAGCATATATTTTAGAGCTTTCTTTTTGCATTACGTATATATATAATATGTAGTAAAAATATTTTCAGGCGTATTTAACTATTGTACGAATTGAACTGTCAAGACGCATAATGTATTCAAGGCGTCGGGAAAAGTTGTACCTCGAATGCAAACATCGATCTAATTTTCGATCAAAAATGTTATAAGTAATGTAAATAAAATGGTATTTTGTATTTTGAGTTAAATATTTGCAGAACTGTACGTACAGGTTCATTTAGGCAGTAGAAAAGTGTTAGACAACTCTCGATATATTATGCTTTAATTTTTAAGTACCTTCTCCGCATTGCATGCATCTGCGCACATCAGTCTATGTAGCGGACGAAAATGCGATTTATGAATGAAATCGCTTTATAAATACATTGAATTACCATTCTAAATGTATAAAGACAGCGGTTTCTTGAATAGATACGTTTAAATTTAAATAATACGTCTCTGTTACAAAAATTGACGGTGGTCGTAAAAAGTTTAGAAATAGTATTTATGTTGATTAATTACTTCTATACTATGCGGATCTTACGCAATATGATTAGGCATGGTCTCATGCAATTGATCATTATTATTTGCCTGATGCTTCGCATAATCGGGACATGACGACAATGGCGACGCAAACCTTTGCTTCGGGCCAAATCCTCTAATAAACTATTTTCTTACGACGAACGCGTCTTTCTGCTCTATCTTCTGAAGTAACCGCCGACAACGAGTTCAAACGACGAAGTTTTCACCGGATCGCTTGATTTTCGTCTACCCGTTACTACGACCGCGGTAATAAACTATAATTAAAGACCTCTAATGATGAAATGTAACGGTTTTACGACTCTATAAGACTCAAAAATATATTTAAAAAATTAGGTTTAGTTATAATTTGAACTTAAATAAGTCTGTTTTTAGCGACTGCATGGTTGCAAAAACGACGCAACAATGATAAGTTATATCAAATATGGTGGCTTGTGCCCTTTCATCTAGTTTACAGACTTACCAGAAGAGGGCGCAGGGAACTAATTTGTAACGGTAAACTACTAATGGTACTAATGTTAAGCTTGACATGTAAAAATGGTAGCAGAGAAAAAAGACTAATTTTATTTTATAAAGGAACACATTGACGTAACCTATAATCCTGTATAAGTTAACCCCGTACGCTTCGGTCACCAGTCTTCACAAGACGCCGGGCGCGCACTACGAGTCGGCGGCAACGCGCATGTTCGCGGGCGGCCGCACCGAGACCATCCGCTCGTGCTCGCCCGAGTCAGTCGCCTTCGCGCGGGCCATGCTCAACGACGCCACGCCCGCACGCGACAAAGTCGCCGCTATGCGCGTTGCCATCAAGTCGCACAAGGATTACACCGTTCAGGTTAGATAACTTATAAAAGTAAATTTAAAGGAAAACTTGGCAATATTTTTGTTAAAGAATTTCTTTTGCCGCTGACCTTGCTTGTTGTCATCATAATGAGCCCTTAGTATAGGGCTTAGGTTACTTGACCCTTTCTTTTTTGTATGTCCTAAACGATTAATAATTATTGTTCCATAACACAAACAAATACAATGTTATTTAAAACCTAAAAACTTACAAAACTTTTTTTTTATTTTTTAAACCAGCGAATACTATATTATTAAGAATAGTTAGTCGATAGATTAAATGTTCGACTCTGACTCTGTCGTTATACCATGTTATGTAAATAACCATTTGACAGCTTAGTGCACTATGTACCAACTAATTATAGAAATTAAATAGCTAGTTTAACGCAACTTACGGACGCTTGCTATGATGTGTTATCAAGAAAAGGTGTCGGTAATAATTTTTCTAGTGTCCAACATAGGCTATTTTGCATAGGATTACTGTCTGGTGGCTGGAGGCTGTTTGCTAGTAAAAAAACTACTAACGACTAAATTAAATAAAACCTACTAAAGAGGGTAAAAAGCTACTAAATTTAGTTGTAAAACTACTAGGTAACACTGCACTCCGGTACAATGGTCGCGGTCCGCATGCCAGTACAATATGGCGATGGGACGTGACGTCAAATCTTACTGGCCACTGGCACAAGGGCGACACTCTCTACAAATGACAGCTCGAGCATAGGCGAATGTCAGCCATGTTGACGTGAGCCTAAAGTTGACACCGAAATAATTTTAAATGTCGTGTCAGACAAATTTATCATAAATATTATGAAATTATATTGTCAATTATGTCAAAGCACGAAACAACCAGCGGCCAGCCCCGTGAACAAAAGTTCTGGCTGGATAAAACTCACGCCCCGCTAGCCGCGCGCAAGCTCCGCATTCGGCTAGCTACGCACACAAAGCCACGAGTTGTCAATCGTGTGAGTCTATCGAATGACGGTTCTTTACGTCAGTAATATACATATATTTTTGCCACTGGCAAGTTATACCGGCACGGTTTAGGTTTATACAAACAAAATATGAGTCAAGTAGCCTATTGTGAACCAGTGGTAATTTTTCTTTTTATCTTTACCACCTCAGTGAACAGCCTCCGTGGTCTAGTGGTTAGAGCTTGGCTCTCGACTCGGAGGTCGTGGGTTCGATTCCCGCATTGGAACAAAAAAAAATGTTGTTTCCAAGTTTGGTTAGGACAATTCAGGCTGATCACCTGATTGTCTGACAAGAAAGATGATCCATGCGTCGGATGGGCATGTAAAAAGTCGGACCTGCGCCTAATCTCTCGCCAGTCGTGTCGGTTATCCGTCCCACTGGGTTACGAGAGTAAAAGGAGGAGAGAGTGCTCTTGTGTACTGCGCACACACTTGGGCACTATAACATAACTCCTGCGTAGCTGGCCTGGTTTCAATGAAACAGGCCACCGTCACCGAAATCGGTGTGGGAGCTATTATTATTATTACCTCAGTGAACCTGTGAACAAAGTTGTGACTTTGTTCTCAGGTTCACTTCCTGAGGATTATTTTAATGAACTACATTTTAATTTAATTCACATGTACACACGATATGAATCATGATACAACGTCAAAAGCTTCAAATATATTATTATTTTACTTTTAGGCACTACAAGGATTAGGAGTTGACAGACACTTGTTGGGTTTAAAATTAACTGCAATCGAAAATGGCATGGAAATACCTAAATTATATTCCGACCCTGGATTTACGAGGAGCGCACACATGAGGATATCTACGAGTCAGGTAACATTTGCTTTGCGCATTTAAATAGTAAGCTTAGTGATAGTAACAATCACAAAAAAACACTTTTCATTTCATTTTAAATTTGAACTATTTGAAACTACTAAATATGAAACGAAAAACCGGCCAAGTGCGAGTCCCGTACCAAACGTTTGTTGTATGGAAGCCCCACTTAAATATTTATTTTATTCTGGTTTAGTTTATGTTGCTATAGCAGCAACAGAAATACACCATGTCAACCGTCTAGCTATCGCGGTTTATAGAGGTGACAGACGGACGGGCGGACGGGCAGCGGAGTCTTAGTAATAGGGTAACGTTTTTACCCTTTGGGTATGGAACCCTAAAAAGCGACAGTAAACGAGATCCATATGTTAAGACTTGGTTGGTCACGTGGAATCTTTCAAAACACCTGCAGGCTGATTCTGTATCTTGCAACAGTAATGCGACAGGCATAAATTGTACAATATTGCTGTCGAACATAATTTTTGTATTGCGTATTAGCAATAACGACGCGACAGCGAACAATCGACGGGATTGTGCTCTAGCGAACATTTAGGGAACTAAAAATGCAATCAATTCTCCTTGTAACAACAAAAATCGATATTATGTAGATATTCGGCAGCAACGCGACAGCAGACGGCGAGCAATTTCAATTGTCAAAGAGCGACAACCCATTTAGGTTGTTGTACAAAGATTGTTGATATATTAAATCAATGTAGGTAGTGTTTTCGACGTTAAATTAAAGTGAATTATGTGTAGTAGTGTATCAATATGTTATATAATTTAATTAGTGCTCAGTGCCAATTACATAGGCTTACAATAGAATGTTTCGCCGAAATGTCAGCATGGTGTGCTATTCCACTTCCACATAAAGTACTTTCTATCTTAACTCTCGTCCCATTTGTGTTTATAATTTCAATTCGTTTATTTGCTCTAAAAGTTTGCTTGAAGAAAATTTTTAACAAATGCAAAGACATTTGTTAGAAATTTTCTGACAGCAAGATCAATAAAAGTAAGAATCAATGATACATTATCTAACTCTGTTTATATAGAGAACGGTCTTCCACAAGGCTCAGTGCTTAGTGTAATATTATTTTTATTAGTTATTAATGATGTTTTTTCTTGTATTAACATGCCAGTAAAAGGATTCTTATTTGCTGATGACTTAACAATAACATGTACTGATTTTTTAATCAAAACATCAATTTGAAAGCCATATTTACATTAATCCAAAAAACATTAGATAGTCTTCAACAATTGGCTGATAAATCTGGCTTTAAATTTTTAAAAACTAAATCTGAATTCTTAATTTTAACTAAAAAGAGAAATAAAGCAAGAAATTTACAATTAACTTTAAATAATACGAAAATCAAGGAAGTCAATAACTTAAAAATACTAGGTTTAACATTTGATAGAAAAATGACATGGGTAACTCATATTAATAAACTAATATCTGAATGTTATAAGAGACTGAACATAATTAGGGTTTTGTCATCAATTTCTTGGGGGTCTGACCGAAAATGTCTAATTGATATATATCATGCTTTAATTCGACAAAAACTAGATTACGGCTCTATTATATATGATTCTGCAAAAAAGAGGACCTTGAATTCCCTAGAAAGTATTCATAACACTGCAATTCGCCTTAGTATAGGTGCGTTTAAGACTAGTCCTATAAAAAGTATTTTAGCTGAAGCGGGAGAAATGCCATTAGAAATTAGACGGAAGCAGCTGGTAATCGTACACATAGTTAACATACTCGTACTATCTCAACCTCAAAATCCTATTTATAACAGCTAGTATAGTTTTCCCCAACCTTTACGAATAAGAGCTGCTAAATATCTCGAGGAAGTTAATCTTAGAATCCCATTTACCTTAAATAAGAAATTATTGTCATGTGGTCCTTGGGAAAACCATGAATTTCCTATAAATTTGGAACTAGCTAATAACTTAAAAGATGACACCCTTCGAGATGTTTACATAAACTTATATCATGAAATAAATAGTAGATATAAAAATTATAAGCTTTTCTTTACTGATGGGTCAGTTATGAATGAGAGATCAGGTTTTTCAGTTGTCTCAAGTAATAGTAGTTATCGATACAGACTTGGCGACTACCACTCTATTTTTACTTGTGAATTATTATTATATATTAGCTATACTTAAATCCTTAGAAATGATATGTAACGAACCTAATTCGATAATGTATTTAATTTATACGGACTCAAAATCATGTCTTACAGCCTTGCAAAATTGAAATAATACAAATCCCTTAATTATTGAAATCAAACAAAAAATGTTAAACCTTCTAAATAATAACTATAACTTCCAAATCGTATGGATCCCAAGTCATCATCAGGGATATGCGGAAATGAAAAAACAAATCTAGAAGCTAGAAATGCAAGTTATGAAAATGATATTTGCACAACAATAAAATCACCTCGTTCAGAAATTCAAAAATGCTGCAAACTTAAAATTAAAAGTTTTTGGGATCAATATTGGGAAACAGGTAATGCAAGTTCATTAATTCATGTAAGAAATTGTATTTTAGATAAATCTCCTATTTCATTCAGCGTCAGAAAAGATCAAGTTATAATAACGAGACTACGCATTGAACACACTAACTTATCACACATACATTTGATAACTAAAACTCCAAAAAATAAATGCAAGTATGAGTGTATCTCATCTTTTAATAGAATGCACAGCATATAATAATGAAAAACAATTATGTAACTTACCCAATTGTCTTAAAGATTGCTTAAATGAAAATGGTTGTAACCAAACTTTAAAATTCCTAAAAATGATTAATGTTTATAAATTAGTTTAACATTAGGTATGTACCGTTTGTTGTAAATTGTGGTCGTTAATGACTTTACTCGTTAAAAAGCGACCTTAAATAAATAAATTTAAAAATAAATAAATAGTTGGTAACAAAATTTATAGGCTCTGGCACTTTTAGCTATATATAAATAGCATGAAAATATTTATTACATTAATTTAAGTTCTAATTATTCTAAATTATTACATTATAATATATTGTATTCTAATTATTTCATTAGTAATTACATGTCATACTGTTAGGAAAGTAGATAACAAAAAAAACAGAAAATCACACATAACACATTTCAATTAATAATAAAATTCGCAAAATATTAGTACTCAGTACATAACATATCATGATGTCAATCGAGTAGATATTTGTCGGTAATTACAATAACATGTCAGGATTATATAATAGATGTCATAAATCAGTAACAAAAAGTAATAATACAAACGATACAAATTTAAAAATAATAATCACAATAATATTATAATAATATTATAATGGTCATTAATGTCATAGTAGTTATTGAAGTTGAAGTAATGATTAATTCAGCATAGATTAATAACTTATTATGCTATTGATTATTATTATTTTGTTTAAATAATTCCCCTACCGAGTACAAGTTTTTCAGTTTAACCCATTTAATTATTTCCTGTTTAAATTTATTATACGGTAGCTTTTTATATGATTGGGATAATACAAATAACGAAATAAATCAATTTTGGTGTGAAAAGTGTGTAGAGATACTAAGGCTGTTAAATTTACTAACGCGGTTGGTAACCGGCTCCGGCGCAAAACGACATAGTAGCAAAACTACGGCATACTCTCAAAAGGACGTATTCTCAAAACGACGTACTCTCAAAAGGACAGTAATTGTACATGTCCGTGATATAAATAAAGTGTATGAATTTCGAACATGGTTTCAAATGTGCAAATGTTTATGTACGGGAGGAGACAATTGATCCTTACGGGACACTTGGTACATGAGATTTACAAAGCATGTATAGGCCAGGTATGGGCAACCTTTGACATGTTGAGGGCCAAACTTTAGCGCGTTTAAAAGTACTTAGTGTATTTTAAAGTAGTGATAATATTATTTAAAAAAAGAAACGGTTTTACGAGCTTAGAAATGAGATAGCAGACTTTATGAAAATAAAAGATAAACCACTATCTGAATTAAGTAACCCAAAATGGATATGTGACTTAGCATTTCTGGTCGATCTTACAGGCTATTTGAATGACTTAAATTTGAAACTTCAAAAACAAGGACAGTTAGTGAATGATTTGTACAGCCATTTGAAAGCGTTTCAGATCAAACTACGCTTGTGGGAGACACAGATGCTGTCTGGTAACAGTTGCCATTTCAACACACTCTCTGCGTATGAAAATATTGCTTATGCTCAATATGCTAAAGAACTCAAGTTACTGTCGGAACAGTTTTAGAACATATTTAGCGACTTTAAAAACATGGAAGACTGTTTCAGTTTATTTGCTACTCCTACAAAATGTTATGTACAAAATGCTCCAATACTCTTACAAATGGAGTTGATCGAGATTCAAGAAAACTCACTCCTAAAATCCAAATTTGAAGACGTAGAGTTGTGCTATTTCAACAAAAAATACCTAGAACAAGACAATTTTCCGCAGCTTAGAAAATTCGCAAGAAGATTGATTTGTGCGTTTGGCAGTACTTATAAATGCGAACAGTTCTTTTCATTTGTGAAAGTTAATAAATCAACACATCGTACAAGACTGATTGACGATAATTTGGAAAATTCTTTACGTCTTTGTATCAGTGGAATTAATCCAAATATCGATGGATTAGTTTCCCAAATTCAAGCTCAAGTGTCTCATTGATTTCGGTGTATTTAACTTTCGTAGTGTGTAACAATTGCAAATTTAACGATTTAATTAAAATGTACCATTTTTTTAAATTTCATTTTGTTATTTAAAAAAAAAAATCTATAATAACATTGTCGTATTATTTCATGTCTAATATCTATCGCAAAAAATATTATCACTACTTTAAAATACACTAAGTACTTTTAAACGCGCTAAAGTTTGGCCCTCAACATGTCAAAGGTTGCCCATACCTGGCCTATACATGTCTTTGTAAATCTCATGTACCAAGTGTCCCGTAAGGATCAATTGTCTCACTCCTCCCGTACATAAACATTTGCACATTTGAAACCATGTTCGAAATTCATACACTTTATTTATATCACGGACATGTACAATTACTGTCCTTTTGAGAGTACGTCGTTTTGAGAATACGTCCTTTTGAGAGTATGCCGTAGTTTTGCTACTATGTCGTTTTGCGCCGGAGCCGGTTACCAACCGCGTTAGTAAATTTAACAGCCTTAGTATCTCTACACACTTTTCACACCAAAATTGATTTATTTTGTTATTTGTATTGAATTGAATAAAATGTTTATTAAGAATTGTAAGAAAATTAACTTGCAT
Organism: Phengaris arion; assembly: GCA_963565745.1. NCBI lineage: Eukaryota > Metazoa > Arthropoda > Insecta > Lepidoptera > Lycaenidae > Phengaris > Phengaris arion. The sequence goes on along the minus strand of OY751432.1, from coordinate 31,982,812 downwards.
CGATTGTTGTTTTTTTAGATCACATATATCATAATCCATATTTTGCTAGCTAAACGAAGATGATAATGATTATCTCTGTGATGATGATAAGAAAATGTTTATCGGTGTTATTTACTATACATACAAAGTGTTACAACAAGAAAATACAATATACAGGAGACAAATTTTTGTGGGATCTGCTACAAAAAATTTGATAATGTTTATTATTAAATAGTTTATAATATGTTTTTTGGACTCTTTCAAATTTTGGGCTAGAATACAAACAAAAAACTTGATTGTTAATCCTTATAATCTTAATTTGGTACTAGAATTTATAATTTTTATTGTTTTTTTTTTATTTTTACTATCTTATGATTTACACACGAACAACATGATATTTGTTACTTAAAATAAGTTCGTAAGTTTAAGCTATAATTATTTCACAAATTTAATGTTTTTTATTGCAAATAATTGATATTGAATTAAATAAAATCTAAGTACTATACATTTTGTCATTTTTAAGCAATTTATTTTTCGGGATTCTAAAGACCCCACGTGGCCTATTAACCGCGTTAGAAAAAAAGCGTGACCAACCGAGGGTTCAGTGTATGAACTATGACCCACATAAGTGAAATAGAAGTTAAGCAAATAAACTAAATTTTAAAACTAGTTAAAATTAAATTTGAAAAGAAATCGCTCGTCGTATTATTTTACTTCGATAAAGCATTTCAGTAAGCTCTCATGGTACGCAGGTGGCGTGCGCGTGCGACGGGTTTATGTGCTACGGGCCGCTGGTGGGCGACGGGTACGCGACGTGCTACAACCCGCGCGCCGCCGACGTCAACTTCGCCGCCGCCGCCTTCCGCGACAACCGCGACAGCGATGTCGCCGCCTACACCGCTGCGCTGCGCCGCGCACTGCGGCACATGCACGACACGCTGCTGCAAGTCGCTCCTGCTAAGCTCTAGGCCACCCCGAATGTCGGCCGGATTCAAATAAGTCGAATAAAATTTATAAACCTACACGATCCCCTTAGTGCGATGCGGAGCAGTCGACATACCGGACCGCGCGTGGTCAGCAAAGCACTGAATCTCGGCACATTAATGTAAAATAGCGTTAACAATATTCCAAGTAAAATTAACAAGACAGCGTTGTTCTATTGCAGAAATAACATTATGTTATTTTAAAATACATAATATATTGTAGTTGTGTAACGTTTTCATTATTTTAAACGTAGAAATCAACCTTGAAGTTGTGGGGGTAGGAACATGCTCTTCTGTTGCTAAATGTAAGTGCTTTTAAGTTTTAAATATACAATTTTCTACATTTGTCTATGCGTTATTACTTCATTACATGTATCCAATAATGCTAATTTTCAAAAGTTTTATGCATCATAGACGTATATATTGAGGCATAAACTGTCCCTATATAAATGGCCCACTTTTAGAGTTGTTTGGGGCCATTTTGACATTTGAGGTATGGTGAAATCAAGATAGCTGTCATTTGTGGTATGGTGAAAACAAAATGGCTGACATTTGAGGCGTGGTGAAAACAAGATGGCGTAATTTTTTCTTGTATGAAGATTTGTTCTGTTAAATGTACGATCTTTAGTTTTGAAATCTTTGGCATAAACTTGAAAAGTTCATATTCACATTCCACTGGGAAAGTTTATCATTTTAATTATTAGAAAGTAGAAACGAAAAATAATAGGTAAAACAAGTTTTTTATTTATCTAAATAATATAATTTTAAATAAAGACTGTAAATAAATACATTTTACTACTTACTATATAATAAAAACGAAGTGATATAATCATTCCTGTGAGAAAATGAAATCTATAATTTATAAAGCTTAAACAAGAACTGTGATAAATACAGCATTACCCACGCACTACTAATTTATTTACTTGGTGATTGTTTATTCCGTCTGGGGAAGAAAATGGTAGGTTATGTATTGACAGTAGAATCTGTACACGGAAGTATTTGTGTCAAGTATTTGAAAGTTTGAAAATCTTAAAATGAATATGAATTTTCGTCACCCTATGCAAGTGCCCGTAAATTAAAGTACTCGACTCGCCGCTGCGGGCGACAGAGGATAGCGCGCAGATGACGAAGAGCGGCGCGACCGCTAGCGGGGGTCACTAGGATGCCCAAGTGTTTTTTATTTCAATGATTATATTTCCCGACATACTACATCAAATACTTAAATAGTTAATATCTAACGATTTTAAATTGATAGCGCGATATTGTTAAACAAATTTTTACCATGTTAGAAAAATGGAAAGGTAAACACTAAGAATTAATTTTTTCTCCAGACGGCACATAAAATCACCCAGTATACTGACAGATAATTACATACTTTCACTTAACATCACACCGTTTATAAAATACATGGGTACATATTATTATTAACTTATCTTTATGAAATAGGTCACAATATTAATTAATATACGTCTAAATAAAATTTGGTTTTCACATATCCTCTAGATATAACTTTATCTAGTCCTAGAAGTACAGAACTACAATAGGAGACTATTCAGTATTTACGCTCTGATACAAAAGTCTGTGTCGGTCAAGAAAAAAATGTAATAACATTGTACAGTACGACAACAAATATCTTGGACTAATAGCTAATTAGTAAAATATACAGGGTGAAAGGCTAAGCGCATAACTATGAGAACTGGCAAGTACTCAAAAGAGTGTCGAGCCGGAATTGGATGATAAAGGGATATAATTAATCTTGCGAACAAAAAATAAGTTGCCGACTGCACATGGGCATACTGTATTACTGAATTCGGCAGCGAATTAATATGTTGGCAACTAAATTACTAAACTGGCGAAAACACTCAGGCGAAAAAAATACAAAAGTCGGCAGATTAAAAGGTTGCGAAATTTATCCCAACTGGCACCGAAATTTATAAGTTGCCTACTTAATTTCCGAGTTGGTGCCCATTATACGATGTAAGCAGCTATAAAACCAGATAAGGTTGATAAATAAAAAATGGCTGCTAAAAATTCTATTTGCAGGCTACGGAAAATCGCATTTTTGGATACTGTTGGAGTTTGTTTTCCTTTGGTGTGGTTTTCAAGGTTTTTGGGGGTGCTTAATAATATGAAAATTAAATCCATTTTGATATTCCATAATGGCCGTACATTTTTATTAAAATAAATGTGGTGTCCTTTTCCGTTCCGTTTCTGGGGGTACTGATTACAAAATTGTCCTCCAATTTAATTTCCAAAATGAAGAATTTAACATTATTTGTAAAAACGACATGAGTACTAATTTAAAAGTTCATGGGTATGCTGATTAGGATTGATGATTATTATCACAGTATGTTATGTAGTTCGAGATACCAGCTATGTAAGATATAGAAATTTTTGGAAATTCAGGATTTTCAAGAAAAAACTTATGAAGAAAATACGTGGTTACGGTGTTACTACGGGGGAGGAAATTTTCATTATTTTTTCAGTAGGATGCACCGTTTCCGAGGCAGAATCGATTAGAGAAAAAACATATGGCAACGCTCCACTTTAAGACACGAGCGATGTTTAAAGCTATAGAAAGTTAAAAAATCAGGATTTGTAATTTCTTTTTCTCCCATCACGAACAAAATCCGACCTCTGTGGCTCAGTGGTTCAGCGCGTTTGTGCTCAAGCCGGGGGTCGCGGATTCGAATTCCGACGAAGGAACAAAAAGTTTTTCTGTGTTCCTGGGTCATGGATGTGTATTAAATATGTGTATAATATAATAAAATCTTAAATATATGTATAAAAGTATTAAATATACTTCCCGTTTTCTGGTACCTGTAACACAAGTTCTTCGGATACTTAGCACGGGGACAGATTGACGTAGTGTGAAGCGTCCATAGATATTTATTTATTTAAAATAAGTGGTTGCGGGGATACTAAGGGGAAGGTAATATTCATTATTTTAAAGTGAAACTTTTATTACATCGTCTCAAACTTTTTCGTCTGTGTGTTGCATGTCGCGTGACGGTCGGCCGCGGAGTAGGGATAAAGTGAAAGGCGCTCGTCAGAGCAGCCGAGGCCAATATGGCGGCGCCTATAGTTCGCATCAGCTGACCGTGTAGTGTATAGACTAGTACTCATTTGTGCCAGTGCTCCACGCTATTTTGTTATTAAGTTTCACTTTTACCGTGGTTTCATAAAACCACACAATCCTTTTTTTAAGTAGGATGCACCATTTCCGAGATAGAAGCGATTTTATGAAAAAATTGTAAATGCTGTCTCTACATTGAGATACGAGCGATGTATAAAGCTATAGAAGTTGGAAAGTTCAGGATTTTTACATTTCTTTTTCTCCCATCATGAAGAAAATATGTGGTTGCAGGGATAATAAAGGTGAGCAAATTTTCATTATTTTTTTCAGTAGGACGCACCGTTTTCGAAATAGAAGAATTTTACAGGAATTAAAATACATCTGCCATTATGAAGTTTCAAATTTTTTTGTAATTATCATAAAAACGACACCTAAAACACCACCACTTACTTTGAAACCTATCAAAGGACACAAGGACAGGTTTCATTTTATTAAAAATAAAATCATGTCCGCTATCTTTGAAATTCAAAATGGATGATATCATTTTTGTATTCAGCACCCCTAAAACGATTTTTATGTGCGCTCGTTTTGCTAGTTATTATGTTTTTTTAATTACCTACATCAGGGAAAATATATGTGCCTATTCTTAAATTAAATGTGTACTCTTAATTATCGCCAAGATAGTTGGTTATTCGTTCGCCAAAATAATATCTGTGCCAGTTTGGAATATACAGTGAACAAAACTGGTATGATGTAGTCGCCAGATTTGGAATTTTTTGATCCTTATATTCTTTCGCCAACTTGGTAATTTTGTATTCAATATTCGGTTTTTCACACCCAAAATTTTATTGCTTTGTCGCAAATTTAAATACATTACAATAATAAACAAAACTGCATGATTTATTTTATTTCCGGAATCGAATACCAGGTATTAATAAGGAACAAGCAATATGAGTATAGATATTTTCAGAATTCTCAAGAAAATATTAGAGAAATGTTTTCAGATATAAACTATGGGTAGACGCCATACAAGTTAGATAAAATAATCTAAAAAAATTGGAAAACTAAATTGAAATTACTTTTTTAAGGAAATCCACACTTGCAATGAACAGTAGTTAGCGGGAATAAAGTTATTAATAAATTATATGATAACTTATTACCTACATAAAAACTATCAAAACAAATTAAAACAATTTTTGAAACATTTCGAGGAAGGGAGAGAGAAAAATAATTTCAAATATATATTTTATATATATATATATATATATATATATATATATATATATATATATATATATATATATATGTATGTATATAACATTTGACAATTCATCAAAATTCAACAACGTAACCTTGTAACGGCGGGCATAAAATAATATATTTTTTCGTTTTGTTAGAACTGCACAACTGCTTAACTTTTTTCAATTACGATTTCATATTTATTGTAATAATGACCGATACAAGTAATTTTCCGATTTGCTTTCACTAATAAACCATTCTAAACATAATAAACAATTTCTGATCTAAAGAACTGAACGTCGTTACAATGTTGCGTCAGTTAACCCTTTTTATTTTTAAACACTAGGGATGTTACTCTAAAAATGGAAAGCTGATAAGTAGAATCGAATGCAATGATCACTTGTGAAGAGATATCACCATAAATTAATAACCACGTTATGATTAAAATAAAACATATTTATATTTATTATTTTTAAGTAACTATAAAAATACAAGACGAAAATAATTTTACAAGATTTTGAACGAGCTGTGAGAATAGACAATATTATTTATTGAATATGAAAATAATATCTATGAGTGCTGACAGCAGTTCTGAAGATGACAATACTAATAACAGTTCTGATAGTTCAACTGAATAAATGCCATTTTTTTTGTGAAATTATGTACTTGTCTTATTTTGTTCCTTAAATTTACGAAGGAAAAAATAATAATAGGACAGGGATTCGCCTGATGATTTTTAAAATTCACATGTTTCAAGTCCGTATCGATTCATTCACTTTAATTGATGTTTTTAAGCAGGTCACCTCACTATGAAGATAAAACTGACAGACGTCAAATGTTACCTATTAAAATGACTCCACTGTAAAATACAACATCGATTGTTGGGTACAGCTAGTTAGTTACATACATTTTTTGGCCGCCATTTAATTGAGTTTTGAGACCAAAATGTATGATCTCCTTTTCCTTTATTTGTTTCAGCTCCTTGTTTATGTAAATTGAAGAATTACTTGACTTACTCTTAGGAATACAATCGGTTATATTTTATTCAATGTTCATTTTTGTTTAATGGATCATCTTTATGGTATTGTATTTATAGCGTATTCGGTGGACGACTGTGGTGTTACAACACCACACACCTTTATATATTTAATCGATATTTATGTCGCATCGAGAAAGCTATTAATTGAAATCAAATCGATTTTCGATTCGCCATTAAACAACGATTTGTAAAATTGACAAAACTATATCGCTTGATGGTCAATTCATTTGAGACAAGCCCTATAAGTTTTAACGTTCCGTTTTGCCGTGAAAAACTTGATTAAACATGGTTCGCAATTTTAATGGTAATAAAAATAACTATATTGATAGTGTTTTCTTTTTACTGTTAAAATATTTTTTATATCAAAAATACAAATAATAAATATGACGTAACATTTTTTTTCTTATTAAGTTTTTTGTCCACGGTATGTATGTGGCATGTAACGAAAAATTTTAATCTCTCCAAACTATCGTCGTCCACCGAATACATTAAAATATACTCTACTACTATTAATAAATGTGAAAGTTTGTGGATGGAATGGAATGTAATGTTCGTGACTCTTTTACGCAAAAACTATGAAAAAGATTTTGATGGAAAGAAGCGGCTAAACGGCAACACCACTACAAGACATTCATCAAATAAAAGGGCAAAAAAAGTATTATTGCACCATTTCATAGTGTTGCTAGTTTATTAGCAGTATCAATTCCTGGGAAGTAATGGTAGGTATAGTATACGGCAAATGCCTCATATTTTGAAAAAATGTATGGGAGAATAATAAAATGCTAAAAATAAGCTCTTTCCTCAATTTTTCCGCACACAATTACATACTTACCAGAAATTGTTTCTTACTAATTAAATTATTACAAAACACATTAATTAATTTGCAGTCGCTAAAGCTCATAGTTAAAATGTTAATGTAATATTTATATATTTAAATCTCTTTAAAACAAAATCTGTGTAAAGGTTTTTTTTTCGCAATATTATGCACGCTTTAAATTTGGGTCCAGATATGGCATATTGCCGATCCGGCCAATAAAAATGAAAGTGTCGGATAAAGTCAAGCCGTCTTAGAGCTATTATCGTAATCGCTGCCTGATCCTTTAGAGATATACCTAACAAACAACGCATGGTGAGATTGTTCTTATTTTATAGGTCTATGCATAGACGTATATATTATAGACGAGGCATGTCGAGGCAAAAACTGTACCCACTTACATGGCCCCGCTTTTGGGTTTTCTTTTGGGGCTATTTTGACATTTGAGGTATGATGATCAAGATGGCGTAACTTTTTCTTGTATGAAGATTTGTTCTGTCAAATGTACGTCATAGGTCATAGCCCGAAGTTATTTAGACGGATACAATATTAATCCTTATACAGGACCATTCAAAAAATTCCACCCACCAACAGATTTCAAACCTATCGCCTATAATAAAGTCGCTCAGTTTCCTGTTCCATTAGATATTTTAAACTATGCCGCGGATTTTAATGCAGTTGATAGATTGACAATATCAGCAATGGATAAATCAATCTATCCATTGCTGATTGTCAATCTATCAACTTCAACCAACCAACAAGACTTCAATCAACAAGAGAAAGCTTTAATATGTATAATACATTGCACCCGTTCGCTGGAGTGGGTCGCTAATATAAAACAATAAAAATAAAATTCCAATTTCTGTCAAAACCCCACTCCTGAGATGAATAAAAAATCTAAATAAATATCAGCATGGCAAGAGCTATTAACTGAGATAGGTTTGAAATATGTTAGTGGGTATACAGATTACACTGCCCACACAGATTTTTGCATGGTCCTTTAATATGTTAATCACTAAGCATTTCATACACATTACCCTTTACACATTATAGTTTAAATTAATATCTTAGGCGATATCTTAGTAATCAAAAGTACGCGCGTGTACATCGGAATTACGAATAAAGATATCGTTTGAAAAGCGGGCCAAATTCACGCGGGCGAAGCCGCGGGCAAACTCTAGTAGGTCACTTTTTTAAAGATATTCCGATATTTTATATACCTAAACATAATAATTATTCTAGCGATGCAATAATTCATGAAAAGTGTTGGATGTTACCATTTTACAAGCTTCTTTAATTCAAGGCAAAGACAAGACATTAACTGTTTATTTCCTTTACTTATTATTAGATAAAAAAAAGAAATTACCTACCTCAGATACGAAAAAAAATACAAAGTTGATAAATATAATCTGATTAAAGACTTGGCGATAGAGCGGCCTCTCTATCAGTTATCATAAATAAAATTGTAGTGTCTGTATGTAATTTCAAATTAAGGGTGTGTTTACAAATTTAACATAAATTGGATATTTTGCGGTACATTTTGCGATCAAATGAAAACAAATCATACAAAACTAACAATAGGGAAAAAAAGTATAAAAGAAAGGCCTACTGCATTGTTTTTATTTTACATAATATTGATTTTAACAAAAATTATGAATTTAAAAGTAACTTGAAACGAAACGTATTTCAATAAACTGCGGAGCTATTATAACCGAGCCTAAGCTATAAGCCATGAAATGAGAACTGTCAAACGAAGCAGGGACCTATTGTGCTCCCGGCTTCGACATTTTTAACCGACTTCCAAAAATGGAGGCGGTTATCCTATGTAGACTTTATATTACTAGGTAATTAATAATCTGTGCTTCATAGAAAGGTGCATCTGAGGCACTTATGTGAGTCAAATGTATGGCGGGTGCAACTCGTGACGTCACAAGCCGATATATCGCTCTCTTTCTTATTATAAATTTAAATTGTTTGTATCTTCGTTATTTTTTAAGATATAAGAAAATGGATTCTAGATTGTTGTCTATCATCGAATAGACGAAAAAAATTTTTTTTAAGCCAAAATGCCTATTCAATCATGGGATCTCATAGGTCCGAACATCGAAAATAATCCAATAATATTAAAACTTACTTCTTTTCTATAAAATCTAAATTGATTAAACTTATTTTTACATGCGAAAATGTTTAATATATTTTAGGTTATATTATTTTTTGGCATGGTTTATAATTTTGAAGTATTATAATAGTTTATAATTTTGTAATATTGAAACGCAATATTGTCAATATTGCGTTTCAATATTACACATGAACATGATGGCCTTTTCGAAATCATTTATTGAACGACTTTTGCCTACATACTTATAACATATCATTGGAAAGAGTATTTACCAGAGATGTAAATAAAATGTTTTGAAGTTTAAAGCTTTTTTAATTTTTTCGTAAATTGATTTAGATTTTTGTGATTCCTAAACATTTTATCTCGAATTTGGGAACTCTGCTTCAAACTGAATGTTTTGTAAGGAATTTTATAAACATAGGTATGACTGATTAAGAATATTAAAAGTCGTTAGGTGCATATTCGATTATAAACGAAAGAAGTATAAAAATTGACAGGTGAAATTTCATACGAGATTCTAATTTCGAAATTTTACACTTTACATTAACTTGCTAGTGCTCGTGATGATGAAATGGGGTCGAGAGATTGTTGAAATCACAACTGAACTGTTGAATAATTGAATATCAAGAAATGAAGAACGCATGGAAACAATTTTTTTTGCGAAAAGGCGTATTAGGCGGCACTCGGACGCCGAAACTATTGATTTGACACAAAACATTGCTAAGACATAAATTGCAAGAAATTCACTACAGTTAATTTTCTTAATAAGTAGGTACATGTTTTTATCGTTAAATGAGTCGGAGAGGATAGCACAAAAACTATATTAAGATAGGCGCTAGCGTCCTATGTACAAGGTGACGATGTTGAGCGAAAGAGCACATCAAAATATCTATAAAATAGCCAATTTTCAAAACTACAGATTTTTTTAAGGTATAACTACCAAATTACTAGCTTTTATATACCCTTTCAGATGATAATACATTTATATGATTGATGATATAAGGCAAACATTAAGTTATGAATTTTAAAAATCTCATATCAATATTATGTTTTCGATCTGATGGCTATAATTGCGGTAAGTAATGATACATAATTAAACAATTTTTAATAGTTTCAAGGAAACAGATTGTCCCTACCCTGTATTATAATGCTGATGAAACATTGCAACGCTGGAGAGATAAATTCATCTATTAATATTGATACTATAGTTTTATTTATATTTATTATATACATTAAAATATAAGTACAGATCATAATTTGATCAGTTCAAAAATATATTGACCATAATAATATAGTTACTCGTACATGTTTTGACGTATATCTGCTCTAACAAGCGCAGTTGTCCTTGGCTTGCGGCGGCGCGGCCAGCGGGCGGCCCGGCGACGCCGGCTTGTGCTGCACGCCGGACTCCGCGGCGTTTAGATCCAAACGACCGTCTTGAATACTTTGATATATTTTTTTAGCAGTTTCCAGAAATGCTTCTTCAACATTTTGACCTCTATAAAGATTTTTATATATATAAACATTAAAATTAATATTAGTTGAGTTAACTTAAATATTTTATGAGTGTTTTGTATATTAATCGGACATCAGACAAAATAAAAAGTAAAGACAGAGTTCTGCGAACCACACACTGGGTGCCGTGCCGGTCTAAACTAGGGCTCGCCGTGTAAGTATGCAGCGTCACGCACACACATACATCAAAACTATGCCTTGCTATGTCATTCGAGCTGTTCGTTGTGTGGTTTATTATATGTGTTCAGCCTCAGTTTTTGTTTCACAAAGCTCCACCTTCACTTTTATATTCAGTTTTAGAATATAGTACTTATCAGAAGTGAGACACATTGAATGCAGGTAGGTAGTTGAATTTATTTAAAAAATCTAAAAGATGCTTAAAAGTTATTGATTTTGTAAAGGGATTATGGCAAACTCTCTAGCAAAATTTTTGAAGATATGCCTTCAAAGTTTTGTTGCATCTTATAATTTTTCAAAATCCCTTCTTAGTGCGCGTCTACATTGTAAATTAAAACTACTGTCCAAATTTCACGTTTCTACTATTAGCGGTTACGATTGAGCAAGCGTCTACGTCTATTATACTACGTCTACGTCTATATTTTATACATACGTCTTTGCACTTGCTTCCACAAACATTAAACCATTTTCATCCGCAAATTGTTTAGCTTCTTCATATGTTACATCTCTCTGGCCATCCAAATCTGACTTATTGCCAATCAAAAATATCACAGTACTGGGGTTTGTCAAGTTGCGGGTATCCGTAAGCCAGCTACTGAGGTGGTTGTAAGTAGATCTGTATTTACGATGAAAGTCAACATATTAGTATCAAAATCCTAGTGAGCTTCCTTAAATTTGCAAATAGGAAGGAAAATCTGTGTTAATTTAGTGACAAAATTAAGTTATAATTACTTAGTTCAGGGTTACTAATAATTATTTTCCATACTCAAGTTATTAAAGCAAAAATTAGTTTGTTTAAGGTATACTACACACATCTAATGAACAAATTGGAAATTGGAATGAAATCTAGCATACAGTTTTTTTAGCCTGGACATGAACATTTTCTTGTATGCCGAAAAATGTACAGTTCCCACTAGAAAAGAATATTTTTTGCAAACTTAGTTGTACTGTAGTAGCAACTTTTAAAAATACAGTAGATACCCGATTATCTGTAAAAATTATTGTCGATGGTCATTGGCGCTTATTTTGTTTAATCGAAAACCTGGATAATCCGAATATATATATATTCGGATTATATGCCGCGGGTAACATAGGCTTTAATATAATTTATTAATAAATTTTGTGTTTCGAAAATGAGACCTCAGATTCTAACATCTAATAAAATTTTACCGAGATAATCATCACGTGTTTAGTATCAAAAGAAAGGTATTGGCAAGCACGTTACAATGTATATATTCAGGGGTCTAATTATAATGAATTATAGCTAAGAACAGTCAGATTAAAATTCAATTTCAATTTATTTGTTAATTGGTTGATCCGTTTTTAATTAAAACATGCAGATAAAATAAATTATTAGCACTTTTATTACTACGTTCGATAGAGGTCTTACATATTTCTGAATCGCATTATCTTTGTGTTTCATGCGAGATATAATATTCGACTACATAATATTATACAGTGAATAAGTGAAATGGTGTTGCCTGTTGAATGATCTCTATATAATACTTGCATTTCTTGATTATCATATTATAATTTTTTAATATTATTATTATCGTTAATTAAATCTAGACAAAAATTTGTCTCGCTCCGCGCTCGTGAAGAAGACATTTTAATTTCGAGTGTTTTGATTATTATTAATATTATTCCAAAAATATGATCGATTGGGAAATGTAAAAATACGAAATAAAAAAACCTAACCAAGGGCATGTCAGGACATGTGTAAGGAGTGTTCCGTAACTATATACGCGTAATAGGTTGTTTCTTAATTATTTCAAAAGTAGTAACTTTTCCGTCCGATTATATTCAAAATATTTTTCCTAAAGAGTATTTAAAATAATCTATCATCATGAAAATTGCATTTTTTAAGTCTCATAGTTTAGAAATGCCAGAGGGGACCAACTTATAAACCACTTTGTAGGCCGATTACTCAAAAATGCTTGACTTTGTAAAAAAGTCATGTCTGAAATCTTGCCTTTATTATAATATACCTATTTAACGATATACACGATGGGGTAGTATGAAGAAAATATTTTTCATTCCCACTTCATATGTATGGATGGAGATCCACCCCTAAAATGTAAAATTATTATTATTTTATGATGCCAAAACTGATATCAATACACAGTCTTTAACTATACCAAATTTCATCCATTTATGTTTATAATTACAGACGCTAGAGGCGCGGACAGACAGACGGACGGACAGAGCGAAACTATAAGGGTTCCTTGAGTATTACGGAAACCTAAAAATTTATAGTTTAAAAAACTATATCCCGGTTATGTAAAAAAACGTGGTCTAAAAAGGCCGAAACAAGAAAATAATTCAGATAGAAATCCAGAAATGCATAGGTACAAAAATAGTCAAGGTAGAGCCGTGGTCGCACCTACTTTAAAAGGTTCGGAACAGTCAATGTCTAATCGCAGCCATCTGTATCTATTTTGGGGTATGAATGTGTATGACGAATATACGCATTTTCTAGAAACTTCCCTAAGCCTTAGGGTCAGCTCACTCCTAGACACCATGCATCTCGGTGTGAATGTGTACGTGTGGACTGAGGGACCACACTTTGAGGGTTGTAGTTCCTAAACTATCTTTTTAAAATTCCCAGATTTGTTCTACAGTTTTTTTTAGACTTCCACTAAAATTTTGGGGAAATTCAGGTTGAATCTATTGACACCTTCAGTCTAGACGTACACATGTGAACTGACGCTTAGATGGCATTAGTAGGTGTGACCATGGCACTAGCTTGATTTTTGTACCTATGCATTTCTGGATTTCTATCTGATTTATTTTCTTGTTTCGGCCTTTTTAGACCCCTTTTTACGTAGTCGGGTTATAATTATTTTTTTTTTTTTTTTTTTTAATGGTTTACATTATAAAAAAGTATCAAACCTAGCCTTTATTTAAGAATATTATTATAATAATACTCTTCACATGTCCCCATACATACTACATGTGAAGTAAATAATATTAGCCACTCCTAAATTAAAAATGATTACTATTTTATGATACCAAAAATTAAGTCTATACTTAACTATACAAAGTTTCGTTTATTCATAGTAACATGTAAGTAGGACAGACAGAGAAACTATAAGGGTTCCTACTTCCTTGAACCCTAAAAAGCGGTTTCTGTACAATTTCTTGCAAAAACATATAGACTAGATGGCATCCAGTCTGATAATGTTGCTGTAAGATAGCTATAGAAACTACATTATAGACATACAAAATAGGTTAGTGCAACTTGACGGTAAAGCTATTTGTTTATGGTTGGTAGGTTTGATCTGGATAATCTCCAATCCGTATAACGGAGGTCTGGATAATGGAGTATCTACTGTAACAATTTTTATTGTTATTAAAATATAATAACCTTCTTGTGATGTCATAAACCATTAAAGCACCGGCGGCTCCTCTATAGTAAGAACGCGTTACAGCCCTGAATCTCTCCTGTCCAGCTGTGTCCCAAATTTGTAATTTAATTTTTTGACCGGCAACTTCTATAATTCGTGTTCCAAATTCAACGCCAATAGTATGCGGACAATCAGCCATAACTGTAAAAATATATGTCATTAGGTTCTTACATGTAACATGTAATTTTGATGACATGGAAATCAACCCTTCAAAGCCAACAAAACTTGAGTAGTGAATAGGGATTGGTTTAACTGACCCAATGTCTCAATCTGTTAAATGTTTGTGTGAAATTCTTTTGTACAGAATGATTTTGTATAAAATCAATAGCCAGAGTTACTAGCAAATTTGAAAAAGGTGTTTGAGGCAAGCTGAAACCTTGTCCTATGGGTTTGATTTTTGAACAATGCCCTTTGCTAGTTGCTCTGAGGCTAAAACAAAAAGAGTATTTTTAGGGTGCACTAATAAGTTGTGTATATACTCACATTTCTTTTCAGTAAATTGATGCAGCAGGCATGATTTGCCCACGCCCATGTCTCCAATTATTATATATTTGAAAATATACGAATAATTATATGGTCCAGACGTCATTTTAATCTACAAAAAACAAAGACATAAATCACAAAGTGCAACGTTCGTGCTAAAATAATAAATATTGTTGTATTTTGCAAGACATGAAAAATGATGAGGTACATAGGCATAAGACGGTAAGCTCATCTATTATGTACTCTTTTGCACGTAGGTATGCATTAATGACCTTCATTTTAACTTGAAATACTACAATTATTAACGTTTTTACGTCTTAGTATTGTTTGTATGAGCCCAAACACTAAAAAGACGGTGATCCATATAGTATTGTCAAATTTTTTTCACAACAAACACCTACCCTACGCACCTGATATTGAACAAACTTTCTACGTACTGTTTAAAGTAGAAGAATTAGCAATATATACTAATTACTGCTAATATTTATTGCACAAACCATAAAAACAATAGATCACCAATTTATAGTCTTAGTTCTTGGATTTTCTGAAAATATACGGATCATATATGATAAGTAAGTCTAACACAATAGAGGTTTATAAGATTTCAGTAGTAGTACTTATCATCTATGACATCTAGGTATATACAGGATATAGGTAGACGGCAGTTGACTTGCCATTCCGGCTAGTGATGCGTCTCGAGTCACTCGAGTGAACTTGTCAAGCTTGTATTCGATTGTAAAAATTCTTACTCGAGCCCTTAGGCTGGGACTTCTGTAGCGCTAGACCACCAAACAGTGACCATCACTTTTCTAGGGGTAAGTTTTCGTTTAGGGCATTGTTTAGGTGCTGAACCACGATCCAACCAACTTGCTGAGCGCTTGCGGTTATCAAACAGGATCCATTGTTCATCGCAGGTATGCGGCTCAAAATTCCTTCATTTGTGTGTCTGTTGAGTAGTGCAAGGGCACGTCTCGACGCGTACTTCGCGCTGACGATCATTGAGTTCGTGGGGCACCCATTTGTCAAGCTTTTTTACCTTGGCAATTTGACGCAAATGGACCAATATTGTTTTGACGCTAACGTCGAAAGCTGCTGCTAATTCAGTCGTAGATTGTGTATCATCAGCTTCCACAATCGCCTTTAATTCGTCATTGTCGATCAAAGTCTTCGGACGACCGCGAGGTTCATTTTACAGGTCGAAATTTCCAGAAAGGAAGTGAGCAAACCAATTACAGGTGGTGCATTGGTTTGTAGTATTAGCTCCGTAAACGTCGTTGATGTTGCGTGCCGCTTGTGCCGCGTTGCTGCCACGACGCGACGATACTCATATTCCATAATTACTCGAATTTTTAACGTATCCATGATGACGAAAAAGATTGAAATGCGATGAAAATGTAACAGTAATCAATAAACAAATGACTACTTTTGGAAAAAGAATTCCATGATTTTAAAATAAAATTAATTTGAAACTAGAATTCTTAGCCAAACAAACATTATTTCGATTTGAAATGGCCAGTACTGCAGAACAGCAATATCATAGGTAAATACCTATTATTAACCATTAAATATTCGTAAACGTGAACAAATGTGGGCAAGTGGTACAACTTCTAAAAACGTGCTATTTTGAGTTTCCCTCCAAAACTCCCTAGTAAAGCTTCTACCACTTTACTGAATCGACTGACATGACTCATGGACTGCACTGACTATTTATTTGGACTTTGACTAGACTTTAGACTTGACGATTTAGGAATATGGTGTTGAAAATTGAAACGAAAAAAATCTATTTCCCGCCTTTTTAACTTTACACTGGCAAATGTAACCCTTCACCTAACAGCGACAAATATTGCAAAAAAATTTCTTAAGAAATATGTTCCTGTAGACATCCAACTGCAAAGTGGACACCAAAAAGCAATCAATGAAAACAGACAAATATTGTCATCAATTTTTTCTTGTATAGTATTCTGCGGTACACATGATAGGCCTCTTAGGGGAAAACAAAAATGAGTGTGTTTTATTAGATTTATTGAAGTTGAGAATCAATTTAGGGGACAACAAATTAAAAAGTCACCTGAAAAAGCGCCGTCGCAATGCAGTTAACACATCGCCAAAAATACAAAACGAATTGATAAATTTATGTGGCGAAGTTATAAAGGAGAATATAATAAGTGACGTTCAGAAGACCATGGCTTACGCAGTCTTAGCTGATGAAACAGCAGACGTAGCTGGGAAAAAACAGCTGTCAATAGGCGTGCGGTGCGTGCGTAGGATTTGGATTCGATTGCTGTTCTACAATGGCAGGGAAAGAGGGTGGCGTACAAGCCATTTTGAGAAAAAATATCCTCGTGCTTTATATTTTCATTGCTCAAGTCACAAACTCAACCTTGTTGTGAATGATGCGAACGCAGTGCCAGAAATTATAAATACTGTCGCCACTGTAAAGGATGTTATAACGTTTTTCAGAGAATCGACTACACGTCGAAACTACGCTCCAAACCTATCATGATTGTGTGAGACGAGATGGTCCGAAAAATATAAATCAATCAGAAAGTTTTCTCAACATTTCCCAGAGCTTGTGAAATCTCTAGAAACGTTATCCGTAGAGGGAAATTATGCCACCAGAAAATCTGCATACCAGTTGCATTCAGCCGTTCCAAAACCAGTGTTTATTGTTGCTCTACAAACAATAGCCAAATATTCAGCAGTTTTAGAACAAGTAGTTAACACACTGCAAGCTAAATCAATCGACATGATCTCGGTGGGGGAACACATCAAAAATATCAAGGACATTCTCAGAAATGACTGCGAGTTTCCTGATAGAATAAGTAATGAAATGCTTCAAAAAGCGCGAGCTGTTGCAATGGATTTGAACATAGAAATTTCGGTACCACGTCTTGCTCACAAGCAAACACATAGAAGTAATCCGCCATCAGACAATGATAACGAATATTGGCGGCGTTCCCTGATAATATCATACATTGATTCACTCATTTCATCGTTGAATATTCGATTCTCCCAAGAAAATACTCCAGCGTTTGCTTTAAGTAAGCTATATCCCTTGTATATGACCAAAACCAGCATTACAGACTTACACAAGAACGCAGAATCATTCCAAGAATTTTATAACCTGGATATCACCGGAGAACTGAACCATTGACATAATTTATGGGTGAAGAAGGCTTTATCAGATGATCAATTAAGGAACATAGAAGTAATTGATCTGTTCAACGAAGCCAACATTTTTTACCCTGCTGTCAGAAGCATTGATTATTTTAAGCACTATCCCATGCACCACGGCGACCGTAGAATGGTCCTTCAGTACGCTTCGAAGAGTTAAAACGTGGCTTAGAAGCACCATGGGTGAAGAAAGGCTTACGGGTTTATATCTGATGAGCGTACATCGCAATTATTTAAAATAAAATAGTGAGTTTATTGAAAAGACTGTCATAGACAAATTTTCGGCAAATCCGAGAAGATTAGATTTTTTTGGGGAGCTAAGCGAAGCGCAAGGGCACAACTAGACCACCTTTTTTCTGGAAGCGTTTCGACGATTTTTTGAACCCTCATAACTTGGGTTTGGACTATCGAAGATAAACAAAATTTTTGGGATATATTCCAAGTAGCTTATTAAACAGTAAAGTTTTGATTGCATAGGTCTTATACTTCAGATTTTATTGATATCTAAAAACTCCTGATTTCGTCAAAACCTAGGGTACTTCCGGATGTCCTAAAAAGCTGAAATTTGGAATGTAAGCTAGTATTATCACATAAATAACATACAAATTGTCAAACTTGGAACTTGGAACTTAAACTAGGGGAAGAAAATTCGTAAGAGTCTGAAAAATGTTGTAATCCGTATTATTTTGAAGTAAGAAATGTAGTATTCAGAATGTGTAATCTTTATTCATTTTCCAATAGTAAACTGACCATGTTGCTACCATGACAACCGTGTCATAGTTTCACAGATAATATATATCAGTCCTCCGCCGCTATAGTAGGAGCTGCTCCTAGTGCCGACGGTAGACTGCGCCAGCATTTCTTTGCACTTCGTACCTAATGTAGCAGGCGACGTGCAATAGTCCCAGTTCATGTTGTAACAACTCTCCTTTTACTACATGTAAGATGTAACTATCTCTCCTAACTTTCCAAAATATGCGATATGGTAAATAAATTCTACGACTCGTGTTTCTATTAGCTTCTTTTATTTTCTTTCCACTTGTGTTTATATTTTTGCAAATTAAAGCAGTACATATTTCCATTTTAACTCTCTGTCTCTAGTATCTGTAAAATCTATTGTTGGTGTAAATTTCTGGTGTACATCTCGTGTAGTAAGTCTATTCATGTTTTCTCTCTTTGAAAGCTTCTTGTATCTGTTTTTTGTATAATAACTTTCTATAGCTATTCTTTTCCATGTGTTATGTGTATTTCTATCTTCTCTAAATGTATTGTGCACGTTGTCAATCGCATGGCGTTCGTTTTCATCTATGCTCATTATTTCTCCTGTTGGAATACAATCTATTACTGTGTTCTGTTCTAAAGGTGTAGATGTAGATGGCTCGTATATAATGCCACTAATTGTAATAACCCCAGTGAAATGTGTAAGTGTTTCTTTAATATTTTTGTGGTCTGTATATTCCGTTCATTTTTGGATGTTTCCTCCGTTCTGTACGTTGAATCTATTTTGCTGTTGTCATCTTTTCAGTGATGTGTATGTATGTATTGCTCGCTCGTATCGCAGTATATACTTCTGTCCTTTCTCTGTGTATAATTTACTTTACCAACTGTATGTAGATGGAATTTTGAAATTTGTGCTGATGTAAAATTATGTTCGGTTTGATCTTGCATATTTATGAGTTTAATTTTGATTAATGTAAATTTTTCTTCCATGTCATATCTTGTATCTATTTCCTTCTCTAATTCTTCGTCTGATATTTCAAATTCTATGTTTTGTTGTAACTCTCGAAATGTTTGTAAGTTTTCACGTAAGCATTGTAGTCTTGTCTGAGTTTCTGCATATGATGGAATTTTGTTTGCCATCAAGTAATTTTCTAACCATATAAGTTGAGCGCGTAGAGAGGTGCGAATCCTCTTCAATTTCTGTAGACCCGTAGTCATCCTCGTCGCCAGATATTGTGAAGTAATAAATGTAGTATTTAGAATGTGTAATATTTATTAATTTTCCGTTTATAAGCTAACAATGTTGCTATCATGACAACCATATCATAGTCTCACAGATAATATATATATATATATATATATCACGTATTATATTATAAATACTAAGGCGGGTCAATAAGTCCGTGACTTTTTGAATTTCTAACCTCCTTACTGAAAAAGCAACACTACTCCTGTCAACAGGCATCTGTCAGTTGACTCCTATCAAAATTTTAACTTGCTGCGTCAGTTAGTTTGTGTTTAACAGCTATCTTTATCAGACTATCCAGTAACTTAAGGAAACAATGGAAAAAAGTGAATTTCGTGTGCTTATTAAGCATTATTTTTTGCGAAAAAAAACCATTACCGAGACCAAGGCTAAGCTTGATAAATACTATGGGGACTCTGCACCATCGATTTCAACGGTAAAAAAGTGGTTTACTGAATTTCGTTGTGGCCGTACAAGCACTGAAGATGCCGAACGTCCTGGACGCCCAGTTGAGGTCTCTACACCCGAAACAATCGAAAAAATTCACGATATGGTGTTGGCCGACCGAAGATTGAAAGTGCAAGAGATTGTGAAAGCCATAGGCATCTCGCATGGCTCAGTGGTTTCAATTTTGAATGATCACTTGGGCATGAGAAAGCTTTCCGCAAGATGGGTGCCGCGTTTGCTCACAGTCGACCACAAACGCAATCGTGTAACAACTTCACAGGAAGGTTTGGCGTTGTTTAATCACAATATGGAGGAGTTTTTTAACCGTGGACGAAACATGGATCCATCACAATACACCAGAGACCAAACAACAGTCAAAACAGTGTGTTTCTAAGGGTGAATCGGCGCCAAAGAAGGCCAAGGTGGGTTTGTCAGCCAATAAAGTTATGGCGACTGTTTTTTGGGATGCACGTGGGATAATCCACATTGACTATCTTCAAAAGGGAAGAACAATTAATGGGGAATATTATGCCAACTTATTGGACCGCTTCAATGAGGATTTGAAAAAAAACCAACCTCATTTGGCCAAGAAAAAAGATCTTTTTCACTAAGACAATGCAAGGGTGCACACATGTGCAGTTGCCATGGCAAAAATCCATGAATTGGGCCATGAATTGCTCCCACATCCACCCTATTCTCAAGATTTGGCTCCGAGTGACTACTTCTTGTTCCCAAACCTGAATAAATGGCTCGGTGGAAAAAAATTTGACTCCAATGATGAAGTCATCTCGCAAACAAAGGCCTATTTTGAGGACCTCGACAAATCATATTTTTTGGAAGGAATAAAAAAATTGGAGAAGCGTTGGACAAAGTTTATAGAGCTCAAGGGGGACTACGTTGAAAAATAAAATGATTTATTTATCAAAAAATCTGTGTTTTATTCCAAAAGTCACGGACTTATTGACCCGCACTCGTAGTAACAATATAATAAAAAAGCAACAAAAAATGTTGTCATAGAAACTTTCAAAAAGTGAAATCCCACCAAAAACATTTTCATGTAAAGTGATGCCAAGACATAATATGATGATACCATATAACTCGCACTGTTAAAAGCTATCAGATCTCATGTAGAACCAAGCTTCTGACTCTACCAAACTTCTAACTCTACGCGCCTTAACTCTACAAGCCTAACTACACAAACTACCTGAGTCAAGTTATGTGGCTTGGCCGTCAAGTTATGTGACTGGTATCGTCTTGGTATAACTTTACATGAAAATATTTTTGGTGAGATTCTTTATTTATGGGTTTTATCGCAAAGCGATTATGACACCCAAGTTCATAAACTTACAAAATTTACACAACATAAATTATACAAATATAATCAAAACCAACGCTTGATCAATAAAAGTCTGTACAGTTCCCTGGCCAAATTGGGCAGAGAATCTGTCAGAGCACACAGAGTAACACAGACTCCCACTTCCATCAACCTACGAGATCGTACGGCCTCGCTACAGACACATTCCATCAAAACATGGAGTTGAAGATTTATCCATTAAAAAGCGAATTTATTTGAAGGAATGTGTCCGGAACGAAGCCTCAATGCTGCGGCCAATTCTGTCCTGCTTAACACTACCAATTGGGACTCTTTACTGTGTGCCATTTTTTGTACCATAGTGGCAACAGAATCAACTCGATGCGCCTAGTTGACTGGTAAGTGGTAACTTATATAGATATAGGATTAATTAAGAATTTTTTTCAATCGAATATGAGTTTAAGAAGTTTATTCGAGTGACTCGAGTAAAAACAGGGTTCGGATTTCATCACTACTTCACTCTCATAGAATAATTTTATTTTTACTGAAATCAGCTCTTCAGTGACTACCACAGAGTATATTAGGTACGTAGCTTACATTCTCTTTGACAGAGTACTTTCAGAGGCGTAATAGTGTTCTGTGACTCTGTAGGTAATACTTTTCATGTAAAAACAAGTGGAGTCATTTTAATAGGTAACATTAAATGTTTATGTATGGTAAATTTTTTTTTAACAATTCATCAAAATTCAACAACGTAACATTGTAACGGCGACATATAATAATATATTTTTTCGTTTTGCTAGAACTGCACAATTGCTTAACTTTTTTCAATTATGATTACATATTTATTGTAATAATGACCGATACGAGTAATTTTACGATTTGCTTTCACTAATAAACCATTCTAAACATATTAAACAATTTCTGATCTACAGAACTGAACGTCGTTGCAACGTTGTGTCAGTTAACCCTTTTTCTTAATTTATATATGGCATCGGCTGATAACCATTTGCCAGTGTTAACTTAAAAAGGCGGGCAAAGAACTTTCATTTCAATTTTTATCACCGTATTCCTATATCGTCAAGTCTAAAGTCTAGTCAAAGTCCAAAGTCAAAGAAGCTTTACTGAAAGTTCTTAGGGTGTTTTGGAGGGAACACAAAATATCACGTTTTTAGAAGTTGTACCACTTGCCCACACTTGTGCACGTTAACGAATATTTAATGGTTAATATTCTACCAATATTACACATAAGGAACCGAGATAACACAAATTTATGCAACTTTACAAATTCCACAACGTCACCCATTGAATTCCCTGGCAAAACTCTATAGCCCTTTTTCTTTTTAAGCACTAGGGATGTTACTCTAAAAATCGAAAGCTTATAAGAAGAATCGAATTCAACGATTACTTGTGAAGAAATATCACTTTAAATAAATAACCACGTTGTGATTATAATAAAACATAATTATATTAATTATTCTTTTAACTAACTATAAAAATACAAAAAATAAAAAAGTTAAATTATATACTTGTTCTATTTTGTTCCATAAATATAAGAAAGAAAAATAATAATAGGACAGGGATTCGCCTGATGATTTTTAAAATTCACATAATATGTTCAAGTTCGTATCGATTTATTCACTATAATCGATGTTTTTAAGCAGGTCCTCACTATGAAGATAAAACTGACAGACCGCAGACGTCAATGTTACTTATTAAAATTACTCCACTGTAGGTACTTTGTTTTGGTGACCACTAATCAGTGATCAGCCAGTAATTATTAATTTATATCAAAAGAAGCAGAGGTTTAGCTAAATAACAATAGACATGTATAGAGTTTCCCGAATTCCGACGCAAGTTCGTAGTATTTTATCCAGTCAGTCGACAATAATGCGTTGCATAACCAATCAAGTAGAAGATGTCACAACACACACAGGACAAGTAAGTTTTTCGATTAATTAATTAGGTATATTTTGCTTCCAATATTTTATAATGATCGACGATTTTCATCATATTCTAGACGTATATCGTCTAGAATACTTTTACGCTTTAATTTAGCATATACATACGTCTTAGAGACTTACACATTTTTATTTATTTAGGTATATAAAATCCGGATGTTTTGATAATTCGGAAGGAGCCTGTATTTTCCCTCTCCGGATAATTGCGAGGAACCTACTGTAATTTTAAGTTTGATATTTGATAGAATTTTATCCTTTTCTGGGATTTAGTTTATTATAATATAAGGTTCGGTAAAATCAGTTATGGATATAAACCCCCCATATATGGGGGTGTTTGCGTTGAGCGGAGATTCACCTATTATGAGATGATTTTTAATACACTATACTTTTTATATATTTTTTTGCCTAAATGTCAAAATAAGATATATTATATTATATATCTTATTTTGACATTTAGGCAAAAATAATATGTAAATATAATATGTATGTAAAATAAAATTTATTTTGGGAGCTCATTGTGACATCACAGGCCGATATATTGCTCTCTTTCTTATTGTAAATTTAAGTTGTTTATATCTTTGTTATTTTTTAATGTTTTCTAGATTTTTTATTATAATGTTGTCTAACATTCTGAATAGACGACCAATATTTTTTTAGTTGACATGCCTATAATTGTGCTTCTGTGGAACACTGGACATGTGCAACATGTATTGATAGAGTTTAGTCAGGGTGAGACGTGGAGGCCTTTCATGTTTCAAGAAATTTAGGAGTATGTAATAATTTTCTGACCTCACCAAATTCAAGGGAGGCCAGAATTCTATTAGGGCCCCCATATACGGTCCGGTCTACCTGTCTACCTTCAGTTCGACCTGAATGGATGCAAAATCGTATCATATGTGTGTGCAATTTCGAGATTGCATCAGTCGGCCGGATATACTACTAAATTCGTGTCGTTTTCTACTAAAAACTACACCGATGTAACAAAAGAGTACCGAAAACTATAAAAAAAGCTACTAAACTTACAATAGACCACTGCATTTTCAGTTTTTTTATATTGAAAATATGATAATTTACCGTTAAATAAAATAATATAGTAGGAAATATTATGTATAGTAGTCTTAAGCAACTTACAGACACGTGATACAATGTGCTTTTTTTTAAATTTTTTATTTATTAGAGTTAACAAACAGTAACCATAGTACGTAATAATAAACATAATACAATTAAAAACTTATTAACTATGCAACAGCAGCGTTTAGGTACATAATTATATACGTCTTAACTAATATACAATACATTCAGTTAAGGGATGGACGAGCAGACATGATAGTTATATTAAAATATTCAGATAGGTGGTTAGGTAAGGTAAATATGTGTTGTTAGGATGTATTAGTAGGTGCCTCGTTAACCAATAATTTTAAGATTTGTTTTTTTATATTTTGCTATTTTGCTATCTTATTGTTAAAACCTTTATCTCCATTGTTAAATGGAGATAAAGGTTTTGTTGTAAGTATCAGGAAACCTGTAGAATGGTGAGAGCTTACCAACATTAATTCGGCAGAGTGCAGTTACAAATATTTGATGTGGTCTTTGACAATGTGTTGTTATGGGTATCCTAAATGAGTATCCATATTTGATTATTTAACAATATGCAATCATATCTATTATAACATAAATCATAAAGTAAATTCATTTCATGTTGAGTACATTTAGATGTTAGTGTAATAAGATTATATCTATGTAAAAGTGTGTTGTAGAACAGGGGTCTCCAAACTACGGCCCGAGGGCCACATCCGGCCTGCGGATAGATTTTGTCCGGCTCGCGGAGAGCTGGCATACTTGAAAACTCCTTTTAGAGAACATATTTTTTATAGCAAATTAAATTTAGTTTACTGAAGTATTCTAATTTTATGTTGAATAATTATTAATATGACATCTACATTGATATGGTCTTGGGCTAACTACTCATAACATTGTTGTAGGCTTATTGTTATTGTTTTTGTGATAAGTTGGATAAAGAAACACAGAATTGTAATGAGTAAAGACATGTATAATATGCAGAAAATTTAACTTCAGTATATTATAATAACTAACAAATTATTGAAATGAATCCGACTAACATTTTATACATTTTAAATAACATGCAACTTATAACAAGCATAATGACATATAAAATACTAATGAGATTTATGTAATTGAGATTTTCCACTGACAATAGTTTGTAGTTGTGGACTAATTTTACTTGTACCAATTATTGAAAGAGATTTAAGATGCTCATCAGTTAATTTAGATCTGTAAACATTTTTTGTGTACTTCATTTTGGAGAAGGTCTTCTCACACAAATAAGTAGTACCAAAAACAGAAAACAGCCCACGAGCAAATTGTGTCAGTGGAAGACCCTTATAAAATTCCAACAAAGATGAGTTTTGATATTTGTTCTTAATTATATCACTGCACTGTAGATCAATCATTTCCATTTGAAGTTCCGGGGCTAGGTTTTCAATGTCAGTATCAAAAGGATTCTGAAAAATCTTAATTTGATTCGCAATGGCATCAAAGTCCGAGAAACGAGTATCAAAATTTATTTTCAAAGCACTCAAAGTTTCGATTGCAAAATCGATAGGAAACTCAGTCTCAGTGGTGTGGCTGAATATTTCACATGTTTTAAAATGTGAAAAACATTTACTTCGTAGTTGTGATTGAAACAGTATCAATTTCTTCCGGAATGATTTGATATTAGTGTATAAATCAGGAAAATGCTGGTTTTCTCCTTGCAATCTCAAATTCAGTTCGTTCACATGTTTCGTCAAATCAACATAGAATGCTAACTTCCACAGCCATGCGTTGTTTTGTAATTCAGTAAGAGGGCGATGCTTTTCATTCAAAAAAATTTCGATCACTGCTCGAAGTTCAAAAAAGCGCTGAAGGACTTTCCCACAACTAAGCCAACGTACGGCAGTATGATAAGGTAAGTCATTTTCTCCAATCTCTTCAATAAATTGTCGGAATTGTCGGTGATTCAGCCCAAAAGATCTGATAAAATTAACAGTTGATATGACTGGTTTCAGAACTTCAGACATGATATCCAAACATTTTCCGCACAAAGACTGTTGATGAATGATACAATGTAAGACTATTGGTTTTGAACCACCGTCATTTTCTACAGCCTTTGACACAAGAGCGACCACTCCCTTATCTTTCCCACTCATGTTTTTGCCTCCATCAGTTGTAATACATTTCAAGTTTTTCCATCGAAGGTTCTTTTGATTAATGGCCATTTCAACTCCTTTAAAAATATCTGTACCAGTAGTTGTGCCATGAATACTATACATATCAAGAATTTCTTTATGCACTTCATAGCTTTTATCTACTCCTCGAATATAAATCAACACCTGAGCAGTATCTGACACATCCGTTGACTCATCCAAGACCAAAGAAAACCACTCAACATGTCCATTTTTGTCGAACAGTTGAGAGGATATATTTTCAGCGATGTTTTCTACCCTTCGAGCCACAATGTTTGCTGACATACTGAGTTTTTAATAAAACCTTTTCAGGGCACATTTCTTCGGCTACTGCAATTATACATTCTTTGATCATTTCTCCATCGGTGAATAGTTTTCCACGTTTTGCAATTTCAAGAGGCAGTTCAGTTTTGAGTTTTGTAAATGAAGATTGCTGCGATTTCAATCCGCGCTTCATAGCTTTGAATTTATCTGTCCGCAAACTTCCTGTATATTTTGAGTAATTTTGAAAATGTTTTGTTTCATAATGACGTTTAATGTTGTATTCCTTGAGAACGGCTATGCTTTCATTGCAAATCAAAAATAGCGCCTTGTTACTGGACTCCATTACAATATTGAATTATCCATTACATTCAATACTGAATGTTCCACTGATCTTTGAATTTTCTGCATTCACTATCAATTTTTCGCTTCTTTTCCATACTACTAAATCACACATAAAAGCAACAATTCAAATCAAAATACTGTTACAAAGATGTCTTAAACTTAAACACGCACAAACACGTTTTAAGGAGGTACGCACTATATTATTTCACAACAGTGTCATAGGAACTGACTTGTGGTTGCGCCACTAGCCTTCTTATATATTCCAATTACTGACATCTAGAAGTGAGTGGAAGACACCAGAACTTTCTCGAACCAACGAGATTATTCTGTACGTGCTATTAGCGCCATCTGTTAGCGATAGAAGGTACTACCTATTTCCGCTTGTGCCCACCAGATGTCGTGTCACGTTACTCCTCATGGCTCGTACTCTACGACTAATCTAGAAATTACAGATAATGACAGGAAAATTAATAATATGCACTGTTTGCCGCTTTGCGGACTTTAGTCCGATTTGCAGCCTTTTTTAAACGTTGCGTACTTTTTTAGACTTTTTTTTTCATCAGTGGACTATTTCACTTTTTACCACCGGCAACAATGATAATATGGTTTTGGCCCTCGGAACTTACTGGAGTTGATTACTTTATGTATGGCCCTAAGGCTGGAAAGTTTGGAGACCCCTGTTGTAGAACTCTCGAGAATGACAACATAATAGGTGAATAGAGCGCAGAAATTTCTTTTGAACCATTTCGATAGCGTCGCTATATTTTTTATAATACGGATTCCAAATAGCTACAACGTATTCAAGTTGTGAATGCATAATTGATTTATAAATATGCAGATATGTTGAGGATTGTACAAAGCCCTTGCAGGACCTCATGACGAATCCATACATCTTGTAAGCCTTACTGATAACGTTATCTATATGTACATCCAGATATAGTTTTTTTTATCTAGGGTCCCCCCAAGGTCACTAATAGAATCGACTATTTTCTAGATGTTGACTACATAACCTATAGGAAAATGTACTATTATTCTGTTTTTTTTGTAAAAGTTATTAATTTACATTTATTTAAGCTAAGCGATAATTTATTATTTTTACAATACTCGGAGAATCCATTAAGGTCTTTTTGGAATGATCTTCGGTATATTGTATAGTGTGAAATATTTTAAGGCCATACGTTTACATTAAGGCATACATTAGAAATTAGAATTTAAAAACATTGGTGCACGTCATTTATAAAGAGTATAAACAACAATGGACCTAAAATAGAACCCTGGGAGACTCCAGAGTTGATAGGTACATAGTCAGATTCATATCTATTAATCATTACTATCTGTTTACGATTAGTTATACAGGACTTGAACCAGCGCCACAAATTTCCTATAAGAGCATTATAAGCCAATTTTTCTAGTAGAATCTTATGATCCACTCTGTCAAAAGCTTTTCAAAAGTCGTACGATACGTACACTAGTAAGTTTGTTGTAGTTGAATGCCGAAGTACGACTCAGTGTTGTTCTTCAATTATGATCATAATTATTATATTCATAATTATGTAGTGAGGGATAGATATTATTATGAACAAGCCTTTCGAAAAGTTTCGACAGAGTAGGTAAGATTGAGATTGACCTTTCATTGTCGATAATACTCCTATCACTATTATAGCAGCTTTCCAAACGGATGGAAATATTCCGTCCTGTAAGCAGATATTAAATATTATATGTAGTGTTTGACATATTACAGGTTCTTAAAGTAACCAATACCTATAATTCCAACCTAATGAGACATGTGAGTTAATAGAAATAACCTAACATTAAATTTAAACAAAAAGTAGAAGCTAGTATAATTTGAAAGATTATATACATCTTTGAAAGGGAATAATTACATAATGTCCTAACAAATCCTATATAATTTTTATAGAAAAGCAAAAATTAATTTAATTTTATAAATATCGTAATGCGATCGTATCGCGACAACGGTCCCCTGGTATTATATTATATTCATACTTTTTAGCTGCATCTCGACATTGGCGAAATAATTGTTTATTATTCAAAGTTAAGTTCATTTATAATAAGTCTTTACCTATGAAATTACCGTTCTGCAATACTGGCTATTTCAAATCAAAATAATTTTTGTTTGGCTAAGAATTCTAATTTCAAATTAATTTTATTTTAAAAACATGGAATTCTTTTTCCAAAAGTAGTCATTTGTTTATTGATTAGTGTTACATTTTCATCGCATTTCAATCTTTTTCGTCATCATGGATACGTTAAAAATTCGAGTAATTATGGAATATGAGTACCGTCGTGGCAGCAACGCGGCACAAGCGGCACGCAACATCTACGACGTTTACGGGGCTAACACTACAAACCAACGTACCACCTGTTATTGGTTTGCTCGCTTCCGTTCTGGAAATTTCGACCTGAAAAAATAACCTCGCGGTCGTCCGAAGACTTTGGTCGACAATGACGAATTAAAGGCGATTGTGAAAGCTGATGATACACAATCTACGGCTGAATTAGCAGCAGCTTTCGACGTTAGCGTCAAAACAATATTAGTCCATTTGCGTCAAATTGACAAGGTAAAATAGCTTGAAAAATGGGTGCCCCACGAACTCTATGATCGCCAGCGCGAAGTACTACGCGTCGAGACTTACCTTGCACTGCTCAACAGACACACAAATGAAGAAATTTTAAACCGCATTGTTACTTGCGATGAAAAATAGATTATGTATGATAACCGGAAGCATTCAGCAAGTTGGTGGGATCCTGTGCGTGTGCCGGTGTGATTCATCACAGCTTCTTACCAAACGGGGTGAGTATTACTGCAGATGTGTTCTTTGAAGAACTGAACACAATGATGGAGAAGCTGGCACATCTTCAACCAGCATTGGTCAATCGCTCGTCTCCGCTGCTCTTGCACGACAACGCGCGACCTCATACTGCACAGCAGATGGTCTCCAAGTTGCAAGAACTGGGGTTGGAAGCTAAGCTAAGAATATATATATATATATATACTAGGATATCTAGGACAAAGACAAAGATAATTGTGTTGAGTTTAGGCCTCTGGTCGCGCGGTACGATGCAATAAAGTTATCACGGAGAACGCGAGTAGTAAATTTTACTATGATGCTTTTCGGTCTGGGGTTTTTTGAGTCAGCATGAGGCACACGATGTAAAGTAACTATATCTGAGTGCTGTATTGGGTGCTTTATTTCCTTGGCTATTTGTTCAATTATCTGTAGTAGATTTTCACCCCGCCTTTCCTGAAGATTACATACCTTAATTTTACAGATTCTAGCATGCTCTTCCAGTGGCGAAATTTTATTTTCTAGATTTGCAACTCGATCTAAGGAGGAGTAAACCAGATAAAAGTTACTCTCAACAGTTTTCAGGCGCTTCTCGAACTCCTGTTCAGTATCCAAAGATATTATCCGTATCCGATACACGTTGATGCAATTCAGACAGTGTCTTATGTATTGACACTGTCTGAATGTGTTGACAGTGTCTTATGACATTATCCGCATATGTTTTTTGCATATTTGTATTTAAACTCTCCAGGGAGCTTTTTATAATGGATAAGTGTTGAGATATGGTAGAAGTCCAATTTGACACCGAAATTTATAAGTTGGCGACTTAATTTCCGAGTTGGTGTTATTATACGATGTAAGCAGCTAGTAAACTAGATTGGGTTGATAAAATAATGGCTCCTAAAAATTCAATTTGCAGCTACGGAAAAGGATACTTACTGTTGGAGTTTGTTTTCCTTTGGTATGGGTAAAGTTTTTGGGGTGTAGAATAATATGAAAATTAAATCCATTTTGAAATCCAATTAGTTCCAAAATAGCGTACATTTTTTAATTAAAATTAAATTAAATAATATAATAATTTAAGTTTTGGTGTCCTTTTCCAGGTTTCTGGGGGTGCAGATTATAAAATTGTCTTCCAATTTCAATTTCCAAAATGGAGAATTATCATTCTTCGTAAAAATGACATGAGTACTAATTTTAAAGTTGTTGGGGATGCTGATTAGGATTGATGATTATTAATACCAGCATAAGTAGTACCACTTATTATGTAAGCTATCGAACTTTTTAGAAATTCAGGATTAAAAAAAACTCTTATCATGAAGAAAATACGTAGTTACGGAATTACTTGGGATAATTTTTTCAGTAAGATTACCTGTTCTCGAGATAGAAGCGATTATAAAAAAAAAATATGGCGACGCTCTACTTTGAGATACGAATGATGTATAAACAGTATAAAGCTAGGGAAATATTGGAAAATTCAGGATTTTCAAAATTTTTCATCTCCCATCATGAAGAAAATGTGTGGTTGCGGGGCTACTAAGGGGGAGGAAATTTTGATTATTTGTTCAGTAGGATGCACCGTTTCCGAGATAGAAGAGATTATAAAAAAAAATGCCAATGCCTACTTTGAGATACGAGCGATGTATAAAGCTATAGAAATGATGGTAAATTTAGGATTTTCAAATTTCTTTTACTCCCATCACGAAGAAAATATGTCGTTGCGGGGTTACTAAGGGAGAGGAAATTTTCATTATTTTTTCAGTAGGACGCACCATTTTTTAGATAGAATAATTTTATAGAAATTAAAATATAACCGCCATTTTGAAATTTCAAAATAAATGTTTTTTTTTATAATTAACATCCCCTAAACCTAGCAAAGGACATCTAGATTCATTTTATTAAAAATAAATGTCCGCTATCTTTGAAATTCAAAATGGATATCATTTTTCCATTTTTATTTTTGGCCATCCTGGTAATTTTGTACTCAATATTCTGTTTTTTCACACCCAATTGATTTGATTGTTTTGTCGCAAGTTTAGATACATGCCTAATAATATTAAAAATCTCTTGAAAATTTTAATTTTATTCTTATTATTAGTGATTGTAAAGTGAAAACAAAAAGATCTGTATTTATTCTAATTTTACTCATGTGTTACTTGTTACAGAAATGGGATTCAAAAGATTATCGTCTGGTTAGGTTTATGTCTGCCCCAAAACAAGTGAACAAGAACTGGGCAGTGAACTTAATTGATGAAGTTCCTCCTAAGGAAGTTTCTGAAAGAGTTGTATGGTGTGATGGTGGTAGTGGCCCAGAAGGTCATCCCAGAATTTATATAAATGTGGTAAATAAAAAATATCTGCCTTACATATTAATATTAAATAAATGAGTTTTGTCAGTGATGTTCTTATCGCAAAATAAACACTATACAGGAGGAAAGGGCCACTTGATCCTTAAGAGAGACTCGGTACACTCAATTTACAAAGCCTTTATGGCAATATCGTCGGCGTAGAAGGAGAACTAAGTTTTTTTTCCTTCTTTTTTGAAATAGAGACAATTTTACTGTAAGTAATTTTATATTCTTTAGGTATCTATACCTTTTATTATATGCAAGAAACAAATGAATCTCTCTCATGAAGTATAAAAAAATAAAAAACTATGTTATCTAATTTTGCCACAACATACTCGTATTAATATTATAAACATACTGCAGTAAGTTTTTTTTTGTTGTTATGTAGTTTTTCCTACACTTCATATGCATAACAGAATAAATGAAGGACAAATAACTCCACTTATTGAATTCGTCAACTTCAACATACCTACATTTGAATATGAAACTTAGCTGCTTTGAAACAAAGTTATTATTTGTCGGTTTTCTGTGGAACCGTGGTATTTATCCGGTCGAACCGGCCCCGACCCTCACAATCTGAAATAAAGTATTCCACAACTTGTAAAATGTAGATTTTACTTAAATAGGGATTACAAAGGCACTACCTTCTGATATTATAATGTGAAAGTTTGTGAGAATGGATGGATGTTTGTCACTCTTTCACGCAAAAACTACTGAACGGATTTCGATGAAATTTCGTATGGTAGCAGTACAAGCTCTGGATTAAAACATAGGCTACTTTTATCCCGAAAAAGTAGTGTCCCCGAGGGATACTGTGCTTATGCGGGCGGAGCCGCGGGCAACAGCTAGTATTTCATAAATGTTGTTAGTGCGAAACCGCAAATTAAAAAAAATATATTTTTTACTTTTGATAATTTTCCATCTGATTATGTGGCTAATATGTCATAACCTAGTATGACATCGAATATGAAGTTTCTAGGTTTTCTAGAAATATGCTTTGCTTTAAATTATGCTAACGGTAAGTACTCCTTCCATACAAATTTTACAAAATCGCGATTTTTTTCCACTAAATGTCTCCTAAACTGTAAACATGATTATTTTGAAAATTTTGAGTTTTTCTCATGTCAGGAAAGACTCATATCAAACAAGAAATCAGACTTCTAGCCTTACTGACTACAAAGCTATGAGGGCATGAAAAATCCGCGAAATGCTTCGAGAAGAGATAGATTGGCGGGGGAATTAGGCTCATTGGGACTCTAATCTATTCTTTGACTTATAATTTGAATAAATACAGGGTTACATTGTTATTAGATCCTACTAATCTTTAATTACAGTCGATCGAAATGTTCATAGCAAAAATATCAGCCCCTGACGTCCGTCTTTTGAGTCTCAAATCGAATTGTGATTATGGATAACAAAAGCAAAGGTTTTTATAACCGTGAAATACTAGACAAGATTGTAAGGCAAGATAAAAGAAAGTAATTTATTTAAAAAGTGCCTGAAAATTGACGAAAGTTTTGCTGCTTTTACATGACAATTATTCCCATTCACAAGGGCCACATTGCGTGACATATAATAAATTTTTAACTGGTCGCTGTCTGTACATGGAAGATAAATAAGAAAAACTATTACATGAATGCTTAATCGCCTACTAATCTTAATTGCCTACTAATCTTTAATTACAGTCGATCGAAATGTTCATAGCAAAAATATCAGCCCCTGACGTCCGTCTTTTGAGTCTCAAATCGAATTGTGATTATGGATAACAAAAGCGAAGGTTTTTATAACCGTGAAATACTAGACAAGATTGTAAGGCAAGATAAAAGAAAGTAATTTATTTAAAAAGTGCCTGAAAATTGACGAAAGTTTTGCTGCTTTTACATGACAATTATTCCCATTCACAAGGGCCACATTGCGTGACATATAATAAATTTTTAACTGGTCGCTGTCTGTACATGGAAGATAAATAAGAAAAACTATTACATGAATGCTTTATGAACGGTATAGAACCCAAAACAATGATTTTTAGAATTTTTGTCTGTTTGTCTGTTTAATCTATGGATGCATGAATGTTCGTTACTCTTAATAACAGTAATAACAATATTAATAACAGCTGAACGGATTTTGATGAAATTTGATATGGTAGTAGTTTAGTATTTGGATTAACACATAGGCTACTTTTTATCGCAGGAAAAAGTACGGTTCTCGCAACTTTTGCGTACGAAGTCGTGGCTAACATCTGAACTATACTAATATTATAAAGAGATAAAGCTAATATTAGGTATAAAGAGGTAAAGATAGTATTATAAAGAGGTACAGTTTGTTTCTTTGTGAGTTTGTGACGTACCGAGATTGTAAGGGGTATTCTCTGGATCTGGTTCAACCAATTTTTGAAATTCTCTCACCAATAGAAAGCCAATGTGGCTTTCTATCTTTGTGAGTGTCATAGGCTATATGTTAACCTGAAAATTGATAAGTATTTTCTGTGCTAGTCGGATTTGCAAAATAAATCGAAAAAAAAAGAGCGAACGAAATCGTTCTTGAGAAACGATGAGAGATGAACTCTAATAATAGAGTTCTATAGAAAAGTTTTAGAGTTTGATAGTAAAATATAAATAGCATTTATAGCAATTGGGTAACAATAATTCAAAACTTTCATCCCCTATTTTTCTTATTTAGGGGTTGAATATTGAAAAACGCTAAAATACGTAATTCATTATTTTTTCGTACTCATTTCATGCGAAATTTTTCAAGAAATAAAAAAAACAACCAAACTTTAATCCGGTATTTCACCACTTTGGGGGCTTGAATTTTGAAAAATTTTTCCTTAGTGGATGCTTGCGTCAAATGAGAAATGTGGCACACTTATTTGAAAGGTTAAAGAGATAAGGCTGGGAAAGTTTGACACTCGACACTTTGATTTTCAGCTTATTAGCGCAGATTTCTATTTTCAATGCTCTTGAAAACTTTTCCCGGCCTACCGGATTCCGGACGATACAGTCCCAGTTTAAGGTCGTGTTAACTAGCGTGGGTGGGCCGGTTCGATACGCACTCTTTCCACTTTTCTCTAAAATTTATTATAAATGTGTGTCTATCTGTATGTTCGCGATAATATTCTCAAAAACTACTGAAAGGATTTTTATGCAGTTTACATTTACCGACACAGTAGTTCCTTAGGAAGGTTTAGATCAACTATAATTAGTTAAGGATTTGTGGAAATTGATTGATTTATGAGGATAATTGTTGAAGGTGTCGAAAAAAAAATCAAGCCGTCTGGGAGCTTTTATCGAAAACGCTGCCTAACCGAATCCGTTGGAGATAATTTATAACAAAACAATGTATGGTGGGATTGTTTCTCTTCTAAAGATCTACAAAAAAGTTCGCGACGGCATATTATGTTAAGAAACAAGATATATTTCTTCCCATGCGGACGAAGCTGCGGGCAAAAGCTATATTGTATAAAATTGGCTTTGATATTTTAAACCATCTATTCTTTAGTCAAGATTTTAACCCCTAGGCTATTATTATATACAACAAAAAAGAAAGAGCTGCGGGATCAAAAAATCTACCGATAAAAAGAACAGATACGAATTTAGGTACGGGGAGTTTTCGAGAGAAAGACAAATAACCTTTTTCCTACCATATTATTGGGCCTTTAAAAAATCTAAGGAATAAATTCGTCTTCGAGATATTGTACTACAAAGAAAAAATAATTTGTTTTAGTTGTTGTTAACCCGTGGGAGCAATTCCGCGAATATAAAAACGTACCTTCTTACATTTAACTTATGAAAATTAGCTGCTATGAACCAAAACTATTTCAAATAATTTGTAAATTATGATTAAATTATTGTATATAAAAGCTGTTTAAAAAATATTAACTAGTTTTATAAGTCGCTAATAGAAATTATTCATAAATTAAAGTACGAAAGAGCACGAAACATGAGAATCCAATATGTGCGAAATAAATTTTAGTTTTCCTTGATCTTGCTTGTTATGATTACAGCATTATGAGCCGAATTAAAATTAAACAATTAATTCTATATTATATTTCTTGCAATTCTCAACCTATCATTATGCATGGTTATTCATTTATTTACTTTTTCTTCTATGGTTTAGTGTAAGTTTTGAACATACTTAATTTTCCATTTTAAAATTAGAAACCCTATCCAAAGTTGGACAGAAAAGGAATATGAAAATGTTTGTCAGGCCAAAATATGCGGCATTGTTTTGTAATATATTTATGCCACTATGTAACTTACAGTAATCATCACCATCTTATTTACAATACCTAATGGAAGCTTGGAGCGTATTCAATTATACATTCGATCGTTTATTTTAAACGTTCTTAAAATGTAATAATAATAATTTAATAAATATCAATAAAAAGGGAAAAATTATTATTTTTAAACAAAAAATTAAACCGACTTCCAAAGTAAATATACACAAAAAAGTATGAAATGAATCTTATTTTCTACATAATTCCCCTTTTAAATTCGGCTAAAATTTTAACTATTTCTCTACTCAATCTTCTTAATTTTGAAGTCGGTACCAGCAAATTAGATCGTGAGTTCTATAAAATATTGTAGGATATTGTTTGGGCTGGTTTGGGTAGAAGATTGAGTACAGAAATAGTTGAACTTTTAGCCGAATTTAAAAGGGAATTATTTAGAAAATAAGATTTATTTCATACTTTTTTGTTTATTTTTACTTTGGAAGTCGGTTTAATTTTTTGTTTTATGAATAAATAGTTGTGTTGATTTGTAGCGTGTAAATGTACCATGAAATAGAGATTTACTTACATTGAAGTGATTTTCACAAATATACAATCAAATTTTAGTTGTAAATGCTTTTTGCGAGTTTCAACTTCTCACCAAACTTTCCTCATTTCGATATCTTCCGGCACTATAATGAACAAGTTTTTTGGAGTTCTATTCCTATTATTTTGTACAATTTTATACCACTCACGAATATAACTCATTCTTGCCACAATGTAGGTACTAACTACTATTTCGAAAATTTTACGAGTTTGGAGCATAAAAAACGACTTCCAAATTAAAAATGCACAAAAAAGTATGAAATTAAACTTATTTTATGAATAACTAGATTCTTCCAGCGACTCCGCCCGCGTAATTATAGTATCGGGTATCCCACGGGAATACTGTAGGTACTTTTTGGGATAAAAAGTAGCCTGTTTTAATTTAATTGAAATCCGTTCAGTAGTTCTTCGTGAAAGAGTAACTAACATCCATCCATCCATCCATTCTCACAAACTTTCACATTTATAATAGTAGCAGGATTCCCGTTTTAAATTCGGCTAAAATTTTAACCATTTCCTAGTAGCTCTCAATCTACTTAAAAACTGTGTTTTATTAATATTGAGAGAGAACAAATTTATAATGAGTGCGCGCGTGACAAACCTTTTAAGCTATTTTATTATTTCTAAGGCATTACAGACGGCGAGGATACTAATTATAGTATCCTCGCCGTAAATAATAAAAAAATAATTTTATGTTACGTTAATGTTAATGTTGTTAATAAAATAAAATATTAATTTTATGTTACGATACTACACATTACGTACTATTTAATAAGAAATAAATATCCAGTTATCTTAAGGCTCTGTATAACGCCAGTGAAATTGAGCGTCAAGTCCCATACTGATTGAGTAGACGACAAGAGCGTATCGCATCGACCGGACAGTATTGAAATCGGATAAAAAATCGCTATAAATATTTGAGACAAAATTTGCAAAAACTAAAACGTCCGCTGAGTCTTGTCTTACTTCAAATACTAAAATTAATTTCACACTCGTGTGACTTATAGAAGAAGAGAAAAAAGGTTTTAACTTTAACGAAAAGGGTGGACTTCGCATATTTTAAAATTAATATGTGCCACAGGAATAAAAGTAACAAAACATGTGTTCGAAATTCAAAAGTTTACCGTAACTTTTATACGTATTATCGTTTAAGAATAGGTACAAAAGATTAGAGATATAAAATAAAAGATAGAGATAGGCTTGAGCCTAAAATGAAAAAAAAACTATACCTACGTAAGTTATTTTATTTTAAGACCCAATTACTAGCTTAAAGGTAAATAAAAAAAAAACAACTATCGGTCGGTTTTATTGCATTTAAACTAAACAAAAGCAAGGCAACGTTCCCACGAGCGTTTTTATGTAGTCGCGCCAGAAAAATGTGCACTATAAATAGAGAAATATATAGAAAATGTATCTACGCTAAATACAACACGCTGAAAATCGTGTACAGCTGTCCAATCTCACATTTTACACTGGACACTTCTATTTTCAGCTCTATTGTAGGTTGGCTGCAGAGTTCTATTTACATTGCAGTTTTTTCTGTCACGAGTCGCGACCACAAAAAAAACTCGTGGGTACGAGGGCTAAAGGTTTGTAACCAAAATATTTCAGGCTATCACATACGGCATAGCCTGATTATCTTCAGCGGTTATACGTTGGTGCAAAATAGGTACACTTCTGTGTGCCTACCAGGAACATTTGACTGCGGCGTAACCACGTAACGCAACGTTATCGAATGAGAATCCTTGAAATATGTTCATGTTGTCAATATTATTGCGGGTCCTTGAAATTAAAATCCAATACCTGCAAATTATGAAATTAGACTACATTTTACTTATTCGCAATACTAACAAACAATACTTTATTTTTAATAGTATTCAAAATAAAGCACCTACTTATTAATATTATTATTTTAAACTATAAAATTTTTACTGATGGGTAAAAGAAAAAGTAATATGTATTTTTATAATATCAAGTATAACCAATATTAGGTAAGCAATAATATATATGACTTTGTTTTAAACATATTGCGTGCATTATTGAACATTCGATTCTTATACATATTAATAGAGAAACTTTACAATCTTAAATCTTAGCATGTACATTAAAATCACTACACAATATATTTCATTTATTGTTAGAATTGTAATCCTAAGTCTCTTTTCATTAAATCGAGAAGATAAGGACTAAGGAGGAAACATTTTATACAAATACTCACCGATATTCTTTGAGTTCAAGCATGTTTATATACGAGGGCGGCACTGAAAATTTCGGGAATCAAGGAAGTGACACAACATTACTATTTAAAAATGTATTTATTGCTTTTCCAAGTATTCTCCGCGAAATTTAACACATTTTTCCATACGATGGAACCAATCATTGAAGCAACCATTCCATTCGGAAGTTGGGGTCTCCAAAATGGCCGTTTTGTAGGCGTCCACAGCTTCTTCAGGTGATGAAAATCTCTGACCACGCAATTTATTTTAGGGAAAGTATAGAAATCATTAGGGCTTAGGTCGGGGCTGTACGGCGGATGGTCTAATAATTCTATGATTTCTTGCTCTAAAAACTTGTTCTGTGCGCGGTGTGAGAACTCGCATTGTCGTGATGGAGGATGATGCGGCGGTTGCAGTTCTCTTTACGGAGTTCAGAAACGACCTGTGGCAAACAAATGTTAGCATACCATTCTGCATTAACCGCTCTTTGTCCCTCAAGAGGAATAGTCGCAAAATGGCCGGTTTTGGAGACAAACGTGGCCACCATTTTTTTTGCAACACTCCGTGAACGAACAATTTTTGTTGGCTTTAACTCATTTTCGAACGAAGTTTATTGTTTCGGTTTCGTACGCGTATATCCAGGATTCGTCACCTGATACGATGTTGTATACAGCATTTGAGGATCCTGCGTGGAATCTTTCTAGAGTTCTGACGCACCAAGTAACGCGAGCCGCTTTTTGCTCTTCACAGAGCAAATGCGGCATCCATCGGGAAAACAACTTTTTTACACCTAATTGTTCTTGCAAGATTATTTGTATATGACTCATGCCAATGTCTAAAGTTGCCTGAATTTCGCGGTATGTCACATGTCGATCTTCCTCAATCAGCTTACGCACAGCATCAACGTTTTCTTGGGTGACTGCAGTTTTTGGACGACCTTGACGGGGATCATCACTGAGCTTGACACGTCCACGTTGAAATTCAGCAAACCAGGGATAAATTGTGGTTTTGGATGGGGCTTCATCACCAAATGCAGAAATCATCCGGTCAACACACTGTTTTTGTGTTAAACCACTTCGAAAGTCATAATAAATCATCGCTGTAGAATTTTCTCGAGTCAATTCCATTTTCTCAACGACTAAACAAGTTTGACAAGACCTTGTGACAAGACCGAGAATCTTTTTTTTAAATAAATAAACGGTATTCGATTTTTAAAACCAAGGAGTTTTAAATTAAAAAGATTTTAATATGACAGGAACAGTGGAAATATTCCATTCCCGATACTTTTAGTGCAGCCTATGTAGTGGTTATATACATGAATTTATTTTATCAAAATCATTGTTTCATCAAAATAAATATTGATGAAAGTGCAGTGTTCCTGTGGGATACTGTATTTACGCGGGCAGAATCGCGGGCAAAAGCTAGTTTTTAAGTATTTAACGTGAAAAATTGTGATGCCAGCTTAGAAAATGTGATATTTTTTGTGCATTTTTACTTTGGATTTTTAATTTTTTTCCGTACTCAATTCATACGAAATTTCATGCAAATATGTCCAAGGAAAAGTTTCATTCAAACTTAAATCTTATTTACATTTTGGGGGTTGAATTTTAAAAAATCCTTCCTTAGTGGATGCCTATGTCATATGAGAAATACGTGTGCAAAATTTCTAGCCTTAAGGGTTTGGCCTGTGCGTTGATACATCAGTCAATAAAAGGTACCGATTTCAAAATTATGTAGAGAAATAGTTAAAATTTTAGCCGAAAGGGGAATTATTTAGAACATAAGTTTCATTTCACTTTTTTGTGCATTTTTACTTTGGAAGTCGGTTTAATTTTTTTATAATATACTTACCTAAAGTAGTAACTTGTCACTTAGTAATCTCAGTTGTGTTCCAAACAAGTAACTTATTAGTTTATTATTTCATAATTATACATTAACTTTTAATTTAATAATTAATATTTTATTACAGGATAAACCTGGCAATCATTCATGTGGCTACTGTGGACTTCGTTTTGTTTTGAAAAAACATCACTAAAATAAGTAATAAAGCATTCTTATTAAATATAGGAATGTGGGTACTTGTTACATTACATTATTACTTGTTGTATTAGTAAATAAAATTAATAATTCAGGTTATTCTTTTTTTAACACCACCAGCTGGCGTAGCATGACTATGATCCGGAATCCGGCGGGCTCGGGAAAAATCAGAGCATTGAAAATAGAACTGTGCTAATACAATAAAGTTGAAAATCGAAGTTTCGAATGTCGAGCTGAATATGACATAGACATTTCACTCGACACTTGTGTATTCGATTTTCAACTCTTATTTCATTAGCGCAGAGTTCTATTTACAGTGCAGTTTTTTCTGTCCCGACCACAAAAACAACTCGTGGCTGAGAGCTCTAGCCTCTAGGATATCTTTGCATCGCTAGACGATTAATTATAACCAACTAGTTTTTTTACACATTAAAATTACTAACTGCTCTATTTTATAGATTTCCTTTTTCATACATTTCGCTCAGTCCTGTTATTATTATTAAGTCCATGTGACTATATATACTTCTATAATACCTACCTACTAATTTATTATATTAGGTGAAAGATTTGTTTGTTTGTTTATTTACTTGCTGCGAAACTACTGGAATGATTTTGAGCGAAATTTTGGCACAGATATATGACGGGAAAGAACATGACTATTTATTATTGCGGAAAATGTACTGTTTCTGCGATATTTCAATTTGCGAGCACGAAGTCGCGGGCAGCATCTAGTGTTTATCCACTATTCACTCCCAGAAATGAAAACTCCAAAATGTTTTACTTATCTACTAGCGACTACTTATCTACTAGCGGCTTCGCATGGGTGCATTATAAACATTCCTCTTGAATCACTGTATCTATTGCTGAAACTGCATTAAAATCCCGCTGAAAGCTAGTAAAATGAACTAGCTCCATGGTAGTGATATAAAATGTCCTAAACCTACTTCAAGCGGGACAATCTTGTATATTTATAATCGGTTTCCCGAAAACGGCTGCTAGTGTTACCCTGAAATTTAGTAGGTTGGACTTTTTGGGAGAGAAACATCGATCTAGGTAGGTCTTATCTCTGGAATCTGAGCATTTTCAAGCTAATGTTATGTATGTAATTGTTGCCCGAAAAAACACAATATATAGGATATTCTGTGTTTTTTCGGGCAACAATAACTATACTTATCAATAATTTCGGATCTATTATGTCAGTCCGATTAGCAGTTTAGTACCTACGCGTAGGTATGCATAATGTTTTCTTTGTTAGAAAATTCGGAATGTGGTGGGTTCGAATCCCGGTCAACCCGAAGACTTCTGTGGCTCAGTGGTTGAGAGCGTCAGTGCTCAAACTGGAGGTCATAGGTTCGAATCCTGCTAAAGCAGGGATCCCCAAACTATTTTGGACAAGTGACCCCTTTTCCAAAATGAACTGTTAATAGAAGAAGATAGAGTAATTAGCAATTTAGCAGACTATTATGAATAAGGGGCCTATCTTTATATATATATATATATATATATATATATATATATATATATATATATATATATATATATATATATATATATATATATATATTATAATATATATACGCTACGACGCTCATATGAGATACATCGGCAAGTGTTGATTTGATGGAGATGTAATAAATCCGAACTTCAAGTAGTCCAAACTGTATTGTCTGCATTTTTTTTCGTGTCCGCCATCATAGACCTCTCAGTAATCCTGCAAATAAAAAAAATTAGAAACTACCTAAATAAAAAACAATAATAAACTGTTTTTGCACACTATCTTTTTTTTATCAAACCCAGGTAATGGATGTTTGTTAGGTAATACTGACTTACTCATTAATAAACTTGGATACCTATATTAGGTAAGTAACTATAGTAGGTAATTAGGTAAAGAAAATTTGTGTTAGGTAAGTAGGTACCTATCAGCATAAGAACGAAAACCAAAGCAAACTGAACACTTCAAAGTTTAGGTACCTACCTACTTAACAACTTAAGATATTTTTATACCTACCTATTTAAAATATATTAAGTGTTTACCATTGGGAAAAAAAATTACAATCAAATACTAAAACAAATTAAACTAGTAAATTTTTACAATTGAAACAACTGAGGTAACTGCAAACTGTTGCAAACAATCTACAGATAGTTCAAGTGATTGATTTACTGATTGACTATCACACAGTGGGGCAATGCTGATGCGCTGTGCCGGATAAAAACTGTTTGGTACTTACACTGTAAATTTTTCATAAACTACAGATATTGTGTGGTTACGCTATTAACTCGCGTAGGGAGCTCAGCATTTTGTAAATTCTTTTTCAGTCACTTTACTTCACTTAACCAGCAATGTATATTTTCTGATTCTTGGCTTAATTGTCGTTTCTACTTAGAATTTCATAATTCGAACCAGTTTTTTGGGAAAAATACTAAAAAGACTAAGGTTTTTTATGCTTACCGATTAAAAGAAATTCCTCTTTGTTTCATATTTGATGTCTGACTCTTTAATTTGCACGTAACAATCGCACAACAGGGAATTTCAAAGGATTTTAGCGCTGCTCCGTACTGCGAGGCAATCAACAAGCGACTAAAAAGTATGAACGCGTGGTTCGGTTGAAGTATGATTGTCCAATCATACCTGTGGCGCGACTGCCCCGCGCACATGCCAATCCAACCTCATTTACCTTATCCGTGGCGATACCCCTGTAGGGGTTCCGCAAGAATTTAGAAAAAAAATCAAAACACCTCTCTCTGGTCGAACGTTTTGACTCCGCCCGCCGCGCCGCCGCCGCGCGTATACTTGTGAGCGCGCAGTCCCTTTGATAAAAGCCGTCTCTGAATTAGACACTATAGTTGTGAACAAGCGACTTTCGGCTCTAACTTCAAAACATAAAGTTGAGATTGTTTACAACGCATTTTTTGTATTTCTATTTTTATTTCCGCTTTTTGTTTATCAAAGGCGCCGACTCGAGTATTTTTGAGAATGTTCGAGATAGTCTAGGACTAAGTATAAAAGCAGCGATCGCGCGTCGCGCCTCGTCAGTCAGTTGACGATTAGCGTTCGGAGCGATAAGTTCCTACCTACCTACTTACAAGCTGGCTAGCGAATTACGGAGTTTAAACGTGATATGTAACTAGTGTTTATTGTTCTACTGCCTGCTGTATTCTGATTGTATCAGATTTGTACATTTC
This sequence comes from Phengaris arion, assembly GCA_963565745.1. Taxonomy (NCBI): domain Eukaryota; kingdom Metazoa; phylum Arthropoda; class Insecta; order Lepidoptera; family Lycaenidae; genus Phengaris; species Phengaris arion. The sequence goes on along the minus strand of OY751432.1, from coordinate 31,937,863 downwards.
TTCTTTGGACTAAACTTATTCTCTTATAAGCAGTAACGATTGTGCATTATTTTGACCCCACCATCCTGACGTGTAACATAATAAAGAAGAATGGAAAAAGTTGGCTTAAAGGCGTTGAACGTGTTGCAATAACATCTTCTAATGACGCTGAATGTTCAAAAGCAGTACGCGCGGAGAATGCAGCAATTACCGATCCAGACGATGATGCCACGACGTCAAGCTCCATATGGTTTCAAAGACGAAAAAAGGAAGTATGAAAGCTCATAATATATAAGTTTCGGATTTGTTGATTCCAATGGCTCACCTCTCTGCATGCTATGTAGTAAACTGCTACCTAATAGTTCCATGGCACCTGCCAAATTGCGCCGACATTTAGAAACTGTACACCCCGAGTCTAAAGACAAGAATAAAGAATTTTTTGTTCGCAGAAAAGAACAGTTATTGGAAAGTCAAAAAAATATGATGCATGTAACACAAACTATCAATGAAAAGACCACGGAGGCATCATATTTAGTTAGCTATCGCATTGCACAAGAAGGTGAAGCGCACACTATCGCTGAAAATTTAATAAAGCCACGTGTGTTAGACATAACAAAATGTATGCTCGATGAAAAATCTGCAAAGCATCTTTCTACTGTGCCGCTATAAAACGATACTGTTTCACGGCGAATCCATGATCTGGCAAGCTACGTGAAACAAGAACTAGTTACATGTCTACAAAAAACACGATTCACCTTGCAAATGGATGAGTCAACTGATGTCGCTGGTCTGGCTATCTTGCTGGTTATCGTGAGATATCCATATGAAAGTTATTTTTAAGAAGACATGCTTATGTGTTCACCGCTGCCCACAAACACTACCGGGGAAGAAATTTTTAATAAAATAAACATATTTTTTGAAGAAAATAATCTCAGTTGGAACGATTGGGTGAAGTTGTTATGGATGAAGCGGTAAAAATAATTAATTTTATCAAATCACGACCACTACAATCCCGATTGTTCTCATTATTGTGTGAAGATTATGGCAGCAAACATAAAACACTGCTGCTCCATACAGAAGTGCGATGGCTGTCTCGGGGTAAAACTTTAACAAGGCTATTTGAACTTAGAGCGGAGTTACAAATGTTTCTTTCAGCTTTCTTCTGTTAATTTGAAAGACCGTTTGTTCGTGGTAAAACATTGTTGTTCCGATTGTCTTTTATGGCGGATATCTTTCAAAAACTAAACGAATTGAATTTATCATTGCAAGGTAAACAAACTTTTGAAAAGTATTTTCCCGAAGAACAGAATACAAAAATAAAACTGAATTCATGAATTCATAATCCTTTTTTACCCAACTTGCAAAAGCCCGAAAGTATGTCAAACGAGATACCTATATGAATCTCTTTTAGAAATGTCATCAGACTCAAGTATGGAGTCACTGTTCAAAACGATGCCTCTCAACGATTTTTGGTGCAGAATTCGTAATGAATATCCAATGCTTGGCAAAATGGCTCTGAATATTCTTCTCCCGTTCCCAACTACATATTTGTGCGAAACAGGATTCTCAACGTATGCAACCACGAAAACAAAATATCGCAATAGACTGGACGCCGAACCTGATATGAGACTGCAACTGTCTTCTATCAAATCTGAGACATAAAAAAGAAAAATAAAAAACAGTTTCATACCTCCCATTAGTTAGATTTTTCTTTTTTAATATCTTGTAATAATGTACTTGCCATGTGGCATGTTAAAGTAAGTAATAATCAGTAACTGTTACATTGTACTTTTATTATGTTTATTAATAAAGAATACACTTTTAAAAACTATTGTTTTATTGTAGGGTTCCGTCAAGTATTTTGCTTTCCAAAAGGGTTCCGTCACCAAAAAAGTTTGAGAACCGCTGGCCTACTTCATATATGTAACAATAATCATTATAATTTTTTCTTACGTTAGGGGCCCTATATATGGTCCGGTTTTCCATCAGTTCGGCCTGAACGGATGAAAAATCGTGTCGTCTGTGTGCAATTTCGAGATCGCATCAGTCGGCCGGATGGATTGAAGCGGTTCGTTCCAGCGTTGCTAGCTGTTCTTGCGAAACTACTAAACTCGCGTCGATTTCTACTAAAAACTACTAAAAGAATACTGAAAACTATCAAAAAAGCTACTTAACTTAGGAATCCCTAAAGCCCCCAAAAAACCACTGTATTTTAGGTTTTGTTATATACATTTTTTATTATTTATTGAATTATATTATAAATTTTATCGTTAAATTAAAATATAATAGGAAATATTACGTATATAGTAATTAAACGGGTAGTTTTAAGAAAATTACGGACGAATGCTACGATGTATTATTATGATAAGGTGTAAAAAAATGTTTTTTTTGTGCCTAACCTAGGCCATTTTGCATATCATTACTGTCTGGCTCTTTCCTACTAAAACACTACTAACAACTACATTTCTACTAAGGAGGGAATAAAAACATTATTTAGTAGTAAAACTTTTTAAAATAACTAAGTTGGCAACATTAATTATGAACTGAACGGACCATGTGTGACAAATCGCTTCAGTTCTCGCCAGAGCCGCGGAAGTGCGGGCGTGTATCATGTACAAGCATTGTGAGTTTACGATTTATAAACACGACCGTAGCTCGCGGCGTGCTCGCATCCGTTCAGGCCGAAATGACGCCAGTTGGGTCGGATGCCATTTTTTTCCGTGTAGGTGCTCGAACCCGTTCAGGCCGAACTGACGTAAGTTCTAACTGAAACGATCGGTAGCCTTTAGAAATATATTAGGAATTAGTTCGTAATAGTTAGTCCTCTCGTGTGTGGGCCTTCAACTATTACAGCTGCGAGTCATTGTTCTTTTAGAAAATATTAATTTTCATTATTAGTAATGTCCCATTTTCCTTATACAGCCTATCGTATGGATTTCAAAAAATGGAGTAGCGGTGAGGATAAAGAATAAATGAAGCTTAGAAAGTCCGCAATACAGCAAGCATTTAGGGAAGACTGCGGCTTACTAATAGACCAGGTGAAACAAGGAGACGGTACAACCAATGACGGCAATAATGGCCGTAGATTTTTTAGGGATGCAGACACTACAGCCCGTATCATTGGCATAAGTAAAGAGTTAATAGAAAGGTTGCATGTGATTCTCCAGGCTATAGCGTCTGTAGAGTGCGTGCACCTTTCACCGTGCAGTTCTCTTTATTCTGTAGAGAGACTGCAGAACTGTACGTTAATTTATATCCCTGGTATTATATATATATATATATATATATATATATATATATATATATATATATATATATATATATATATATATATATATATATATATATGCCTTCCAGTTTGCACAAGCTGTTGATACGTGGCACTGATATTATTCAGAAATATAGATATACTACTAGATAGATAGATACTGATAGATAAGAGCCTCCGTGGTCTAGTGGTTAGAGCTTGGCTCTCGACTCGGAGATCGTGGGTTCGATTGCCGCATTGGAACAACAACAAAAAAAGTTGTTTCCAAGTTTGGTTAGGCCAATTCAGGCTGATCACCTGATTGTCTGACAAGAAAGATGATTCATGCGTCGGATGGGTTTGTAAAAAGTCGGACCTGCGCCTGACCTCTCATCAGTCGTGTCAGTTATCCGTCCCACTGCGAGTAAAGGAAGAAAGAGTGCTCTTGTGTACTGCGCACACACTTGGCTACTATAAAATTACTCCTGCGTAACTGGCCTTGTTTCAATGAAACCGGCCACCGTCACCGAAATCGGTGCGGGGAGTTATTATTATTATTATTCAGCATTTTGGTACCATACCTATCGACAAACTGTCAAAAGAAAGCAGAAGCTTGTAACAAGTATTTACGGAAATTCAGAGAGAGAGCTATTCCAGAAAATTAAGTAGAATAGCCACAAATGAGGATATTTTACATAAAATTCTAACATCATCTGATCCAAAGATAGCAAGTCTTAGACCTAGAATGTCAAAGCAGAACGTAAGTGTTCTCTCTCCAAGGGTTAAAGAGCTTCTGTTGAATTTGCCGACAGAGTTTGAGGTAGTTTACTAACGTAAATGATTTACAAGATAGTCATAGTGATAGTGAGTAACCTAAGTTTGTGTTTTGTAAATCAAAGTTACATAATATTTAGAAATCATTTTATTATTTTTATTGTATGTACTGTATCGTATTTTAAATTTTTATGCAATACTTACCACTTTTAGTTTTACAATTTTATTATATATATTTCCTTATTATTATAGTTTTCTTACCTATATAATATTTTTATTCATTCGAGATGATAGAAACCTTGAAAAAAGAAATAAAACTGTGGCGGTGTAATCACATATTTAGTGTATTAACACGAATTAATTATATCACTACACACACACACTACTACACAACTGTAATTTGTATTGCACTACTATAGACTTTAAGATTACTATTACTACGAATTATAGATTTAAATTAACTTCATTATGACTATGCGATTGTTAGAAACGCAAAGGAACATTTATTATTGTAAAAACGGATATTAGTAAGTTAAGTTAAACCTGGATTATTTTGATGTTTAGATAAATTTTGTCGGTATCACTAATCTTATTCTATTATCGTAATAATTATTTTGCATGAAATATCCCTAGAATTACTATATGAATTAGAAAAGTGTCAGTTAATAATTACAATTTTTGTAATTTTCTACCTCTTTTTCTGGCATACTTGCAACTTTAGGAACATGTTTTTATAACATAATAATAGCAATATAACCAAAATATAAGAAAAAAAGGTTTGAACGCGGGATCTATCATAAGTTGGCAAAAATTTGAGAATTATTGAATTTATTCCATACAAAAAATATAAAAATATGTTTTTTCTACCTAAATTATAAAGCTAAGAAAAAATTACACATAACAACTTTTGTGAACATTAATTAGCTCTATCCATTGGCACAAAGAAAAATGCGATAAAAAAGGTGTCTAATTACCCAAAATCCTCATTTCGACCCACTCTGCGACATCCTATAAATTTTACAATAAAATTCATATCCGCCATCTTTGAAATTCAAATTGATGACACTTTTATTTTAAAATTGATATAATTTTCGTATTCATAATATTATTTCGTATTTTTTCTCATACATTTTGGGAAAAAACCGCTAAGTTGGCAACACTGGTCGGGTTATAGTTTTTTTTAAATAATTTCCATAGTGTATTGGACTTTGGGGGCCGCGGCCTTAATCCCTTTGTGTACATGGGAAACTTGATAATTGACACAATTTCCGATTTTTACTTTAGCAATTAAAAGTTTGTTGGCTGCTATTTTTAGTTCAATTTTTTGTATTCGTAATTCTGTTTTTGACTGTCACAGTTTTGAGTATCTGTAAATGACATGTATTTATAGCCAAAAATTTTCAAATAATACCTATATACAATACAATACTCGCTTTAACTTATATCATCCCAGTGTTCCAATTTCGGAACGGTTAAGTTTTTATATTTTAATCGAATTTTTGCACGCATCTATAAACTAATGTTTTTATGTTGTTATTACTAACATACCTTGCTGTCAGTTGAATAAATTTCATTTTATTTCGCGCCGCTTTTTGTATCCAAGAAAAAATAAAAAAATAAAACAGAAAAGGGTAAGTAATTATTATATTTTATATTATCCTCTCGAAGACAAAAGACAATTTACGGTTTATACTCATGTTAGAGTCTTATTTTACCATGTCATATACTGGTTTACAAAAAAATATGCAACTTTGTGGGTAAATGTGACTTTTCTGTACCATTCCATTATTGGAATAGTAGGAACATACATACATGTGAATTTCATATATTAGCGTTTATATTTTATCAGTATTGCTTCGTAATTATTATATAGTTTTATTACAGATTGAATTGATTGAAATGAATGTGGATCAGATAATTTCGCTGTTGGAAGAAGATGACGATAAGTTCGCGGCTGATATCTTCATCACACCTCCTGAGAATTGGCTAAATAGTGACGAAAACTGTGGTGACGAAGAGTTCGCAAGTATAAAACCAGAGGTGGATCCTATACCTTCCATATCAGCAGTGCCGCAGCCCCCACAGCCTAGCGCTCCTCGTTGTCAGTTATAGAGCCACCGCCCAAAAGAAGATTTGTTGAAGTAACAAGAAAGTGAAGGTTTGTAGACATTCCAGAAAAGACTGAGAACAAGTCCTGTTAACCAGAATTCCTGGAAGACATTGAAAATCCTGTAAAATTTTTTGGAACAATTTTTTGATGAAATGTATTTGAATTATAGCACTCGGAAACTGAAAAAAATTAATCTAATTCTAAATCTAATTGATAAACAAAATAAACGAACTCGATGTGGTTATTGTCATAAAAATACCCCTATGAAGTGCATCAAATGTAATGTTGCCTTGCATAGCAAATGTTCTATTATATTTCATACTGAATAACATACCTAATAATCAATTATTACGTTATAATTATACGAATAACTAAATTGTAAGTTGTATATAAGTTTTTACTGTGTAATAAATAAAAAATGTGTATAAAATTATTTTATTTCCTAACGAATACCATAGCCCCTAACAATATATGTTATTGTATATATTATATGTATACATTATATATATTACATGTATATAATATTATCCTAGTGTTCCATTATTGGAACAGTTACTTAACTAAAAATCTAAATGAGATATGTTTTTTTTTTGGATGTAGGTATCATTATTCATTATACATCTATAAACATACCCTAATCCGATTTTCATAAAAATTGAACATATATTACTATGGTTGGGATGATACAAGTTAATCCAGTGTCTGCATTGTCCCCTTGTACATTAATTAATAATTAATATTGGGTATTAGTATATACCTAATTATTGTTTGATAATTATTTGTTTTTGTGGTTGTTCGATGCTTGATCTTGCTTAAGTTGTTCTCTTATATCTCTGTTTGATTGAAGAAGTTCCTTTAATTTTTGATGGATATCATCATTCTTTTGTTCTAATATATCTAATGCAGTGTTAAGATCATCTAGTTTTGAATCCAATAAATCATATTCTGAAACAAAAAAAGACTTAAATTTTTGAAATGTAATTTTGCGACACATTATTAAAAACACTATCAAATGCAATTGCCACAATTTTTAATAGTAATTCCTGGGCATTGCCAGTGTACCACTTTTGAACCCTAACAAAATGGAAATAAGGTCAGCAAATGGTGTGGGTAGATGCAGAGCTACTAGCAAATTTAGAGCAGGTGTTTGAGGCAACCTTCGTCCAATACTTCTCCTATTAGACCCCAACACGAGACTGCAAAACTGGCTGGTCAGAAGCGGGGCTGTCTGTCTGTCTGACCACGCTTCTAGGTTCTGTAATTATGAATATTAATGGGTGAAATTTGGTTCTGTAATTATGAATATTAATGGGTGGCTCTCCATACATGCAGTGGGGATGAAAAATATTTTTTCATGCTACCCCTACATATCGTTGAATATGTATTATTATAAGGTATTTTAAAATAAAGGTTAGGTTTCATACATGACTTTTTTATAAAGTCAACCATTTTCAAGTAATCGGCCTCCAAAGTTAGCCTAGCATTTCTTAACTAAAGGAGATTAGACCAGGGTCAATAGTTTTTAAAACCAAAAAAAATAATAGTAGGATAAAACCCATTACAAAAGGAGGAGAATATTATAAAAATGAAAGGAAAAATAATTTACGGGCGATCTGAGGTTGGGAGGGGGGGTGAGTTTTTAAGGGTAAAAAACGGTTTATCTCGATTTCCGGCAAAACTAAAAGTCTTATTGAAAAAAGTCAAATGGCAAAGTTGTAGGTAATAGAAATATCTAAAACTTTTGTATTTATACTTTTTTCACATAACCTCAAAATTTATGTGAAAAATTAAAAAACCAACAAACAAATAAATTAATAAAATTAATATTTAATAAGACATTACAATATTTGGAGAAAGTTGTCGAATCTTCTTTAAAATATATGCGTAGATGTCTATTTATAACAATTTTAAGATAACTTATATACTTACCTGAGTGACCTACGAAAAATTTTAGCCCATCAAAAGGTATTTCATAGAGAAGTGGGGAAGGGGTTAGGCGGGTCTGGGTCTTACTACATACATACCTACTATTTCGTAGCAGCTGTAACAACCGTTAGCCTAGCCAGTATTCGAAATAATACAACATCGCTTATAAAAATACACATGCTCGCTGAGTTTCTTTAAGATAATTGTGACAAGTTTACTTAAAAAACTCAAACATAAAAATAGTAATATTTTCTTTAAAAAATAGTATTTTTTTTTTCATGGGAGTAACTAAATTTGTTTGTGCAAAATTAAGGAGATTATTATTTTTTAATCTTGTACTAAAATATCATTCAATTTTAATCTTTAGGTTATGTTACGTTAAGCATACTATTTTTTATAGAAAATATTACTATTTTTATGTTTGAGTTGATTGATACAGATAAAAATAGAGATAGTATTATACCTTCTTCTGGCAGTCTTCTTCTTAATTATATACCTTAATATGCAGATTCGAAAAGTTTTTTTTGAAAAAAGCTGATATTTTGACGGGTGAATTTTTGATTGAAAATTAGGGTGGTTTTTCGATATTAATTCAAAATAAGGTAAAAAAATAAATATTTCTAATCAAATAAATTACAGCGTATTTGGGACATAAAATGGTAAGTTTTCACCAAATTTCGTAAAAAAAAAAAATTTGTAAAAGATAAAAATAAAAAACCAAAAACTTGGTTTTTTGAATTTTCTCATAAATTTTGAGGTTATGTGAAAAGTGTAAATACAAAAGTTTTAGATCTTTTTATTACCTACACCTTTGCCATTTGACTTTTTTCCATAGGACTTTTAGTTTTGCCGGAAATCAAGATAAACCGTTTTTTACCCTAAAAAAACTCACCCCCATCCCGTTCCCGACCTCAGATCGCCCATAAATTATTTTTCCTTTCATTTTTATAATATTCTCCTCGTTTTGTAATGGGTTTTATCCTACTATTATTTTTTTTCTCTTTTTATTATTTTTAGGCTTCTACCCTGGTCTAGATAGAAACTCATAAGTTTCCACGCTGATAGATCATGCTAATAACTCTCTAGGAAAATTATTTTGAGGGAATTCGGACAATAACTTTTGAAGTACATAATTCAAAGAAAACCTTAGACATGTCCTGACATGCCTAGGTTTTTTATTTTTATAAAACTACCTACTTATAACATAAAAATAAGTCATCAGTGTAAATTTCACTTTTTATTGTAAAATTGTCATTATTCTACTATAGCATACGTTAGAATCATTCCAAAGGCTGTTAAAAAAGTCAGTACAATTTTTTGTACCTTTGGTGCCCTGTACCTGAGGACTGAGAATTGGCCCACCACACAAAATAGTGGGTATGTACGTATATGTTCATTTTACACACTAATACTACAGTATGATATACATTTTATCGGTAAGAATATAAGGGTAGTCTGGCAGGTCTGAGATCTCAGTCCATTATCATTTGATCTGAGGTTGTGACTTGTGAAGTAGTTATAATTTAAACCTCCTCACGTTTACAAGAGACCCAAGCCCCACAGGGGGCAACGTTAGTGGTGGGTGACGAATAAAACGTAAAATTCACATAGATCATAGAAGTGTAAAAGCTATTGGGACGATATCATAAACCTAGGTAAGTATTTATTATTATTAAAATAAATATTTTTACCTTCACGAACATTTTCTTCATTACCATCATATTCAATATCAATTCCATCACTTGCTGATTCCTTTTCTGCGGGTTTATTGTCGTCCTTTTCAGTCATTTTTAAATTATATTATGTCGTTTTATTTAATAAGTAATTATCAAACTAATAATCTAGCCATAGCATAGCTAAGTTATTTACATAATTGTGCTCAATTTTTGCGTAGCAAGTGTGTAGTTCGCGGATAGGTCCTCCAATTGGACTAGTTCTCTTGAGTCATGTCGTTCATTCATTCATTCAGTTTCAATACATTATCTTTAGTTCAGGTCCACCGCCCATCGCCCCCCCGGTGCTTTAAGAAAAAGTCGTGCAAGGGACAATGAAACTTTCAAGGAAAAAAGTAGACGACTTTACGCTGCTACAAAAAAAAGATCGTCAGTTGCCTTTATAGCTTGTAGCTGTTTGTAACGCCCCTAACTTCTGACCATCAGAGTACCCTACATGATCATCTGACGATTAAATGTCGGTGATAATGAAAGGTAAGTGATAATGTTAGATATGTCAGATGTAACCGACCTCTGTGGCTCAGTGGTTCAGCGCGTTGGTGCTTAAGCCGGGGGTCGCGGGTTCGAATCCCGCCAAAGGAACAAAAAGTTTTTCTGTATTCCTGGGTCATGGATGTGTATTAAATATGTGTATAATATAATAAAAATCTAATAAAAGTATTAAATATACTACCTGTAACACATATACATATACGTTCTTCGAATACTTAGCACGGGGCCAGATTGACGTGGTGTGAAGCGTCCATAGATATTATTATTACTATTATTATTAGCATCGTAATACGGTAAAAAAAATAATAATTTTAAAAGCTTTATGAAATCGACAGAAATTTTGTTCACGACTACATATTTTAAGGGTTTTCTTCTGCATTTCCTCGGATTTCCATCATCAGATCCTGTCTTTTTTTTTTCCTTTTAGTTATGGCGAGATCCTGTATTCTTTGTCACATGACAACGCATAAATATAATATATACCTTTTCCGTCATAAAATAATCATCAAAATTGACTAAATAAAAGTTAAGGCCGTTCATAGCAGCAGTCGCGCGTTACTAGGTGTGTTGGAGAGTTCCATAGCTATCTCCGAAGGTGTTCATCAAATCTTGAAACCTTGTATGCAAATAACCTTCTCTGATAAATGTGATATTCAATCTTGAAAACCCCGTCTAAATAACATCACTAGTTATTGAAAAAATCGGGGACAAACATACATACATACAGGTCAAACTGAGAACCTCCTTCAGTTTTATAACCATCTTTTGATTTAACTAGGAATGTACCCGATTGTACGAGGGCGGGTCAATAAGTCCGTGACTTTTGGAATAAAACACAGATTTTTTGATAAATAAATCATTTTATTTTTCAACGTAGTCCCCCTTGAGCTCTATACACTTTGTCCAACGCTTCTCCAATTTTTTTATCCCTTCCAAAAAATATGATTTGTCGAGGTCCTCAAAATAGGCCTTTGTTTGCGAGATGACTTCATCATTGGAGTCAAATCTTTTTCCACCGAGCCATTTTTTCAGGTTTGGGAACAAGAAGTAGTCACTCGGAGCCAAATCTTGAGAATAGGGTGGATGTGGGAGCAATTCATAGCCCAATTCATGGATTTTTGCCATGGCAACTGCACATGTGTGCACCCTTGCATTGTCTTGGTGAAAAAGAACTTTTTTCTTGGCCAAATGAGGTCGGTTTTTTTTCAAATCCTCATTGAAGCGGTCCAATAAGTTGGCATAATATTCCCCATTAATTGTTCTTCCCTTTTGAAGATAGTCAATGTGGATTATCCCACGTGCATCCCAAAAAACAGTCGCCATAACTTTATTGGCTGACAAACACACCTTGGCCTTCTTTGGCGCCGATTCACCCTTAGAAACACACTGTTTTGACTGTTGTTTGGTCTCTGGTGTATTGTGATGGATCCATGTTTCGTCCACAGTTAAAAAACTCCTCCATATTGTGATTAAACAACGCCAAACCTTCCTGTGAAGTTGTTACACGATTGCGTTTGTGGTCGACTGTGAGCAAACGCGGCACCCATCTTGCGGAAAGCTTTCTCATGCCCAAGTGAAAATTCAAAATTGAAACCACTGAGCCATGCGAGATGCCTATGGCTTCCACAATCTCTTGCACTTTCAATCTTCGGTCGGCCAACACCATATCGTGAATTTTTTCGATTGTTTCGGGTGTAGAGACCTCAACTGGGCGTCCAGGACGTTCGGCATCTTCAGTGCTTGTAAGGCCACAACGAAATTCAGTAAACCACTTTTTTACCATTGAAATCGATGGTGCAGAGTCCCCATAGTAATTATCAAGCTTAGCTTTGGTCTCGGTAATGTTTTTTTTTTCGCAAAAAATAATGCTTAATAAGCACACGAAATTCACTTTTTTCCATTGTTTCCTTAAGTTACTGGATAGTCTGATAAAGATAGCTGTAAAACACAAACTAACTGACGCAGCAAGTTCAAATTTTGATAGGAGTCAACTGACAGATGCCTGTTGACAGGAGTAGTGTTGTTTTTTCAGTAAGGAGGTTAGAAATTCAAAAAGTCACGGACTTATTGACCCGCCTTAGTACCATACTTAAAATCGTTTACAATTTAATTAATACTATAATATTATAATCTAGCAATATCCCGCGAAAACAAACTCACAACCTGCAAGCAAATGTGTGAGTGCACGCATAAGCATGTGTAATGCACCGCCCTCCTCCCATAATGCTTATGCGTACACTCAGAAACAAGATCGTGCAAACACTACCACCACACAAGCAACAATGTCAGCAAGATCGTGCAAGGCCCCATACTACCATGCAGGTTGCAAAACATTTTTCATGTAATATAGGAGAGGAAATGCCTAATGGAAAACTATTACCATCACCATGGTGGCAAAAAGTTACAGCAGGTAAAAGTCAGAACAATTCTTGAAGCACTTCTCGTGATATAATCGATAAAGGATGCAGAGCAACACTAACATCTCTACGTAGTGCCAAGGGGTCAAGCCTATTTGAAAAACTTTGGCAGTCGGCAATTCAAGACGCCCTTCGTTGGATATCGCATCCTGATGGAATAACTAGTACTTTGGCGTCGGGAGCCCAGAGATGAGAACTATTCCATGTGAGATCGAACCTGCGCCTTATAGAGTTGTAGGCGCTGGTTCGGAGTGAAATACTGCGTTGACCTGTTACGAATACCAAGCTTCTTGGAGGCTAACTTGGCATTCCCTCTAAATGACATCAGAACTGGACCTCGCTCGTCAACACCAATTAGTATTCCAATGTTAACTGAGGCCCTTATAAATGCAGACATACGACCATCAATAAATTTCTAGCGGTGAACACGCAAACATGTGTCTTAGTGGGGTTGAATCGGACTAATTCTTCCCTATTCAGTGACTTCCTCCATTGAAAGCTCAATTTCAGACACAAGTTTGGTCCGACTCTCGAAGGCGTTTTCCTGAGAAGTGCCCGCGTGACCGCTATATAAGGCATCACCCGTGCTGTACCTATTTTTATTAATTTTTACCGTTAAGTACATTATTAGGTCATCAATTTTATCCAAAACTAGATTTTTCAAATTTTGAATTTTAACTATATGATTAGTTCTAAAATAAAAAAATCTAGGTTGTGGTATAAACCGGTACAGGCTATGTCCTTTTAGAAGCCATCAATTAAATTACTATATCTTCAAGTTGGTTGCTGAGCAAATTTTATGACCCCTAATTTAGAGCCTCTTGGAGCTCCGTGGCCTAGTGGGTAGACCGTTTGATTCGCACTCTAGAGAGTGCAGGTTTGTTTCCCAGGTTGTGGCGTCTACCAATGAGACTTTTTCAGATCTCAACTACATTATACGGATGCTTTAACGTTGAAGGAAAACATCGTGAGGATACCCGCACATGGTTGAACCCAAAAGGATTGACCAGTCATTCCTCTGGACTAGGCTGACTATGTTATGAGAATGCCGTATGTGCTTGGCCAACCATACGACATTTAAAAACCAACTATCCCAGGCAACACAGTATTGCAAGATGGTTACTTCGCTCGGAGAATACTGTATAAATCATCCAATAACGGATGAAAAGGCCTAAGTTTTTTTTAAGGCTGGGACTATATGATCCGAAATCCAGAACGCTGGTAAAAATTCAGAGCATTGAAAATAGAACTCTACGCTAATACACTAGAGTTCTTATTCTTCTTTATAATGGCCTCCCTTGAGGAATAGCCAGTGTTAGTGTTAGGCGAGATAAAAAAAAAAAAACTTTGTTGCCGGGGACGACAACTTTGCGCAAAAGTAGGGCTTAGTGAAAGTACAAGAAAAATATAGTTAAAATCTCGTTATTAAATAAGTTTACAACATATCATATATCCTTAATATTAATTTATTTAGTTAAATATATATATATATATATATATATATATATATATATATATATATATATATATATATATATATATATATATATAGTTCCTGCTGTCACCGCGTCATACTTTTTTTTTTCCTAGCTGTAACTCGCTGCGAATGTGTTTATTTCAAATTTCAAGTAGGCAACTGAGATAGACACTTCAAGATAATTAATTTTTATAACCATCATTCGATTGTACTAGGAATTTACTCGTTTGTACCGTACTTAAAATCGTTTGTACCTTAAGGCTGGGACTATATGATCCGGAATACGGAACGTCGGTAAAAATTCAGATTCAAAATAGAGCTCTGCGAGCCAAATGTCAATGTCATATATGACAGCTGGACACCCGGCACTTTGATTTTCAACTCTAGTGTATTTTTGTTTTGGTCTTGGTGTTCCAGGTATTAAGGATATATGATATGTTGTAAACTTATTTAATTACGAGATTTTAACTATTTTTTTCTTGTACTCACTAAGCCCTACTTTTGCGCAAAGTTATCGTCCCCGGCAACAAAGTTTTTTTTTATCTCGCCTAACACTAACACTGGCTATTCCTCAAGGGAGGCCATTATAAAGAAGAATAAGAACTCTAGTGTATTAGCGTAGAGTTCTATTTTCAATGCTCTGAATTTTTACCAGCGTTCCGGATTTCGGATCATGTATAGTCCCAGCCTTAAAAATATGACTTGAGCCATTACCGATTGGACAGTGCTCAGTGGACTTATAATTGAACTAGTGAACTAAAATAGTGATATAGTTCACAGTGATTTAAAATTATAAACGAATCATTTATTTTTTCCAAGTGTTATCACATCTTTCAATACTCAACTGTCATAGACTATAGAATCAAATCAGATGACTATCCCATGTAATTTTTAAACAAACAGATATTATACACCGAATTTTTTAGGTACTTATTGAACTGTATTTCAAGCACTTAAAGTATATTTTCTGATACACATTAAGTAGATCCGAACCGAAAGAGATAGATTAGTAAGGCTGGGACTATATGCTCCGGAATCCGAAACACCGGTAAAAATTCAGAGCACCGAAATAGAACTCTGCGTTATTAGTTGAAAATGGAAGTTTCGAGTGTCGAGCTGTCATATATGACATTGACATTCGACTCCATGCTTATGTGTTCGATTTTCAACTCTATTGTATTAACGTAGAGTTCTATTATTCGTGCTAAGAATTTTCTACGGCCATCCGGATTCCCTAGCATATAGTCCCATTCTAAGGCTGGGACTACATGCTCGGGAATACGGAACGCTGAATTTGAATAATATTAAATGAATACAACGGAAATATATTTAATAATTATATATTATTTAAGACTAGCTTTTGCCCGTAGCTTCGCCCGAGTGGGAGAGAATTCGTGGCAAAAAACTACTTTAGCAAACACAGAGTAAAAATATATACTTTATGGTCAATTTATAGTTTTATACTATGTAGTAAGTAATATTCTTTAGAGCAGGGATTCCCAAAGTGGTCCCAAAATATTCTTTAGAGCAGGGATTCCCAAAGTAAACTCGGTTTACTAGGGGTCGTCATAAACGAAAACTGAATTTGGGATCGACGAGGTCCAAAAATCGACCCTATTAAATTAACACAAGTTCTTATTTAAAACTTTCAAGATAGGTAGCTACTATATTGTTTATGTTGTGTTACGTGTAATAAGAATAATTAATATTTTTGTAGGAAATAGCATTGTTGTAGTAATGTAAAGTCTCAAGTTCGTACAAGGTGAAAAACTCGGCAAGTCAGTGTGGACAAGTTTGTGCAAGATAATGAGTTCGAGCATTCGTCTTTTAGGCGCGTTTTGACTTGCTCTCTATTTGACGCTTACGCAATTTAACACGAACGATCAACAAGTCCAAACGTGTTCCTGATATTTTACTATTTAATGAGCTTGCACTTAGGTTGAAAGTTCATTTGCATTTTGAAATTCGTTGGAGCTTGAACGATAATAACTCATATAAGTACTAATTTATTTCAATAGATTACAAAGTTATTACACAGCTAAATTAAGTACGCAAATATTTCGCGAGAAGACACATCTGATGCGCAATGGGTTGCGAAGCGAGCCAAATTACCGCGCCTCTTCGGCTCGTTCGCGTCACGTCCGCTTGGTCTCCTGGATAGTGCAGTCAGTGATCGTTATGATTTATCGACAAATTATTTTTCTTCAGCATGATTTACTATGTTCTCGGTAGTAAAATTTTGCTAGTCATTTTTTTGCTACATAATATTGTTGTTGACGAATGTAGTATTTGATGCTGAAGCGAAGAAGATAATGTATTGGTTTATTACTTCTTGGCATTGTATAATAATATGTACTCAAGCGGTATCTGAAAATTTAAATTATGAATATTTCGTCTACAATAAAAAAAAATAATTAAAAGACTACGACTGTGCAAATGGCAGTGCTACACTGCCATCGACTTTTTTTTGCTTTGATCTTCTAATTATTTTTGATTACAAATAAAGATAATACATGTTGATATATTTTTTTTATTTTCTATCCCAATACCAATTGAATTCGCCTTTGACACAATGTTTTAGTTAGTATAAAGTTACGAGTGCTCCCGTTATTAATTCATTCAATTACAAATAACTACAGGACGGTTTACGATTTACGATGAGCGCTCGGCAAAAATAGTGGAGATGCACATGTTGTACACGCGCATTCATACTTGCCCCGCTACTCCCGCCGCCGCATTCAAAAGTTAGGACTCATAAATCGTGAATCTAACTGAAACTAAGATGAATTCAAGATTCAAGTTTGACCATTTTCATTATCGAAAATCCCTATCGACCATAGCAAGCCCTAGCGTGTGTGTGAATTTTGAGCATGTGGTTGCGTCGTAACGTTACAGACTCAACGTAGTGTGAGTACCAAATCGCAGCCCTCTGTTCTAGGTGTGATTTGTTAATTAGTGTGCGTCATTCGTGTATGTATTATTATTTCTTATGTAGTGGAGTTCATTGGTGGGAGACAGGCGGCGACGCTGGTTTTCAAGTAAAAGTGTCACGATTGCCAATCCAACTTCATTTATCTTATCCGTGGGTATCGCGGAACCCTAGGGTTCCGCGGAACACACTTAGAGTATAGCTGAAGTAGGCAATCCATACACCTGATCCAGCAGTGTAAAGATGACGGTCCGTACTGGTAATTTCTTCATCCTTGCGTTTTTGGTCAAGCAGTTCAAAATTATTCATTTCCAATAGCTTTGCTTTACAAATATCGCAAACGGCTGTCGACGTCTCTGATAAATATGACGTTATCTTTCCGTCAACCATCGTCAAAAGCAACTGTGTGACACTTCAATTTGATTTACTTTTGATGTCTGGAGCGCTTCTATCTCTTCTGTGATTCTGGTCTTTATTTTTATTACAGTAGACTGGATTTCCTTCGTAATCACATTTCGTCTTATGGCCGATTTATTAATGAGAGAGATAAACTAGAGTTTGTTATTCGGCATATATACTTATACCAGGGATAAAATTTCGATGGTTGTCTTCAACAGACCGACGGTTTTTTTTTTTTTTTTTTTTTTTTTTTTTTTTTTTTTTTTTTTTTTTTTTTTTTAATAAATAAGGGGGCAAACGGGTCACCTGATGGTAAGCAACTACCGTCGCCCATGGACACTCGCAACATCAGGAGAGCTGCAGGTGCGTTGCCGGCCTTTTAAGAGGGAATACGCTCTCTTCTTGAAGGTTTGCAGGTCGTATAGGTCCAGAAATACTGCTGGTGACAGTTCGTTCCAGAGTTTTACAGTGCGCGGCAGAAAGTTACGCGAAAAGCGCACGGTGGAAGACTGCCACTCATCAAGGTGATGAGGATGGTATGTTTTTCGCGTGGGACGATGGCGAAAAGTTGCAGGTGGTATGATTCCGAACAATTCCTCAGAGCACTCCCCGTGATACAACCGATAGAGGATGCAGAGTGAAGCTACATCTCGGCGTAATTCCAAGGGGTCCAAGCTGTTTGAAACACTATGGCACTCAACAACTCGAGCGGCCCTTCGTTGGATACGATCCAGAGGGAGCAGTTGGTATTTTGGCGCCCCTGCCCAGAGATGAGAACGATATTCCATATGAGGCCGAACCTGCGCCTTGTAGAGTTGTAGGCGTTGGTCCGGACTGAAGTACTGTCTCACTCTGTTAAGAACACCAAGCTTCTTCGAGGTTAATTTGGCCTTACCCTCTAGATGATATCGGAACTGGACTTCGCTCGATATGTTGACGCCAAGTATCTCAATGCTAGGGGAGATGGTTAAAGATGTGCCCTCGAAACGAGGATATATGACCATTGGTGACTTTTTAGTGGTGAACGCGCAGACTTGTGTCTTGGCGGGGTTGAATTGGACTAAGTTACGTCTACCCCATTCAGAGACTTTCTCCAATGAATTCTCTATTTTAGACACAAGTTCGTTTCGACTCTCAATGACATTTAGCCGAGAAATATTGGGGGAGCCGGTATATACAGCATCACCTGTACTATCATCCGCATAGCAATGAATGCCGTTGGTCTGTAACATGTCATTGATATGCAGTATGAATAGGGTAGGCGATAGCACACAGCCCTGAGGGACACCAGAATCAACAGACTGAGTTTCCGAGCATTCGCCGTCAACTACGACCTTTATGCTTCTATCTGCTAAGAAACTAGTGACCCACTTACATAATTTCTCGGGCAGCCCGTATGATGGAAGCTTTGATAGCAGCGCTTTATGCCAAACCCGATCAAAGGCCTTCGCAATGTCCAAATTAACAGCCAATGCCTCTCCCTTCGACTCAATTGCCTGAGCCCAACGATGAGTTAGGTACGCCAAGAGATCACCAGCCGAGCGACCCTTACGGAACCCGTATTGTTTGTCGCTTAGTAATCCCTGGCCGTCCAAGTATCGAAGAAGCTGGCTATTGATAATGGATTCCATTATCTTCGAGAAGAGAGAGGTTATAGCGATTGGTCTGTAGTTGGAAGGATTTGAGCGATCACCTTTTTTGGGGATCGGGTGCACCAAGGCTGTCTTCCAAGAAGCCGGGACGATGCCAGAAGAGTAGGAGAACCGAAATAGACGCGTCAAGACCGGAGCCAACTCTGGAGCACACTTTTTCAACACAATAGGAGGGATTCCGTCAGGCCCACTCGACTTTTGGATATCAAGGGAACGGAGGGCTTTTCGCACTGAGCGCTGATGAAACCGAATATCCGACATGATGCTCGTGCATCGCGGTATGGTCGGCGGTTTCTGCCCCCCGTCATCCAGGGTCGAGTTTGACGCAAAGAGCTTGCCCAGAAGATCGGCTTTGTCCTTTGCGTCCTGGGCCAACGATACATTTCCTACGTGTAGGGATGGTAGGGTTGGCTTGCAGAAATTTCCTTCAATAGCTTTGGCCAGAGACCAGAATGCACGGGTTCCCGAGGGGAGGCGCTCAAGTCTCTTACCAATTCTATTGACGTGCTGTTTCTTTGCCCGAGTGATCTCTTTTTTGAGGGACCTAGAGGCAAGGTTGTACTCCTTTTTATATGTGCTGGTATTTAAATCCCGAGCAGACACTGCATTGGCCTAGGATTGGTAAGCCTCCTGCTTCCGGCGAGAAGCTTTTTTGGGGGATGAACTAAACCAGGGACGAAATCTGCCGCCAGTTGGCACTACAGAGGACGGAATGAAAAGTTCCATCCCTTGCATCACCACATCGGCAACAGAGTTGGCAGTGTTGTCGGGATCATCCGGCGAGAAGCACACGTTCACCCAAGGATAGGATGCAAAAAACGACCGCATCCTATCCCAGTCTGCCGACTTGTAGTGCCACACACGACGGTATTTAACAGCACGCTGTCGTAACACCGTCGTAAGTGGCACAGAACTCCTAACAAGGCAGTGATCCGATGTACCAAGTGGTGCGATTACGGATATTTGGTAGCCGTCAGGATTTGAAGTCAGCAGAAGGTCCAACAAGGAAGGATTCTGACCATCCACATCTGGGATTCGCGTAGGCGTAGTGACCAGTTGTGTCAAGTCGTTCGCAAGGGCAAAATTGCAGACAGATCTCCCCGCATAATCAGTTTTACTGGAATTGAGCCAGTCGGCGTGGTGGGCATTAAAGTCGCCAAGTATTATGATCTCTGCGGATGGGATCTGCCGCTGCACAAAATCTGAAGCAGCTTGCAGGTGTTCCAAGAGTCGGTCCGTCTCGGGGTCACCACTATGGGACCTATATAGGCACGCATAGACGCGAGGGTGGTCGTCGCAATCTATGCGGAGCTAGAGCTAGCTAGGGCTAGCTATCCTATGGTCATGTATGTGTGACTGTGAGCTATATACCTACTCTAGGGGTCCTCTAGACCCAAATTTAATGGTTTTATTTATTTATCTTTTTTATTATTATAAATTTGTTTTTATTTCCGTTCGAGGTAATCCCGAAATCGCAAGCGTCGTGACAAGACCCCAAGTTGCCCCGAGGTCGCTCCCGAGAATCCGAAGGGTCACCGGGTACGCGACGCAGAAGACATGAGCAGACTAATACAAGAGGCGGCAGCTACCGTGAGTCCAGACAGCGAGAGTCGAGGTCAAGTCGGCGCCGCGTACGCCGCAGTTCGTCGGCTTCCGGTGAAGGACACTCTCCAACTGTTGCTCCGAGGTATGCAGAGTCACAGCTTGATTTTCTTCATAAATTCATCAACGCGATGAACAATTTTAAAAGCAGTTCGGAACGTGAAAATTTTCCAGTTCTCAATGTTGTACCCGAGTTTGACCCACTAGGTAAAGAGCAATCGATTGATTCCTGGTTGAATAAAGTAGAAGAGTGTGCTGAAATATATAACTGGGACGATAAGCATATTATTCATTACGCCCTACCACTACCTGGTACCAGGGCCTTCCAACTTTACTTTACTCCTGGGCAGAATGGAAAATAAAGCTTAGGGAATCTTTTCCATCTCGTCAAAATTACGCAGAGTTGTTGACGGAAATGTTACAAAAGAGAGACCGGTTTGGTGAATCACTCGAACTTTACTATTATGCGAAAATGAATCTACTTAACAGATGCGAAATAAATGGTAAAAGAGCTGTTGATTGTTTAGTATTTGGAATAGATGACAGAGGTGTTAGGTTAGGAGCACAGGCAGCGGAATTTAAAGAACCAAAACAAGTACTACATTTTCTAAAGTCTGTCAAGGTCGATCAGGACAAGGTATAAGTGAAGCTACAAATAGTAAGGATAGGCGTAGACCGTAGTAAAATAGTATCTAATGTGAATTCAACTAACCAATATAAATTGCAAAAAGATACTAAATTTGATAATGTTACGTGTTATAATTGCAACGAAAAGGGGCATCTTCTACCGTTGTACTAAACCTAGATTGCGATGTAATAATTGTAAATTAATTGGACATTCGGCTGCTGACTGTTCTAAGACGACTCAAGGTAACAACGAGAGTAGTACTAGTAAAAATATATTAAAGGTTGAAGGTCTCGGGGATACTAGCTCAAAATATAAAATGCCTATAAAAATTAACGACGCTATATTGGATGGTTATGTGGATTTGGGTAGTGAAGGCACCTTGATCCGTCTAAGTAATGCTCAGCAACTGAAACTGCATTGGGACTCTACAGCGGGTTCTATGTTAAAGGGTTTCGGCGGGAACCCTTTCTGTCCGATTGGCAAAACATTATGCACGCTAAAAATTCAAGGCATTGAAGAAGAAGACGTAGAGATACTTATTGTAGATGATTATCTATTAAACGCGCCGTTGTTAATTGGACACACGTTCCCTGAAAGGCCAAATATTAAAATAATTAAGACTGGTTCCGTTGTCATATTCCAAAGAATTCAACCTAATGACACAATTAAGCTTCATCTTATTTGTTCTACTAGTATTATTGTTAATTCTGGTGAGATTAAGGCATTTCCAGTTAAGTTTATGTGCAGGGTAGCTTGAGAGGTCGTAAAGGTAAAGAGTATTATTTGCTGCCGGGTGAATATATTTTAACAGACGGAATAGGTTTTGTATTTATTCAAAATGTTATTATTGTAATGTAATGATATTATTAAATTTGGCCTGGGTACGCTGATAACGCGTAGTTATACAATAGGGAAAAGTACTTCTTTAGACATTCGTAAAATAGACGTTCATAGTTCTCGGGACAGGTTGGACGAATCAATCATAAAATGTAGTAATAATCTATCGCAACAGCAGAGAGCTATATTAAGAAACATACTTGATAAGTACCCTATGTGTTTTTCCAAGGGACTTAGTGACTTAGGTTTTTCTAGGGAGTCAGAGATGGTAATTCAGCTTGTTGATTCTGATCCGGTTGTGAATAGACCATACAGATTGTCATACAGTGAGCGACATTTAGTCAGGGGAATGGTCAACGAGATGCTAGATAGTGGTATAATTAGGGAAAGTAACTCGCCGTATGCTAGCCCAATCGTTTTGGTTAATAAAAAGTCGGGGGAGAAAAGACTATGCGTGGATTACCGCGCGCTTAATCGTAAGACAGTTCGCGAGCACTATCCTATGCCTCGAATTGAAGACCAGCTTGACATGCTTGTAGGTAGTTCTTTATTTATAACCCTTGACTTAGCGTCTGGTTATTACCAAGTGCCTATAGCTGAGTCTTCGCGGGACAAGACGGCCTTCGTCACACCGGACGGCCAATATGAGTACTGTAGGATGCCATTCGGTCTTGTCAATGCACCTTCAGTATTCCAACGGACTATGAATAAAATCGTACAAAACTCTCCCGTGCGGTCTTACGTGCTGCTGTATATGGATGATATTCTTATACCGGCAAAATCATTTGAAGAGTCTATGATTCGATTGGAGGCGGTTTTATGTCTATTGAGGGATAGTGGCCTCACTCTAAAACTACACAAATGTAATTTTTGTTTTGAGAAAATAGATTACCTAGGTTACGAAGTTAGCGCTGATGGCGTAAGGCCAGGATCCATTAAAACAGATGCGATTTCTAAATTTCCCACCCCAAGCAGCGTTCATGAAGTAAGGAGATTTTTGGGACTTGCTGGTTTTTTCCGAAGATTTGTGAAGGACTTCGCAATAAATGCACGTCCCTTGACTAACCTTCTGAAGAACGTTGCTTGGAGATGGGGAACTGAAGAATCTCAGGCTTTTAAAACTTTACAGTCATGCCTAATAGAAAGACCAGTTCTTGCAATTTATAACTCTCAGGCTGAAACACAGCTGCATACGATGTGTGTAAATTCGGAGTGGCAGGAATTCTCCTACAAAAGGATAAATCGGGTTCATTTAGGGCTATTGCTTATTATAGTTGTCAGACTACAGTTGACGAACAAAAGATGCACTCGTTCGAGCTCGAAACATTAGCGGTTTTAGCTTCATTAATTAAATTCAGGGTATACCTATTAGGGATTAAATTTAAAATATTAACAGATTGCAACGCGTTACGTACGACTTTAACCAAACGTGATTTAATCCTACGAATCGCGCGTTGGTGGATACAATTTTTAGAGTTTGATTGCGATATTGAGTATAGGTGCGGAGAAAAGATGGCACACGTAGATGCTCTGAGCAGGGGAGCTATTGAGGATGATCAGAAGGAATTTCATGTACTTGACATATTAAATATTAATTTGGAAGATTGGCTAACTACTTATCAACAGTCAGATGATGAAATAAAAAGAATTGTTAACGTTTTAGGTGATTCAAAAACTAAAGAAACAGCTGATATTTTTAAAAACTATAAAATTAAAAATGGTCGTGTCTATAGGATTATTGATGATAAAACGGAGCTGTGGGTAGTCCCAAAGGGTGCCCGATGGCAAATATTAAAAAGCAACCACGACGATGTGGGCCATTTTGGCTACGAGAAAACTTTGTCACGTATAAGATCTTCTTATTGGTTTCCAAAAATGCGGCGTTTTGTGAAAAAGTATGTCTCGGCTTGTTTGGGTTGTGCATATCATAAAGTTCCCAGTGGCACTTTGGCTAGCGAACTACATCCTATACCCAAAATAGACATACCTTTTCACACAATTCACGCGGACCATTTGAGACCATTTATTAGAACTAGACGCGGAAATAAGTACATTCTGGTCATCATCGATTCTTTTACTAAATTCAACAATATTACGGCAGTGCGGAATACTAAATCTTCTACTACCATAAAAGTGTTACGCGAGCACATTAGTTTTTTCGGTTCTCCTAGTAGATTAATTACTGATCAAGGAACAAGTTTTACTAGCAGAGATTTTAAGTCATACATTAAGTCCATCGG
Source organism: Phengaris arion (assembly GCA_963565745.1). NCBI lineage: Eukaryota > Metazoa > Arthropoda > Insecta > Lepidoptera > Lycaenidae > Phengaris > Phengaris arion. The sequence continues at coordinate 31,913,421 of OY751432.1, read as the reverse complement.
GGTTAAACATGTATATAATGCGGTAGCGACACCTCGCGCCAACGGCCAAGTTGAACGATATAACCGAACAATTTTGGCCGCACTCGGTGCAATGAATCATAGCAACAATTGTAACAGTGTTTGGGATGAACATTTACCACAAATTCAGTTAGGCATAAATACCACCGTACATGCTATCATGAAAAAGACTCCAACCGAATTATTGTTCGGACGTACAGTAACAAACCCATGTCAAGGCTTTTTAAATGAGGTAATAAATGTCGATCAATCTAACTCGAATAATGAGGACTTGGCCAAAATTAGGGCCGAGGCGAATGACCGTATTAAACAACAACAAGAGAGAGATAGAGAAAGATTGAATAAACGTAAATTAAGGAAAACTAACTTTGCTGAGGGCGATTTAGTAAGAGTCATCAAGGCTAATACTGGGGTAGCAGGACAGTCTAAAAAGCTTGAACCCAAATGCCAGGGTCCCTATAGAATTAAGAAAGTCCTTCCAAATGATCGGTTTGTAATAGAGGATACACCAATCACAAGGAAGGGAAAACGCTACGAAGCCGTCGTAGCCATCGATAAAATGTTTCCATGGTTGGTCTTTCAGACTCCATCTTCGGAATCCGATAATTCAGAGGACGACGACTGATAAAAACGATAGATTGCTCTATAGCTATTATGGGTTACTACGGTAAACATTAGGGTAGTATTTTCATAGAATTATTTTGTTTTGACATACTTTATGTTGAATCATTTTTAGAAGTTCAAGAATTTGAATTAGGTAAGGTTACAGTATTATAGAATTTATCTGATGTACTGGCCAGGTAACAGACTGTTCTCAGTTTGGATGTATTGAATTATAAATAAGCTGGGATCAGTACTGGGGTGTGTACATTGGAATGTGATTAAAGTTACGCCGGTTACGGGCTATTTAACAAGTATGTTTATACAATGCCAGGTCACGGGCTAAGCCAGGTCACGGGCTATTTGTCAAGTATAACTGTATAGTGCCATGATACGGGCTCAGCCAGGTCACGGGCTGCTATACATTTTGTATATCACAGCTAACCCAGTATCAGTAAAATTTATACAGTATTACAGAATAGATTACAAGATTAAAGTCCAATATTATTATTATAAAATTTTTAATATACAAGTTCTGAATAAGGATTTATGTATAATTATAGTAAAATTTCTATATAAATTATATTCTTAATTGTTTGTGATTAAACTAGTTAATGTTTGGAGAAAAGTAAATTATAACTTTTGTATTTTTAGATTATACATGAACGAGAGGACTCGTCTCAGAACGGATGGCCGAGTTGTAAGCAAATATTTAAAAAAAGCATTACAGATATATAGTATTTATTAACATTATTTGGACACTAGACATCCGGCGTAGACCGGATGTCATTAATTTAACAGATTAGACAGGAAATGAATAATAATAATTATTATTTTAGTCCCGGAAGTCCATAATGTTGATGAATAATATTTACACCGGAAGTCAAGAATACTGGGGGTGGAATTGATGGCGGGCTTTGGTTCTGGGACGAGCTCATTCGTTTTTCGGACAGCCAAGCTGTTAACTTGTGTAAATTCATACTGAGTGTTTTACTCGTATATTCTAGCAGTTAAATGCTAAGTGTTTGAATTATTATATTAAGTGTTAAGGTGAATAAATATAAAGTGATTTTACTAAGTGTGAAAGTATTATTTCGGCCACCAAGGATCCTTATTATACTTATAACCTTCTTTATTTGTATTCCACAGATGAATAAGTTTATAAGGGTGTCTCCACTAATGGAATTTCTAGTATAAAATTAACTGTTCCATTTGTACCTACTAAGTATATGCTTTTAAAACTATACATTTTTCTAATAAAATATGTATATAAGATAATATAAGGGGTTTCTTGAGCTTGTGTAACAACAACTCGAATGGTGTAAAACGTGTACTAGAGTGTATTGTGTTAATATGCTTTATTTGCATATTTCATTAAGTTCGCTGGGTCATCCTTATATGTAATTCTCTGTATTCTAATCATTTCGCCTAACGTTAAATGCAAACGCTCTATTGGGGAGTTTGAATTCGGATTATATGGTGTTGTGAAATGAATTTCAATATTATGCGGCTTCTCGGCTATATATATATATATACGCTTGTGAGTTTTGAATTTGGATATTTAAGAGTCATAATCCAAGTTAGTGGTCTGTGATCTGTGTATATAATGAACTTCCTACCGTCAAGGTACGGTCTAAAGAATTTGGTTGCCCAAATTATACTTAAAAGTTCCTTTTCTATCGTAGAATATTTTCTTTCTGTGACTGATAGTGTTCGTGAAGCGAAGGCTACAGGTTTATCTGAGCCTACAGTGCCTTGGGATAGAACGGCGCCTACCGCAACGTCTGATGCGTCAGTAGTTAAAATAAACTGCTGATTAAAATCGGGGTATCGCAACATAGATGCATTTATTAATAATTGCTTACATTTTTCAAGACTCTAAGAATTATTTAGTGTGTAAAACTCTAGCTTTTTTCTTTAAGCAAACTGTCATTGGTTTTTTTAATTTGGCAAAATCTTGTATGAATTTTCGGTAATCACCTACCAGTCCTAGGAAAGATTTATTTTCCTTTTGAGTTTTAGGCAAGGTAAATTTCTTTATTGCCACTATTTTTTCGTCATTGGGTTTAATTCCTTCTTCGGTTAATGTGTGACTTAAGAATTTTACTGTCTTTTGTAAAAATTCCGATTTATCTAATTGAATTTTTAAATTATGTGTTTTAAAACTTTTGAAGACTTCTTCACAAATGTTATTATGTTCCTGAAGGGAAGTGCTAAATATAATTACATCGTCTAAGTATGTTAGAACGTTAGGTATTCTTCTTAGAACGAAATCCATTAAGCGCGTTAATTAATTAATTTGGCGTAACTATACTCATGCTATGGTCGCTAGAATTAGAAAAGTGGTATACATCTTGAAGAATTTAAGACAAGTCACAAATGAAAAGCTTCTAATACAAACTTAGCAAGCATTATGCGTGTGTCTGATTAGATATTGCATATGTGCATGGGGGTCCCCCCCCCATGCAAAACCCTTCTAATCAAAGTTGAAAGACCCCAGCGAGCAATCTTAAAGGTCCTTCTTCAATTGCCCTTCAGATATTCAACGACTGACTTATACGCCAAAGCGGATATCCTGTCAGTGAGAAAAATATTCGTTCTGGAAATGCTTAGGAGATACCATAAAAAAGTGTACCATACCTACCTCCTTCATCAAAGATACTTGATCGGAAACATTATACCAAGTACACCTTTAAAAAAGTAATAATTAAATGGCTTAAAGATAATACTTATGATGAAATAGAAAAATTGTTCTTACCTGCTATTTGTTAAATAACATAACATAATAACATAACACACCCAAGCTGTACCTATTTACCGATCCAAGATTTACACATAACCACACACAACCACAGACACACACACCCATCCATACACACACACCCAAAGACACACATAAACGCACTAAAATTACTATTTTGTTCATTGTGTAATTGTTGTTTAGTATCATTGTTTTTGCCTACATTCTAAATTAAGCTAACTTCTAAGACCTACATGTTGTTGGTCATATAATTACCTTCCACATGTCAAAGTCATTTGTCTTCTCTTTTTTATTTCTTATAAATTGTTTTAAATCTCTATTGGCATAACATGTATCATCATGGGCGAGGACACTGGCCTCTGCAATACAGTTTACACTAGTGCAAGGGTCAGGAACTTAGATCTGTAAAACTCCTCTGTGTCGATAAAGAATTTATTAATTTATTTTATATTATTAAACGTTGAAAGGTGCTTGGTGCATTTTTTAATCCAAACGGCATTCTTAAAAATTCGTAATGGCCTCTTTTTGTGGAGAAAGCGGTTTTTTCAATGTCCTCACTATCTTTTTTTGCCAGATGGTATCCTAAACCTAAATCTTGATTTAGATATTTGTCGTGAAATACTGCGCTCGGCCTAGTCTGTCTAAGTCTTCAATAGCTTTGTCGTTGAGGCGACGGTCATCGATTACTATACGCCACTTTACTTTACCTGTTATATCTAGTTTTTGCTAACTATGTGTACGCGACAAGACCATAGGGAATTACTTTCTCTAATTATATTTTGCTTTAATAAATCTAGAATTTGATTATTTATTTCCTGTCTTTGTTGAGGAGCTTGCCTATAATTTCTTACATATATTGGATGATTATCTGATAATCTAAGTTTATGTTTTATGTCATGCGTAAATGTCAATGGTATGTTCTCGCTATAGAAAATATCTCTATACTGAAAACATAATTTTTTTAAACGTAATTTCAATTAAACGTTTTTCCTCGCTATTCATGTGGTTAGTTTTAAGAGGTTTTAAATTTTATTTTAATATTTTATCTGTGGTAGAGTTTCTACAGTAGTATAAATTATGTGAGTTGTCGTAACACTCGGTGCTGTTATTCAGTGAAGTTAAATTTAAATTACAATTTTTTTAATTATAATATTTTGATCACTTTTATTTTTAACGAAAGTTTATATTTGCTATTATTTACTAAAACTATTGCTGGTAATATCTCTAAAGTTTGACTATAATAGCTGTCTGTTATGTATTCACCATCTGTGTAGTTACAAACGAAATGCACTCATGTGTTCATGTTGTTTTTTTCTTTCAATTTATTTTTTTCTTAATGGAAATATTAAAATTTTATATACCTATTAAACCTTTAAAGTCCTTATCAAATACGAAAATTAAAAATTTATGTTGAATATTACAATTAAATACTTGAGGTAATTTTAAATGTATAACATCGCTATGCTCTGTTACGCCATGAGCAGTTTTAATCTTGTATTGTTAATTTTTTATATTATTTTTTAAATTTATAACTTATTAGTGACTGTGAGGCACCCGTATCTAACAAAAAATGACTACCTAATTCATTAATAAAAAATAGTTGGAAAATTATTTTTGTTTAAATTATTAATAAAAACTATAAGTTTCTTCGCTTTCCTCGAACGGTTTCTGAAAATTTTCCATCTCGTCCATGTTTTCAGAGGTGTCATCCGATGGGAAATCCTCGGAAGATTGGAAATTTAATTTTTCCATTCTTAATTTAATCTTTCCTTCTTTATTGAAATTATTTTTTTGTATGAATTGTTTTTTATTTTCCTCAAGTCTGAGTTTTTGAAAGTTAGATGTAACTAGATGGTTTTGAAAAATTTTGTGTAATATTAGAATTTCTATATTTCATATATTTAAGGTTTTCTATTTTTACTAACGCTATTACTTCTTATAAATTATTTATTTTCTGAGTTCTAACCATGATTGATATCATTGGGTTAATTTGTTCCAATAAAACATTATAATAAATATATATATATATATTCTGTACTTTGTGAACCACAATTAATTAAGTTACATGTGAGTTCCTTAATTTTATCCGTAAATACTTCCGTATTATCCCTGTCTTTATTTAATTTAATAAGATCTTGAGTTAGTTCTATTTCCGACCTGTATTCTCTGAATCTTTGTAACCCAAATAAAGTGAAGACATTGAGGCAGGCCTCGCCGTGTAGTTACACAGTGTCACGCACACACATGTAACGAAACTACGCCTAACCTTGTAAGGTGAGTTGTCGCGGTATATTATGAGAATATTTTTAATATCTTTCCATGTTTTGATCTTGTTACGATCGGATAGTGCTTCAACAGCTCTACCAGATAATTTGTTAACTATAAGGCATGCTATCGATGGATCATTTTCATTTTCTATCATGCTTATGACGTTCTCCACACATTTTATGTAGAAATACAACGTCTTTTTGTTACCGTCATATGATGGCAATAATAGCGACATATTATGATAATCAATTGGCACTGGATTTGCCATTTTATTTTAGAACTTAACTAAAATCCTAGTGAATTTTTAACGGTTTATTTAAAAAAAAATGATATTAATTTTATATAGGTATAGCTTTTCGCTAAGGATAGGGCCAGATGGGATGTCCAGGAAAATAAACAAAATATTGTATGCTTACCCCAGGAACGTCGTCTTCCGCTATTTGTTGAGTTGGGCCGGTCCGCTACTGCTACCGCTGATGCTGCTGCTGCCACTGCACGAAGATAGTGCGAATCGTTTGTTCACTAGGATTTTATTTAAGTTCTAGTGTCGCGATCACTGGACTAATGGAGCCTGGGTCGTTAATTTAGACACTTATCCTACCAACTGCGCCAGTTTTGTTTCTTTCAAAGTAATTGTCTTTAAAAAAATATTTATTTTCAAAATTAAAAAACTAAGTTACATTTGTTATTGAATTTAGGATTACTACTGTATAACAATCAGCATAACGTTGCTAAGTTGCAAACTGATGTCTACTCTTAAGACTATGGCTTATATCTATGAGAGGGGAAAGGTCGCGCAAGAGTCCAAGCGACTGCGGTGGCTGCATGCGGGGCTGCATCGTGAGGTCACGGATGTTGCGTTGGCCTGCTATGTTAACATAAGGCTTCGGATGCTGGTGTGCCAGCAACCGCTAGCATCTAATGGTTTCGGCGCCTATTAAGCCGAGGATGTTAATGGCGGTGTTGGGCTTATTCTTCGAAAGGAGCTCTGCTATGGTGACATAACTAGTGTCATGCACTAGTTTGCGTTGCTTGAATAAAAATGACATTTGTCGTACACTGACAGGCTGTTCCCTCTGTGTGTTTGTACATGTGTGCGTATAGTTTATGTTTGTGTTTGACAATATTTACGTGTGCGTGTGTAACGACGTGATTGAAAATGCTTTCGTGTGTAATTACTATTTGTGTGCGTTCCTCGTCCCTACCGCAGAAAGTGGCAGACTTTTTCGCATAGAAATTAGCTGTCTTTTCGTATCCGTTTGTTTGAATGCTCTAAGGGCAACAATGATAGGCTATAGTTGCCTAAAAATTTATTTTCGTCTATTCGATGTTAGACAAACATGTTCATAAACAATAAAATCCATTTCCGTATATCTTAAAAATTAACGAAGATACAAACCATTTAAATTTACAATATGAAAGAGAGCGATATATCGGTCTGTGACGTCACGAGTTCGTTCACGTCCGCCATGGCGGGTGTAACATTGTCATTACAAAATGTATGGCGGTAGCATCTTGTGACGTAACAAATCGTTTTGCGAGAAAGAGATGGGCAATATTTTTTATTTGTTTATAATTTTTAATCGCATCTATCTCAATGCCTATTTCATTTAGATTTATGTATCTTTATTCGACAATTTTAAAATTTAATTCATAAAAATGTAATATTCCACACTAGGCAACATCCCTATTGTTACTGTGGGGTTTATTTTATGTTGGAGAGATAAATGAAATGTATTGTCCCGATAATATTATATTGTATTTTCACTTATTACGTACATACAACGTTTAGCTTAATATACCGTTTAGATCGGAGGTTAGGACGAGACTGGCTACTTAACATTGGAAATATAATATTGAAACGACTTGGAACCAAGAGTGCAAGCATGCACTTTTGTGTGGTCCCTACATCATCATCTCTCCTAGTAAAACAAAAAAAATACATTATACAAAGTTTATACAAAATAATTATCTATATTTTTTTTTACAAAAAAATTTGGCAATGCAATTAGCATTGCCAAATTGTTCATTTATTAATTTTCTTCAATTAAAATAACACTAGAAATTCAAATAGCTAATTCTATGACAGAATTCTTTGATTTCGCAAAAACAAAAATAAAAAATTGTGCATTTAGACACACATTGAACTCAACACAAACACACACAACAGCTTATTAATTAGAATTACCGCTTGCTTTCTTGTATATTCAAAACAATATATATATATATAAATATATATATATATATATATATATATATATATATATTGTATACGGTGTGTTTATATATATATATATATATATATATATATATAAACACACCGGCATATTTAGCGTGCGAGTAAAGGCTATTTGTGAAAAATGGTACATTTTTGAACTTTTCATGTAACCGGGAAAAGTGAAAATTAATATTAAAATAACAATTAATTAAATTAGAAAAATGGTGATTAATATCGCGTATTTCCTCCACGTGCTCTTATTAAAGTTTCTACCCGTCTAGGTGTACTGAGAATGATGTTATCGATGGTCTCCTGGGATAGTCTCAGCCATTCCTCAACTACGGCGATTCGCAGTTCACCCACGTTGGCAGGAGCTGGAATTCTGGACTTAACTTTTCTTTTCAGCAAGTCCCAAACGTGCTCTATTGGGTTCATATCCGGTGATCTCGCCGGCCACTCCATAACAGTGATATTCATTTCATTAAGATAAGCTTGAGTTACCCGAGCGGTATGCGGCCGAGCATTATCCTGCATAAAAACAAAATCGTCACCGATATATGGGGCAAACGGTACGACATTTTCTTCTAAAACTTCTCTGATATAGCGATCTGCAGTCAGACTCCCTCTGTCAATCACTACCAAGTCTGTGCGAGCTCCCAAACAAATGCCCGCCCAAACCATTATTGATCCACCACCGTATGCAACTGTAGTTTCAAAATTTGTCTGAATGTATCGTTTTCCTTTGCGTCTGTATATTCTTTGCCTGCCGTCAATTTGATTTAAGAGAATTCTGCACTCATCACTAAACAATACCTTACTCCATTGGTCCGCGTTCCAAAGTCGATGTTCCTGAGCAAAAGTTAACCTGTTTCTACGATGATTTACCTCGAGCCTTGGAGCCTTGGCGGGCACAAATGAACCCAAACCAGCTTTTTCGAACCTTCTTCGTACCGTACGCTCACTTACGGTTACACCCCGCACTGCTTCTAACTCATTTCGGGCTTGGACGGCCGTCAAACGGGGGTTCCTACGTACACGAAGCCGAATGAAACGATCATCCCTACTCGAAGTGCATCTTTTTCTGCCTTGTCCTGCTCTTCTTACATAAGTACCGGTCTCCCTGAACCGTTGGATACTGCGATGGATCGTTGAAACTGGTCGACGAAGATCTCTGGATATCACTCTGTAGGTTTGACCATTTCTTCGCATTTCGAGTGCCCTGGCAATCTCAGGGCACTCGAAATCGAAATCGGTCAGGCATAATTCAGTCCTCAACTCCAAAAAGATACGCGATTAAAAAAAACTAACAAAAAACAGTATTTCAATGAAATTTTAAATCAAACTCAGAAGGAAGAAATACTCGAAGTTCGCTCCAGATAAGGTGTATTTGAATAAAATTAAAACAATTGCATAAAATGTGATGTTCAGTTTTCTTAATTTGAAAATATTTCTTTTTAAATTAAATGACGTATAAACCAGCCAGCAATCTTATATGATACTGATATCAAACCTTTATTTTATGTTCCGCTAAATATGCCAGTGTGTGTATGTATATATATATATATATATATATATATATATATATATATATATATATATATATATATATATATATATATATATATATATATATATATATATATATATATATATATATATATATATATATATATATATATATATATATATTTAAATACCTAAAAATATGATGTAGCAACCCTAAATCTACACGTATCCCTGTTGCACACTGTTGGATCTGGATCGCATTTTCAGTGATAACCGCCAAAACAATTATTAAAACCAAACTCATAGTATTTACTTTTTGGTGCAGGTCTACAGCTGTACCTGAATTAATTTGCCACGTTGTCTTTTGTTTGGTAATTTCCCATTATGATAAAATAAAGTATAGTAGACTTTACGGAAGCGACATCCAACTTAATTTAATTATTGAAAACTTATTATAGTACACAATGTGTCTTCTGTTCACGTCGGGTTCACGACGTCCCTACCGTCACGATTGACATTTGACACTAAATAATAGGGGTATATATCTTGTAGTAAATGCTTCAGAAGATAAATACATTGATTACAATTCACAAAATAAAAATAAATCCCAGATGAATTTCTTTAAAACAGTTAAATTTAAATATTTATTATAATATGCAATTTTTCTATTTAAAATTATTAATCCTGCTGCAATCGGTAAGTCTGATTTTAAAGCGAGCGTAAAGTAGCTATGAGTTGGGACTAGGAGGGCCCAATCCATCGCGGAGCCCTGGGCATGTGCCCAGTGCAGGTAAAGAAGATATCCTTACTTAGAATATTATAAACGCGGAAGTTTTATATATTATGGATGTTCGTTACACTTTCACGTAATAACAACTGAAGGGATTTTGATGAAATTTGACATGGTAGTAGTTTAGTCTCTGGAATAACACATAGGCTACTTTTATTCGCAGCAAAAAGTACGGTTCTCCCGAGATTTCTTTTTTGCGTACGAAGTCCTGGCTAACATATGGACTATAATATACTAATCCTACCAAAAACATATTCATATTAAAATATTGCCAAGACCAGAACCAAGATATACCATTATGACTCGCACTGTCAAAAAGTTATCAGATCTCATGTTAACCAAGATTCTGACTCTACAGTCTACACGCCCTAACTCTACAAGACTAACTTCACAAACTCTACATCTTAGTCAAGATATGTAGCCTGGCCATTTCGCTATATTTACTGTACATTAAGTACATAATACATACATACGTTACTTGGGCGTAACGTGAAAAATTTCACTGTTTCTTTTAGTCCTGTGGTTTAGAGCTTGGCTCTCGACTCGGAAGTCGATTGACCTGATTGTCTGACAAGAAAGATGATCCATGCGTCGGATGAGCATGTAAAAAGTCGGACCTGCGCCTGATCTCTCGCCAGCGTGTCCGTGTGTGTCCGTCCCACTGGGTTTCGAGAGTAAAGGAAGAGAGAGTGTTCTTGTGTACTGTGCACACACCTGGGTACTATAAAATAACACCTGCGTAGCTGGCTTAGTTTCAATGCAACCGGCCACCGTCACCGAAATCGGTGTGGGGAGCTATTATTATTATCGTCTTGGCAATATTTTAACATGAATATGTTTTTGGTGGGATTTCATTTATTTTTTAAGTCGCCAGACAATGTCAAATATGTGTGGCTCAGCTACTACCTAAGCGTCGGACGTCAGAGTTTGCGTTGTTGGAAAATAATTTTACTTCACAGCAGCCTAAGCATTAAGCAATGGGCTGCAATCCCGGGCCTTGTGCATCCCAAAGCGTTAATCCCAGGCTTTCACAAAAGGCGTGCGAAACTGGCACTTTCAATGAGTAGAAACTAAGTTAGTAGTAACTCAACTAAGAATCCTTACCAGAACCCTAACTGGGCTCTGAAGGCTCCACAAACACCTCAACAAAATAGATATCGGTGACACAACGACTTGCAGATTCTGCGAGAAAAAGTACGAGACACCCCTCCAGTGCCCTCCACCTTCACCTCGACTGTCCAACTGGCAAATATACCTGCTGCAATATATATATATAATAGGTCTTTACCTATGAAATTGCTGTTCTGCAGTACTGGCCATTTCAAATCAAAATAGTTTTTGTTTGGCTAAGAATTCTAATTTCAAATTAATTTTATTTTAAAAACATGGATTTCTTTTTCCAAAAGTAGTCATTTGTTTATTGATTAGTGTTACATTTTCATCGCATTTCAATCTTTTTCGTCAACATGGATACGTTAAAAATTAGAGTAATTATGGAATATGAGTACCGTCGTGGCAGCAACGCGGCACAAGCGGCACGCAACATCAACGACGTTAACGGAGCTAGCACTACAAACCAACGCACCATCTGTTATTGGTTTGCTCGCTTCCGTTCTGGAAATTTCGACCTGAAAAATGAACCTCGCGGTCGTCCGAAGACTTTGGTCGTCAATGACGAATTAAAGGCGATTGCGGAAGCTGATGATACACAATCTACGGCTGAATTAGCAGCCGCTTTCGACGTTAGCGTCAAAACAATATTGGTCCATTTGCGCCAAATTGGCAAGAAAATCTTGACAAATGGGTGCCCCCACTTGATTTCTTTAAGAAGAAGAAAAAAATTCTTAAAGAATAAACTGCCACTGCGTTGGCAAAGACGCATTGATTGCATGGGTGATTATTTCGATTAATACAAATAAAAAATACATGAAAAAAATTCGTTTAAATTTTTTCATACAAAACGGCAATTTCATAAGTAAATACCTAATATTTAACATAGTTAATTACATATTTAAATTAAATATTAGATACAATGATTTTTTTTTCTTCTGATTCATATCTTATCCTGTTCAATAATTTAATTCATACCACTGGCGAGGTGTAAAGCCAGAAATTATTATATAGGGAATTTCATAATTTTGGCGTTTGTGTGCCAAACGTACCTTAAAGCTATAAAATATTGTAAGCCGAAATTGTAAGATCTGTCGGACAATATCAATCTCATGTAAACTCATGCTCTTTTTTCCTTGGCCCCTATCTCACCGGGTTTTTCTAAGGCGCGGTAGGTACAGCGATTTCGGTCAAACTAAAGTACGAGTTATTACTTATTTTTAATATAGGGGCGCCGGTCGGATGCTTGCCTACGGCGCTCTCAACGTTTAATCCACCTCTGCTCAAGCGAAACTGTGTTTTATTTAAATGCAGATAAAGTTTAAAATTAAGTACCTATATGAAAGTTATGTTGCTCGCCGCTCCGCTGACATTTCTGTGAACAGGGCCGGATTTAAAATTAGTGCCGCCCTGGACACTGAAGAAAATGCCGCCCTATCACAGAAAATTGACTTAAAATTATAGTTTTTATATATATATTTTTTAATAGAATAACTAATTGCTTGCTCATTGCATAAATTTTATTATATATTATATTATACTTCAATAATATAAAAAAATATTTGTTTTTGTTCCAAGAATCCATAGACAAATCATTGATTGAGCGCCCAGCAAAGCCAATCATATATCTTTGTAAGAATCATGAATTTTGCACTAACGATGACTTATTACATTTGTTTGTCAAACACACCTGACTTTGTAAATTGGTCGATTAAATCTTCACAATCTAAACGTTAATTAGTCCTCTTTCACTTTGTATATCACACTAATATTATAAAGGCGCAAGTTAGTGTGTGTTTTGGAAACCTTAAAAAAATTGAGATTAATAAATTTAAATCAAATAAATGTAGCAGTTACTTTACTGTTACTGTTAGGTCCTGTTCGTTTAATTAAATTCTTTTCGTCAATCTTAACAAAACAATATATAATAAAGCTAGATATAAAATAAAATAAGTAAACGGTATGTTATTCTATACAACTAACGACATTCGCTTCTGTAGGTACCTACTATTACTCTATGGCAGAAATGCATCCATCCATAGATTCACAAAAAAGTATATACTTATGGACATTGCTCTCGTTTTTTCCTACGTCATAAACTGTCAAGTATTTTCTTGTAATTATATAATGTTAAAAAAAATATTTAAAGAAAATACTTGACTGATAGTTTTAAATGTTATACAGTTACACGTGGAATGAAATTACTTGATTTTTATTCACTTTTTTGTCATGGTTTTTACAGATTTTATAGATACACGATGGCATTTTGTGCAAGTGCACGGGACGCGTAGTAAATGCTACTCGTCGACCGGCTCGTCGCATACTAACCAAAAACTGTTCAACTTAGCTCAGTTTCGAGTATTCACTTTTTGCGCGCTCATACCATATCTACCTCTTTTTAATATAATACATCTATGGGTCATGGCTGGCTAGAAATAATGCACAATTAACATTTTCTTTCTAACGACTTAATAATTTTATAGCTTGTGTATTGAGTAGGTAAACCAGAATGCTCATAGTAACAGCGTTTTAGGGCCATTTGTAATCAATCCTTTAAAGAAATAATCCGACCAACTAGTCCCATTTTAATTGTACGCAAGTAGGAGTATAGTTAGGACTTAAGGTTAAAGGGGCTGTGTAGATAAACAACAATTTTAAATGTCTTATGTAATGATTTAATTTCAAGTAATTAATATCTACAATACAATTTATTAACGGTATAGCAATTGCAATGAAAGTAAAATTTATATGCAATAAATAATTTTATCACATTCAGCGTTCGCTTAAAATTATAAAAAGGTAAAAATTAAAATGTATGTACTTACTTATTTATTAGTACATGATTAAATGTATGCATTTTGATGATTGTAATCGGATTTAACTGTTTATCTCGTTTAAATAAAAAGAAGGACCAGAGGCAAATTAAATTTAGGTACTTAATGTCAAACGTAGTGTACAATGGTCACTCAGCTTTCGTATAGTATGTAGATTTATTTGTCTCATCTCCCAAATGAAAAAAGAGTTACATATGTACTAAAATATACATAATGTTGACTACATTCTTAATAGATGTAGTATCGAAGATGATAAAATTCATAACTATATTTTTGTTTCGAGATCTCACAAAGCATATAAATACTTTACGTGTTATTAAATAAATCATTTAAATTATGATTAGTCTTTGTCTATTAAAAGAGCTATAAAAACAAGCCATTATATTCGTAAAAAATGACAGCCGATTAATATGAAGTTTACCAGTCTTCTGACAGAATATACACAGATAATTACTATCAAAATATATACCTACAAAGGTACTTACCTACTCTATAAAGTCTATGATAATTATAATAATAGTTAAATTAATATTTTACAAATCTTAAAATAAGTAATGTATAGCGCATGCATTAATTCATTCATCTATTAATTCTTGCTCACTTACATTGTTTATTCACACAATGTGATATTTCTGTAATTTCTATGAATGTATGACGATTACAGCAAGTATTTATAATATAAAGCATGAAATAGTTGTAATAAAAAAAATTAAGTCTACTCGAAAATGGTGACAAATAAATATAGGTGGCTGGTCCTACGTAATATATACGTCATAGGTCATAACTGCTACCTCGTTGCATTCGGAAGCATGTCTAGAAAATAATGCTAGTAGCGTCTAATACACATTAAAACTTTCGAAAGTTATAAACAATTAAAGATGACAAAAAAGGACTGGTTTTTCGTTAGTAGCTCATAAAGTATAAATATATATTACACTTTATACTATTATAAGTTTGAATAAAAAAATTCAAAACAAGCATATATTTGCAATAAAGGTTACAAAAATACTGTCTTTTTAGGGTTCCGTAATACACAAGGAACCCTTATAGTTTCGCTCTATCTGTCCGCGGTTCTAGATTCTGGTAAAAAGGTAATATAGGTAAGGTTTCATACATGACTTTTCTTACAAAAGTCCACCATTTTCAAATAATTGGCCTCCAAAGTGGTTTGAAAGTAGGTCCCCCCTCCTAGCATTTCTAAACTATAGGAGATAGAAACTATAATTTTCCATTCTGATAGATCATGCTAAAAATGAAATCGAACAGTAACTTTTGAAGTAATTTGACACACACATTTTATGCTTACATGAAAGACGAAATTCTGATCACACAATAAAACACAACCGTCTAAAGTTCTAAACTCTTAACTTATTACAAAATTTACTTAAATATAAAGGATGACAGGCATTTTTGTATGGACCCTGGCCATTATTCCGATCGCGCCGGCTCATTCGAGCCGAAGCATGACTCTCCCACGTTTTTTTTAGAGAAGATCTTACGTACCGAAGTGTTGTAGGTTCATACTTGTTCCTATGATATTAGGGTCCTTATTTTTTTCTCCGGTGGTTTAGTGTTTTGCAATTTAAAAAAATTGTTTCATTTATTAGGCAACTAGGTTTAATTGGATATACCGGCAAACTTGACGCATCATCCTTTAGAAAGGGAATAAATTTATTCTCAAGTGTCCAAATTGCAACAAAATTATTTCATATTTTTAAATTCAAATTGATTAATGTAAAAATATATATTTTATAATTCATATTGGTTAATTTTTTAAATTAACCAATATGAATTATATAAAATATATACTTTATTACAACTATGTTACACTTTATGTAACGTAGTCGTTTTCGTCCCTGCGCGCCTAACTTAAAGAGGGCGCGTGGAGATCTATTACCAGCGTTAAATTAAAGTTATAAATAATAGTGATAGTTTCGGAAGTTAGGACTTCTTTATTACAAGATTAATTTCAAACTTAATAACTTTTTATAGTTTTTGAGCTACTAGATGTTGCCCGGGGCTCCGGCCGCATAAATACAGTATCCCAAAGGAACATTGTCCTTTTCGGTATAAAAGTAGCCTATGTTTTAATGCAGAGCCTAAACTACTACCATACAATGGTATGGTAGTAGTTTAGGCTACAAACGGATTTCGATGAATGCATCGAAATCAGTTCAGTAGTTTTTGCGGGAAAGAGTAACAAACATAAATCCTCCCATCCATCCTCATAAACTTTCACATTTATAATTTAAGTGAAATTTATGAAAAAGTCCCATTTTTGTTTGTTACTTTGTTTATAACTTTTTACTTTTGCAATTTTTAATGTGCACGCTTCTGGCACAATTTTCTAGACACGTTGAAAATCCAACGAGATATAACACATACTTGTAGGTCTATCTTTATTTTTCACCATTTTCGAGTAAACTTCATGTTTTAAACTTTGATTGCTTTATGTAACAATCATTCTTCACTAAGACTGTAACCCACCAATAAGATGAATATACGTCCTACCTTATTGATACATATTTGTGTGCTATTCTATTAAAAGCAATAAAGATACACTTGCTTGCAAAAAATTTGACCCATTCATTAATTTTTCAGAGACTTCCATACAAATCCTCGTATGTAAATCGAAATTGCATTTAAATTGTATGTTTATTGAGTTTGAGACAAACATTTTAAGTCTTCTATGAAAAATTATGGACTGGATCGATTCATTTGTACGCAATATGCTAATTTTCAATTCATCAACATTGATACATATTAAGTTAAAAA
Organism: Phengaris arion; assembly: GCA_963565745.1. Classification (NCBI taxonomy): domain Eukaryota; kingdom Metazoa; phylum Arthropoda; class Insecta; order Lepidoptera; family Lycaenidae; genus Phengaris; species Phengaris arion. The sequence goes on along the minus strand of OY751432.1, from coordinate 31,896,541 downwards.
ATATTATATGCAATTTATGATTTTCTCCAACATACATTTTTATGGAACTTATTTTTATTTGATCAAAACGATGCATATAAAATTGTAATACAATTAATTGATTACTTTTATAATTAATTCTTGTTGGTGATTTTTGAATACTGTACTGGAATAAAACGTTATAAGAAATTCAATGATTAGATGCAGAATCTATAGATTGCCTACCAGAACTAGACCGTAACTCTCTTCTTGAGCCGACAGGAGCTTCGTCCGAAGACTTTCGGCTTTTTTTTCTCAAACCCTTACGTGCGCCATCATTATTAGAGAAATCTCCCGTGTTATCTTCCACATTCAATTCATCTCTAATTTCACTTTCACTTTTATTAGAACACTCATTTTTTTTATCTTTCTCCTTGCTTACCTGTACATCAGACTCATGTGAAGTTGTGGAGAGTTTGTGTACTTTATCCTCTCTTTCAACATTTGTAATTTGCAATGTTTCATTTCTACGCCCAATCTCATAATCATTACTTTTCATGCCAGTTTTTATTACTGTAGATGGAGCTATTAAATCTTCCAAATCCATTTCTCCTGTATTTGTGGTTGGATCACTTTGCTGCTTATCCATTTTTAATTCATGGTTATCCTTTATTTTCTTAGAAGATGGTTGCATTGCTAGATTTTCAGGTTCATTACTTATATCATCAATTGTTCTTTTGTTTGCTAAATTTGCATTAGGTTCTTCATTTGTCATTCGGGAAATATAATCAAGTGGTTTGGCATGTTTATCATAAATACTATCTTTTTCAAATTCTTTAGACTTCTTAGCTTCAGCTGAACTTACTAAGCTGGCACTCAAAGCACCGGAAGCCATTTGTTCTAACAACATTTTACTTATGTCAATATCTTTTTTGTCACCCTTAAGCAGTTTTTCCTGGACCGCAGCAAATTCTGGAGGAACAATTGCCGTTCGTAATGTATCATATGACACTTTTTTTTTATCTGACTTTGACAAATCAGTAGCTGATGACTCATGGTTTTCAGTATCGCGAGCTCTTTTGTCAGCTTTAAGTGATGCATCGTAATTTAAAGCTTGCTTAGATAGTGATTCTAATAAAAAGGGGTCTGTCGGTAATAGAATTTGAGGTAAATGATTTGACTGTGACCGGTCCGAAACTTTTTGTTGTCGAGACGTTGTTGAATTAGTAACAACAGTAGAAGATCTGGGTGTTGTATTTTTAGAACTACTGCGAGGATTGTGACTAGAGCCATGTAAACTAGTTGTGTTAGAAGAAGAAGTAAGATTAGTACCTAATAAGCCTAAAGCATCATAGGCAGAGGTCATTCCTGAATGTACGCCAAAAGGTGAAAGGCCACTTAGTCCTAATTGAGGATAAAGCATATTAGGATTCGGAAAAACAAACGGAAATTGCGAATTAGCCGATTTTGATGTTGATGAACTTGTAGTGTCTGCGGATTTTCTAGGCTTCGTTTTACTGTCAGCAGAGGTTCCAGCTCCAGTTAAACTATTCATGTCCAGAGATGGAAATCCAGGTATACCTAATCCTGCTAAATTTGCAAATAGATTACCACCAGACATATTTCCAAGCAAATTAGGCATGCTATTAAAGGAATTCAACAAAGGATTATTTTTCGGATCAAAGTTAGTTAAGCTTGACAAGAGTTTCGGGTCAAATCCTGTTAAATTCGATAATGTAGCAGCTAAGGTTTTTGGGTCGAATGCACTCAAGCTAGATAAGCTAGCTAACAAAGCTGGGTTTAATCCGGCTAAATTTTGATTTAAATGTACATTCGATGATAATACATTTGTAGCTGATGTGTCTAATGTAGGTGGACGTCCTTTTTTTCGTTCGGGCGCAGAACTCGTGGACTGCAGAGGGGACTGTCTCTGACTTCGAACATCTTGCGGTAGTTTAACATGTTCTTTTATACCTTCAGTCCACTTAGAATCAATATCATACATAGGGTTTTCTGCAATCCATTGGGCCAGATGTTTAAGTTGAGGCGCTTTGTGACCTACTAGTCGCTTTCCAGTAGCGCGATGAACTACAGGTACGTGTTCATCTGGCGCAAGTCTAGGCGTCGGTCCTCGTCGACGTGAGTCAATACTGGCTTGTTCAGCCAACCATTTATTTACTTTAGCTTCATGTGAATATGTTTTGGGTAATGAAGAGGCTGCCGTTTTTGGATTCTTAGACGTTTGTTCTAAAGATTGTTGCAGGAATGATGAAAGCTCCTTAGACGATGCGTGTGGAGAGGGGACATTAGTTACGGTCACGGAAAATGGTTTTTGGGGCGTTAGATTGACAGAGCTACTTGGAGGCACTGCTGGTGTTACTGTTACTTCCGGTAAAATAGTGGTATTTTTACTTCGAGGCGGATCCAGAGAAACCGTACTACTTGATGTTTGGCCTTTTGCAGCTGATAGACCCAAAACAATTTCGTCTAATTTTTTTCTTTTTTTCTCTTTTCCTATTATTTGCTCTGGTGCAGGCTGAAAAATAAAATCTTAGATTAGTATGTTGGTCAAAATTACAATACAGTAGAATTTTGAGACGTTTCAATAAAGGTTTTAACCCTTACGCTATCTGGAAAACGTTTTTAAGAGTAAATCGAGAACTTTAAGATATTTTAAAATGCATTTACAGATTTTGGCAAGAATTCGAAGTCAGCAGAAATTCTCATTTTAAAAAAAATCTATCGCACCTATTTCATGAACGAATTAGTTGAATTGGCAATTGGCAATCAAAAGGGCAATTTTAGATAAGAACTAAGAGTAGAATTATTTATGACTAAAAGTGGCAGAACCCATAATTTTTTAATTTAACAAAATACACTCGTTAGCAATTAGCATAAAAACGGACACCCAAGCTTATTACAAATATAATGGTTGTCTCATTTATAATTTTAAGGATTGTTTCACAATTTACTGTTAAGTGTCAGATACCTTATTTGCATTATTTTTCTCTATCACTCGACAAAAAGTAAGCAGAAACAAAACTTCCGAATAAGCTATTCTATAATTATTGGATTAATAAGATTGTGTAAGCGATGTCGAAAGACCGATACCGTTTAAGCCCTGGTTTCCAAAGATAAAATAGTTTTATTGGGAGTCAATTGTTACCAAAATAGCAGTTTTTCCCATTAGTTATTCGTTGGTTTTCGTTTAAAACAAATAAAATAGAAAGCACGCCTTTTATTTTTACTTCCAAGTGCAGGTAAAAATCTTTCTTTTTGTACTTTACAATTTTTTCCATTAAATTAGCAAAAAAGTTATGATAAATAGGCTTAAACTATTATTACTTACTAATTAATTTAAGAGGTTCAAAAGATGAAATTGCGTAAAACTAATGTGACCATTAAAATTTATATTTTTAAAAAGAGAGTATAAAGGATATATTTTACGATAACAAACACATGCCACATAAAAGCAAGTCGCCAATTTTAGAATTTCTTTTTTTCTCATTGTGATATAGGTCATTTTATCTTCAAAACTTTGAAAGTTTTTGAGAACAGATTAGTTTAAAGTTAATTTTGATATAAGATTTTGAGGAGATTAATGGAAAATAACAATGATACATTCTAATTTCAGTTTGAAGGATTCCAATAGCTAAAGGCTAAATCAAAAAATCTCAGGGCCGATTCATCTGCCATATTGGGTCGTAAATAGAGAAATTATTGTGTTTTACAGCCGTTTTTTGTATAGCACTTACCACATTTTTTCTCTTCATTAGTCTATTTAATGTATCATCCAGTCTGCTTCTCATGGGAGTCAAAGTCGGCGAAGACGTTTCAGTTTGAGGTGTTCGTCGCCCCAGTGAGAAATCTTGTGCTTCGCTAAGATCAAGCGGCGACGATAGATCGACCGGAGCAGTCGTGGGCGGTACAGCCGGTGCGGGGGGCGCGGGCGAGGGGACTACGCGCTGATGTGCGGGAGGCGGCGCGGGCGTGGACCGCCTCGACCCGGAGTCGCTGGAGGCGTCATCACGCTCCCCACCGCCCGGCCCGCGATGCGCCTCCCGAGACGCAGAGTGGGCGGCTTGAGGCGACGACAATAGTGCGTGTAGCTTGGCGCGTTCGGTCTCCACGTCAATAGCAATATGACGTTTCTGTTTGCGTTCCTCGGCTTGTTCCGACACACCACTTTCTACAAATTTAGAAGTAGATGTAGACGGCCATTCGCTATTCTGTACTGCGTGTGCAATGTGGTGCAATCTAGTCTCTAAGGCCCTTTCAGTAAACCAGTGTTCGGGGCCCAAATTTTCTTCGACTCTTCCTAATTTTGCCAGCGTTTCAAGTTCGGATAGTGCATCTGTATCTTCTTCCGTATCACGCTCAAGAACATTAGATGTACGTTTACTACGTCTCAGAGACATTCGTGGTTCAGACGCAGTTTCTGAATTACTTTTTTCGTCGTCATCGGATACCGATTTTTGTTGTGATTCATTTTTCATATTACTTTTGTATTTTGAAATCCATTTCCTTGCACTGTCTCCAAATGGTAATTTAGGATCGCAGAATAATTTATTATAAGTATCTCCTAAGCCATGCCTGAAAAAAAAACTATATTAAGTAACTACTTAAAAATATAGACCTATTTAATTAAAATAGTAAATTATGTCTTCATCTAAACGCATTTCAAGAGCAGGCTCCAAGTTCGTCTGCTAACTATACAATTACAATTAATAGAAGAGTACATAAGAATAGCTGCAATTCCTTTACGACAGCCGAAGACTAAAATATTTTTTTCAAGTTTTGTGAGCCAGATTTTGTAATTATAATTAAAGCAGTTTCTGTTGTAAATAAAACTATTTGTGACAGCACTCAAAAGCTCAAAACGCAACAATACGAAACTTAGTAATAAGTTTCACTATATTAAATACTAAAAAAATATCAATTTTAGTGTCGTCGCCTCAGTGCTTATTTATAGATAAATAGCCAAACCTTTAACGTTTTGTTAAATGAAACTTAAAAATGCGCAGTATCCGGGGATAAAACCTAGCTAGACTGATTTTTCTCCCCCAAAACTACCTGCATACTAAATTTCATGTAAGTTCTTGCAGCGTTCCCGAGATTACGATTATATATGTCACCGTAAAATTGTAAATACCGTTAGATTGTAATATAACAAGCGAGATTATAAACTGTCGACAGATTGTCAAATAAACATTCTGCATACAATTTTACGCATTATTTTTCGTTATATTATAATATAACGAACTTAAACTCGTTAAATTGTAAAATGGGACGCAAATCGCGCGCTGATTGGTTGAACGGCATATGCCCCGCACCGCCATATTTGTTTGCTATTCACTGATTATTCGAGATTAGATCGATTAGATAGAGATATTGCAGATCCGTCCGCAGTCCAAACCGTGGGCGTATTTTAATCGTTATTAGCACGTCAGTTTTATCCGCAGTCCAAGCCACACACGTTTCAAACCGCGTATGCAACGCGTTTTGAAACGCAGTCTCAGATGCGCGGTCCAAACTGAAGGTATTGTGTAGAGGCTAGTAAACTATACTCGTATTCACTTCAAGAATGCAGTAACCCATGAATGCAAATGCCAAATGACTTACATCAATTGGTGTGTGGGAACAAGGCTTAAGCGTCATTGGTAAGTTTTGACATTCGCACTGATAACTCCTGCATTATTAACGCGAATATAATATAGTATATATAAGTACACTGATGAACCGCATATATTACAACACTAAACAGGAATTTTGGTTCTGAGTTGTTAATACCAAATTTTATTTTTTGTACTTAATTAATAAATAAAGTTAATATTGAAGTTTCCTCTTGTACCTATGAGAACGAAATGTCAAATATCTATTATTTAATATATATTAATTTTTAAAATACGGAATTGGTTCGTTGGTGTTAGCGAAAATATTTGGGTGCATTGGGCGCAAAATTTTTTATTTTTTAGGCTTAGGCCAAAACAATACTTTAAGTACTAATACCGTATAATTTACATATATATATATATATATATATATATATATATATATATATATATATAACTTGGAGCCTGCTCTTGAAGTGCTCAATGCTCATGTTATGCGTGTCATAATATTGCTCCACCTGGATAATTTTTTGACGACATTTTAATTTTTATAGAAGACGAATAAACCATATACCTACAACATTAAAATTGTTTTCTATTCTATTTATTTATTCAATCTATTCCTGTTAAATCTTTATTGTTTATAAGTTATCTATGAGCACATTGACTATAGGGCCTCGAAAGCTTATATATATTTTAACACCTACTATCGTCGAAATTAATTTGTTTTTAGATCCAGCGCACAATTAAACAAATTCCTAAATAGTAATCCATGTGAGGACTTATTCTTACTAAAGCCCAAGAAACTATGACTGATGATGCCTTCTTTAAATCTAATTTATAAGCTCCTATAAATATATAATATATAAATCATAATTTAATATTTTATGTCCTAATTATTTATTAAAAACCATTTCCTGTGAGTATGAGTATGTGTGACGTGTCCTTTGATTTTATTATGATCTTTATTAATCGGCTAGCCTTTGAGTATTGACTATGCTGTTCATTATTATTATTTACTTTTATGCAGTGGCTCTATGTCATGTAATGTCATGATCAGATGTTTAGCATGTGCTTGAATTAACTTTAATTTGTTTTACACTAGTGAAAACTTGTTATTGGCATTTCGCTTTTTAATATGTATTTTTATTGTTATGTAGCATATACAATTATATGCTGTAAGTTTTCCAAATAAAATAAATAAATTTAGGCGAACGCTCCCAAACAGTGTGTGTAAATGTGATCTCAAGAACTTAGACGACAGGTTTGCTAGCGCGTGGAACGTTAATAATTTTAAAAGGTTTGTTGTCAGTAGTAAGTTGACGCTCCAAACCGACATGTTTTATTTTGCGTTCACACGTGATGCGCGGATAAAACTGTGGAAAAATCACTCGCATCGCCATGCCAGATCGGACTTCAGACCCGCGCATCTACATGTTCGTTTCGGAGTGAAGGTTGGAACGGAGCGTGCTGTTACCCGTCGGTAAAAACTTTCCGTGTGAAGGGTGCTAGTGTGTTTATTATACTTACTTGCAGACTCCTAAAATGAGAAGCTTGTCATGACGGGCCGGTTGCCACCAAGGTGGCATATCGAAAGAACGTTCGCAAAGGGCCAGACGAGAATCGAGCGACGGATGAGGCGCTACTTCTTCCCGTAATACACGCAGCAAATCAATTCTACAACAATAGATCCTACATTACAATGGCATTTCTACAACAATATTGTGTATAAAATAAAACGTAATAGCCCAAGAGCTATTAGCAAATTTAAAGCAGGTTATTCACCTAAACTGAAATCTTGTCGTATACTTCTCCTATTGTACCCAAACACGAGACTGTAGAACTGGCTGGTCAGAATAGAAGCTGAGTCAATATACAATTTTTTAAGTGTTTTTTTTTTTCAGAAAATATGTTTGAGGCAATTTGAAAGCCAGCCCTGCAGTCTCGTATTGGGGTACCATAGGAGAAGTATAGGCCAAGGTTTCAGCTTGCCTCAAACACCTGCTCTAAATTTGATAGAAGCTCTCAAGCTATAACGTCTTACTTAACATATTATGTATACTCACGCGCCACGCCATACATATATTAGGTCATTACATATGAAATTAGTGTTTTGTAAAGGAGGAACATAGAGTCGATTTTGTTTAAACATAATATATTTATTTAATCAAAGTATATACAATTGCTATCTGCATAGATAAAGTGCATTCTTTTGCCATCTCATAGGTAGTTCATTGATTCCTTTACTAAAAATACCATTCGGTCAGGAATCAATAAAATCTTTGAAGGCGCTTTGGACTGCCCCATCGGAGTTGATTTTTTCCCTTGCAAGAAGTTATCCAAATTTCCAAAAAAATAGTAATATGTTGGAGCAAGGTCCGGGGAGTACGGTGGATGTCTTAGACATTCCAATTGAAGCTCCTCTAATTTGGTAGCCGTATGTTGTGCAGTGTGGTCTAGCTTTGTCCTGAAGTAGCAGTGGCCTAGAGCGAATGACCAACTTCGGTTGTTTAGAAGCAAGCTTTTCCATCATGTTAGGCAGTTACTGGCAATAGACATCTCCCGTAATCGTCTGGCCAGATTTAAGAAAGCTGTAGTGAACGATACCGGCACTAGTCCACCAAACGCTCAAAAGTAACTTTTTTTGAGTCAATTTTCGCTTGGGGCAGGCTTTGGCTGGTTCGCCTTTGCGATGAGCATTTCCGATTATCGTACAGGATCCACTTTTCATCGAAGGTAATGGTTCGATTTAAAATCGATTTCATTATTGTGCCGGTTGAGTAATGTAACGCAGCAGTCGACGCGCGTTTGTCGGTTTGCTGCACTCAATTCATGAGGTACCCGCCTTTTAAGCTTTTTCACCTACCAATTTGCTTGTGTATGTGGATGTGGAAAGTGGATTAAAACAGTTTTATCACTAACACCGCAGCCTGCAGCAGACGTGGTTTGCGATGGATCCACAATAGCCTTCAATTCTTCATTATCAACTTTGGTCTCCGGCCGTCCACGGGGCTTGTTATGCAGGTCGAAATTTCCAGAACGAAAACGTTGGAACCAAAAACGCACTGTGTTTACTTTTGCGACACCGTCGCCATATACATTATTAATCCTTCGAGCTGTTTCTGGAGCAGTGGTGCCACGGTGGAACTCGTACTTGAAAATAATACGATATTTCAAGTTTTCTATTTTGTGAACAGAGTGACGCAAAGAAAAAACCAAATGAATTACGGTTTTCGAAACACAAATGTATGAGTAAATAGCTGTATAAATTTGAAATTGGAATTCCTAACCAAAGACGATACATTTGAGATCAAAGTGGCCAGTACGACAAAACGCCAATTTCATATGTAAGGACCTAATATTAAATTATAAAATTTTCGTAGTTTTCTTGTTATAATTAATTTAAAGGTTAAAATGCGACTTTGTCATATATTTTCATATATTATCAAGTGCTGCCGTGCGGCAATTTTAATAAAAAAAATTGTATTAAAAATACAATAAAGAAATGTAATTTGGAGTTAGATACATCCTATTGGATAGTATTACATTGTTCCATTAATACGCTGAAGCAATGGGAAATTAAAAGGAACACGTTCAGTTAGTGAGTAAACTCACTTAGCCGAAATTAGAATTTACCCAACCGATATTCAACGACCAAATTTTCGTTCCAACGTTTTTCGGCAAAATGACATGCTATAAACATAGACGTAATAATAAAAATAAAAACATTTATTTAACGTACGTGACCGAACTTCGACGTTAACAAACTTTAGCGTGATTACGCTCACAATGATATTTGAAAGACCTAAATACTAGGTGATTTTTTAGTCCGTTTCGAAAGAAACAGGGTATGTTTTATTAAAGTATATTATAATAAATTCGAAAGCATTTGTGTCAAAGCTCAAGTATTTCAAAGTTGGAAAATCTTAAAAAGATCAAGAATTTAGGTCACCCGACTGCACGGGCGACGAGGCGCCGCCTTACGCACAACATCATAGGGTGACAATTATTTGTAATAATTTGTAATAATTCAATATTTTTACTGAAATACGTTTTTAATGTATAAATAAGTAAATCATAATTAGAAATTAGTAGTGCGATATTGTAAAATAAATTATTTACCAAATTAGACAAAAAGTGAACTTAGTATGTTATAGTACACAGCAGTAAACAGTCGACACTCTACAAATGACAGCTCGAGCACCAGCGAATGTCAGCTATGATTCTTTGATAGTACTCGGCCCGATTCCTTTGAAACGGAATAAAAAATCACCCAGTATATTGTATATTGGTATAAATATATGAATATAATATTATCGTAGCACATGCGTTTTTACCGTAAATACATATCATATTGTTAAAACATAGAAATAAATATACGAGATATATTTTATCCTACCTCTCTAATGTCGCAATGGCCCTCTCTTCTCCAATTGGCTCTGGTTTTAAATCTGCTCTCGTTGGCAACTCTGCTTCACCAACAGATAGACTACATTGACGCTTACACATAGCCATAAAAGCCTTTAAATAGTCAGTCAATGCATCATCACTTTTAGAATCCAATCGTGCGAGTGACCTAAATCTACTCCATCGTAAACTCTTCGTGGCTGGGTCAAATTCTACGCCATAAGAGGCGACGGTCCGACGAAAAGCTTCTTCATCGGCTCGTGTCCATCGCCACTGTGACACTTCGTCTCGAGCCAATTGATCCATGCGCTCACGTCTTTCCATCTAAAACAAAAGCAGCCTATTAAAATAGATCATTGTATCCGTTAAGGGATCCCTGAAATTGGAGGAATTTCAACATTGAACTGTTTTTATATTAAAAAGTATGTGTATATGAAGATATTAAGAAATGTATTTAGTAAAAGAACTGGAAACTCAATACATATCAGTAACTCACTAAATAAACGGATTTTTAACATCAAACAACAAACCTTAGCTTTCTGTTGCATTTTTAGTTCTTCCCGCTTGTAATTTCGCTGGTAGGCTGTTATAAGACGACGCAGACGAGTATTGAGATCCTAGAAAACATTTTTTTATTAATATTACACAGGATGTTTGATAGAATGTAGTAAATCCATGAAATGGAGGACTAAAATTTTATTTAGAATCATGTCCCACATTTATCCTATTAGCAGGTTTGTGGTAATTTTACGACTGAAAGGTCTTCTAATTACGAATGAATTTTGCAATTTTTCAAAATTATAAGATCCGTAGTTTCCGAGATAAAAAATATTTCAAATTAGAAAAATTCTATAGAAATAACTATAGAAATTCGGCCATGTTGACGTTTCATTGACGTTCCGTTTTCCATCGCCTGCTGTTAAATATTTTAAATTTACGTAAAAGTTGTTAAATATGTAATAAAGATCCTTGATTTTATTTTGTATCATAGTAATAATATCTTGAATCAGAAATATTTTTATGATAAATTTTATGAAAATATTATATAATATTATTAAAATAGAGCTGCCGTGTTAGGTGCGTAAGCATAATATAGTATATACCTGCATCGATGGCCAGTGATGTGCGGGCGCGTGGTCATCGTCGGGGCGCGGCGAGGCCCGCGGCGAGGCGCCGGGGGAGGTGGCCCCCGCGCCGCTCGACACGTCATCCGTACACTCCTCGTCGCCCACCACGCTCCCTAGCACCTTCCTTTCTTCGCTTCTGAAAATGTATTATTACTGTATACTTACACTTTGTTATCCACTAGCATTGGACTGGTGATACATTCAAGTGCATAAAATAAAAAAATAAAAACAAAATACACTTCTGTACATAGATTTATTGTATATTGTTTTGAAAATAAATGTGTAAAAAGCCTATTTAACTTACTTAATATCGGTGCACTCAGCATCATCGGGAGGACCGAGCTTGTCGACGTAGCACAGTTGCGGGTCCGAGCGCATAGCTAGATAGTTCTCGTAGCCGTGTTTGTATGTGCCGACCAGAAGCGACACGTCGCACTCGGAGTCCCACCACAGGCGGGGTGGAGCGCTGTCTACACCGCGCGGCACTCGCATACCTAAAGTGCTAAGCAAATATTTCCCTTATAAGCTTTGCTATTTCAGATTTTTGTATTTTTTTCTTGTAATGTCTTTACTTATAGGGCAGGGGTCAGCAACCTTTGAGTCGGAAGAGTCAATATCTAAGTTTAAAAAGCCACATTTTTCTCTTGCTAACATAAATTAACATTTTTCTCTTGCTAACATAATTCTCCTAGATTTTACATCTGCAATCGCTAAAACTGCGAGTGCTTTCGTCTTCCTCATAGGAACACATGATCTTGTCTACACAAAATGTTTTGTTTCAAACAAAAACATTTTCTATAGCTGGAGTCAGCTTGTATATGAAAATATATGTTTTTGTTTCATGTTTTCTGTGTAATGTTTCGAAAAAACATGAGCAGCATGGTAAATCGCGTTAAGCCTAAAATTTTGAACATAAAGTAGAGTCATTTTAATAGGTAACATTTGACAATCATTAAAAATTCAACGACATAACCTTGTAACGGCGGGCGGCGATTTGTTTTCACTAATAAACCATTCTAAACATAATAAACAATTTCTGATCTAAAGAACTGAACGTCGATACTATGTTGCGTCAGTTAACCCTTTTTATTTTAAACACTAGGGATGTTACTCTAAAATTCGAAAGCTGATAAGTAGAATCGAATGCAATGATCACTTGTGAAGAAATATCACCAAAAATTAATAACCACGTTTTGATTATAATAAAACATAATTATATTAATTATTCTTTTAACTAACTATAAAAATACAAAAAATAACTAAATATAAAAATCATTGATGTTAGGTACAATTTAGGTGGGATGTTGCTGACAACACCAGTGCCTGTCGATAACGCCATGTCATGTCGCCATTACATGATGTCATTTGTCGTTGTGAGAAGTGGCTGTGCGTTTTTGGTGTGCTCTCTGTTATTTTCTTCTGACCCGTCTTTTTTATTGGACTGATCTTACTGACTACGTTTACCTGGCTATAAATTGGACTCCGATTGCTTATCGATTAGTAAACAAGAACAACATTACAGTCTTACCATGTCGAAACGGGGGAAAACGCTAAACAGTCAATCTCGCGGACTAGTGGTGAAATTGTACAATTATTTTGAACGTGAATCAGTTAACGATGGGCCTCTTTTACCAATGACTTGTGTCAACAGAGAGAACGCGTTGCCGAATCATTGGGAATAGGAAAGAGGACAGTAACTCAAATTCTGAAAGATAAATACGGACCATCAGGCTCAGAAGATAATACATTACGTACACCGAAAAAAAGAAAAAGGGACAAGAAAATTGTTGGCATGATAATTTTGATGCTGCTGCAATTCGCAATCACATTTATGGATATTACTCGAGAAAAGAATATCCTACACGGGAAAAGCTAATGAGTTCGTTAAAAGACGCAGGCTTATTTTTTGGCGGTAAATCGTCTCTATCAAAGGTTTTGAAATCGATTGGCTTTAGATTTAAAAAATCTGACAAGCGGAAAATCCTGCTAGAACGCTACGATCTTATTTTGAAGAGAGTAACATTCTTACGTCAAGTAAATAAAATTACAGATTGGGACAATGTCGTGTATATTGACGAAACATGGTTGAATGCGAACCATACGGTTTCGTGGACATGGACCGATAATACAGCGGCCTCCACCTCAAAAGTTCCATCGGGAAAAGGAGCCCGACTTATTATTTTTTGTTATATGTCACGCGGGATCAGCTTCTCAAGATTTTATTCCAGACTGCTTCCTCGCATTCGCCTCTAAAACTACAAGTGATTACCATGAGGAAATGAACTATGAGGTTTTTAAAGTGGTTTGAGAAGCTGCTTAGAAAACCCATCGAAAATTATAATGGACAATGCACCGTATCATTCTGTGCAAGTTGATAGACAACTACCTCAAGCAAATAAAAAGCAAGAAATTGTCTTGTGGCTGATAAGAAATGGTGTGGATGCAAGTCCAACTTTATGTAAAGTTGAGTTGTTAAATCTGGTAAAAGCAACTAAGTCGTCCAAGCTCCGCTAAGTAATCGATGAACTAGCCCTAGAGCATGGACACGAAGTTATTCGATTGCCTCTCTACCATTGCCAGTATAATGCCATCGAGCTTATTTGGGCACAAATAAAGGGTCATGCAGCGCCGAACAATACTGAACTACCCTTCAGTACTGCTAAAATGATGACTCTGTTACAAATTGCGTGTGCAGAAGTCACTACAGAAGACTGGAGAAAAGTCGTAGAGAAAAAAGAAAACAATTTTACAAGATTTTGAACGAGATATGAGAATAGACTGAGTGCTGGCAGCAGTGATGAAGATGACAATACTAACAACAGTTACATTATTTAAATATTTTTATTAATAAGGCGGGTAGAGTTTAGGCAGAAAAAATCATTAAAAATAAATAATATATTATTATACTAAATAAAATTACATTGTGCTTTTTATGGCGCTGAGGTTATTAACAGCACAGAAACAGGTGATTTTAGGAGGAAGCAGACTTTGCCTAAATGACATCAGTATAATCAGCTGTAAGAGGTCAATGACCTTAACAGCGCCGTACAGAGCGTAATGTAATTTTATTTCGTATTTTTTTTCGAAATTTTAATTATTTTTAGCCTTAACGTCTTGTAATATATATAACAGTAGATGATATGCCTCAAGTATCCGTAATTAATTTTGAACAACTTTGTATATTACATTATTTTACATCTTCCCTATTATTTAGATTTGATGTACAGCACGTAAGTCATGTTTGTATTAATTAAGTTTTGTCTTTATTTACCAGGATTTGTTTCTCGTTAGTTAGGGCATCGAGCCCGGGTTTACCCGGACCGAAAAAACCCGGGGTTTCCCGGTTCTGAGGATTACAAAAAAACCCGGGTTTGATTTTTAAAACTCGGGTTTTTCGGGTTTTTTTTAATACTTTTGTTTTTGTTATTTATTAAGTTTAAGCCACCTTGAATGCAATAATAAGCAAATGGAATAAAAACACGCTTTGATAAATTATTATTTATTACGTAAAAAGTAGCTTCGTTGCTACGTTCCTACCAATACAACAAACCATGCAAGTTAAATGGAACGCGCGCGTCCATCTCAGGACATGAACGGGGTGAAGTGTGGAGCAGTGGAGAGGGGAGGGTGTAGCGAAGCTCGTCGCGCGTTGCGCGGGTGATGAATACGTCCGCTATTTTGTTTAGTCAGTCTGCCATATGTATTCGACGCACCAGCACGGTCGGCGTGAACGTGAGGAGTGTTATATGTGTTTGGTGACGCTCTTTATAGGTGAGTATATACTAAATTAATTTTGTTATTCAATAAAACGTAACTTACAGTTTTAGCTAGTTGTTCTAGGATTCTAATGTATTATGTAACTAATCCAATTATTTAATATATTGACGTGATGTCGTCCGCCACTCGTCGCGCTATTTTATGGTTATTGGTATTTATATCCGATTTTTATTGCTAATATTTTAATGTAATACTAGCGCTAACTAACCATGAATAGGTACGGCCTCGCAGCCGTTGCCTGCAAGCATTACATCGTGAAAAAATACGATTGCTATTATTATAATAAAACTAAGTTTCCTTTCAGATGAATCCCCTTCGTTGACCATAAATCATTGAGATATGGATTTTGGAGTAGTAACTAGTAAGGAAGGAGACAACACATCTGTTTGGCACTATTTTCTCAGAAACAAAAACAAAAATGAAGCTAAATGTAAAACATGCCAAAAAGTATTAAAATCAGCCGGTGGTAGTACTAGCAGTCTACTAAGACATTTAAAGAATATTCACACGGTTGATATAGAGGCTGCAAGGCATTCAACAATCGAAACAACAGCTCAAGGTAGTGCATCTTCTTCAAAAGAAATTCCCGAAGCGTCAAAAAAGAAAACTAAGTTGACACACTATTTTGATACTGATGCAAACCCAAGTATGCAGGTTATGGTGTTTCGTATGGCTGCAGTTGATGGAATTTCTCTTAGAACGTTCTCAAAATATCAAGATTTAAAGTACCTTTTTGAAAAGACCGGCAACAAATTACCCACTACTGCTGATACCGTTCGCAACATAATTCTCAAAGACTTTAATAAAAGGAAGCTAGAAATAATCAACGATATAAAAATCATACTGTCAGATGAAAAGAAGTTTTCGATATCATTCGATGAATGGACATCCAATAAAAATAGAAGATATATAGGGCTCACTTTACATTCACCAAATTTTGCAAGGGATAGCAGTTTTCGAAATCTAGGTCTCATACGCATTCACGGGTCCATGAATGCAGCCTCATGCGTACAATTGATTGAGGCCAAGTTAGACGAATATGGGGTATCTCTAACAAATGACATCGTCGCTCAAACCACAGACGGTTGCAGCCTAATGGTTGCATTAGGGAAGTCTCTTAAGTCATACCATCAGCTATGTATCGCTCATGCCGTTCAGCTGGCAATTGTGGACGTAATGTACAAACGAAATGCGGGCTTCGAGGAAAACGTCGCTCAGCTTGCCGAACTTGACGAGGATGAAGATTTGCCTTTATCGGTATTGGCTCAAAGACTGCGAACTGTAGAATTTAACGACGACACGAATTCTACAGACAATGACGAAGATGGTGTTGAATTTAATAATTAATCCTCGTTTATGGAATCTTTCAGTTCACAGTCTTTTAGATACAACGATCTGCTATCAAAAGTACGAAAAGTGGTAAAAATCTTCAAGAACACTCCGACAAAAAACGATGACAGCTGATTTTGGACAGGAGTACTCCCTACTGTTAGATGGGAAAACGCGCTGGAGTAGCATTTCTACCATGTTAGGTCGGTTTATGAAATTGAAAATATCTATTACAAAAGCTTTAATTGATTTAAAAACAGACATTGCATTTACTGATGATGACTGGAGAAATATAGATGAGATCCATAAAATATTGGATGTTATTAAAACTGTCGTCGAGGCGCTATGTCGACGCGATGCAACATTACTTACAGCTGATGTTTCCCTAAAATTTGCACTGAATAAAATGGATGAAATGAAGACACCACTAAGTAACAAAATGACAACTGCATTGAGCAAACGATACGCAAAAAGAAGACTAACTCAAGCAGCAACACTACAGTACCTGACTAATCCGGGTAAATATTTTGAGAACATTCAAAATGAAGATAAAACTGTTTTTTATCGGCCTACAGGTGATGAAATGCTAAACGAAATTGTTAATCTGATTAAACGCACAACCAAAAAACAAAATATACCTCTTGAAAATTTGCCAGCGCCAGACCAAGACCTGCGAGAAATTGACATTCAGTTGTCTACTAAGACAAATGAAGAGGAACTGAACAGACAGTTAAGTCAAGCTGTTGCTACTGATAATACTGCTCCTGAAACTGGATCAGCTTGTACATCAGACGATTTGCTTACTACTGTGAGGGTAGAAATGGCACTCTTCGAGAATGGCGGTACGCGACAGCGAGGGCATTACCTATCGCTGGTATATGAACATTTAAAAACTATTCCACCTACTAGCGTCGAGCCGGAGCGTATATTTTTTTCGGCTGGAATTATCTGCAATAGATTGCGTTCGTCTTTGAGTGACAAAACTTTGGATGCCCTAATTTTTTTACGTTCATTTTACATAAGTAAGAAGAAATTCTAATAATTCAGTTCTGATTTCTGTTATTTTTATGTTACGTTACGATATGTCCAAAATGGTATTAGTTATTATTTTATATGAATATCTCTTTTTTTCTAAAGTGGTCAGATGGTCAGAGGGTATGTCTTAACTATGTTGTTTAAATAATGTGTCAAATGCATAACTACTTTTTACTTAGTATTTTAGTTAAATAGATAAAGAACTGATTATCAACCAAACGACTGCAATTTAAATTATATTAGAATAGTAGAATAGAAAACTAGAACTATTCGTTACTTAATTGTTAATGCGAAGAAGAGTTTTATTAATGTTAAAATTATTTGTGATACTACAAAAATGTATTTTGTGTTATGTTTTAGTTAATTAGATAAATAACTCATTATTAACCAAACGACTGCAATTTAAATTATATTAGAATAGTAGAATAGAAGACTAGAACTATTCGTTACTTAATTGTTAATGCGAAGATGTTAAAAGTATTTGTGATACTACAAAAATGTATTTTGTGTTATGTTTTAGTTAATTAGATAAATAACTCATTATTAACCAAACGACTGCAATTTAAATTATATTAGAATAGTAGAATAGAAAACTAGAACTATTCGTTACTTAATTGTTAATGCGAAGAAGAGTTTAAAATTATTTGTGATACTACAAAAATGTATTTTGTGTTATGTTTTAGTTAATTAGATAAATAACTAATTATTAACCAAACGACTGCAATTTAAATTATATTAGAATAGTAGAATAGAAGACTAGAACTATTCGTTACTTAATTGTTAATGCGAAGAAGAGTTTTATTAATGTTAAAAATTATTTGTGATACTACAAAAATGTCTTTCTTCCTCATCATTTATATTTTGTATTCATTGTAGTCAATCGATATATAAACGCAGATTAGTGTATTTTAAAAAATTACAATAAAAAGACCGAAATGCTCGAAAAAACCGGTCTACCCGGGTTTTGATTACTCTTAGACCCGAAAACCCGGGTTTTCAAATTTGAACCGAGTTTCGATGCCCTATCGTTAGTAACACTATCGAATTGTGAAATAAAAAACAAGGAATTTATCCCCTTTGGTTTGATTTCTGGCTAGAGAAATCAATTTTTTTGAAAATCTCAATTATGCAATTTCAGTTTTTATCGAAACCCGCGCTCGCAACTCATATCCGCATTTAAGATACACCTTTTCGGATTTCGGCTACCATGCCCAGTTGAAAAAATAATACACAATATAATATTGAGCACATCATTCATCATCATCATCATCATCATCATCATCATCATCATCATCATCAACACAACATCTGGGTGTCACCACTAAAGCAAATACAAAATCAAAAGCAAATACGTCGTACCGCTTATGGGGGATTTACACGGGTGCCTTAAGCACCTTAAGCACAAGTTTAAATGCAAATTCAGCGAGGCCGCGAATGAATTAGGCCGCAAGCCTCAACTTTTGTAGCATTGACAAGGGTGAATAGCTGCACAAATTCCACAGCACGGCGAAAATCAACAGTGTAAATGGCAACGCGGCGAGGCCGCAAGTGACTAAAAGCCCCAAGTCGAAAAGTTGGGTAGCATTCGACTTTCACCGCACTGCGCCCGGCAGTGTGGCCAGGTTTAGCAGAATCCTGCTATTTTAGCAGAATCAGAATACAATTTTAGAGTTTTGTAGATTGTATCGCAGATCTGAAAAATTTGCAGTTTTTAGGAGAATCTTAAAAAATCTCTAGATTAAGAAGACAATTACGACAAAGAACTTTGTACAATTTATCATGTCATTTCTGAAGAATGGTGACTAAGGTTTAGCTCACACTGGCGCACAAATCTCGCGGGAACCGTACTATTAATTTTAGGGAACTATTTTTTGAGACTTGGTAGCACGATCGTACTCGTGCGTTTTTACTCTCTACGCTTTCTTAATATATACTTACTAGCTGATGCCCGCTACTTCGTTTGAATAGAACTAACGGAAACGGAACTCAATTTTTTTAAACGACACCCTAAAATAAAAGTAGCCTATGTTAGACCTTATAACATCAGCTACCTGCCAGTGAAAGTCCCGTGAAAATCTATCCAGCCGTTTCAGAGATTAGCCGGAACATACAGACAGACAGACGGACAGACAAAATATTAAAAAATATATATATTTTATTGTAAGTAAGTACCGAATATACTTTCATATTCATTAAGTGACAATCTGTTAATTTTAAATTACAAATAGACACTTACAATTTTATTTATCTATATAGATGTATAGATATAGGGTGACGATTTATTGTTTTCTGAAAAATTTATTCTGACAAAACATTGACAGCGCAAAACATTTAAAACGCTATATAGTTCTAGTATCTACTCTGTCTACTCCACAAAAACGCAGACGTGCGAAAACGCACGCCGACGCGCGACGTCGAGCGCTACAGTATTATCATAATACAAATTTGTACCTTAATAATGGAAAAATAAATGAATATACTATAGGACATATACCTATACTTTTATACTTAAGACTAAAAGCGTGCGCGCAAAAAGAAATCCCACGGGGTACATTTTCCCGCGATAAAAAGGAGCCCCTACGTGTTCTACGCCATATCTGTGCAAATCATTTCATCAAAATCAATCAAAACCACTGGTTTCGAAACTTATTCAATACAACCAGAGTAACAAATTTTTGCACTTTATTATATTAGTCTATACGAGGCATGTCGAAACAAAAAGTGTCCACACTTAAACTGGCCTACTTTTAGGGTTATTTGGGGCAGTCGAGGTTTGACATTATGACATATTTTGCTTTCCGCAGTATATTCAGTCCGCTTATTGTAATTGACAAAATCTTCTGAAATCAAGATGGCGTAAGTTTTTCTTGTATGAAGTTTCTTCTGTCAAATGTACGTCATAGCTAATATATAGCATATGGGAAAATCATAACGTGTCACGTCGCTTCGAGTCTGCGAGGTGAGGCGACTTGTCAGACGGCTCGCTGCACTGCAAAAATCGACCCGTGTAAATAGCTCTTTACACGTCACGAACACAACATACGTCGTAGTAAATACGTTAAAAAACAAAAAAGGTAACTTGACTATTTTGTTAGTTTAATTAATTAATTAAAATATGACTTAGCGGTTCTCTCGGTACAAAAATGCCAACATCAAGCTATCAGTGTTGCAATTTTTAACGACTTTCAAAACAGGAGGCGGTTATACCTTCGGCAGTATATTTATTTATATGTTCAACGATTACTCCGCCGTCTGTGGACCGATTTTCAAATATTTTTTTTTATGTAAAGGGTATAATCCTACATTGGTCCTTTTGACATCAAAGTGGTGACCTGATGATGGAATCCATGAGGAATCGAGGACACTCTTCAAAACTTATATGGAGACATATAGTAATTTCGACTTTTTCTGAAGAAGTCCAAGCATATGCTACTAAAAAGTAAGCTTTTGTACCAAGGTATACCCTGGATCCTTTTGTACTGAACAGAACTCCTGCGTTCTTATAGATACATGTTTAGGGATTCCGCTGTTGTTTAAAGAACTGCAAGCATATGCCATCATACCACTTACAGTTATCATCATCATCATCACCACCTCACTATCTACACACGAAACACCGACATATTATTATGATGACAGGTACTAACTACTCATCAGTTTTGTGCACCGATATCAATGTATTTGAAATTTTGCTATTGCCAAAATTATATTCGTGATCATCATCATCACTATAATATATTAATTAATGCTTACCTACTGCTACATTTTTGCCGCCGACTACTACAATACATAATAATGATTATTTAATAATATAGTATCTAATCATTATCATCACTGGTGATTGTTTATTAGGTCCGCAGATCGGTAATACTTATTTACCAACGGTCTCTCAGAAAACTGGCATGAAATAACGCTTGAGTTTGTTTTGCCGAGAGAGTGAGAATAGCGGAGGCTTTTTTGTATTTATAACTTTCTTAAAATGTTTTCATAATAATAATATAGG
Organism: Phengaris arion; assembly: GCA_963565745.1. Lineage (NCBI taxonomy): Eukaryota > Metazoa > Arthropoda > Insecta > Lepidoptera > Lycaenidae > Phengaris > Phengaris arion. The sequence goes on along the minus strand of OY751432.1, from coordinate 31,875,293 downwards.
TAATAAATATACTAAATAAATAAAAAGAGAAAAAATATTATTTTTAAACAAAAAATTAAAACCGAGATCCAAAGTAAAAATGCACAAAAAGTATGAAATAAAACTTATTTTCTAAGTAATTCACCTTTTAAATTCGGCTAAAATTTTAACTATTTCTTTACTCAATATTCATAATTTTGAAGTCGGTACCGGCTTCGGTATCGGCTTCTCAAGTGCCTTACGCACACATGTTCAAAACGTGGTTTTACTCTTTTCGTTGCGTGCGTACATGCGATACATTATGTACCTTGCCCTATATTAAATGTACCTTCTTAAAATTAAAACTATTTATTAATAAGTAATATCACAATACCATACGCCCATACCTGGCATGTGCTCCAGACTCTATGCGTGTTGCGTAATCTCCGATTACCTCGTGTTTTATGTAATACATCATACGAATTCTTAATAACACTCTGTAATAAATTCAAAATAGTTGCTGTATAAATATATCAAAAAGGGGAAAGTTTACATAACTTTCAATATTAACTTGAACATGTACTTACTTGTTGGCATGGCGGAATAAATGTTTTTTATAACTATTCTCTAAATACGCCTCACAGTCGTATTTATCGGTAGAGCTCCAATGATTGGGATCTTCCCACTTTTGCGAATCACTACTTTTAGGAATATCTTTTGGTCTATTTTTCTTCTTAGCATTCCGCCCTCTTGGCACTGGGTTGTGAAGACCACTATGATTCCTTGATATAGTTACTTCACCATTTTCACAAGGCTCGATTAAGTCCCAAATAAAATTCCTTATTTTTTCATCACCTTTGTAGTGGCGTAAACAATATAATGCCTGAAACATTTCATTTATCAATATAACATGTTAAGATCATACATAAAATGGGTCGTGAATCTTAGGATTTCAGGATTTCGTGTGTACGTTGAACTCAGCGAAAGTCAATACTTCCTCGGTATTAGCATGGCAAGTCATCATGTATGTATGAAGTTATGTATGTAACTTAAATTATAAAATGATCAGTTGGTAAAAAATCGGTCAACAGACGGTGGGGTAATCGTTGAAAATAAAAATAAAAGACATACACCCGAACGTATAACCCTCCTTCCTTTTTGGAAGTCGGTTAAAAAAGTTAGAAAGTTGCGAAAATTATTTAAAATTTACTTACTATGATCCGTGCACAATCCTCAATAACTGGTAAAGTCCAACCTTTTCTAAGTTGATTCTTATCTACGATTTCTTCCCAACGAGCCCACCTGTTGAAATAGGTAAAAATAGTACCCTATTTGAGATTATTTTTATGTCATGTAGAAACATAATAAATATTATATTATGCAAAAGTTAATAATATTTTATACATGGCTAAGACTACATCGCTGTTAGGCAAATATATCTTAAGCTATAAGGGCACCATATCAGACAATCACGCTGCAAAAAAATCCATTATTCCCTATGCGATATAGATATGCTGCACAATATATTATGGGCATTATAAGTGCCGGCAATAGTTAGATCTTTGTAGAGATAATTAGTTGATCAACAAAATCCCGTGTTTTATTACTCGAAAAAGTTACATGTACTTTTTATTACAGTTTTGTAAAGATAAGATGAAATTAGGAGGTGTGTAACGTTAAAATCCGTATATTTACGGCCTGATTTCTGAAAAAAAAATACGTCATTAAGAAATACTGGCACATAACAACCATTGACTATTATATTTAAGCGATGGGGATATAAATGGAGCATGTAATTTAGTTATAATATTTTGAATAAGCCTAATATAAACAATTTAATAACTGTTTTTTTTTTTTTTTTTAATAAATAAATAAAAAAATATATTTGTAAAATAGGTTTTTAATTTGTCTACACATATATAAACAATTGTAGCCCGATCTCATAGACTAACAGACTTCTATGCATTTTAAGCATCTTTATAGTAATCATCTCAATTGTATGAAAATTCGTACCAACTTAAAAATTACAAACGTTCTTTAACAGATGCCGAAAATTCCAAACGTGTATATTTAAAAACAGAGGAGTTCTGTGCAGTGCTTTTAGATCTAGGGTATACCTTTTTTAGTTTTTGGTAGCATATTATACTTGAGTTTCTTCAATAAAAGTTAAAATCACTATAAATGTCCCTATAAATTTTGAGGATTGAAAATTTTCCCTCGATTGCTCGTTGATGCCATCATCAGGTCTGCACTTGAGTGAATAATACAAAATCAGGCATTGCCCTTTTAAATCGTTAGGTTAAGGATACCCACTATGATAACAAGAACTACTTTTTTGACATTTTCAAAAACTTGCTGTGAGCTTGCGGCGGTTCACTGAACACCCCTGAACTGATGAAAATCTGACGCGCTCGAGTCTTGTGCTTTTTTCGCGCCTCCCGCGTAGCTAGTGGAACCACGTAAATCGCCAGATTAATATGTTTTATATCAGAGACTTGTGTGCGCATGAACAATGTTTATATTTTGACACGCATGTCATAGTTTTTTTTACAACTTTGAAACCATGTGGACGCTGCCCTTACCGCTAAAAATGGAAACACTATAGGAGTGTTTTTATAATATAATCTAGCAATTCTAATAGGTTTCCGCGACGCTCGAGCGTGTCCACGTGTAGCATTCTGGGCTTGCCAACTATAAGATTGTATGTAATATAAATTATTTATGTAAAACGCGAACGAGCAAAAATGTTGATGTTTGTTAAATATCAATGAACTCTCTAATAGTATTCCTCTACAAAGTAACTTTTTTTTGGTGGCCGGCTCTTTTTGGGCCTAAATGAATGATCTCCTTTGTCGAATATTATCGAGCGTGACCGTGCTAGGCTGATGTGGTACCCTTATTGTTTGTATAGTAAGGGCCTGTTTCACAATCTTCTAATAAGTGTCAGATAGTTTATCGGAAGTTTTGATTCTGTTTACATTATATCGAGCGAGAGAGACAAAACATGCAAATAAGATATCTGACGCGTCTCAGGAGATTGTACAACAGGGCCTTAGTATTATTATCTTTAAGCCAGATGCATATTGTGTTAGGGATTCGCGTTTCGCTCTGTCCACCATATGCGACATAAACGCGGGCTCCTTTTTAGGTATACGATAATTTATAAGCATTAGGGTTATTTTTTTTAATTAATGACCAATTTAAAAAAAAAAAAGTTATTATTACGAATTAATGTATTTACAAAAAGTATTTAATTTTAAATATCAAAAGACAGTGACTATGATGCCTAAGACTGTTTTTATTAGTTAGCCAGGGGCAGGCCTGTCACACTCCCTCCCTCCTCCTACCGACACTCCCCGTGTCGGTATCGAAAATGTTAGTACGTGGGGCAGCAGACTCGAGAGGGCCAATCAGTAGGGACTCACGCGCGAGCAGTGAGTGACGTATGCGCGAGATTTGTTCGTTGTATTGTTTTATGGATTGGATTGAATCATAGATCGATTTGAAAAGTCATTTGTTGACATAAGTACCTAGAGTAATAGTAATGTGGCGTGATTCAACATCTTTCGAGTAATATCAGGTGTCTCACTTCTCGTGAAGGTATGGAAAACGTAAGTAGGTATGCGCGAATTTATTAGAATTAAAGTACTATTAACACCTACCTTAGGTTTATTTGGAAAGTAATTTGTTCACTAAAGTACAGTAGGTAGGTACTAGGAAAAAAGTTGTAATTAAATATGAGATTAAATTATTTTCTAAAAGGAGACAACCCCAATTTCGTCAGAAAAACTGAATTCTAAATTGAACTTAATCGTATCGTAGAAAGAGTCCCTATTTCTTTAATGACTCTTCGGAGTAAGTCTTCTGTACTTGTACTATTATGTATTCTGTGCCAGGTGGATATGTCTAATGTAGACTTGTGTGCCTTATGAGTCTCTCTGATATGAATCATATACCACGTAAATAAAAAAGATACATTGGAAGTGTTGTGGTATCACACACGTACAGGCTTTTTTTCCCAACTCCTTAAACATTAAACTACAATATTTCGAAATTGCCTCAAAGATATTTTTTGGGAAAATATCAACTTTTAAAATTTTGTATGTTGACTTAACCCTGCTTCTGATCAACCAGTCCTGCAGTCTCGTGTAACCTGTAACCTTGTCCAGGTTACAGGTTTGCCTCAAACTCCTGCTCTAAATTTGCTCTCCAGCTATAATAGTAATATGCAGAACCAAGGCAGCGAGCATTCAACAATTATATAATACGTCGATCAAAATGAATTACGTACCCGAAAGTAAGAAGTCCCCTTTCGATTTTGAAACATTCCGATCGAGTCCAGGAACCATACACAACCTCTTCGTCGAATGGAACTCCTTCATGGCGAGGAACATAATCGTCGCATACGTATCTTTTACCCTTCTTACCTAACTTTTCTTTCTTTCTCTTGCTTCTCAAACTTATGCCTGTAAATAAATGCAATAATTTTATATACAGAGTTTTAGGTTAGGTCGATGTCGACCCTTTAAGGGGCTGTAGTTAGTAATTGTACGAGATTTTGGACTTTTAAACCTTTTTTTAGAAAAATTGTTTTTTTTCTTCTTTGTTTTTAAAATGTGCGACTTTAATTTATTTGGTTTTATAGCTTTTATGTAGTTAATAAGCTGTTTTATTATTTCTAATACCAATAACCTTACCAAGGGCATATCAGGACATGTCTAAGGAGGGTTCAGTAATTATCAACTTTTTTTTACTGAAGAGTATCAAAATGAAAAAAATAAACTGTCAAACCGGCTTAGTATGGCGATCTCATTACTAGTTGAAGAAATAGACATAGCAGTCCCAGAATAATTGGGAATTTTTACGAGCGCTGGACGACTTTGGCGAACCTCAATTTAAAAACATGTTTTCGAACGAATACAACATGTATTAAATTGAGATTCACCGAACATTGAAAGTCGTTAAACTATTTTCCTACGAACTATATATCTATGTTTATTCTTCCATAGAAAGAAACCATTTCTACGGTGGTCATGCTACGAGGCAGGAACGCGAGGCAGGAAGGCGAGGCAGGAAGGAATGTTGAGATGAAACTTATTTAAAACTTATAATTAATTATGCCTTATGGCATTAAGTCCGCCATTGTACATTGTGCAGAAAGTGTATAAAAAAATAAATAAATAAATAATTACAAAAGTTCGGAAATAAAATTAACTACAATTATGAGAAAATTACAAAACTTGGTTATATGCTAATCCTATACCTACGTTTTTGTCGAATTATTTCAATAGAACATAAATAATATAAAAATATGATTTACCTTCTTCGTCATCATCAGAATCAGGTGTTACTTCCATGTCTGACATTTCCATTGGACCATCATCATGACCGTATCTTTTTATCACGGTCCTTTTACGCGGTTCAGTTACAATTAAATCTACATCTTCTTTTTTTTCTGATGTGTCAATTTCTGCTTTTTTTGCCCATTTATTCCAGAAATCAGGATCTCTAATGTCTATGTCAGATCTTTGATCAGTCGCAGCAAAACTAGCTTTAGAAAAGGTAGATCCTTTTTCTGATTCCATTTGAATAACTTGAGTTCTGCGTGCTAAAATCATCTCAATATCTTCTTCACAAAATTTATCACCAGCATTGTCTTCGTCCATTACAGCACCATATGCTCCTTTTTTTAATAAATCTTCTATTTCTTTTTTTGATAATTGTTTCAAGCCAGCTTCTTTGCCCTGGGCAGTGTTCATGCTTTGTAAAATAGCTTTGTCTAATCCCAATTTCATAGAAGCTTTATCAAACATTTCTCTTTCATAGGTGTTACGACATATTAATCTATAAATTTTGACCATTTTTTGCTGACCTATCCGGTGACATCTTGCTTGGGCTTGCAGATCATTTTGTGGATTCCAGTCACTATCATAAATTATTACAGTATCTGCCGCTGTTAAGTTTATACCGAGCCCACCAGCCTTAGTACATAATAAGAAAACAAATCTATCAGAATCCGGTTTGGAAAATCTATCAATTGCTTCTTGCCTAAGGTTTCCTCTAATTCGTCCATCAATTCGTTCAAATGGATATTTTCTAAACATTAGATAATCTTCCAAAATATCTAGACATCTAACCATCTGACTGAAAATTAAAACCCGGTGACCACCTGCTTTCAATTTAGGAAGCAACTTGTCAACTAAAACCATTTTCCCAGAAGATTGAATCAATGCTTTATAATATGCTTCTCTGTCTTCGCCATTAGCTTGTTTATAGTCAAATTGTATTTGCTCTTCTGCTCCATTCAAAAGATACGGATGGATACAACATTTTCTCAGTTCCATCATAGTGTTCATTAAATTAGGAATGTTTGCCGCAGACGCTGCACCTTTTTGTAAAAAGCTAAAGTTTCGTTCCAGTATAGCCCTATAATATTTTTTTTGGATATTAGTTAATTCTACTTCTATTATAGTTTCTTCTTTTGGTGCTAGGGTTTTTTCGACGTCTTCTTTTAATCGACGCAACATCATGGGTTTTAAAAGAGCTTGTAATTTAAGTACTTCAGATTCAGACTTTAATTGACCAAATTCGTTTAAGAAAGCATCACTACTTGCAAACTGGGAAGGTTCTAAAAAGTTTAGTAAAGAGAATAGTTCATTGACATTGTTTTGAAGAGGAGTACCAGATAAAAGTACTCTATGTTCTAAATGCAACTGCCGGAGACCTTCGAGTAATTTGCAATTGCGATTTTTCAATCGGTGCGCTTCATCAATAACACACAAGCGCCAATTAAAAGATTTGAGTTCTTGAAAATCAGTAACAATTATTTCGAACGTCGTAATCAAAACATTAAACTTTGTTATATCTTTGATCGGTTCACCCTTGTCTGTTTTATAGTAGAATTCATATTCATGTATCATACTTTTACTTTGTTGTGAGCCATGATATACCACCACATTCATCTCTGTCCAACCTTCAAATTCTCTTTGCCAGTTAGGAATAGTTGATAAAGGGGCTATGATAAGAAATGGACCCCTTATACCGTATTCCCAAACTGAATTAACAAATGTCAAACTTTGTATAGTTTTACCTAATCCCATTTCGTCGGCCAGAATACAGTTACGATTATTGTGCCACGAAAAAAGTAACCAATTTAAGCCTTCAAGCTGATAGGGTCTCAGTGTATTACCACCTTTATATAAAGGAGATTCTTTTAACTGCGTCCAGTTATCAGCTGATGGTCTCTTTTTAAATTTCCATTTTTCTTTTGGTGGAATCTCGTTAAATATTTTATATTGTTTAATTTTGTCAACATCTATATTTTCTTCTAACTCCCATGTACTATCTTCATATTGTAGACTCTTCCATTTTACTAAATAATGCTTGACAGAAGTATTGTTGGTTGCATCTAGATTTTCTGACATATCTAATATTCTTTCTGCTTCAATATAATCAGGATTAAAAGGTTCATCGTCGAGAAGCTCGAAAAAATTCATCTGCTGGGCCTGCTTTTGTTTGAATCGTTTTATTTTAGAATAAATTCTCTTATCCCCTTTATATAATTCTTCTTCTGTTTTCCACTCGCAATGTAAATACGAAAAATTCCTATATTTAACGTAATATTCTTCAACATCAACCACAACAAGTTTAAGATTTTTATCACTTTCTATATCTTTTTCAACAATATTAGTTTTTAATAAATTTTCATCAACATTATTATCAGGTTCTTCTATTTTTTTAGTTTCTTCACTTGTCTTTGTAGAAGCCGCCCCACTTTCTAAGGTATCATTTTTTTCATGAATTTTGTCGTTAGAAGCATTACTTGAAGACTGATTATTCGATTGAGATGAGATGTGAGTTTCATCTATCTTTGATGATTGTTCCACAGCTTCTTCTTCCTGTTTTAATTCTCTTTTGCCCACACGACTTGCCAAAACATGTTGGACAATCATAGAATCTTCTTCCGTAGTATTAACGTATATAAAATTTGGCTTAGGCACACCTTCTGATCTACTGGCATCTTTAGTATCCAATGATAAATCATCAAGATCTCTTTCTTGTTTGGCCGTAACCATTGAATATTCATCATCAGATAACCTCAAAATGACGTCATCAGTATACTTTTTGCGTTGAGTGTTTCGAGCAGAGCGCCTTTTTAGACTATCATCACCTTCTGGCGGCGGAGAGGGTGGTGGTGTAGACATCATATCATCTGGTTCTCCATCGGAGTCAGGAACTATTCCACCTCTTTTTTTTCTTTTACCACTTGGCGGTCTCTTAACTACAATTCTTTTACCACTAGATCCAGCACTTGACCTTTTTCTCGAATTCTTTCTTTTCTGTCCATACAACTCAATATCGTCGTCTTTATCAAATTCTTTTTTGGCTTCAGCTTCCTCCATTAAATCTTTTATGGCAATCTTTGATACTGGGATATCGTCAAAATCTGTAACATTAGTGTCATCTAAAGTAGTATCTTGACTAAAGGAGGAATTTTGTGTTGTTTCTGTTTGAGCTATAAAACTTGTAGTTAAAGTTACATCTCCTAAATTGTTGTCTGTACTAGTTTTTTCTAATATATCATTGTTAGTTGTAGTGTCAGCTTGTATTTCTGGTATTCCTTTTTTAGCGTTTCTTTTTCTTTTAGGTGCGTTTGGATCTTTTGGTTCCCTTTTTTTACGTTCCTTAACTAGTTTTTCTCCCGACTCTCCATCAGTATTGGGTTTTTTAGGAGTTCGGGGTTTGCGTTCTTTTGTTTTACGTGGACCTCGTTTCTTACCTTTTCCACTACTTAATTCGTCAACTGACAAGGCGCTACTGTCTAAATTGGTTAAGTCCTCATTTATTTCTAAATCTATTTCTGAATTGTTTAAAAGACCAGTACCAGCTGTAACACAATCTTCTGATACTGGCAATTGATCAAGTGATTGTGTAATAGGAATACCTTTATCTTTTTTAACACGAGGTTTTCTTGGTTTTGTTGGACCCTTTCCTCTTCCTCTGCCAGTTGTACTAGTAACTTGAGGACTTTCAACCATTTTAGCTCCATAAATAGGATTTTGCAACAAGCAATTTGGTCCACCACTGCATTTGTCATTTGTTTCGTGCTGTTGGAGCATTGATAGTCTCTCTTGCAAGCATCTTACTTTTTCTTGATTTTCGTTTGATGGAGGCAAGCAATATATTTCTTGTATTTGTTGTTGCAAAGATGCTCTTTCTTGGTGGTGTGTAGTAGCATACATGCTTGGATGTGGCAAGGTATTTGATCCTATAAGTATTATGTTGGGGTTAATATTCGGTGGTACGTTAGGAATCACAGGAGGATTTGGTCCCATAGGAACATGTACGTTTGAGTTTATTGGCATTCCGACTGTGATATTAGGTATATTTGAATTTTGAATATTAGGTGCATTATGCACGGAAGGCGGTACATTTCCCATTATATTTGGAACTGTAGGTGCCAAGCTAGATATGTTAGCCTGTGAACTGAGTGTCATACTCGACGATACTGAACTTGTCATATTTGTATGCTGAAGAGTCGATGTAATAGTATTTTGAATAGCTGGTATTGTTGCATTTGCTGAAGTATGTTCTCTTTGAAATCCAGGTGACAAATGTGTATTTATGTTTCCATGCATGCTTGTAGACATATTTGGAGACACACCTTGAGCCATCATATTTGAAACACTTTGAAAGGAAGGAGTTTGATATCCTTGACTTCTAGACATGTTTGAAACTGAACCACTATCATATTTCATTGAATTTGGTTGATCTGGAGTTACATTAACTGAAGAAATATTTGAAGCACTAGTCTGATGGTCGTTAGTCGTTTCAACAATATTTGCTCTTCCAGAATCTGTAGTAAATTGTGGCTTAGGCGATTCTTGTGCTTTGGTTATATCGTTTTGTGATAAATTATCTAACTTTAACTCTTTGTTAATAGGTGCAATGGCAGTTTTTTCATCTTTAATATTACTAACAGAATCTAATGGTTCTTTATTCGGTTGTGAAGAAATTGATACGTTATTTTTAGGTTCTATCAAAGGATTACATATCGAAACAGATAAACTCGATGGTATCGTTGTCGTATTTGATGATGTAATGGATATTACATTTTGCGCATTATTAAGTCTTTGAGATATTGTAACATCTTCAGCAATTCTTTCTGATTCCACTTTTTTTTCACTGCTTTTTACTTCCGCAGCCGCTATTAGAACTGAAGTAGAACCTTTTATATCGTGCTTAGGTAAGGTTGAAATTGGATGTGGTGGATCTAATGGTTTTGCAGGTTCATTATTTTCATGGTGAACATTGCTAATAGGAGTAGGTATCTTATTTTGATTCCATTGAGACGGAGAAGAGATTATGTTGTGCCCTACTATTGGGGAGGTTGGGTTACGTTGATAAGCGAACTCGCCAGAAGTAGGTAGTACCATTTGTTCCAACGCCTGAAGAGTATTTTGAGACGGGTAAGATGCTGTTACTGAAGTAGGGCCAGATGAGACTACAGTTTGGTTCAAGGCGCGAGTACTAAGCGGTGATGCACTCGGCCCTTTTACAGGAGACATTATTGGTCTAGGTGATAGTTGAGGTTGAGATTGAGATTGCGGTTGCTGCCTTGGAGAAACTTGAGCTCTCGGTGACATTTGGGGGGATAACTGCGGAAAAGGCGGTCTGTATTGCGGACTTCCTGTCTCAAGTCCAGCGGATTTTACAGAACTATACTGATTAGCCACATTAACGTCCAGTGGATGATGAGGTTGATAATTCATCGGGACATTATGGTGTGAAGAGGCATAGGCAATTTGAGGCGGCATTCCATGTGCAGATCCTACAGACGACGGCGGTCCTGGAGGTTGACGCGAAACATGATGAAGGGGCGGAGCCCCAGCGTGATGTAGATGAGGGTTTGGATGACTTTGAATAGAGGAGCTGAGGCCTCCTGCATGTCCAGGCATGTTTTGAAGAGCTTGATGCTGCAATGAAGTGTGACTTGCTTGGCCATGAGGCAAACCATATTGATGTGCATTTACATCCATTTGTTGGTGATATGTAGGATGTTGACTTAATCTTGTAGCAGCCGGTGGATGCATTTGAGCATAATTTGGATAATTCTGTAAAAAATAATATAAGAATTATTGATTTATTTTATCACATTAAACTATTAAAATAATAATAAAGTATTGTATATCGTATTAATAAAATGTACTATATTTTTCCCGGGGCTCTTCCCGCGTAAATACAATATCTCACGGGAATACTGTACTTATCCGGGATAAAAAGTAGCCTTTATTTTAATCCAGAGCCTAAATTACTACCATACAAAATTTAATCGAAATCAGGTCGGTCAGGCTTTTGAGTGAAAGAGTCACAAATCCATCCATCCATCTCTCCTCACAAACTTTCACATTGATGATAATAAGTAATAGGATTTTAATACCTATTAACAGTTTTTGTCATTTGTTTTTTGGGGCACCCTAACCTGTGAAAGTTGTGTCCATAATTTTTTTCCCTGTGCTTGTCGCCTGTCAGTTTTTTTTTTCGATATTTTCGAACTTTTTCATTCTATCCCACAAAAAATCAATTCTTATACGAGTATACTCATTTAGGCACGAAGAATAAAGTTAGCCTTTTCGTTTTGCATTTGCTTTTCGGTTGCCATTTCTATTTTATTAATTTATTATTAAAAGTTCTGTGGCTTTAAAATACAGCGTGGTCTAGAATTTTCTAAAACAATTGGTGCCAAATAATTGACGGAAAAAAGTCGGGAATCCCGAATTTTTTTTATTTTTTTATTTCCCGACTTTTGATTTGAACCGACTCGACTGTAACTCCAAAGGAGCTTGAATTTTTAATGATATTAATATTATATATTTTAACACATTGTATATGAAATTGCGTAAGTGTGAGTACTGTGAAGGCGCCAAGTTTAGTATAACTTGAAATTCTTAATTTATCAAAAACATACTTTACCTGTTGTTGCTGACCATAAATTTGTTGTGCTGGAGATTGTGTGAAATGGGGTTGTCTCGGTAAATATGCTCCATTTTGCGGCTGAAGTCCACCTAAAGCTGGCCCCTGTAAAAGTTTAACAGAACATCACTACATACAAGCTGTTTCTGATTTTGGCAAAGAGCTTTAACAGAAGATAATATTTAATTCTATCGACAGAACACAGGGGGTGTTTGGGAGTATATCGTCTATAAAAAAATAATTCACACAAATTTAGAAAGTTTATTTCATACTTTATATACTATATACACTATATATACTTTTACATACTATATTCATTTTATACTTCATTTCATAATTTTATTTTTATTTAATTATTTTATTATGGTTTTCGGACACTCTTCATTTTGTTTTCCGAACGATATTACTCAGATAGTTATTTAGTCCATTTTGTGTTATTTTATTACATACAAGAATAAGTAAAATTTTGTGTAAATCATGAGAAATACACAAAATTTTACACTGCAAAAACTTTTGTTGCACGGGGGTCAGGGCAAATTATGGGAAATTATGGGCACAATTAGTTTTATAATATTTTAAAACAAATATGTCCAGATTTACGATACCTACCTGTTGAGGTGGATACTGGTGTAGTTTTTGTTGATGTTCATAGGAATGTCGATAGCTTGACGCAATTGGCGTATATCTATTAGGTCCTGGTCCACCAGACCACACTCCCATATCTGCAATTCCTTAAAAAAAAAATTGTATTTAATAAATTATCAAATAAATTATTTTACTCTAAAAAAAATTGTGTATACCTTGTTCTGGCATAGAGTACATCCCTTCTGGACCAGGATGGTAGCCAGGATATGAATGAGAAGGATGTACGTGATGAGATGAATGTATTGAGGCATGAGGGGGTTGTGGTAATCTAGGACGAGGAGGATAGCTGGCATATTCATGATATTCCGGCCCAGGAGGCCCTGGTGTTGGATTGGGCACTGGTTGTGAGTTGCTAGCAATTCCACTAGCACTACCTGCCCCAAACGAAGCCAGTTTTTGGATTGTTCCTTCTTGGGCTACAGTACTAGTATTAAAAGATTGTCTGTAACTAAAAAAACACAGTAAGAAACACAAAATAGAAAGTTCTCTTGACATATTATGTTTGAAGTATGTTATCATAGTCATTATATATATCAGTGAAATTATATACCGAATGCACAGATTATATTATGTTGACAGTCCCGCGAGTTCCGTTAAGTTTTAAGTAATAATACGTAATATACATAGTTAAATCATTTTCTCATTGTGAATATTCTGTGGTAAACGCACTCTCTTTTTTATAGTTGAGTTAAGAAATTTGGATTCACCCTCATATAATTTAAACTAGTGTCTAGCTGAATATAAATCAATTAACCTATTTTCTGTAGAATCTTTATTATCACCAGCTACTCCTGACGCTGGATTAGCCGAAAAATTGTCGTTGCCACCAAGATCTGTAAGTCCTTCCAACATACCGCTTCCATCATCGCCAAACAAATTATATGAGTCCATCACTCCCTTAAGAGTGAGCTAAAAGAATTTTCCATTGAAAACTCCAAAGATCCGAAGTTCCCATTGCTGTCTGAAAAAAATCCAATTATTAAATATTTATTTTTTAATCGATAAAAATGGCACTAACAATAACATCAGTAAGATCTTAAGCGCGTATTCCACCTCACATAATTCAGTCGTCCGAAATGATTTAGTAATTGAAATAATTTAGGAAGTTAGCATTCTAATTAGCATCCTAAATCGAAATAAGTGTGGCTTCTGACTGAATAAACTCTGATTAGCTTTCTATTATTTTTAGGATCCTAATTAGGACGTCTGAATTTAGTAAGGTGAAATACGCAAATTAATAAAGCAGTTCCGCCAAAAATTGTAAAGTAACAATTTTTTTTTTTATGTAGCAACATTTATAACAATACAACAAATTGTATCTCCCGATTAAAAAATTGTTAAAAATGAATTAAATTGATAATAATTAATATTAATGTGTGTAAACCTAGTCTTAAGTGTGTAAAATTCAAGAAAAATGGTTTAATCTAGTAGACTTTTTTGTGGACTTACAAATTAAGTTGTAAAGTGACAGCCAACAACTAATAAACTTTGCAAAATCAAAGTGGATTTCAATTTTGTTCTTGATATACTGCGAAAAACCCGGGGAGTATAGTGTTTTATTTACATACTACATGACCTACTGCTCAATATAAGACTTATATATAACATTATACAAATCTCATCCCAGTGAGCCACTTGCAGAGCTTACACTTTGGGTTTGTCTAAGTTCTCACTTTAACGTTAGTGGAAGCTAAGATGATGAGTATGCACTAGCCTCCTCATAAACACTCATAAACACACTATTATTATTATACTTACTATAAGTACAAACATACAATAAAATATACAATGTAATATACATTCTCAGTGAAAATCTTCAATTTTACATTACTCTCTTGGCTTAACTGCTGTTAAAGCTAAATAGATGATAAAGAAACACTAGCCTACTCCATAACACTTACATAGAATAACACTTTCATATAATTAAACGCGTCATACTCAAAATTTTAAATTAATACTTATTTTATTTGACATCATCTAATCTAATTACAATAGTACATGCTGTCTTTTTTTTGTCTATTTTATAGTTGCTGATCTTTCATTTTCAATTTTTATATTACTTCCTTTTCATTTTTTTTTCATTTAAATATTTTTGTATTCAGTTTTAGCTATCAGGAATAAATAAATAAATCTGCAAAATGATGACACGTTCAAATCTAGCCCACCAGACGGAAGAGCAGTGCGGGCTGCTCTTAAGGAGCTAAAGGTCTCTAAGAACCAATGTCATGTTACTTAATGAATGTGATGACAGTGAAAAGGAAATGCTATTAATTTTGCAAAAAATGCAGATTTAAAATCAGAACTTAACATATTAAACCTAAAATATGAAAACATTTGCAAACATAATCTGGAACTACAGTGTTGTGGACGGCTATGACAATTGTAGAAAAATATGCTCAAGAGTATAATAATATCTCCCCACACTGAGTTATTTTATAGTGCCGAAGTGTGTGCGCAGTACACAAGAGCACTCTCTCTTCCTTTACTCTCATAACCCAGTGGGACGGATAACTGACACGACTAGCGAGAGATCAGGCACAGATCCCAGACTCTTTACATGCCCATCCGACGCATAGATCATCTTTCTTGTCAGACAATCAGGTGATCAGCCTGCATTGTCCTGTGGGAATATATCGGCAAGCCCCTAAAGGAGATCTCCGACCGAGCGAGGTGGTTATGCTCGGTCAGGCCGAAGCCCACTTGTATGCAATTCAGATGTCGTATATATAGTGCCGATCTATATAGAGATCTAGTATATAGAGATGTGCTCTGCTTGCTGACCGATCGTTGTAGTGAGAGTGCCCGTTGAAGCCGATGGGGTTTCGACCAGGCCGCGGTGCGTTGAGGTTGGTGGTCGAGGTACCCGATGAGGCTGAAGCTGGCTGGCGTGTTGCGGTGCGGAGGGGTGGGGGGAATTGATGATGATGATGTTCAGAAGGTGGCGTGTTCTGTCGAGGGTCACCAATGTGGGTTGAGTGGATGCCCCAAAGGGAGATCTCCGACCGAGCGAGGTGGTATGCTCGGTCAGGCCGAAGCCCACTTGTATGCAATTCAGATGTCGTATATATATATATAGTGCCGATCTCAGAAAACTTCGATAGCGCGATTCAGGATCGTGGCGCTTATTGGTCCGCCACAGTCCTAACCAAACTTAGAAACAACATTTTTTGTTGTTCCAAAGCAGGAATCGAACCCACGACCTCTGAATCGAGAGCCAAGTTCTAAACCACTGGACTACGGAGGCTGTTAATTTTCCACGGATGTTGTCTCTCTATCTCTCTCTATCAAGAGTATATAAAGTTTCTAGAATATCAATTAAATAGTAAAAAATCTGCAGAAACAAAGTTAGTAACTAATAGTTCATCAGAAATAATACAGTCACAAATATCACAAATCACAAATAACAAATTAACTAACATAGACGTGACTGGGGATGACACAATAACGGTCTGTCATGTTATGAACAGTAAAAAAAAGTTGAAAAAATATGTAAAAGTAAAGAAATATATATTAGAAAAACTCTTTACAATAATTTATCACAAAAAAAAACAGAAATATGTAAAGCAGCTTAAAAAAAATTCTAAAAATAAAATGTTGATAAAAAAAACAATAATTGTTAAGCTACTGTCAGGAGTTAAAAACACTAGGTTTGACTATGAGGCGGATGTATGTAGCCTTATTACACAGCTCATTAACACAGATTAAAATTAAATATGAATTAGTAGACTTCAAAGTCTAGAAGATTGAGTAGAGAAATTTTATTACCAAACAATATCCTACAATATTTTATAGAACTCACGATCTAATTTGCTGGTACCGACTTTTAAGAAGAGTGAGTAGAGGAATAGTTAAAATTTTTGCCGAATTTAAAAGGGGAATTATTTAGAAAATAAGATTCTTTTCATACTTTTTTGTGTATATTTACTTTGGAAGTCGGTTTAATTTTTTGTTTAAAAATAATAATAATTTTTCCTTTTTTAGTGATATTTGTTAAATTATTATTAATACATTTTAAGAACGTTTAAAATAAACGATCGAATGTATAATTAAATACGCGCGAAGCTTCCATTAGGTATTAAATTAAGATGTTGATGACTGTAAGTTACATTATTGGCATATGCTTGAAGTTCTCTAAACAATGTTGAAATTTCCAAACGCGTATCTTTAAAGACTGAGGAGTTCTGTTTAGTACTTTTGGTTTTACTTTGTGTTTACTTTGGCTTGGAATACTTCAGAAAATGTCGAAATCACTATATGTGTCCATATAAATTTTGAGAAGTTCCCTCGATTCCTCATGGATGCCATCATCAGGTCACCGCTTTGGTGACAACGAGACCAATTTCGGATTATACCCAATACATCAAAAAAAGAGTTTTGAAAATCGGTCAACAGACGGCGGAGTTATCGTTTAACATACAAAAAAAAAATACATACAGCCGAACGTATAACCGCCTCCTTTCTTTGGAAGTCGGTTAAAAAAAATAGTTACGTATAAAATTTCTGAAATTTCAGCGTTTTCTAAAATTCAGATGCAATGCTAGTAAATGCTAGTAATATTATAAAGAGGAAAAGTTTGTTTGTTTGCATTGAGTAGCCTCCGAAACTACTGGACCGATTTTCTTTCTTGCTCGATCTCCTCGCTTATGTATTTACGAACTTTAGAAAGAAATATATATTATTGATTTCTTCAGACTTATGACTTATATATGGGTGTTGGGGCATTAAGGACCCGGAATGCACTTTTAACTCCTCTGGTGTTGCGCGGTGTCTCCATGGGCGGCAGAAATCGCTTACCATCAGGCGATCCGTGTGCTCGTTTTGCAAACCAATTTTATCAGCATGCTTTTCACCCAATTTTCAATACTAATGCATGCATAGCAAATGCAGTTTCAGCACCATGCTAGGATTTGAATTCGAAAATTTAATTTTTAAATAAAATTGAAATCTATGCAAAAAATAAATACGGTTAACAATAAAAAATCCTACTACTATTATAAATATGAACATTTGTGAGGATGAATGGATGGATAGATGGATGTTTATTACTCTATGACGCAAAAATTACTGAACGGATTTCGAAGAAATTAGGTATGGCAGTAGTTTAGGCTGTGGAATAAAACATAATCTACTTTTTATCCCTAAAAAGTACAGTATACCCGTGGGTTAGCCAATACTATATTTACGCGGGCGGAGCCGCAGGAAAAAGCTAGTTTAGAATAATACATAACATTTTGCCAATTATCAGCACCAGTGCTAATAAATTGAAATTTGCAAAATATTGGACCCAGAATATGTCAGCAGTCAGCACCACGTTTTCTTTAACTAACTTTTATTAGATAAGGCTCATAAAACATAACAGATATGAGACAAACGAAAAGTTTCAGTAAAAAATATGTAAAAAGTTAAAAATAGCATAATATAAAAACACGTGACCTTACAGTTAGAATTATTTTGGCCTGTTCCTGTGAGTAGAGAGTGATCTCTACTCACAGGAACAGGCCAAAAAAATTCTAACTGTAGGACACCAAGACTCGTTTACATAAATGTAGCTGTTTTTAAATCCAAAAGTGTGGTGTCACCGGCGTAGTTTCCAGAAACATTACATTTTCGTTTTTATTTAAGTGGAAACAAAAATAAATTGAGAAGCTTATAATTCTACTATACGTTTGGAGTGCTGATAATTTCGAGCAGCGCTAGCAAAATTTCAAATAAACATTTAAAATTTAAACTACTACCAGCAACACCACACTTTCCGATTTAAAAACAGTGACAGTGATGTAAATTAGTGTTGCTGTTCTACAGTTAGAATTATTTTAGCCTGTTCCTTGTGAGGTATTGTTAGCTCATGTGTTTCCATTTTATGCTATTTTTGATCTTTTATACATTTTTAATGAAAATTTTTGTTTATAAAGCCTCATATAACGTGTCATATAATATATGACCAAACATTTATGAGGCTTATCTAATAAAAGAAAGTTAAAGTTGAAGTGTAATTATGATAAAACATGTTGTGCTGACTTCAGGGTCAAATTTTTGCAAATTCCAATTTAACAGCACTAGTGCTTATTCAGGATTTTTTTATCGTAAGCTTATTATATGTACAGAATTCAAACTTGGAAAAAGTAGCTTATTTCTTCGGAACCCAAATCCTAGCATGGGGCTGAAACTGTATTTGCCATTTAAGAGCAAAGTGCTAAAAATTAAATTCAAGCATGCAGATTTGTATACAGAATGAAGCATGGAGCTGATATATGAGAGGAGATGGCATAAGCAACTGTGTACTGTGATTTCTACTCGGTCCTGTTCTGGGCGTGGCCTAAATCAATATACTGTCAACATTCGTACTGTGCACACCTCTTTGATTACAATAACTTTTTGTACTTTTCGAGTTTTTAAGAAAGAAAATTATGAAATATTGTGTCTTATCATGTAAAACATACTTAAATAGGCGTTCTGATGCTATGGAGGGCATTACATCTAATATGTAATAAGTAATTAAAAACTAAATTTATTATAATTGTTCTAGAAAAGTATCTTAGTGTAGGTTAAATTAGAAATTATTCTACTTGCCAATAGATGGCGTTTTTAAGCTTTGATCACGGGGATTAAAAATATATTCTAGATACGTACTAACTCAATATAAATATATTCGTGCGTACTAGTCTTTTTTGCAGTACTTCCTGAAGACTTTTTAGGATTATATTATTTAAAAAATAAAATTAATTCCCCTTTTAAATTTGGCTAAAATCTTAACTATTTCTCTACACAATCTTCATTATTTTGAAGATATTGTTTGGGCTGGTACCGCCCAAACAAATCCTGATAAATAATTAAGTTGGCTGGTACCATCTTCAAAATTATGAAGGGGAGGAGAAATCGATTATCGATATTTTGGGCATATTATATGCTGGGCTTATTATAAGACGTCTAGGCAGAAAAAAAAAATGTTTTTAATAAATAATACTAATTTTATTATTATTGATGATACTAATAAATGGTGACAGGGATTGAGTTATGCCTTTTTTATAAAATGTGGATGAAGAGAAACAATTATTTTTGTAATAAAAATCAGTCATTTATTAACCCATAACCACTGATGTATGTATGTCATATGTCACCTATAAAACATTTTGCTTAATAATTTTCATTGGAGTTGTTTTTCTGCGACCTTCTTGCTACTTTCCTAAATTTGGACTATATCTTAATGTGCTTTCATCCTATGCCGCAAAAAAAAATTATGATTTAAAAAGATTTTTTACTGTTATCTTCTACTGCAACTTAGTTTTTATAGTAAACAGATACATGTTATTAGGAATAATAAAACGCCTCATTATCTACATAAAAACTAGGTATATAAACAAATAAATTGTAAAGACAAATATGTCTCAGTGATAGGGTCCCGTTTTTAACCTTTGGGTATGTAACCCTAAAAATTAACATGAAAGAAAAAGTTGGCAACTTTTATTCAAAATATTAATAATAATTAAGAGTATGTATATGAGTTTTATGGATGACAAATCTACAACTAGAACCCTTTAACATACATCCTCTATGTTAATATAACCTGTAACCCCTTATACTATTTCATACTTATCTAGTATTTTATAACTTATGTTTTTAATCGTAAGACTACCTTCTACATCTGCAGACCTTTAACTTAATTAATTCCTATGGAGAAAGTCAGTCAATTTAATGTTAATATTACTACTTTATAGTAATGATACTAAGTCACATTAAATATTTAAACTAGAATATACCTAAATCCCAGTTGTATTCTTGCCGACTGATGTTGTAGCTTGTAAAACCAAGGGGAAAAGCTATACGCTTATGGTTTTGTATACAACATACAGCGCAATAACTTCTCCCGTTTAGTTGAACAGCATAACTGATTCCTCTTCTTGGTATAGTAAATCGAAAATTGTAAACTCAAGTTGAAATACTATTATCAAACGTAAATTGGTTAATTATTAAAAAAAAATTAAGCTTAAATTCATACCTGCAAATAGAAATTAAAGTTTCCTTGTATTACAACTCAAGCAACAAGCCATTTAATATAAACCGTTCTTGTTTAAAATGAAAGTATAAAAATTGTAGCAATCTCATTTCATAACAAGTTCAACTCACCTTAGAACGCCACACAACACGAATCACGATTGATCACAAAATGGATACCATATTTCAAGAAGGTGAACTCTTGCCGAAGAATACAAATCTCGTGTATATCAATATTAGTAAACGTCCACGATATTACGATTTCAACATGAATTTTGAGATTCAATGCTAAGAAATAGCAACTTTAACACATTTATACATTTATCTTAGAAAGCGGCTAATATGCTCCTCGATTCTACCATTTTGTTTTCTCGTAGTCCGAACTCTGGACGAAAGATGAGTGTTACCAACTCTCAAAAATGTTTCTCCCCAAACTTAAGTGAAAAACCCCCGAAATCGCAAAAGCTACTTGAAAATCCCCCTGAAAAATTAAAGGGGATTTTTAATGATTTAGATTCCTATAAATGCTACAAAATCAATTAATTATGATAAGAAAATAATGAAATATAATTTTCAGAAATATTTTTCTGTCCTATATGCTATTGGCGGTGAGCAGATTCCCTAGCGGAAAGTCGCAGAACTAACGTTTGACAGATAAAAGTATGGTTAGACGTACGATTTTAAATGAATTTAAAATAATTTGTAATTTGTTAAGAGTTTAAAATAAACTGTCATATAAATTTAATTTTAAAATTACTATAAAGGATAGTAAAAAAAGAAACTTACTGTTGTGTTCCTGAATGTTATCATTATAATAATTATAACATTGAGAAACACAACAGTAAGATACCTATAAGTTATCATATTTTTCCTACTGAAGAAAAGTTATGAAAATGTTGGGAAAAGGAAAAAAATTTTTTTAAAATTAGGTTGCCCTGCTTCAAAATACATGCGAGTTGGCTCACATTTCACAGAATTAGATTATTTTCCAACAGAAGTTTGTACAGCTAAGCCTGGAGGCTTGTAATTAGCGATATTATATTGTTATTAGGCTGTTAGCCTTCTTAAAACTCAAAAAATAAAAAAAACTTGAGAGGTGTCAAGGGACACCGGGATGGAACGAAGTTCCTTTCGAATAATTAGTGAAGGAATGAATGTAATATATTTTTTTAAGTTATAAGAATAATTTTTTATTATTAACAAATATAATGTAATATAAACTTAATAAGTAGGCTCAATTTTAGTAATAATTGAGAGACAGAGAGAGAGAGAGAGAGAGAGAGACAGACAGAGAAACACGCGCACGCCGCACGGCTTACAACTATAGCAAAAAGTTACAACTTTTAGTCTTAATTTTTTCCGTCTAGCCCCCTTTCGCAACGCGCGATAAGGAAATTCGTTCCAATAAATAATTTCTGAACACCTTCTTCAGATTTTCGTTTATTTACACCAACACACAATAACATTCCACTTTTAAGATACTATTCACCCTCACGGAGTGGTTTTTTTTAGTATTTTTAACACTTCGTATGTCCAACAATGATATCATGACGCACTTTTAAAGAATTATTAAAAAAAAATCTTTTTACTATTTTACTATACAGCCAGATAAAGGAAATATCAGTCATAAGCCTTGTCCAGACTACTCGCACCGTCTCTTCGCCAAGTTACTCGCCAAAGTTACCCGAAGTTCGAAGTGCGTGCCCACACACTCGGACAACCTCGCAAGAACCAGTCGCTCGGAGTCCGCCGTCACAGCAACATGCATGTTTTTACCGTTGCAATGTGCATTTTAACTAAGTATTTTAATTTAAAACTTTTAAATTATTTTTTTATTTATTTATTTAGGATACAAACAGTCATTAACAAAAAATAATAATCGTTATCTAATTATAACTAGATCTATAACACATAATTTACCTACAACATTTACAAATAAACATTTAGAAAAATACAATTTTTTCTTTTATAAATAATACAAAATCATAATACATCGACAAAGCCGGTGTACAACTATTGGACCTTATTAATAACTCAGCGTGTATAGTAACTTAGCGAAGTGATTTCTTACCTTGGCCTATGTATACAGTGTGTTTCGGCTCGAGGTTAAGATATTTTAACAGCAGATAATAGGTTTAATTCTATCGACAAAACACCCCCCTTTGGGGGATCGCAAGAAAAAAGTGTAAGTAAAAAAGTGTGTGTCAGCTCCGACGCACGACTGGAGTTTACTCTAAAAAGTAAAACACGTCCCTCAGAAGGAACAAAAACTTTAGCGATCGATTTGAGTTCAAAAATTCGCGCCATGTGAAAAACGGTGATGCATTGAAATGTACATAGATGGCGCTTTACACATTTCGATAGAATAATATCTAGAAGGTAAGATAATTTTAAATATCGTAATTATTTATAATATCTAAATACTCTGCGTACTAGATTCCTCTTGAGCAAGACTTGTTGACATTTTAAATGCTTAGTATTTAAATTGTATAATATTATTTTTATTTTATTGGGCAATGTTAAAAAGTGCGTACTTCTAACAATAAACGAATATTATGATAACTAAAGTGATTGATGATAGGAAATTTTATTTTAGTACAGCAAAATAAATATAAAAAATATTTAAAATTAGAAACAATCTACTCCGTATAAGCGCCATCTATATTTTTTCTGTAAAATTATTAAGACCAAACCAATGGTTAATGCTTATTTCCATAGCAGGCGTCCGGACTGGAAAACAATAATATGAACTTCTATTTCCCTTAATGTAAATTGGGTAATAAATGGGTACTAGGTATTAAGGCTTTAAGTAAGTGCCAACTACTAGTAGAAATAGGTAAAAACTAGACAAAGTGTTTAAAAACTTTAGCGATCGATTTGATTTCAAAAATTCGCACGATGTGAAAAAAGTGACAGGTGCGCAGAATAGGTTGCGCACGAAAACGTAACGAGGTCATTCGTTCAGTAGATTTTACATCTCATATTTTTTTCATACCGGGGGCCTTATATGAAAATCGATTCTTAAGGAGTAAACTCCAAAAAATTGGTTGTCTGTTAAATAGGTTTACGGTCTACGGACGATAATTGTATGTGATAACGTTAACATACGTAACGTAACGTTTAGACGGATCGTGCCCCTCGTGCGCATCGTGCGCTTGTATCGCTCACTTTCACGCTCGCTCGGCTCAGGCGGAACGTGACAGTCAGACGGAACGTGCGTGCAGCCGGTGTTCATCGATTTATAAGACGTTATCACATTAAAAAAATTTTTTTTTTAGATTTAACGTATTTTTTTTAGTATTTTTCTAAGCAAGTACTGTCATAAATTATTCAATAATTTAAAAACTATTATGAGGAATAAAATGAGACCATTTTGACGTATGTAGATCATAAAGATATTTATTATAAAAATCGTTAAGGAATAAAATCCAAAAATCCTTTCCCCTATAACATCCAATAGAGATTTTTTCCCCCTAAATTACGGTGAAAGCCCCTAATTTGGCAGCATTGCGAAAGATCGTGATTAGTGTTGCCACTTGTCGTTGATTTTCTGCCTAGCGCAGGCCAAGAAGTTGGGCCAGAATGTTGGACCAACAATAAAACTGGGACTATACGGCACCGAATTCTTCAGCTTTGGGAAGAAAACGGAAGAAATCTTATAATACTCACTTGTTGCCTGTGCATACGTAGGTATGAAAGTTTGCTTCAAATGCTTTTTTTTCTACCACTCTGGCCCATTTTTTGTAATAAACAGTTAAGAATTCACTTGTACGTTTTGTAAACAAAACACATGACATTTTATAATTATTAGTTTCACACGTTACGCTACAAGATTGCTAATGGCGCTTTTTTATCGCTAAAAATTCATTTGATAGCTAGCGGACAACAGCAGAGCAACAGGCGTATAATACGATTTTTTTTAGCGATTTTTTTTAGAAACCGATCGCGCGACAACTGCGCGACCGGTTGTTGTCTGCTAACCCTCTGCTAAAGATACTTAACCTGCGGTTCCAGTACCTCTATCAATCTGTCAAGCAATCATGATGATGTATGATTTTGAGTTTTTTGTTGATGACCTCTGTCCTAGAGCGTTGGTATAATGCTCTAAGACCTCTGCGGCTCGGTGGATAAGCGCGTCAGTGCTCAAACCGAGCTCGAGGTTCGAATCCTGCCAAAGGAACAAATTTCATGAATGTGTATTAAATATGAAATACAGCCGAATGTACAGCCTCCTTTTTTGGAAGTCGGTTAGAAAATGAAAATCGATTTCCAAAGTAATAACCTAACCTAATCAAGAGCATGTCATGACATGTCTAAGGAGGGTTCCGTAACCATCAACGTGTAATAGGTTTCTTTCAAATTAAGTACTTCAAAAGTTACTGTCCGATTTCGTTCAAAATAATTTTCCATAAGAGTATTAATTAGCAATTAGCATAATCTATCAGCATGGAAAATTGTAAGTTTAAAGTTTTACTGTTTAGAAATGCCATGGGGAGACCAACTTGTAATCCACTTTTGAGGTCGATTACTCGAAAATGATTTACTTTATAAAAAAGTCATGTATGAAACCTTGCCTTTATTTAAATAAAATAATAGTTTAAAAAAACTTAAAAAACACGCTTAGAAATTTTTTATCGGGTTATTGCATTGTCATCGGCCCTTAAGACGTGTGCAAAGTTTCAAGTTGATCAGACGTCTAGAAACCGGTGAAAATTAAGCTCAACTATTCCGTTACGTAGATACATACAACCCGAGCTAATAAAAGCGTGTTAAAAATACCTATTCGACGATACGACACGATATAGATGATACACATGGCTCTCCATACATGTGAAGTCATTCTACCCCACACGATGGGGTAGAATGACTACATATGTATGGAGAGCCACCCTTAAAATGTAAAATTATTTTATGATGCCAAAATCGAGATCTATATACTTACAGTCTTTAACTGTACTAAACTTCATCCATTTATATTCATTATTACAGAAGCTAGAAGCTCGGACAGACAGACAGACGGACGGACAGAGCTAAACTATAAGGGTTCCTTGAGTATTACGGAACCCTAAATATACCCAAAAAGTTGTCAAATAAAACTTATTTTCTATGTACCTACCTAATCCCTTTTTTAAATTCGGCTAAAATTTAATTCCTTACTCAATCTTCATTATTTTGAAGTCGGTACCAGCCAACTTGAAGTGAGTTCTAATTTAAATATTGTTTGGGCTGGTACCTACTTCAAAATTATGGAGATTGAGTAGAGAAATAGCCGAATTTAATTGGGTTTATAAAACACTGTGTCGTACGACCACGGAATTATTTCAAGGGATATAATTAATCTTGTGAACAAAAAATCCCAATCCCATCATGAAGAAAATATGTGGTTGCAGGGTTACTAAGGGGGAGGAAATTTTCATTATTTTTTCAGTAGGGTGCACCGTTTCCGATATTGAAGTGATTCAAGAAAAAAAATATGTCAATGCCTACATCGACACACAAGCGATGTATAAAGCTATAGAAATGTTTGAAGATTCAGGTTGAGAATTTTGTACGTTCCGTTACGTTTTTTATGTGCACTCGTTTTGCTGCTTATTATGTTTTTTGAATTACCTACATCAGGGAAAATATATGTGCCTATCTTAAATTAAATGTGTCCCTTTGCCTTATAATTGTAGCTGAAGCAAGATGGTTATTTGTTCGCCAAAATAATATCTCTCTGCCAATTTGGAATATTAAGTGAACAAAACTGGTATCAATTAGTCGTCAGATTTGGAATTTTTGTTCCTAATATTCTTTCGCCAAATTTAGTATTCCATATTCGGTTTTTTCACATCCAAAATTTAATTGTTTGCCGCAAGCTTCAATACATGCCTTATTTCAATGGTTATCATTGATAAAGGAAAGGTAGTAGTTATTCAACAATATTCAATACCTAATAAGTCTTGATTACTGGACATTCTTGTTTTTTTCTTTTCAGTTAAAGTTTCAATTAGTATAAAACATATTATGTACTTAATCATTTGGCATAAAAGTTAGTTGGATTGGACGGAAAATTAAATACATAATATGTCATCATTTGTACTCCGTCTATATCCAAAACTTTAATATCGGTTTCAGTTATGGAGCTCCATAATGTCCGTTTTGGAGTCGATTTTTCTACTGGATGGTTAGGTATCATATTATAGTGTAAAAAAGTAAAATGCAAAAACATTTATTTTCTTCAGTGATCTGAAGAGAAAGAGAAGAGACTGAACTCAAATGATCTACAAAGGTAACAACACAAATTATATGCCCCCTTTTTTCATAATCGAAAAGGGCATTAAATAGATCAGTTTTTAAAGGAATTAAGATTCAACCAATGATATAAGAAATTAAACAGATGTTTTATAAAAAAAGTGAAAATCAAATCGCCAGTGTGACAGACCAATGTGCTGATAAGACTAAATAAAATAACTATCTTGAATAAAAAATATTGTATTTCACAATATATTGCATAAAACCACACAGTAGTTTCGTAGTAGGTACAGTTATATAATTTATAATGACTTGGTTTAGCAAAACAATCATTGAAGTGTTACGAAATATGAGTCTTTTAAAAGTGTTTTTAATACATAAGAGATAGATCTTACATTTCATTTTTCTCAGGCTCAGTTACCTATTCATATATTTTTCATAATAATTATACTAAACATCATCAATTGTTGGGAGCCAGAAAGCCATATTTGTACATGCTGAAGCCAATAACATATATTTTGGATTGAATTGAACACACTGTATGGGAGCTGGATGATCTCCATTTAAAACACACACTTTGTATCCTGTATCAGCATTCCACACATGAACTCGACCATCGGTTGACCCGCTAAAAATATATTGAGAATCTGGACTAAAAGATGCTTCAATAGGTATACCCTTGTTATTGAGATGACCGGTAAATGTTTGCAAGGGTGTGCCATGATAAGCATCAACCAATCTAATAATTGATCCATTTGTACTAATTAACATTGTTTTCCCATCTCTTGAAAATTTTAGCCCTGTCCAATCACATTCTTTTTCTTGATTTAATTTAAATGTAACAAAAGGTCCTTTGTCAAATGATCTTACATCATACAATTTTATACTTTCTGAGTTTACACCAGCTGCAAATATAAGACCTTCTGGGTCATAAGCAGCAACAGGTCTACCTGATAAGTGCATCAATCCCTGACAATTTGGTGACCTTAAATCCCATAGTCGTAAAGTTTTGTCCAATGAACCAGAAAGAAAAGTGTCTTCTACTGGTGATAAACATAAAGTTACAACTTTTTTGGTATGACCGGGGAAGTATCTTATATATTTATTATCATGCAGTGATAAATACCTTATAGTATCATCAACTTTAGTTGAGCTATGTATGGCAGTATTTTTAGCATGTGTAAAATGTATTAAATCCACACCATACTTTTTGCTATTTACGGTAATCATCTGTGTTCCTTTTTCGCAATCATAAATAACAATCTGATCATCTTCACTGCAAGATATTAGCGTTTCGCCGCTTGGAGAAAAATCTATACTATTTATTTTATCTGTATTTTCCCGAAACACTTTGGCCACCTTAAAGCTTCTCACCACCGGATCCACTAACTTCATCATTTATAACAATGTTTAAGTTAAATGATAAAGTTCAATTTTTCAGAGTGTTATGATGGCAAGGTATTCAATTGACTTGAAACAACCTCTTTGAAACTGCTAGGTGGTTTAAAAACCTATATAACTTTAAGTTTATAAAAGTGATAAATCCATTAACTATCTCCTATAAATAACTTACTAAAAACTTGTATTATCTTCAGATTCACGAAAGCATATCCGCAATGCATAAAATATGTTAAAATTATTACTACTGAGACCGCAATGTAATGAAAAATATAAACAACTTACATTAATCGGGACTAACCATAGAACAAGACTCACAGACTAGGTACCTACAGAGTTGCATGTTTATAGCTTATAGTTTACTCTATGGATTCATTAAATAAAATCTTTATTTGTGCCATACTCACTGTCCAGCCTGCAAATCCAGCACTGGTACTAAATGCAGTGAATCGTGATTAATGTCAAAACTCAAGTGTCAATCAAGTCCGCGGCCTTGGATTCGCAGGCTGGATGGTGAGTATGGCGCTTTAGAATTAAATAGAGCAATAGGGTATTTTCCTCAGAATAATGGGTAGTATTTTCACGAGAGAGAGAGATATTTTCTCTGAGATATTTTCCCAATTTTTTAAAATATGTCAAAATAGCATCAAAATATAATAAAGTGACTATATAAACTACGAAATCCGGAAAGCCGTAGAAAATTCTGAGCATTGAAAATAGAACTCTGCGCTAATACAATAGAGTTGAAAATCGAACACATGAGTGTCAAGTCAATTGTCAATGTCATATATGACAGGTCGACACTCAACAATTCGATTTTCTGCTCTATTGTATTAACGTAGAGTTGTATTTTCAGTGCTCTGAATCTTCACCGGCGTGAATTCCGGAGCATATAGTCTTAGCCAAAACTGGGACTATATGCTTCGGAATCTGGAAGGCCGTATAAAATTCTAAGCATTGAAAATAGAATTCTGCACTAATAGAATAGAGTTGAAATAGCCATCAATAGTGCAATCATTTATAATTTTTGCCTGCAAGTCCGCGGCCTTGGGCTTGCAGGCTGGATGGTGAGTATGACCCTTATATCGTCAAGTCTAAAGCCTAATCAAAGTCCAAAGAGCAGTTCTTTCTGTCGTAACCACAAAAAAACTCTCGTGAACGTAACTCTACGCCATATAAAAAAAACGTCACTTGACCGATGTCTGTCAGTTGTAACAGTTGTGTCATGTGTGAAAATGAATATCCAAATTGCTCCTAAAATGTGTAAAGACGTTTTTTGATGTTTCTACATATATTAGAAAATTTCATGTGAATAGGTACTGTGGCTAGTGAATTTTGATTTCTGAATTCAATATGTGGTAAAATAAGTCGATTAAATTTAATTCCGTTTGAATAATTTGACTATTCACAGTCACGAGATGAATATATATATCCATAACATTACACAGTTTTAATAAATAAAAACTTTGATTCTGATCTGATCAAGATGGAAAAAAGTATCGAATTTAAGAATACATTTAGCTCTATCAATGAACGTCCAGTCGATGATATATCATTAGAGTTTTTCTACAAGCCGCATACAATTACATTACTGGCTGTATCTATTGCCTCAGTTATTTACACTGCTTTCGTAAGGTAAGAATTAAAATTACAAGTACTTAAAATTATTTTGTGGGTGTTGTGGTAACTTACTAGTGCTTTCTGCTCTAACCGCAAAAGAGAGTAACCAAAAAATTAAAACATACTTATATAATTTTCCTATTACCATGTAAGCAATAACTTTTAATATGATATTAAAAAATTACTATATAACTTGGCTTATCATTGGTGCACATCCAGTAAATGTCAAGTTATATAAAAGTAATTAAAAAAATATCCACTAACATTAGACAAAAAATAACCTGTACTACCACCATTAGCTATCACCCATGTACTAATATCTTGTTATCTTAATTAGTTTTCAAGTTTTTTCGTATGATATACATACATAAGAATATATTTTTACAAAAAATATTGTCAATATGTTGTGATGAATTGTTACATAACAAGTTGATCCATTCATAAAATTATTAGTTAAGCAATATTGCCAAAATTTAGGTTTTGTTGCCAATAAAACTTTAACATGGTAATGGCATAACACAGTAAAAATTTATACTTACATATGATCCAAATTTAACCAAGGTTGTCACATGTAATGAAGCAAGTTACCTACTAGAAAATTAAATATTTACTTACTTATTATCATACCTACCCTAAGGATAGGTAAAGCAAGATATTGTCACTGTGTATGCGAATCTGCATAAGAGCAACTTATAAAAGACAGCATATTTGCTTTTTGATGATTTACAGGAGGAACAAAAAACTTAATACCTATCTCAGCAATTTCAATTCTTATTACCAACTGAACTTAACAGCTAGTTCTTTACAACTTTCTTTATTGGAAAATAACGTAAATTTACTCGTAGTTGGTTTAGATATAGTGTAAAGTCTTACACGGTTTTGTTTTAACTAATTACAAAATAAGTAGACCTTTATTAAAGTAAAGTTATTTATTATTAGAAAAATCAAATATAAAACACTATAATCGAACAAAAATATTATGTATTTATTATTGAAGTCAGTTTACAAAAGAATATTACATATTCATAATTTTTAATAGAATAGAGATCTTATTACAAGAGTTCAGACTTCTTATGCAAGAGATCAAAATAATCATCTAAAACTAAAAAATTAATAACTATTTATTAATACTTAAACATTATGCATAGGTAGATACATACATACATACCTAATGAAGAAAAGAAAAATATTTTTATAAGAATAAAAAACTTGGAATAACAAAAATAAACTTCCTCCTAGGATCTTCCATAATAATCACAAAACCTTCATCACAAAATCTTGTGTCAGGTTTACATTTAAATGTTTTCAATCAAAGTTTTTATAAACAAATAATAATCATAACAACAACAATCTGTTTGGTACTTGCTCTTAAATTCTGTTAATCTCAGAATTTCACAGTCAAAATTATAACTAAAATGATTTGAAAGGTAAATTATAATGAAAAGTATGGCAGTCTTTAGGTATGACATTCTTTAGCTCCTGTAGCCTGTAGGTGATCATACTTTGTCTTAGAAATTGGTTGCCTGGATTCATATTTTCTGAAGTAGTCCAAGCATATATGCTACCAAAAAGTAAGATTTTGTACCAAGGTATACCCTGGAACCAAAAGTACTGAACAAACCCCTGACTCTTTATGGATACATGTTTGGCAATTTCGACGTTGTTTAAAGAACAGCAAGGATATGCCACTTTGTTAATTAAATTAATCATCATTATCATCACCACCATCATCACAACATACATCATCACAAACTATGATGTACTTCTCATAGTATTTTACACCGACACGGATATCTATGAACATTACTTTGCCTCAAAATTCCTGATCTAAGTTTCCTAGTAGCCCTCCGTCTACGGTACACACTGCGGACCAATGTTCTAGGCAATGGGACAAAATCATCTGAAAAGTGGATAAATATTCTATGGTGCCATTTGGATTCTGTCTCAGTGCTTTTATATCAATAACACAATGATCACCAGCTCCACGGCTATGTCTTATTTATTCATAAATCAGGTAATCTATAAGACCAAAGTTTAAAAAAAACGTATAGTCAGGTTTATTATTTCATATTTTTTGACAGTAAATATTTTGGTCATTCTTTCATATTTGGTCATTGGTCATTTATATATTAGCCCATTTTAACACACGCGCCTGGCAAGGTTAAAGCCCAGACCAAACAACCTGGGTTTTATTTCCAACTCTAAACATTAAACTACGCCATAAAAATCGTAAACTGCCTTAAACACAGTTTTGAAAAACCGCGCTAATGCGATAGAGCTGAAAATCGTTTAGAGTTGTCACTTGTCAAATCTTTCTGCCACTGCCACAAAAACTGTCGTGTGTACGATTGCTTAGCCCTGTTACTTACCAGCCAAGTCTTCGGTTCTGTGTTGGGGTATAGGAGAGGTATAGGACATTTTGAAAGTTTGCCTCAAACACCTGCTATAAAATTGGCAGTAGCTCTCGGTTTATATAATTAACTGACAAATCACAAAATTGACAGTAATAAAATGTTTTGTTTGTTTACAGGGATGAATCAGGTACCCAAGACAACATATGGTCAGGAATATGCTGTGTTGTTTTTTTCTTCCTGATAATATCAGTACTTACATTTCCTAATGGACCATTTACACGACCACATCCAGCCGTTTGGAGAATAGTCTTTGGAATGTCCGTTCTTTATTTATTAGCATTGCTGTTTCTCTTATTTCAAAGTTACTCAACTGTTTATGCCATTATGTATTGGATAGATCCAAATTTGAAGAATTTTCATATTGATATGGATAAGGTAATTTTTTAAAACAAATAAAAAATGTATACTTAAAATTCATTCAAAAATATATTAAGTTAAACAAGTTCCCCACGCCCAGAGTGAAATGTGTAAAAAGTGACTAATAAAAATGTAGTCCTTCCGTATTTTAAAGTAACCTTGTATATTACTTACCACATATTTTTATCTTTTTAATAGAAAAATAATGTCAATTTCATTTTCAGGAGTATGCTGTTAACTGTTCAGATTTAAGTTTACCAAAAATTTGGTCTCATGTTGATGTGTTTGCTTGGGGGCATTTTTTTGGATGGATGTTTAAAGCTGTACTCTTTAGACATGCGGGTCTTTTGTGGGCTATCTCCATTATGTGGGAAATTACAGAAATAGCCTTTGCTCATTTACTCCCCAATTTCCTAGAATGTTGGTGGGATTCTATTATCCTGGATGTATTAATTTGTAATGGCTTCGGTATATGGTGTGGCCTTAAAATATGCAAAGCTTTAGAAATGCGAGAATACAAATGGGTTAGTATAAGGTGAGAATAAAATTGTCTTTAATGAACATATATTATCTATGATATTTATGCTGTGGAAGGTCACACCAACACCATATTTTATATAAAATAAAAGATTATCGTGTCGTGGTGCGTGTGTGGCGCGTATTTAATTATACATTCGATCTTTTATTTTAAACGTTCTTAAAATGTATTAATAATAATTTAACAAATATCATTAAAAAGTGAAAAATCATTATTATTTTTAAACAAAAAATTAAACCTACTTCCAAAGTAAGGTACCAGTACCATAACTTGAACTTGAGTTCTATTTCAAATATTGTTTTATCAGGATGTTGTGGGGGCTGGTACGGACTTCAAAATTATGAAGATTGAGTAGAGAAATAATTAAAATTTTTAGCCCAGTTTAAAAGGGGAATTATTTAGAAAAAAAGGGTTTATTTCATACTTTTTTGTGCATTTTTACTTTGGAAGTCGGTTTAATTATTTGTTTAATTTATGAATATTTTTGTATAAGTATCTTATATTAGGTGGGCTACAGAAAAGGTCGTATTTTTTATATACCAACGAGTGATCATTTAAATGGCAGAACAACGTTTCATTGGTCAGCTAGTACGACTTTTATTAAAGTAAATAAAAGTCGCGTTTCTGAGAAAAAGAGTCTTGACAGACGGACAATTAACATTTCACCACAACATCATACCCTTTTCGTAGAAGTATCAAGTTGAAATTAATATCAAATACTCAATCTGCTGTTAACAGTAGCTGAAAAAAATCTAACTCTTTAAATCGGCGCAATTTGGTTTTTGGCACAGAGTACGGAATCCTAATGAAAAGAGTTTTTTCTCGCGTTACATGTAATACCAAAAACGTTGGTGTGACTCATTATATTTTATACATATACCTATAAACTTTAAATATAGTAGGTACATATTATATGGCCTTTTTAGTGATATTTTTTTTTTCAGAGATATTTCATCAACAACTGGAAAAATAAAAAGGGCTATATTACAATTTACGCCAGTTCAATGGACACCAGTGAGATGGCTTGATCCTAACTGTACTTATATGAGATTTTTTGCTCTCAGCCAATTAGTTGTATTTTGGCAAATATCTGAACTTAATACATTCTTTTTAAAACATATTTTTGAAATGCCTCCCTCTCACCCACTAGTGATTGCTCGGCTATGTCTTGTTGGAGTAATAGTTGCTCCATCTGTAAGGTAAGACGATTTTTATTTATATTTATCCTTTCTGCACAAAAGGCAAGTTGCCATAAATTAACTGCCTCGATTCTTAAAACCTCCTTGGCCTGGCCTTATTAGAGTTGCTGGTGTTGTTAGTTGTACCTACTTTATGATTGTAGGTAGTAATAAAAATAAGCAATAACATCATATTATATTTATCATTTAAAACTATTAATTTATAATATTTAAAGAGATATTTGATTCAAAATAGTCTAAGGAGCCCCATACACGGTTCGGTTTTCCTTCAGTTCGTCTGAACGGATGCAAAATCGTATCGTCTGTGTGCAATTTCGAGATCGCATCAGTTGGTCGGATGGACTGAAGCGATTCGTTCCAGTGTTGCCAACTCTGTTTTTGCTAAACTACTAAACTCGCGTCGTTTTCCACTATAAGAGTACTGAAAACTATAAAAAAGCTACTAAACTTAAGAATCCCTAAAAAAACACAAAAAAACCACTGCATTTTCAGTTTAAATATATTGAAATTATGATAATTTAACCGTTAAATAAAGAAAATATAGTAGGAAATATTACGTATATATAAATTAAATCGGTAGTTTTAAGCGACTTACGAACGCGTGCTATTGCTAGTTTTCCAATTATAGAGCATTATGCGACTCAGTGGCGCACAATGCCGAATTGTGCTGATGCTTAATTGAAACGTGAATTAGTTTTCACATGCACCAGCAAAGTGCGCTAAGTTTAGTGTTGAAAAAAAATGTGGAATACGTAGATGTATTATTTATTACTTATCAATGGTGGAATATAAAAAATAGTCAATGTTTGTACCTTCATCCATACTTATATTTATTCTTTTAACACAGTCTGAATTAACTTTTATTCTTTCCAAAAAAACTACGACGAAACGAAAGTTATAGTATTATTAAGTTATATATAGTATACGAAAGTATAAATAATATTTCGATCAATGCCAACTTAAAGAAAAAACAAATGAGTTGGTATCGATTGCACGCATCATGCGAAAGCAGTACTTTGGAGAGTGCTCGATTGTGCGAAGCGTTGCTGTAGTTGAAACATTCAACGTTGAGCATTATGCCGCATAATGCACTTTCGTGCTGCAATTGGAAAACTACCACTATGTGCTATTATGATAAAGTGTCTTAATAGCACATAGAAGCAGGCTATTTTGCATATTATGATTACTGTCTGGCTATATTTTACAAAACCACTACTAACAACTAAATTCATACTAAAGAGGAATAAAATACTAATTTAGTAGTAAAACTTTGTAAAACATCTAAGTTGGCAACATTAATTCTGACCTGTACGGATGGACTGACCGGTAATAAAATAGGACTGAACGGTAATAAAATTCGAGTGTAAAATTAAACCGGTCAAGTGCGAGTCGGCAAGATGAGTTCCGTACAAAACGGAAAAAATCACTTTTGTTGTATGTGAGCCTCAAATTTTTATTTTATTCTGTTTTTAGTATTTGTTGTTATAACGGCAATTGAAATACCTACATCATACATTTGTGAAAATTTTAACTGTCGAGCTATCAAGGTTAAGATACAGCCTGTTCGCCAGGCTGTATCTTAACCTTATTCGTATTAAAATTGGACTGAACGGTAATAAAATTCGAGTGCAAAATAAAACCAGTCAAGTGCGAGTCGGCAGGAGGGGTTCCGTAAAAAACGGGAAAAATTACGTTTGTTGTATGGGTTTTTAGTATTTTGTTGTTATAACGGCAATAGAAATACCTACATCATTATTAATTTGTGAAAATTTCAACTGTCGAGCCATCACGGTATAAGGTTAAGATATAGCCTGGTGACAGACGGACGGACAGCAAAGTCTCAGTAATAGGGTCCCGTTTTTACCCTTTGTGTACGGAACCCTAAAAATGGCGACGTGGTCTAAAGAATATTTGTTATTGAAGTATTTAAAACTTTAGAGCCACTATGGTTGATTAAATCTAAAGACTATTACGAGGGCTGATTGATAAGTTTCCGAAACGACAAAGAAAAACTTCAAAAATCTATTTAAAATAAATTTATTTCTCAACGTAGTTTTCTTCTACCTCGATGCATTTAGTCCAGCGCTTCTCCAATGCCGTTCATTTGGACGGCCAGACCTGGGGGCGTCTTCGCAGCTCTGTCTTCCACGTTTAAAATCAGTTACCCAGGTGTGAATTGTACTCAATGCAGGAGCAGAATTACCTAAAACACTGTCTAGCTTGGTTTTAATCTGGGTTGCTGTTTTTTCTTTAAAAACGTAAAACTTTATCACCGCACGAATTTCATTTGTTTCCATTGTTAAGAAAATTTACGACAGAGAAAGTTCTGCGTCCTCTCAAACAAATTCAATCAGTTCGATTAAATTATTTATTTATTTCTTTCTTTATTAGACTCGCCAACAGCAAAACACAGAAATACATTAAAAATATACTTAAACTAAAACATGCACTTATGTGTAAGCCAATTATAGGCGTGTACAGCATTCATTGAGAACAGTAGATATTAAATTCAAATTTGGCGTTCCATTTTCAAAAAGATGCCAGAATATAATGTAATATTCCTTTTTTGCGTATCATTTTTTTAAGTTCGTCGTTTCGGCCAGTTATCAATCAGCCCAGGTACTATAAAACAAAGAGAAATGATTTCTATAACATATTACTGGAAAATGTATGACAATAATTCGGTTTCGTCGAAAGCGTGATTACAGTTGCAGCAAAATACAATTTATAAATAAAAATAGCCTAACCTAACCAAGAGCATGTCACGACATGTCTAAGGAGGGTTCCGTAACTACAACGCGCAACAGGTTTTCTTTGAATTACTTCAAAAAAGTATTGTCATAAAGTTATTACAGAAGCTAGGAAAGCGGACAGACAGACAGACAGACGGACGGACAGAGCCAAACTATAAGGGTTCATTAAGTTTTCTATTACCTAATTGAGGAACCCTAAAAACACGACCGAAGCTCGCGGCAAACCAGATGCGATTTTCCGTGTATGTGCTCGAACCCGTTCAGGCCGAACCTTAAATTAAAACGCCTAGAAACCGTGAAAATGAAAAGTGAAGCCAATCATATCGAGCCATATCGACTCAGTTTGTTCGAACGACCCGTCAGTTGTCATGGTCAAGCGCTAGTGCGTACATCTTCGACTGTGCATACATTATGACGGCTTGTGTCGATATTGGGTGTCACAATGCATCGGAAAATAATAAAATGCTTCGGACATAACATAATATGTAACTACTACAACTTTACTTGTATCAAGCCACTTATTTATAACATTTTAAAATAAAATCATATTATGTCGACATCGTGCTGATCTAATGTGAATTGTGAAAGTGATACTGGTAATAAGAAATTTATTTCAAAATTTTCATGGCTAATGTTCTTCCGTTAGAACTGATGTCAGTTCCTTCAGATGTCAGGCCTCTCGTCTGTGGGGCCGTAAGCCTAGCACACATCAAGCATCATCTTGTCCGGTGCTTCAACAACCTAATCACCAAAAACCAAACTCTCTGTTTATAAAAGAATTGTCAGTCCCGTTGCTATTCTAAGTTGCTAAGTCCTGTTCGCGTTAGCCCGCAGCAAATAGTTTGGATAAATACAAAAACACATAAGAAATATTCAAACGCTACCCGTAAAATCAGTATGATTTAGACCGCTACCTCGAATTTCGCGGTGAGCGGCGCTGCTGCGGTGCGGGCGGGGCGGCGGATAGTGACAGCAGCGGGCAGTAGTGACAGGAATGCATTTCTTAGCGCCCTCGTGACTCGTGACGATTTGACTTGTCGCTTCACATTAATTTCGAATTTTTAAATTATTTAACGTCTTGATATAAGCAGTAGATCATAATATGCCCAAAATATCGTAATTGATTACCTTATAAATTTCAGTGGCGTGCACAGGATTATGACACCCGGTGTCATAATCCTATGCGGCGAAGTACTCGGTCACAAAAACTTTTTCGTTTATAGATTTTTAGCATAGTTACAGCCAAGCGACGGATCTCTAAGTCGAAACAACAGAGCAAGTCTTAGATGTACTACTATTCATGTACATCATCTACGGCAACGCAGACAAAACAGCGATCGATCGTCGCGGCGGAAGAAATTCTAATAAGTAAAATAATAAGCATATTTTAAAATATTATAACTACTCACCAGTCAGTCAGCTTCAATTTTCACATATTCAAGGTTCCGGTTACTTGAGATTATAGATATCCCGATGTAAATAAACGCAAGATTTCGGCCACCTCAAATATCTTATCCAAGTGAGTGAGGCCGCGGAATAGAAATTATTTAAATCTGAATATCCCGAATCAGTCCACACTGTACTAGAATTACTAAATAATATGCAAGGAAAACAATATAATTTAATCGTGTGTACTCAATCACACAGCCGTACGTTACATACGTGCGTACGTACGTACGTACGTACATATACGTTTCATAACTTTTAACATGAAATTTTCGAGTTACATTATTTTTTTGCTGGTTTAATTGTTGTAACTCGGGTACACACCTACCTTTAGACAGAATTTGAATCTTTTCACTGAATGACAATTGTGAGAACTTGTTATTTTTAATTTTTAATAAACACATTATCAACGCAAACCTCACAATCAAATGTACACACTTTCAAATGTTAAAATGAAAAATCTTTTAAGAAAACTATAAATAAACAGGAGCGATTAAATTGTAAACAATGTTTATCACATGAAATATGCAATATGGCCCCCGCAAACACAAAACATTTCTTCTATTTAAACAAATAAAACCTTACTAAACAAAAATGCATGTTATGTGCATAGATAATTCATTAGATTCAACTCATATTGGTTTTAGTCGGATTATAGGCAACGAATAATTTCCGACAAGCCAGTTCGGCGGTTTTCGGAAGCTCGTCGAGCCGAGCTGGGAGCTCGGTTCGGCTATCACCTGCCGCATGAGTTACCGGTATATAATCATGTCGATATTCATGGATGTGTGCGTTTGCGAAGTATGAAAATTACACATACATGTGATGCTTTGTCCTGCAGCACGCACCGGCATTAGTTGCTATTTATAAAATATTAGGCGTTTTTAAGTTATTATATTTTTTAAATTAATTTATTTACTATTAATTAAAGTCATCTAAAACGTACGAACGTTTTATTAAAAAATCTGTGACAAGTAAAGCACTGATAAATTTCAAAGGTCAACACTGAGCGAACAACACGAGCTCGAAAATTATACATTTATAACATTTATGTTTCACAATCGCCTAATACAACAAAACTTCCGGATAAGCTAATTGTCACATAATAGGCGAAATAAGATTCGTAATAACCCTATATCACTGCGCCGTACTAACGCCCGCGCCGTATGAAAACGCTATTTTAGAGCCAGGCGTTCTTCTCTTGTTCAAATTTAAATTAAAAAAAGTAATATTCTTGGTTAATTTAACAATTTAAGCCGTCCGGCTTCGTCTCCTTTTGCAGCCTGCCGCTCCTGGTCAAGCGCTCCTTGGCGAAAATCAAATTATGCGAAATAAAGTATTTTGGCGTAATTTATTTTAATCAACTTCAAAAAAAGGAGGCAAAAAATTATAAGTTCGGTTGTATGTATTTTTTACATTCAATTTTTTTTTGTTTAAAAACAAAAATTTTTTTATGTAATGGGTTTACTTCGAAGTTGGTCCCGTTTTCACATGTGGTAACCTGATGATGGGATCCATGTGGAATCGAGGGAATTCTTAAAAAATTATATGGACACATATAGTGGTTTCGACTTTTTCAGAAGTAACCCAAGCATAATATGTTACCAAAAACTAAGATTTTGCACCAAGGTATACCCTGGATCCAAAAGTACTGAACAGTACTTCTGACTCCTTATAGATATATGTTTGGGGATTTCGGCGTTGCTTAAAGAACTGCAAGCATAAGCCACTATGTCAATTAAAGTAATCATCATCATCAC
The DNA here is from genome assembly GCA_963565745.1 of Phengaris arion. Lineage (NCBI taxonomy): Eukaryota > Metazoa > Arthropoda > Insecta > Lepidoptera > Lycaenidae > Phengaris > Phengaris arion. Next base: position 31,835,006 of record OY751432.1, on the reverse strand, counting down.
CACCATCATCACATGTCATATAATATAATAGGTACTTCTCATAATATTTTACACTGACACGGATATATCTGAACATTACTCTGCCGTTTATGGACCAATTTTCAAAATTATTTTTTTGATGTATTGGGTATAATCCAAAATTGTTCTTGTTGTCACCAAAGCGGTGACCTGATGATGGAATCCATGAGGAATCGAGTGAACTCCTCGAAATGTATATGGCATATACAGAGTGTCCGGTAGTTAATAGGTAACCCTGAAATGTCTTATAGTAGAACTTATGGCCGTTCAAAAAAAAAGACAAATAAAATCTATCATAAGTAGTACCTAAGATAAGTTTCATTTAGAGAAGTCTATTTTTTTTAGTTTTTTTTATACTATGACCAGAAATGAATTAATTACATCGGTTTTTTATTGTTTTGATATTATACAAAAACTATGCTGATAAATAAACAGTAAATAGTACGACTACCTATTGCACTTTTTTTAAATATGCAAGTTCATTTGTTTTAGAAAAAATTGCATATTTTTTGAGTGACCATTGTTTTTTAAATAATGTCGGTTTCAAGTAGATTTTACAATGGTACTATTCATCATTGTATCTACCATGAAAAGTGAATTATTGCTATTAATGTAGAAAAGGAGAAAAATGTACTAATGTTCACAACTTACTTAAACACTTAAACCTTCACAAATTTTGAACGGCCATAAGTTCTATTATAAGACATTTCAGGGTTATCCATTAATTACCGGACACCCTGTATAGTGATTTAGACTTTTTCAGAAGTAACCCAAGCATATGCTACCAAAAATTAAGATTCTGCACCAAGGTATACCCTGGATCCAATAGCACTGAAAAGTCGTTAACGATAGGCGTTGGAAATTTCAACATTGTTAAAAGAACTGCAATACCTAATGGAAGCTTGGCGCGTATTCAATTATACATTCGATCGTTTATTTTAAACGTTCTTAAAATGTGTTAATAATAATTTAACAAATATCACTAAAAAGAGAAAAAATATTATTATTATTAAACAAAAAATTAAACCGTCTTCCAAAGGAAAAATGCACAAAAAAATATTAAATAAAACTTATTTTCTAAATAATTCCTTTTAAATTTGGCTGAGATTTTTAACTAACTCTCTACTCAATCTTCAAAATGTTGAAGTCCCGAATAACATCCTGATAAAACAATATTTAAAATAGAATACACGTTCAAGTTATAAACAGTAAATAACAATTAAATATGTGTATAATATAATAACATCTTAAATAGATATATAGTATAAAAGTATTAAATATACTTCCCGATTTTCTGGTACCTGTAACACAAGTTCTTCGGATACTTAGCACGGGGCCAGATTGACGTGGTATGAAGCGTCCATAGATATTTATTTATTTATTATTATTTATAACAGAATAAAATAAAAATTTGATTCCCATACAACAAACGTGATTTTTTCCGTTTTGTACGAAACCCCTCTTGCCGACTCGCACTTGACCGGTTTTATTTTACACTCGAATTTTATTACCGTTCAGTCAATTTTATTACCGTTCAGTCCATCCGTTCAGGTCAGAATTAATGTTGCCAAGTTTTACTACAAAATTTAGTATTTTATTCCCTCTTTAGTAGGAATTTACTTGTTAGTAGTGGTTTTGTAAAAAATAGCCATACAGTATTCATAATATGCAAAATGGCCTGCTACTATGTGCTATTATAACACCATATCATAATAGCACATAGCAGCACGCGTCCGTGGGTCGCTTAAAACTACCGATTTAATTTCTATATTACGTAATATTTCCTACAAATTTTTTTTTATTTTACGGTAAAATTATCATATTTTCAATATATTAAAACTGAAAATGCAGGGGTTTTTTGTTGTTTTTAGGAATGCCTAAGTTTAGTAGCTTTTTTATAGTTACCGGTACTCTTTTAGTAGAAAAAGACGCGAGTTTAGCAGTTTCGCAAAAACAAGAGTTGGCAACACTAGAGCGAATCGCTTCAGTTCTTCCGTCCGACTGATGCGATCTCGAAATTGCACACAGACGATACGATTTTGCAACTGAAGAAAAACCGGACCGTGTATGGGACCCCTAAGATTTCTTATGAAATGACAACAATACAAAAACACTAATAACAATTAATCTCTTCAGAATTTTCGATATAAAATGATAACCAACACCGGTTTACCAACATTTACCAAGTTTAACGTAATATTTAATAAAACCGTTAGGCTCGGACTATATGCTCTGGAATCCGGAGGGCCGTAGAAAATTCTAAAAAAAAACGTGTGGACTGAGATACCTACATGAAAATTCATGGGGAAATCCCCAAAATAAGTTTAGCAAATTTTAGTACAAGTCTAAAAAAATTGTAGAAGAAATCTGGGAATTTGTAAAAAGATAGTTTAAGAGCTACAGTCCTCAGAGTGTGGTCCCTCAGTTCACACACCGCTATTTTCCAGATCTCGAAAAGTATGTGGAAAATTATGGTTTTTTCACTACAGAATTTTAGTAGAACTTTTGTAAAAGTTTTTACAAATTTATCAATTAATACATAACCAAAATAAAAAATCTATAACCACCGAAGTGCGGTCCCTCAGTTCACACTAAAGTGGCATATTCATTTCGCGTTATATTACTGCCTTATTTAATTATTTTTCTACGTAGAATTTTTGTACTAAATTTGTAGAATTTGTAGACAAAATTTCAGAAAAATCTATCGGCGCATTTTGAAGATATCAACCATTATGTTGGGTCCCTCAGTTCACGCACTGGTGTATAAGAAAAACTCAATTATTTATTACACGAGAACAACACACAAGAAGCCAAATGAGAACAGCACCTAATATTAGGTCCTTACATATGTAATTGGCGTTTTGTCGTACTGGCCACTTTGATCTCAAATATATCTTCTTTGGTTAGGAATTACAATTTCAATATTATATCGCTATTTACTCATGCATTTATATTCCGAAAACCGTAATTCATTTATTTTTTTCTCTTTTGGTTTTTTCGTTGCGTCACTCTGTTTACAAAATTGAAAACTTGAAATATCGTATTATTTTCGAGTACCAGTTCCACCGTGGCACCAGTGCTGCAGAAACGGCTCGAAGGATTAATGATGTGTATGGCGGCGGTGTCGGAAAAGTAAACACAGTGCGTTTTTGGTTTCAACGTTTTCGATCTGGAAATTTCGACCTGCAGAACAAGCCACTTGGACGGCCGGAGACCAAAGTTGATAATGATGAATTGAAGGCTATTGTGGAAGCGGATCCATCGCCAACCACGACCGAGTTAGCTGCAGGCTGCGGTGTTAGTGATAAAACTGTTTTAATCCACTTGAAGCAAATTGGTAAGGTGAAAAAGTTTGAAAAGTGGGTACCTCATGTATTGAGTACAGCAAACCGACAAACGCGTGTCGACGGCTGCGTTACATTACTCAACCGGCACAATAATGAAGGGATTTTAAATCGAATCATTACCTGTAATGAAAAGTGGATCCTGCACGATAATCGGAAACGCTCATCGCAATGAACCTGGCGAACCAGCCAAAGCCTGTCCCAAGCGAATATTTACTCAAAAAAAGTTACTTGTGAGCGTTTGGTGGACTAATGCCGGTGTCGTTCACTACAGCTTACTTAAATCTGGCCAGACGATTATGGCATATGTCTATTGCCAGCAACTGCAAATCATGAAGGAAAAGCTAGCTGCTAAACAACCGAGGTTGGTAATTCGCTCTAGGCCACTGTTGCTTCAGGACAACGCTAGACCACACACTGCACAACAGACGGCTACCAAATTAGAGAAGCTTCAATTGGAATGTCTAAGACATCCACCGTTCTCTCCGGACCTTGCTCGAACAGATTACCATTTTTTTCGAAATTTGGATAACTTCTTGCAAGGGAAAAAATTAAACTCTGATGGGGCAGGCCAAAGCGCCTTCAAAGGTTTTATTGATTCCTGTCCGAATGTTTTTTTTACTAAAGGAATCAATGCACTACATATGAGATGGCAAAAGTGCATAGATAGCAATGGTATATACTTTGATTAAATAAATGTTATATTGTTTAAAAAAATCGACTTTATTTTCCTCCTTTACAAAACGCCAATATCATATGTAATGACCTAATATATTGTGTATGTTATACCTTATTAAATTTACATTTTGCTCGCGGTTTCACAGCTTTCACCATTTTACGGGTTCATACTACTACAAGCAACCCTTATACCAATTATTAACTATTTGTGGTTTTGCTCTGCCCGCCCTTTTCTCTGTCCGTTCTTGGTAACTCATTATATGTAATCACGGATAAGATAAATGATGTTGGATTGGCAACCGTGATACTTTTACTTGAAAACCAGCGTCGCCGCCTGTCTCCCACCAATGCACTCCACTACATAAGAAATAATAATACATACACGAATTACGCACACTAATTAACAAATCACACCTAGAACAGAGGGCTGCGATTTGGTACTCACACTACGTTGAGTCGGTAACGTTACGACACAACCACATGCTCAAAATTCACACGCACGCTAGGGCTTGCTATGGGCGATATGAATTTTCGATAATGAAAATGTCAAACTTGAATCTTGAAATTATCTTAGTTTCAGTTAGATTTACCATTTATGAGCCCTAACTTTTGAATGCGGCGGGGGGAGTAGCGGGGCAAGTATGGTTGCGCGTGTACAATATGTGCATCCCCACTATTTTTGCCGAGGGCTCATCGTAAATCGTAAACCGTCCTGTAGCTATTGGTAATTGAATGAAAAATTTTAATAACGGGAGCACTAGTTATTTTATACTAACTGAAACATTGTGTCAAAGGCGAATTTAATTGGTGTTGGGATAGAAAATGAAAAAAAATATCAACATGTATTATATACCTTTATTTGTAATCAAAAATAATAGAAAATCAAAGCAAAAAAAGAAGTCGATGGTCGATAAATATTATGAAGCAAAAAAAGACTAGCTAAATTTTACTACCGAGAACAGTAGTAACTCATTCTGAAGAAAAATAATTTGTCGATAAATCATCGATCACTGACTGCACTATCCAGGCGACCGAAGCGGACGTGACGCGAACGAGTCGAAAGGCGCGGTAATTTGGCTCGCTTCGCAACCCATTGCGCGTCACATGTGTCTTCTCGCGAAATATTTGCGTACTTCACCAGCAATGTATATTTTCTGTGATTCTTGGCTTAATAGTCGTTTCTACTTAGAATTTCATAAGCTTGTTCTGAAAACTGTTATCAAATCGGAGCTATTGGCTTGAATGGTGATGTTTCTTACCGTTGCATCAGACGTATTTGTGGCTTCTGCTGTCCTTTTTTGGATTTTACCCAAACAACTGATTATATCATTTATTTTCATGTTCCCCGTCTTAATAACGTCTGAAGTTTGTCTTATCGTGCTGTCATTCGAATGACTGAGCAAAATACTCGTTGCTTCGTCAATCTCACTTTTTATTTGCTTTAAAGAATCAATCAATTCATTGGTTAATTTTTTAACAAAACAATGCACGTCATACACCATTTTTCGTGCCTGTCTTTTCAAAACAGTATTTCTTCTAGGCATGTTCACTGTTTAAAGTCACAAACAAATTTGATAATAAAAACCAACAATAACAATCGAACTCAAACTTAACAAAAAACAATAAAAATGAACGACAATAACAATAGATTTTGAACGCGACTGTACAGTCAGACTGGCTAGCCAATCGGCGCTACGCTCGAGCACCCTTCGTCCCTCTAGCCCCCCTGAGAGACCTAACTTTTGACTTCTGCGCAATAACGGTCAGCGCTCGAGTTTCGTGCCGCTACCTGTAAATATTTATAATTAAAAATATAATAAATATTAGATGCAGTCATAATATTATATTATAATCTTTGGTGCTGTCCTTATTTTGCCTGTTGTGTGGTAACCCTACTCTTCATATTTTCATAGTATCAAAAAATTAACATTATCTCAGATAGGAAGCAAGAAATTAAATATTTTATGTGCTAATCCCAGAGAAAAAAACTTCTACAAAAATTTAAGTAGACTTTCTGATATTTTTCTCGTTTAATAGATAATTGAGTTGTTCTTATATATGTGAACTATATCTTATATGTGTGAACTGAGGGACCCAACATAATAGTTGATATCATCAAAATGCGCCGATAGATTTTTCTAAAATTTTGTACAAAAATTCTACGGAGAAAAATAATTTAAAAAGTCAGCAATATAACGCGAAATGAATATATCACTTTAGTGTGTACTGAGGGACCACACTTCGGTAGTTATAGATTTTTTATTTCTGTTGCTATGAATTTGATAAATTTGTAAAAACTTTCATTTATGACATTGACATTTGATTCGACACTCATGTGTTCGATTTTCAACTCTATTGTATTAGCGCAGAGTTCTATTTTCAGTGTTCTGAATTTTACTGGGGCCGCCGGATTTCGGATGGGACTATATGCTAGGCCTTAGAGTTCTTCTTCTTTAAAATGGCCACCCTTGAGGAATAGCCAGTGTCAGTTTCAGACGAGATAAAAAAGACTGTTGCTGGGGATGATAACTTAGCGCAAAAGTAGGGCTTAGTGAAAGTACAAGAGAAAAATAGTTAAAATCGCGTAAATAAATAAGTTTACAACATATAATATCTCCTTAATACCTGGAACAACAAGACAAAAACAAAGTGTTAGTTAGAAGAGACACAAAACTATAATCGAATGTTATTATGGTTAGTAAAATTACACAGAACATCAACAAAGGAAAAGGATTTATTGTCCTTACAAAAGGGATTGGAAATCAGAAGGACGAGGGGTATTAGGGGGAATCGTATAATGAATAGAGACGATTTGGGCAGCTGAAAAAAATATGTTCAAGAGTGCCTTCGTCAAGTCCGCACTCACATAAAGTGGAATCCCTAAACCTAATTTTGTTCAGGAACACTGGGGTACAGGAGAGGCCTAAACGCAAGCGGCATACTGTAGAGGTGGTAATTTTTTAAGCGCTTCCTGTATTTAACAAACCAAGGCTTAACCAAAACCTGGTTTTGCAGGGAAAAGAAGAATTTGCCCTTAACACTTCCTGATGCAGCCCAACTCGCATTCCAGCCGGTAATCAAATGTTCCTTAGCCAACGGAATAAAGTCGCTGCAGTAACGTTTGAATTGGCCAGTGCCACCTCTCGTTTCCTGATATACCACTATGGCCTGGAATCCAAACCAACTCAACATGAATATTTTGTGAAATGCATTTTAGAATAAGATGCCTTATTTTTGTTATATAGGGGTATTTCAAATTAGACCGGAAAGGGTTAGCCAGAATAGCTTGTAAGCAGCTTCGCGAATCAGGAAAGATTACGCAATTATAAGTCGATGAGACTATAAACGATAGAGCCTCAGGGATTGCAATTGCTTCTCCAGAAAATACAGAAGACAAAGAAGGTAATTTAAAATTTAACACAACGTTGACTTTTGGTATCCAGACTGCTGAGTCTACACACCCTTGGTTTTCTAATTTGGACGCGTCTATATGTGATACCAGTCTCTGTATACTGTATTAATAATTTCCTTAAACTGATAGTTTGCAGACTGAGAACCTTTTAAAATGCCGGTATCAAAGGAAATGTAAGGGAATTTGACTAGGGATTCGTAAGGAACTTCATATATAGGGAGCATCTTACTCTGGTATACAGGACATGGCAAGCTAGTGAACTTTTGAAAGTTTTTAAGGAGACAGGGGGGATCCTTGTGTGTCCAGTATAACGAGGCGTGGAATAATTGGGAGAGGGAATATAACTTAGGGATAAGAGGGTGATGAGCAAATTGAAGAGCCTTGAAAAGAAATCTATCTGAAAGGTATTGGCGTCGGAAACTCTGGGGGGATCTGCACACTCAATCTGCAGGGCGTTATTAGCAGTTGATTTCATGGCACCAATTACTAGACGAAGGCACTTGGATTGGATTTAGTCCAATTCTTGAAGAGCTGACTTGTGACAAGGTTCAAGAATTATAGATCCGTAATCCAGATGGCTTCGGATAAAACATTTTATATCAATTTTTGAGTGTAGGAGTGAGAGCCCCACCAAACTCCAGAAAGACACCGAATAATATTGATGTTTTTTCACATTTTTTAATAATATGGTTTACGTGATGAACACCAGTTATTTTAGCATCTAAATCATTGGTTCCGAGCCTGGGGGTAGTTACCCCACGGGGGTAAAACAGCTATTCTATGGGGTAACACAGGCGGTACCTAAAAAAGATGAATGGATAGAAAAAAAATATGTTTAAAATAAAATAACAGTAGATACGCAGCATGGCGCTCTCCCGCGTTCATGAAATCGCGGTGAGAATTATGAACTATTCAGAACACCCTATCATTGCTGAAAGAGGTCTGAAAATGGTGGTACCGTTTTGTACCACTAGATGTGAGAGCAGCTTCTCAACTATAGTAATATTATAAGCAAAGGCCAGAAACCGTCTGAACGTGGAGTATGACATGAGATGCGCGTTGAGAGTGAGAACTAAATCTAATATTTTAACTGGGGGGTTGGGGGTTAACTGGCAAAATCAATTTCTCTAACAGGTCATAGGGGTAACAGTTCTGAAAAGGTTAGGAACCACTGATCTAAATAAACCCCAAGAAATTTCACGTTATCAGAAACCGGGAAAATTTGGGTAACCAGGGATATAAATATGTCCGGAACAGTCCTAAGTCAGAAAAAAAAACAACAGTGCTGCTCTTCTCCACGGAAAAAATACTCAAGCCATGGTCAGAGAGCCACTCGCATAGGTAATGAAAAGCAGAATTGAGGCGTGCAGAGGCATTTAAAAGCTCCTTGGTGGAGACATAAAGGGTTATAGGGTATTTAATGGTTTTGCAGATAGAGGTAACGAATTATTCTAGATTGTGGGTGTAAATACTATAAAGGAGAGGACTAAGGACCCAACCTTGAGGGAGACCCTTCCAAACCAATCTAGAACAAGGAGGTGAAATTTCATGGGAAATAAGGATAGAACGACTGGAAAGGGAATTGCACACGTAGTTAACTATCTTCACAGGGATACTCAGCTGAAGCATAGTCTGCCTGAGAACCGGAAGTAGTACGTTATCATATGCGGACGACACATTCAGAAATACCCCCACCAGAGTCTCTTGTTTCGAGAAGGCAATTCGAATGTCTGAGACTAGAGTACACAGGCTATCCATAGCACTAAAGCCCTTACGAAACCCGAATTGACTCCCGAAAGAATGCCTCTACTCTCCAAGAACCATTTGAGTTTATTTTTATTTAAATGCTCTAATATTTTTGAGACAGTGAAGAAAGAGCAATAGGACCATAACTCAATGGATTATCTTCGGGCTAACATGGTTTTAAAATGGGAAGGATTATTTGACATTTCCACTCTTCCGGGGGAGTTCAGCCTCAAAGATGGAATTAAGAAAGTCAAGTATCACTTTTTGTGTATCGAGGTTGCTTTTGACAATAAAAGAATACGGAATCCCGTCAGCTCCAGGAGCCGAGTCATTAATAAGTTAGTCTATAACTAACTTAAACTCCTCAAAAGAAAATGGGGTTTCGAATTCATTAGAAGAAGTTTGAGATGATGAAAAAATATTACACTCTTCAAATGTGCCCCCTAGGTACCCAAGGTGGTGCAAGTTTTTGGAAATTTGGTTACAATTAGAGCCTCGAGTAGGTATAGCAGCAGGTGCGTGTGCATGTCCTGTTACCTAGTCTCAAAACATATTATGGACTAATGTGGACTACCTTATAAAAGGGATCAGTCGCAAAAGAGTCCTAGCAAAAGCAGTGAATAATAATTTTAAATGTATCCATAAGGACAAAAAGCGGGAATGAAATGAAGTTAGCTGTTTGTTAGCTTTTGTAGACGGAGTGACGGAGTGATTAAATCTCCGATATTTACCCTTCTGCGATAGTAGCACCATCGTTATTTAGCTGTGTTTGGCGTACACTTTTCTATACACAGATATCGTCCTCCTTTTCTCTGGTCTCCATGCTACTGTACCTAATTGTGTCTAAAACCCCTGTTTTTTTATTTTATTACAGGCAATATTACACTTATGTGACTGACCCTAAGTGCAAAAGAGTCGGTACCCAATGCTGGGTATACGGCGCAATTATGGTTACCGAATCTATGTTATGCATCAAAAATGGAAAAGAACTCTTTGGACAGGCCCAAGTGTGTAATGTTATAGTATGGCTAGTCATACAAATTCTAGTCTCGGTTGGATGTGTTTACGGTGTAGTACTATATAACAGATATTTTGAGGTATGTTGACTTTTTATATTTAAAAAAGTAAAATGAAAGTGTAAGCTAATTACAAAAAACCTAACCAAGAGCATGTTAGGAGGAGGGTTCCGTAACTATCAACGCGCAATAGGTTTTCTTTGAAGTTGTCCGATTTCGCTCAAAATAATTTTTCAAAAGAGTTTTTAGAATGATCTATCAGCATGGAAACTTACAAGCTTCTATCTCCTACAGTTAAGAAATGCCAGGGGGGTACCAACTTTTAAACCACTTTGGAGGCCGATTACTCGATAATGGTTGACTTCGTAAAAGTCATGTATGAAACCTTGCCTTTATTTCAACGATATCCCACACAATGGGGTAGAATGAAAAAAGTCATCCCCACTTCATATGTATGGAGTGCCACCCCTAAAATATAAAATTATTATAATTTTATGATGCCAAATCCGAGATCTATTCATAATTACCGACGCTAGAAGTGCTAACAGACAGGCAGACTGACGGACGGACAGGTTACGGAACCCTAAAAAAGGCATGTATTTAGACTTGCGACAAAAGAATAAAATTTTGGGTGTGTAAAAATCAAATATGGAATACTAAATTACCAAGTTGGCGAAAGAATATAAGAAACAAAAAAATCTAAATCTGGTGACTAAATAATACCAGTTTTGTTCACTGAATATTCCAAACTCGCAGACTGATATTATTTTGGCGAACAAATTACTATCTTGGTTTACAATTTGAGAGTACACATTTAATTTAAGTATAGGCATATGTATTTTCCCTGATGTAGGTAATTCAAAAAACGATTGACGAACGAAAATGAGCGCACATTAAAAAAAGGAAAGGAGCAAAATTCCCATTTTTAATTTTTCTCGGTTTCGTGGGGTGTAGATTACAAAAAATCATTCATTTTAAAAATTCAAAATGGCTGAAATTTATTTATTCGTAAAATTGATATGAGTGTCGTCGTGATTGGTGATTTGTGTCGGATGTGAAAATATTATAGAATATAAAATGACTAAGTTGGCGAAAGAATGTAAGGAACAAATAATCCAAATCTGGCGACTAAAGAATACCAGTTTTTTCACTGAATATTCCAAACTTCCAGATAGATATTATTTTGGCGAATACATAACCATCTTGGCGACAACTTAAATTCATGAATGGGGCACACATTTTTTCCCTAATGTAGGTAATTCAAAAAACATAATAAGCAGTGATCCGAGGGTGCATAAAAATCGTAATGGAGCGTACAAAATTAAATTTTTTGATAACTTTGATACCAAGATGGCGGACGTTTTAAATAAAACTAATATACCTTCGTCCTTTTCTAGGTTTCTGGGGGTGTAGATTACTAAAAAATCATTCATTTTGAAATGGCTGATATTTATTTTTCTTAAAATTAATATGGGTGTCGTCTTCGAAGTTTTACGGGGTGCTGAATACAAAAATGATATCCATTTTGAATTTTACAGATAGCGCACATTTATTTTTAATAAAATGAATTTAGGTGTCCTTTTCTAGTTTTAAGGGAATGTTAATCACAACGTAGAAACGATGCTTTACATTGATATGTAGAGCATCGTTTCTCAAATGGAGGGTCGTGACCCTTGGGGGTCGAGTTTGTTTTTAAAGGGGGTCGCAGTCTGTTGAAAAATAAAAATCGACGGGTTGCACTCCGGGAGTGCCGGCAGAAGTGAAAACTTAAATATTAACGTTGTGCATTTTTGATATTTTGGAATGGTTAGAGAATAATTTTGTACGAATTGCTTTCATTATCAGTATAAAAGTACTATTATTTATGTGGTGGAATACAATATTCATTTATTGCGCTATCGTACACAAACATGACAATTTATATTACATTAAAAATTTAACACTTCAGAACTATTACAATTATTTTACATAATAATAATAAATAATAAAATAAACAAAATAAATTAATAATATTAATCTCATCCATGGATGCGCGTGGCACGCTGTAACATTAACACACGAACATTCGCGTAAGCGCCCTGCGCCGCCTGTCCTCTTTCCATCCGTCTTACGAATTTTCGATCAGGTCACGTGTCCTGACGCGAGTTTAGAAATTTTTACCCATTCCAAAAAAAGTACACAGCGCCGCTAAAGAAATTTTCACTTCAATAAATACAAACTACATATAGGTACAAAAGATTCGTTCGATTTTCGAACAAGAGTAAAGGCTAATATTACGTATAGCTGATAAAAATAGCGCGCTATATATTATTATATATATTATTATTATAATTTTTTAGTGACGGGGTCGCAAGACTTTTTACTTAACTTTTAGGTCGTGGGTCGCGACATAAAAATGGTTGAGAAACGATGATGTAGAGCATATACAATTTTTTTATGTAATCGCTTCGATCTCGGAAACAGTGCGTCCTACTGAAAAAATAATAAAAATTTCCTCCGCTTAGTAACCCCGCAACCATATTTCTATAGTTTACATAGCTGGTATCTTTAACTATATAATAACTATTAATATAATATCATACTATGATAATAATCATCAAACCTATTTAGCATCCCCAGAACTTTTAAAATAGATAAGAATACTTCGGGTAATTTTTACGAATAATAAAAATTCTCCATTTTGGAAATTGAAATTTGAAGACAATTTTGTAATCCTGCATCCCCAGAAACCTGGAAAAGGTTTTATTAATTTTAATAAAAAAAACACGCCGTTTTAGAATTTCAAAATGGATTTAATTTTCATATTATTTAGTACCCCCAAAAACTTTGAAAACGACACCCATACCAAAGGAAAACAAACTTCAACAGTATCCAAAAATGCGATTTTCCGTAGCCTGTAAATTGAATTATTAGCAGCCATTAATTTATCAACCCAATCTGGTATAGCTGCTTATTATAAACTCGGAATTTAAGTCGCCAACTTATAAATTTCGGCGCCAGTTTGGATTAAATTTCGCCAACTTATTGTTTGTTCGCAAGATTAATTGTATCCATGAAAAAAATATTTTCAGAACTTTTGTTTAAATAGTACGCAATAAAGTGCAAAGGGGAAAGGCGAAGGGTGGTGGAAGCCACATTCTTATGATATATAGTAAATTTTAATTTGGCATCGTTTATTCTTTCTTCTAATAATTTTGAGATACAATATAATAATATTAGGTCATAACATATGAAATTGGCATAAAGGTGGAACATAAGGTTGATTTTTCTAAAACATAATATATTTATTTAATCACAGTATATACCATTGCTATCTATGCACTTTTGCCATCTAATAGGTAGTTCATTGTTTCCTTTACTAAAAAACCATTCGTATAGAAATCAATGCAATTTTAAAGGTACTTTGGACTGCCTCTCGGAGTTGAATTTTTTTCCTTGCAAGAAGTTATCCAAATTTCGAAAAAAAGATGGTAATCTGTTTGAGCAAGGTCCGGTGGATGTCTTAGACATTCCAATTGAAGCTCATCTGATTTGGGAGCCGTCTGTTGTGCAGTGTGTGGTCTAGCGTTGTCCTAAGCAGTAGTTGCCTAGAGCGAATGACCAACCTCGGTTGTTTAGCAGCTAGCTTTTCCATCATGATTTGCAGTTGCTTGGCAATAGACATCTGCCGTAATCGTCTGGCCAGATTTAAGAAAGCTGTAGTGAACGACACCGGCACTAGTCCACCAAAAGATCACAAGTAATTTTTTTTTGAGTCACTTTTCGCTTGGGGCAGGCTTTGGCTGGTTCACCAGGATTGAGCCATTGCGATGAGCGTTTCCGATTATCGTACAGGATCCACTTTTCATCACAGGTAATGATTCGATTTAAAATCCCTTCATTATTGTGCCGGTTGAGTAATGTAACGCAGCAGTCGACGCGCGATTGTCGGTTTGCTGCACTCAATTCATGAGTTCCCAATTTGCTTCAAGTGGATTAAAACAGTTTTATCACTAATACCGCAGGCTGCAGCTTACTCGGACGTGTTTTGCGATGGATCCGCTTCCACAATAGCCTTCAATTCTTCATTATTAACTTTGATCTCCGCCGTCCACGGGGCTTATTCTGCAGGTCGAAATTTCCAGAACGAAAACGTTGGAACCAACGCACTGTGTTTTCTTTTGCGACACCGCCGCCATACACATTATTAATCCTTCGAGCCGTTTCTGCAGCACTGGTGCCACGGTGGAACTCATACTCGAAAATAATACGATATTTAATATTTTACATTTTGTAAACAGAGTGACGCAAAGAAAAAACCTTGGAATTTTTTTCCGTACATTCTTTCGTCAACTTGGTAATTTAGTATTCTATATTCGATTTTTTCACACCCAAAATTTGATTGTTTGGTCGCAAGTTTAAATACATGCCATTTGTAAATACCTATTCAAAGATATCCAACTTGACATAGCTCATCGTTTAGAATTGTTTTTCACAAATTGGCGTCCAAAATATGCCATTTTGATTTCACAATTCTTTATGCTTTCTATGACGTTTGCGCCGTCAGGCCAAATCAAACAACGTATCATTTATTAAAATCAGCCCATGCGTTTGGTCTTAAGGTGAGAGGTTATGCATTAGGTGTAACTACGCGGCAGCGGAACTACGCAACACGGCAGGGCCAAATATTCTTTGTATGAAATTGTATGAGATACAAGGCACTACGCGGCAGCGGAACTACGCAACGCAGCACTGTGCGACAAAGTTGACCAACTCACCAACTTTGACGCGCCGTGGCGTATCGCGTAGTTCAGATGCCGCATTGTGCGTTATAGCGAGTGGCACGACCCCGGGCCCTTCTCATTTCAACAGCTTGACAAATAGAGTGTATTCCGAAATGTAACCCCGCAAATTGAGATCATTTTATTGTATTATTAATTCGCAATAATGACATCTCAACAATGTCACCAATTATTTATTTAGTTATTTAACAAGTTTTTTACGTAGACGTCAATATTTCGGAACGAATAAACAGTATGGCGTCGATTCATGACGTCATTAAAACTGGCCAGTATGGGTAAAATATTACGGAATACACCCATGATAAGTCATATTATGTAAAACAAGTTTTAACAAGTTTGCTTTGGTGGGAAAGCTTCCATCATGGTCAGACGTTGCCGAAATAGTGAGCAAATAATGCTGCGTAGTGTCGCTGAGGTGTCGCTCTAGTGCGGTATAGCTAGAAGTGTCGTGCCATGTTGGGTCGCTCCGCTGCCGTGTACTTACGCTTAGTGCGGTTCCACCTTAAATAGTGCCACAAAGGTATAAACTCACATAAATACTTAAAAACATAGATAGATAGACTGAAAAACACATTACATTTTGTTTTTATAAAAACTTGAAAGGGGTTTTATAGTGAAACAATTAGAAATGATGGACACTGCGACCACACATACATCATAATAATTATGTATTCAAATATTTTTTTTCCAGCTAAACTCCGACGTTAGTAATACCAGCCCTAAGAAACACAAGTAGCCTCAAAAAGAAGGTAATGTATCACACAACGTCCAGTCTTGTCCTATTGAAATTGCTTTATTAAGATTGATGAACACGTTTATGTAGGATAGATCATGGGACATATTCTGCTTTTTTATCCGACTTCCAAAAAAGGAGGCGGTTATACGTTCGGCTGTATAGTGTATATATATATATTGTATGTTCAACTTTAATTCCGCTGTCTGGTGGTGGTGACCTGATGATGGGATCTATGAGGAATCGAAGAAATTCCTCAAAATTTATATGGACACATATAGTGATTTTGACTTTTTCTGAGGTAACCCAAGCATATGCTACCAAAAATCACACCATACATCATCACATTATGATGATATAATAGGTACTTCTCATATAATTTTACATCGACACGGATATCTTTTAACATTACTCTGCCGTTTGTGGACGGACCTAATTGAAAAATTCTTTTCTTTTTGTAAGGGTAGTCCTTTAGTCACCAAAGGGAAGGAGGGACCAATGGCATCCATTAGGAATCGAGGGAAGTCCTCAAAATTTATAGGGACATCTATAAAGATTTTAATACTTCTTCTTTAAAATGGCCTCCCTTGAGGAATAGCCAGTGTCTGTGTAGATGAGATACAAAAAAAAACAAATTTTGTGGCCAATGACGATGACTTTGCGCAAATGTGAGGCTTTGTGAAACAACAAGAGAAAAAATTGTTAAAATCTCGTAATAAAATGAATTTACAACATAATAAATCTCCTTATTACCTGGAACAATTAGACAAAATGTTAGGTTACTAGTAAAGCACAACTACAATTTAATGTTATTATTGTTAATAAAATTACACAGAACATCAACAAAGGGGGTATGAACTAGGGATAAAAGGTATTGGAAGTTAGAAGGACGAGGGACATTAGGGGGAAATGAATCATATAGTGAGGAGAGAGTGGACAACTAAAAAAAATATGTTCAAGAGTGCTCTTCGTCAAGACCACATTCACATACAGACGAATCTCTAACTCTAATTTTGTGAAGGAAGACTGGAGTACAACAGTGACCCAAACGCAGGCGGCAGACCGTAGAGGTGACAATTTTTTTTGCCTTCCTATATTTGAAAAAACCAAGGTTTCACCAACACCTGCCTCTGAAGAGAATAGTAGAATTTACCCTTCAAATTTCCCGATACAGCCCAACATGCAGCCAACAGTCGGAAATCAAATGCTCCATAGCCAATGTTATTAGGTCACTACAGTAAAGTTTAAAATTGGTCAAGGTCATCTGAGTGAGTGGCCTCTTTTGCGTAGAGATCTGCGCTCTCGTTACCTGAGATACCACTGTAGCCTGGTACCCAAACTAGTTCGACCTGAATGTTCTGGGAAAGGAATTTTAGGAGCAGATGTCTAATTTTTGAGATATAGGGAAATTTAAATTTAGCACGAAAGGGGTTAGCAAGTATAACCTGAAGACAACTACGAGAATCTGAAAAAATAACTGAATATTTGCCGTACGTTTTAATATGCCGTAATCTAGGGAAATAAATGGAACCTTAACTAGAGCCTCATATGGAATTTCAAATATAGGGAGCATTTTACTGTGATACACTGGACAGGGCATGTTGATAAATTTAAGAAAACAGGTTGGGTTTTTATGGGACCAGTAGGATGAAGAATGGACTAATTGGGAAAGAATATGTAATTTTGGAATGAGAGGATGATCTGTAAGTTGCAAGGTTTTAAAAAGAAATCTGTCCGAGAGAAGCTGACGTCGAAAATGTAAAAGCGGTTCTGCACTGCAGATTTATGACAGGGCACAAGAATAAGGGACCCATAATCCAAGTGGCTTCGAATTAGGGCATTATATATAACTATATAAGTTTTTGTGTGTAAGGGTGTGTGCCCCATCAGACTCTTTTATCTCTCGTTTATGTTCTTCTCACATTTTTTAATGATATGACTAATGTGTTGAACACCTGTCATCTTTAAATCAAGGTGTTAAACTTAACTGAATCTGTGATCGGGAAATTTTGATTATTAAGAGATATTTGAATGTCGGGTCCAGCCCTACGTCTAGAAGAAACCACTGTTTTACTCTTTTCCATCGAAATGCTCAATCTGTGATCATTCATCCACTCACTAAGATAGTAAAGAGCAGAATTAAGGCAGCAGAGGCATTAGATACCTCTTTGGAAGAGGCATATAGCGTTATGTCTTCCGCATATTGAATAATGTTGCAAAAGAAGGTAACGGATAGGTTCAATTTATGTGTATATATGCTGTAAAGGAGCGGGCTAAGGACATTGCCTTGACGCAGGCCTTTCCACACTCGTCGGTAAATGGGATCTGAATTATTATGGAAAACAAGGATGGTAAGGCATGAAATGGATTTACAGATGTAATTGACTATCTTCTCAGGTATACTCAGCTCTTGCATAATCTTCCTGAGTACTGGAAGTAGTACATTGTCATATGCGGACGACAAATCCAAAAACACCCCCACCAGTCTCTTGTTTCGAGAAGGCAATTCGAATATCGGAGACTAATGTACACATACTATCCATGGTACTAAAACCCTTACGAAACCCAAACTGACTTCCCGAAAGGATACGTCTACTTTCCAGAAACTCAAGTCTGTTTTTAATAAGATGCTCAAGTATCTTCGATAGAGAGTGAAATGGGACGGTAGCTGGACGGGTTGCTTTCAGGTTTACCAGGCTTTATGATAGAGAAGATGGTCTGACACTTGCACTCCTCCTCATGAAAAATACAATTTAGAAAATCGAGTATGACTTTTTGGGTGCTAATGTTGCATTTAACAATAAAGGAGTACGGAATACTGTCAACCCCGGGAGATGAATCTGTCAGAGAATCAAGGACTAGTCTGAACTCCTCCAAAGTAAAGGAAGCCTCAAATTCGTTATTAGGAGTAGCAGGAGATGATGGAAGATTAGGGCAATCTTCAAGAGAATACCTTCCCTTGAAGATTCTTCCTTCTCCCAAGGGGGAGCAATTTTTTGAGAAAAATCATAGATCTAAGAAGAAGGGTCATTTCATAGAGGATTTGAATTGGATGAAAAAGAGCCACGAAATCTTTTCAGGCTCTTCTACACCATAGACGGCAAAGTAAATGGCCAACCCCTTACAGAACTTATGTTACCCTAAGCGCTTCTTCTCAGAAAGCATCCTTTTGTTTTGTGCTACTATCCTCTTACAGTTGTTATAATTTTCGAGAGTCATATCAGCAGAGAATTTCCTCTCTGCCTCCTTGAGTGTTTTGCATGCCAGAGTACATTCTGCATCCCACCAAGGGGGAGAGGAGACACGATCCGCATAATATAAGCATCGATTAGGAATGGTAGCAGATGCATTATCAAGAAGTGTTTGTGTTAAAAGGGGGTATAGTGCAAAAACATTATGGGTATCTACAGGTGATAAAAAACAATTTGTTCCTCAGCCAACGATGCGAATTGTGGGCAATTGGCTTCTGATGTTTTAAATTTAAATCTAGGGGGGTTTCTAATTATAGTGGGAATGGAGGAAAACTGTAGTATTAAAAGGATAGGCAAGTGGTCACTAACATATGAAATTGGAAGAATGGACAAGGAAATTCGGGATGAACGGGAGGGGGAGCAAATGGATAAATCTACAATAGATCTAGGATTCGGGGTTTAGGGGTGGAGTCACTGTTCGAGTCGGATTCCCATTGTTTAAAATAACCAGATTTAAATCATCTACGAAATCAAGGAATATATTAGACAGTGAATCAGAATGTTGAGATCCCCAAGAGGTGTGTTGTAGGTTAAAGTCACCCAGAAGGATCATTGGAGGAGGGATGAGGTTGATAATTGAAAAAAATTGAGAAAGGACGACAGAGTTAGGATCAGGTAAGTATATAGACAGAAAAGAAATGTTAAAAATTCGGACAGCCACAATATTAAAATCACTGTGTGGAGGAAGAGGGATAAAACTAAAAGTGACAGAAATAGAAACAAAATAGCTGCACCAGCTCTATCATCACTTCTCTCATCCTGGAGACAGGTGAAGCCCGAGACTCTATATTGAGACCCTGGCCTCAACCAAGATTACTGAATGGCAAAAATAAGGGGATTAAATTTATTAACAAAATATAAAATATCATGAGTTCTGTTTCTAACGCTACGACAGTTCCACTGAACTATGATCATAGAATCCATTGTTGTTGAAAGATGAATTTGTTATGTTTATCAGCTGAGTTAAGTTACTACGGAGGGTGTTGGATATACCCATCCCAGAGTCTCTGAAACGGTATATTAGATTTAGTAAAAGAGAGGAAAGAAGAAAGACAAGGAATTTTTATTTGAAAAAGCGACACCTTTAGGTGTTTCCAAAATAGGGTCTTGGACAATGGCTTGATGGATATGCAATATTTTATGGATATGAAATATTGATGCATATGGAATATTTTGTCCCGACATAACAGCCTTAATTTCCTTCCGTCTAATAAATTCAGGGCAACTAGGGCTGTTAGCCATATGAGATCCAGAGCAAAAGAGACAAGTAGCTACTTGAGTATTACAATTGTCACCCTCATGTGGTTGTGAACACTTGTAACACATAGGGTCCGACCTACAGATTGTTTTGATGTGTCCAAACCTACAGCACCGGTTGCACAGGATGATAGGAAGTTTATACAACTCTAAAGGAAGAGATGTATAAAAAAGGTAAGTATGAGGAGGTAGTTTATGACAAATGTCACAACGACTGTTTGGGTGGATATCCATGTTACATTTCCATTAGTTTCTGTTGACTTACGGCATATACGACGTGCCTTTATAACTTCACCATATCCAATAGGTACTACGCAATGAAGAGCAAACTCCTCCATTGTAATATCTAAAGCGACATTTCTCACTATTCCCATCCGCGACACATTATATGACGAGATGGAAGCGGCGAAACCTGCATTAACAAGTATTGAAGAATCCAAAAAGGAATCTTAATATAAACAGACAATCGGTTCCTACCTATACGCTTTACGCCACCGAGGCAAACTGAAGTAAAGTTATTTTGAAAGAGAAAACGGCCAAACTCCATAGGACGGATTATACTATTATTAGAGTCTGCTTTGGACATATGTACAACAAATGGCGAGGAATCAGTAAAGGAATATTTACGCTTATTCAAAAATTCAGGTTTTGCGTAGGAAAATTAGTCGTTTTGTAGGGAAACCGAGTTATTGCCATTTTGCGTAGGATAATTGTGTCTGGGACGCTTATTTGGGATATTCTCCATGTCCACGTCTGGAACGGCACTTAGGCCGTTCGGCGGGGTAACACAAACATAACCTCGCTTTCCGCCGGGATCCGGCGGATCATTATCCATTACGAAAATCCTTATAAAAAACTTTAAAAACAGCCAAACACTTGTTGCAAGCACTCAACCCATAGATGATCAGTATTACTCATTTTAATACTTCAAAAAAAACTCGAAAACATTGAATTTCGAAGATTTCCTTCAATATCTCAAGGATCCCCCATCATTATTAGGTGTACTTGGTTCCATCATGATGCCTAAGAACAACTTACCTACTTGCAAAGAAAAAAAATAAAATTGAAAAGCGATCCACTAACCGCGGAGTACCTAATCGTTAAACACACAATAAAAAAATATTTCCTCATAAAAAACCCTACTTCGTTAATAGTCATTCACTTCATAAAAAGTCTTTTGGAAGTTGGTAAAAAACCTTGACTTGTTTCCAACATACTTATATTACTATTACGATTGTAATAAAATTTATATCAGTTAAATTTCTCGTATTATGTACCTAATTATCTGCATTTTTCATTTCAGATAACATCAGCTGTATTCCGAATAAGTACCTAATTTAGATTTGCTAGTAAATATTAAGAATTACTTATTTGTTTCGCTGCTAAATTGGCACTACGTGATAGCATTAAAGTTAAAATATAATTGTACTGTGTGACTGTTAGCATGGAAAGTAATAAATATATATTAATAAGTAAGTTATGTGAAGATCGAGGTTTTATCTACCCACATTATGGGCGAATGTTTTATTTTATAAACTCCATAAAGAAATGTGCTTGTAAAATTGGCCCTCGTTTGCACGAGTACTTTATTTCTTTGCGTTAAATCCAACTTTAGCCACATTTCTATTAATTGACTGTTCCGACTGACGCATTTAATCTTTTTTTCGTCTCGTCTGTAGCTTAAGTAAATGTGAAAATGGTTTCTGATAAATTACCGTTAAGTTATAGCGTTTTATGTTGCTAGAAGACGAAAAAAGCAACAAAAGGGATTCTGGGTACATCCTCTGCATAAACATATATAGTTAAAAGGCTTAGCTAAGGCTAAGGTAACACTGTATGAAGATTTTGGTAAACTTTACATTCGAACCTTTTTAGTATAATTAAGTAAGTACATTATGAATGATCAAAATAAACTGTCAAAAACAATTAAGTACGAAATACGTGCTGGGCTCTTGTTAAAAATTAACTTAAATGTTAAACATTATTTAAAACTATTATTAAAAATAGACTAGTTGACTTAATTTTGTATATTGCAAGAATTAATTAAGAATTAGAAACAGTATATTAAAAATTATATTTTTCAAAGGTACAGCGATTTGTTAAACAGAATTCCGCAAGTCTCGTGAAAACCCTGCATACAAAAGTCTGACGTCAGACGTCTGAAATATATACTTAGGTCACAAGAACATAATTATTTGCTAATACCTCCGCAATTATTGCGTTTAAGTTTATAATTAGGTACTCTAAAATGTCTTTGTATTTCATGTAAGTAAAAAAACTACCTAATTATGTAGGTTTTGTACACTAATTATGTAAAAAAATATTCCATCCCTTTTGTAACTTTTAAAGTGCACCCAATTACAAAACTGCTAAGTATAAAATTAATTTTTTTTTAACATAATATATTAATTATTAATGTCAATATTAATTGATATATTATGAATTCAGAATGTTTAAATTAACCTGAATATTTTACGTGCAGGTTTAGAATAATAACGCTTAGAAACCGGGTATGCGCATGAAAAGTGAAGCAAATCATACTGACCCATATCAGCTCAGTTTGTTCTATCAACCCATCAGTTGTCAAGGTCAAAGGCTAGTGCATTCATCTCCAACAGTTAAAAACATTATGACGGTTTGTGTGGTTATTGGGTGTCACAATGCATCGGAAAAGAATAAAAAAGCTTCGGACATAACATTTCATTTCAGCGAACAAGTCAAATTGTAGTAGGTACTTACAAGTTACATATAATGTAACGTTATGTCCGAAGCTTTTTTATTCTTTACAATTTGACTTGTATTATGCCAAATATATAAAACATAAAATAAAATCATATTATTATGTCGTCATATTGTGAATTGTGAAAGTTTTACTAGTAAGAAGAAATTAATTTCCCTGAAATTTATATGGCTAACTAATTGTTGCATCTAAGACAATTTTTTAAAATATTATCTGATTTTATAAACTATTAATTTAAAGTGTTGCCAGTATTAAGATAATTCTTAATATATTCCTTAATACCAGTTTAATAAAAATAATGTTCACAAGTCGTGTTTAGATGGTTTAAAATGAAATATCTATCTGTATAAGGTGTCCAAAAATAAGTTATGGATACTTAAGGCACATGATCCACTGCTTATGTACTATATGTCATACTCAAACTTAAAAAAGTATGGGCTAATGCTATGGACAAGCAACTAAAAAAGTATCCAAATCTCATGTATGGGCGACTCTCCGCAAAACGCAAACTCGCCCATATAAAGAAAAATTTTTTTTTTCGAGTTTCACAATTAGTTTTTTGCTTAAACGTCTTTACATGAGTAGTTGATCATATGCCCGAAGTATCCGTAATTAATTTTACGAAACCTTATATATAAAAGGCAAATCTGATTGACTGATGTATCAACGCACAGGCCAAAAGCCCTTAAGGCTAGAAATTTGAAATTTTACACACGTATTTCTCATATGAAGTAGGTATCCACTAAGGAATTTTTAAAAATTCAATCCCTAAGGGGGTAAAATAGGTGATAAAAGATTGTATTAATTTCAGTCTTTTTTAAAATTCAGCCCCTAGGTGGGTAAAATAGGGGATGAAAGTTTAAAACTTAAATTCACGCGGGCGAATCCGCGGGCAATTAATTCTAGTAAGTTATATTTTTACATCTCACGATATTAAGAAAAACAAATACAATAATTCCAATAAGAGCAATATTTTCCCACATTCGGGGAAATCGCCCCTTAACTGTACACACTCCACAACATTAAAGTTTTGTTTGTGTGCGTGTCCGCAAACGTAAGTATATTATACAGTTTATAAGCTATATTTACTCTGTGGTAAGTATATAGTCTACGCCCAGCGCTACTTAATTAGAGCGTTTTCACATTACGCGATACGATAGCCGATATCGGACCGGAAGACGTTCAAGTCTTGGTCATACAGTGTTCAATTTCAGTCCAAAATTTTTATCGGTTAATTCGAAAGAGTACTTAATTACAAATGCCCGAGTAAAACACCCATGAATCTCGCTTGCATAGTTTTAAAATTATCTCAAAACGAAAATTCGTATCCCGCATTGATAAAAAGTGAAAAAAAGTTATATTTCAAAATTCATATGGAATGCCAAAAAGATGTTAGATGTTATTTGAAGATCATACAAAAAGCTACATTTTAAACCCTTTTCAAGGCGGCTTTGACTTATGGGGGCCATAAAAACAAAGAAAATAGATTTTATTTTTTTCTGGCTAACTTTAGCTGTATTAGTACCTTACATTAATAGAAAGCTAGTGATCACCACTAACACTGGTAAAATAATCAAATTCGAAACAGGTGGAGAATCGCGGAAAAATAATCTTGAAAAATTGCGGGATTCATCTTTAGAAAATTACATACTTATTCAAAACAGAAACTTTATTAGACTGGTCAGGACTTGAATAAGAACCATAAAAATTGATAATATAGATAAAAAGTCAAATATATATCCTTTTTAGCGTGTACAATAAAACTGGTTATACAGTTTTGATTATTATTTTCTTCTGAACAAGTTCCGCTGGAGTAGCAACTTCAACTAATATAATATAAAGCTAATAAACGCCACTACTACGTTTAGTAGTAAAGTTCGAGCATAGTATACACTTTGCCATCGATAATACTTAAAGTGAGCACACAATTAGCCGTAATAAAACCCGATGTTAATAACATAGGCAAAATGTTATCCCGAAAAGTATAGTGTTCCCGTGGGATACGGGTTTATAAAGCTAGGATTATTATAGCTCACAGATGTATACTGTATAATATTGCATTAAATCTTTTAACCAAATAACTACCTAAGCCACAAACATTATTCCATGCGGGCGGAGCCGCGGGTAGTTAAGCATAAATTTATATAAACATAAAACATAATATACGTGCCTCCCACAATATCGGCCGCGTTATCTACTGATTATCTTTTCTAACAAAATTAAAATTTATGGTGCTCCACACTGCCGCTTACAAACATTTTATTACTCTAAAACATTTACTAACAAATGTTAACAATTGTTACATTTTGTGATGAACTGTAAGATGTTTCGCAACTTTACCGCCGTGTACCTTAAAAATTGGTCCACGGACAATCTGGCGGGTATGCATACGTTCATTGTACACGGTTGTTCATTGAGAGGTTAGTATAGGTATATATTTAAGATCAATACGACTTTTCCAACCACCGATTATTTACTTTTTAAGCGACTTCCCAAAGAAGGAGGCGGTTATACGTTCGGCTGTATGTATTTTTTTTTGTTTGTTCAACGACAACTCCACTGTCTGTTGACCGATTTTCAAAATTCTTTTTGATGTAAAGGGTATACTTCGAAGTTGGTCCCGTTTTCACAAAAGTCATGACCTAATGATGGGATCCATGAGGAATCGAGGGAACTCCTCGAAATTTATATGGACACATAGTGCTTTCGACTTTTTCTGAAGTAACCCAAGCATATGCTACCAAAAACTAAGATTTTGCCCCAAGGTATACCCTGGATCCATAAGTACTGAACAGAACTCCCGACACCTTATAGATATACATGTTTGGGGATTTCGGGATTTCTTAAAGTACTGCAAGTATAAGCCAATATGTCAATTAAAGTAATCATCTATACCTACCTACCTATACCTACTTGATATTTTATTTATAAAAATACAGACATTACATTTTCTTCTAAGTTGTACCCGTCAGTAAAAACTTTATAGTTTAAAATAATTGCATAATTTATAAATAGGTCCCTTCGACGGCACACAAAATTAACCGGATTTTTCCACGATTGCCGTGTAAGCGATAGGAGAATTATGGACAAACCGTACGCTTGTAGTAGTGCAATCAAATCGAAAGTTAACTATTTAGCTGTTTATGTGGTCCTAGCTTCCTTTAATCTGTGATAGAAGCTTCAAAATAAGTAGGTTATTATCCCGATTATTTCACTTACTTATTAGTCGGTAAACGGAAACGTAGTAAAATATCACAGACATAGTCCTCACTGTTACACTCTTAAGTAGATAATTATCCTAAATATTTCACTTATGGTCAAAAACCAATATCACCCGGATTTTTAAAGAAAAGCTTCAAAATGTCTTCATTCGTGTTCTAAACACAGAGCTGTTCTGAGTAACATTGAGGCTCTTGTGTTTTGCAGCAGCCACACGATTTCTGTACCATGTACAAAAGCTTATTCTTGGTTAATAGTCCATAGGCGTAAAGTTCTTGGGTCCGCCTAAAACGAAATGGATGTTGCCCGTCGTCGCGCAGTGTAGGTACGCCATATCAACATGTGATTGACATTAAAAACGGCACCCGCTCGTCGCATGCTGGTCCTTGGAATGTCTTCAAAATGTCTCAAAATTTATTCCTCAAAGTGCACATGTGTCGTGGTCGGACGTCCTTCGCTGCGCTCTGCGTGGAAAGAACCGGTACCCTGAAGCCGAAGACACAAGTTCCTGTACACGCCATGAGGCGGCTAATGTCGCTGTTCAACTGGTGGCCTTCCCCCGATGAATCTTTGCCGGTAAATTTCACGTCCTTCATTGACACTGTTACTGCGAGCAACACCAACACACAAAATCATTTCGTAAAACTAGTTGTTGCTATACTGGTGACGTGACATGGGTTAGAGATAGAGAAAAATTTCGTGCAAATAGCGAATAGCGCCTAACTCGGTCAAGGGACCGAAAGAAACTAAAAAGTCTAAACTAAATGAGAAAAAGGCTGTTGGACGTTATTAAGAATTTTTTTAGGATTCGCTAACAAAATTTACAATTTAAAAATTTAACATTCAGTTAGTTATTAGTAAATGAAATAAATAAATAAAAACAATTTCTTTTTTTTAATAAAAGCGTGTTGTACGTGATTACGTTTTAACAGCAAAAGAGATTGTAATTTTTTTTATATTTTTAGTTCTAATATGTGTTAGTATGTGATATGTCAGTAAAAGCTTGTTTTAAAAAAAGGTTACTTTAGTTTAATAATTAATAGCTGATTTCAAAATGATAATAAAATTTCGTTTCATTGGTCCAAGATTTAAGCGTTATGAATAAAAACATATCAGGATAAATTTATGGGGAACCACTAAAATTAAAGAATTAATTTCTACAAATTTATGGGAGGAGCTAGAGCTCATCTGTTTTTTATCGAGCTTTCATTTGACAGCCGGCATGCATAAACGCATCCCGACGGACCAATGAAACCACTCAAAGAAAAGCCGCTGACCAATCAACACATAGGATTTAAACTAGTCCACGTGTACAATCACCTGATTATGAACTTGATGCAATGACCTCTGGGGGCTGTCTCTTAAATATTTTTTGCGATATTTCAAATTGGTTTTCCTCCAAAATTGTATGGTTTACAAATTTCTGCTACTGCTTTTCGGACAATACCTAAACGAAGAATTATGCCAGTAAATTTTTATCACTCCGATTTGTTAAAACCCTGTATATATATAGAACACTGAACAACCAAATCGACCCATTGACGTGATGTGGCGGACTAATTAGCGCCACAATACTGAATCGCGTTATGGAAGTTTCTGTAGTTCGACGCTATATATACAACAGCTGAAATGACTAAAAGTGGGCTTCGGCCTGACCGAGCATACCATCTCGCTCCGTCGGAGATCTCTTCGGGATTTCCACTATTCCCCACAGGTTATTCGTTTTCCAGGATTGTTAACCATGTAGAAGCTCACATTCCTTATTGAAGTCACATTCCAGTGAATATTGTAAGATCCAGTGGCTGCATTTTGTGATCAATTTCAATTTTATATTTTGGTTTAGTCTTGCGTATGTAATTTTGAGGCATCTGAAACAATGTTTAGTATTAAAACATTTTTAAACAATCGACCAGCAGTACTAAATTAATTAAGAAAGAATGCAAGGGGTAGTTAATAAATAAATAAAATGGCTGTCATCTTTAATAGTATTTTTTCTAACTTCTAATCACGCAGGGTTCGAAAACCTACCATTCTTATATCAATGTTGAAAACAGATAGAAAATGCATGATAGTAACAAAATATGGTGCCTTTGAACTTAAAAATATGATAGTTATATCAATTATAATACACGACAAAAATTATAACAGAAATGCAAAAACAAGTGTTCGACTCACCGCGACAGCGCTCATGCGACGTTTCACTCTCACTGTTGCACACGTACCTACTGAGGCTGCATGCGTTAGCGCGCAATTCCGAATTATGCGCCGTACTTAATAACCCCCCTATTAGATAATTGTCGAGTACCTTTGCCATCGCAGAAATTAAATCAAGAATCAAAGAGCAATGTTATTTACCCGTGTAATAAGTGCATTGTAATTCGATTTAGATATTAAGTCTGTGAATAAATTTTGTTACAGTGTGTTTTCAATTATTTATTTTCTTCATGAAGTCATTAATAAATAGGTACTTTTATTTAAAACTTGCAATGTATGTACCTACATTAACGACAAAGTTCCTGCTCCACCAATAGCTAAACATATTCCTATTAGACCAGGGTAGAAGCCTTTAAAAATGATAAAAAGTGAAAAAAATAATAGTAGGATAAAACCCATTAGAAAAGGAGGAGAATATTATAAAAATGATAGGAAAAATAATTTACGGGCGATCTGAGATCGGGAAGGGGATGGGGGTGAGTTTTTAAGGGTAAAAAACGGTTTATCTCGATTTTCGGCAAAACTAAAAGTACTATGGAAAAAAGTCAAATTGCAAAGTTGTAGGCAATAAAAAGATGTAAAACTTTTGTATTTACACTTTTTTCATATAACCTCAAAATTTGTGAAAAATTAAAAAAACCAAGTTTTTGGTTTTTTATTTTTATCTTTTACAAAAATTTATATTTTTTCACGAGATTTGGTGAAAACTTACGTTTTTATGTCCCAAATACGCTGTAATTTATTTGATTAGAAATATTTATTTTTTCACCTTATTTAGAATTAATATCGAAAAAGCACCCTAATTTTCAATCGAAAATTCACCCGTCAAAATATCAGCTTTTTTCAAAAAGTTGATATGCTTTCTGTTCATTGAAGTCTCTACTTTCCGATGGTGAAAAAAAATATATGTTACTATAGTAAATCTTCTCAGAAAATGCAAAAAAAAAAAAAAAAAACTCGAATTCGAATTTTTTTTAAAAATATTATATGCAATTTAGAGCTATTTATTAAAGTTTACACTTTAATTACTCGAAAAACGTAAAATTACATGTTACATTGATAAAAAAAAATTGCAAATCAAAATATACTATTATAATTAACAAACAAATAAGTTAATAAAATTAATATTTAATAAGACATCTACAATATTTGGAGAAAGTTGTCGAATCTTCTTTAAATTATATGCGTAGATGCCTATTTATAACTATTTTAAGATAACTTATATACCTGAGTGACCTACGAAAAATTTTAACCCATCAAAAGGTATTTCATAGAGTAGTGGGAAAGGGGCTAGGCGGGTCTGGGTCTTACTACATACATACCTACTATTTCGTAGCAGCTGTAACAACCATTAGCCTAGCCAGTATTCGAAATACAGTACAGTATACAATATCGTTTATAAAAATACACGTGCACGCTGAGTTTCTTTAAGATAATTGTGACAAGTTTACTTAAAAAAAAACTTTTCGAATCTGCATAGGAAGGTAAATACTATCTCTATTTTTATCTGTATCAATCAACTCAAACATAAAAATAGTAATATTTTCTTTAAAAAATAGTATGCTTAACGTAATATAACCTAAAGATTAAAATTGAATGATATTTTAGTACAAGATTAAAAAATAATAATCTCCTTAATTTTGCACAAACAAATTTAGTACTCCCATGGAAAAAAATTTATTTCAAAATACATAAAAAATATATTAAAAATATATAAATATATATATAAAATATATATCGTAAATATATTTTTAATAACTTTTGACCGATTTTCATGTATATTTCATATATTTTAAATATATGCAGTCTGCAGTCGTTGCGGTCATTTCCTCTTTGTTTAAATATTTTTAGGCGTCCTAATTCATAGGAAAATGTTTAGCTATTGGTGGAGCAGGAACTTTGTCGTTAATGTAGGTACATACATTGCAAGTTTTAAATAAAAGTACCTATTTATTAATGACTTCATGGAGAAAATAAATAATTGAAAACACACTGTAACAAAATTTATTCAGACTTAATATCTAAATCGAATTACAATGCACTTATTAC
Organism: Phengaris arion; assembly: GCA_963565745.1. NCBI lineage: Eukaryota > Metazoa > Arthropoda > Insecta > Lepidoptera > Lycaenidae > Phengaris > Phengaris arion. Next base: position 31,804,548 of record OY751432.1, on the reverse strand, counting down.
ACGGGTAAATAACATTGCTCTTTGATTCTTGATTTAATTTCTGCGATGGCATAAGTACTCGACAATTATCTAAATAGGGGGGTAATTAAGTACGGCGGATAATTCGGAATTGCGCGCTAACGCATGCAGCCTCAGTAGGTACGTGTGCAACAGTGAGAGTGAAACGCCGCATGAGCGCTGTCACGGTGAGTCGAACAATTGTTTTTGCATTTCTGTTATAATTTTTGTCGTGTATTATAATAGATGTAACTATCATATTTTTAAGTTCAAAGGCACCATATTTTGTTACTATCATGCATTTTCTATCTGTTTTCAACATTGATATAAGGGTAGGTAGGTTTTCAAACCCTGCGTGATTAGAAGTTAGAAAAAATACTATTAAAGATGGCAGCCATTTTATTTATTTATTAACTATCCCTTGCATTCTTTCTTAATTAATCTAGTACTGCTGGTCGATTGTTTAAAAATTTTTTAATACTAAAAATTGTTTCAGATGCCTCAAAATTACATACGCAAGACTAAACCAAAATATAAAATTGAAATTGATCACAAAATGCAGCCACTGGATCTTACAATATTCACTGGAATGTGACTTCAATAACTACATGTAATTTTAAGTGAACCCAGAAGCAATTATTTTATTGCTGTCGACGCTGGATGTTTTTAGTATGTATTTTGGACCATGTCATTTAATAAGAGTTACGAGATGGGAAGGTCTTTTTAAATAAAGTCAAGGTCATACACGACGTTTTTACAAAGTCATCCATTTTCAAATAATTAATTGGCCTCCAAAATATTTATTATACTTTGACAGAAACTGTATGGACTTTTTGTCAAAACCTCTACTAAGTAGCTCTTTAAGTAAGCATTAAATGTCTCTGAGTGCGGCCGTAAGAGATAGAAACTTGTAAGTTTCCATACCTACTAAAAGGTCATATTAAAAACTATTTAGGAAAATAACCTAAACCTAACCCTCCAGACATGTCCTGACATTGACGTGACACGCGTTCTTGGTTAGGTTAGGTTAAATAAGGTGATGATGATGCGCAAGATCCAAAGGGATGAAGTGGCAAAGTTACAATGAGAAAAGAGGACATCAAAATTATAAAATTACCAATTTTCATAACTCCCGGAAAACTTTCCAGGTGGGCTTTTTCTTGACCTAATTACTAGGCAATATATATATACTTGACCAAATTACTAGGCAATAATATATACAAAATGCTCACGGTGCTCTACTAGCAACTCGAAGCTACTAGCAAAAAAGCTAGTTGATTTAAAGTTAAAAAGAGAAATACGTATTGTTAAAGTGGACTAACAATTTTTATTTTGCTAAGTATTAGGTACTATCAAACAGATGTTATTGAATACTATAAAACTTAAAAGGGATAACATCATAACGAGCGTTTTCCATTTAGAAAAAAGTCTGTAATTACACAGTGTCGACTGTGTTGCACTGTGAAAAAAATTTTTTACATGTTAAATTGTACGCAGTTCGCTGAGATTTATTTTTTTCATAGTGCAACACAGTGTCGACTGTGTTGCAAGTGTTCCATATATAAAATTTAATTGACACAGTGCGACAGTGTCAAACACAGAAGGGGTTTTCTTTTCTTTAAATAGAAAACACTCGGCATGTATTAATTTCACACGCGATAGAAGTGGACTGAGATTCCAGGCCCGCCTGACTACACTTATATTCTTTTTCCTGCCACGCAGTTGTAACACGGCACACGTGTACGAGTTTCGGGCTTGAGGCCGCATTAATCATTTTATACGTTTTTCCCATCACGCAGGCATCACGCGCGCAGACTGAAAGGCCCTTTTCCTGTCACGCGGGTTGAAACGCGCGTACAGATTTCAGCCGCATGCGGGTTGCCCGCGTACTAATTCCATACATGTTTTTCCTATCACGCGTACAGTAGGTACGCGTGCATATTGGACAATTCATGTGACGGAAAAAGGGCCCGAACATCTTATCACTCGCTTGCGGCCAAGTGCGGCCGAGAGAGAGAGCGGGACAGAAAATATATTATAATACTATAATAGGTAGTATACTTACTGTCGCATTTTCATTTCATCGATTTCAAGCCACAATGATAAGAAGTTTTTACTTATAATAAGTCTTATACATCAATAAGTTTCCCAGAGCAACAACTGCAGGGGTAAAAAATATTTAAATCTAGTCTATCAAATTTCGCTTCAACCAAACAACTGTTTTGTATTACATCAAGCAATTTCTTAGCTTTTACTATTTCATTTTCAATGCCCTCATTTTTAAAGTATGATGTCAGTTTCGGATCATCTATTATCTGTAATATTATATAGCGAAGTTCTTCAACATGCTCTCTTAGTTGCTCACATTCTTTTTGAAATAAATTAATTTGATGATTCCTTTCTTCTTCTCTTTTCTTTAACAAACTCCGTTGTTGCTGATATAGTGCAACATATTCACAAATTGTGTCTGTTTCATTTTGTAACTGTGTAATTATATGCTCAAGTCTATGTTTTTCATCAGATAAACAAGCTACTTCATTCATTATTTTAAGAAAGCGTTCTTGTAATTTGTGCATAGCATCCATTTTAGGAATATTTTGATGATTGTCTGTTTCAGTTTTGCTTTCGTCATTGTTATCAGAGATATTAATTAACTGCTCATTGTGATGAGCATTATGATTATCACTATTCTGACTTGTCTCATCGTGGCAAATATTGGATGTTTTTTCTCTTATAGAACTGAGGTCCTGCAACAGTTTTCCATGTTTGTTTTCTATTTCTCTATATCCACTTTGAAGTCTCATCATTTCATCGTCTTTAGCTCTCAGTTTATTATTCATATTCTTAGTACTTTCTTCTATGTCCGATAATTTCAGTATTAAATCCTTATTTAATTTTTTTTCGTGATTTAACATTTCTGTCAATTCCAATTTATCTTTAGTCTGTAAAAATATTATATATGTTATTAAATCTCTTGTGTACTTACAGACTAATGTCACTCCACCGTTTGCAGTACATCTGCAATAAAATTATTTTACCACATACCCTGTTTATTGTTTGGTAGAATGGTCAATCCGATAAACGATAATACCAAAAATACGAATACCAAAAAAAACTGTTATCATACCTATCAATAGGTACTATTTAATGTGAAATCCTTAATACAAATAAAAACAATATGACATGTTATGCTACTGCTGCACTCCACTAATGAGGAAACATTGACCATGAAATGTAGAACTTTATGAAATTAAAAGTTAAATAAAATAAGTAGGTACCATTTTTACAACCACCAATTCCAAATCTTCAACATCTTGCTTTAACTTTTTGTTCTGTTGAATTGCCCTCTGTAATGCGACCTTATCACTAGTGATATCAGCATTCAACTTTGACATGCTTATATTATCATGATCACAACTACTATACTCCTTTTTTTCATTAAGGTTTTTAATGGTAGCAAGACTTTCTTCATATTGTTTTTGAAGCTTATTGTATCTTATTGTAGCATCTTCTAGCTTGCCCTAAAAATTTTGAAAGTATTTTACTTACCTACTTGAAAACATTTTTATTGCTTTAATATAAAATAAAGTCGTGTTAAGTTACACTATTTATAACTCAGGAACGGCTGAACCGTTTTGGCTGAAAATTGGTGGGGAGATAGATTAGAACCAGGAGACGGACATAGGATACTTAAGTGCCCACCGAGTCTGTCAGTCTGTATGTTCGCGATAATCTTAAAAAACTACTGAAAAGATTTTCATGCCGTTTACATTTACCTACCGAGAGAGTGGTTCTTTAGGAAGGTTTAGGTCGATAATAATTTGTTAAGGTTTTGTGGAAATTGTTTGATTTATGACGATAATAATTGTTGAAGGTGTCGGAAAAAAATCAAGAGATAAATAACAAAAACTATGTATGGTGGGATTGTTTTTCTTTTATAGGTCTACAAAAAAGTCCGCGATGGCATAGAAATGTCTTTATTTTAAGGATGGGTTAGTATACCTATTCTAAGTTTTAAAAGATGATCAGAAATAATGTGGTATTTTCAGACGGATATAGTTTTATTATCCTTATCTGGGAGATTATATTTACGAGATATCTTAAAATTAATATGTATGTTTGAAATTTATTATAAAGCATATATTTTTACTTTATTTGCTAAATTTTTTTTTTTGCCACGAACACTCCCACGCGGTCGAAGCTGCGGGCAAAAGCTAGTTTTTAATAAAATAATTTCAAATTTTAAAATAAAAATGATAAAATAGTTAAGCCTGCCACAACTATGTAACACAATGTTACACACTTTTGGAAGAGTAGGTATTTAATTCTTGTTCCAAAAATGTTGTCTATAATATAGAATATTATAATATGTACTAGGTACTGTTTGTATTGGTGAGACATGAAAATTTATATTTATCTCCCTTGACTAAAACAATGCTGGGTATACAAATTATGAGCAAGAATAAAATCCGAAATGTGCAGATGTATTTGTTGGTATAGCAACTGTAGAGGAGTATGACGTGATTTTGCTGTTGTAGTTGGGTGTATGTAGGTATAGATTAAAGTTGTAATGGAGCTTCTTTTCCTCCTCCACAGATGTGGAACTCCACAAGAAATTGTACCCAACAATTTGACACCCACACCAAACAACATATTATGTAATTTTTATTTAGGTATTTATATTATTTATTATAATAGTTAAAATTGTTTTTAATGTCTTTTGGGAATCTTTATTTTTCATACATCATTTCATTTCTGTCTTCCAGAGAAAAACTGATATTATTCTTGCTCATAGCTTTTATACCGTGTTTTTTGAGATAGGCCTTTTGGTGACTAGGCTATTCTTATTTATTACCTCTGCATTTTTTAATTTTTCTTTCAAATCTATTAAATTAACACTGTAACTCTCAAGGCTTTCTTCTCTTATATTGCTAAAGCTTTGAAGACGAATTTCCATCTCACTTATTTGTTCAATAAGACTGCTTTCTCTTTGTTGTAACTGTTGTAGATCTTCATAGTATTTTTCTTTACTTAAATTTTCATTTTTCAATTGCTCAGTAAGTTCTCTAACATATTGTTCATAATAAGAATTTATGTTATCTCTTTCTCTTTGTAAAGCTTCTATCTGCTGTTGTAAGGAGACAATTTTTTGAGTCCAAACCTCATCACCTTGTGATCTTTTGCCATCATTAAGCTTAACATTAGAAACATTACTTAATTGTTGAATTTGTAGTTTTGTAGCTTCTAATTGATTATACAAAGTATGTATATCATTTTGCAATCTTACATTATCCGACTCTTTAGTTTTTAACATTACTTTAGTAACTTCTAATTGTTCTAGTAAGTTGCCTTTTTCTTCGTTAACATTTTTATATTTAGTTTTTAGTTCTTCAATAACATTATCTTTAAAATTATTTTCATCTGTAGAAATTGTAAGTTTCTTTATTTCAGTGTTTAATTGAAATTGAAGACTGTTTACTTTGTCTTTTAAAGTCTCATTTTTTTTAACTTCCACTTCACATAGCAGCTCTAATTGGTATAATTTAGCATTCAAGTCTTTTACTTGCAGCTCTAGAGAAGTTTTATCTGCTAACAAAAAATCATTAACACTTGAATCTTTTTGGATAAAATTAATGTCATTTTCTGAAATTTCAGGTGGTAGTTCTGTGATAATTTCATCAACATTTGAATCCAAAATTTTTATGTTTTCTAAACTATTATTGACTTGCGAGTTATTTTGATTCTCTGAAGACCCTATGTCTTTAGTAGAAACGATTGTTTTCTTTTCTTGATGATCACGTAGCTTAAAAAATAAATAAACATAAATTTAACAATAAAGTAATAAAATTGCATAGACTGATCATCGGTCTCGCTGGGCACTCTACCGGACCGAGCTGACGAGCTTGTCAAATACTGCAATAAAACTTAGCTGGGGTCGGCTTACCAGAGCTTGTCATATTTAAATCTTTATGACAGGTGTAGATCCCGAATATTTTATTCAATTTTAGTTTTAATTGGGAAAAATCTTAAGTTTCGAAGTGAAACTATGTAAAAATAATTCAACAAGAAATAAGGACACTGGGATCACATATTATCAGTAAGTATCCTATAATTTCTAAATTTCAACATAAAATTACATGAACTCAAAACGCCATTCAGTGTTGCCATGTATGCAAGAATCAAGTTCCCTGTAGTTGACATTTTTATGTGAATATATGGTCATTGTATTTTATTATAATATATTCTATTTCTTTATCTAACCTAGTTATTATGATTCTACCTATGGAACTAAGTAAATATTCCCCAGAAGCATAGGTCAAAAAATATGAAAATGTTACAGTTAAATATATTATGTGTAATATTATCATCATTTTCACTATTTTTCTAAAAAAGCCCATAATAATAATATATTGATACACTAACTTATAATTTATTGCTAATCCTACTATTGTACTACTATAATTATAAATGTGAAAGTTAAAAGTACAGTGTTCCTGTGGGATACTGTATTTACGCAGGTGAGGCTGCGGGCAAAAGCTAGTTTTTAAGTATTTTCTTAGCTACATTTATAACCAATAACTTAACTAATAAACCACAGCATAAGATATTTTTCCCATTAAATCGGGCAAAAGTTGAGTAGCTGGCATCACAATTTTTCACGCATACTAGAATAATTTCTCACATGTAAGTAAATTTCCACTTTACACACACAATAACGAGTTGCCGAATTGACGAAGCTTTTGTTGTTAGATAAAGCTCTATTTTGTCGAGCGCCCAGCGAGACCAATGATTTATCTATGTAAAATTGTTACATTTTACTTGATTTGTACTGACACATTTGGTCACCACAAGTATTTAAAATATTAACCTTTTTCCGTGCTTTGGCTAATTTTTCTGCTCTTAAATCCATAATCAAAATTAATTACGAATATAGCAATAATTTGTAAATTAAAGTTAATCTAACCAATGACAGTTAAAAACATTTGACGAGTGACGTTTGACCTGCAACGTTAAAACTTACACTGTGAAGTGTTCAGAGAATGTACTTATCTACACTACATAATAGATATTCATGTGTTGGCACTTGGTTTTTTTTTTATATTTATATAATATGGCATCGGCTTATAAGTATTTGCCAGTGTCAAGTTAAAAAGAGGAAATAGAACTTTCGTTTCAATTTTCAACACGGTATTCCTATATCGTCAAGTCTAAAGTCTAGTCAAAGGCCAAATATATAGTCAGTACAGTCCATGAGTCATGTCAGTCGATTCAGTAAAGTGGTAGAAGCTTTACTGAAAGTTCCTAGGGAGTTTTGGCGGGAAACACAAAATAGCACGTTTTTAGAAGTTGTACCACTTGCCCACACTTGTGCACGTTAACGAATATTTAATGGTTAATATTCTACCAATATTACACATTAAAAACCGAGACAACATACATTTATGAAAGAAATGCAAAATCCATATCGTCACCCATTGAATTCCCCGGCAAAACTCTTTAGGTCCTTACCTACATATGAAATTGATGTTTTGTCGTACTGGCCACTTTGATCTCAAATATATCTTTGGTTAGGAATTCGAATTTCAAATTTATAGCGATATAAATTTACTCATACATTTGTGTTTCGAAAACCATAATTCATTTGTTTTTTTCCTTTGTTTTCTTCTTTGCGTCACTTTGTTTACAAAATGGAAAACTTTAAATATCATATTATTTTCGAGAACGAGTTCCAACGTGGCACCAGTGCTGCAGAAACGGCTCGAAGGATTAATGATGTATATGGCGGCGCGGCGGTGTCGCAAAAGAAAACACTTCTTCTTCTAGAGCGAATGACCAACATGGGTTGTTTAGCAGCTAGCTTTTCCATCATGATTTGCAGTTGCTGGCAATAGACATCTGCCCTAATCGTCTAGCCAGACTTATTTGTATATTGCGATGAGCATTTCCGATTATCGTACAGGATCCACTTTTCGTCATAGGTAATGATTCGTTTTAAAATCCGTTCATTATTGTGCCGGTTGAGTAATGTAACGCAACAGTCGACGGGCGTTTGTTGGTTTGCTGCACTCAATTCATGAGGTATTCCCTTTCAAGCCTTTTCACCTTCAAAATTTGCTTCAAGTGCATTCAAACAGTTTTATCACTAACACTGCAGCCTGCAGCTAACTCGGACGTGGTTTGCGATGGATCCGCTTCCACAATAGCCTTTAATTCTTCATTATCAACTATGGTCTCTGGCCGTCCACGGTGCTTGTTCTGCAGGTCGAAATTTTCAGAACGAAAACGTTGGAACCAAAAACGTACTGTGTTTTCTTTTGCGACACCGACGCCATATACATCATTAATCCTTCAAGCCGTTTCTGCAGCACTGGTGCCACGGTGGAACTCGTTCTCGAAAATAATATGATATTTAAAGTTTTCCATTTTGTAAACAAAGTGACGCAAAGAAAAAAACAAAAGAGAAAAAAAAATGAATTTTGGTTTTTGAAACACAAATGTATGAGTAAATTTATATCGCTATAAATTTGAAATTCGAATTCCTAACCTAAGATATATTTGAGATCAAAGTGGCCAGTACCAGGGAATTCAATGGGTGACAATATGGATTTTGCATTTCTTTCATAAATTTGTGTTATCTCGGTTCTTAACGTGTAATATTGGTAGAATATTAACCATTAAATATTCGTTAACGTGCACAAGTGTGGGCAAATTAGGTAATAGCCCTGCTGTTTCCTTACTATACCTAAATTAAAAGTTGATTGTTGAAAAAGATGATTATCTTACTGTTTGGGTCGACCCATATTTTTTTAGGCAACATGCCTATTAGGTACCTACTTATAAATTAATTTTAAACAGTTCTCTATTTTTTCGCATAAAATCATAAGTATGTCATAATTTTGCTTAGCATCATTTAATTTGACCTAATAGTAGTTTCGCATTATTATTTATAATTTGGCATAACTTTTTTAGCATAATTTTTTTTCTCATAATTACCTAAAAACAATATAATTGTTAAGCATACTTATTGTAAAGCATACATATTTTTACGCTTAATATTAATTAATACATAAATATATTTACGCATAATGATATTTGTACGGTTCGTACACCTTGAGATGCTGTTGCTGCTATCGATGCTGCTGTTTGCTGAGTAAAACTAATTTGCTGCTGCTAATATGTATATTTGCTAAGATACAGGATAAAATGCTAATGCTATATGCTAATGAGTTACAAAGTCCGCAATGCGCGACGGTTTTGCGTAAACTGACTTAAACCTAAAATATATCTAAAATGAGCGTACGCGTGAAATGTACAAAAATGCTGATGATGCTCTGTACGGTTGTTGCACCGCACATGCTCCCGGGCGACAGAAGCGGTGGGTGCTGGATGATGAGATGGTCGATGAGCTAACCTAATAACAAGGTGATGGAACAATAATATACTAAAGCTATTACAGGTGATGCCCGACAATAGTATTATTATTGATCGCTCTTAAAACTACACCGTTCTAGTTTCGGAGATGTGCTTTTGTTCACTGACTGATTACACTTAACACAATACTTTGATACTGATTTGTTTATTTCACTTTCACTCACCCACTTATCACTTACACTGGCACTAACACTAACACTCGGGTCAATGCTGGTGCGCAGTTGCGCAAACGGAGACGGTGCCGGCGCGGCTGGCGCAGCTTGCACCGCCAGCGCCGGCCCCGCTGACCGCTGCCAATGGGCACACCACAGGCCCACTGCTGCTGCTAAAGCTACTGCTGCTAAACAGTATATGGCGGCGTAGTGGTGAATGTCGTGTGACGACAACTCCGTCTCAATTTGCTCCGAAGCTGCTTTCATCTGCTTGATGCGCTCCCCGAGAGCAAGCAGGGAGTGGTTGTAGCTCCCGCTTTCTTTGCGCGTAATCGGGGGCAACGATATGTTCATCAAGTGATTTAAGGGTGCGATTTCTGGTGCATAGACTACCGGCTCGTTATTAACTATATTAGAAAGCTGTTTGTGTGAATTAATAGTAAAAGTCGCGCTCTTAATCGTGCATTCGTCCCACATAGTGATGACGTTGGCGCCAGTCACCTGTTCGCTGGAAATTTGATCCTTGCATATGAAACGTAGTGTACAATGACCGCAACAATTTATTAAGAATGTATTTGTTTTAATAGGTGTCCATGCCGTCTGGCACTCGCTAAGTGTCGTCTTACACACGTGGCTTTGTTTATCTTTGATACACAGGTTGTCGTCCGACTGTCTTTGGTAGACGGGCATTTGTAATCCACAAAGATACGCATTGCTTGATGTGTATAGAAAACATTTATCAAAGTCGCTGTCAGATATTTTTATCTCTAGGTTAAATAATCTAACATATGATACTAAGGCGGGTCAATAAGTCCGTGACTTTTTGAATTTCTAACCTTACTGAAAAAGCAACACTACTCCTGTCAACAGGCATCTGTCAGTTGACTCCTATCAAAATTTGAACTTGATGCGTCAGTTAGTTTGTGTTTTACAGCTATCTTTATCAGACTATCCAGTAACTTAAGGAAACAATGGAAAAAAGTGAATTTCGTGTGCTTATTAAGCATTATTTTTTGCGAAAAAAAACCATTACCGAGACCAAGGCTAAGCTTGATAAATACTATGGGGACTCTGCACCATCGATTTCAATGGTAAAAAAGTGGTTTACTGAATTTCGTTGTGGCCGTACAAGCACTGAAGATGCCGAACGTCCTGGACGCCCAGTTGAGGTCTCTACACCCGAAACAATCGAAAAAATTCACGATATGGTGTTGGCCGACCGAAGATTGAAAGTGCAAGAGATTGTGGAAGCCATAGGCATCTCGCATGTCTCAGTGGTTTCAATTTTGAATGATCACTTGGGCATGAGAAAGCTTTCCGCAAGATGGGTGCCGCGTTTGCTCACAGTCGACCACAAACGCAATCGTGTAACAACTTCACAGGAAGGTTTGGCGTTGTTTAATCACAATATGGAGGAGTTTTTTAACCGTGGACGAAACATGGATCCATCACAATACACCAGAGACCAAACAACAGTCAAAACAGTGTGTTTCTAAGGGTGAATCGGCGCCAAAGAAGGCCAAGGTGGGTTTGTCAGCCAATAAAGTTATGGCGACTGTTTTTTGGGATGCACGTGGGATAATCCACATTGACTATCTTCAAAAGGGAAGAACAATTAATGGGGAATATTATGCCAACTTATTGGACCGCTTCAATGAGGATTTGAAAAAAAAACCGACCTCATTTGGCCAAGAAAAAAGTTCTTTTTCACTAAGACAATGCAAGGGTGCACACATGTGCAGTTGCCATGGCAAAAATCCATGAATTGGGCTATGAATTGCTCCCACATCCACCCTATTCTTAAGATTTGGCTCCGAGTGACTACTTCTTGTTCCCAAACCTGAAAAAATGGCTCGGTGGAAAAAGATTTGACTCCAATGTTGAAGTCATCTCGCAAAAAAAGGCCTATTTTGAGGACCTCGACAAATCATATTTTTTGGAAGGGATAAAAAAATTGGAGAAGCGTTGGACAAAGTGTATAGAGCTCAAGGGGGACTACGTTGAAAAATAAAATGATTTATTTATCAAAAAATCTGTGTTTTATTCCAAAAGTCACGGACTTATTGACCCGCCCTCGTAAGTTTTACTTATCTAAATTTTTTACACGACATTAGCTAAATGGCTATATAATTTTTTAGTTATAAGACAAGCCAAAAAATTGGCTAAGCCGACCACTGCTTTTATTGAGCAGTGTTCTTATACTGACAATTTTATTAGTAAAAACTTGGAATATGTTCCAAATAATTTAAATTAGATTATAGGACAACAGAGGCTCACTCTAGCAATTTCTTAGCTGGAAATATTTATACTGATGCCTCCTACGAAGGGCCTAATAAGAACTCTGGGAAAAACTGTAATTTTAATATAAACTTGGTGCATCAAAATTTACAAGGCATAATAGGGAAAGAATTAGAACTTGAGTTATTTTTAAATGAATTTAAAATTGACATTATATGCCTAACAGAACATTGGTTAAAAAATCATGAATTAATATTTAACTATTGTGATCACCAAGTAGGGAGCTCTTTCTGTCGAGAAAATGTCATTAGGGGTGGCTCCTTAATTTTGATTAATAAAAAATTTAAATGTAAAGAATGTAAAGATATTGTAAAACTGTCTAGTGAACGAATTATTGAGTTGGCTTGTATTGAGTTGAGCCACCTTATTATTGTTTGCGTATACAGGCCTCCATCAAGCTTATACGATTCTTTTGAACAAATAATGGATCAAGTGCTGACGAAAGTATGTGTCTCTAATAAGAAGATTATTGTATGTGGTGATTTTAATATTAATTTATTAGACTCTAACTCCACCACTGTTAGATTCACATCTTTGTTCAAATCGTATAATCTAATTAATTAATTTTACGAACCAAACAAAGAATATGTGAAACAACAGCTACTTGTATAGATAATATTTTCACAAATGTCACTACTTTTAGGAAAGAAATAATTAATGTACTTAACTCTGATCACTGTGGACAGCTAGCATCATTTGATCTTAAATGTGATAATAATCCGATAGAAAATATTGAGTTTATTCCTGTGAACACAAAACGTATTGAGAAATTTAGAAATAAATTACTTTCAAGTTTTCAATGTTTGAATGAGTCAATTAATCCAAATGAAACTTTTAATAATTAATTTAAAGTAGTAAAAAACCAATTTGACTCTGTATTTACTTCTAAATCGGTCAGATTTAATAATAAAAGAAATAATTTTAGTAACTGGGCAACTGCAGGTATTATTGTTAGTAGACAAAGATTGTATGACTTGTATAACGAGAAGTCAATGAACAGGAGTGAAGCTTTTAAACTATATGTCAAGAAATACTCGAAGATTTTCAAGAAGGTATGTCAAGCAGCGAAGGTTCTTCACATCAAAGAAAAAATTAAGAATTCTAAAAACAAAGTGAAAACCACCTGGAAAATAATTGCAGATGAGACTGAAAGAGTCGCCAGTCGCAACTCTAAATTTGAACTTTATATTAATGATAAAAAAGTTAGTTCTGACATTGAAGTTGCGACAGTATTTGAGAAGTTTTTTGCAGACATTCCGATCTCAACTACAAAAAACTTAAATTCATCACCTACAGTTGCCGAAAAATTACTTAGAGATAATGTGAGGGAATGTGATGTAAATTTTATTTTCAAAGAAATAGACTCTAGAGACATTATCAAGGCATTTAAATTACTTAATATTAAAAGTACAACTGATCTCTGGGGTATGTCCACAAAAGTTATAAACCCAGTAATTGACATCATTGCCCCTCACATAGCATTAGTTTTTAATATTTGTATTAAAAGTGGCGTGTTCCCTGACTTGATGAAGCACAGCAAGGTGATGCCTCTCTTTAAAGTTGGGAATAAAGCAGACCCAGCTAACTATAGACCAATATCCATATTACCGACTTTAAGTAAAATTTTTGAGAAAATTATTCTAAATCAATTAATTTTTCACTTCAACTCGAATAATTTGTTACATAGTAATCAGTTTGGTTTTACTAAAGGTCGGTCCACAACAGATGCAGGCATTAGTCTTCTGTGCAGTATATTTGGAGCTATGGAGAGGTCACAGGATGCACTTGGTATATTCTGTGATTTATCCAAAGCATTTGACTGTGTGGAGCATGATACGCTGTTCAGGAAATTATACCATTATGGTGTAAAGGGCACGGCTCTAAAGCTTCTAAGCTCTTACCTAATAAATAGAACACAGACTGTAGAAGTTAATTCCAAAAGGTCTAATGGTACTAAAATTAAACTGGGAGTACCACAGGGGTCTATTTTGGGCCCTTTTCTATTTCTCATCTATATAAATGATCTACCTTATCTAGTTAATGATAAGCATGAGATAGTACTTTTTGCTGATGATACTTCACTAATTTTTAATGTGAAGCGACTACAATCTAACAATGACGAGGTAAATAGTGCTCTCTCAAAAATAGTACATTGGTTTAATGCTAATAATTTACTGTTGAATTCTAATAAAACAAAATGTTTAAAGTTCAGCTTGCCAAATGTTACGCAGGCACAAACCAATATACTATTAAATAGTGAGAAAATGAAATTAGTAGACACCACTGTTTTTCTAGGTATAACATTAGATAGTAAGTTACAGTGGGGACCACATATTGCTAAATTGGCAGATAAGCTGAGTTCTGCAGCATACGCTGTTAAAAAAATTAGAGAAATTACCGACATAGAGACCGCGCGATTAGTTTACTTTAGCTATTTTCATAGCATAATGTCGTACGGCATATACGCACGCATATTGTATATGCGTATGTCGTACGCATATTTGTGCTGCAGAAACGTGCTATACGTTCTATTTATAAGATGTCGACTTTTGAATCTCTAAGGGAAAAGTTTAAAGAAATAAAAGTTCTGACCGTCGCATCTCAATACATTTTGGAAAATGTGTTATATGTAAGAAAGAATCTAAACAACTTCAAAAAGAAATGTGATAATCATTGTGTAAACACTAGAAATAAGAACAAGTTAGATATGCCAGTGTTCAGAGTAAGCAAAGTTAGTAAATCCTTTAAAGGCCAATGTATACGCTTATACAATATAATCCCAGAAAAGGTTCAAAACTTTCCCATTAATAAGTTTAAAAAAGTAGTTAAAGAACGTTTGTGTGCCAAAGCGTATTATAAAATTAATGACTTCATTCAAGACGGCACACCTTGGGAATAAGGAGGCTTATTCCCAAGGTGTGCCGTCCTTATCTTATCTTATTATTTATTACATAGACATAAGTAAACATTGTAATAATTTTGATTTTAGAAGAATAATTTTCCATCTTTTTGGTAAAAGATGGCCCCAGACGAGTTTCTTGCCGGCTCTTCTCGCTGGGTTAGTTCCCGAACCTGTGGTAGGCATCACGTAGTAACGACGTTAAAAAAGAGTATTTAAAAATACCAATTTTGAATAAAAAATTTTTTGATTTGTTTTTTGATTTTGATATTGGTATAAAAGTATCTTTTCTGAAATTCATAGCGACGTGCTTGGCTACAGGTATTACGCTTACCATAGAATTACCCATCAATTGTGGCAGGGGAAACATCGTGTAAACTTCATAGCTTTCCTTATTGATGAGGAGAATTTCAATTTCAAAAATGAAATATTGCTGTGTCATTCTTACTTTAACTGTCATTATTTTATAAATCGACGATAGCTCGGCTTGTAAGTTGGTGACTGGTAACGCTAAGTCCTTGGGCAGCTGCCCACTAATTGTGTTGAGCTCGCTTAGTAGCTGGGAAGGGCTGAGAAGATGGACGTTAAATTGTTTCATATTTGTAATGGTATCGAGTAATGCATCTTGAATTCCTTTTAAACTTGAGAGTATATTATTAGCGATGATGCTTGTTAAAATAAAATCGTTGGCTGCTTGTGTTTCGCTTATTTCCGTCCGTAAAATAGAATATGTTGTTATGTCTAAATTGTTTAGATGCTGATTAAACATTTTCTGCTGATTCTCCATTGTTCCTTCTATTCTCTGCAGTAAACTATTTTCTGCTTCTATAACTGACGTTTGATTTTTCCAAAGCCCTAATAAATGTTTTTAATTGTTTCTAACTAAAGTAATATCTCGCTCATACTGTTGTGCAAATCGCTCGTCTAAGATGCCAAACAATGAATTCGCTACGTAGCCGATCCCATTGACGAGTCCTCGTCGCGTGCGCCGCGGCGCGTCAAAATGTTGTAAAATGTACTATTCCACCATAGGTCATGTTTTAGTAGTTTCTCGATGCTAATGCATCGAGGTGCATCGAGAAACTACTAAAACATGACCTATGGTGGAACGGTCCCTCCCACCTGGTTACGTAAAACAGCAGCAGTAAGTTCTCTGAAGTAGCAATTATGTCAAACTTATGACACAAATTTAGAAACTAAGAATGTACTAACAAATATCGCTATCAAAACCGAGCAACATCCATCAACCTTCGTCAGCAATTTCCTGAAAAAATATAGCAGCTTTACTCACGCCACACGAATTTTAGCATGGATAATGAGAGCCTTTTCGGCAAAGCAAAAAACATCGTATTTATCGGTTTCAGAATTACGCAGCGCCGAATTAAAATTAATAAAAGATATTCAGCATTTTGAATTTTCTCAGGAATTACATGACTTAAAAGGCGTCGGACGTTTGGATTGTAAGAGCAAACTATTATGTCTCAACCCGTTCTTAGATGACCAGGGTCTATTAAGAGTCGGAGGTAGACTCAAGAATAGCAATTTGCCTTATGATATGAAACATCCTTTTATTATGCCACACAGCAGCCATTTAACAAATTTATTAATAGACCTAGCGCACAAAGCAACGTATTACGGAGGAGCTAGACTGACACTATCTTGGTTACGTCAGCAATACTGGATTATCGGTGGTAATAGAGCAGTCAAAAAGCGTTTACATCAGTGTGTAAAATGTAGGAGACATAAGCCAATCAAGCAAGCACAAATGATGGGAGATTTGCCCGGAGCTATAATAAACCCTACTAGACCGTTTTATCATACTGGGGTGGACTGTACGGGATTTGTACACATAAAATCTAGCAAAGATCGCGGCATCAAAACTACCAAAGGATATGTGGCTGTATTCGTATGTATGGTCACAAAAGCTGTCCATTTGGAATTGGTGTCCGACTTATCATCGTCTACATTCCTAGCAGCTTTACGTCGTTTATCAGCACGAAGAGGTAGTCCTTGTCACATTTATAGTGACAATGGAACGAACTTCGTAGGAGCTAGCAAGATCTTAGATAGAGAATTGGTCGACTTGAAATCTATCTTAACTAAGCAATTCTATAGCGACCTTAGCGAAATGCAAAATGAGTGGCATTTCAACGCTCCTTCTTGGCCGAGTGCGGGAGGATTATGGGAAGCAGCATTTAAAAGCCTGAAGTACCACTTGCGCAGAGTTCTTGGTGAACAGAAACTCAGCTATGAAGAATTCACCACCCTCCTCTCTCAATTAGAAGCTTGTCTCAATTCAAGACCACTATGTCCTTTATCGGAAAATCCTGACGATTTAGAGTACCTAACACCTCACTTTTTAGCAAGCGGACCTATCCTAACGATAATTGAGGCTGAGAGAGACGAGAGAACAAGATGGCAGTTAACGCAGAAAATATTCGACGATATTTGGAAACGATGGCGTACAGAATATTTAACACAACTGTCCACCAGCAGCAAGTGGAAAGCAGCTAAACCTAACATCCAAGTAAATGACATTGTCATCATTCACGACGCTTGCCTACCACCAGGAAAATGGGCACTCGGGCGTGTAATTGAATTATATCCTGGAGCTGACGGATTCATCAGGGTCGTAAGCGTGAAAACAAAAAGCGGCATAATAAAACGATCTATAGTTAAACTCTCTGTTTTACCAGTAAATAGCGAACATTAGCAAGATCTGCAAAACCAACCCAGGGCGTCGCCTCGGAACAGACATAAGCATGTTCCGAACAAAATATTCAACATACAATTTTTATCTTTATTTACTTTGCTTATTTTAATGTTTACGTCAGCGGTTAACGCGACTCTAAGCAATCCCTTTAATGTTACAAGAATAAGTGACGATAAACGCATACAATTTCTGCTGAATAAGCAAAATTGTCGGTACCAGCAAATAGTATGAAGGGAAGATTCTAACCATACACTTCAGGAATATACTCTGTCGACTGTAAGTTATGGGACAAAAGCAGCTCCTTTTCTAGCGATGATGACCTTAAAACAATTAGCAAAGGACGAAGATCATCGTTATCCTTCAGCAGCCAGGGTCCTAGAGGAAGAATCATATAATTATGGATGATGTCCTTAGTGGAGAGTATAACGTCACATCAGCGAAGCAGCTTCAGCATGATTTAATCGAACTTCTAAAGGAAGGAGGATTCAATATTAGAAAATGGTCAGAGAACGAAATATCATTGTTAGAAAATGTGGATGTAGCCCAAAGCATACCGAACACATACGACTTCAAACATCAAAAAGTCTACTAAAGCTCTCGGTCTAAGCCTTCCAGGCTTCACAAGACAATTTCGCTACATGTATAAGTTAAGTACAGAATTAGATTACAGGCCAACAAAACGCGTCCTCTTAGGAGAAATATCTAAAGTCTTGGATCCGTTGGGATGGCTAGCACCAGCGGTAGTCCAACTTAAATTGCTATTCCAAAGCATATGGCTACTAAATTTAGGATGGGATGACGTCATACCGGACAGTCTGTACTCAGA
This sequence comes from Phengaris arion, assembly GCA_963565745.1. Taxonomy (NCBI): domain Eukaryota; kingdom Metazoa; phylum Arthropoda; class Insecta; order Lepidoptera; family Lycaenidae; genus Phengaris; species Phengaris arion. The sequence goes on along the minus strand of OY751432.1, from coordinate 31,786,231 downwards.
TTGATGTAAATTGCGTTTGGATATAGAGAATATTAAGGACGTAGTAATCCCGCGGTGGATTGGATCTGGAAGAGACAGCAGCATAGAACTTCACGGATTTTGCGACGCATCTTTAAAAGCTTACGCCTGCGTAATTTATTCACGCATCATATGTGAAAATCAAAACCATATTACATTACTAGCAGCGTAACTATACTTTAACGCAGACGCGTTAAAGACGACTCGTAATGACGTAGTTGATGAGTCAGTCCGATGAACTCCGTGGTGCGGCATAAAGTAAACAAGTTTCATGTTACGTTCTATTGTTAAGTGCATGTGTCCTAAGGATATGTATTCATTGATAAATGTTTTATATTTTTCGATTAAGTTATTATCTTTTTACAGCTTTCTTTCTAATTGATAAAACTTAGCGCATGCTTTTTGTTTTCAGAACCCTAATTTTTCATCAGCGTCGTGATGTAAGGGAAGATAAACTACATATCTTCCATCCGACTGCCTTGCTGTTGTATTTTTGTTTTGCTGAATACATAATAAATCCTCTTCCGACATATTATCTGTTTCTTCTCCAACATCTTCGATCGACCAAAATTTTTGGATGCTGCCGATGTCGACCATGACTACATTACAATGGAAAGATCGTACATTTCCGCATAGAATCCATCCAAAGTGAGTTTGCTGTGCCACTGGAAGGGATTCGTTTTGCTTTATGATGCCGTCCATGATTATAGCTGAGTAGACATCGGCGCCTAATAATAGGTCAACTTGACGGCGTCGATAAAACTCAGGATCGGCAAGTTGAATGTTATCAATGAAAGACCACGAAGGTTTGCTGAAAGACTTATTTGGCAGGTTGTTGACCGCGTGGTTCATTATGAATACCCCAGTATTTAAAGTATAATCGCTGTAATTTGAACCTATGGTAATATTCATAAAACCTTTGCAAGAGTTCTCTTTTGCTCCTAATCCTAAAACGATTCCTTTACATTGCTGTCGTGGTAATCCTAATCTTTGGGCGGCGTTTTCGGTAATTACAGATGTTTGCGAGCCTTGGTCGATAAGCGCACGCATAATTAACTAATTGCCCTCTGCGGCTTGGACTACTACTAAAGCCGTTGCTAATAAAGTTTCTTGTGTATCTTCTAAGGACACGTTTGAGCTGCTTCTATGCTGTTTTGATGGTCTGCTTGCTGATGAAATATTTTGTAATTTTTGCACTGAAAATGCGTCATGGATTAAAGTGTGATGATTTAAATTGCATATTTTGCATCTTTTATTTGAAAAACAATTATTGCCATTATGATCGTATAAGCAATTTTGACACAGCGACAATTTCGAAATTGTTTTTAATTTTAATTCGGGTCGATAATCAGCAAAAGTGTTGCAATAGAGAATAGCGTGATATTTATTGCAGATTGGACATTTTGACGATGTTGATGAAATAACATTTTTAGGGTTCTGTGTTTCAACTGATGGGTTCTGATGGCTAGTAAAGGACTTAAAGATATGCGATTTCTTAAATTCCTTAGGTGATGGTGTTCTATGAGGTGGCTGGCTGTTTGGTTTAGGTTTATCTTGTTTACGTTTCGATGACTCTAACGCCGTAAACTTCGCCTCGAGGAACTTAAGAAAGTCAGATAATGATGGTAGCTCCTTGGGGTTCCGTAGTGACTCGATATAGTCATTATGTGTGTCGGAATCCAATTTTTGAGAAATCATGTAGATAATTATAGGTTCCCAGGTGTCTATGTTGACCTCTAAGTTTCTGATAGCATTCAAGCACTCGTTCAGAGTATCATGAATGCGTTTTATCGCTGATGATGATTGATGTTGCATAATGGGAAGGCTAGTTAAAATATTCATATGGGAATTGAAAATTAATTTTTCGTTGCTGTAACGGCGGTCTAAAATTTCCCAACAAATATTATAATTTTCAGAGGTGATGTTAAGATGCTGGACAAATTTTTCGGCTTCCCCCTTGAGCTTGCTCTTCAAAATTTGCATTTTCTGAGCGCTAGAAAGACACCTGTTTTTATGTATAGTTTCCATAAATAAATCCTTAAAAGAGACCCACATGTGGTAGCTGCCAGAAAAGGATGGAACATCTATTTAAGTAGTAGACTGCTCGCGATGACTTTCTGACCACATTTTGGTGTTGATTTACTTCTTGATGCTGATATAGAGATTTTCATATTTGCTGAACGCTTCTTCGTATTCTTTATTCTCGCCATACGCTTCGCTGTCGATTTCCCAATGTAGGCAATCAATCGTAGACCATCTTGATTGCACGGTTCTCATCGCATCCTCGAATTCCCATTTTTCGTACATACTTTCTAGATCAAAGCCTAGATCGTTCGTTGTTCGGTGAAATGCTTTAAAGTTGCTTTTTTGTTTTCTTAACATTTTCTCGATTTTACTAGATGTACCTTTTGTTGATACCCCCGGATTAAATGATGTTTGCGGCGTCCTTTCTCATTCTGCTTGCTGCTGCTGACTTACGGATGTAGACGGGAACCCTAATACTCCTGCCTAATGGGACTTGGCTGGTCTTTTCCCGCCGTTGGTAAATAACTCGTAATAAAAGAACGCGCATCATAAATAAATTAGACACGGCGGCCAAAAAAACTTAAGTCAATTTTTGGTCAAAATTTGCAAAAGTCACAGGCATCATGTTTTTGTTCGATACACCGGCTGGAATAAGCACGTAAGTCAACGAGGCTTAATTCAAATATAAAAAATGCCTGCACCATATAACTTATGTTTGAGTTGTACAGCGAGCGGCGATAATAAGAACTTAACTTGACTTAAGTGGTTGTTATCGTTGCATTATGATTTCTTTTTCAGCGGCTTAGCTCGTAAATCGGACATAAGTGGTTAGTTGATAAGTACCTATTTTTGTTGCGAGTGACATTTTGTTAAATGAAGTAACCTCTTTTTATAATTTTTTTTTAAGACGACAACGAACATTTCGAGTGGCAGTTAAAGAAATTTCCTTATTAGTCGTGATTTGTAATTTTGTGTGACGGTTGTGTTGTATTTAAGTTTGGCGAAATGAATACCAGAGGGAGGAAATTAGTGGATCTAGCCCTAAATACTGAAAATGAAGGTATATTCTCTCGTTCTATGTTATATTTCTGTATAATTAACCATACTATAACATTTTAATTACTAAGGTGATGGTTTTTTCAGGTGATGAAAATCCATTTAATAATCCACAGCCAAGTACATCTGGCACTCAAAAACCGGCCATTGATGAAACTGTAGGTGACTTTTCTAGCGACGATTCTGTTACTGATCCCACCTACTCTCCAGGCAGTCCGAGCTTACTCACATAGCTAGGTGACGCTGTTCTTGAGACATCAATAGATATACCGTTATCGGCACAAAATATTTCAATTGAAAATATCGAAGATGCCCCAGTGCAACAACAAGTTCAATCAGTGCACAGCAGAAAAAGAAAGCAAGAAAATAAACAAAAAAGAAATCTTGGTCAAGCTTATGTCACAGTTTCAGGGAAAAAAATTGAAAAGCGCCAAATTCAAGAATTAGCTGCCTGTCGAAATAAGTGTCGAGACAAAATAAGTGACGAACAGCGTGCAATTATTCATAAAGAGGTTTGGGATCTCGGTTCGTATAATTTAAGGGCTGCATTTATTTCATCATTGATGACCATACAAGAGAAAAAAACTGAGCGACGTCGAACTAAAGATGTAGAAAAGCAAAAATCTAGACAGTATACATACAAGTATCATTTTAATATAAATAATGTAAAGATATCCGTATGTCAAGGTTGCTTCACTAAAACCCTATCAGTAAGTGATAATTTTATAAAATTAATTGGTTTAAAAAAACGTAACAGCGTGAGTGGCATTGTGAAAACTGATGAACGTGGAAAGGCTACACCTTCAAACAAACATTCTGAAGAAAAAATTCAAGAGGTTGTTAATCATATCAACTCTTTTCCATTGTATGAAAGCCATTATACAAGACGCAAAAGCAACCGAAAATATTTACCATCGCACTTGACCATTTCGAAAATGTATTCACTGTATTTAGCGTCTCATCAAAACCCTGTTAGTGATAAAATATACCGCAGAGAATTCCATCTATTGAATTTAAGTTTTAAAAAACCGAAAGTTGACACGTGTCACAACTGCGACGTTTTTAAAATTAAGCTCAACATTGCTACTGACGAAGCAACTAAATTAAAAATTCAAACAGAATGCGACTCACATCTCTTGGCTGCTGATATGGCGTATAAAGAGAAACAAGTCGATAAACAAAATGCATCTGCAAACGATAGAGTTAAGTGTCTGTCTTTTGACCTACAACAATGTTTGCCAACCCCGGCATTACAATCGTCTGTAGCTTTTTACAAAAGACAGCTATGGACATTTAACTTAACTGTACACGACAATGCAACTGGGAACTCAACGCAATACATGTGGCATGAGGCCATTTCAGGCCGAGGTGCTAATCAAATCGCATCTTGTTTATTTGCATATTTACAAAATCTACCTGAGCACACTACCGATATTACTTTGTACTCGGATACTTGTGGCGGACAGAATAAGAACTCCCACGTGGCTGCAATGTTTACTTACTTATTGAAATTAAAGCCGTCAATAAAATGTATACATCACAAGTTTATGGTACCAGGTCATACACACATGGAGGTAGATTTAGACCATGCTATTATAGAAAAAAAGAAGAAAAAGACAGAATTACAAATTTATCACCCACATGATTGGCTGCAATTAGTACGCTCAAGCAGCAAAAAATTTACTGTAAAAGAAATGGGTCAGACTGATTTTTTAGATTTTGCGAGTCTCTTGAAAGGCCCACTGATTTCTCGAAAAAAAGATACTGAGGGCAATAATTTTAAATGGCATGATGTGAAGTGGCTATGTTATGACGCCGACTACGGTGTTATAAAATACAAAACATCGCTTTCGAGAGATGAGGATTTTAAAACGATAAACTTTAAACGAGTTACGAGGCAAGAAAAAAGCTTCACCTTATTACCTATTACCACAATGCCTGTACCGATAAGTGTCGAAAAAAAACGCGACATATTATCGCTATTACCTTTAATACCGGAATGTTTTCACAATTTTTACCAAAATTTGATCACTACAGCTGATACATTAGACATTGATCCAGATTTACAAGATTCCGAAGAGAGTGAGTGAGTGTTAAATAAGTAACTATCTAATATTAGGTTTCATCTACATAATTTGTGTTTTTATTTTATAATTAGAAAAATAAATGTAAGCTACATTAGGTTAGGGCTACAAAAGGCATGTACATATTACGCGGTAAAAACCACTTATGTAGCATTTTCATTGTGTTCGATATAACTTAAGTCCGATAATTATAGTAATAATAATAATAGGCTAAAAATAATTATTGTAATATCTGTGCACTTCCTAATTATACACTAAATAATAATAAAAACAAAATCCCTAGTATATTTTTTTTACACCAAATAATTAAAACCTTGCCGTGTAGAATTTTTATTTGTATAAAGATTTGACTTAAGTGTTTTACCCTTCCGTGTCTAGCATTGTAAAAATCGGAGGTTTTCTGGTACATATTCTTAATAAAATAATCACGCGACTGTTTATCATAGAATTCACACAATTTAATATGATTGCTTTGAAAAATAATTCCAGTAAAGATCTAATGTGGATAATCGCTTACTAATATGAGCCGGTATCTTGCGTTCGACACCGTCTTTCTTAAAATTTGTAAGAAGTTGCTGCATGGCTTCGATGATCTGGTTTTGAGTTGCTAATAAACCTTCCATGATGATTGATGAATTAGTTTCTTGATAGAGTGTACAAAATTTGGTCACTCACCGCTGCTGCTGGAACTTACGTCATGGCTTCTACTGCTCGAGGTGCTGCTTGCTAAACACTTCGCGAAGTAGATCCCGCTTACGGTAAGCACGGAGGATCCTAGGACGCCGATTCTAATTTCTAACGAAGGACCATAAAGATCTACGGCTCGTACACCTTGAGATGCTGCTGCTGCTATCGATGCTGCTGTTTGCTGAGTAAAACTAATTTGCTGCTGCTAATATGTATATTTGCTAAGATACAGGATAAAATGCTAATGCTATATGCTAATGAGTTACAAAGTCCGCAATGCGCGACGGTTTTGCGTAAACTGACTTAAACCTAAAATATATCTAAAATGAGCGTACTCGTGAAATGTACAAAAATGCTGATGATGCTCTGTACGGTCTTGCACCGTACAATATTTAAGTTTAATATTACATTTACGCATATTTGTTCGTAGCATTTTTTTTTTCGCATACCTACTAATGTAAAAATATAATATTTATTCGCCGCATAATTATAATCTTATAAACATAATTACACAATTTTACTGCATTGCTCTAACGAAATATTATGTAGGCGCTTTAAATATTGGGTAGAATGACGTTGATTATTTTTTATTTTCTTACCGACATTTCACAAACCATCCATTCAGTGAGTGTTTTTCTTTCATTGTTTAGTTTAAGTATTTGATTAGTTTGTCTTGTAAATAAGTGAATATTTATCTTACAAATAGATAATACATTGAAAACTTTTATTACTAAAAAAAGGGGATATAAAACTAAATATGAGCGGATTCATCTACGAGAAAAATAGATAAAGTAATGATAAATTCTAAGGGGTGTGCGAATTAAGACGAACTATTATTTTAAACATGATAGCGGGTTACAGGTGGGATAAGGGCCACCCCGTCGCAACATAACCTACTGTTACAATGTACACATGTTACACTAGGTATAACAAGTGTGCACTTGTTATACCCGTAACCCGCTAACATGTTTAAAATAATAATTCGTCTTAATTCACACACCCGTAGAATTTATCATTACTTTGTCTTTTTTTCTCGTAAATGAATCCGCTCATATTTAGCTTTATATCCCCTTTTTAGTAATAAAAGTTTTCAATGTTTCAATCTATTTGTAAGCATTTACATTCCAGCCAATAGATGTCGGGGTATTACGCAACTACGAGGGCGGCACTGTATATCCAGGATTCGTCACCTGATACGATGTTGTATAGGTACAGCATTTGAGGATCCTGCGACTTGGTGCGTCAGAACTCTCGAAAGATTCCACATCTTTCGAGAGTTCTGACGCACCAAGTAACGCGAGCCGCTTTTTGCTCTTCACAGAGCAAATGCGGTATACATCGGGAAAACAACTTTTTTACACCTAATTGTTCATGCAAGATTATTTGTATTTGACTCATGCCAATGTCTAAAGTTGCCTGAATTTCGCGGTATGTCATATGTCGATCTTCCTCAATCAGCTTACGCACAGCATCAACGTTTTCTTGGGTGACTGCAGTTTTTGGACGACCTTGACGGGGATCATCACTGAGCTTGACACGTCCACGTTGAAATTCAGCAAACCAGCGATAAATTGTGGTTTTGGATGGGGCTTCATCACCAAATGCAGGAATCATCCGGTCAACACACTGTTTTTGTGTTAAGCCACTTCGATAATATAGTCATAATAAATCATTGCTCTAGAATTTTCTCGAGTCAATTCCATTTTCTCAACGACTAAACAAGTTTGACAAGACCGAGAATCTTTTTTTAAATAAATAAACAGTATTCGATTTTTAAAACCAAGGAGTTTTAAATTAAAAAGACTTTAATATGACAGGAACAGTGGAAATATTCCATTCCCGATAATTTTAGTGCAGCCCTCGTATACAGGAAGAGGTTCCTCTTCAGACAGTATGCACATTGGTATATAATACCTTTCATGTTCACAGTGAAGTGTAAATACCGACTTCAAAATTAAGAAGGTTGAGTAGAGAAATAGTTAAAATTTTAGTCGAATTTAAAAAGAGAATTATTAAGAAAATAAGTTGGTTTTATTTCATACCTTTTTGTGCATTTTTACTTTGGAAGTAGGTTTTAATTTTTTGTTTCAAAATAAAAATAAAGTCTCTTTTTATTATTATTATTTTAAGAAAGTTATCAATACAAAAAAGGCTCCGCTATTCTCAAGCGTTATTTCATGAGAGTTTTCTGAGAGGCCGTGGTATTTCCCTAAATAAGCATTACCGATATGCGGACCTACTAAATAATCACTAGTGATGATAATGATTAGATACTATATTATTAAATAATAATTATTATCTATTGTTATAGTCAGCGGAAAAAATGTAGCAGTAAGCATTAAATATACTATAGTGATGATGATGATCACGAATATAATTTTGGCAATAGCAAAATTTCAAAGACATTGATATCGGTGCACAAAACTCTGATGAGTAGTTAGTACCTATGTCACCATAATAATATTTTGTTGGTGTTTCGTTTGAAGATGGTGGTTGTGATGATGATGATTACTGTAAATAGTATGATGGCATATACTTACAGTTCTTTTAACAACGCCGGAATCCCCAAACATATAATTATAAGGAGTCAGGAGTTCTATTCATGACTTTTGGATCCAAGGTATACCTTGGTGCAAAATCTTACTCTTTGATAAGACTATTGGACTATATGCTTGGACTATTTCAGAAAAGGTCAAAATCACTATATGCGTCTATATAAATTTCTAAGAGTTCCCTCGATTCCTCATGGATCCCATCATCAAGTCACCACTTTGGTGTCAAATGGACCAATTTTGGGATTACCCTTCTACCCTTCACAGCAAAAAAAGAATTTTGAGAATCGGTCCACGGGCGGCGGAATAATCGTTCAAAATTACAAAAAATATACAGCCGAATGTATAACCACTTCCTTTTAAAACATAACTGGGATTACGAGTCCTCAGTTTCCCCTATATAACCAACAAGCGATTCATTTGCTCGTTTGTCGATTTGTATTTCATAAAACAATCTTGACGAGAAGGACTACCTAATTAAGAAATAAAACAGCGTGTTGTAATTTATTTTATTAAAATTTAAGCATTACATACAATATTTGTATATTCATTATTTAATAAATAATATAATTAGTAATTACGCGTGTTTATTAATCTTTTAAATAAAACATGTGCAAGGCCACAAATTTGTCTCACTTAAGTAGTATATTTATTGATCTAAAAATAAAAATCTATAATAAATGAATAATTTATGTAGGTAAATAGATATCAAATTTCATAAGTCACTTAAAACTTTGGTAACAGTAAATGGCATTTTAGATCGTTTAGTATAAATTTAAACCGTTGCCAGCAGGAGAAAAATAATTCTTGGCATACTTTACTTTTTACATTACGTTTACGAATTTGATATAAATTGGCGGTTTTTCAGTACACCAAATTCTACAAAACTAACAAATTGTTACAAATACAGTACTTCTTTATCTAAAATTTGGTTAAAATATTATAAAAAAAATTATTTTTACTTTAATAAAAACAACTTTCCAGAACCGTAAATTGTGCGTGAAACGCACAATTTACGGAAAAAGGTCATGTTTAGGATATTTTTTCTGCTCTTATGTAGGTAGCCCTTTTTGGTTGGTTAAAAAAAAAACAAGTATAGCGGATATATAATCACCGTAAATTCGATAACAAAAATAATCCAAAAATATATAAATGATTTATAAAAGCAGTCTTCTTAAAAATGTTCACGTGTTTAGCTGTGCATGAATCTTGATACGTGACAATAAAGTTAATTTTATTTGTTCACTGTCTGGATTTATTTATCAATGTCAAAATGACATGGGCTGAGCCGCCCCTGAGTGCGAAGTGTGCGGCGCACACAGACGACAAGGCAATAGGAGCGAATGATAATTCAATCATTTTTAGTGAGTAGGTACACATTCAAGCTGGCGGGCCTTTTACGAAAACAAAATAATTTTGTAAATATGTCCACAAACGGCAGAGTAATGTTCCAAGATATCCGTGTCGATGTAAAATACTATGAAAAGTACCTATTATATCATCATAATGTGATGATGTTGGTGGTGATGATGATGATGATTGACTTAAGGTCGAAACACATAACCGCGTTGCACCGCACCGCCAAAATCGGCGTTTAAACTAATAAGCAAGGCAACCATTTGCTTACTAGTTTAAACGCAGATTTTGGCGGTGCGGTGCCGCAACACGGTTATGTGTTTCGACTCGACCCATAGTGGCATATGCTTCTTAAATTAAAATTAAAATCTTACTTTTTGGTAGCTTAAGCTTGAGTTACTTTAAAAAAATCCTAATGGCCGGTTTCAATAACCTCAATCAATCATTAGCCGGTTTATTGCGATACAAATTTGACGTTTCTAATATATACTCGTAGTTATTGGTAGATAGGTTATTGAAATGGGCCGTAAATCACTACCTATATATTATGTGTCCATATCAATTTCGAGGAGTTCCCTCGATTTGTCATGGATCCCATCATCAGGTCACCACTTTGGTGACAACGGGACCAACTTCGGATTATACCCTTTACATCAAAACAATAATTTTGAAAGTAGTTCACTAACCCTAATGGTTTCGTCATGTCAGTCCGTCCGTCTTCGGCTTATCGTCCAAACGGCAAGTCTCTCTAAAAGCTAAACGGCTGACTCGAAAAATTCATAATGGTAGTCCATATCATGAACTTTAAGGAAAACTATAACGGCTTATCTAACTTTGTTTAGTTTAGGAGGTATATATGCCTAACTTGCAAAATACGCTTACTTGAAAAAAAAATAACGATATCTTATGTAAACATGTAAAATATTGGTATAATGATACGGAACCATACGTGCACGAGTCCGACTCGCACTTAGCCGGTTTTTTAAAATGGCCTTCCTAATTCCATATGGAATAGCCAGTATCAGTATCACACCGTCCGTCAGTAAACTTAAATAATAAAATTGTATGACACTGGTCAGTCGAAATTAATTGCAAGTTTTGTGCGGATTAGCAGCGTTTCTCTTCGATAGTAATAGTCTAACAATTAACACCATATAAAAGGCATTAGGTACCAAAGTTAACGCCAAACATGTTGCCTAGTGTGGGAATCAAAATTCAGGAAAATCACATTTTTATAAATTAAATTAATAAAATTGTTGAATAAAGATACATAAATCTAAAAGAAATAGGGATTTAGATTGACGCGATTAAAAATTATAAGCAAATAAAAATATTGCCCATCTCTTTCTCTCAAAACGATTGGTTACGTCACAAGTTGCAACCGCCATACATTTTTTAATGAAAAATGTATGACGGGTGCAACTCGTGACGTCACAGGCCGATTTATCGCTCTTTCATATTGTAAATTTAAGTTGTATCTTCGTCATTTTTTAAGATATAAGTACGAAAATAGTTTTTAGAATGTTTATTAACATGTTGTCTAACATACGAATTGACGAAAAAAAATTTTTAGGCCTATTCTAGGATTTGAGATGTTTAGTGTGATTTGATAGTTGATAGGTGACGTCATGACATCTTTTTTAAGAATACTCTTGTATGAACAACAAGAATACTCGTAAAAGAAAAGAGGAGCTTATATATATAGGTTTCGCACACAGGTTCTTCCGGGGGTCGCTACGGCCCTGAAATGGCTTATTCGAGCTGTCATAAATAATAAATAAATAATAATAAATTAATATCTATAGACGCTTCACACCACGTCAATCTGGCCGGCAACGTTGTATTGGTTATCCGTTGTATAAATATTTTTATTAGTAAGGGGGATAGGGACCACGGATATGGACTACATTAGTATAACTCGTAATTTAAATATAATATGATGGGAAACAAAAATAACAATTAAAAAGTTATGAGGTGAAATTATAGGTTGGTGAATTGTGAAGTTACAGGACTAAGAAAGGTTTTTTATATTGTAATTCAAATACAAACCGTGATGTTAAAATCTTAAACTAATTGTAACAACTTTTAGTATGACATTAACCCATATACACTCAGTAGAATTACATTAAAGAAACAAAATTCAGTTACTTTGCCAGGTAAAATATGCCAGGGGAGAAAATATTTAATGACGATTTCAATTATTTAATTTTTATGACACCTATACTATGTTGTTTTAGTATAATCACTTTTAATTTTACTATTATTTTTAAATTTTAGATGCATTAGAGTAGGTACAGCGACAGTGTCCAAATGATTTGATATTTTTGTTTCTAAGTATGCCAAAACAAACGCAATATTTCGCGGCGCAAGTACCCTCGAATGCCAATAGTGTAACAATTTGTAGCTACAATATACTTAAAGCGTATCTTATTTTTTACGATTAAAGTGTAAATTGTTCATTCACTAGTAAATTCCAATGCCTGTATACTTTAACCTACGTTTAATATTATCGTTTTATTTTACTAGTATACGTGTATTCTGAAATCTGAATACATTATATTCAAATTAACAAAAACAAAGATTAACTAGGCACTTAGTTATATTGCATAGGCTTAAAATACCTACAACCGGACGTATGTATTGCATATTTTAGAAAAATATCAAGTGTTTTAAATGTATGCTAATGCAAAATATCATAAAGAGTCTTAATATTTTAGGCTTGAATGTTAAATGTACAGTGTAAACTCTACTTTATAAGTTATAGGTACAATGTCACTTGATTTGATGACCAATTCCATAAAACGTGGAAATTGCTTTAATTTGATTGGTTTACCTTGTTTTCTAATTTCACAGATACATAAATATTCAATAGAATAATAGTAAAAGTATTTTAAATAATAGCAATGCAATCATTTTCTAAGAGCGTTTTCCCATTACGCGATAACGATAGTCGATGTACGATATCGCGCGCGATAATGTGAGAGGCAGCTATATTCAATATTTTATATTGAAAATTAAACCTGTCTTTGTCATTACATGACATATTGGCGCGGTAACAGTTAACGGACCTAATCAGTGTGAAAACGCTCTTATACCGACGACACAAGTTACAGTATTAAGTAAACAAAAACACTAGTTTTGTTTTATTTAAAGAATGCCAATGGACTGAAAGATGCCAGCCCCGCCAGACTCCCCTTATATTCTTACTGCTAAATGAATGTATTTCATATTATAGTATTAGTGTGTACAATGAACCATACAAACCCGCCAGATTGTGCCGTGGGAAAATTTTTAGGTACAAGGCGCTAAAGTTGCGAAAAAATTGTACTCCTTTACTTAGGCCCGTATTAATAAACCGTATCAAACTAGTTCTTAAGACCTTTCTTGGCTGAGACGGTCTCAAGTAACGATTAGCTTCTCAAGATGGTCTTTAATTCATAGTATGATCTCAAGACCGTATCAGTTGATAACGTTATTGAGATCACTTACTCAACTTTTAAGCGTCATCTACACGACAAAGAACGAATAAAATAACGTTTCGTTTACACTTCTACAAAGAACGGATTTATTGGTTATACATTCCTTCAATATTTCTTTATAAAATGTAATATTTATTAATATAAATACCAAAAAAAGTTAAGTCTGTATTTTTTATATTGAAAAAAAAAAACGATTTTCATTAATTTTCATTAATGTAGATATTAATATTTATTATTGTCTAGCATATTAATATCCATATTTTTTAACAACTACCTACGTGAAACGGAATGCGGATCAAAGTAATTCGAAAAAAAGTTCTACTTCTTATTCTTTAAAGTGGCTCCTTAGTCATTCGCCAATGTGTTGTGTTGACGAAAACTCTGCCTTATGAGTCGGTTTTATGAATAAACAAGGGCACAGTGTACAGGAGGAAGTCTGTTGAATAAAATAAACCTAGAACAAACACAAACATTTAGGGTCAGTACCACAGTTTTCTTTTGTTAATAGGTATGTACATAAAGTTTCAGTAAAAGGAGTATTTACAATTGTTTTAAACACTTACGGAGGACTGACCACGGCTGCTGGAAAGTAGCCGAAACGTCGGGAAAAAGAAAAGTGCACAAACAAAGTGCAAAGTGTATTGAGTGCTATTATTATAAATCAAATAGGTAATTCGTTTAATGTAAATAAATGAATAAAATTGAAAATATTTCTACAAATACTCGACATTGGCAGAATGGTGCAAAACCTTTGCAACCGCGATTGCCAAAAAGAAGAAGAATAAGTCTTTTTTCAACAAGCGTCATTTTTTATAACTTTATTTTGTGTTGAGTATGTAGTGTACATTTTGAGTTTGTTTATTCATAAGTATTTAGATTTTAATTTACATAATTGTAACAAAACCTAAAACACAACAAATAATATTGTACTGTATCCCAAGCCGTACTCAAGTCAAGTTTTGACTGTACCCACGAAGCCGCGTTACAAGTAACAGCGGTTACATTATTTTATTAATTTAATATAACGTTTATTAATTTAATATTAATAAGTTCGCACTCACTTGATACGCCGTACCTACAGCTGTACTTAATTAAGTACGGTCTATTAATTAAAACAACATCTTAAGTGCTTTCTTGAGAATTGTCCTAAAGATAAGAACGCTTTATTAATACGGGCCTTAGATTCTGATAAAGTAACAATCTTATTTTCTGGATTCAGAAAAACTAAGGGAACAAAACTTATTAATGTAATTATCTAAAGTCTCTAAACTTAGTATGAACAGAGATAATATAAAGGTTAGAAGTTTAATGATTTTTATTTCTACGTAAACGATTTTCCATTTTTTATTTATATGTAAACTACAACATAAAAATAAGCAATCCGTGTAAATTTTACTTTATAATATTTAAATGTCGTTATTCTACTATAATTTACGTAAGAATCATTTCAAAGGATGTAAGAAAAGTAAGTACAATTTTTTTTGTAAGGTACAAAAAAACATTGGCGCCCTACACTTGAGAATTGGTCCACCGCACAATCTGGCGGGTATACAAACGTACATTGTACACAACTAATACTACAATATGACATACATTTTATCAGTAAGAATATAAGGGGAGTCTGGCGGGGCTGGGATCTCAGTCCAAAAGTACAAGACAAGGCTTTAAATGAACGTGGCGAAAAAAGGAACTAACGCCGCTGTCATAAAAAATGATAGTAAATGACATACTATAAACCTATGGAGGGTAGCGGAACCCTTTCTACCCTCCATGAGTAGGTATAATCAATTTGATAATGGTTTTGACATTCTTAATATGTCTATAGAATATGTCTATAGAACAGACGATGTATAAAAAATGATAACTGTCGTAAAACAAATTAGAAACATGGTCGCATGTGTCGCGCAAACAAAACACCGTGGTTGATGTGTACAATATTATGATTTTACGCGCGTTCAAAGTTCCCTAAAACTTCTAATCCCGCTAACTGTCGCGTGACGTCGCAATAAACCCGGCCGGCCCGGAGCACAGTATAAGAACAATAGAACATCTTCATATAAACGTGCCGCTATCGGTTTGAACGTGTGCGTGCGCGCCTGGCGCCTAACCGCACGCAGGCACACCACTGCCCATGAATGGCCCATGCAAGCCCCGATGCGGCCCCTGTTCGGCCTGGGGGGCCATAAATGCCCCCATCCAGAAGGGCCTGCGGTGGCAGGTGCCCGCCGGCGGAATCGCGGTGCAGGCACACGTGATCCCGTGACCCGCCAAGGGTGGTATTGAGTGGAGTTCCCCCTGAGTTTATAGTGAGTAGGGGCTGCGCACATTCACCATCTTTTCGGGCGTAGCAGTCTTACATACTCACGGGTAGAACCCCATCCCCCCGTGGGATGCTTAAACGCATTTTCTCGGCGAAAAAAGAAAAGGCACACACCTCGTATAAAGAATGATAAGGCGCTCTCAGTGCGGGCTGTGCCGTGACCGATCGTGTACGTCCCGTGATCACGCGCATTGAAGTATAACGGCTTGCGTTAGCCTGCATTATTTTAGCATTATTTGATAGCCCTTGCGAGAACGCGAGAGAGCAACACACGTTCTCCGTTTACCGTGCCCGGAGTCTGCGCTGTTCTACGCACCGCTTAGTTACAAGTTGCCGTCTTGTTAATAATAGTTATCTTTTTATTTTATTACTAGATGTTGTAGCCCGACACACGTTGTTTTGTATTAACTATGAACTGGAATAAATAAATAACTACACCGACCTATTGGGGCCAGCCGGTTTTTTTTAAATAAACCAAACAGGTAAACTGAACGCACCTACAAATATTTGACAGTCAAGTGACAAATTGAACACAGTGAACAGTTAGTATCTACGGGAAAATTCAATCGTCGTTTTTTATTTGTATTAGTCTCCCCGCAATTTTTTCAATACTTCCACAATTATTTCAAGATCAAAATTAGCCAAATCGTATAAGCAGTGGAGCGAGTGGCAGACAACGTTCAAATCACCATAAGGATAAGATAAATCATTTTCAATACACTTAAAATTTCGACATTAGCAACTTGATTTGATAATATCTATGTGATATTACGTTAAAAAATCTGACAAATGCCCTATGAATTTTTAATAATATTTTTATTTGATTGTTATAATACTCAAGCGTAGTATTTTCCAGTACTAAGAACGCTAACTAAGTCTTGAAATACATTACATACAGTATGGAATCCTGCAGTGTAATCCCCAGTTATGTAAAGCCGAAAAGAACGTACAATGCACACATTAACCTTTGAAAGAGGTAACAGTTCGCTTTACGTGCGCGCCAGCGGTTAATGTTACACAGGCAAATTGGCAGTGTCTGAGAGATGATACTCTACAAAGCCATCAGACTATAGCTTTACATGGCGGCGCCGCCGGATCTTCTATGGATCTGCCGCCGGCGCTGCGGCACTTATGTAAAGTCGCGTCTAGCCGAATATCTGATTTCAAAGGTAAGCGTGCATTACTTCGGCCTACTACTATATATGTAGGCCGAAGTAATGCACACGTATACTAGTATTGTATCAGTATTCAATATAATAATGATACAATTATTATAAAATAGTAAATTCTAGGATCGCTTTTGAGCCCACTTCATATCATCGGCACGAGGCTTGCAGCCGGTCAGCGCTTCGATTATAATCTCCAGTGTAGACCAAAAACGGAGTTTTTCTAGAGGCCAATTCAGCCAGCCTGTAGTGATGCAGAAGTAAGTCTCGTGCGGCGCGACGTGATGTATCCGGTGGTGACGGCGGGGCAGCACTACGTGCCACTCCTGCAGCCACACCACCCACGGCGGCAATCCGAAATAAGTGTGCGACCATTTATGTATCTGCAGGCATTAAAAGCTTACTTTAGATTCCCCACGCCTCGGCAATTTAATAACCACTAACGCCCGAAATTAATAATCAATCTTAATCTCATGTTAGCTATCTGAGATCAAGATTTCAGTACATTTCAAAGATCCTCGGATTAACTTCACGTCAATTTACGACAATTTTTGTTTGAGAATCTAAGATTAAAGTCTATCTAAGATTTTAATACGTTATTAATTTCGGGCGTAAATGTACAATATCGTCAAAGTTTCTTCTCTTAATAGTTGGGAAAACCATTTTCAGCCACCAGCCCTGTCGTAATTTTTTTCTTAGCTAATGTTTCCTTCTCATAAACTCACTTGTAAAACTTGAGAGCCTTTAGACCTTCTTTATCCGACCCAATCGCTAAATCCATTATTAACGTACACCTACTAACTACAAATGTCCCTAACACCTGTATATAACACAGACTTATGTAATAATTAAGATAAGAACACATTGATACCTGGTTTGTCATCGCTACAAAAATGCAACACAAATACCAGTATGATATCCAATGGATTTCGCCGTTGATAGCTGCTTCGTCATATGTAAGTAACTGCCATACTATTCTGGCTAGCACTGGTATTGTGATTGCAAAATTGTCTCCATTAGTCTCTACAAAATCATGTCGTGTTATGGACGTAGGGTCGATGTGGTGTTCACGAAATGGCCGCAAAAAGTTCTGAAACAAAATTTATTCACCGTCAATTTAGAATTAATTTAGTGAAGGCATCATCATAATACATATTTACACTAGAATATTACAAGAAAACAATAGGAAAGCGCCCATAAACTCCTATAGCTAATGTAGTTAAAACTATACTTTGATTTATAATCTCAGAAGTATATGCTTCAACTCTCTTCAACGATAATATGAGAATGAAAGATACAGTTGACTCTCATTCATTGAATCACGCGTTAAATCAAATCTCTCTTTAAGTCGAAGATACCACGAGTTCTCTATAAAATCTCTAATGAATTCGAATAATAATGAATTCGAAAAAGCTCTATACATTTTTTAAGAGCTTGGTGATTCGAACCAAAAAATCAGCGCTACGTAACCAAACGACGCGGTAATTCGTTATTCATGAATCATAAGTATCAAACATTCGCTAATTCGAAGATTTCGTGTCAATTCTGCTAGTTATAACTATTTCTCTACTCAATCTTTTTAATTTTGAAGTCGGTACCAGCCCAAACAATATCCTACAATATTATATAGAACTCACGTTCAAATTTGATCGTACCGACTTCAAAATTAAGAAGATTGAGTAGAGAAACAGTTAAAATTTTATCCGAATTTAAAAGGGGAATTATTTAGAAAATAAGATTTATTTCATACTTTTTTGTGTATTTTTACTTTGGAAGTTGGTTTAATTTTTTGTTTAACAATATATATTTTTCCTTTTTAGTGATATTTCTTAAATTATTATTAATACATTTTAAGAACGTTTAAAATAAACGAACGAATGTATAATTGATTACGCGCCAAGCTTCCATTAGGTATTGTAAATAAGACGATCATGATGATTACTGTAAGTTACATAGTGGCATATGCTTGCAGTTTTTTAAACAATGGCGAAATTTCCATACGCGTATCATTAAAGACTGAGGAGGTCTGGTCAGTGCTTTTAGATCCAGGGTATAACTTGGTGCAAAATCTTATTTTTTGGTACCATATGCTTGTGTTACTTCAGAAAAAGTCAAAATCACTATATGTGTCCATATAAATTTAGAGAAGTTCCCTTGATTCCTCATGGATCCCATCATCAGGTTTCCACTTGAGTAACTAAAGGAACAATTTCGAATTTAACCCTTTACAACAACAAAAGAATTTTGTAAATACGTCCATAAACGGCCTACGTAATGATCAAAGATATCAGTGTCGGTGTAAAATATCATGAGAAGTACCTTTTATATCATTATAATGTGATGATGCTGGTGATGATGATGATGATGATGATTACTCTAATTGACATAGTGGCATATGCTTGCAGTTCTTTAAACAAAGCCGAAATCCCCAAACATGTATCTACAGGGTTCAACAAATCGGAGTGATAAAAATTTAGTGGCATAATAAAATTCTTCGTTTAGGTATTATCCGAAAACCAGTAGCAAAAATTAGTAAACCATACAATTTTGGAGAAAAACCAATTTGAAATATACTTAGCACAAAATATTTAAGTGACAGTCCTCAGTGGTCATTGCATCAAGTTTATAATCAGGTGATTGTCCACATGGACTAGTCTAAGTCCTTTGTATCGATTGGTCAGCGGCATTCCTTTGAGTTATTTAATTGGTCTGTCGGAATGCGTTTACGCATGCCGCCTGTCCAATAAAGGCTTCAATAAAAAAACAGGTGAGCTCTAGCTCCTCCCACAAATTGGTAGAAATTAATTCTTTAATTTTAGTGGTTCCGCATAAATTATTTTCAGTAAAGATGATATTGATTGTTTTTACCCTGATCCTGATATGTTTTTATTCATAACGCTTAAATCTGGACCAATCATATGAAATTTTATTATCATTTTGAAAGTAAAAATCAGTAAACTAAAGAAACATTAGAACTAAAAATATAAAATATTATACAATCTCTTTTGCTGATAAAACGTATTCACGTACTTAACACGCTTTTATTGAAAAGAAAATATGTTTTTATTTAATTGTTTTATTTACTAAAAACTGAATGATAATTTTTCAAATTGTAAATTTTGTAAATGAACCCTAAAAATATTCTTAATAACTTCAACAGTTGCGCCTTTTTGTCACATTTTTAGACTTTTTATTTTCTTTCGGACCCTTGACCGAGTTACGACGCTATTCGCTATTTGCACGAAAATATTCTCTCTCTGTATCTCTCTCTAAACCATGTCACGTCACCAGTATAGCAACGAGTTTTACGATATGATTTTGTGTGTGTTGGTGCAGCTCGCAGTAACAGTATCATCACATGAAGCGCGTGAAATTTACCGGTAAAGATTCAACGAGGAAACGTCACCAGTTGAACAGCGACACTAGCCGCCGTATGGCATGTTCAGGAACTTGTCTTCGGCTTCAGGGTACGTTCTTTCCACTCAAAGCGCAGCGATAGGTCGTCCATCCACGACACGTGCACTTGGAGGAACAAATTTTGCGACATTTTGAAGACCAGCACGCGACCGAGCGTTCCGTTTTTAATGTCAATCACATGGTAATATTATGGCGTACACTGCGTGACAACGGGCAACATAAATTTTTGACCATCAGTGAAATAATTGGGATACTTACCTACTTAAGGACTCTCCTGTGATATTATACTACGTTTCCGTATACCGACTATTATGTGACATAATCGGGATAAGTACCTACTTAAGTGTGTAAGAGTGACGACATCAGCTGTGGTATTTTACTACGTTCCGACTAATAAGTAAGTGAAATACTATTATTTCAATTTCAATTATTGCTATCGATAATTACCTACTTAGTGTGTGAGAATGACGACAACGTCTGTGACATTTTACTAGGTTCGTTTACCGACTAATAAGTAAGTGAAATATTTGGGATAATAACCTACTTATTTTGTGCGTGTGTAAAAGTGTCGCAAGTTCGCAACTCGCAAGAAAGCGGCGCGGCGCGGCGGTGTCGGGAGGCGCGCAGCTGATGTCCATGTCAATGTCCTAGCGCTAACACTGGTAAGACAATTATTGTTACTAGGGTTGTCAACATTTTTCATGATACGCTAATGAAATAAAAATGTATGGAAGTAAAAAAGTAACTCTTTCAGCACTGCTACTTTCACAGTGAACTCTATATATCGGACATATATTCACCTTTAAATATTATCACTCCTTTATTTTACACGTTGTATATATGTCGCGGATTACAAACGATTATAAAACACAAACCCCCTTACTGATAAAAAGTTAAACACTGCGTATACAGGCGTTCTATGATTTTTTCTACTAATAAATTAATAATAAAAATAATTTTGACATAGGGCCTGTATAGCGACGTAATAATTTCCATACTAATTTAACCATGATGAACCATTAGAACCTGCCTTCCATCCTGGGGGGAAAGGGGAGATAGGTGTTCCTCTTGTATTGTAAGGAAGTGGTAAAAATTGTAAATAAAAGACAGTGATGATCTAATGTGATATTAGGGTTAAGTCGTTGTGATACTAGGGTTAAGTTGAATGTTGTGCTGTTGTTTAAAATTGATTATTTTATCGATATTGTATAGTATTTAAATGGACATTTTATGTTATTATTTCAAACTGTAATTTTAACTGATATTTTAATTGACATTTTATGCTGTATTTAATTCTGATACCTATTAAATTTTTATGACATATTTTTATTGAAATTTTATATTGTAATTTTAATTTAACCTGTATTATTATATTAAGTAATACATTGTAACCTGTTTTTTATATGCTTTAAATTGTAATTTTTAACATAAATTTTTATATATTATATTGGAAATATTATTGCAACACTGTTTAATGTTGAAATAAAAATGTTATTAAAAAAAAGGAAAGTAAAATAAAAAAGAAAACAACAAGTCCTGTCTATGCCCTGATAGGGGGACGTGTAAAAAAATATAAAAAGAATACAATTTTTTTATTTGAAAATCGAACACATGAGTGTCGAGTCAAATGTCGATGTCATATATGACAGCTCGACACCTGACACTGATTTTCAACTCTATTGTATTACGCAAAGTTCTTTAATAAATGCTCCGGTGAATGATTCCGGTGCATATAGTCCCAGCTATATACTTGAAGCCAAGACCCTTATTTAAAAGTGGTATTATAGCGTGTGGATAAGGGTAAGATGGCGGATTTTGAATACATCAGCTGAATTAAATTCTTTCGAATCTCGTTAGCGTTCCATTTTGAATATTGAAAATCCGCCATCTTACCCTCCAACTTGGACTACATAAATATTGATTCTAAGGGGTCCCATACACGGTCCAGTTTTCCTTCAGTTCGGCCTGAACGGATGCAAAATCAGTCGCGCATCAGTCGGCCGTATGGACTGAAGCAATTCGTTCCAGTGTTGCCAACTCTGTTTTTGCGAAACTACTAAACTCGCGTCGTTTGTTTTCTACTAAAAACTACTAAAAGAGTACCTATAACTATAAAAAAGCTACTAAACTTAGGAATCCCTAAAAGTTTTTTAGGGATTTGTGTTTACAAACATACATACATTTTCAGTTTTAATATTTAACCCTTAAATTAAAAAAATATAGTAGGAAATATTACGTATATAGAAATTAAATCGGTAGTTTTAAGCGACTTACGGATGGATGCGTGCTACTATGTGCTATTATGATAAGGTGTCATAATAGCACATATAGTCTTGTTAAATAGAAATAAAGCTCCTAAAAATATGTGCGATAGCTCATTCGATTCGGAATGACGTCTAGAAAAATGTTTTTTATGGATATATTAGCACTTAAAAAATTGCGGTTGTCATTAACAAAATAAGATTTAAAAAAAGGTATTTAGTTTTTCGTTAATAACTTATAAAATAATTATATTTAAGGAATTTTGAAAAAAGATCCTGAAAGAGGAGGAAATTTCCAATAAAAAAGTCCTAGCTCCCGGAACTCTATCTATCCGCCCCGGTCGTTTGGGTTGTACGGAACCCAAGAGGGGTTCCGTACAAAACGGAAAAAGTCACTTTTGTGTTATGTGAGCCTCAAATTTTTACTTTTTAGTATTTGTTGTTATAACGGCAATAGCTAACTAGATAACTGTCGAGCTATCACGGTATGAGAAGGTTAAGATACAGCCTGGCGACAGACGGACGAACAGCAGTCTCAGTAATAGGGTTCCGTTTTTACCCTTTGGGTACGGAACCCTAAAAATGGCACGTGGTCTAAAGATATTAATTAAAGTTCATTGAAGTATTTAAAACTTTAGAGCCACTATGGTTGATTAAATTTAAAGACTATTACTATAAAACAAAGAAAAAAAATGTATGACACAATAATTCGGTTTCGTCGATAGCGTGATTACAATTGCAGCAAAATACAATTAATAAATAAAATAATAGCATAAACTGACCAAGAGCATGTCACGGCATGTCTAAGGAGGGTTCCGTAACTATCAACGCGCAATAGGTTTTCTTTGAATTACTACAAAAGTTATTGTCACAAAGTTATAACAGAAGCTAGGAGAGCGGCGGACAGACAGACAGACGGACGGACAGTCTAAGGAGGGTTCCGTAACTATCAACGCGCAATAGGTTTTCTTTGAATTACTACAAAAGTTATTGTCACAAAGTTATAACAGAAGCTAGGAGAGCGGCGGACAGACAGACAGACGGACAGAGTGAAATTATAAGGGTTCCTTAAGTATTACGGAACCCTAAAAACACGACCGAAGCTCGCAGCAATTTTCCGTGTATGTGCTCGAATCCGTTCAGGCCGAACCTTAGATTAAAACGCCTAGAAACCGAGTACGCGCATGAAAAGTGAAGTAAATCATACTGAGCCATACCGGCTCAGTTTGTTCGAACGACGCGTCAGTTGTCAAGGTCAAGCGCTAGTGCATACATCTCCGACTATTAAAAACATTATGACGGTTTGTGTCGTTATGGGGTTTCACATGCATCGGAAAAGAATTAAAAAAGCTTCGGACATAACATTTCATAATATGTAAGTATGAAATGTTAATGTCCGAACAATTTGACTTGTATTAAGTCAAATATTTAAAACATTTTAAAATAAAATCATATTATGTCGCCATCTTTCTGCCCTATTGTGAATTATGAAATTGTTACTAGTAAAAATAAATTTATTTAAAAAAATTCATGGCTAACTAATAGTTGCAACTAAGACAAGTTCTATAACATTACTTATATGATTTTTTAAACTATCAATTTAAAGAATTGCCAGTATTAAGATAATCCTTATTATATTTCTTAATATCAGTTTAATATAAATAAAGTTCACAAATTGTGTTTAGATGGTTTAAAATGAAATATAAGTTATATTTTTACATCTCACGATATTAAGAAAAACAAATACAATAATTCGAATTTTAAGAATACTCCACAACTTTAAAGTTTTGTTTGTGTTCGTTTCGGTATGTAATGCTTACGCCTACATCTATCTGTTGCTTGCTTCACTTTGTACGATGCGTTTGTTTGAAGAGTATCTAGGCGTTATTAATCTAAGGGCCGAACTGACGTCAGTTCGGTCGGATGCGATTTTCTCCGTGTATGTGCTCGAATCCGTTCAGGCCGAACTGACGTCAGTTCTAACTGAGTCGATCGGCCTCTCGTCTGTGGAGGCCTTTAGGCTAGGAAATTATTCTTGCGCTCGGATAAATACAAAAATGGTTAATGATCGTGATGATTCATTTTTGTTGTATATTTTGTAAAAGACAATGACCTAATTTCAGTCTGATGTGCTGAATTTTGCTGAACATTTTTAGGCGGCTTTATTTATAATTAAAAATTTATGCTGATTTGCAAGAAAAGATATTATGAACAAAACAAAAACTTGGAAAATACCCTATTGCTATTATTTGATGAACTTGTATATTTTTATTTTGTAACATAATTCTAAACTATTCTAATTATAATTCTATAAAAAGTTTATCACCTTGCCTATTATTGGAAGATCCACAGCACCCCAAGTATCTGCAGCCCAATGAACTACTCCAGAAGCAAAATCTGCTGTTAGCACACCAGCTAAAGCTGCTAATATCAGAGAAGCATCTGCATTTATATATCTGCACATCACAAGACCTGCACATATACACAATGTGCAGCAGACCACAACACATACCCACTCTTGAAGTCTTTTTCCTAAAAGTTTTTAAAGTTTATAAGACTAATATGTTATTCTACTTTTAAGTTAAAGTACGTAAATCATGATGTAAATAAAATATTTTGATGAAGCAAACTTAAAAAATGTGATAAACACTAGCTTTGGACTAAAATTTTGGTAATGCTGAATTCAATTTCTCAGTGACAACTAGTGTAACCACATAAAATAAGTGTTCCTGTTCCTGAAGCTGAATAATCAAAACTGGGGTTTATCAAGGTTTGGCACACAAAAATTTCAGCCTCTATGGAAAAACGGTTCAGAAAGTATTTTAAGCTTTGCAATGATTTCTATTTTCTGTTGACCTTTTCACTATAGTCCAAGCATATATTAGGTCCATACATATGAAATTGGCGTTTTGTCGTACTGGCCACTTTGGTCTCAAACATATCTTCTTTGGGTAGGAATTCCAATTTCAAATTTATACCGCTATTTACTCATGCATTTGTGTTTAGGAAACTGGAATAACCTAACTAAAGAAGATATAAAGAGAATATTTGAGATCAAAGTGGCCAGTACAACAAAATGCCAATTTCATATGTAAGGACCTAATATTATGTTTAAAAAAATCGACTTTATGTTCCTCCTTTACAAAACGCCAATTGCATATGTAATATTTTACTAATGTATATTGCTATAGTTAATTTTCAATATAATACTGCATAAGTTACACAACTTTTTCCTTTTATTTTGGTCTCTTAGTTTTTTTCATATTTTAGACCTACTTTAGTGTTTAAAAAAAACCAATAAACGAGCAGACAGATTGCCTGCCTTCCTAGCACAAAAAGTGTTAACAAAGCTCAAGATACATTACACCAATAAACGATCCAGAGTGTGTACTTATCAGCCCCGGACATATGTTCTACAAATCATCATCACAAAACCTGAGGAGATACTTAATTAAAAACCAATTAGTCAGTAGATTTAACACAGTTTTGTGTCAAGTAGTTTTATTTCTCCATATGAGTTTCCATCGTGTTAGCCTTAAATTCAAGTCCAACTTCTAATTGAGTGATTGATATCTTTAAATGTTATTAGAGTAAATGTTGGCTACCTAAGAGTAAACTTTATTGGAACATATTCATCTTGTTTATACTTAAATCTAATAAGCATGTGTTTGTAATTTAACTGATGCTAAATTGACATTTCCATATATCATAGAGAAATTCTTAATAATTGTAATTTTTTCGTCCTAATTGTAGAGAAGAGTGATCTGCAGACCCAACACCTACAATCGTATTTCATTCATCAGATATCAATTTTATTGTCATCAGCTATATGAGTATATTGAAGCCATGCTAATAATTAATAAACAGGCGGCTCTAAGGTCATGGGAAAATTCTCACCTGGACTGTATAGCTCTGCAAGTTCCTGAGCCCCTCGATGCCTTGGTCCCCAGCGTGGCTGCTTTCCCACTTCACTTAAGGGCTGGGTATTAGCATTCGGATCGTCTTCCAACATAGAGTGTTCAAGGATTTCTCGATCAGTTTTAACAGGTGCCATCAATGTTGTCGCCATTGTACTTGCATATTCAAAACGATCACTACCAATACAACTTATACCATTTCTTTTAGAGCAAGGTGTTATGGGTAATGGTAAAGTCATAACGATTGTTACTATATGAATTAGTAATAAAAAAACAATTTAAAGCAATATGTATATCAAATTTTCAAATGCTAAATAATTATCTTATCATTATCTTTATTAGACGTGTGATATACGTCAGTGTAGCACATTTGTTATCCTGAAACAAACTTTAACAGTTTTATCAACCATTACTTTGCATTATTAAACGATAGATAAAATTCTTAAGAAATATTTATTTTTATAATTTGTAAAACTTACTGCTCACTGCTGTTTAGTGTTTACAGGTCAAATGTCCATTGTTCAGTCACAATTGTCATGTACTGACTTTGACATAATGTTTTTTTTTCCCACACTTGTGCACGTTAACGAATATTTAATGGTTAATATTCTACCAATATTACACATTAAGAACCGAGAACACAATATTTTTAAATATTACAAATTCACAACGTCACATATATATATATATATATATATATATATATATATATATATATATATATATATATATATATATATATATATATATATATATATATATATATATATATATATATATATATATATATATATATATCGGCTTATAATCATTTTCCAGTGTCAAGTTAAAAAGGCGGGAAATAGAACTTTCGTTTCAATTTTCAACACCGTATTTCTAAATCGTCAAGTCCAAAGTATAGTCAAAGTCTAAATAAATAGTCAGTGCAGTCAATAAGTCAAGTCGGTCGATTCAGTAAAATGGTAGCTGAGTTTTGCCGGGGAATGCAATGGGTGACGTTATGGATTTTGCATTTCCTTCATCAATTTGTGTTATTTCGGTTCTTAATGTGTAATATTGGTAGAATATTAACCATTAAATATTCGATAACGTGCACAAGTGTGGGTAAGTGGTATAACTTCTAAAAACCAATTGTGTTTCCCGCCAAAACTCCCTATGAACTTTCAGTAAAGCGTCTACCACTTTACTGAATCGACTGACATGACTCATTGACTGTACTGACTATTTATTTGGACTTTGACTAGACTTTAGACTTGACGATATATGAATACAGTGTTGAAAATTGAGACGAAAGTTCTGTTTCCCGCCTTTTTTACTTGACACTGGCAAATGGTTTGAAGATAAGCTGACGCCATTTAATAAAAAAAAAAAACTTCGTAGGGAGTTTGACACTCGTGGCAAAACTCCGACATAAGGTTTTTTTATAACTATAGCAGTAAAGCATTTAATCTCTTTTCTAAATCTTTGAGCCAGTCTAGTGAAAGTCCTAGTAGGTAGGTACCTATTATATTTTATTTTCAAACCTGCAGATTGGTATTTTTGATAATTTGAATTAAGTTCGAATATTTTTAGGATTCCGTGGTTTACGCCTCGGAGCCCCTAAGGCTTCGCCATGTCCGTCCGTCTTTGACCTACCATCCAAACAGTTAGTGCTTTAGAGGTGAACTTTGCAGGTATATATTCTGTATTAGCTTTTGCCTGCAGCTTCGCCCGCGTGGGAAAGAGTTCGTGGCAAAAAACTCCTTTAGCAAATATAGAATGCATTTAAATTGTTCCTTTGCTGTTCTCATGATGAATAGAGGTAAGGAGTACCATCTCTCTAAGGCAGAAAAGCTAAAAAATGTCCGACAAAAATAAAAAATAATAGTTCCAAAACTGGCCATAATGGCGCTAGAGTGGCAAGGGTGTGTGCTATGAAGTTAGAGTTTTTGATGACTATGACTAGTTTTTAGTAGTTAATTCAGTAAATTATGAATATTCTAATTACTCGTATAGTCGAAAATATTTTTATATATAAAACCGAAGAGGAGCCCAAGATTTAATTATCCGTTTAAATTTTGCCGCTTTACACCCTTGCGTCTGTAGCGCCCCCTATTTAACGCTATTTTACGGATACTTTTCATGTGTGGAGATGGTACTCCTTACCTCTATTCTCCATGGCTGTTATGTTGGTACTAGTTTTTTTTATTTTATTAACACAGTATGTTATGTAGTACCAGCTATGTAAACTATAGAATTTTTTGGAAATACATGATTTTCAAATTTCTTTTCCTCCCATCATGTCATTAAGAAAATATGTGGTTGCGGGGTTACTAAGGGGTTATGAATGTTATTGTTTTACTTTGGAAGTCGGATTCTATATTTTTTAAAATATTTTTTATTTTATTCTTTTCAGTGATATTATAATATTATCAACTATTACCTGGAAGACTGAGCTTTGTTCGGATATTCGATTTGATTTGAATATTGATTGATTTATCAATCAATTGTATTAATCAAATTTGAAGATTTGATTAATTTCGGATAGGATCGAAACTGTATCAAAATCGACATCGGATAATAACAATCGGACAGACTTGTAAATCGAAATCGTATCTGTTTCGGGAGTAAGGCCCCTGGTTTTATAGCTACTTACATCGTTTAATTGTCACCAACTCGGAAATTAAGTCACCAACTTATAAATTTCGGTGCCAATTTGGATTAAATTTAGCCATTTATCTGCCGATTTTTGTATTTTTTGTCACCCGAGTGCTTTCGCCGTTTTTTTTTCAGTTTAGTAATTTAGTCGCCAACATATTAATTCGCTGCCAAGTTCAGTAATGCAGTATGCTCATGTGCAGTCACCAACTTATTTTTTGTTCGCAAGATTAGGTAGATTAGGTATATCCCTATTTGCTATAGATTTTTTGCCACGAACAATCTCCCACGCGGGCGAAACTGCGGGCAAAAGCTAGTTTTAACTATTTCTATACTAATTCTTCATAATTTTAAAGGTCGGTACCAGCCAACTTGAAAGTTCTATAAAATATTGTTTTTATCAGGATATTGTTTGGGCTAGTACCGACTTTAAATTAATGAAGATTGAGTAGAGAAGTAGTTAACATATTAGCGGAATTTAAAAGGGAAATTATTTAGAAATAAGAATTAAGTATTTCATACTTTTTTTTGGATTTTTATCGTTGTGTGCGTAGATAATGCTTATTGTTTTATATTGCATCTATTTTTCTGTTTACATACAGCTATTTTTAATAAAGCTATTCTAAAATAGTGTTATCATCAAATGTATCTAACATTTAATGATAACAGTATTTTAGAATCATATGTTATATTAAACGTAATTTAAATATATATTACAAACGTACACAGGACTACGGGACAAGCTTTGTGTTGGGATTATGTTCCATGATTAAAAATAGACGTGAATAGTGTTCCCGGAATAGACAAGTATGAGTTATATTTATTTGCCTCACGTAATATGGACAAAAGAGATCGTGAGTGTTGCGAAACAATTTAACAATTTTACTGTTTAAATAATATTTCTCCGAAACTTTCTAAATACCTATTTAGAAACTTGTTTACTTTGTGCCTTGATCTCCTTAGGACGTTAGTTTATTTAGATCCAGAAGTCTGCCTATCAAAGTAAGTGTCAAGTGTTGTATCTTAAATAAATATATTTCAGTTTATTTTTTTCCTCGTTTTAGGGCTCCTTAGAACTACAAGGAACCTCTATAGTTTTGTTTTGTCTGACCGCCCTTACTAACTTTTGTAATCTTATACCTACTTTAAACGATATTAGGTATATATAGGTATATAACAATTGTAGCTAGGTGTTATCCCTGAGAAACAGCGCGTTTTTGAGTTATATATTATGTATGTTTTTTCTTTCGTCGTGCAACAAAATATCAATAATTTCGGTACTCCTTTGACAGTCTCTCAGACAAGACAGACAGTCAGTCAGACAGTATATTAGTATTTAGTCCTTACTTATATGAATAATTTATTATTGCCTAAATTATTTCTTATATTTCAGATCAATAAAATGCCGAGATATAAGGAAACAAAAACACTACAAAATTTAGCATTAAGCAAGGTCGGGGATTGGATAGCTCAACAAGCTGAAACGTACATGATCCCTAATTCCTCGTTGGCACAACATAATCCAAACGAAGCACAAGTAAATCTATCGAATTATGTAGACAATATAAGAAAACATTTAGACAGCAACGTTCCTTGGATGTTGCACGATAATCTTGCGACAGAAACAATAAAATCGCTTTCGAATCTTGTAGAGAAGACAAAACAATCTTTAGGTTTCAGAGGCTCCATGGGAAAATTTGTCAGTCAAATGAATGTTGCTGTGAAAATGACTGAAGCTCTGTTTACCAAAAATTTTACATATTTATCTATAGACAGTATCCCAAAAATGATGCGTTCTGTTTTCTATATGAAGCTAGACATGTTGACTGGCCTGGTTTATTTGAATTTGGGTTCACTTTCAGGAGGTTGGAAAACAGCCGATATGGAAGAGTCGATTGTAAAATCTCTTAAGTGTTTACTTAATTTACAATACCTTTTTATTAATTACGATTGTACAGATAAAATTTTAACATGTGCAGTCAAACACTGTCCAAAATTAAGAAAACTGGATCTTTCTTGTTCGAAGTGTATTACTAATGAAAGTATTAATATAATATGTCAATTAAAAAATTTAAAAAGTGTACAATTGTATCACACCTTTGTCACATGGGAGGGTTACGTAAATTTGTTGATAAACTGTCACGGTTTAGAAGATATTGGTAGATGTGATGAAATTAGTAAGATATTAGAATTTATTCATACAAACTGTCCTGAAGCAGCGCCACTTGACCTTAAAATTTTTGTAAGTCGGTATGCGACTAGCACTCATTTACAACTAGCAGTAGAAATGTGCCCCTTAATAAGTCAAATGACAGTATTTCATAATACTTTACAGAGTGACCTTATGGCTTTAATAGGCTTAAGAGATTTATGTGAACTTAAACTACTCTCATGTGATTTTTACGCCGACAACGTTAAACAGGTACTGCAAGTTAAGGGTTGCAATATTGTAAAATTACATTTAGAACACGTAGATCAAATAGATTTAAATGCTTTAATGTACATAAGCCAAATGTGTCCCTTACTCAGAAGTTTAACATTTTATAATTGTACATTAATACAACATACATCACTTTATACCAAAAAATTAGAAATTCTTCCATTTAGAAATTTAAAAAATCTTACAATAGTTTCGGCTTTTACTGATGAACATTTATATTTTATTTTAAATAATTGTTTAAATGTTGAATTTATACAAATAGGTACTGCTATCCAATTTACAGATGACTTTCTACAAAAGATTTTGTATACAAATCCATTAATATATTTAAAAGAATTACGCATAATGCAATCAGACTTCTTATCTATGTCATCAGTAGAAAGAATTATACAAACCTGTATGAGTTTAGAACTTTTGGTAGAATTAGAAAGCTGGACATTGTTAAGTGAAGCTGATCGTGATTATATTAGAAATTATATTAAAATTAACAATTATAATATTGATACTGCTCCAATACGACGCTACGATGTTTAGAAAGTATAAAATAAAAATAAAACTATGTACTTAGTATGTACGTGTATTTCTTTTTTATGACGACAACGATCAGAAGGATCGCCTGGTGGAAATCAACTTACTTCACCCTTAGACACCAGCATAGCGTTATCGGCCAATTTTATTCAAGGTTTAAAGGTCTTAGTGAGGTCTTAAAGTTTATTTATTTGTTTTTATTTTATTTAAATAACACCGGTCACAAGCATTTTTGCGCACGGGTTATACATACTTTACCTATTTTTATTGCTTTTATACCTAGAAATAAGAATAAGAACAAAAAATAGTTCTGAATTTGCTTTTAAGTGTAAACAATTGAAAAATTCAAATCAATGAAAATACATAAAAAATTGACATGCAGTTAATTTATAAAAAGATACGGAGCATCCATTTATGATTTATTCTTACAACAGAAGTTTTGAAATAGTCAAAATGTTTAAAAATTAGCAGTTTTACTTTTCCTGTCATGTTCAGTAGAAGTTTATCTTATTACCCACCAAATATAGTCCCTCGTCGAGCTTTCAGTATACTGGCTTTGGTAACGTCTCTCAAATTCCAACTATTTCTTGACGGAAGCGTTCCCCTTGTTGTTCCGAATTAGCTCCCATATTATCTTTAAATTTATCAAAATGAGAATGTAACATGTGCATTTTGTCGTAACAAAACGCCAATATCATATTATGTAAGGACCTAATATTATTATGAACACATTTTAAGAAAGTTATAAATACAAAAAAGCCTCCGCTATTCTCACTCTCTCGGCAAAACAAACTCAAGGGTTATTTCATGCCAGTTTTCTGAGAAGCTGTGGTATTTCCCCAAATAAGCATTACTGATCTGCGGACCTACTAAACTATCACCAATGATAATAATGATTAGATACTATAGATAGATATTTACACTTTATTGCTCACATTAAAGTAGGTACAATTATTTTACTAGAAAATAACTTATAACTAAATGTGGGCAAGGGCGGCCTTATCGCTATAAGGCCCCCTTCGACGCATCGTACAAAGTGAAGCAAGCAACAGATAGATGTAGGCGTAAGCATTACATCATTATCATCTATGCATTACATATCGATACGCATACAAATAAAACTTTAAAGTTGTTGAGTGTGTACTCTTAAAATTGGAATAATTGTATTTGTTTTTCTTAATATCGTGAGCTGTAAAAATATAACTTATATTTCATTTTAAACCGTATAATCACAATTTGGGAACTTTATTTATATTAAACTGGTATTAATATATTAAGGATTATCTGAAGATACTGGCAATACTTTAAATTGATAGTTAGAAAAATCAGAAAATATTATAAAACTTTGTCTTAGTTGCAACTATTAGTTAGCCATGAAAATTTTGAAATCAATTTATTTTTACTAGTAACACTTTCACAATTCACAATTCTTAGTATGATTTTATTTTAAAACGTTTTAAATATTTGACTTAATAAAAGTCGAATTGTTCGGACATAACATTTCATAGGGAGTTTTGCTGGGGAGTTCAATGGGTGATGTTGTGGAATTTGTAAAACTTCATAAATTTGTGTTATTTCGGTTCTTAATGTATTGTATATTGGTAGAATATTAACCATTAAATATTCGTTATCGTGCACAAATGTGGGCAAGTGGTACAACTTCTAAAAACGTGCTATTTTGTGTTTCCCGCTAAAACTCCCTAAGAACTTTCAGTAAAGCTTCTACCACTTTACTGAAGCGACTGACATGACTCATAGACTGTACTGACTATATATTTGGACTTTGACTAGACTTTAGACTTGACGATATAGGAATACGGTGTTGAAAATTGAAACGAAAGTTCTATTTCCCGCCTTTTTAACTTGACACTGGTAAATGGTTTTATGCCGATGCCATATATAAATAATAAAAATATATATTTCATAGTTACATATGAAATGTTATGTCAGAAGCTTTTTTAATTATTTTCCGATGCATTGTGACACCCAATAACGACACAAACCGTCATGTTTTTAATGGTCGGAGATGTATGCACTAGCGCTTGACCTTGACAACTGACTGGCCGTTCGAACAAACTGATTTACTTCACTTTTCATGCGCGTACCCGGCTTCTAAGCATTTTAATCTAAGATTTGGCCTGAACGGATTCGAGCACATACACGAAAAATTGCCGAGAGCATCGGTCGTATTTTTAGAGTTCCGTAATACTTAAGGAACCCTTATAATTTCATTCTGCCCGTCCGTCTGTCTGTCTGTCCGCCGCTCTCCTAGCTTCTATAATAACTTTATGACAATAACTTTTGTAGTAATTCAAAGAAAACCTATTGCGCGTTGATAGTTACGGAACCCTCCTTAGACATGTCGTAACATGCTCTGGGTCAGTTTAGGCTATTATTTTATTTATGTAAATTGCAATTGTAATTGCAATCACGCAATTGTAATCACGCTATCGACGAAACCGAATTAATGTGTCATACATTTTTCCAGTAATATGTTATAGAAATCATTTCTCTTTGTTTTATCGTAGGTAATAGTCTTTAGATTTTATCAACCATAATGGCTCTAAAATGTTTAAATACTTCAATGAACTTTAATAAATTTCTTTAGACCACGTGCCATTTTTAGGCCCGTACCCACAGGGTAAAAACGGGACCCTATTACTGAGACTTTGCTGTTCGTCCGTCTCTCGCCAGGCTCTATCTTAACCTTCTTATACCGTGATAGCTCGACAGTTAAAATTTTCACAAATGTATGATGTAGGTATTTCAAATGCCGTTATAACAACAAATACTAAAAACAGAATAAAATAAAAATTTGAGCCTCACATACAACAAGTGATTTTTTTCCGTTTTGTACGGAACTCATCTTGCCGACTCGCACTTGACCGGTTTTATTTTGCACTCGAATTTTACTACCGTTCAGTCCAATTTTAATGCCGTTCAGTCCATCCGTACAGGTCAGATTTAATGTTGTCAACTGAGTTGTTTTACAAAGTTTTACTACTAAATTTTGTATTTTAACCCTCCTTGAGGAATTTAGTTGTAAGTAGTGGTTTTGTAGAAAATAGCTAGTCAGTAATCATAATATGCAAAATGGCCTGCTTCTATGTACTATTATGACAATCATAATAGCACATAGTAGCACGCATCCGTAAGTCGCTTAAAACTATCGATTTAATTTCTTTAAACGAAATATTTCCTACTATATTATATTTTTTTAAATTATCGGTTAAATATTAAAACTGAAAATGTATGTATATTTGTAAACACAAAATCCCTAAAAAACATTCAGGGACCTAAGTTTAGTAGCTTTTTTATAGTTATCGGTACTCTTTTAGTCGTTTTTAGTGGAAAACAACAACGCGAGTTTAGTAGTTTCGCAATGTTTTTGCGAAAAATTTGGCAACACTGGAACGAATCGCTTCAGTCCATACGGCCGACTGATGCGATTTCGAAATTGCACACAGACGATACGATTTTGCATCCGTTCAGGCCGAACTGGAGGAAAACCGGACCGTGTATGGGGCCCTATAATCGATCGATCTCTTCCAGGCAACCCTGCAGGATAGGAGAGGTAAATTAAGTTAACAAATAGCTGGGTAATAAGAAAAAAGACAAATACTTCAGTAAAACAATACTTCAATAATTTCGACACTACTAATGACAGCCGGATGGTAGAATGGTAAATTGTGCGTTGTTTAGAAATTGGTCTAGGGTTTGAATCCCGGTCACATAAATATTGTTGGGATTCTTATTATTTCTTTTTAGAGTTCCGTCTTTCACGTCTAGGTTTCGTCATATCCGTCCGTCCGTCCGTCTTCGGCTTACCGTCCAAACGGTTACTGCTAGAAAGATAAAACTTTGAATTGATATGTGTATTTATCACGTCGACAAAGTGCTAAAACAAAATTACGAAAAATATATTTTTTTTGGGGTACCTACACGTAAAGTAGGGATAATTTTTTAACCGACTTTCAAAAAAATAAGACGGTTATACGTTCGGCTGTAAGTATATATATTGTATGTTCAACGATTACTCCGCCGTCAGTGGATTGATTTTCAAAATACTTTTTTTGATGTAGGTATAGGGTTTTTGATGTAAATAGTTAAAATTTTAGCCAATTTAAATGGGGAATTATTGAGAAAATAAGTTTTAATTTTTACTTTGGAAGTCGGTTTAATTTTTTGTATAAAATTAACAATATTTTTCCCCTTTTTAGTGATATTTGTTAAATTATTATTAATACATTTTAAGAACGTTTAAAAGAAACCATCGAATGTATTAATTGAATTCGAGCCAAGCTTCCATTAGGTATTGTATATAAGATGATGATGATGATTACTGTAAGTTACATAATGGCATATGCTTGCAGTTCTTTAAACAATGTTGAAATTTCCAAATACGTATCTTTAAAGACTGAAGAGTTCTGTTCAGTACTTTTGGATCCAGGGTATACCTTGGTGCAGAATCTTACTTTTTGGTAGCATATACTTGGGTTAATTCTGAAAAAGTTAAAATCACTATATGTGTCCATATAAATTTCGAGGAGTTTCCTCGATTCCTCATGGATGCTACCATCAGGTCACCACTTTTGTAAAACGGACCAAGTTCGAAGTATATACATCAAAAAAAGAATTTTGAAAATTGGTCAACAGACGGTGGAGTTATCGTTGAACCTACAAAAAATACATACAGCCGAACGTATCCGCCTCCCTTTTCTGGAAATCGGTTAAAAAAATATAATATTTTATGTGTAGTTTATTAATTAGATACATCTAAAAAGTACAAAACAGTTTTTTTTGCTAAATTAGTAACAAAACCTCCATCATTAGTTTACTTACATCACATACAAAAACATTAATTATGGTAAGTATGAACTTAACGCACAAATATTAGAGATATTTATAAATATGTTCCTGCGGCCTTATACTTCATAGCCTAGGTGTGACGTCACAACTAGGTACGACTTTAGTCCATACTATACTATAGCGTTTTCACGAGACTTTCGAAATTTTGTATACTGTTTCTTCTGAGAAGTTACTCATATTTAAGAGTACTTTTCATTTATGCAACAAAAAAAGTCATATAGCCTATTGTCTGGTTTATTTCAATATTATCATTTGTTTTTTCTGAAAAGCTTTTTACCTGCATTAGTTAGTTAATAATGATTAACCGACTTCCATTTTAAACAAGTAGTACGATGTAGATTAACTAATTTTCACCAAGTTAGAAAAAAGATACTAAGTATGCCATAGGCCATCTATTTTAAATGTACCTATTATACCCTGTTTATCTCAAAACAGAATAAATAATCACCTAGTATACTACGGAATGTTGTGCGCTTATTCAAGAAGCGATTCAGTACATGTGTGGCCAGGCTTAATGTGTGGCGCCAGGAAAATAATTCCATTATAATAAATAAGAATTGCTGAGTTCATGCTCTATAATTATATTATTAACTTTTGACAGAAATCAATGCAAACATATAAACTGGATAAATTCCATTAGGAAAGTTTAGTTGCTTACATTGTTTGATTCTCTTCAATTTTGCCAACTTAAATATTTTAAAAAATTGTTTTAATGTTCTGGTTACAGAGGAATCTGTTGCATCTATTTCTGCCTTCCCAGAAGAAGTAACATTTTCTTTAACAATAAGGATTCCATTTTCACTCAGAGATTCCCTAAAATGAAAAAATAAGTTTAGCATTCATCTGGAATAATAGTTGAATTATCATTATCGTTAATTTTTATTAGAATTATCAAAGCTGCTTTCTCTGTCAAGTCTTACTACATAATAACAATGTATAAGCTAAGCCTTAGCTGCTATGGTACAAGCATGATATCTTGTCTCAGAAAGAAGAATGAAAAAAACGAGTTCTACGAGTTACGACTAGAAAATGGAGGAAGAGATGAAATTGCTTTTGGTCACAGATGAAAAAACAGAATATGATCCAAACGAAAGTCATCACAGAAACCATTTCCAAAACACTTGAAAAACATTTAAGGTCTATTAAGCTTGAAAATGAAAAATTGAATGATGAAGTAGATAACGTCTTGAAGGCTAAAGTAAAATTTCTTGATTTATTTTACATTCTTGAGATATTTTTGGGGCGAGGAAAAACAACATTATATTGTATAGGGTTGATGAAAAGGAAAGAAATGCAACAGAAATGACAGACACGCTTTTGGAGCTACTGAATAAATAAAACGGAGATCGAAAAGACGCTCACAAATGGGACATGTGGAAGATAAATAAAATCCACAAAATTGGGAAAAATGTCAAAAACAAAGCGAGACCATTAAAAATATGCTTCACATTCGAGTGGCACAGTAACGAAATTCTAAACAAACATCTACGTGGCATTTATGTGGCTGAGGACCTACCAAAAGGAGAGCTGGAAGCTAGGAAATCACTATTGTTCAAACTAAAAGAAGTAAAAGAGACTGAAAAAACTGCGTTTATAAAAACGGAAAACTTTCTTTTATTAAATCGTGCAATCAGCTTTTAAGCTATACGCAGATGGGATGTTGGTTTATTTGTGTAGGGTG
This sequence comes from Phengaris arion, assembly GCA_963565745.1. Taxonomy (NCBI): domain Eukaryota; kingdom Metazoa; phylum Arthropoda; class Insecta; order Lepidoptera; family Lycaenidae; genus Phengaris; species Phengaris arion. Next base: position 31,747,738 of record OY751432.1, on the reverse strand, counting down.
TTACTCCTATTGGAATACATCCCTTTATTGTGTAGTCAGTCTACTGCTGACTATCCTGGTCAAATATGTCTCGTCTCTTTTTATTTCTGGGATTGTTAGTTGCCCCGCAAGTTGATTCTGTTGATTTTGGAGACTAGATTTGTATTTGTCACCATAGGCAGTAATTTCTTATTTTACTGTTGGCATATTGAGAATTTCATGAAGCTCTGAAGTTTTGAGAAACCACGTTTCTCTGCACAACAGGATTGATATCATTAGCTTCCTGGATAAGGATTTTCAATTCCCTGGCCGCTTTGTTAAATACTGTTTCGTCAATCGGATGTCTACTGATATATCACACTCGTCGCAATCTCCTTTCCTCCCGAATTTTCTGTCGTATGTTTACAGAATATACTTTGCTTTTCGGAGGAGCACGGTACCTGAAGGTGTACAGTGCTAGCAACATTCTTGAATCATGGTGGTGATGGTTCTAGCAGCTGTCAATGTCAGCTTCTGTTTTCAGGGTTATTTTTAGGTCTAGCTTATCTTATTAGTGTATGAGTTCCCGGAAAGACGACCAGTCTGTACGTTTGTTTGCTTAGGTGGTTTTGTTATATTTATAGCTGTGGTTCCAATGGTTAGTAAAACCGGGACATTATTAGTGTTTGCGACCAGGCATGTCTCTATTATATGATTAAAAGGCCCTTGGTAATGAAAAAGTATCACGTCTGGTAATCTATACATCCTCCCAAATATACAATAAATCGCGGTCCAAGGGCGTTAAATAGCTCGTCATATTGGTCCTTTGTTATTTTGTATTTCGGAGAGCAGTAGATAGCAGAAACGTTGAATGTTTCGTTTCGATCTTCTATTATAACAGTAGCTGCTTGTATACGTGATTTTTTGAATTGCAGTTGTTCGAGGTGTTTGATATTTGATTTTATTATCACTGCCGCACCTCCATGAGCTGTACCATCTGGATGATTAGTGGCATAGGTTTGATAGTTTTTGGAGTTTACATCTTAACAAACGATTTTCATATATAAACCCGGGGTATTAAAATAAATGGGAGTAAAATCAAATTCACGATGTCTGACGGTCACATGGCGATGTCACACGATGTTAGCCGAAGATGTCACACTTTTAAGTTCTCCGTTCAATAACAGAAAATATAATAAAAATTGACTTACTTCAAAAAGTAAACAAATCAAACATTATTTTTAATAAAAACCTAAAGTATAGAGTACAAAATATAAAAAATGTTACAAAACTACGCTATGACTAGAGTATTTTTTTATTTTTTGAGTGCACTTACTTTTTTTGCATTGCACACCAAATTTTTAGAGTAAACTCCAGTCGTGAGTCTGAGCCTACACACACACTTTTTTTTATTTTGACTCAGCTATTTCCTGTGAAGTGTGTATCTGCGACTAGTAATATAACAATGTTATGTGTGTAGCAGGACTTCAACTTGGTCCTTATTTGGTGAGAGTCCGTCCAGGTTGCTATTTTTAGGGAAGTCATTTTGCTATTTTGAGACTAGGGTTGTTATGAGACTGATTAATATATTATGTACTCATTTGTTAAAGGATGAGTTCCATTTTTTCGGTTTATTTACGAAACATTTCCTCAATTGTGCTTGTTGATGTGGGTTTGTCTTCACGGCCAAGGTTTTTATTACCTCTCAAAACTTAATTATATTGCCGTCTATTATTATCATTCTTGTCTTCTATCGGTCCATTTTTTTCAAAGTATATATCAATAGTGGGATAAGCGGCTCTTGGACATCTGTGAGTTTATTGAGGTCTTCTATGCCGTATAGAATAGGCTACTTGACCTTGTTTTTATTTATGTCCTACACGCTTCATAATTGTTTCATTACACACAAAAAAATAATATAACATTATTTTAAAACCTGAAACCTACAAAAAAATATTTTAAAAATACACATTTTAAAGATGCTGAAAACAATTCGCCATGTTGGTTGATAGATTATCTGTGCTGTGACGTCATACTAGTACTATTTGTAATCTGTGCTATAGTCTGTAGTAGTAAAATGGCGGTGTTACGTTCCGTTTGACGTTTTGACATAAATAACTTTTTATGTCATGAATTATTGATTTACAGAATCGTTCCGTTTCACTACTACATATATAAGTTTAGTGTGTTTGTGTCGTCATATCCTTGCCGGAAGATACTTCGAGGTGTTTTCATCATCAGTAGAAATTGAAAAACAAAAATACATATGTATTTTTAAATAAACTTTGTTTATCAATCTCAAGTTTTTAATTTATGATATCACTAGAATACGTTTTCCTAAGCCAAGCACTAAAGGAAATACTCCTTCAATGTATGCAATTATATATGAGTCAAGTAGCCTCTTATAGGTGGAGGCTTTGGATTTTCTACGTTTTCTTTTTCGTCTGTTGGAAGTCCGCTGAATCTTATAGAAACAACATCTATTTTGTCAGGAGAAGGCGTAGAAACTTTTTTCCTTAAGGTGCCTCTTGAGGTTGGTACTCTTTGCCATGGTGGAGGTAAGTTTTCAACATTAGGTGTCATGTTTAGTGGATGATCTTTTTCGCGATCGATAATTTCATTCTGAGGGTTGCGTTCTAGTTCCAGCCTGTTAGATGACATAGTACTAAGAGAGGAGGATGGAGGGCGTGTAAAAAGTGCAGGGTGAAATAAGTTGTAAAAGGGAAAACTAAAATCATTCAATGACGTAACGGAACCAGACAAGAGAAGAAGAGTCCCATCTTCCCCCTCCAATACACCTTCTACATCCTCGAACAGTTTCGGCAGATCAGTGGGTTGTTCCCGGCGAAACTGACTAAAGGAACACCATAAAAAAAACGGAAAAAAAGAGTAGCCAATTAACAAATATAAAAACAAATAAAAGCAACAACTAATAAAGCATTCCCCAATCCGGCTGGTCACAATGGGGACAATTACCGTCGCCCTCCAACCCCTTACAACATATCCCACTAACATTAATAACAAAAACAGGATCAGAACAAATCATCTCATAAAAACAAGGACAACTACTTATAGGATGAAATAAAGAACACTGCGCGAGGAAAATGGAAAATGGCAAATGACAGATAAAAATGGAAGGGTCTTGGGGAGGCTTTTGCCTGCAAGACAGACTGAGAAGCAACCAAGCAGATTTTTAAGTGAATAGCAAATATTGTAAAACTGTCTGAAATAAAGGCTTATGTTATATTATACATATATTTTTAATACCCATCCAAGATTATCCAGGAACACAGAAAAACTTTTTGTTCCTTCAGCAGGATCGAACCCGCGACCTCCGGCCTAAGGGCCGACGTGCTAAAGACTGAGCCACAGAGGTCATTTTTATATTTATTACAACCTAATGGCAAATATCTAAGAAATTGTCCAATATCGGCCATACATAATTAAAGGTTTTATATTATGATTTGTCTTCAACCTCTAAATCTCTCATTTAACAGATTGACATAATTCCATCAAACTCTATTTATAATAATTCTGGGTTATAATTATTAGGAATTAAAATCCAGCTTTGCAGGATTATTCATTACCATGGTCATTCATTGTTTTTTTTAACATTATAATTTCTGGCTCATAATGGGATAAATACATAATAACTTTAAGGTGAACATATTAATTCATAGAAAACATAATTTAAGCAATAAAGTAGTTAAGAAAATATTTGGTTTGACTTTGGGAAAATGTAAATCAAATATTTATTTATGAATATGAATGTATGAAATGTATATGAATATTATGTTAACCTTTTTAAAGTTCTTATACCGTGTTTATCCTTCAATGAGGCAGAAATTATGTTACTCCTATAAAAAACTGCCAATACAAACAACTGACTTTGGTAAAGTGGGATGCTGCAAAGCAGAATTGCAATTCCTAGGTAAACCCTAACCAGAAAAATAAAAATCCTGCACTGGAGGCGCTTCATTTTTTAATTGCAGCAACACTAAGAATGGCTGGGATGTGATTGCTTAAATCTCAAACATTTGACATTTCGTTTTAGATGCCTAGTGCCTGATAGTTTTTTTATTTTTCTGGTCAGGCTTTATAATATTATATTAAGTAATTATGTTTTTAATTAAAATGGATTATATTTTTATTTATTTACTTAATATGTGTTGAAATATATCATGCATGAATAAGTTATCTTATTACCTGCAAGTGCTTAGGAAAGTAACAAGATCATTGTCTTTAAGATATCCTAAAACCCATTGATTCCATATAAGGTCATATTTTCGTTCTGGCTTAAAATCCTGTAAACTTATTTGATATAAGGAACCAACCTTATTTCTGTTCTCACCCACATAATCTAATAAAGAACTAATAAATTTTTCATCTGGTTCTATAATATCAACACGATCATAATAACTTGTAAGAAGATGTTTAGTAATCCGACCAATACCAGCACCGCAATCGAGAGCCGTATTCGTTCCTGGTGTATGTTCCGATAAAATTGATCTTAAAAACAGGGTAGAACCAAGTATATCTTCATCAGATATGTGTCCAAATCCACCAAGAACTCCATCTAAAGTGGCAGGTACCTCTGCCCAATATTCCAACGCCTTGTCATAATTTATTGACTTATTTTTGTTTTCATTTTCCTTGCTGGTCATTTTTGTACGATCGCGATATTACATTAGTTAATTAAAACCTAAACAGTAACAGTAACTACCTCTTGTAGTTCTTCTCCTTCTTCTTCTTCTTTTGGCATAACCTCCCCTGTAATAGGAGCTGCCAACGTCAGAGTGATTGAGCAGATGTTCAGTGAAAAGATTTTAGTGGAGTCATTTTACTATGTAACTTTGAACTTCACGTCAACGTGAGAGTTTTGCCGGGAAGTTATAAGGGTAATGTTGTGGAATTTGTAAAACCTCATAAATTTGTGTTATTTCGGTTCTTAATGTGTAATATTGGTAGAATATAACCATTAAATATTCGTTATCGTGCACAAGTGTGGGCAAGTGGTACAACTTCTAAAAACGTGCTATTTTGTGTTTCCTGCCAAAACTCCCTAGGAACTTTCAGTAAAGCTTCTACCACTTTACTGAATCGGCTGACATGACTCATAGACTGTACTGACTATATATTTGGACTTTGACTAGACTTTAGACTTAACGATATAGGATTACGGTGTTGAAAATTGAAACGAAAGTTCTATTTCCCGCCTTTTTAACTTGACACTGGCAAATGATTATAAGCCGACGCCATATATAAAAAATAAAAATAAAAAAATACGTACTTTGCTCTTCAATTTTCGAAAAATAAAAATTACGGAGTTTTGCAGGGGAGTTCAATGAGTGATGTTGTGGAATTTGTAAAATTTCATAAATTTGTGTTATTTCGGTTCTTAATGTGTAATATTGGTAGAATATTAACCATTAAATATTCGTTATCGTGCATAAGTTTGGGCAAGTGGTACAACTTCTAAAAACGTGCTATTTTGTACTCCAAAAACTCCCTAGCAACTTTAAGTAAAGCTTCTTTACTGAATCCACCATTTACCACTTTACTGAATCGACTGACATGACTCATCATTGCACTGACTATTTATTTGGACTTTGACTAGACTTTAGACTTGACGATTTAGGAATTCGGTTTTGAAATTGAAACGAAAGTTCTATTAATTAACTTGACCCGCGTTTTTAACTTGATACTGGCAAATTGGCACAACTTGACACTGCCGATGCTGATATTTAAAAAAAAAAGAACAAGAAGAAGATAGGTAGTTAGGTACTATATAGTTATAGTTGCAAATACGAAATTACAAACATGAATTGTTTGTTTTATCTTAAATGTGTTGTATCCATTATAATTATAGCACCAATTAATAGCTATGATGAAAACGGCTATGTTGTTTACTGTCCCTGCATGGGTAATTAAATATAATATTAAATTATTCTTTTTCAAAAATGTCAATGGCCCAAATTAGCTAAACCGGCTGCCGGCCGGTACGCCAGTAACGACTGCCGAAATAAATTGCTTTTATTGAGCTCTTTAATTCTGCTTTTTCATAAGGTCTCAACATTATTTTTATTAACTTGCTCAGTTTAATAAAACACCAATTCACGACTTTCAGGCCGATTTGGTAATCAAGCAGACCATTTTCTCGGGAGTCTAGCTTTTAGTAAAGGCATTAACAGAACATTAGTTTTACCACCTTGGGTGGAATACAGATATGGTGAACCCAAGTCAAGACAAGTGCCCTTTGATACTTATTTTAAAGTCGGCTCTTTATCATCATATCATAGAGTAGTAACAATGGAATCGTTTATGAAGAATATAGCACCAATAATATGGCCTCCAGAGAAAAGAGTTTCATTCTGTTATACCCAAAGAATAGGAGATGAACAGAATAGTTGTAATGCCAAATCTGGTAATCCATTCGGGCCATTCTGGAATACATTTAATATAGAATTTGTAGGATCAGAATTTTATGGGCCATTGAATTATGATGCTCAAAATTTGGATATGATGGCGCATTGGAGAAAAAAATATTCATCACACATTTGGCCAGTATTGGCTTTTACAGGTAATATAATTAAATAGTATAAATATTATTGGACTTATATAAAGGGTTATATAAGTCCAATAACATTTGAACTTGAAAGGGTTGTAGTTCCCATAATTTTCTATATTTTCTACAATTGAACCCATATTCCGTAATTAACATTTTATGAGATTGGAAGTAAGTTTTTTATAAAAATTGATGAATTTTTCTCTCTTGTTCTTTTTACTAAATTTGTGATTTTAATTTATTTGTTTTTATAATCAATTTGAATTTCATAGATAGGCAAAGTAGTAATAACAAGTTTAGTCTTAGAATAATCTAACTGTTTATTTATAGAATTTAATACAATTTTCTAATTCTGAAAGTTCTAAATATTGTATAAAAGTATGGTAATGGGATATTAGCTTGGCTTGATCAAGTTTAAAAGGTAGAAGTCGAGGTCCATTGTCAAGAGTCTCAAGTTTTATCTCTGCTGCCTGCATCACTGTCATTATCAGTATTCATCTGTAATTAAGTAATCGAAATTATTACAGGTACCGACCTGTAACAATTTTGATTACTGTGGTACTCGTTACAGGCGACATTTAGCAACGGGTCCTTTTTTCTTTGAAGTGTAAATGTGTATGGGAAGGTCTGCAAGGACTGTGTCGTGAGTGTATCGTGGTGCTAATTCTGTCTACTTTCTAAGGGGTTCTTAATAAAAACCAGCTAGTCGGGTACAATTTCAGTTTCTACTTGGATAATGCTTATAGCTATATATATATGAGATGGTACCTCATAAATGGTATGCTTGGCCATACTTGGAGAAAGAATCTACAAAGGTAAGATATGTTTCAGCTTGCGCTGTGAATAGGTCCATATGAACTATCTCAAAGGGCTTAGTTGCAGGTGGTACTATGTTAAACTGGTCTAATTGGGTTTCTGTCATATTTAGTGTGTCCGCAAATTGTACATTCGTTTATATATTTAGTAATATCTTCCCTCATTTTAGGCCAGTAATAACGACGTGACAAAGCTAAACAGCATTTGTTAATACCTCTATGGTTAGTTTTGTGTTCACGATAGTGTTCAAGTTATTTTGCAAAATTGAAATTATTAAATACATACCTATTGGGGGAGTTATTTTAATGGCTGTCTTTATTTTATGATTTAAGTATTCTTTTACTGCATTTATAACATCCTGTTCTAATGAAGATTCTGAAACTTGTGTGTGTGTGTGTTTAGTTTAGGTTAGGTTTAGAGTTAGTAGGTTTAGTTACAGTCGGTCTTCTTGTAATGTCACCTACTATAGTCAAGCAAACTTGTCTATGGCATTTATTTAGGGGTTCATCTGTAATAGGTATTTCAAGGATGGGATTTTCAGCGGATGTATTGTTGTATGTGCTGTTACAGTAGTAGATCCTGATGTTTCAGGTCTTACTGAATCATCTATACCACTTTCTTTAAGAAGTGATTCTATTTCCTCATTATTAATCTGCACACGGGGTAAAGCGTCAGCATTGGTATTATACTTTTCTTCTTTATATATTACTGTAAAGTCAAATTCACTCAGTTTCAGTCGCCATCGTGTCAGTCTCGAGTTCGGTTCTTTGAGGTTCATAATCCACTGAAGTGGTTTAGAATCAGTTATAATTTTGAATTTTTTACCAAACAAAAATGGTCTAAAATACTTAGTTGCCCATACTATTGCCAAAATTCTTTTTCGATTGTACTGTATTTTAATTCACTGTCACTTAATGTTCTAGAAGCATTAGCAGATCAGTTTGTCAGAGCCTACTGTACCTTGTGAGAGTACTGCGCCTAAAGCTACGTTGGAGGCGTCTTTGGTTAGAATGAACTCTTTATTGATGTCGGGATATTGCAAAATAGGATCGTTAGTTAGTAAGGTTTGGCATTTCAAAAACATTTAATATATTCAGAATGTAAAGTTATTTTGTTAGTATTTTTAAGACACTTAGTCATTGGTTTCGTCAGTCGAGCAAAGTCAGGTATGAACTTCCTATAATAACCTAATAGTCCTAGAAATTGTTTAATTTCTTTAGTTGTTATAGGTAAAGGATAATTTTCTATGGCTCTCATTTTATTGGGGTTCAATTTAATACCTTCATTACTGATTATATGACCTAGGTAAGCGGTTTCATGTTTCAAAATTTCAGATTTGTCCATCTGGATCTTGAAATTGGACTCTCTTAATGTGCTAAATACCTTTTCTAAATTAATCATGAGCTCTTGCATGATGTCATCAAGATTCAAGATACTAGACATATATCATTTTGTAAGCCTTTATGGATAACAATCCATTACATGTTGAAATATCGATGGTGATTTGTTAACTCCCATTGGCATACGTAGAAATTCAAAATGACCATGTTCTACATTAAATGCTGTCTTTTGTATGTCTTCGGGATTCATCTCGACTTGATAAAAGGCAGATGCAAGGTCAAGAGTCGTGAAATACTGGTATCTATCTAATTTGTCTAAAACGTCGGTGATGTTGGAAATTGTGTATTTGTCGTCAATGGTCTTGTCATTTAATTTTCTAAAGTCTACTACAAGTCGCCATTTTTGTCTACCAGAAGCGTCAGCTTTCTTTGGGAATACCCAAATGAGTGAGCTCCAAGCAGAATCAGAAGGTCGTATTATACCTTGTTCGAGCATTTTAGAAATTTGTTCTCATAACTTCCTGACAGTGTACAAGGTAACTTTTGGTGTAAACGGGGCTCACGTCACAAGTCCTAATGCTATGTTTAATTTTATTAGTGATAGTTAATGGTTCGCCTTCAATATAAAATATGTCAGCGTAATGCTTACAAAAGGTCTCTAAAATTTGCTCGTTCATCACTATTTAAATGGTCAGTTCTAAGTTTACCTAAAACCTGTTTTACTGTCTGAGTTGGGTTCAGTATAAGAACTTTCAAAATTAAATAAGTCAAGTTGTATAGGTCTGTCAAATAAAATTATAGTGTCTTCGTCTGTCATATTTTCAACTACTACCACATCACCATTGTCATGATGAATCGGTATGCTAACAAAACGAGATGATTTTCCTGGTATTATTTAATATGTATTACGTCATCTACATTGATAACGTAATAATGGAATATTTGCATTTTCATTCATTAATATATTGTTTTTAAGATCAATTCCACAGTTTTTTTAACATAATATCTAACCCTATTAAACCATCAAAGTGATCATACAATTTATACATGAATAGTTTTATATTTTTAGTATCATCAAATTCAGAAAAACTAGGAATTAATATTGAATGTTCATGAATGCTTGTTACTCTAGAATTAGTTACTTCAAAGGGATCGTACGTTTTTTGAATATTACTGAAATATTTATCTACTGCTTCAGGGCTTATGAATGATTGATTTGCTCCTGTATCAATGAGAAGTTTCAAAGGTGGATTATTAATTTTAACATAGGTAATTCTTTTTTCGACTGTAGATTTAATTCTATTCTGGTGCGGATTTTCTGTGGCTCTGTTGAAAATCCTGATTTTTCTTAGTATTAAAATGTCTTGGTTGAATAACTTTACTAGTACTAGGCATATTACTATCATAGCGCGGGCTATATTCTATCGGTGGTAAGTCTTGTTGTTCACTGTACTGATTATTATCATAGTCATAATTCACGTATTGTCCATAAAAGTCATTATATTCATAGTCAGTATTACGGTAACTATAGTCAGCATAATCATTGTCATCATTACCGTATTCATAATCATTATAATCATAAAATTCATTAAAATTAAGTTCTCTAGACTTAAAGTAATTAAATATAGGAGGATTGCCAAATTTTTGCCAATCATGACCAGGAATTCTAGGCGGTAAAGGTTTTGTCATAAAATGACTCGCGCCACTCATAGGCTTAGGGCCAGAATTAGTCTGTGGAGGATTACTGTTAGGTATCCTAAAACCACTATTGTAATTAGGCAACGATGCTCGGAACATTTGCTGAGTACGCGTTGGTTGCATAGGCGTGCGCTGATGATTATTAAATTGGGGATTAAAATTACGTTTTTGCCAGCTAGATCCCGGGGAAAATTTAGGAGCATTGAAGTTATTATTCATAGGAGGAAATTTAGGCTGTGTAAATTGTTGGTGAGTTGTGTGGTGTTGATGATGATTATGGTTTTCTCTGATCTGTTGCTAAAATATTTCGCTGCTACAAATACATGACATTAAGTTCATCTTGGACAAATTTCAAAGCCTTCTCAATAGTTTCAGGTCTCATACACCTTATACGGGACCCGAGAGGATCCTTTAAACCTCTTACAAATGCTTGTCAAGTTAATTTACGATGTAAAATTCCTTTAGCTTCCACGGTTGTCTCTAATGTCTCGTGCAACGATATATAAGAGAGATAAGAGATATTATAGTGTTAAAAGTTGTTAGTGGTTTTGGCATTTGTCATAAAATTCTTGCGGTGTCTCATTAGTCATTACACTGTGTCGCTAATGCTAAGTCATTGTAAAGAGCGGTCTCGTCACTTTGGTCAGAAAAAATGATAGTCAAAGTATTCCTAATCCCTATCCAAATTTCAGGAATGCCGCTTGTTTTTACTGTACGAGCTGCTGGACCGGTAATTTTATATAATATGCCATTAATTACACATAAATTCGATAATTCGTAGCCTAGCTCGTCTTTCACACATTGAATTACTATCTGATCACAAATTCTAATAAATCTAGGAAGAATATGTGGGTTCCCATCAAATTCAGGAACTGGGCGGAAGGCCTTATATACTGTATCAGGATCCATTTTATAATATTTTGCTAAAATTTAAATTCAAACTAAGTACTATCTAAACTTTGAGGGCAATTTGAGCTCTCAGGAAAATTATTTAAATGTACATCTAATAAATCTGAATTATTTAAATCTACTGGAGGGCGATTCGATTCGATTCACTTAATTGACGATTCGAGTCTACTAATCCTATACGAATACTATCCCTACGAATTTTAAGCCCGGAGGAGGTTGGACTATTTTTCAAAGGACGGAAAATTGTGACGAGGAGAAAGCTACTCTGATGGAAAAATAAATCAATGTACTCACATAACTCGCCAATTTCCCTGGTTTTCTTTGAGCTGCACTGAAGTTTGAGTGCGCCCCGGCTGCTTCCTAGTGATGTTCGATGTTTCGGTGAACGCTTGAAAGCGACAGCTATAGCGACCGCGCGCGGTGTCGAATCAATACCCCAAAAATCTTCCTTTTTGCGATCGCCGTAGCCCCGAAATTATCCGTAAACTGCTCCAATAACGAATTCGGCAGCCCGGACTTCCAAAAAAACCCAAAAATGATCTTAAAACTTTATTAACTAACTTATTATTAAATTACAAAATTAGCTTGTGTCGTTAATCCTGTTACAATTTCAATATGTATTGCACGCGTCACGCGTCTTTAGGTAACCCATTAATTGCGTTGAGGTCGCTGCTCGATATCTAGCACAAGTTACACATTTATGTAATACTTCTCTTAGTGAGGTCTTCGCACTTGCAACCCAGAATTTCGTGCGAAGATGTCTAATCATTAACATTCGACCTCCGTGTAACGTTTTATGATGACAATCCAACAAAATTAATTGTGTGAACGGATGCTTACAAGGTAGTATGATCTAATGTTTGGCGTCTTCAGGAATATTAGCATTAGCTAGTCTTCCACCTACTCGTAATACGCCAGCTTTATCAAGGAATGGATTCAGTGCTCTTAATTTACTTCAACTGTTTATATTTTTTCTATCTTGAATAGCTTTTATTTCTACGGTATATTCTGTATACTGAATTATTTTTATGCATTTCATCATAGCTCTATCTATCTCTTCTCCTGTTAAATGTTTGTGTTTCGTTTTTAATTTAGTAGTAAATCGTAATATATATGCAGTAACTCTTAGTAGTCTTTTCTAACTTAAATATCTTCAAACCAGTTCTGTGATTCCTTCGTCTGCCATTGTAGTCATTACTTTAAGTATCTTTTCCTCTAATTTCGTAGTTATTTCTGTTAACTTTTCTTCTTTGAGTATATTTGTTTTTAGCTCTTCAGGACCTGACAACCAAAGTGTATGCTGTAGCAATTGTGTCGGAGTTGCACCTCGTGATGCAACATCTGCTGGGTTATTTTCAGATGATACATGGTACCAATGATGGCCGGGTAACCGGGTTTTAATATTTCTGCCGCTCGATTCGCAACGAATGTTTTCCATCGGCTCGAATGGCTTTGTAGCCAGGCTAAAACCTCCAGAGAATCGGCATAAGCGTAAATTTTGTCTACTCTGACATTCAGTTGTTCTGCCGCTTCTACCAACAAATTAGCTAAGAGAACAGCGCCGCACAATTCCAGCCTTGGCACCGAAATAGTTTTAATCGGTGCGACTCTGGTTTTCGTCGTCACAATGCTTTGTGTGAATAGAACCATCTCGCCTTACAACCTTTATGTAAATTACTGCTGCATATGCTATAGAGGACGCATCTGAATAACCGTGCAGTTCTTCATCATTATTATTCTCATTTGTATTCATCCATCTATTTAATGTTATACCTTTAGCCTTAATCAAGGTTTCTTTATATTGTACCCATTCATCCTGTAAGTTTTTCGGAATTTCTTGGTCCTATAAAATTTTTAATAACCATAACTTTTGTATAAATGTTTTTGCTATTAATATACTCGGTGCAAGCCAACCCATAGGGTCGTAAAGTCGTGCGACCATAGCAAGTATGATTATATTTTTTACTTTTTCTGTCTTGTTTTTATCTAAATTAATTGTGTACTGGAACTTGTCTATTTTTATGTCCCAACGAATGCCTTTACCACCTCTTCCTTATTAATTACTCAACTCTCATCAGCTGCTATTTCAGCCCCTTCTATATAATTCACCAACTCGAAATTATTGCTTGTCCATTTTTGTAGTTGAAACCCTCCTGCCTTCATCATGTTTGTCATTTCTTTATAAATGTATTTGGCTTGATTATAGTAGTCTTTAAGCGCAATTATTGATGTATTTGGATACTTTTCTTGTTCATCGTAAGCTAATAGCCAAGTAAGGCGCGCATCTTCATTATCTCGTTTGTATGTATTTTTGTATATATTCTCGCACTCTATCTCTTCTTCAGTCATCTTTCTTATAGCTATGCAACTTTCAATCGACTCTAATTTCCAAAATTTCTGTAACATCTTACTATCTTCTGTTGCTGTAATGTGCATGGTAACAATTGACTGTCTCGTATTTTGTCTTATATTATTTACTTCACCCGACAGGATCCAACCAAAGACTGTGTTTTGAGCTAAGGGTGTCCCGGTTGATCCATTAACTATTCCATCTTGTATGACTACTATAGACCGATGCGCCCAATAGTAAGTCGATTCTGCCCTGTGAATGTGCCATAAGCACTGTCTGCCAGAGCCAATCCTTAAATATGAGGCCAAACTTCGTGCACCCGCTTAGATGGAAGTAGTTTTGTAAGAGTTTTAAGCACATATTATGATTCCATACACAATTCACATGGTAAACGTATTGTTTACATTGGACTCTAACGTGAATGTTACCACATGTCTTGTTTGTAAGGTTGATGAGTCTTCAACCCCACTAACCTGTACATTGCTTCTCTTCTTCTTTTAAAGCCAAGAGGCTGATTCTGTTATAATACTGGCTTCTGACCCTTGATCTAACAGAGCTCTTAGTACTACTGCATTTCCATTCTCAGTTTTTACTTTGACCAGTGCGGTCGCAAGTAATACATTTGTTGTATTTCTTTTGACAAAATGTGTAAAATGTGTGTGTGTACTCAATAAAATTCATCTTCTCTTTATAGTTAAGGCTGGTAAATTGCTGGCACTTATTAAGGTAATGGTCACTATCGCAATATGTACATCTTATTATTCTTGAGGTTTTTGTGTGATGAACTCTTCTATCATTGTTATTTACAATTTGCTTACTACGAATATTATTTGATTTGTTGGACTGTACACCTTACAACGATCGAAATCTAGCTTCTAAAAATTCAGTGAGCATCGCGAAAGTAATGTCATCATTGTGTAAAAGGAATGTCATCATTTTTGTCTCGGTTAATTTTCTCTTCCCATTGTTTAAGTGATTCTGCATCCAGTTTATTTACACAGAGGTAGACAATAATTATAGCGTCCCAGTTACTTTTTCAACTCCGGTACTATTAAAACCATTAAGCAATCTGTTGTGGTGTCGAGCAGATATTTTATCGCACTAGCGGACTCGTAATTGCGATTTCTAATGGCCATAAGTTTTTGTAAATATGCGTTAACTACACTGGCGGACACATAATCTGCATCATAGTGCAAGAACACATTCAATCAAATTTTATTACGAAATATGCAAACTTGTAACATTTATTGGTATTGGAAAATGAAGGCTGGCTTATAAACACAAAAACAAAATCAAATTTAAATATGGTACTGTCATAAAAGAAAGAAAATATTCTATAGAAGAAATCTTGTCAATTTACTAAAGATTCACTCGTTACGTTAATGTTGTGATTGATGGCTATTTTTTTTTTTTGTTTTGTTACATGTTGAATTATCGTTACTAATTGTTTAATTGCTAGTGTGTTTTCATTTTAAACACGTTTTTCTCTCACGAATATGGACGTATCGTCCGAAAAACACAAATTGTTGCTCTAGTGCAGCAAGGCCTAGACCAACGAACAATTGCTGCAGATTTAAATGTAAACCAGTCTACGGTTTCCCGAGTTTACAGAAGGTTTGTGGAGATAGGTTCATTCAAAGAAATCGTGTAACCGGTAGAACTCGGGTGACAACGTCTCGTGACGACAGGTTTATTGCGAAATCGGTTTTTAACGTCTATAAGCATTAAAAATGAGCTCCACCAGGTACGTGACGTAGCAGTTAGTGCACGAACCATAAGAAGGCTGAAAGAGTGTGATATCACACCTTTCAGACTCGCAAATGGACCAAAATTGTCTGCAGCTCACAGTCGAGCTTGCCGACTAAGATTTGCTCGTGAACACTTAAATTGGACTGAAGAGCAATGGGCTTCCTTATTATTCACTGATGAGTTTAGGACTTGTTTGTACGATGCTGATGGTCGCAGACTAGTCTGCCGTAGACGAGGAGAGCGATATGCTCAAAATTGCATTGAGGAGAGGGTTCCATTTGGATTTGACGCAGACACACATGACCGTGGTAACCGTGGTTTAACATCACATCGCTATATAACGGAGACATTGGACCCTCATGTGATACCTTTTAGCGGATTTATAGGCGAAAACTTCATTCTGATGCAGGATAATGCTCGTCCGCACGCAGCGAGACAAGTTGAGCAATACTTTACTCAGGTTGAGATTCGTTCCATGGATTGGCCAGTACGTATCCCGGACCTCAATCCGATAGAACACGTGTGAGACAACCTAAAAAGAGCTGTATTAACAAGAAATCCGGTCCCAACAATGGTTGCGGAGCTCAGAGTTGCATTGTCATAAGAATGGGACAATACTCCGCAAGATCTTTTAAAAACACTGATCAGGTAGGTCGATGCGAAACCGACTTGAATCAGTTATTAGGGCAAGAGGAGGTAATTAATACACCTTATTAAAAACAAAAAACAAAAAAATACGTGTGGCACTCGGGGACTGCCACGGTAAAGCTATTGCATAGTAAGTCTACACGATACGTCTAGTCGCACGCACACAAACACCGTGCCGAAGTCTGCCGAACTGAAACGACGTTAGACGATGCACGGCTTTCAACGCCGTGTAACGTAGTTACATTTTCGTTAGACGTTAGACAATGCGGGAGCGTGAGGTTTTTTCGTTACGGAATTTCTGGATTCGGTCCCCGCGCTCAAGGCCCGCGATCGATCGCGAACTTTTTCTTTTCTTAGTATTGTAAAATTTTCATAATAAAGCCGTTTTTGTTCTATTCACTGTTTCATTCCAAAAAGCTGCAAAAGGAGTAATTTGATTCTTTTAGTGAGAAAAGTTGACCTTTACAAACATGAGTTGATTTTTTTATCAAATTAAGAACCAGTCTTAGCATTATCATTGAAATAAATCAAAATATTTTGCACTTTCACTAATTATATTTCATTGAAAATTATCTTGCACTATGATGCAGTTTATGTGTCCGCCATTGTATTATTCGTTTATTACTATAACGCCTCTTTAACTTCTCCCATGCGTGTTAGCGTAGTATACTGGCAGCCTCTCCAACAACGTGCATTTTTAAATAATGTAGCTTCTGAACGACAGCAATGACGTATTGTCTTTCAATGCGTCATTGCTGTCAATCCGTACCGTCCGTATCAAAACCGTATCTTTAAATTTATGTAATTCGAACTTTGATGTTCTTTAGGTATTATCATAAAATTCGTGTAAATTCTGGATATCTGTTCCAATAGTTCCAAGTGAGTACTTATTACAAATTGCTTTAAACCTTCTTCTTGCTTTTCGACTTGACACTATTGTCAATGAGTTCTATCTGGCTAGCTCCGTTTGCTTTTTTTACAATCAAAAAATTTCTCTCTGACTATTTCTACTCTTGACATTTATGAATTTTTATACAGTTACTTTTTATGATATTTATGATATTATACCTATATTACATCATTCTATTCATGCTTTTACTCTATATTTTTACCGTATTTACTCATATTCATTAGTTTTATTCTCTACTTATATATCTTCTCACTTCTCTTTTTTTTATGCACTGTTTACTTACCATCGCATCTCCATTACATGTAGTGCCAGTGATAAATTTAGTAATTTATTTCAACTCGTAGGACCATGGTTGTTGTTGGTCTTGTATGATAATTATTATTTTAGTTAATTTGTTTTTTTCATCCTAATTTAGTTTACTCATCTAAGAATTTTATTTTGTGTTGTTATACATAAACTTTGAGATGTCAATACTTATTTTTCTTTAGTAAAGGACATTACGAGATGTCCTGCGAGATGATGGTGGGCGGCATGTTCAGTCGAATTTGTGCATAATAATATTATCCTTGATATTCATATTTTAAAAGTAAAATAATAACAAGCCTATGTCAATGTTTAGATTTCAGTATTAATATAGTATTACGTCATGGTCCTACGAGTTGAAATAAATGACTGAAAATATCACTACCGCTACATGTAATGGAGATGAGATAGTAAATAAACAGTGCTAAAAAAAGTGAGAAGTGAGAAGAAATAAAAAAGTAGAGAATAAAACTAAAGAATATGAGTAAATACGATAAAAATATAGAGTAAAAGCATGAATATAATGATGAAATATATACTGCATTCGGCCTGTGAAGCTCACTTGTCACCAGTTAAAGATTTAAATTACTTTTTTCGTGCGGAATCCACACTCACAATGAACATTCCATAATAATATGTCTGAGGTTCGTTCACAACTTCATACACATAATCTCAAAAAAAATATGCATTTTTTACAAGGCGCAGGGACTGTGCCATATTATAAGATCCGGGCCCGACTATATAAGAAAATCAATTCTTAAAGAGGAAAGTCCAAAAGACCTATTGAACTATACTCCATATGATGGAATAGAATAAGAAAAAAAAAGATCACCCCACTTCACATTTAATTATGCCACCCCTAAAATATATAATTATTATTATTTAAAATGATAAAAGCAAAATCTATAGTTAAGACAATCTGTAACCCTACCAAATTTCATCGAATTAAGTATATTCGTAATTACAGAAGTTAGAAGGGCGGACAGACAGACGGGCGGTCAGAGCAAAACTATAAGGGTTCCGTGTAGTTACTACGGAACCCGAAAAATGAGAGAACCACTATAATTGGTAATTTGTTTAGGTGTCCGTTTTATTTTGCTAATGAGTTATACAATATACCTACATAAGTAACGTATATTATGTAAGTAATATAAATCTCTTTTATTTGAAGGAGCTCCAGCCAGTTTTCCCGTTCAAAAAGAAAATGTCCATCTCCATAAATATTTAGTCTGGAACCCAGAAATGACTAACAAGACATTAAATTTTATAAAACGAAGTATGAGTGGTGCTGGAATTTTGGGTCTTCATTTGAGAAACGGACAAGATTGGCTAAAAGCGTGTCAACATGTGGAAGATAGTCCTAAATTATTTTCCACACCTCAATGTTTAGGATATAAAAATGAACAAGGAAAACTAACTTTATCAATGTGTTTGCCTCAAAAATCTGAAATAATCAAGTATGTATTATAGTTGTCTTACATTTTTTATAGCATAACATAGACAAATGAGCAAAGGGAGTCTGCTAGTAAGCGATTATCGCCGCCAATGCACCCGTGCAACATGTTTAGTACAATATTATGTTTTTTTTTAAATGCGACCCTATGATAGGCCATAAACCCAGTTTACGAAACACTAGTATTTCCCAGGTAGAGCTGGTACATTTGTGCAAAGCATGGGTCTCAAATACATTTCTATTGAAATGCTATTCTTGGGCACAAGTGTATAATATAATGGGGAACATGCATTTAATTATGATAAAAATACTAAAAGGCACAAAAACAATGATTTGAACAGTAATTTTCGTTTTTCAATAATAGCAAAAAATCGTCGTCTTTTTAGTCCTGTAACTTATTTATTTAGCAACTGATTTTTCGGTCCATGTGTTTCCTTTAGGAAAATATAACAATTTTCCTGATTTAAAACAAATGCATGATCCCTATTAAGTACATAATATCAGGGAAAAAACATATTTTCTTTCTGCATGAACCAAGTCACGGGCAATATCTACTAATTATATGGAAATTAAGTTACTTAAAAATTTATTTTTCAGGCAGGTAAAGCGTGTTCTCAAAAAACTAGATGGAATAAAATATATATTTGTAGCATCAGATTTTGATCATATGGTACAACCGCTGAATGAGGCAGTAAAGAAGATGGGTGTATCAGTCATCACTCTGGAGCCGAGTGATCCTCATTTGGATTTAGCAATACTTGGCCGAGCTAATTATTTTATTGGAAATTGTGTATCATCCTATTCTGCATTTGTAAAACGAGAAAGAGATGTAAGAGGATTGCCTTCGGAATTTTGGTCCTTTCCCAATGGAAAGAAAAGAAAATATGATGAATTATAGAAAATAACACCAGAAAATAATAAATAAATATTTAGCAATGAGGTCCATACTCAAATTACCTGAAAACGAGACTATTAAACTACAGGATCCGCAATGAGGATCAGTCATGTTTTTTGTGGGGTATGCAGATTTATAGCAACAAAAAAACCAGTAAATACTGTGAAAAAATTATTTAAATTGGACCAAAAATGACGAACATACAGCTACTTTAGTTCATCAGTTACAAAAATGCGTCCGTGAATGATGCGAATCGCTGTGACGTCATCTGTTATAATCGGTCTCCACCGCCACGCCGGTTAGAACGAGCGCAGTGTGTGGGAATACTTGATTTGTACACGTTGATGTCCTTCGTATTTACTTTGTTTGGACTATAATGTCATCAAATAAATATTGTATTGTGCCAAAATGCAAAAAAAAATCCGGTGACTACACCCAATAAACTATTTTTTTCTGTTTTGAGAGGTGTGGTCTGAAGAAAATTGTGTAAAGTAATGAGGAGACATAAAACTTTTCTGCAATCTAAAGTGTTTTATACGGTTGCGATCTTGCGGTCTTAAATTTTTATTCGTAAATAAACCTATTAAAAACCGGCCAAGTGCGAGTCGGATTCGCGTATGAAGGATTCCGTACAAAACGACAAAAAATCACGTTTTTTTTCTTAAATATTTATTTTATTCGGTTTTTAGTATTTGTTGTTATAGCGCGGCGGCAACAGAAATACATCATCTGTGAAAATTTCAACTGTATAGCTGTCACGGTTAAGGAGATACACGATTAAGGTGACAGACGGACAGACAGACGAACGGACAGTGAAGTCTCAGTAAGTGGGTCCCGTTTTTAATACCCTTTGGGTACGGAACCCCAAAAATTAATAAAATTTGATTCGATGGAGATTCTTCTAAAATCCCAATTCTATAGGCGTGTTGCCGTAAAAAAATTACCTATTCGATGTTAGACAATATGTTAAACAAACTAGAAACCATTTTCGTATATCTTAAAAAATAACGAATAAAATGTATGGCGGTAGCAACTCTTGACGTAACATCATTTTGCGAGAAAGAGATGGGCAATATTTTTTATTTGCTTATAATTTTTAATCTCGTCAATCTAAATACCTTCTAGATTTAGGTATGTATTGCTTTTAGATTTATGTCAAGTCTTTGTTCGCTAAGGTGAGATCTTGTTATATACTAAATGTTCCAGCAGTAAAAAACATAAAAAAGTGGAATAGCCTGTGATCTTTTCAAAGCTTTTTTTAAATATCTCCACCACCACCACCACTACCACAGTTTTCGTATAGTGCCATTTCTATATGAAACTACACGTAGGCAAATTAGTAAAGTTTAGTAAAACGTCGGAAACTGAAAGTCCTTTAAATTGAGATCCGGGGAGTGAAGACAATATAATAAAATAAATGGTGCTAAATGGTGCTTTTAATTCCCCCATTAATTAACAGAAGTACAATAAACAAATATAAGCACAATTTAAACTCGGTAACTGTTTTAAGATCTTTATTTGAACATTTTACTTACAAATCAACAGTAGGATGAAAACTACGTAATTAAAAAAATAATAACACTGGTTTAAACAAACCGTTAGTGCTATTTTTGACACCTACATCATAACTCTAATAAAATATAAAAAAAATAATTACTTCTACGCAGGAGCGTTGATTTGCATTCGGTTTTGACGTGATAACGTCTTATAAATCGATGGAGCCGGCTGCACGCACGAAAAAACATGACTCATGCGTTACCTGTTACCCGTTATCGTTACCAAGTACCAGCGTTAGCTCGCATTGTCTTTACCTCATTATTATTATTATTGTTGTTGTTGTTGTTGTTGTTGTTGACGTTGTCACGTTCAACTATCGTCCGTAAACCGACTTTACAGACAACCGGTATTTTTTTCTACTGAGGTTAGGTTAGTTTAATCGAATTAATTTTATTTATAAAAAGTACTTTGTTATTACCTCTATTCATTCGGCAAAACTCTTTCTAACCAGCCAGTCAGTAATTATCGACTCCCAAATTTTTTAAAGGATTTATTCATATATCTTAGAGATAAGATTCAGGTATTAGGAATTAGGTATACATTATTTAGGACATAATTAAATGTAGTGAAACCACTACATTTCTTTTTATGTTGTCATATTAATTTGGCATTCTTAGATTGTGGATACTTAAAAGTGCAACAGTATATTTCGACTTTCGTAAGTAAGAATTAGATAAATATAAAAAAATAACATATTGAAATTGTGTTTAGATTTGTGTAGTGTACTTCTTACTACTTGAGCAATTGAAACCAGTGTTTTTATAAATTGGGTCACCTACTAGTACTGAAAAAATATAAAATGGTGAATGTTAGAAACAGTCCAATATCGGCCAGGCCATATTGTAGCAGATATTCATCCTTCGCATCTTCTATAACGGATTGACTACGTTCTACGAAATAACCTGTATAACATGGAAAAATGTGTCAATATTTTAAGCACTACAACAAAATATAATGTCGAGTTATTCAAATATTGTACGTCAAGAGTACCTAATTATAATTAAAATATTAGGTCATTACATATGAAATTGGCGTTTTGTAAAGGAGGAACATAAAGTCGATTTTTTTAAACATAATATATTTATTTAATCAAAGTATATACCATTGCTATCTATGCACTTTTGCCATCTCATAGGTAGTTCATTGATTCCTTTACTAAAAAAAACCATTCGGACAGGAATCAATAAAATCTTTGAAGGCGCTCTGGACTGAATTTTTCCCCTTGCAAGAAGTTATCCAAATTTCGAAAAAACTGGTAATCTGTTGGAGCAAGGTCCGAGGAGTACGGTGGATATCTTATAGATATTCCAATTGAAGCTCCTCTAATTTGGTAGCCGTCTGTTGTACAGTGTGTGGTCTAGCATTGTCCTGAAGCAGCAGTGGCCTAGAGCGAATGTCCAACCTCGGTTGTTTAGCAGCTAGCTTTTCCATCATGATTTGCAGTACCTGGCAATAGACATCTGCCGTAATTGTCTGGCCACATTGAAGAAAGCTGTAGTGAACGACACCGGCACTAGTCCACCAAACGCTCACAAGTAACTTTTTTTAGTCAATTTTCGCTTGGGGCAGACTTTGGCTTGTTCGCCAGGGTTCAGCCATTGCGATGAGCATTTCCGATTATCGTACAGGATCAACTTTTCATCACAGGTAATGATACGATTTAAAAGCCCTTAATTATTGTGCCGGTTGAGTAACGTAACGCAACAGTCGACGCGCGTTTGTCGGTTTGCTGCACTCAATTCATTAGGTACCCACCTTTCAAGCTTTTTCACCTTCCTAATTTGCTTCAAGTGGATTAAAATAGTTTTATCACTAACGCCGCAGCCTGCAGCTAACTCGGAAGTGGTTTGCGATGGATCCGCTTCCCAATAACCTTCAATTCTTTATTATCAACTTTGGTAAAATACAATTTTCCGCATTATTAAAGAAAAATAATGCGTAAAATTGTAAGCAGAATGTTTATTTGATAATCTGTCGACATTTTATAATTAATATCAAAAATCTATATTCGCTAGTTATGTTACAATCTATTTTACGGTGATAACGGTATTTACAATTTTACGGCGACTTATATAACATCACTACATAGTATAAATGAAAGTCGCTTACCGCTGTGTCTGTCCCTATGTATGCTTGGATCTTTAAAACTACGCAACGTAGGAACGATTTTGATGTGGTTTCTTTTTATAGAGTGATTCAAGAGGAAGGTTAATATATATATAACATGCATAATATAGATAGTAGAGAAACACTGAAAATTTTAGATGTTTTTAATGTGATATCGTAAATAAACACATTTTTTGAGCTTACATTGCAAACGCTGGCTGATTCGTGATTTATATCCAAATTTAGAAAAAAATGGTAATCTGTTGGAGCAAGGTCCGGGAGTACACGACGCAAAGAAGGAGGAAAAAACAAATGAATTACGGTTTTCGAAACAAATGCATAAGTAAATAGCGGTATAAATTTGAAATTGTTATTCCTAACCAAAGAAGATATATTTGAGATCAAAGTGGCCAGTACGACAAAACGCCAATTTCATATGTAAGGACCTGTAATATATACATGTTTGGGGATTTTGGCGTTGTTTAGAGAACTGCAAGCATATGCCACTATGTCAATTACAGTAATCATCATCACCACCATCATCACATGATGGTATAATAACTAAGTACTTCTTATTGTATTTTACACTGACTCGGATGTCTTTGAACATTAGGTACGTTTGTGAACCTATTTGTAAAATTCTTTTGATTTCTTGGTTACAATTCGAAAGTCCCTGAGTCACGAACAGGTGACCTGATGATAGGATCCATGATGATTCCCATCAGGTCACCTGTTCGTGACTGAATGACATGATGAATCGAGGGAACTCTTCGAAATTTATATGCTGTGTCATGTAGTGATTTTGACTTTTGCTGAAGTAACCCAAGCTAAACCGACTTCCAAAGTAAAAATACACAAAAAATATGAAATAAATCTTATTTTCTAAACAATTTCCCTTTTAAATTCGTCTAAGCCAACTTAAACGTGAGCTTTATAAAATAATGATTTATCAGGATATTGTTTGGGCTGGTACTTCAAAATTATGAAGATTGTGTAGTGAAATAGTGAACATTTTAGCCGAATTTAAAAGGGAAATTATTTAGAAAATAAGATTTATTTCATACTTTTTTATGTATTTTTACTTTTTTGTTTAATATATATTCATAGATAAATCATTGGACTCGCTGGGGTAGAGAGTAAAATATATTCAATACTTTTATATTATACACATTTTTATTATATTATGTAACACACATCCATGATCCAGGAACACGGAAAATCTTTTAGTTCCGTCGGCGGGATTCGAACCCTCGACCGCCGGCCTGAGCACCAACACACTCGACCACATATTATAACAAATATCCAAAATCTATGAAGAATTTTCTGACATTCAGTGGAAAATAATACTTACCTAATACAATTCGTAAAATGTCTCTTTTGGATGGCCAAGGATTATTAGTTAATTAAATGTTGTCTACAAAGTTTACACTTTTACCAAAAGTTTATGTAGAAAAGGAATTAAAAGTCTGTAATAATTCACTTTTTTTGTGTGGACACTTCAGTTGTTATTATTTATAGCTTTTGCCCGCAGCTTCGCCCGCGTAGGAGTGTTCGTGGCAAAAAACTTATTTACCAAATGTACCTAAATACCTACTACAATATAGTAATAGCGCAGGGATTGAATAACCGAAAAATATCGGTTAAAACGGTAAACGGTATGACGTCATACCTTTAAATTACGATTACCTTAAAATAACGGTACCTCTATTATTTTGGTATTGCAAAGTTACGGTATCAAAAATTTTTCAGCTATCTAAATCAGTAAAATAAAGGTTTTATTTATACGACGTCAGTTCGGCCTGAACGGAATCGAGTACACACACGGCAAAATCGCATCAGTTCGTTCCAGTGGCGTGCACAGGATTATGACACTGGGTATGCGGCAAAGTACCTACTCGGTCACAAAAACTTTTTCGTTTATAGATTTTTAGCATAGCTACAGCCAAGCGACGGATCTCTAAGTCGAAACCATGCCAACAGAGCAAGTCTTAGAGGTACTACTATTCATGTACATCTTCTACGGCAACGCAGACAAAACAGCGATCGATCGTCGCGGCGGAAGAAATTCTAATAGGTAAAATAATAAGCATATTTTAAAATATTATAACTACTCACCAGTCAGTCAGCTTCAATTTTCACATATTCAAGGTTCCGGTTACTTGAGATTACTATATCCCGATGTAAATAAACGCAAGATTTCGGCCACCTCAAATATCTTATCCAAGTGAGTGAGGTCGCGGAATAGAAATTATTTAAATCTGAATATCCCGAATCAGTCCGCACTGTACTAGAATTACTAAATAATATGCAAGGAAAACAATATAATTTATTTGTGTGTACACAACCACACAGCCAGTTATACGTTTCATAACTTTTAACATTAAATTTTCGAGTTACATTATTTTTTTTGCTGGTTTAATTGTTGTAACTCGGGTACACACCTACCTTTAGACAGAATTTGAATCTTTTCACTGAATGACAATTGTGAGAACTTGTTATTTTTAATTTTTAATAAACACACATTATCAACGCAAACCTCACAATCAAATAACATTAAAAAAAATCAACAAACGCACTAGTAAAAGCAAATCACTACAATTATCATAGAAACTCAGTAATAAACTGTTAAATGTACACACTTTCAAATGTTAAAATAAAAAATCTTTTAAGAAAACTATAAATAAACAGGAGCGATTAAATTTTAAGCAATGCTTATCACATGAAATATGCAATATGGCCCCCGCGAAACACAAAACGTTTCTTCTAATTAAACAAATAAAACCTTACTAAACAAAAATGCATAATGTGCATACGTGATTTATTAATTCGCGTCTTATTATTTTTACTCGGATTATAGGCAACGAATAATTTCCGACAGCCAGTTCAGCGGTTTTCGGAAGCGATCGGATAGCCGAGAGCCATCGCCTGCCGCGGGAGTTGCCGCTATATAATCATGTCGATATTCATGGGTGTGTGCGTTTGCGAAGTATAAAAATTACACATACATGCGATGATTTGTCCTGCAGAAAGTAACGGCATGTGATGAGTTGCTATTTATAAAATATTAGGCGTTTTTAAGTTATTATATTTTTGTAATTAATTTAAGTATTTACTATTAATACAAGTCATCTAAAACGTACGAAGGTTTTATTAAAATATCTGTATATTTGTGAATGACAAGTAAAGCACTGCATTTCTGCCTACAAGGAGCGCACGCCCCTGGTTCGTTCTGGTTTGCCGCGAGCTACGGTCGTGTTTAATAATTGTGTGATAATTAAACACCGCGAAAACTCACTACACGCTTGTACACGATACACGCCCCGCACGGCCCCGGCTCTGGCGAGAACTGAAGCGATTTGTCCACACATGGACCGTTCAGTCCATCCATACAGTCCAGAATTAATCTTGCCAACTTAGTTAAATTAAGTATTTTATTCCCTTAGTAGAAATTTAATTGTTAGTAGTCTTTTAGTAGGAATGTGCCAGACAGTAATCATATGGAAAATGGTCTAGGTTAGGCACAAAAAAAAATACACCATAATATCATAATAATTTATTGATTAATATAAATTATATTAATTTGCTTAAAACTACCCGTTTAATTACTATATACGTAATATTTCCAAGTATATTTTAATTTAACGGTAAAATTTATAATAAAATTCAATATAATATTTTTGGTATATAACAAAACCTAAAACCTCGCGTCGATGTGTCGTCACTCTGCATTTTTTCGGTCTCGATATAATTTCGGTTGGGGTAGTAATAAAATAAAGGTAGTTATAAGATACCATACAAAAATTAAGGTATATTTCTTTATTTAGCGGTAAATCGCAACCGTTTTGGCTCAACCTTTAAATCAAAGCTATATCGTAATTTAATACCGGTATCATACCTTTATATCTATACTGTTTTCAATCCCATAGCACAGAGTAAAAATATATACTTATAATAAATTTTCACACGTACTTTTTAATTTTAATATACGTCGTGCCAAATAAATGAGTGATAATATTTGAATGTGGATATATGCCCCTTATATAGAGTTCACTGTGAAAGTAGCAGCGCTCTAAGATTTACTATTGACTTCCATACATTTTTATTTCATTAGTACCTATATCGTGAAAAATGTTGCCAACCCTTGAAACTAGTGTAGGTACTAGGTACGTAGGAGCTGTGTTGCGCACCCCCGCCGCGCCGCTCCCCCCGCATGCCGACGAGCTGAGACATGCAACGAACCCGGTCGGTGCAATGTTAATATAGGTATCCAAACTTGGGCACTGGATATTTAAAGGCTAATGATAAACAATAATATTATCTGTTTAATGGTACATAGTACTCCTACATAGATAAAAAACACAAAATATAATATACTAGGTTTAATAGAGGCAAATAATACCTAGCAAAAGTGTTTTTATTTATAGACAATGATTTTTTATAAAATGGAAAAATATTGTTTAATAAATATATATTTATATTATTATTATAATAAACTAATTAGTGTACCTACTAAGCTTCTGCTATAGTTCACACGCTGGAGATAAGAGCGGCGCGTACGCAACTCAAGGACATTAGCACCCCGCTCGCACCCCTCTCCCGCCTTCTCCTGTCCCTTTTTTACCTGAGGGTAGTCGTTCGTTGCTCGTGCACTGCACACGACGTTGTTTTGTGTATCTATCGGATTGTTTTACTTCACTGACCCCTGCATGTTTATGGACTCGTATCGACAGCTTCTTGTTTGACCTTGGCACGTTAAAGGACTTTGTTTGGTTGTGTAAAATGGAAACCGGACGCAGATGTGTTTTGTGTCCCCGTTCCATACTACGGCAAAGGCGACATATGCTGCAGGATACTTTGCCCCAAAGTAGACCTGATTTAACTGAATATATTATTCAAAATGGACTTATACAGGTAACTATGTACCTACTTTTCATTTATTATTCTAGATTAAGTAGGTAAGGGTAACCCGTAGAAAACAACACTGCAGTTACTGTTAATATACTCTTTCAGCATTTAATATGTTTTTTTTTCAGGTTGTTTTCAACAACATTTTGGCTGTATGCCATAGATGCTGGCAAAGAGCCAACAATTTTGTTGATCGGAGAGCTCGGGAACCAGCACTTTTGGAAGAACCTGTGCCAGAACCTTCCCCGGAACCTGCGCCCGAACCCATGGATAATCCAAATGAGATTTTTATGCCTGATCACGTAAGGACACCAAATTCATCAAATTCATACATTTATAGAGATTGCAGAAATGAAAATCTGAAAAGAATCCCAGCATCTATTAAATTGTAAGCCATATGCAACTATCATTTGTACGTGTCACCGAGTCCCCGACTGTGTGAAGATCATTTGATGCATTTGGTATGGGAGGAGTTGTAGTTAGTCAACGTGACCCATTATTTTACCGCGCATATGCTCACAGATATGACAAATATGCTGATACGTGCAGTCAATAATACCTTAAAATTAGATTTTGAATCTCCCATGGGATTAGATGAAAATGAGCTCCATTTTTAGACAGGTCTAACAAGTTATCAATTCAATGATATGTTAGAACAAACACCCTCTTTAATAGAGAGAGATCATATACGTCCGCGAACTGTTCTAGGAATCTACCTGACAAAACTAAGGACTGGCGAAACAAACGAAAGATTGGCAACATTGTTTAATATGTCACATAGCCAAATTCAAAGAAAATTAAAAGTTGCAAGAGAATGTTTGGCCCAGGATTTTGTAACTAGATTTTGTATCTTGGAATAGATCATATAACTAAAAACATTGTACTCGAAAGAAACCTGTTAATTCCAAAGGAGATTTTTGGAAACGATGAGAATACAAAGGCCATTTTGATTTGTGATGGAACGTATATATATATATAGAAAAAAGTGCGAACTTTTCCTTCCAAAGTTCAAGTAATAGCCATCACAAGTTTAGGAATCTCTTGAAACCATTTGTGATAGTTTGCAGTGATGGTTACATCATAGACGTTCTTGGGCCATATCCCGCAACTACATCGTCAATAATGCAATCATTAATGAATAATGAAGAAAATCCTCTGCATTTCTTCTTAAACCCTGGTGATGTCTTCATTCTAGATAGGGGATTTCGGGACAGCATCGATGTTAAAGAGTCATATCAATATGAAGCTCATATGCCTCCCTCAAAGGACCGCAATGCTACCCAATTGACTACGGAACAAGCCAATAAGTCCCGCTTAGTCACAGTCTGCCGATGGGTAGTAGAAGCTGTAAATGGCAAATTCAAAAATAGATTTAGGTTGTTAAGACAGAAATATTTTAATAAAACATTACCTAACATGTTCAGATTTTAAAATTGGTGCGGCTATAATAAACGCGTACTATCGTGTAGCTACGGATAATGAACACGCTCAAGAGATTTTGGACATAATCAACTATCAAATGAACATACCAAATCTAATAAGTGATTATATACAAAGAAAAAAGGATTGTGTGGTTTTATGAAACCACGGTAAAAGTGAAACTTAATAACAAAATAGCGTGGAGCACTGGCACAAATGAGTACTAGTCTATACACTACACGGTCAGCTGATGCGAACTATAGGCGCCGCCATATTGGCCTCGGCTGCTCTGACGAGCGCCTTTCACTTTATCCCTACTCCGCGGCCGACCGTCACGCGACATGCAACGCACAGACGAAAAAGTTTGAGACGATGTAATAAAAGTTTCACTTTAAAATCATTTTCATTTTAATTTAATTTCACTTTAAAATTAAATCTAAATAGACAACGAGTGGCGTTTATGCCAATGGAAGCAAATATTCCTCATTTAGAAGATTTTCCTCGATCATCCGAAAACGATGCTTTCCTTTTTGCCTTAGGAAGCTATCATATCAAGTTGGCCAAATCATACTGTGCGGATCACTTACGCAATGGGCTTTATCACATAGTTATATAGAGAAACTGAACTGAGTGACTTACATGTATGTAATATACCGCAAAGAAATGTGTGGTTGGTCAGAGTTCGCATACAATCGCGACATGTGAGGACACGCATTTATTACTCATGTATTTTAATAGATCGTGATTTGTCAGGAAGAAATAGTATTGCTCACTGGTATTGCACGTGCCTAACCGGAAATCGAACTGTAGGAAGCTGCGCACATATAATCTCAATTGTATGGTACATGGGACTAGGGCGTTACATTGATTTTAATCCTCCAGAGGAAATGCTTAATAGCATTACAATGGGTGCTGATTAATATTGGCTAATGAACTAATTATTTTTGTATTTTAAAATAATAAAAGTAACCAAAGCTCTTAATAGTATGATTTTTACAATATTCTGTGCTGTACTGCGTTCTAATAAGAGACTTTGATTGCCGGTGCATTGAAATCAATATGTCGCCCTAACCCCATATACCATTACCACTAGGCAAAGGCCTAGTTTGGGATTAGGTGACTGTGTGTGAGATCTCCCGGTTATTTATTTATTTATTGTATGGTATATGGGGTTAGGGCGACATATTGTCTGTGCCTAGTTGGGAGTTGTGCAGTGTGCTGTGTTATTATGTGCGATTAGTGACATTTTTTTATAAAAATGTTAAAATATTTTTTAACTTTTTTTTTTCATTTTCAAATCCCATTGATTATGACGCTAAAACTGGTTGCTATTCTCTATAGATCCTTATGAACCTATTGACACATACAAAAGATCTGTTGGAGGGGGAGGGGCTCATGTAAAAATATCATGGTCCTTTAAAGGGGGTATTATTTGGAAAATAAGTTTTATTTCATACTTTTAAGTGCATTTTTACTTTGGAAGTCGGTTCAATTTTTTGTTTAAAAATAATAATAATTTTTCCCTTTTTAGTATCGTTAAATTATTATTTTAAACTAATTTGGACCAAATTGGAGACAGGTCGCATGAATTTAAGATATATAAGATATCTTAAGTCAAGGAAAAGTCTTAAAAATATGTACTATAGTTTATTCAAGCTTTAACTGCATACACTCTAGGAGGAAATAAAGACTTCTTCCTTATTTCCTTTTGTGTTTTAATCTTAGCTTCATGTTTCGTGAGAGCTTTACGCATAGCACGAGTCTTCTTGGGCCTGAGGTCAAGGGGCTTGTACTTCTTATTTTTGTAGTGATTCCTAAGATTCACTTTCATTTTTTGATGATACACAATGTAAACTCGGGCAATAGCTTTTCTCACTACTCGGCTGAAATAAAAAAAGAAGCATTAATTAATTAAATTATTGTCTAAACAGTCATACAATAAAAGAGCTGGATGGAAGAACTGCATAATTTCGCAGTTTGTGCAAAAAAAACCTTCAAATTTCGAGTAAATTGAGTTTAAAGTTTTGCAATAATTTTTATAGTGTTACATTATCTAAAACTTAAAGCTGTAACACATATGGATTTTGTCCAAAGCAGACCATGGATTTGGTTG
Source organism: Phengaris arion (assembly GCA_963565745.1). Lineage (NCBI taxonomy): Eukaryota > Metazoa > Arthropoda > Insecta > Lepidoptera > Lycaenidae > Phengaris > Phengaris arion. The sequence goes on along the minus strand of OY751432.1, from coordinate 31,716,044 downwards.
CCAACTTAGGGGTGTTTTTTATAAATTTATTTTTTATAAACCACTTTAGCCTCTGTGGTTTATAAGTCGGTTCCTACTCGAAAGTGGTTACCTTGTAAAAAAACATGTATGAAACCATACTTTTACCTATTTTAATTAAATGCCCTATTCAAGTATAGCCCACACAATGACTTAGAATTAAAAACTATTTTTCATCCCCACTTCACATGTATAGAGAGAGTGAGTATAAATTATTATTATTTTATAATGCCAAAACAGACTAATAACTATATCAAATTCTATCCATGTATATACATAATTTCAGAAGCTAGAAGGGCAGACGAACTGGTGGACAGACAGAAAGAGAGCAAAACTATAAGGATTCCTCGAGTATTACAGAACGTCTTCATTAAGTAAATCTGCTATCCTATATAGCATTTTTATAACAGATCACAGACACAGACAGAGAAGAATCAATAGCTATTTTTAGGTACTATAAGTACTCATTTTTTTAATTGGAAATCATTTGCATACACCTAAAACCTTAACCTTTACTTATATACAACAGATAAAATTCGAAAATATTTATAATGCGGTTCTTCCAATGATGTCTTCAATTATTGTAAATCTGCTATCCTGTAAGGTATTTTTTACATGACTATGGCAAAGCCAAAAGGAAGGGTAATTATTTTGGGAGTGTATTTATCTATGTTTGTTCCCTCGTAGCGTCTAAACTACTGGTCCGATTTTAATCAATGATATGTCAATAGATTCGTAATCATGCCGCGGGTAACATAGGCTATCTTAAAAAAAAACGAAAATTGTACCTTAGATTCTAACAACTAAAAAATTTAAACCGAGATAATCATCACGTGTTTGGTATCAAAAGAAAGGTTGTGGCAAGCACACCATAAATATGTATATATATATTTTACATATTTGTCGTGTACTTGCACAAATATGTCAAAATACATGTTTAAAATGTGGTCGTACAATTTGTACTAACCCAGTTGTATAATTTTCGCTCATTACGTAATATAAGACTATAAATATATAATTTATATATTATTTTATCTACATAAAATATACTTCATTTTATAAATATAATTTATTATAGACAATACATAACAAAAGAAAAAAATTAAATAACCCCTGAATTGTCAAGCAGTAAACGAGCTGATAATGATGAATTATAGCTCATTTACTTATATTATAGCGATCATGTCAGCTTTCAAACAAAAAAACTAGTTCCTCAATCAGTTCATCGGTTCATCTGTTAATGCAGATTAAATAAATTATTAGCTTTTTTATTACTTATTCATTCGATAGATGTCACTATACTGGTCTTACATATTTCTGAATCATTGTGTCGGTGAATAAGTGATTTGGTATTTGACTGTTGAATGATCCAAATTGCGTTTCTTGATTATCATATTTCGTTCATAATATAATATATAATTTATGTGTTTCAATTAAGTACTTCTTTTAATATTATTCCAAAAATATATTCGATTCGGAAACGGAAAAAACGAAATAAAAAAATATGTTTAAAAAACTATAACCTGACTACTAGGGTTCCCTTATTTTTCAAGTTTATTTTTTTACGCATACCCATTTAAAGTGTTCGTTCGGAAAGTAGTATCTTTCTTGGGGTATAATTATAGAAACTTCTTATACCTAGCTTATACCTAGATGCGACGCATCTACCGAGATGCGTCGTCGAGAAACTGATGCTTAGATGCCATTTGTGGGTATAATCATGGCTCTACCTTGGCCATTTTTTTACCTATGCTTGATCTTGTCTTGATTTCTATCTGAATTATTGTCTAATTTTGGCCTTCGTATACCCTTTTTTTACATAGTCGGGTTAGTTTTTTTTTAACAGTAGGTACATTCTAAATAGACAATGTATATAGTAACCTCACAACAATTTTTGGACTGGTTGTTTATTTTTTGATATAACCACAACATCAATCATTAAACTTCTCTAAGGTTCAAAAATAAATTTTAAACATGTCTTAATATCATTATCTATAAAATATATATGTATACAAGTACAACTTTTGTTATATAGGACTAGCTGCTGCAAGTTCACTCTCATTGGTATGAAGCGCTTTTTTAAAAGCAAGATGTAACATACAAGATTGAAATTAATATAATATTTAAATAAATAAGGATACATACATTTTTGATAGCTTTGAAGCAACTCCACCCGTCACTTTAGCTACCCTAAGATTGGTGAGCTCCTTTTTCAAGTCTTCCAGCTGTTTAAACAGCTCCTTTTTGTCTTTCGTGCGTAACTCCGAACATTTAACCTTACCCTGAAAATATATAACCAATAATTAGGAAACGAATTACTTATATTATGCTTTTATATGTGAAAGACAAACTAAAAAATATAGTACATACATTATAGGTATATCGACTTTTTTTACAAATCTTAAAATATAATATTATGTAAAAGGTTATGTAACAATAAATAAATATGCTAAATAAACAATATATTTTTGAAGATTGATTATAGTACATCTATTGCCGCTCTAACAGGTTATAAAGTTATAGAGAAGCTAACAACCCAAGTCTCATGTATTTATAAATAAAAATATTATCAAATTTGATAATATTCGATAATTTGGATCATCTTAAGACGTTACCAAATTAAAATTAGGGAATACAATTTAATATGAAACATGTTGTGGTGCCTAAATAGTCTCCACATAAACTTTCATCACATCAAAACCAGATTCAGTATCACAAAAACTAACTAGACACTAATGATTATCACACACAACAATCCACTATTTATTTACTCTATTTTATTATACGTTTACGATTCTCGATATATTTTTCGATTTTATTTTTCAATTATACCCGTACCATTTTTGATATACCGCCTATCAGCTCGTCTTTCACAGAATAAAAAGACTGAAAAAAGTAAAAACAAGAAAAAGAAGTTGCCAGACAGTACCAACTACTAGTGTTGCCAACTCTATTTTTACGCAACAACGAAACATACACGTCGCGACACGACTCACACAGCGTAATGCGGCACGGCGCGATGCGAGGTTACTAGACACCCAGTTCCTCCCAAAAAACCAATAAAAATATCCTTCAAATCACCAGAAAAACTAAATACTTTTAAAATACATAAAACTACCGTATTGTATTAGCGTAAACTTAGCGAAGATTCCTATTTTTAGCCTGGGACTATACGCTCCAGAATCCGGAACACCGGTGAACATTCAGAGCTCTGTAAATTGATCTCTGCGCTAATACTATAGCCTTAACACCCTTAGGCTGTTGTGTGTGTGTGTAGAAGTTTTGTGTCGAGCTGTCATATTGACATTGACATTTGACTCGACACTCATGTGTTCGTTTTTTAACTCTATTGTATTATCGCGGAGTTCTGTTTTCAGTGCTCTATATTTTCTCCGACATTCCGAATTCCGGAGCATATAGACACGGCCTTAGCCCATGTTCCCACGAGCCTTTTTTTTGTGGCCACGACTCACAAGTCACTACGGAATAACCTGCACTGTAAATAGAACTCTGCGCTAAAACAATAGAGTTGAAAATAGAAATGTCAAGTATTAAATATCAGATTTGACAGCTGTACACGATTTTCAGCTCTATTTATTAGCGCACAAATCTATTTACAGTGTGGTTTTTTTCTGTCACGACCACAAAAATACGCTCGTATATTGTCAATAGTGTCAATCATGAATATTTTTTGCCTTCAAGTCCGCGGCCATGAGCTTGCAGGCTGGATGGTCAGTATAGCCCTCTAAAGCGCCATACTCACGGCCCATCCAGCACCAGTACTAATAGCCCTCATTAGTGTCAATCATTTATATTTTTTGTCTACAAGTCTGTGACCTTGGTCTTGCAGGCTAGATGGTCAGTATGGCCCTTTATAGCGCCATACTCACGGCCCATTCAGCAAATCCAGCACCGCTACTAATAGCCGTCATTAGTGTCAATAGTGTCAATCATTTATATTTTTTGTCTGGAGTCCGCTGCCTTGGGCTTACAGGCTGGATGGTCAGTATGGCCCTATAAAGCGCCATTCTCACGGCCCATCCAGCAAATCCAGCTTCAGTACTAATAGCCGTCATTAGTGTCAATAGTGTCAATCATATGAAATTTTGGTCAGTCAGATGTTAGGTCAGATGGTCAGTATAGCCCTTTACTCACGGTCTAGTCTGCAAATCCAACACCGGTACTAATAGCCGTCATGAATGTCAATAGTGTCAATGATATAAAATTGTTGTCTACTAGTCTCGTAGACAGAGAATGTTAGATACTGATCTCATTAGTAAATAATAATACAACATATATAATGATAAGTTTATCATCTATGGATACTGCGCAACCGTGTGACTGAAAGGGACATAAAAAGTACATACAAAATTTTGGGTTACCAGGTAGTAGGATATAATTACCGAGTATTTTTTATTGCACGGTAACTAGCTGTTTTCCCGCGACTTTATCCGCGTAAATTATTGCCTAAATATAACTTTCTAGTAATGCAGAATAACACTACTGATATCGAAGCTGCATTACTTGAAATTATTATCAGTAGTTATAAATAGTAGCAATCATACTGCCAAACTTTCACATTTATAAAATTAAGGTTAATAAATAAATAAGTTTGATTCTTCATTGTAAGTAATAGATATCTGTATCTACATGTATAAGAAGTGCGTATATATTCTGACTGTCTGTCAGCAATGATCTCTTAAAGAATTAGACATTCTTAGTTACGGTTTACCTATAATGATGATGATGATGATTGATTCCAGGCCGATTTCGACCACGGCGACTGCTTTTCTTTTTTTATCCATATTTCTCCATGCCGGTCGGTTTTCTGCTTGTTCTTCTCACGCACAGGGGTCGATGACACATCCTTTCATATGCCTTTTTATGACATCTTTATACTTCAAGAGCTGGCCACCTTGCTTTCTCTTACCTTCAGTCAATTTCGAGTAAAAGATGCGCTAGGCCACCCTACCTTCGGTAATCCGAAATACGTGCCCGCTCCACCTGAGCTGACGTCGCATAAGGTAAGCCTTAATCGCGCACACATTCGCACGCCCCAATATGTCTGTGTTCCTGACTCGGTCAGACCACTTGGTGTTTAAAATATCACGTTGGCATTTAAGGTGAAACCTATCCAGGGTGTGAATATTATGTCGATGATATAGGAAATATGTCTCTGCAGAATATAAGATGTTCGGTAGCACGATTGCCACCTAAACCTGAACTTTTGTTTCAAACATCATGTGACCGAAACACCTTGCTCCGCAGCTTCCCAAACGCTGCTGCTGCGGCTCCTATTCTGCTGCTCAGTTCTGTATCTAGGTCACCTTTTGATGTTATGGTGCTTCCTAAATATCTTAATTTATCAACATGTTTTAGTGTACATCCATGCAGTTTAATATCAAGAGACACTTGGTCTGCTGTGTCGGCGGTCATCACTTCTGTTTTAGACACGCAAATTTTTAATCCGAACCTAGCACACGTCTCATTAAATTTGGTCATTAGGTGTTGTAGCCCTTCGTTCTAGAGTTTTCGTCATAAAGCAAAGATCGTCGGCATACATAATCTCATTAATTAATTTAAGTTTGGTCTTTGTGCTTACTTTCAACCGTGATAGGTTAAATATACCACCATCGACGCGGAAACGGATTCGAATACCTTCAGCATTATCCTGTAGTGTATATCTGACAACTGCGCCGAAATACATGGCAAATAGTGTATAAAAATAACGACGAAAGTACACTGGGAATTTTCTATGAAACAATTTGCTACAGCGACCAAATAAAAATGACACAGGTCGCATATCTGCAGGTGGGGCAAATTCTCACATTTTAACTAATTTTAACGAATATTAATTATAATTAATATTATATTGGTTATTACCTTCACTTCTCCATGAGATCTGAATTTAATGAAATTGTGTAAAAATGAAATAATGTAATGAAATTACAAGAAATTAAATGTGAATAAAAATTGTACAATCTAATAGTTTTTTTTATGTGGTCGACACATCTTTTTAAATCGCGGGTCATAATATCATAAATAATCAACGTCTTTTATGTGAATAAGTACACTGGGTATAGACAAATTACAAAAGAACATCACAGTAACGAGTTCAACTAATGAACATTGTGTACAAAAAACTTATGCTACAGATATAATTCAACACTGGCGAAACCGCGGGAAAAAGCTAGTAAATAAATAAAAATATATTTCGATCATTACCATATTTATTCAACATTTTATGTTACACACAAAAGATAATAATAGGCCAAATGAACCTTTCACGTTAAACACAGTAATGTGTCGAGCTAGCGAACGGTCGCGCTCCGCGTTATACACATGCAGCAAATATTAATTATTTAATTAATATTATGTTAATCGAGCGGCTGATTGCCGCTGCACGTGATCATGGCGCTCGTGGCCAATGAGTTGCTGGCGTTTATCCAGCATGCCATCGATACTATGGACGAGGTCAGCATAATGCAGATCTGCAAGTCTTCCTTCACCAGCGAGGAGATTTCCGAAGGCAAGCATTTGTTGTACGAGAAGCTCGGCCTGAGCGCGAACCTGTCATCGCGACGGAGAGATGAAACCGAAAGAAGCGTGCAGGACATCATCTCCCTGCTAATAATTATGATGAGAAAATTTTTTGTTCTATTATTAATTATTAATTGAACAAAATTAGAAAAATTAAGAAACAATGTCGACATTGTTAAGCAGTAAGCAAGTGGATGATAGCTACATACTAGCACTGTAACTGTGACACACCAAACTTCTCTGTTTACATCGGAAGTTAAAAAACATACCATTTTCTCATGTTACATAGCAGGTATTCTAAAATCATCTACCCTTCTTTTAAAAAAAACCTTATGCCTGGTGATGATAATAACCTCAATCGATATAATTTTTCAATCTGTGTGCCAAAAGGCAACTGTAATAGGTTTTAAGCACCCCAGTCCCCAATGCACCTTTCTACTGCAATCGTACGACAAATCTAGCTGCCTCACCAACTTTTCTTGCATCTATTATGAAGAAATAGTGCCTTAAAATTTGCTTTCTATTTCCCCTTACATCCCATACCTTCACCTTTTACTATTTACTTTCAACTTTCCATCAACAAATTATTCGAAATTTTTCCTTTTCCCGATTAACATCACTTTACAATATTAACTCATTCACATTGTCTGAGTTCAATCGGTGGGTTCTTACATGCATTTTTGTATAATGGTCCTCATGGGAATTCAAGCCAGCTACAGCACCAAGAACGGATAAAACGCCAAAAACTCACAGTCCACAATATTTATTACGACTGAAAAGAAAGATTAAAGAGACAAGAATATTTGCGATCGAAGTGGCTCACAGAGTAGGTACCTTTCTATAAAGCACAGATTAATAATTACCTAGTAATATGAAGTTTACATAGATAACCGCCTCCTTTTTTTGGAGGTCGGTTAATTTTTTTTTTTAATTATTGTGAGCTGGATACTGAGTCCTTTGCTCAATAATAGCCCTAGATGATAAGTATTACTACTGAGAATAATTATAGCCCCGCTGAAATGACGAATACAACAGACTGTGAACTGACACATGAAACATCAAACAAAAAATTACAAATCAAAAGTATCTCAGTAGTAATACATAACATTCACTCTGACATTGCCAAATCAGTACGGAGCCAAATATAAAAAGAAGAAGAACAAGATACCTAACATCTATGGTATCCCCATATTTCTCAGTCATCTATGCTTAAACCTAACATCTATGACTATGCCCTTATGAGTATGTGAATGAGTGAATCAAACAAATCCAGCGTGCTAAACTGCCGAGTGGATTTCTAAAACAAAAATTGTTATAAAAGACAAAATAAATATAATTTTAATTTGTGATATGTGATCCCCGATTTAATATTCTAATATAAAAAATTCAATCAGAATAATTTTGGAATTTGGATGAACTTAAAACAATATTATTTTATCACCTTTTTATAAAATATATTATTAATTTTAAAACACATTTTCAGTAACTAAATATCATGACTTACGATTTCCGTGAATTCGATGATGATTCTTCAGACGAAAGTTTGAGTGATACAAGTGAAAATTACAATGAACTTTTTCAGATGTCAGGAAGTGGTAAATATTACACGCTTTATTACACGTTAGCTCTCTAATTCTTATAAAGTAGGTATTGTTCAAAGTCTTCAGTGCAATTTTTAACAAATCTGTGTACCTAATAAATAAAAGTCCATAAGAATTAAGACGTCTATATGTCATTAAGACGCACAGCTAGACTAGCCAACAAGTGCCTTTTGGACCAACTTTTTTCAGCAGTCTCCGAAAATTATGATTGAGGTGTCATTTGATTGGGAATGGCATCTAGATGATTTAAAAAAAAATGAAGTTCCGCTTCCAAAAATTGTAGAAGTTATTAACAATTAACTTAAAAAAAGAGGGTTTAGTTTTTTGCAAATATCTCAAAAACTAATAAGGATTTTTCAAAATTGAAAAGAGGAGGAAATTTCCATAAAAAAGACACGATTCCCGGAACTGTAGGATCAATATTTATAATTTCCTCAGAGGGATGAAAATACGGCCTCTCTTGGAGCAATTCTTGAAAGGCTTCAGAATAGAACTCCCTTGGAAAATTAAATAAAATATATATTTTTCAGTTTTTTATTAATAATTTTCGTTGTTGCAAAATTAAAAAGAAAAAAAAATTAAGAATCGTATAACATAAAAACGGATCGATAATAATATTTAAAATAAAATTTGATGATTAATTTAAGTTTTTAATTCTAAGCTGTAACTGCTAAATGCTAATGATAGAAACTTGAAATTTGGACAGCAGTTTTAATTTACAATGTAGACGACCATTAAGAATGAATTTTTGATAATATGGTGAAATAGGGGTTGAATGTTTGTATGGAAAATCTTTAAATCTGCACCGATTTCGATGAAAACTGTGATTCATGCTCTTATATACATTTAATTCAATATAATTATGTTGTAGGGTTTATAGGAATTCACCATCTGAGTTTACAAAATAAGGGTTGATAGTTTGTATGAGAATATTTTTTTTTTCTATTTTCCATGTATATGTACATAAAAGGTTTATATAATAATGTTATGACTAAAACTACATACTCCTCATTTCCCAAGGTGTGCTATCATTCATGAAATCATTATGTTTATAATAGGCTTTAGCACACAAACATGATGATGATTGAAAGATTTTGAATGTTTTCTAGGATACTATTGTATAGGTGTGTACATTTCATTTATTTAAATACTTTACATTACAAAGTCTGGTCACTGGTACATCAAGCTTATGCTTATTTCCAGTTTTTTTATTGTGGTTGTCACTTTTTTTTTGAATAGGCTTAAATTTTATTTAACACTAGCTTTTGCCCGTGGCTTTGCCCACATGGAATCGTGTTCTTGGAGTAAAAACTTCTTCAGCAAATACTACTCACTGCAATATACTTCTGTATACAATATAGAAAATGTTTTTAGTATTTTGTACCCAATGGGTAAAAACGTTACCAATTCATCTTCACGCAGTGTCCGAGACCGCATGATATATATATTTTGCGCTTATATATAAATTTTACAATATCTTCTAAATATAAGATATTCATGTAAACTCTTAAAGTCGATTAAAACAGTTTTATTATTAACACCACAGACTGCAGCTAACTCGGACATGCAATTTGCAATGGATCCGCTTCCACAATAGCCTTCAATTCTTTATTATAACTTTCTCTCTCCGTCTCCGGCCGTCCACGGGGCTTGTTCTGCAGGTCGAAATTTCTGGAACTAAAATGTTGGAACCAAAAACGCATGTGTTTTCTTTTGCGACAACGCCGCCATACACATTATTAACCCTTCAAGACGTTTCTGCAGCACTGAGGCCACGGTGGAACTCGTACTCGAAAATAATACGATATTTCAAGTTTTCCATTTTGTAAAGAGAGAGAGAAGGAAAAACTAAAAGAGGGAAAAAGAAATGAATTATGGTTTTCAAAACACAAATGCATGAGTAAATAGCGGTATAAATTTGAAATTGGAATACCTAACCAAAGAAGACATTTTCTTTAAGAAGTAATTCACCATCAGCAGGGGAGGATATTTCGTATAATATTGTACAATATTAATATTTTAACAATATATTTCAGACGAAGACAACAATGAAGAGGGTATGGCTACCATGAATGAAACAGAAAACTTAACAAGTGCTGATGAAGAACAAGATGATGATGATGAAGTTGTCAAAGCTATTAAAGAAGAAAAAAACAAGCCACGAGATCATCCACCAACAATTAAAACTGAAGACTTTGTTGTGGACATTTCATTCCATCCTTCAAAAAATATTATAGCATTAGCAAACATAGTTGGTGATGTATTACTTTATGATTACAACAATGATGAATGTCAATTAGTTAATACTTTAGAACTGCATCTAAAGTCTTGTAGGGATGTGGAATTTGATGACAATGGACTTACAATGTTTACAACAGCTAAGGTATCTACTAATAATACCATTATTGCTACTTATTTTTATTATAAACCTTATTATAAGCTATTGCCTACGCCCTACAACTTAGTTTACATAGAACAAATTGAAACAATATTAAGATAATACTATAATACCTAAATCGTATCTCTTGTCTTTTATACTGAAAAATGTTGTGGTTTCTTTGGGATAGTCGATATACAGTTTGTTCATTTTATTTTTAACCGACTTCTAAAAACAGGAGGTGGTTACACGTTCGGCTGTAAAATATACACATAAACTGCATCATAGTGCAAGAACACATTCAATCAAATTTTATTACGAAAACATTTTACATTTATTGGTATTGGAAAATAAAGGCTCGTTTATAAACACACAAAAACAAATCAAATTTAAATATGGTACTGTCACAAAAGAAACAAAATATTCTACAGAAGAAATCTTGTCAATTTACTAAAGATTAACTCGTTGTTACGTTAATGTTGTGATTGATGGTAATTTATTTTTGTTTTGTTACATGTTGAATTATCGTTACTAATTGTTTAATTGCTAGTCTGTTTTTAATTTAAAGCCGTTTTTCTCTCACGAATATGAACGTATCGCCCGAAAAAGCCGCACAAATTGTTGCTCTAGTGCAGCAAGGCCTAGACCAACGAACAATTGCTGCAGATTTAAATGTAAACCAGTCTACGGTTTCCCGAGTTTACAGAAGGTTTACAGGTTCATTCAAAACAAGACGTGGAACCGGCAGAACTCGGGTGAGAACGTCTCGTGACGATAGGTTTATTGTGACAATTACCTTGCGAAATCGGTTTTTAACGTCTATATTAGCATTAAAAATGAGCTCCACCAGGTACGTGTCGTAGCAGTTAGTGCACGAACCATAAGAAGAAGGCTAAAAGTGCGTGATATCACACCTTTCAGACCCGCAAATGGACGATCGACTAAGATTTGCTCGTGAACACTTAAATTGGACTGAAGAGCAATGGGCTTCCTTATTATTCACTGAAGAGCAATGGGCTTCCTTATTATTCACTGATGAGTTTAGGACTTGTTTGTACGGTGCTGATTAGGGTTGCCAGGTGAGTCGCGAAAAAATACCGGACAACCCCAAGCGGGGGGGTCCAGCTAGGTCAAACAAAATACGGGTTTTTCTAATCAACATCACATAAATCAACTAAATTGTAACAAAATATAATGCAGTCATATGCTAGACTAGACAGGTATGTTTAACAAAAATAATAGGAACTTCTAATGCACAAATAATAAAGTTAAATCAATCTTCTAAAACTAATTTATGTACGTTGTACTGTACCTAGGTACTTTTAGATAGTACCTACTTACTTCTTTTTAACATATTTTGCATTTGACACAACCGCTTTCAATAGTGTTTTATTTGATACAATACGTTCCTTAAAATCAGTGCAGCTCGAGTTTATGTAGAAAAAAACACACAGTTCACTTTTCACAGTCTCTAGACCAAGGCGGTTTCGTTCATTGGTCCATATATTCCCCATCACACTGAAAATGCGCTCGACATAGGCGTTCGATACGGGAATGCTGCATACATGTTGGACCAATTTGAGAAGATTAGGCGCTGATTCTTTACTTAAAAAGCTGCACCACATATCCACTGACTTTCCCTCCAGGGACTGGTAAACACTGTTAAGTATAGCCAACTCTGAGTAAAGTTCTTCCGGTGGAGTGTCGTTGCTCCTTAGAGTCCACAATTCAATTAGTTGGTCCAGAGTTGGTAGACCGCGTTCAAGGTCCAAGCAACTGAAGCTTCTGAACACCGAGTTTTCGAACTGGAACCACTTTTCCAAATAAGCAACAGCGCGTTGATAAGCAATCAGGGCGTGTTTTTTAAACTCCTGAGTTTCTTCATCCGATAGGTACTTTTTGTTCATGGCCATACGCACTTTCATTTCGAAGTGTTCATCATTAATTTTTTTCACTATTGTGTCCCGGAATCGTGTCATAATATTGTGTAGACTGAAAGCTAATGTGTCGTTCTTTTCCAGTAATAGTAACATTTCATGGAATGACGCCATGAAGTTGTGCGTGAAGTATAGATAGAGTTCGGTGTAAGTAGGGTTCGTTTCTGTTGTGGGATTATCTTCTTGGTCTTTTATAATAGCCCATATAGCCGGTGAACAATTATTGGCGCCTAGTTCGAGAAAGTATTTTTTTAACGGCCCCATCGATGACAGAGTTTTGTCATCGATCCAGGGCTTTGAACAAGATTAAACACCTAGTGGGTACATGGCGAAGGAACTCTTTGAATTCACTTTCATAAAATTCAAAGTACTCTTTTAGGTCTTGTCTCTTCTTTGCTGCATGGGAAAATTCCGAAAATGTTTTCAGAACGATGTTTTCTACGTCAACTGGCAACATCTTCAACGCATTTTTGGCGCAGTTATGAATAATATGATCATTGCAATGGGCAGCGATGATGTTACTATTTTCTTCCTCTTTCAGTTTCTGGTACACCGAATTATTCACTCCATAATTAACAGAAGCGTTATCTGCTCCATACGCAGTTACTCTGCTCCAAGAAAGATTTGCTTCTGTTAAGACTTTGGACAGGTGATTTTTTATAGATCGCGAGTCTTCGAAAGGATCTTCGTAGAAATCTAAAATTTTTCGGCACATTCCAGATTTTGTTGTGAAATACTGAACGGAAACTGGGAACAACTTCTTGTTTCCTTTATTCCACGCATCAGTAGCGACGGAAAAAGGCACGTCTTCTTTCAAATCCTCTTGAACCAGTTCCATTGAATAAGGGTACAGAACTTGATTCACTACGGCAGTGCATTTGGTGCGCCCTCCGGTCATTTATTTGACGATTTCCGAATCTGTGATGGTTTGTTTTCTGACCTTTAATGAACAATCTTGAGCCAAATAGGAGATGTGATGTTTTACAGAGTGAAAAATATCTGCTAGCTCGGCAAGGCTAACAGGCTAACTTTTTCACTCTGTGCGCTTCCTTTAGGCGTGAAGAAAGTGTCCATTCTTTGGGACTTGGCTTGCGCACTTTCCGCCTCTTTATGCTTTTTTGTAGAGGCATGCTGGTTCACCCACTTCAAACCTTCAGCCACAGCAAATTAATTTCTACAAATTTTACAGTAAGCTCTAGTGTCGACGTTGGCTTTAGTTATCCAAGAATATTTATTTTCCCAGTCTTTATTATAATGACACATTCGCCTTATTTTCTTTGGCGGTGTTGCAGAACTGGTGGTAGATTCTTCTTTCTCCATTTTTCATTAGCTTTGTGTAAAACAGACAGTCAAAAACACAAACAGACACGCAACTACGATGAACAACTTTACTTCTTTTAACAATTAGGTACTTAGATCATCTGCGTAAACACTCCCGAACGTCGCGTTATCTAATTATCGACTAGGTAATTGGTAAATAAAACTCAAAAAATCAAAACAATACATACCGGGCGCGCGCGGGTGGGGGGGTGGATGCAGGCAGCGAGTACGAGTGAGTGAGACGGGTATACAGTGATAAAGTGAGAGCCCGCAGACGCAGATACAGAGCAGCGCGCGCGAGTTTTGCGTTTGAGGGCTTTCGTATGCCTACTTTTGTAAGCGCTTGTAACCAGTATTATCGACTTTCCTCAAAATACCGGACATTGTTCTGTCCGGTATGATCATTTATTTTTTACCGGACAGGCCTCGAAAATACCGGACTGTACGCTTAAATACCGGACATCTGGCAACCCTAGTGCTGATGGTCGCAGACTAGTCTACCGTAGACGAGGAGAGCGATATGCTCAAAATTGCATTGAGGAGAGGGTTCCATTTGGAGGCGGGTCTTGTATGGTTTGGGGCGGCATATCGATGGATGCTCGAACTGAACTTGTATTTATTGACGCAGACACACATGGCCGTGGTAACCGTGGTTTAACATCACATCGCTATATAACGGAGATATTAGACCCTCATGTGGTACCTTTTAGCGGATTTATAGGCGAAAACTTCATTCTGATGCAGGATAATGCTCGTCCGCACGCAGCGAGACAAGTTGAGCAATACTTTATTTAGGTTGAGATTCGTTCCATGGATTGGCCAGCACGTAGCTCGGACCTCAATCCGATAGAACACGTGTGGGACATCCTAAAAAGAGCTGTATTTACAAGAAAATTCGGTCCCAACAACGGTTGCGGAGCTCAGAGTTGCATTGTCACAAGAATGGGACAATACTCCGCAAGATCTTTTAAAACACTGATCAGGTCGATGCGTAACCGACTTGAATCAGTTATTAGGGCAAGAGGAGGTAATACACCTTAAAAAAAACAAAAAAAACTATATTTTCTTAGTATTGTAAAATATTCATAATAAAGCACTTTTTGCTCTATTCACTGTTTCATTCCAAAAAGCTGCAAAAGGAGTAATTTGATTATTTTAGTGAGAAAAGTTGACCTATACACACATGAATTTATTTTTTATGAGATTAAGAACCAGTCTTAGCATTATCATGAATAAATGAAAATAGTTTGCACTTTCACTAATTATATTTCATTGAAAGTTATCTTGCACTATGATGCAGTTTATGTGTCCGCCAGTGTATATATATATATATATTTTTTTTTTTTTGTATGTTCAATGATAACTCCGCCGTCTGTTATCCGATTTTCAAAATTCTTTTTTTGATGTAAAAGGTATACTTCGAAGTTGGTCCCTTTTTCACAAAAGTGGTGACCTAGTGATGGTATCCATGAGGAATTGAGGGAACTCCTCGAAATTTATATGGTGATTTCGATTCTTTCTGAAGTAGTCCAAGCATATGTCAATAACCATATGTTACTTTAGTAGTGAAAGCACGAACTAGCGGAGGGCCGGGAAGGGACCCTTTACATCCCCCCCAGCCACCCGCGAACACGACGAACGCAGCAGACGATGCACTAAGGGACCTAAAACAGAAAAATATGATAATGGAACAAGGTATGAGCGAAGGAATGAAAGAGATGATGAAGAAGATGGATGAAATGAATGGATGTATGGAAGAGAGTAGAGTGAGGATGGAGAAGTTGAGTTTGCTCCTGGAAGACAGCACAACTGTCGCTAAACCAGCGAGCTATGCGAGCATTGTCTCGAGAGGAGTCGCTGTCCCCGAGACAAGGGCACTGCATTCGGTTGTGGTGTCTTCCAAGGACACGCAGGATTCGGGACATGAGCTAATGGAGAAGATAAGGAAGACAGTAGATGCGAAGGATGGATGGGTCAAGGTGGAAAGAGTAAGAAAGGTAAAGAATAGAAGGGTAGTCGTCGGCTGCATAAACGAATAAGAAAGAAATGAGGTTAAGGAGAGACTGGGAAAGAATGAGGGATTAGTTGTGGAAGAAGTAAAGAATAAAACCCCCTTCTGGCCTTCAGGGATGTGATGAAGTACGACACAGCCGACTTCGTCACCGCGTTTTCTAATCAGAACGCGAACATCCTTGAGGGCCTGAAGGTGGAGGAGAGAAAGGTGGAAGTAGTGTTTGGGATGAGAGCGAGGAACCCCCTACAAAACCACCTTGTAGTTAGAGTTAGCCCACAGGTATGGAAGAGGTGTGTGAATGTAGGATACGACCATATAGGTATGGGCAGAGTGAGAGTGGAGGACCATAGTCCATTAGTACAGTGCTTCCGCTGCCTTGGCTACGGGCACACGAAGAGGGTGTGTAGGGAGATGACGGAGCGATGCAGTTACTGCGTCGGTCCTCATCTGAGGACTGTTTGTGACAAGTGGCTGCGGAGAGAAGTGCCTCAGTGTATTAATTGCACTAAGGCCAAGAAAGGTAGCGCGGAGCACAGTGCTCTTGATAGAGAGTGCGCAGAAAGGAAGAGGTGGGACGCTCTAGCTAGATCGGCGGTATCATATTGCTAAGGTTGTTCCCGGTGAGTACTTCCAGTACCAAATATTGCAGGCCAACCTTCAGCGGAGCCAACTCGCCACAAGGGAGTTATTACTTGAGGCCACCAAGCGTAAGGCTAGCGTAGCGTTGCTGCAAGAGCCCTACATAGGTGGAGCGCGGAGTATGAGGACATACAACGGAGTGAGGGTCTACCAGAGCGATGGGGAAGGGGGCGGTGTGGTCAAGGCGTGTGTTGTAGTGTTCGACGACACACTGAATGTCGAACTACACACATGCCTCAGCAACAACAACATAGTTGTGACCACTCTCCGAACCAAAGCCTGGAAGACGGTTGTAGTGTCCTACTTCGAGCCCGATAAGCCTGTAGGGCCCTACCTGGACCATCTTATGCGGATAAGAAGAGAGTTGGGATCTGATAAGATGGTCTTGGGAGGCGACGCGAACGCTAAAAGCCCGTGGTGGGGTGGCCACGCGGAAGACCCGCGAGGAAGGGAAGTGTCTGCTGTACTGGAAGCAATGAGTCCACATATACTCAACACCGGAGACACCCCAACTTTCGATACCGTCAGAGGGGGGAAAAGGTACTCCAGTTACGTGGATGTGCTCGCTCGCTCGGCGTGCTCCGACGACCTGCTGAACCAAATGGGCGACTGGAGAGTAGAGGAGGGTCTCACGAGCTCGGACCACAACGGCATATCATTCGGCATCAGACAACAGAAATCCACAGGCACGAACATTATACGTATCACACGTATATTTAACACACAGAAGGCAAACTGGACTCAGTTTCGTGAGAAACTGACCCAGCTGATGTCAGACAGACAATTGACTCTACAAGCGATGGACTCAATACACAGCACACAACAAATAGAGGATGCAATAGACAGATACACGGAAGTCATAACACAGACATGCAGAGACACTATGCCGACCAAAAAACATACACAGAGATTCACCTTGTCGTGGTGGAATGATGAGCTCGCGCAGATAAAGAAGCAGGTTGCCACAAGGAGACGCAGGATCCGGAACGCAGCACCCGATCGCAGAGATCGCGTAGTTGGGTTGTACCTGGAACAAAAGGAGAAGTATGAAAAGGCGGTGAAAGATGCGCAAGTTGAGAGTTGGAAGGAGTTTTGCCGGAAGCAGGATAGGGAGGGGGTCTGGGAGGGCATCTACAGGGTGTTGAGCCGAGCTACAGGGAGGGAGGAGGATCTGCCCCTTACAAGGGACGGTGAAACCCTCGACGCCCGAAACTCTGCGGAATGACTGGCGGAGACCTTCTACCCCGAGGACCAGGAAAGTGATGAAAGTGAGGAACATCGAGGACGGAGATACGGCCTTAGAAATAGAGCAGAAGGCAAACGGAGTGTTGGACAGAATAAGGGAATGGGGAAAAACAAACAAGCTGAATTTCGCTCCCCACAAAAATTATGCTTTACGAAAAAACTAAAATATGATGTGCCTCGACTCTCGATGGGGGGTGTCGAAAAGTATTCAGAAACAATAAAAATATTAGGGCTCACTATAGACGGAGGCCTTACTTTTAACAAACATGTGGGAGACGTGTGTAAGAAAGCCATAGCTCGCTACAAACAGCTAGCCAGAGCAGCCAGAGTAGGCTGGGGGCTTAACCCCCAGATGAATAAGACAATTTATACAGCGGTTATAGAACCGACTATTTTGTATGCATCAGCAGCGTGGGCACCCGTGGAAAAGCCCGAACAACATCCTGATAGAACGATATTTTATAGAATTTACGTTCAACTTTGCTGGTACCGACTTCAAAATTATGAATATTGAGTAGAGAAATAGTTAAAATTTTAACCGAATTCAAAAGGGGAATTAATTAGAAAATATGTTTTATTTCATACTTTTTTGTGCATATTTACTTTGGAAGTCGGTTAATATTTTATTGTTATTGGGAGAATCTATTATTGAATTGTGTTTAGCCTGCTATGAACTTTTGCCACTAGACTACCTAAGATTTTAGGACCTTAATATAGTTTTAAAATTTTATGATTTTAGACCTTAGGATATTATTATAGTTTATGATTTATGTGTCGGAAGTCAGAATTCGGACTGAAGCCACTCCTTAATGTCGTTCCTAACTTACCCCTCAGAACTTTATCCGCCGCATCGCTTCGCATTTATTAATTACTTTTTTGTTTTAGGACAAAACAATAATGGCAACTGATTTTGAAACGGGCAAACTAAAGCAATGCTATGAACATGCACACGCAGTACCTGTTTATAGACTGATATCTTTAGATGAAACCAAAATTGTAACAGGTATCTTTATTACTTTTATTTTACATTCTATTGATGTACTTTTGTGGTCTACACAGATATGACAGTCTGGTCAGCTAATCCCTATTACAACAGCACTGAATAGGTGCGTCGAACGAAACTACTTAATGAGGGACACAGGTTTTTTTCCCAAAGGAGAATGCCGAGCTAGGGCACACACCAAGCCACGTCACATGTGTGATTTAGTTCTGAAAGCTAGTGTTAGATAGCTATTAATAAGCTGAATAAAAGTTACTATGGCAGCTAGTTTCAAATATTAGTGTGTTCTGAGATAATCCTTATCTGATTTCCCTAAGGTTGTCATATTCCATTATTTTCAATGACATAATGTTAATAATAACTTCGTTACACACAGAAAACTTTTAAATATATAGTTATAAACCGAGAGCTATATACACATTATACAGGGTTACATACATGGAAAGTCGTGCTGAATATTAAAGGACGTTATTACTCAGGTCAGTTCTGATTGATTTGGTCATATAATTAGGTATCCGAAACCTAACCGTTATGGAGATATTGAATTTTGATTATTTTTTTCAAAATTCTCATTTTTTTGGCTTTTATGCCGATTTTTTTGAGACTAGAGCACCAAAAGTCCATTTTTTTAATGAATTTAGTTAGAAAATAAGTCAATTAATAAAAGCGATGAATAAAGACTAACCCTACTAACAGCTATATTATTTTGAATAGCTAAAGAGACGTAGAATTTTTTTAAATGATTTGCAGAATAAGTTCCATACTCTTTTTTTTTTAAAAAGCGCTTCAAAGTTAACAACACTTAATTTTCTTTTTTCAATTCTAACCATTGCGGGTAGTTTTTTTTAAACTGTTAGTAGTAGGTTTAGTTTTTATTGATCGCTTTTATTGATTGAATTATTTTCTAAGTAAATTCATTAAAAAAATTGACTTCAGGTGCTCTAGTCCCAAAAAAATCGACATAAAAGGCAAAAAATTGAGAATTTTGAAAAAAATAATTCAAATTCAATATCTCCATAACGGTTAAGTTTCGGATACCTAATTATATGACCAAATCAATCAGAACTGACCTGAGTAATAACGTCCTTTAATATTCAGCACGACTTTCCATGTAACCCTGTATAACTATACCAAATTTCATCCATGTATATTCCTTATTACAGAAACAGAGGCGCAAAACTGTAACGGTTCCTTGAGTATTACGGAACCCTAGAAACGAATAACTGTTTAATTCGAATAAAATAAAAGTTGTTTGCAACAAAATTTTTTTTTTGTTCACAAGGCTTACTAACCTAACCTTTACAGGTGATGATGACGGTGTCGTGAAGTTGTGGGATTTACGGAAACAAGATCCAGTTTTTAGTATTAAAGTTGGAGAAGAACATGTAGCTGATATGATAACAAACGAATCCCAAAAATACTTAGTTTGTGCTGGCGGTGATGGTTTATTGACAACAATAGATTTGAAGGGAAGGTATGTATTGTATTAAAGATGATTTCTGTGGCTCAATGGTTAGCGCGTTGGCGCTCAAGCCGCAGGTCGCGGGTTCGAATCCCGCCAGAGAACAAAAAAGTTTTCTAAGTTCCTGCCATGAATGTGTATTAAATATATGTATTATACATATAATTAAAAAGTGTAGTATAAAAAGTATATTCCGTTGTCTGGTACCCGAAACACAAGTTCTTCGAGAACTTACCACAGGACCAAATTGACGAGGTGATCGTCCATAGATATTGTAGTATTATTGTAGATCTTACATGGTGACTGTAAAAATTGTAAAGTAAATGAGTAAAAATTAAGAAAATACAGTCTTTTCGAAGGTAAGCGCACATTGTTTCGGGCCGCATCGCATCGCAAAATACGTACTTGGCACATTAGGGCGGGCCGGGTCTAATCGCATTAACGGATTTTGAGTCGGTACTCAAATTAATTATAGGCCTTCAATACTTTGAAGATTAGGATTTATTTTTTTATTTGCAGTAGGAGGATTAAATGGAGTAATTTTAGCTAATTCTTCAATTGATAAAGTCCAAGTCCCAGCAAGTATACTATTGGACTAAGATCCCACTGCAAAAATAGTACGCGCATGCCGCTTTATTAATAAACGAAAACTAAGGCAATATTGTAATTTTTTCCGAATATTTAGGCAACTGTGTGTTTGTTCCTCACAAACACAGTTTAATAAATAAACGATTCTGACATACTGAACGAGTGAATTATTACCTGCAGCTATTTAACTGGCCTTTTAAAGCGGCATCACAAGCAATGAGCTTGAACACATATAAACGAAATTGTCAGCGACTCATAACGTTTTTCATTTTCACAAAGTCCTCACATTCAACACCATTCTTCTTTCACCACTTTTCAACGTTTTGGGCATGATTAACGGTCAGACAACAAAGTAAAATCACTAAAATCAGCAGAAGTGTCTTCGCGTGTTTATAATAGGTCTTTACCTATGAAATTGCCGTTCTGCAGTACTGGCCATTTCAAATCAAAATAATTTTTGTTTGGCTAAGAATTCTAATTTCAAATTAATTTTATTTTGAAAACATGGAATTCTTTTTCCAAAAGTAGTCATTTGTTTATTGATTAGTGTTACATTTTCATCGCATTTCAATCTTTTTCGTCATCATGGATACGTAAAAAATTCGAGTAATTATGGAATATGAGTACCGTCGTGGCAGCGACGCGGCACAAGCGGCACGCAACATCAACGACGTTTACGGAGCTAACACTACAAACCAACGCACCACCTGTTATTGGCTTGCTCGCTTCCGTTCTGGAGATTTCGACCTGACAAATTAAACCTCGCGGTCGTCCGAAGACTTTGGTCGACAATGACGAATTAAAGGCGATTGTGGAAGCTGATGATACACAATTTACGGCTGAATTAGCAGTAGATTTCGACGTTAGCGTCAAAATAATATTGGTCCATTTGCGTCAAATTGGCAAGGTAAAAAAGCTTGACAAATGGGTGCCCCACGAACTCAATGATCGCCAGCGCGAAGTACGCGTCGCGACGTGCCTTGCACTGCTCAACAGACACACAAATGAAGGAATTTTGAACCGCATTGTTACCTGCGATGAAAAATGGATTCTGTTTGATAACCGCAAGCGCTCAGCAAGTTGGTTGGATCCTGGTTCAGCACCTAAACAATGCCCTAAACGAAAACTTACCCCTAGAAAAGTGATGGTCACTGTTTGGTGGTCTAGCGCCGGTGTGATTCATCACAGATTCTTACCAAACGGGGTGAGCATTACTGTGAAGAACTGAACACAATGATGGAGAAGCTGGCACATATACAAGCAGCATTGGTCAATCGCTCGTCTCCGCTGCTCCTGCACGACAACGCGCGACCTCATACTGCACAGCAGACGGTCTCCAAGTTGCAAGAACTGGGGTTGGAAGCTCTCCGTCATCCGCCCTACTCACCAGACCTTGCACCTACAGACTACTACTTTTTCCAGAATTTGGATAACTTCTTGGCGGGAAAAAAATTCAATACCCGAGAGGCAGTACAAAATGCCTTTGAAGAATTTGTTGCCTCCCGTCCAGCTGATTTCTTTAAGAAGGGCATCAATAAACTACCACTGCGTTGGCAAAGATGCATTGATTGCATGGATGATTACTTCGATTAATACAAATAAAAAATACATGAAAAAAATTCGTTTAAATTTTTTCATACAAAACGGCAATTTTATAGGTAAAGACCTAATATCTTTAACAGGCAGTGGTGCCAACCTTACGGCAAAGAAACTATTCGATGTAATGCACTTTACACGTTCGTTTGTACAATGACGTCACGTTTTGTTCCGCCAGTATATATCCTTTTTAAAAATTTGCGCGGGATTAAAAAATATTTTTTGATTAAATTTCACTATTAATTCACGATAAATTTTAAAAACATTTGTACAGGTATGTTTTTTAGCGATAAAGATTACAAATAAAAATATTTTATCCATTTTGGTGCCACATGCATATTCCCTATTGAAAATATTTGCAGGCAAATTGAAACTGGCGGCTTTGGCCTCTTTATATATCTATTATGAAAATTGGGGTTTTACCGTATACTCCTTATGATTAGTAGCGTTTTTTGCGATGGGATGGGATGGGATGATATTACGTATATGTTACGTTAGTAATACTAATATATATTCTTTAACCTAACTATCGCACGCTGTCGGGCTGCAAGCCATAAACAAAAAACCAAGTTATTGCCTCATCACTCCGCCGCGGCAGAGTGATGAGGCCCGCTGCGGCCGACAAAATGTGCGATTTAATATTATAGTTCATATAAAATGTATGGTGGGCATTATTGTGATGCGGCTTGCCGCCCGCCCCGCTCCAGCCCGACATAATGTGCGCGCACCTCAAGACCAGCTCACACCGCGACGATACACCGCGACGATACACGACGCTGCATTTTTAGGATATCTATTCAAAATTGACTTTATTCACTACACAAAAAGGTACACGTTTCATATGACATCAGTCATACACTGCATGCGCTGTGCAGCGCGGAGCAACTTTACATTCGAACTCTTACAATGAAACGTTTATCTTCTTGTGTAATTAATAGTTGAATTTTAAATAGCAATTTAAAAGTCAGTGCCGCGTCGCGTATCGGTCCGGTGTGAATTGACCCTAAGAGTTGATATACCGCCGACAGGACCTAGGGATCACTCTCATATAAACTCCGAGGTAAAACAACTCTTAAACGCACTGTAAGGTCCAATTATAAAAATGTGAGAATGTAATTTGTAATTTATGTGTTCATTGTAATATTTTACAGCAAAATATACACTACTTCAGAGCAATATGATACAGAACTGACATGTCTAGGTCTATTTAGATCAGACACAAAATTAGTCGTTGGATCGTCGAACGGGAAATTTTATTTGTTTAATTGGAAAGAATTTGGCTTACATAGCGATGAATATGTTGGGCACAAAAGCAGCTCGGTTCAGTGCATGATCCCTATAACTCAAAATATAGTGGTGAGCTCTGGTGAGGATGGAATACTGAGAGCCGCACACATGTTCCCTCAAAGGCAATTAGGAATTGTAGGACAACATAATTTACCAGTAGAATGCATAGACATAAGCCACGATGGTAATTACATAGCATCCTCGTCGCATGACAATGATGTAAAGTTTTGGAATATTTCCTACTTCGAGTCCATAGACTCTATCATAGATGTTAACAAAAAACAAGACAAGAAGAAGGACTTGCTGAATAATTTACCGTCTAGTAATATTAAAAATGCCTCAGACTTTTTCTCTGGATTAGTTTGAATTTGAATTATTGTATAAAATAAATTATGACACAGTTATTTTGTTTTTATCCTAAACCATGTATTTTTTGTGTGTTCCAGTGCAAAATGTAAATAGTACTGGAAATTTGTCAAAATAATATTATGTTAATAGTAATTTCCAGGGGAAAAAGTAAAGGTATGACCATAGATTATACAGACATACTGGGTGATTTTTGTTCCGTTTCGTGGGTTTCGTATCAAAAATAGAATAAATATATTTGAATGTTAGAAAAGCTTAAAAATATCATGAATTTATATCACCCTAAACTGTCACGTCACGCATCGCGCGCCTTGGATCAATCCATCCAATCACGCAACGTCATAGGGGTCAATAGGGCAACTTTCAAGTAGTCCCAGCCTATATGATCCGGAATCTGGCGGGTTCTTAAAAATCAGAACACTGAAAATATAGCTCTTACAAGTTGAAAATCCAAGTGTCGAGGTGTCATGTATTACATTGACATTTGACACGACACCAGTATGTTCGATTTGCAACTCTATAATAATGGCGCAGAGTTCTATTTTCAGTACTCTTGAGTTTTCCCGGGCCCGCTGAATTCCCGGACAATATAGTCCCAGCCTTAGGCTACGTTCGTACGAGCGTAGTAGTCGCGACAGGAAAAACTGCATTGAAAATAGAACTTGCGCTAATACAATAGAGTTGAAAATCGTGTAGAGTTTTAAAATCTGACATTTGACACTTCGATTTTTTGCTCTTTTGGATTATCGCAGACTTCTATTTACAGAGCAGTTTTTTCTGTCGCAGCCACAAAATAACTCGTGGGTACGAAGGGCTTAAGTGTTACGAGGGCGGCACTGAAAATTTCGGGAATCAAGGAAGTGACACAACATTTTTATTTAAAAATGTATTTATTGCTTTTCGAAGTATTCTCCGCGAAATTTGACACATTTTTCCATACGATGGAACCAATCATTGAAGCAACCATTCCATTCGGAAGTTGGGGTCTCCAAAATGGCCGTTTTGTAGGCGTCCACAGCTTCTTCAGGTGATGAAAATCTCTGACCACGCAATTTATTCTTTATTTTAGGGAAAGTATAGAAATCATTAGGGCTTAGGTCGGGGCTGTACGGCGGATGGTCTAATAATTCTATGATTTCTTGCTCTAAAAACTCTTTTGTTCTGTGCGCGGTGTGAGAACTCGCATTGTCGTGATGGAGAATGATGCGGCGGTTATAGTTCTCTTTACGGAGTTCAGAAACGACCTGTGGCAAACAAATGTTAGCATACCATTCTGCATTAACCGTTCTTTGTCCCTCAAGAGGAATAGTCGCAACATGGCCGGTTTTGGAGACAAACGTGGCCACCATTTTTTTTGCAACACTCCGTGAACGAACAATTTTTGTTGGCTTTAACTCATTTTCGAACACCCAAACTCGTGACTGGTTTTTTGTTTCGGGTTCGTACGCGTATATCCAGGATTCGTCACCTGATACGATGTTGTATACAGCATTTGAGGATCCTGCGTGGAATCTTTCGAGAGTTCTGACGCACCAAGTAACGCGAGCCGCTTTTTGCTCTTCACAGAGCAAATGCGGTATCCATCGGGAAAACAACTTTTTACACCTAATTGTTCATGCAATATTATTTGTATTTGACTCATGCCAATGTCTAAAGTTGCCTGAATTTCGCGGTATGTCACATGTCGATCTTCCTCAATCAGCTTACGCACAGCATCAACGTTTTCTTGGGTGACTGCAGTTTTTGGACGACCTTGACGGGGATCATCACTGAGCTTGACACGTCCACGTTGAAATTCAGCAAACCAGCGATAAATTGTGGTTTTGGATGGGGCTTCATCACCAAATGCAGAAATCATCCGGTCAACACACTATTTTGTGTTAAACCACTTCGATAATATAGTCATAATAAATTATCGCTCTAGAATTTTCTCGAGTCAATTCCATTTTCTCAACGACTAAACAAGTTTGACAAGACCTTGTGACAAGACCGAGAATCTTTTTTAAATAAATAAACGGTATTCGATTTTTAAAACCAAGGAGTTTTAAATTAAAAAGATTTTAATATGACAGGAACAGTGGAAATATTCCATTCCCGATACTTTTAGTGCAGCCCTCGTATATATAAGTATGTGATTTTTAAATACCTGTGAGTTTTATCGATTATGATAAATACGCTTCACCATTAATAACTATTCGAGGTGAAGAAATTAAATAGTAACTACTATTAAATCCCATAGGTACAACTGGCAGATAATTATTATTAAATCCAAAAACTTCATAATAAGATAATAAAAGTCATTACAACAACCCATAAATTATTAGAATGACCATATTCCTAGATTATTGACAGTCACCGCAATATAAAATATGGCATGTATTTAATCTTGCGAAAACATTCGAAAATACCGATCAGGTGCGAAAATACCGAATACCGCAATCGGCATAGGTACTGATTTACTGAATCACTATGTTTGCTAAAGTATGCAGGCAGGACAAAAAACTAACCGGCGCCTAAATAATGCCATTTTTTTACTTTAACCGAATATTCCAAACCGGTAGAGGATTTAATTTTGGCGAACAAATATCTTAATTTATTTTTCGTAAAATTGATATGAGTGTCGTTTTCCAGGTGTTTGGGTGGTGTCATTTTGAAATTCCAAAATATGGATGTCCTTTTGTAGGTTTCTCTCTAATTATAAAAGTCATAAACATTCCAAGTTAATTTTTATAAAAACAAAATATACGCTATTTTGAAATTTGAAAATGGATGTAATTTTCGTATTCACCACCCCCAAACACCTGGAAGACACGCATATGAAAGGAAAAGAAACCCCAACTGTATCCAATTAAAATCCAACAGTATTTGCATGCTATTGTGTAGCTAAAAGTGCTAGATCTAAGAAATGTATCTTATATAATATGAACATCTATTGTACCACTTTTAACGCAAATAAATGATTGATTGATTGATTGATTGATCCAAAAATGTGATTTTTCGTAGCCTATAAATTGAATTTTTAGCATATCAACCCAATTTGGTTTTATAGCCGCTTACACTGTATAACGGTCGCTAACTCTGAAATTATGTCGCTAACTTATAAATGTTTTAATTCTGTGCCACTTTGGATTTTTTTTCGCCTGAGTGGTTTCGCCAGTTTAGTAATTAAGTCGCCAACATATTAATTCGCTGCCAAATTCAGTAATACAGTTTGCTAATGTGCAGTCGCAACTTATTTTTTTGTTCGCACGAATAATTATTACCCACTAAATATTCGGTGCTGTCACTGCCCGCCGCCGCGCCGCTCGCCGCGAAATTAGAGACAGCGGCGTTAAGTGCCATTTACACGGGTCCGTTTTCGCCGTGCGGCGAGTCGTCTCACAAGTCACCTCACCTCCGTATGAAGATTCTTCTGTTAAATGTACGTCATAGCCCATCCTTAGTTTTGAAATCATTCGTTATAGCCTCTATGAGAAAATCATGACGTGCCACGTCGCTTCGACTCGGCTCCAGTGTGAGTTGACCATAAAGCCGCATGCTGTTTTAGTCACCCGTGTAAATGGGCTTGCGATTCGGCGAGGTGACTTCTCAGACTGTCCGCCGCACTGCGAAAACCGACCCGTGTAAATGGCTCTTTAATTTGCGCGAGTGCGATCGTGTTACCAAGTCTCAAAAAATATTTCCTAAAATTAATAGTACGGTTTCCGCGAGATTTTGCGCCAGTGTGAGCGTGAGCTGAACCTTAGTCACCTTTCTTCAAAAATATTGTCAAATGATAAATTGTAAAAAACTTTGTCATTTGAATTAAATTAATTTAATGTCATGTATAGAACGTCAACATTTGAACGAGTTCTACGTAATTTCGGCTGCATCGCGCAATATTGTTTAATGAAAAAGAAAGTTTATTATTAACGTATAATTTATAAAGGCATGGATTAGTTCTAAAGATTTGAATTGAAAACAAAATACGTGGACTAGTGTAACTCTGTAGTTTCATTCAGTAGATATCTTTGGGGATTATGCTTGGATATTATATGAATGAATGAATATATTATCATAATAATAATTATTGCCATTTTCATTTTTCGACTGCAACTGAGCGTGTGACCAGAATAAATTAAATCTACCCATTCTGTTTGTCTTTGTTTGTCTTTGTTTTGAAAACATTTTTTTTATTGTCTTCTAAATCTGGAGATTTTATAAGATTCTAAAAACTGCAAATTTTTCAGTTCTGCAATACAATCTACAAAACTCTAAAATTGTATTCTGATTCTGCTAAAATCGCAGGATTTTGCTAATCCCGGCCACACTGCCAGGCGCCGTGCTGCGAAAGTCGAATAATACCAAACTTTGTTGCTTGCTGCTTTTAGTTACTCGCGGCCTCACCGAATTGGCATTTACACGGTGGATTTTCGCAGTGCGGCTGAAATCGTGCGGCTTTAGGCACCCGTGTAAATACCCCATTATTTAAACGCCTGGTGTTTTCGATACCGCGATGTAGTCACAATAATGTAGTAGTCGCTAAGTGACGTAAGTAAGCTTTTAGAAAGAGCAAAAGCTTTGTATTATTTCTGTTTCGAACTGGATATTTATATCAGTACCCTCCTACTTAAAAGTTTTGTAAGGTTCAACAATACTATTTACATATACCACAACCAAGCACGCAATATGAAATTTCAGGTTAACACATACGGCATAGCCTTATTATCTTCAGCGGTTATCCGTTGGTGCAAAATAGGTACACTTCTGTGGGCCTAATAGGAACATTTGACTGCGGCGTAACCACGTAACGCAACGTTATCGAATGAGAATCCTTGAAATATGTTCATGTTGTCAATACCGTTTTTGAAACCGCCTTTGAAATTGAAATACGGTGCTGAAAATTGAAACGAAAGTTCTATTTCCCGCCTTAACTTGACAGTGGCAAATGGTTATAAGTCGATGCTATATTAAATAAAAAAAAAGCATGAAGGTTCGAAGTGACGGCTGCATACAACATAATTTTTCGTAATTCTCTGCCTTACTTATTTGACACTATTGAGTCTTTTTTGTCGCATTTCTTCATTGTAGGGAAATTTGAAAAACCAGTATATTAGCAATCCTTAGGACCTTACTCAACTACACACTACGTCTTTTTCTCAGTACTCACTACAATTCTAGGCGAGTCACTAGTTTATAACAAAATGTAGTACATATACAACTCTTTAAAACGTCACTTGATTTAATGTTCATACTTAAATACTAGATTATTATAACAATGTTTTAACTTACATAAGGAATGGAATATTGCAACCAGCATAACTTTCACTTTGACAAGTATATACACAACATTTTTTTATAATTTTGACTGATAAATCATCAAATAATGAGGAAGATGTAAATCAAAATTTATTCCTCTTTTTCAGCCCTAGCAAAAACTTTAAGCAATAATAAGACTAACTGTGAAAAAATTGTGTTGATATCACGAAAATTTAATTTTTTATAAGCAAATCAATATGGGAACGCGCGAAAACTGATTGCGCCCGTCGAGTAATGGCTGTGACGTCACGTCGCCGGTTGTGCGATGGGCGGCGCGCGGGTGGTATCTTAGCGAGTATGCATTCAGTATGTAATTGACACGCGCTCTGTAAATTTACTTTCGTTCATTTCGATTCATTTGTTATTTTTTATTAATGGTATACCAACCAACCAACTAACATGG
Source organism: Phengaris arion (assembly GCA_963565745.1). NCBI lineage: Eukaryota > Metazoa > Arthropoda > Insecta > Lepidoptera > Lycaenidae > Phengaris > Phengaris arion. Next base: position 31,686,353 of record OY751432.1, on the reverse strand, counting down.
AACTAGGTTTTTCACGTGGCCAATCAAATAATGTTCCGAAAGTCGATTTACTTATGGTTGCAGATTATTTCACAAACCATGCAAAGTAGATTAGTGCAGAAATCCAAGGGCAAAAACTTGCAAGGTAAGTTACATCATATGCAGTACGTTATTTGTAGGAGGTAGGATAATAACATTTGATTTATTTATTTTATTTTATGTTATGTTATTTGGGTGGCTTACAGCTATCAGTATTACAGTATACTGTATGATTACAAGCCTCCACAGATAGTTCGATTTTATAAACTAATTACAAAGAAAATTAGTAATAGGTAATAAGGTTAGTAAGTTTCTTATAAACTAAATTATAAGCAAAAAAATTTAGAAATATAATGACAATTAAAAATATTATAAAAGTAAGAAGGGATATAGGTAAAGTAGGGGCCGGTTTCAGACTTATTTCTTAACCTTAATTTAAGAATAGATTTAGGTTTTTTATTACTGCAGTGACATGACTTATGGCAATGAAATACACGTAATCAGGACTTATCATCAATCCTGGTTTAATCTATTAATAAAGGAGATGTCAGATGTCCCCACTGACTGACAGACGTATATAGACGCTCGCACAGCCGTGACCGCTAATAGTAGAAGCGTGAAATTTGGACAGTAGTTTTAATTTACAATGTAGACGCGTACTAAGAAGGGATTTCGAAAATTTTTACCCTTAAAGAGGTTAAATAGGGGTTGAAAGTTTGTATGAAAAATCTTTAAATCTGACCGATTTCCATGAAATATAATATCCGAGCTAATAAATAAATATTTTTGAGTGCGTATTATAGTTTTCTAAATTCGTCCCCTAAAGGGGTGATATGGGGGTTCAAAGTTTGTATAGTGAAATATCAACAGCTGGTCACGCAGATAGTTATTATGACGTAGAAATCCGTTAAAAATGGATTTTTAAAATACATACCCCACGGGGGTAGAATGAGGATCCACGCGGACGAAGTCGCGCCCGTATGCTAGTCTAGGATAAGGTAATATTGATATTTTAGGCATAGGTACAGTCATAGTTTAATCAGTGTCAGTTACTACTAGTGCTGTCAGATTGCTGTGGATTATCGATAAAAAATAATACCCACCCATTAATCATGAGCGTTTTATATAAGTTTTTTTTTTACAGAGCTGGACGCTATAGTTACGGAGATAATGCCATAGGGTATGTTCAGGTGAAAAGACTATATCCGCAGTGCACGGTAAAAGCAAGAGTTACACCTGAACACAAAGTTCGAGCTACAGCATATCATTGTACATTTGTTTGTGATGAAGTTACGAATAAAATTCAAAATCTGAAATGTGAAGGATGTGCAGCAAGCAAAGGAGGATGCAAACATACAATGGCGTTGGTTATGTGGTTACATAGACGTTGTGAGGAGCCCGCTTGTACAGAAGTAGCGTGTTATTGGATGAAACCAAAACTCGCAAGTTGGATCTCAGCTAAAATTTATCAAGGCCAAAGATATGAGCAATACAAGGCAGCCCCGTTCCTCAACAGCACCTTTGACGCCTAATGAAACGACACACCCGACGAACGTTTTCTATAGTCAGTGATAAAAAAATCAATGGAACTGGTTATAGATTCTCAGATCATGACCTTCTTTCGTCCAACTGTAGATATAGATAAAGTTTCAATACACAATCTAGTGATTCGAATTTAGAAAAGAAATAGTGTTAAGGATGCAGACGGATTTATTACTTTTTGCAAAGAAAATATACGATCCCAGCAATGCGATGCGATCGAAAATGCAACAAGATCGCAAGCTGACTGCAAATTGTGGCATGAAATGAGATATGCTCGTATTACGGCATCAAAAGCGTACGAATCCGCTAAATGTAGTAAACCCGATGGAATTTTAGTCGAAACAATCTTAGGTGCCTATAAATTTAAAGAGACGTTTGCAATCAAAAGAGGTTGGTAGTACCTACATTTCATGTGAGTAAAATTATATACCTATGAGTAAAATTAATAGTTTTCGATTAATTTTTTTCTTTTTACTTGCAGATAATCTGTTGGAAGAATCTGTCATAAAAGAAGTATCTAAGATCAACAATATTAAATTCAGAAGAGTAGGTTTTATTCTTTCTTAAGATTACCCAGTTCTAGGCGCTTCTCCAGACGGTATTGCTGAAGATTGCATATTAGAAATAAAGTGCCCATTGTCTAATAAAACTATTGAAAAATACGTTAAAGACGGAGTTGTGGTACAAAAATATAAAGCACAAATACAACTGCAAATGTTTTTTGCACGGAAAAAGAAGTGCTTCTATTGTATAGCACACGAGGATTTTGAAACCTCAAAAAAAGTTGACAAACATGAAGTAATGTATGATAAAGATTATTGTGCGGAATTAATCAGAAAGTGTGTTATGTTCTGGAAGGAAAATATATTCATACAATTGCTCTAGAATACCCGAATAGTTAACATAGTTTTATTAATGTTGAGAGAAAAATAAAAATTGTACAATAACAGTGAAGTTTTTTAATAATTTCTTTTATTCTAGTTATCACATATAAAATAAAAATTAACTTAAACTAATTTACTTTGTAAGTTTACTAATCCACAAGATATTATAACGACGTCATCTAACATGTCAATAGCCTTTGTGTCAACACATGCATGAGGTGCAGTCAGTTTATATTCTCTTATTCGCCCTATAGCCCTTTCAACGTGTATTCGAAAAGCTGCAATCCGTTTCGTTTCCATGACTTCCTCCTTCGTACTAGCTTTACCTGTGCTGACACTTGGAGGTCTCACAAGAAAGCAGCCATGCATCTCTACATCGGTTGCAATATTTTTAAAACCTCTGTCGGCCATGACTGCAGTACCTTTAGGTATCAACTCCAAAATTTTGCAATCTTCAAAAATGTCTGTATTAGTAGCTCTACCACCATAACCGTTCGACACAAAGTTGATCAATCCATCTGGAGTTATTGATATTAAATACTTAATAGTATTGCAGCCTTTATACTGCGACCACGTCAGAGATTGGTGTAGAGAGTTGGAGGGCTTTTCTATTCTAATTTCGAAGCAGTCAATAATACTAACTGTCTTATTATATCTCCTTCGAAAAGAAAGGGGTAACTTTTCTTTCACAGCGTCATTTTTTGGGAAATAAATTAACTGTTTTAAGCAGTTAGCTAGTAACACCACTGTTTTTCTAAAAATTCGACTTACATTTTTGTTATTGAAATCTATTTCTAAACGTTGATAGGAATCATTCAGTTTAATTTTTTTGAGTGTGATCAATATATGGATTAATGGACACTTAGTATTTTCTTCCAAGAGACTAATGACAAAATATGATTGTTTTGGAATACCCAAATAAAGTTTAGAATAATGTTCAATTTTCGAACAAGTGTTTGTATGATTATCCGTATACACTTCGAAAGTTTCAATGGAATCAGTGTACGATGATTCGGAAGTACAGTCCATTTTATCACAGTCAAAACTGGCGTCTAACTCTAGTGAGAGTGCTTCTTCAACATTTTTCCTGTTTTTTATGGTTTGAGTATGTACGTCTTCCTTTTGCTGTTCTACTTGAATCTTCTTATCTTTCGTTTTTTTTTTATTTCTGTTGGACGTAACTCTATTTGAAGAGTATTGTCGAATATTAGATTATTAAACTCATTGAGTTCCACAGGTGAATTATCAAAAGAAATAAATTCAATTTCCTACTCTGCTACTGACGGCCTCGACTCTTTTGTAAGTAGAGTTTCGAAAAAGTCTATTCTTTGTCGTTTGTCATATCCGGGGCGGGTGACCGTAGCCGTTCTTTTCAGTTTTTGAGATTCAAATTTTGTAGGTAAAGCACCTTGTTTTAGTTTCAAAGTTCCGCCGCACAGTTTCCATTTCTTATGATTTTCCGTGTCTGATTCAATCTGGATTAAAAGAGGGTTTATATAATTTCTGCAGTGAACAATTTCGTAAAGGGAGCTTATGTAAATAACTAAATATGTTGTTTTACAAATTATACAAAAAAAACGCACAAAAAAGTATGAATAAATCTTATTTTCTAAATAATTCCCCTTTTAAATTCGGATAAAATGTTAACTATTTCTCTACTCGATCTTCATAATTTTAAAGTCCGCCCAAACAATATCCAAATTAAACAGTATTTTATAGAACTCACATTTAAGTTGGCTGGTACCGACTTTAGAATTATGAAGATTGAGTAGAGAAATAGTTAAAATTTTAGCTGAATTTAAAAGGGGAATTATTTAGAAAATAAGATTTATTTCATAATTTTTTGTGCGTTTTTACTTTGGAAATCGGTTTTCATTTTTGTTTAAAAATAATATTTTTTCCCTTTTTAGTCATATTTATTACATTGTTATTAACACATTTTAAGAAAGTTTAAAATATATAATAGTGTTCGAATGTATAATTTAATACGCGTCAAGCTTCCATTAGGTATTGTGTATAAGATGATGATGATCATAACTGTAAGTTTGATAGTGGCTATATATTAGCATATGCTTGCAGTTCTTTAAACAATGCCGAAATTTCCAAACGTGTATCTATAAAGACTGAGGAGTTCTGTTCAGTACTTTTGGATCCAGGATATACCTTGATACAAAATCTTACTTTTTGGTAGCATATGCTTCGGTTACTTCAGAAAAACTAAAAAATCACTATATGTGTCAATATAAATTTCGAGCAGTTCCCTCGACTCCTCATGGATCCCATCATCAGGCCACCACTTAGTGTCAACGGGACCAACTTCGGATTTCAAATTACCCTTTACATCAAAAAAAATATTTGAAAATCGGTCCACAGACGGCGGAATTATTGTTGTATGACTGTAAGTATATACCGCGTAATTTTTTCAAAGCAAAATTAATCAGTTTTATACTTTGACATATATGTCAAAAATATAAAGTAATAAATATATAAAGTATATAAAAGTAATTTATTTTGCTATCTATATATAATGATTAAATATCATAAATGATACAATATCATTTTATTATTTGAAAGTCTGTTAAAAAAGAACTTGTGACCTGCCTACTAAAGTATAATAATCAATCTATGACATTTAGTTCGTACAGTTTTTTGTCGATAACTCAACGGAGTGACAACACTATCACCATAAAACATAAACAAGGGAAATAGTAGGGAGTTTTTTGTATCGTCTTATTTCGTCTTTTAAGTTTCATTCAATGGATTCAATAGACTTTTTAAGTAACACATTTGCGTGCATCGTGTTTTATTTCTCTATGTTTTTGCCTACTGTTTAAAATAAATTGTCACTCAAATGCTTAATTCATTCTCAGCATATTCTATAAACTAAACATTTAGTAATGCAAAAATATATAGGTAGGTATTTTATATCTAGGTACTTACATTAAAATGATCTTCGCAACAATGTCGACTGGTTTTTGTAGATAAAACTTTCTCCCTTCTCATCAGTTTACACCACTTATTTCTCAGCTTTTTGTCGTTGGGCACATGAAAAAAGTATTTTTCTGGAGTGCTAACCGTTGTATTGGTACATAAGGGTACTATACAATATCTGTATGGTATTTTTTTCTCCATAACTCCAAAAATTTCAATAAAACTTCAAACTTACTGCACAAGTTCCTTAGCGCGCGAACGAGCAATGACATCCCGGCGACCATAGCCGGCGACGTGAAGTCACGCGTTGAGCGGTCAAGCTCGCGCAGATTTTAAAAAGATCCAACTTTGAATATTAATAGAAAATTCAGTTTTTGAGATATCGAAAAAATTCTTTCACTAATACTTTTTAGATTTTATGTTTGATTTTTATACATTATAAAATAATCACACTCATCTAGCTCATTACTAAAAACATCGTTAAAGGAATACAGGAAGAAAGAATTAAAATATGTTTTAAATTTTAATATTATCCGGTGTTCATCGTAAAATATGTGTAATGTCGTATCTATTGTCTTGCGAAGATACCATCTAAAAAAAGAAGGAAGAGGTTGTAAAATAAAATGCATTTTTATTTAGTTTTATATGACTAGGTCTCACTTTTTAATTAAAATATAATAAAGTAATAAACATTAGTTAAGATAACAATAAAGTACACTCGTTTTATCAAAGATTTTTCAAGTTATTTTTTATGAACACCAACATTTTTTTGGTTGGCAACATGCAAGAACGAGACAAATGGCCTCCCTTCTGGCTTTCTCGCTCGGCTCGGATTTTCCCCAGTGTTACGTGTATTGAGAAATGCACTTTACTACAGTTGTAATACAGTTGTTTTTAGCAAGTAAAAAATTTGAAGTTTGCTATCCAGTTTAACTACTATATCCATTGTTGTCACTCTCAAGTCGTCAACACGTACAGTGTTTGGCAACACTGTATTTAGCTACTTTATGGCGGGATATAATTATTTTTTCGAACTAAAAATAAGTTGGCGACTGCACAAGAACATACTGTATTACTGAATTTGACTAGAAATTAATATGTTGGCGACTAAATTACTAAACTTTCAAAAGCAGTCAGGTGATAAAGAATACAAAAATCGGCAGATAAAAAGTGGCGAAATTTAATCCAAATTGGCACCGAAATTTATAAGTTGGCGACTTAATTTCCGAGTTAGTGACTATTATACGATGTAAGGCTGGGACTATACGCTCCGGAATCCGGAGGCCCGTAGAAAATTCTGAACATTGAAAATAGAACTCTGCGCTAATACAATAGAGGTGAAAATCAAACATATGAGTGTCGAGTCAAATGCCAATATCATATATGACAGCTCGACACTCGAAACTTCCATTTTCAACTCTATTGTATTAGCACAGAGTTCTATTTTCAGTTCTCTGAATTTTATACGGCCTTCCGGATTCCGGAGCATATAGTCCCAGCCTAAGCAGCTTTAAAACCAGATTGGGTTGATAAATTAATGGCTTCTAAAGATTGAATTTGCAGGCTACGGAAAATCGCCTTTTTGGATGTTGAAGATTGTTTTCCTTTGTTATAGGTGTCGTTTTCTAGGTTTTGGGGTTGCAGAATATTATGAAAATTAATTCTATTTTGAAATTCCAAAATAGCGTAATTTTTTTTCATTAAAATTAATATGAGTGTCCTTTCCCAGGTTTCTGATTATAAAATTGTCTTCCAATTTCAATTTTCAAAATTTTCAATTTCAATTTCCAAAATTGAGAATTTTCATTTTTTGTAAAATCGACACGAGTACTAATTTAAAAGTCGTTGCGGATGCTAATTAGGATTGATGATTATTAACACAGTATGTAGTTCGAGGTACCTACCAGCTATGTAAGCTATAGAAATTTTTGGAAATTCAGGATTTTCAAAAAAAACTCTTATCATAAAGAAAATACGTGGTTACGGGGTTACTTGGTGGGAGGAAATTTTTATTATTTTTTCAGTTGGATTACCTGTTCTCGAGATAGAAACGATTATAGAAACTAAATATGACAATGTTCTACTTTGAGATACGAACGATGTACAAAGCTATAGAAATGTTGGAAAATTCAGGATTTTCAATTTTCTGTTTCTCCTCTAATGAAGTAAATATATATTTGCGTAATTACTAAGGGGAAGGAAATTTTCATTATTTTTTCAGTACGATGCACAGTTTCCGAGATAGAAGCGAATATAAAAAAAAAATGGCAATGCTCTACTTTGAGATACAAGCGATGTATAAAGTATATAAAAGGAGTATAAGGATGTTGGTAAATTCAGGATTTTCAAATTTCTTTTTCTCCCATCATGAAGAAAATATGTGGTTGCGAGGTTACTAAGGGGGAGGAAATTTTCATTATGTTTTCAGTAGAATGCACCGTTTATAATTTATAAAAGCGATTATAGAAAGAAATATGGCAATGCCTATTTTGAGATACGAGCGATGTATAAAGCTATAGAAATACAAAAGGACACTTATATTAATTTTACGAATTATAAATATTCGCAATTTTTTAATTTCAAAATGAATCTACACAATATCTACACCCCCCGAAACCGAGAAAAATTAAAAAGGGGAATTTTGTACGCTACTTTACGTTTTTTTTATGTGCGCTCGTTTTGCTGCATATTATGTTTTTTTGGTTATTTGTTCGCTAAAATAATATCTGTCTGTCAGTTTGTAATACTCAGTGAAAAACCTGGTATTAATTAGTCACCAGATTTGAATTTTTTCGTTCCTTATATTCTTTCGACAACTTGGTAATTTAGTATTCGATATTCGGTTTATTCACACCCAAAATTTGATTGTTTTGTTGCACGTTTAAATACATGCACTTTATGGATAGATCTAGCTATTTTTCAGTGTTAGGCAGCCACAATTTATTAAAACTTGTAGCTAAATATTTTAGCTACTTTTTCTAGCTACTTTTAAGTGACGTTATTACAATAATTTGTACTTCCAGCAGCTCGAACAAGAACTTCAACTGAAAAGATAAACTTTATTATCCTTTTATTTCATTTATGGTATTTAAATTTTCAAAAGTTTGTACTTTCGACCCTTTGAGTATATACCTACTAGAGAGAGTGTTAGCCAGCCAGCGCATGTCCAAATTGCTGCTCGTGTTAGTGTACGTGCAGGGGTGTAACGTCAATTATAGATATTTTTATTTTAAACACATATGTTTTATGTCATCAGTTTATAATATGTAAAACTCATTATGTACCTTTTTAATTTTAGATATAGGTATTTAAAATGGCATGTAGGTATTTAAACTAGCGACAAAACAATAAAATTTTGCATATGAAAAAACCGAATATGGAATACTAAATTACTAAGTTGGCGAAAGAATGTAAGGAACAAAAAGTTCCAAATCTGGCGACTAAATAATACCAGATTTATTCACTGAATATTCCAAACTTGCAAGCTTGGTGACAGCTTAAGTAGTACACATTTAATTCAAGAATGGGCACATATTTTTTACCTAATGTAGGTAATTCAAAAAACATATTAAGCAGTGAACCGAGGGTGCATCAAAAAATCGTACAAAATTCCAGTTTTTAATACCAATATGACGGAAGTTTTTGTTTGTCGCGGCGGAAGAAATTCTAATAAGTAAAATAATAAGCATATTTTAAAATATTATAACTACTCACCAGTCAGTCAGCTTCAATTTTCACATATTCAAGGTTCCGGTTACTTGAGATTACTATATCCCGATGTAAATTACTAAATAATATGCAAGGAAAACAATATACTTTAATCGTGTGTACACAACCACACAGCCAGTTATACGTTTCATAACTTTTAACATGAAATTTTCGAGTTACATTATTTTTTTACCGGTTTAATTGTTGTAACTTGGGTACACACCTACCTTTAGACAGAATTTGAATCTTTTCACTGAATGACAATTGTGAAAACTTGTTATTTTTAATTTTTAATAAACACACATTTTCAACACAAACCTTACAATCAAATAACATTAAAAAAAAATCAAAAAACGCACTAGTAAAAGCAAATCACTACAATTATTATAGAAACTCAGTAATAAACTGTTAAAAGTGTGTACAGTAATAAAGTGTGTACAACACTTTCAAATGTTAAAATGAAAAATCTTTTAAGAAAACTATAAATAAACTGGAGAGATTAAATTGCAAACAATGCTTATTACTTGAAATATGCAATATGGCCCCCGTGAAACACAAAACGGTTCTTCTATTTAAACAAATAAAACCTTACTAAACAAAAATACATAATGTGCATACGTGATTTATTAGATTTCCGCCTATTATTTTTACTCGGATTATGGGCAACGAATAATTTCCGACAAGCCAGTTCGGCGGTTTTCGGAAGCGATCGGATAGCCGAGAGCCATCGCCTGCCGCGGGAGTTGCTGCTATATAATCATGTCGATATTCATGGGTGTGTGCGTTTGCGAAGTATGAAAATTACACATACATGCGATGATATGTCCTGCAGAACGCAACGGCATGAGATGAGTTGCTATTTATAAAATATAAGGCGTTTTTAAGTTATTATATTTTTTAATTAATTTATTTACTATTAATTAAAGTCATCTAAAACGTACGAACATTTTATTAAAATATCTGTGAATGACAAGTAAAGCACTGCATTTCTGCCTACAAGGAGCGCACGCCCCTGCTAATATGGATGTTCTTTTCAAAGTTTCTGTAGGTTTTGATTACAAAAAAGTCATCCATTTTGAATATCCAAGATGGCTGACATTTAACATAGTTAAAATTAATACGGGTGTCCTTTTGTAGGTTTCTGAGGTTGTTGATTACAAAAAAGTCATTCGTTTAGAATTTCGAAGATAGCGGACATTTATCCTACTGCTATTATAAATGCTTAAGTTTATGAGGATGGATGATTCTTTGTTAATCTTTCACGCAAAAGCTACAAAACGGATTTCGATGAAATTTGATACGTTTTATCAAATTAGATAAAAAGACGATAATAAGTTTTAACTCAGAGCATAAATTAATAGTAGTCCGGAAAAAATATTCCCGTGGGATAACCGATACTATATTTACGCGGGCGGAGCCGTGGTTTTGAATAAAATAAATATAGGACGTGCCTTTCTAGGTTTCTGATTTTTTCAGGGTGCTGATTGTAAAAAAATAATTTATTCTAAATATCAGGTCTAACTGAAAAAAATCGGTAAGGTCGGTATTTATTTTTTGTAAAATTTATGTGTCGTTTTCCAGGTTTTTGGGGTGCTGAATACGAAAATGACATTCATTTTGAAATTTCAAGATGGTGGACATATTTTTTTTTTATATATCCTCCCCTCACCTCTCCTTTTTGAGGAGTCAAACTCAATTTACTTCGAGAAAGTTTATTAAAGTATTTCAAGGTTACCTTGAAATTTTAAAGTAGACGAGTTAGAAAATCTCGTATCTAGAGCATTGCCATATATTTTTCTACAATGGCTTCTATCTTGGAAACGGTACATCCTACTGAAAAAGTAATAAAAACTTACTCCCTCTAAGTATTCCTGTAACCATATCTTTACTTCAGATGAGAAGAAATTAAATTTGAAAATATTGAAATTTCCAAAATTTCACATTTTAATTTTACGAGGAATGAAAATTCGACATTTCGGGAATTCAATAAAATTTAAAAAAGAATGATTTTTTTGTATTGTCTCAGAAACCTAGAAACGGATACCTACATCATTTTATTAAAAAATGTCGGCCATCTTGGCAATTCAAAATACATGACTTTTTATAATCAGTACATCAAAAATTAAGAAAGAGCACTCTCAGATACCTTTAAAAGGACACTCATATTAAATAGGAAAAAAAAATACGCCATTTTTTGATTTGAAAATGGTTATAATTTTCAAAACAAAAACCTTGTTGGTGCTGAATACGAAAAACGCTGAAAAAACAAAAACCTTTACGGCGTATAACGGTCGCCAACTCGGAAATTAAGTCGCCAACGTATAAATTTCAGTACCAATTTGGATTCATATTCGCCACCTATATATATAGGTGGCGATATATATATATATATATATATATATATATATATATATATATATGTGTGTGTGTGTGTGTGTGTGTGTGTGTGTGTGTGTGTGTGTGTATGTGTGTGTGTTTGTGTGCCGATGTTTGTGATTTCGCCAGTTTAGTAATTTATAGTAATAGTCACCAACATATTAATTCGCTGCCAAATTCAGTAATACACTATGCAACAGTGTAGTCTCCAAGCTATTTTTTTGTCGCACGAATTATTATATGCCATTTAAAATGAACTACATTTTTTTGGGTTTAAAAGTTGTAGTGTGTAAAAAAAATTATGAGTTCTTTGTTTTAATTATTACGCAAATGTGATAATTATATTAAGGCTTTGGTAGCTACCTACCAACTTTTAAGTAGCAATTAGCATTTAGCTACTTCTAGCACCTTTTTTTAAGGGAAAAAATTGGTAATCTAGCAATTTTTTGCCACATGTGTAGCAACTTTGTAGAGGTAGCTGTTGGCAACACTGAACTCGTCACTCGTCACTCGTCAGTCCATAGATGATAAGTATTCACTCAGCACAGAGTACATTGTTATGAACTGAAAGTCGTCAGTGAGTTTTGACAACTACGAGATGTTCAAATAAATCTTACGCTATTGTTTCTGATATTAATTTAATAAGAAATTAATAGATATTTTCGTGTTTCGTAACTACCAAAATTAGTATAGTGTTCGAAACAAGCAGGAGTAACTTGCTGTAAGTATGAATTTACCTTCTTAGGGCTCCGTACTAACAACAAGGAACCATACAACTTATTTGCAATAATAATAATAATAGTCTTGCATCGAATTTAAATAAAAAAAGTTTATTAGTAAATTATCTAGACCTGATGATGGCATCCATGAGGAATCGAGGGAACTCTTCAAAATTTATATGGACACATATAGTGATTTTGACTTTTTCTGAAGTAACACAAGCATATGCTACCAAAAAGTAAGATTCTGCACCAAATTATACCCTAAATCTAAAAGCGCTTGACAGAACTCCTTAGTCTTTAAAGAAACGCCTTTGGAAATTTCGACATTGTTTAAAGAACTGCAAGCATATTCCATCATCTTATTCATCATCATCTTTTATACAATACCTAATGGAAGCTCGGCGCGTATTCAATTATACATTCGATCGTTTATTTTAAACGTTCTTTCTTTCTTATATAAATTTAACAAATATAACTAAAAAAGGAAAATTATTATTAATTTTAAACAAAAAAATAAAACTGACTTCCAAAGTAAAAATGTACAAAAAAGTGTGAAGTAAAACTTATTTTCTAAATAATTCCGCTTTTTTCGTCTAAAATTTTAACTATTTCTCTACTGAATCTTCATAATTTTGAAGTTGGTACCAGCCAACTTGAATGTGAGTTCTATTTTAAATATTGTTACTTAAAGCCTTTAAAGTGTTGTGTCTATTTGACTCGCATTCAAGTTGGCTGGTACCAACTTCAAAATTATTAAGATTAAGTAGAGAAATACACTGGCGGACACATAAACTGCATCAAAGTGCAAGATAACTTTCAATGAAATATAATTAGTGAAAGTGCAAACTATTTTGATTTATTTCTATAATAATGCTAAGACTGGTTCTTAATTTGATAAAAAAATCAATTTAAATTACTCCTTTTGCAGCTTTTTGGAATGAAACAGTGAATAAAACAAAAACGGCTTTATTATGAAAATTTAACAATACTAAGAAAATAAAAAGTTTTTTTTGTTTTTAATAAGGTGTATTACCTCCTCTTGCCCTAATAACTGATTCAAGTCGGTTACGCATCAACCTGATCAGTGTTTTTAATTAAAAGATCTTGCGGAGTATTGTCCCATTCTTGTGACAATGCAACTCTTGAACTCCGCAACCGTTGTTGGGACCGGATTTCTTGTAAATACAGCTCTTTTTAGGTTGTCCCACACGTGTTCTATCGGATTGAGGTCCGGGCTACGTGCTGGCCAATCTCAATCTGAGTAAAGTAGTGCTCAACCTGTCTCGCTGCGTGCGGACGTGCATTATCCTTCATCAGAATGAAGTTTACACCTATATCCCTTTGGACCCTCATGTGGTACCTTTTAGCGGATGCTAAAAGGTACCACATGAGGGTCCAATATCTCCGTTATATAGCGATGTGATGTTAAACCATGGTTACCATGGCCATGTGTGTCTGCGTCAATAAACACAAGTTCAGTTCGAGCATCCATCGATATGCCGCCCCAAACCATACAAGTCCCGCCTCCAAATGGAACCCTCTCCTCAATGCAATTTTGAGCATATCGCTCTCCTCGTTTACGGTAGACTAGTCTGCGACCATCAGCACCGTACAAACAAGTCCTAAACTCATCAGTGAATAATAAGGAAGCCCATTGCTCTTCAGTCCAATTTAAGTGTCCACGAGCAAATCTTAGTCGAGCTTGCCTGTGAGCTGCAGACAATTTTGGTCCATTTGCGGGTCTGAAAGGTGTGATATCATGCTCTTTCAGCCTCCTTATGGTTCATGCACTAACTGCTACGTCACGTACCAGGTGGAGCTAATTTTTAATGCTTATAGACGTTAAAAACCGATGTCGCAAGGAAGTTGTCACAATAAACCTGTCGTCACGAGACGTTGTCACCCGAGTTCTGCGGTTCCACGTCATCTTTTAAATGAACCTGTCTCCGTAAACCTTCTGTAAACTCGGGAAACCGTAGACTGGTTACATTTAAATCTGAAGCAATTGTTCGTTGGTCTTGCTGCACCAGATCAACAATTTGTGCGGCTTTTTCGGACGATACGTCCATATTCGTGAGAGGAAAACGTGTTAAAAATGAAAACAGACTAGCAATTAAACAATTAGTAACGATAATTCAACATGTAACAAAACAAAAAAAAATAACCATCAATCACAACTTTAACGTAACAACGAGTTAATCTTTAGTAAATTGACAAGATTTCTTCTGTAGAATATTTTCTTTCTTTTGTGACAGTACCATATTTAAATTTGATTTTGTTTTTGTGTGTTTATAAACCAGCCTTTATTTTCCAATACCAATAAATGTAAAAAGTTTTCGTAATAAAATTTGATTGAATGTGTTCATGCAGTTTATGTGTCCACCAGTGTAGTTAAAATTTAAGACAAATTTAAAAGGGGAATTATTTAGAAAATAAGTTTTAGCTTTTACATCATACTTTTTTGTACATTTTTACTTTGGAAGTCAGTTTAATTTTTGTTTAATTAAACGTTTAACAGAATCATAAATATTTGAGGAGATTAAAGATTCCTGCATTTTTTTTTTCTGAAGTAGAAATGGTATAATGGTATCTTTGTCCAATTATTACTTTCTTAATTTAACGTGAATTTCATGTTAATTGGAACACTAAAAAGTATGAAATATTTCTTACTGTCGAATTAGTTCACCTTTCAAAGTAGAAAAATAGTAAAATTTTAGAAGACTTTAAAAGGTGAACGATTTCGACAATAACAATTATTTCATACTTTTTAGTGATTTTATTGCTTTAACTTTGGAAGTCGGTTTCTATATATTTTTTAAATATTTTTTTTCTTTTCAGTAATATTATAATATTATTAACTAGTACCTGGGAGACCGAGCTTTGTTCGGAGTTTAGTAGGAAAATAAAATATTTTAAATATAAAAAGAATCACAAAACTATTTATCTGACCGGTTTTCGAACCCGAGACCAATTCGTAAATACCACACAAATTACCATTCTACCATCCAGCTGTACCTACATTTTATCGCGGCGAAATGTATGATCCAGCGAGATTTCCTTTTGCGCGCACGAAGTCGCGAGAAACGTCTACTATACTATAATCATGTGTTTTCAATGCCGATTTTAAGCACTTATGCACAAAACACCTCCACGGAGTTAGTTAGGGCAAGAGGTCCCGCACTCACGATTTTTAAAATGAAATCTACTCAAAATGCCTAATGTTGAATCGGCCGGCGCCGTGTCTCAGATTAGTTCATAGTTAGTGATCATCTTCTTTTCTCTTGGTCATTCATTGCATGAACTGCTAGACCAATTTTTATAAATCTTTTTTGTGGTGTTGTGTTGACAGAAAAAGTTGCGAGGAAATACAAAATGTGTAATAAATCTTAACGATCATTAGCTTTTCTATGACTTTCCTCAATTCCTCATGGATCCCAGCATCACCGTTGCCAGAGTTTATAGGATTGGCACAACATTTAACTTTTTGGTAGCTGTGAATGTTCAAAGAAATCGATATTGGTGTAAAATACTATGAGAAATACCTATATCAACATAATATCATGATGTATGGTGTGATGATGAAGTGATGAGTGACATATGCTTGCAGTTCCTAAAACAATGTTGAAATTTCCAAACGTGTATCTTTAAAGACTGAGGAGTTCTATTCACTCCTTTTGGATCCAGGGTATAATAGACAACATTTCACTTTTTGATACCTGTGAATGTTCAAAGAAATCAATAGGTATCGGTGTAAAACGTGTGTGAATGGTGTGACTGAGAAATACCTAGATATCAATATATAATTTCTAATATGTTCGGAGAGGAAACTTCGGAGTTTGCGCGTTTATGTAAATCTTTTCATACTTGATGTAAATACCATAGTAAATCTTTTTAAGTAAACTAATTATAGTAGACGGTATTTGACAGAGTGGAGCACAAAATGCTTCTAGAAAAACTAGCCTTTTTTATTAGAGGAAACTTATGGCGCTGGTTTAAGTCTTATCTTATGTTACAAACCGTACGCAAAAAGTTATGATCAATGGCCTTGAATCCGTATCTGACACTGTGCAGATTAGTTCTGGTGTACCTCAGGGATCTATCTTTTTTTAAATTCTGTAACTTTTTACTATATGCAGATCACCTAAAAATATATCATAGTGTTTAAAATTCTGAAGAACATCGTAAGATACAGGTGACCTGGATATATTCTCTAATTACTGTACACAAAACAAATTGGTACTTAGTGTAACTCTTGACAGAAAACTACAACTTGATGTACATATTAACAATATAATTAGGTATAATATACTAGGTCTTCAACTTTTTTCTATATCTATAAAGCTTTAATACGCCCTCACTTGAATATGCTGTGGCAGTATGGAACCCATATTATAATTAATATGTAGATTGCAATTGAAATCGTTCAAAGGATATTCCTTCGTTCCATGCGCTATAAATGTTTTCATAGTCGTATATCATATAGTAAACTTTTAAATAAATATAAATTCATTACTCTCAATTCCAGAGGTACATATCTTGAATGCCATGCCATAATAGATAGAACTGCATCGCGTTGAACAGTAAATTATGTTATAGAACATCTCCTAGAACCCACTGTCGTAATCCACATCAATTCTTTGCTACCACATTGTGTCGAACCAATGCTGGCAGACGCTCACCTTTTCATAGACTTGCTGACACTTATAACAAGCATTTTGTATCTGTCGATATTATGTCTACTAGGCCTGCTAGGTTCAGGAAATAAATTTTAGACTTACTACCCACACATAGTTATTAATTTGAAATTATTTACTACCCACATATATATATAAATATATATATAGTTTAACTGTAATCATTAGTGTAAGCAGATAGACGAATGTATTTTAGCTTACTATAATATGTATTTTGAGTATAGTTGTATACCCTCGCAACCGACGTTCACGCTAATGTTTTCTTATTTAGTTAATCTGGAGTTGACGTTGTTGGTTACGCAATTACATATTTTTGTTATATTGTGACTCTTATTGTAAGCTTTTATTGTGTTTACTACTGTTGGTTGACTCAAATAAATAAATAATTATGTAAGTTTTTTTACACTAATGTTGTTTAAAATATTTCAAATTCATTGTGACTTCAAAATACATATAATTACAAAACTACACATAAAAACCTAATTCTTTTTACTTTTATCGAGCTCTAATACCTAATAAAGTATTTCTTAATTTATTAAAAAAAAAACTAAATTTTTACTTGTAGGAAAATACCCAATTTGTAAAATGTAATATTTGAAAAATTAATTAGGTATAAAAAATATTAATTGTACAATGGACTCTTAGTAAAGCCAAGGTACAGTGGTCCAATAGTCGTTCGAGTAGTCCGTTCAAAGTCATTTTACATCTGGCAGGACCTTTATGTCAATGAGATAAGGATGTCTCTCATAGAAACATGGAGGTAAAATAACTATGAACGGCCTGTAGTTGTAAGTGAAGCGGACGGCGGACGGTCACGTGTAGCGAACACGCGTTTCGCGTGACCTGTATACTAACATTACGTCGTCACTCCGCACCCGCCGAGAGCTCTCACGTGCGGGCTTATGAAGGCTATTTTACCCTACACCGTATTTATTCTAAATTATCACGTTTTCTCGTCTAAAGTTTTTTTTTGTATTAAGTACATCGTTAACGACAACAACAACAACCACAACAACAACAACAACAACAATAATAATAATAATGAGGTAAAGGCAATGCGAGCTAACGCTGGTACTTGGTAACGGTACTTGGTAACGATAACGGGTAACAGGTAGCGCATGAGTCATGTTTTTTGCGTGCGTGCAGCCGGCTCCATCGATTTATAAGACGTTATCACGTCAAAATGTTTTGTATGTTTTGATTTATGATATGACAATTAATTACAATGCATTTATAATGGCAAAATAGGGTTGGGTTGTTTCCAATAGTACTTATGACAAAAACGTTTGAAAGCACGGAAGTTCTTCGCGCAGCCCACGAGATCTTCATAATACACTACCCTAGAAACACAATGGACGCAGTTCAACATTTCGAATTTTTCGTCATACCAGAGATTACACTCCCAGAGTATGTGATGAATAGTTTGTTCATAAGCGATGCCTTCGGTCAAACACTCGCATAGCGGAGACGAGACTAATGTAAATCCAAAAAGTTTAGATTTAAGGCTACCGTGACCTGTCAAAAACTATGCGACGTAGTGATCTGTTTCTATCCATTGTATCCATTATTTGAGATTAGATCGCCTACCGAAGGGAAGAAATTATATAGGTTACGCCCTAGGTTACTTTGCCCTTAGATAATGTTGTCCCGCCGTTCCTGCCACTCAGAAATTAGGTTTTGTATAGAAACATCTAATGGCTCGAATAATCTAGTTATCTTGTGTTTCTCTTTTGCGCTTAACACTCAGGGTTAGGTATTTTTTAAATTTTTATAATATAATGCTTCACGACGCTGTATCTCTAAATCTACTGGTAGGACTCCGGCTAAGACTGGAAGTGCTTCAGTACTTACGGTACGGTATGCCTTACATAAAAATATTAAAGCGAGACATTGGCATGTTTACGACGAGCCGCTCCTATTGTAGCCCTATCTGCCCAAGCCGGTGCGCCATAGCATATGCTGCCAAGGTACGTCGCTGTATAAATTATTTTTAATGTTTTAAATGAAAGGCCCCATGTCGATGTTGATATTTTTGTGAAACAGTAAAAATTCCATTTTGCTTTCTCGCCGGACTGTATTATATGTTTCAGGAATGTAAATTTATTTCCTAAAATATGTCCGTGATAAATTTACGTTTTACATTGATGTTGTTAATATTAATGCAAGGAGTTGATATTAGTGAACCTTTTAAAAGTAGTTACTTGAAAGGTTTTATGTGCTGCAAATTCTAATCGATTTCTGTGGCCCCAACTCGATATTACGTTCAGGCACTTGTTGGCCTTGTTTTCAATTTCAGATCGCGAATTGGCTTAAAGAAATCCATCGTCAGCATAACCTATCAGATAGCACAGAGGAGACAAGGGAACACATAATATATCATCAAAACTTATATTCCACAAGTGCTGCGTACTGCGTACCTATCCGCGATATCCAGAGATATACCTACTACATATTTACACTCCGATAGATTTACCGTTTTTCTGACCTCGATAATCGTCCATCCACTGTTGACTTGCCGGCGGTAAATCCTAATTAAATAAATAGGTAAATTGCTGATTATTAAATTTTGGGCCACCGGGTAGCAAGCGGGGATAAGACGTTCTAATAATTAACCTAAGCATGATAAAAGCGATAAAGGACGGTATTATTTCGGATCGTCTGGTGATTTATAACTGACTTTTGGAATTAATTTTATTGTGCCGATTCGCCAGATTTTTGGAAAAGCGCCTTCTGCAATACATTTATAAAAATCTGTAAAATCGATGGGCCTACCGCTATACACGCCTGCTTAACCATAATATTAGATCTTTTATCCTCGCCTGCTGACTTTTTGATAGGTTACAAATTAACTGTTGAAGAGAACTCATCTATACACTTGTAAGTCTGAAACCGGCGCGGCGCGATAACGTGACCTTGAAGCCCTATGGTCAGCTAGGTACAATACGTAATTATTGTCCGATAGACTGAGTCCCTGTCTACGTGCAGTTTTCCGCCTGGCTCTCCTAAACTCCCGACGCGGGTTATATAAATTATCGTGCCACCATTTAATTTTTTTTTTCTGTTTTAAGCGGCCCAGGGCGGTGTCGGCATAGTAGACAAAGGTGTTGGTCATAATTTCCGCACTATAATTTGAGTTCAAGTCTGGTCGAGGGAAATCTCTGGAATGAGCGTACATAAGGGACCGGAATAAGACCCAATTTTTTGCATGGTCCTTTTTGTCCGTAATATGTTATGGGACATCTTTGATTACAATACGCGGGTTACGCCCTCTCGGTGTTTCTAGGCGCAGACCGGCTGATTTTAAAGCTTCTACAGATTTTAATTTACTAACTTGTGACTCGCTATACTATATGCGTGCTAAGAAGATATGCGTGACAGATAATAATTGACAATCGTAGTGAAGTTACCTAACGAAAATTAATCGATTGTTTAAAAGTATCGAATTAGTTCGTAAAGGAAATCGAAATTATCGATTTTAGATTTGTGAATTAAATTGCTAAGAAATGGGTAATTTGTAAATAAATAATAATAAAAGAATAAAAACTATTCAAATCGTTTATTTTCGTATTCACTGCAGTCGGAACTCGAAGATTGCGAGATCGTTTCGGAATCGGAAACAAAAACAATAACTCAAAAATCAACAAAAACTCAAAGCAGACGCAACGAAAACACAAATCGCATACCTACAAGGCAGATGCACTCGTACTGACATTTCCGAGTTGCAATACGATCACAAGATGGCCGCTCCTATTCATCGATTTCATGTCGATTCAACAGTGTCAATCTCTATTAACAAAAGTTCCGTTACATGCATCTGCCATTTTTATGACATATTTTCTTAATTTAATTTCATATTTATATTTCACAGTTATTATAAGATATCAGAGTTTATAATAAGAATAATAGCAGTTTCATTTATAATTAAAGAAATATTATTTTTTGTTAATGGAATATAATTTATTTCGTTTTCTTTTTTTTGTTTTCTTGTAAGAAGTTTGCGTAGCAAGGAATATAAGAACTGTCACCCATATCATCATACGACGCACGAAGTATAGTTAAGAATTAGCGCAGGATCACGCCCTAATCAAATGTCTTTTTGACGCCGTGGATTTTAAAGCCGTCGGATGGGTTAATCGCTTTTATTAATGCCTGTTTGGTCTCGTCTGAGGATTTTAATTCCGCCGATTTTTTAAGATTTTCTGACCATCCAGTCTGCAATCCCATTGCCCATTGCCTGAAAGCAATCATTTGGAGGCCGATTGCTCGAAAATGGTTCACTTTGTAAAATAGTCATGTATCAAACCTCGCCTTTATTTAAAAATACCTATTCCATTGGGGTATCCACACGATGCGAAGTGGGAATGATTATTATTCCTTCTACCCTGAACGAAAAATGATCATCCCCACTTTATATGTATGAAAAGCTACCCCCAAAATTTACTTGGCGAAACTCTTAAATAGGACCATACCCAAAGATTTCAAAACTGAAGATAGGCTTGACGTACATTTGACAGAATAAAGCTTCATACAAGAAAAAGTTACGCCATCTTGATTTCACCATACCTCAAATATCAAAATGGCCCCAAAATACACCAAAAGTGTTGCCATTTTAGTGGTGAAAGTTTTTGCCTCGATATGCCTCGTCTATAGTACATGCGTCTATGACCATAGGTACCTCAATAAAGCAACAACTACTTACGGCCGCACTCAGTCAATGCTTACAAATGGAGTTACAAAGTAGAAATTTAGACAAAAATATAAGGACTTTATGTCGAATCTCTATTAAGTAACTCCATATGTAAGTATTAAATGTCTCTGAGTACGGCCGTCACTTTGCAATAGTATCTGGGTGACAAGCGTCAATTGTTTTTGTTAGGCGTTACAAACATAAATGAATTACCTAGGAACTTTGTCGTGGCCGCATGATGCACGAATCACGATCATACTCTGTTATATAACCACGATAATAACGATTACAATTTCAATTTTTTGTGTATTTTTCGCAGGCAAGAAGATGGCATGGGTCCTTCGCACCCCCCAAGTACATAGTTCATTCAGTAATCTCGGATTTTCACACCCTGATGGATACCACATAAACGAGAATTGCAATGGTATGATGAAATTAATAAACTTTTATAATTTTAACTTGCTCCTTTTTGGATTCTGTAGTAACTAGTAACACGAGATACTCACGTAACTTAACACACATTTTAGTTTCAATCCCCCTGTACTCTGTACGTCCGTCCGTCTACTAATTTAATATTTTTTACAGTCCATGCACATCCGGTGTACCAGTTTTGGAACCTTATTGCCTAGTCGTAATAAGGCCGAAGAGTGGTAACTGGTACACCGGTTCTGTATTCGACCGTACTTAAGAAGGTATTATTACTCGATTGTCGCAGTACAAAGGCTACCTACATAAGTAAATCTCTTTCTGAGTGCATAAGAATATGAATGTCAAAACATTTGCATAATCACTTGTCTTATTATATTTTCAGATCGATCAGTTATCTTGTGAATTTCAAATCTCGTAAATTTAGTGGATATTTAGTTTCGCCCCGAACAAAAGGATCATGTGCATAATTTAATCACATCCCTTTTTCAAAATCTTCCACAGGTTCTAGGCTATATATAAAATTCTAAGATTCCGATGTGCAAGAGAAATGCTCTTTGTAGGAGTAGCCTTTCAGTGGCCCTCCGGGCCCTGCCCCCTTGATGAGCTATAGTGAGATTCGCCTTGACCCTATCCCCATCTCCCTAATCTTACGTGAGATTTAAAAAAAATAATAATTCCTAAACGTGCCGCGTTCCTCGATGCAATATGCACTAAAACGATATCAAGAGACTGGCCGCTACACTCGAAGACCAGGTAGTGGTGGTGTACGATGCACATCAGCTCGTGACGACCGCTTTATTGTGTTAGAGATTTTAAGAAATCGCTTCCTACCCGCAGTCGAGATCCGTCAGCGGCTTCAAATCTCCAGAGGTGTGAATGTTAGCGAGCGTACGGTGAGAAGACGTATGGAGGAAGTTAATTTGAGGGCAAGAAGACCAGCCCGTGGTCCACAGCTTCTCCCTCAGCACAGAGTAGCTCGACTTCACTTTGCCCGCGAACACGCTAACTGGACTCATGAGCAATGGGCAAGGGTTTTGTTTACTGACGAGTGCAGGATCGCTTTAAATGCACCTGATGGTCGACAACGTGTCTGGAGAAGGAAAGGCGAACGTTATTTGGCGATAACAACCACTCCGACGGTCAGTTTTGGCGGAGGCTCTATAATGGTATGGGGTGGCGTGAGTTCTGATGCTCGTACGGAATTGGTCATCGTTAATAACGCCTTAAATGCGACTCGGTACGTCGAGGTAATTCTCGAAGAACATGTTGTGCCCTTTGGACGGTTCATTGGTTATAAAAACAATTCATTTTAATGCAATATAATGCCCGTCCACATGTCGCTCGCATAGTAAATGAGTACCTTCAAGAGGCTGGTATTCAAAAATTGCAGTGGCCAGCTCGTAGCCCGGACTTAAATCCGATAGAACACATATGGGATAAGCTGAAACGAGCAATAAAATCATCATCGAACCCACCACAAACCATTAACCAGCTTCGAGATGCTGCAGTGAGAGCGTGGCGCGACTTATCACAAGTCGATATCAAGAACGTCATCCAAAGCATGCCAGACCGAATGCAGGCGGTTATAAGGGCTAGAGGAGGTAACACGCGCTATTAAAAAGGACAGAAAGCGACAAAAAATCGGACAATTTTAAATTCGTAGTGCTTTAAACTTAAGTGTTAAATTTTGTGTAAATGTGTTTTTTGCATAAACTTCATTATCAATTTATAAAACCTTTAACTGTGAGAAAAAGTGATCAGGAACGTTAACTGGATAGACTCAGATCTTAATTAACCAAAATTTGTAGAGCTAAGTGCAAAAAAAAGACAGTTATCACACCTTTTGTACTTGGCCAAGTTTCCGTGCCGGTGAATTTATTTTATTAAGACTAGATTCGAGATTATTCTAACAGGCCTGTGAGACGTGTACAACTGGATTTTCCAAACTTTTCAACATAAACTAATTTTCTCGCATTTTGGGACTATTTTGCCAGAAAAAAATTACGTGATATTTGCTGAGGCCCCTCTCTCCCCCTAGTGAGATTTCGTGAAATTCGGCTGGACACCCTGTACCCTGGACCCTAGAACCCCCCTAAACACCTCACGTTATTTATGGACGCACTATTAATGGAAAAATGCGCAAGCAGTTCAAGAAGATCGTAATCGAGTCAATCTGAGTAATTTTAGCAATAAAATATATAGTACGTAATTAAAAAAGCAAATTAAAAATGTAAAACAGGACGGGGTACATAATCTTCAGAGCATATTATCTCAAAGATTTTATAGTTTCATAAACATGATATTTAATATCAATATAATCGAGCGAGCGATAACTTTTCTTTACAAAATCACCAGTAAAAATGTTTAAAACGCTGTTTGAAAATCGTCACAATTCGATCAGAACTACAAGTATAAGCCTAATGGGCTGTCTTTAATTGCATAATATAGTGTAATCAGAAAATTCACGAACTATGTTAGCAAGCTAGTTAGCACTTAGCTAGCTCCTTTATGTAAATTGTAGTTGGTACTGCCGCCCTTAATATCATAGCGGAGTAGTTTATTAAATTAATTTCGAAAAATTACCTCCCGTCTTACCTCCACTTCATCTTGCCCCACCGCCCCTAATAATATTTTACTTTTGTTTTAGCGGCCCTGGAGTTAATTTTGCATAATATATTAACAGAAGACAAATTACAACGTACATACCGCAGAAGTATTCGATTTGGACAAAACATAAACAAAGATCTTATTCCACTGCTGATTCACACCAAAAATGATAAGACAATCGAGCTGTTGATAAGAATATTCGTTAATTTAACTATACCCGTCGAGTGCTTACTTTCCTTGGAGTCGACCGCCAAAACCGATTTCGGTAGACACACAATTTTTGAAATAAATAGCTTGCTCGCTTCGACTAAAACAGCATTAACCGATCATCGAGTTACCAAAGTAGTTATTGAATTTTTAAAGAAAAACTCGGACCTCGGCCAGAATGCGAAGTTGTCAATTGAGCAACGCACCAACATCTGCAACACACTTCTGTTCCTGCGGAACGTGTTGCACATACCGGAGGACGTGAACATACTCTCCCGTAACTATAACGGACCATCACATGAGGTTCAAAATCAAATACTGTGGAATTTGTTCAGTCAAAGTATTGACAAAATTCTACTAAAACTAATTACAATCCCGGACGCGGTAAGTTCATTTTCAATGTTGATTTATTTATTGGTGGCCTAATGTTATTCATTTTAGGTAAATGCGCAAGGCTGAAACAGAAAATTTATAGCGAAGTTATTTTAGTTATGTATAGGTATATGAGAAAATTTGGACAAATCATGTCGATGGACCTGAAAATAAGATTTGAAAAAACCCAAAATTAATCCCGGACGACAGAGAGAAATCGGTGATAAAAATGAATATTGGACACTAAAAAGTGTCGCACTGTAATGTGTAGCTAGCTAGCGATGTTATTAAACAAGTGTTAGAAATTATAAATGGTAAAAAATCGAATGGTAGGTACGGTATGGCCATTCCAGAGTTTTAAAATGTGTACTATTATATCATAAATTTGAACATTAAAAAAATTAAAAACACTTAGTGACTATGATAAAATACTAATTAATATAATTTAGTAACATAACTTAAATGACATCAATTTTAATAAATATGTTGATATGATACATAATAATATTACAGTTAATATAAATCCCATATCTGTTATACAAAGAAAAAGTTACCTGGAAAAGTAATACTCTTGTAAGAGTCAAAGTGTGTGTTTGTATTTTGTGTCACTTACAGGTGCATTGGGCAGTGACCATGGTGCAATTGATTGCGTTATTGTACAAAGACCAGCATGTTACTACGCTACACAAGCTACTGAACGTATGGCTGGAAACTTCGTTGTCCGAGAGTTCAGAAGACAATGAAAGCAACACATCGCCCCAGGATAGAGGTATATTATTATAAATTATTTTATTAGGTATTTAAAACGTGGACGAGCCATGCTTCGGCTAGAATGGTTCGCCTCGATCGCATAAATACCACGGCCTCACAAAAAACCAACGTGAAAAGCGCTTGCGTTGTGTTTCGTTGAGTTGTAGTTACCGGTGGGCGGCGGCTCAAAGGGAGGTTGGAGATTTTCGGGACCGGTAACTCCTCTGGTGTTGCGGGTATCCATTGGTGGCGGTAATAGCTTTCAATTAGGCGGCCCGTCTGCTCGTTTCCTGGTCCATGGTATGGTTTCATAAAAAAAGGATATTAATCTTTACAAAAAAAAGCGACTAGTATCTTTAGGTTTTTCACGAAATAAAATTCCAATCTGATTGATATGTCTAACATAAGATTCAATTTTATGGTATATAATATAGTACTTGGACATATGTTTGACGGTACGGCCGACTAACAGTTTAAATTAACTTAATCTAGGCCTAACTTAGCCTGTAGGGCGTGATAAACAAAAATGCCAACGAAACTCATCGAATGAACATTGTTTTGTCTTAATTATGAACTGGAATAAATAAACAATTACAATAACAACCTCACGCCAACAGCTACACCTACAACCTCATCTGACGACCTCTGTGGCTCACCTGAGCCTGAGGTTGTCAGATACTACCTGTTATGGTCTGTTATGGTTACCTGGTGTGGTCGTTAGATAACCACCTGGTTTAAACGGCTTAAACGACGTAGCGCGTCGGCGTTTTAGCCAGAGGTCGCGGGCTTGAATCCCACCAAACGGACAAAAAGTTTTTCTATGTTCCTGCGTCTTTGATATATATTAAATATATGTATAATATAATAAAAATCTTAAATATGTGCATAATATAAAAGTATAAAAATATAATATTTCCGTTGTCTGGTCCCTGTGATACAAGTTCGCCGGATACTTAGTACAGGACCAGATTGACGTGGTGTGGAAGCGTCCATAGATTATAGGTGATATTATTACACCTACTAACCTACTCGAGCCGGCCGATTTTATAATACGGATTGCATAATATTTAACGCACATAAACCAAACGGGTAAACTTAACGCACCTAAAACGCACGCACGCACATAAATATTTGACAGTCAATGACAAATTGATCACAGTGAACAATTAGTATATGGGAAAATTCGTTTGTAGAACTTTCCCCGATTTTTTCCAAAATTTCGCACCGTTTAAACCTTCCCTGTACTTCCACAATTTTTTCAAGACAAAAATTTGTCAAATCGTTCTAGCCGTTCTCGAGTTTTATCGAGACATTGGAATTGTAATAAATTTATATAATATTAAGATTTTTACAGGCAGTAACTACTCCTCGCCAATCTTAACGTCAGATCCGACGTCAGACTCGTCCGATACCGTCGGCAGTGGGAAAAGTGATGAAGAACTCCCTAATACCAATTGGGCAGACACAACCAGAGCAAACAAAGAAACAAACAATAAGGTGCAACAGAAAGCTATGGATGAAAAGTCTGCGTACACCAGCAGCGAGAACGACCACAACATAAAAGAGTCATCTGAAAGTGTAAGTTCATTTGGAATTCGGAAAAGGGATTTACAATGAATATATAGGGCAACCTTCAATGGTGGTTTGACGAAGAGTCATTTAAGGGATTTACCTATTGATTGTTATACTAGTAGAGATGCTAAAAGTGTTAAGTTGGCTGCGATTTTTTTTGATTTTCTTTATAAATGTGTTATAAAATTATAAATAATGTATTTACCTAGTGTTGCCAGGTTCTATTTTATTATATCGGGTTACAAGACAAAATAAATAGGGATTTGAGTCTAGAAACTGCCAAAAAACTGCACCTTAGCGACGAGCTATCTTCCTTTACAAATTATCTAGGTAGCTCTGTAGCTTTAAGGCCGCCACAGATGAGAGGCCGATCGTTTCAGTTAGAACTGACGTCAGTTCGGCCTGAACGGATTCGAGCACATACACGGAAAAATCCCATTCGACCGAACTGACGTCAGTTCGGTCCTTAGATTAATAACGCCTAGATAGTCTTCAAACAAACACATCGTACAAAGTGAGGCAAGCAACAGACAGATGTAGGCGTAAGCATTACATACCGACACGTACACAAAACTTTAATGTTGTGGAGTGTGTACAGTTTTAAGGGACAATTACCACAGAAAATGTTGCTCCTAAAATTGGAATTATTGTATTTGTTTTTCTGAACATCGTGAGATGTAAAAATATAACTTATATTTCATTTTAAACCATCTAAACACGATTTGTAAACATTATTTATATTAAACTGGTATTAACGAATATATTAAAGATTATCTTATTACTGAAAATACTTTAAATTGACAGTTAAAAATATCAGAAAATATTAAAAAACTTTGTCTTAGTTACAACTATTAGTTAGCCATGAAATTTTTGAAACAAATATCTTATTACTAGTAACATTTTCACAATTCACAATAGGCCAGCAAGATGGCGACAGAATGTGATTTTATTTCAAAATGTTTTAAATATTTGGCTGTTAATACAAGTCAAGTTGTGGTACTTACATATGAAATGTTATGTCCCAAGCTTTTTTAAATCTTTTCCGATGCATTGTGACACCCTATAACGACACAAACCGTCATAATGTCCGACGATTAAAAAATAGTCGGGAGATGTAGTATGCACTAGCGCTTGACAACTGACGGGTCGTTCGAACAAACTGAGCCGATATGGCTCAGTATGATTTGCTTCACTTTTCATGCGCGTACCCGGTTTCTAGGCGTTTTAATCTAAGGTTCGGGCTGAACGGATTCGAGCAAATACACGGAAAATCGCATCTGGTTTGCCGCGAGCTTCGGTCGTGTTTTTAGGGTTTCGTAATACTTATAGTTTAGCTCTGTCCATCCTGCTGTCTGTCTGTCCGCTGTCCTAGCTTCTGTAATAACTTTATGACAATAACTTTTGAAGTAATTCAAAGAAAACCTATTGCGCGTTGGTAGTTACGGAACCCTCCTTAGAAATGTCGTGACATGCTCTTGGTTAGGTTATTACTTTATTTATTAATTGTATTTTGCTGTAACTGTAGCCACGCTATCGACGAATCCGAATTATTGTGCCATACATTTTTCCAGTAATAATTGTTATAGAAATAATTTATCTTTGTTTTATAGTAAGTCTTTAGATTTTATCATCCATAGTGGCTCTAAAGTTTCAAATACTTCAATGATCTCTAATAAATATTCTTTAGAACACGTTGCCATTTTTAGGGTTCCGTAGCCAAAGGGTAAAAACGGAACCCTATTACTGAGACTTTGCTGTCCGTCCGTCTGTCACAAGGCTGTATGTTAACCTTCTTATACCGTAATAGCTCGACTGTTGAAATTTTCACAAATGATGTAGGTATTTCTATTGCCATTATAACAACAAATACTAAAAACAGAATAAAATAAAAACAGAGTTGGCAACACTGGAACGAATCGATTCAGTCCATACGGTCGACTGATGCGATCTCGAAATTGCACACAGACGTTACGATTTTGCATCCGTTCAGGTCAAACTGAAGGAAAACCGGACCGTGTATGGGGCCGGACCGGACCGGATATGTACGTATAGAATATATTTAAGTTAAGAGCGAGGAAGTTTTTTTAATAATTTTATTGGTATAATTTGGGTCAAATATATAAAAGAATAAATATAATATTATTTTTAAACAAAAAATGAAAACCTACTTCCAAAGTAAAAATGCACAAGAATTAAATAATTCTTATTTTCTAAATGATTCCTCTTTTAAATTGGCAAAGGGCTAAAATTAACTATTTCTCTACTCAATAATAATAACATACCCTAGTATACAGTCCATACAAAACACAAATAAACCTTATGTTAAATATTTATATGCCATTATAATTACACATATTCAATGTAAATACTACAGGATTTGCTGGCGAAAGGCACCGATAAGAAAGAGAAAATGTATTCCGACAAAAGAAATAAACGGATTATTGAATATACTTGTCGAATAAAAAATCAAGAGACCACGACGACGTCTAGCAACGAGGACGAGCTACCGGCCAAGAAACCACACAACTCCAAGCCCAGGATGAGCAACAAACAGCGGCTGCCGAATGTCACTCTAAAGGAGCGAAAGAGAAAGAAGATCGTTAAACGTGGGAAATTAAACAAGTAAGTTTTAATTAATACTTGTGGTATTTTTAAATTTGATAAAGCTGGTTAATATTAACTTATTTGCTAAAAATATGTTTTTAAGCCTAATACTTAAAAAACTTAACCGAGAGCATGTCGGGACATGTCTAAGGAGGGTTCCGAAACTATCAACGCGCAACAGGTTTTTCAAATTACATCAAAGTTAAGGTACGACGCGGCAGCGGAACTACGCGAAGTGGCACTGCGCGACAAAGTTGACCAACTCACCAACCTATATGAAACCTTGACTTTTAATAAATTAAAACCGACTTCCAAAGTAAAATACACTAAAAAGAATGAATTAATTCTTATTTTTAAAATTCATAATTCTCGTTTCAAATTCGGCTAAGTTGTAGAGCTTGATAATGCCTACAAAAAAGTAAGCGACAGCATATTATGTCTAACTTTTATATGTCACCGTAAAATTGTAAAAGCCGTTAGATTGTAATATAAGTAGAGAGATTATAATATGTCGACATATTGTCAAATAAAAAATCTCCTTACAATTTTACGTATTACTTTTTTTGTTATATTATAGTATAACGAACTGAAATTCGTCAAATTGTAAAACGGAACGCACTCGCGCGCTGATTGGTTGAACCATGAACGGCATATGCCCCGCGCCGCCATATTTGTTTGTTTATTCTTTTGTTATCTTATTACTTATAGTGTTCTCGAACAGGAGTTTAAAAAAAACTATTTTATTTAAAAGATTGTAATTGAAATGAATAATTACAAACTATTTTACATTTAAACTTAACTAAAATGAATCAGATCTATGTTGGATTTAAACTCAAGAATTATACCTAAATTAAGACTACCGACTTTGACCGATGTAAGATCTGAAATGTCTAACTTAACTCCAAATTCACGGTCTCACGGAGCTGGGACCACCACGATGATGCGGCGACAGCATTTCCAGTATTCGACGACTTCTTTCGTAATTTATGAAGAAACTGCACGACATGTATTTTCTTTATAGTCCAAGAGGCGGCTTCAATTATTATATGTTATATGTTAATTATAGTTTAAGAGCATGTTTGACTGCAACTGACTAATGATGATGATTCCCATATAATAGTATTCGGCAATTCGGTGCTAAGTCCATATTACATAGGGGGTATATATGTAACAAATGTAAATGAACAGTGTTTTGGATAATTCATAATCATGATGGAAAAGCTAGCGGCTAAATAACCGAGGTTGGTCATGAATCTAAAAATTGAAATGAAAAATTGAAAAAAAAATGAAAATATGTACTTGAATCTATCAAAATCAAATGATATAAATTTGTTATTTACATAAAGTTTTTATCATAAGAAATACGAATACAACACTATTTTGTTATATAAATATGCGATTTATGTATAATTTCGAAAATAAAACTAGTTTTATTATCTGTATGTCATGTGCCCGAAATTCCAGCCGCCTTATTTTTCTAGTAAGTGACGTCATAAGAACATAATCAAATCAAATAACTACACACGCACATATGACATTTTAATGTTTCTGTTCATATGACGTCACGATAATGGTGGCTGTTGTTTAGGCGCAAACATTTGTCGTTTAAATTTTAATCATTTTTTCTTTGCATAAAGAGATATTATTTCGAGGATATAAAAATACTACTTGACTATCGAATCTATATGAACGTTTAAAATATATTTGAAAAAAAATGTAGAATAGCCTATAAAAGACCATTAAGCGGTAAAATTACCATAAACCAATTATTAGGATAAATGTGGGATATTATTCTAAAGTTTTGCCATGTGGGATATTGAGAATGTACCTCAACAAAACTCGGAAATTCCTGTTATTGTTAACCGAGATGAATTTACCATAGAGTTACAAAAATATTACAGTGGTATGCCCACAATATGAAACACATAAAGTGGCTTTTTAGACCTGCTGTATCCCATTCTTAATTCTATGGACATAAAACCGCCTACGTACTGCTACACCGACTAATCAGGGACAACCTACGAACAGTTGATAATTTGAGGAATTCCGGTTCATTATATTATAATATACTTAACGAAAAGTAATGCATAAAATGGTAAGGAGAATTTTTATATGGCAATCTAATCAAATCAAATTCTAGTTATATTACAATCTA
The DNA here is from genome assembly GCA_963565745.1 of Phengaris arion. Classification (NCBI taxonomy): domain Eukaryota; kingdom Metazoa; phylum Arthropoda; class Insecta; order Lepidoptera; family Lycaenidae; genus Phengaris; species Phengaris arion. Next base: position 31,654,095 of record OY751432.1, on the reverse strand, counting down.
ACGGTTTTTACAATTTTACGGTGACATAATATGTACAGCCGAACGTATAACCGCCTCCTTTTTTGAAAGTCGGTTAATATTTTTTATCAATAACCGAATATTTAAAATTGTTATTAAAATTCGGTGTTTCAGAATTAATGCAAAGGGGCTAACCCAGAACTCGCCAACAGACGATGATATATCGAACGTATTGAAAGAATTCACAGTCGATTTTCTGCTGAAGGGATATAACTCTTTGGTCAGAACGCTTCACTCGCAAATCCTTACAAACGTCGAATTAGAAATCGATACATCTCATTTCTTCTGGCTCGTGACGTATTTCTTGAAGTTCGCGACTCAAATCGAGTTGGACTTGAAGCACGTCAGCAATGTGCTGTCGTTCGATATTATATCCTACCTCACGGCGGAGGGAGTCAATCTGTGCGAACAGTTCGAATTGACCATCAAAATGGACGGAAACGACCTCAGACCATGTGTACGAAGACTTCACTTGGTGAGTCTAAAAAGTAAATCTGAGCGAATTAAATATTTACCATCGAGGAGATAGTCTTCGATCATCATTAATTTTGTTAATTTTTTTCAGGCCGTAACGGCGATCAGAGAGTTTGTGCAGGCTATCGAGGTATTTAAGAAGGCGGCGCATATAAGCGACAGTAGCAAAGAGGAGCTTCTGAAATTGCAACTTCAGATGTGCGAGACGGACCAGCTCAGATCTCTCATGGTGTTGTTGTTACGACACTACAACCCCAAGTACCATTCTAAACAGTATTTGCAGGTTTGTTCACTGTTGAAATTAAATATTTTATGGATCGATGAAAAGGTGATTACAAATTATTAAAACTTAGATGCACAATGTAGTAGGAGCATAATGCGCACAAATTGTTACAGGATATCATAGTTACAAATCACATACTACTAATGTGTCTGGATTCAGTTATGCGTTCGTCAGATTACAAAGGAACCAGCACTATGGTGGAACACATACGACAGTAAGTTTTAATTAGATAATCTACCTTTACATTTCTTTACATTCAATGACCACTCCTTATAACGCCGTCAAATTCTCGGTCCCGTGATCGTCGTTAGATAGAGTCAACACTGTAATTGGAAACGTACCGTTTAAGGTTTTCGACGCCGGAGATAATGTACCAGTACGGGCTGCTGCTAGAAGACTACGAGGGCAACGGCGAGTTCGTGAATGACTGCGTGTTCACGATTATGCACCACGTGTCCGGCGAGCTGGGCGGCCTGTTCTCGTTGTTCCAACCGCGCATTCTCAAGACTTTCACCGCCATATGGCAGTCCGAGTTCGAGATATGCGATGTGAGTTGCGCGATATTGATGTTTACGAATAAGGTGGACTCTGTTAGGTCACTACAATCTGCAACCTAAAAATAATAAGGCAGATCAAAGATGTTTTCACATAAATTCTTAGTTATATACTTAGGTTGGTAATATAATATTTTATAAGATTTTTGATTATTTTTAAGGATTGGTCAGATATCATCGAATATGCCATTAACACTTTTGTCAAAAACCCCCACAAACTTTATTTGAATAGCAATAATATGCGCTTGGAGGCCGAAAACTTGGAGGATAAGAAACACAAGGATAATAATTTACCGTCTCCCGATGCGGAAATGGCGACGCAAGAAAATAAAAAGTCTAATCTATCTAACTCTAAGGATAAGTAAGTTTTAATAGTTATTAGCTATGAAAGGATATGGTCAAAAATCTATACAAAAAACCTAGAGTGAAATGAAATGTTTGCCAATGGGTTCATTTTAAATCGTATTTATTTCAACCAAAGGGGCAACCCTGAAATACGCCGGGTATAAAGTTTTGAGCAAAAACAAAAACCCCATTTCATAGTAAAATCCAAAGACAAAGTGTATGAACTGTAGGAGTATGTAAATACTTAGGTTGCTGATGTGTGTTTCCGCCTCGGCAATAGGGTATTTTCCAAGTTTTTGAAAAATATGTCAAATTGTTCATAATAACATTAATACATTTGCAATCTGGACCACTAATTGTGAATTTCTTTCCTTTCCTTGCAAATCAGCATAAAAGTTTAAACAATTAATAAAGCCGCCAGAACGCTAAAATGTGTTACCATGACGTAACATTATTGTAACCACCTGTCAACTATCAAATCACACTAAACATGTCAAATCCTAGAATGCTTGCTGTTAACTTTGGGAACGAGAAAATACCCACAACCAGTAAGCAAATGTGTGAGTGCACGCATGAGCATGCGTAAAGCACCTCCCTCCTCCGACACTGCTTTTGCGTACACTCAGAAACAAGATCGTGCAAACACCACGACCACACAAGCAACAATGTCAGCAAGATCGTGAATGGCCCCACACCACCATGCAGGTTGCAAAACTCGACGCGCGATTCGCCCCAAACCCGGAGCATCCTCAGGAAGTGGACCTGCGAACAAAAAACTCGGCGCTCGCATTGGCCGCCCTGTGACTGACGTCCGAAACGGTGGCGAAGACCGAAGAAAGGGTAAGAACGCGACGCGAACGCCGCGTGTGCGCCGCGTGCGCTTACCATACACGCCGCAGAGCAGCAAAATGCGACGCTCACGCAGCGCGCTCCGCGAAGCTCGCGTCGAGTTCTTACCCCTTCTACTCACACGCCCGAGGCGTGTAATGTGGGGTCAGCCTAAATAATGCTTAGTGATAAAATATATATAGTTTGATGTATATTTTTATCATAGGATAATTGCCTATTGCGCAACTTCCTCAGGAAGTCGTACCTCCGAAATCGTACCTCCATAAAATTGTAGGAATGTGTACGTGTACATCTACAATTTCAACACCCAAAACTACACCTACATTTTCTACCTACCAACATGATATTATATATCATAAATTACATCTTAATGTCTTTCGGGAATCGTTTTTTACATATATCCTCGCACGTCTGTCATTTCTGTAGAAGAACTGATTTTTGTGGATTTTATTCTTGCTCATAACTTCAATATCGGCGTATTTCGGTATTGCCCTTTTGGTGAAATCAAATAAGATTTGAAGTGATTGCTGTTGACTCTGGGTCAATTTTTGACCTATAATAGCTACACGTAATAAATAATAATTAACCAAATCACAGCACGACATATTCTTAGTTATACATGCGTACCTTCACTTAGCTAACAAGAGAATTTACATCTAATGCAAATTCTAAGTTGTGTTGTTTGGTAGGTGCTGCAAAGTGTTCTTAAATAAATGTAAATATAAATTATGTTAAGTGTGTTTGTAACGTAAGAACTTAAAATGTATTAAATATAAAGTTGAAAGAAAGAAAGTTTGTATGTAACTAACACATACGTTGTACATTGCCAGATGGTCCGAAAACGAGCTGTCCTCGCTTAGCTGGTACTACATGCAGTGTAAAACGAAGCCCAATGTTATCCGCGAAATCGTCAATCTATTTAAAGAGGATAGCATCGTCAAAACCAGTGAGGCCATAGTCAAGGAGCTATTTCATCAGTACGTCATTAACAAGGAGGAGTACGAGAATCTTCTCAAGAAAGACACTGAGTCTAGTTCTCAAGTAGTGCAAGAGACTAAGAAGTCGCGCGATAATGAAATTGGAAAACTCTGCGATCAACTATCCCAGGACGGCAAATCCAAGTTCCTAGATTGGTTGCAAACAGTACTGCTAGAGACGTGCTATGCTAAGATTTACTTAGAAAAGAAATCGCTAAAGACATTCGACGAATCTACGGACACCAGTACAAAGTTTGACTCGTTTGAACCGAAACCGGTCGTGTCGCCCGTGTCGTATCACGCGTTGAGTAAGTTGTTATTTTTCGCATTTTTATATTGATTATATTATAGAAGCTATACTTAGTACCAATTCCACCAACGCCTGTTAAAGTTAATCGTTGATTAAATATCATGTTATCTCTTTCGTTATTCGTATTAATGAAAGAGAGGCATGATGTTATACAAACGATTAACACTAACAGGCGTTGGCGGAATTAAGACTTATACTCTTGCTATAGGTACTCTACGAGCCTCATTAATTACGGTGTAAACTCCGAATCACAAAGAATTTCCGCTTGCAGTAGCGCTTGTGCGATAGCAACACTTGCATTTAATAACAAAAAGAATTAACCTAACTCCATTGCACAGTGAAAATATTAATATTTTAATGTCAGTTTTAAAATTTTGTCAGGGTTTTGTTTCGTTGCCTTTGTTATGATCTGAAATTTCGGGTGCATAAATTTTTGTTTTGTTAAAAAGCGCCATCTTTATGTCTTTAGCTATATCCCTAGATGTAGCCTTTTATTTTATTTTCCCATGATATAATATTTTGATTTACAAAATGTATAAGTAGCAGTGAGTAACGGAAGCATTTTTTCTTTCTTTAAATAAAACCATTACGGGATGCGTATAAACAAGAAAATAATGACCGCATGTCAAGTGACGCCTCCCCACCCTGCCCCGCGAAGTCTCCTCACTAATAACGGGCGAGTAAGTAGTTACTAGGTAGCCACTACGTTTAACTTTTACTCATCCGATTAAGTTACTTATTCCTTACACTTTGTTTAGTTGTAACGAAATTTGTTTCCTCTGCCTAAATACTCGTAATAAAGTTAATTGTGCCTGAGTTTTCGTTTGAAATTATAATAAGGCTGTAGGTACTATTCTAAACACTTACTATACTTTTTAATCTCAGTCAGTAGAATGACAGAAGGGAAGAATGACATTATCTTTCTACTAACTGACAAAGAAGAAGAGGTGAAGTGCCTAGAAATGTCATTGACTGATTAAGCTTATTTTATATCAGTAGGTACAGTACGACCAGCAGGACGCGCAATATTGCTAAAAGTAAATAATTTGCAGCATTCTTTGCAATTTTGCTAAAAGTTCGTAATAATGTGACGTTTTATAGCAACATTGCAGCAATTAATTTCATTAGCAGATTCATATTTGTTGGTTATCTTGCCACATGAAAAAATGATAGAACCGCAACCAACCGAATAACCGCATATTCTGTATTTGTGTAAAAAATACTAGTCTCCTGAGGTTAATCTTGAAGAACTATTTTAGTACTTGCCATTTGGAAATAAAATTTACCAACAACATAACATTAAAATATTTATATATAAGGTAATCAATGGTGTATAAATATTTCGTGTTCATGTCTTGTTCTTCGACTGGCAACTCGTTGACGTCACGTGAGTTTTGTTTGACGTTTCACGTTTGTTTATAAACAATGAGCCCCTCGAAACCCAATCGCTTTATGGTCAAATACCTCAAACAAAAATAAAGAACTAATTACTAATAGGTTACCTTCCTACTATATTACAACAATGTCATAGAAAACTGCGATGGTTATATTTATTAAATTGAAATAATCGTAATATCATATCTTAAGATAGTTTATTCATTTATTAAATGTTTACTTTGGAGGCAATACTTTCCAGGTTCCAACTCTTGTATAAGCGACACAAGCCTTTATTGAGGCGAAATAGTCCTACAAATTAAGACTTCTGAATTTCGGAATCAATGTCCAATAACCATTTAGCGACAATATGAACTTGTTCAATGATATTTTTCACTAATGGCTCACATTATCAATTAAATGCTCTCAAAGTTTTTCATACAGCAGATCTCAAAAGGCCGCTTTCGGCGAATCACTTTTAATTGTGTTTATTAATTACTCCAAAAAATCGTAAAACGGCCCATTCATAATTTGTAGGATACAATTCATAAGCATAAACACATTCATTTGACAATTTTCTAAGAGAATCCCTAAAATGGTCCGCATAAAAAGAATTGCTCTAGTGTCAAATAGCAGATTCATAAAAAGTTACTCGCGAAGAACATCTCGCAATAAATATTGTCTGTTTTATACAAATATGGATCGCAATGTCTTACTAGCCCAGTAATTTTAGACATTTTAAACCCCAACTTGCTGAAAAATTTCTATGGAGCTGAATTTACATTTAAAGTATTGCCGCGGGATACTCGATAGTATATTTACTCGGGTAGAGCCGCGGGAAACAGTGTAAGTATATTTTTCACAAAAAGCCCAAGTATCAGATACAAGTTTTTAAGACGCTTACAAACAAGAATAAGAGTATAACAAAAGCAATAGACTTTACGCCTTGGTGTACTATATACATAATACAATACCGTATGTGAAATCATATAGGTTACAAAGCAACGCTTATGGAATTGTCCCTACGTGATGCCTACCTGCACCGGTTCGGGAACTAACCCGGCGAGAAGAACTGGCGTAAAAACTCGCACGTGGCCATCTTTGGCAAAGATGGAAAATTGTTCTTTTAAATATCATAACGTCACCTTTCGTAGCTCTTACTTTAAAGTTTGTTTTGAAAATAAAAAGATGACTACTGATTTAGAAGTTGCGACCGTCTTAGAAAAGTTTTTTGCTGACATTCCGGTCTCAGCTACAAAAAATTTAAATTCCTCACCTGCAGCTGCTGTAAAACTACTCAGAGACAATGTAATGGAATGTGATGCCAATTTAAAGTTTACCGAAATTAACTCCAGAGATATAATTAACACATTTATGTTGCTGAATATTAAAAATACTGCTGATCTCTGGGGCATGTCTACAAAAGTTATTAAATCAATAAATGACACCGTAGCTCCTTATGTAGCGATAATATTCAATTAATGTATAAAGTGGTGTTTTCCCTGACTTAATGACGCATAGCAAGGTAATAAATACCCTGAATAAGGGTTCTATATTTAGAAATTTCTCTAATATTTCTGACTGCATATGCTGCAGAACTGAGTCTATCTGCAAGATAAGTAGTATGAGGATTGCTCAACAAAATCAAAGGCTTTGGAGAGATCGCAAAACACACCTAATGCATCCTGTAAACCCTCCCAAGTTTCAAAGATACTATAAAGAAGACCTATACCAGCATCCGTTGTGGATCGACCCTTATTAAAACCCTATTGATTACTATGTATAACTTGTTTAAATTAAAGTGCACTAATAATTGTGTTAAGTAAAATATTTTACTAAAGGTCGGTAGAATCGATATAGGCCTGTGATTTGTCGGATCAGATTTATATAATACCCTGAATAATATAGAACCCTTATTCAGGGTATTTATTACCTTGCTATGCGTCATTAAGTCAGGGAAAACACCACTTTATACATTAATTGAATATTATCGCTATATAAGGAGCTACAGTGTCATTTATTGATTTAATAACTTTTGTAGACATGCCCCATGATCAGCAGTATTTTTAATATTAAGCATCTTAAATGTGTTAATTATATCTTTGGAGTTAATTTCTTTAAACTTTAAATTGACATCACATTTCATTACATTGTCTCTGAGTAGTTTTACAGCAGCTGCAGGTGAGGAATTTAAATTTTTTGTAGCTGAGTTATTCACAGGAACAAACACAAGCTCTTCCTTTTGGTTCCGGTCACAATTAATATTAAAAGAAGCTAACTGGCCACAGTGATCAAAACTGAGCTTATTAATTATTTATTTTTTACATGGAGTAAGATTAGTAAAAATGTTATCAATACAAGTAGATGTTGTGTCACATACTTTTGTCGGTTCAAGAAACAAATTAAAGAGGTTATACGATTTAAACAAAGATGTGAATGTAACAGTTGTGGAGTTTGAATCTAATAAATTTATATTAAAATCGCCACGTATATAAACACACCGGCATATTTAGCGGAACACAAAAAAAAGGTCCATAATTAAAAAAAATATGGTTTTATTTTAAAATCTACTTACTACACTTCTCTTGTTATTTAAAGTTTCATTTGTTTTACTTAAAATGAGATCACATTAAGAACAGATTTTGCGAGTAAAGGCTATTTATGAAAAATGGTACATTTTTGAACTTTTCATGTAACCGGGAAAAGTGAAAATTAATATTAAAATAATAATTAATTAAATTAGAAAAATGGTGAATAATATCGCGTATTTCCTCTACGTGCTGTTATTAATGTTTCTACCCGTCTAGGTATACTGAAAATGATGTTATCGATGGTCTCCTGGGATAGTCTCCGCCATTCCTCAACTACGGCGATTCGCAGTTCACCCACGTTGGCAGGAGCTGGAATTCTGGACTTAACTTTTCTTTTCAGCAAGTCCCAAACGTGCTCTATTGGGTTCATATCCGTTGATCTCGCCGGCCACTCCATAACAGTGATATTCATATCATTAAGATAAGCTTGAGTTACCCGAGCGGTATGCGGCCGAGCATTATACTGCATAAAAACAAAATCGTCACCGATATATGGGGCAAACGGTACGACATTTTCTTCTAAAATTTCTCTGATATAGCGGTCTGCAGTCAGACTCCCTTTGTCAATCACTACCAAGTCTGTGCGAGCTCCCAAACAAATGCCCGCCCAAACCATTATTGATCCACCACCGTATGCAACTGTAGTTTCAAAATTTGTCTGAATGTATTGTACTCCTTTGCGTCTGTATATTCTTTGCCTGCCGTCAATTTGATTTAAGAGAATTCTGCACTCATCACTAAACAATACCTTACTCCATTGGTCCGCGTTCCAAAGTCGATGTTCCTGAGCAAAAGTTAACCTGTTTCTACGATGATTTACCTCGAGCTTTGGAGCCTTGGCGGGCACAAATGAACCCAAACCAGCTTCTTCGAACCTTCTTCGTACCGTACGCTCATTTACGGTTACACCCCATAGAAGCAGTGTTCTATCTCATGTCGGGCTTGAACGGCCGTCAAACGGGGGTTCCCTACTACCTACTCGAAGTGCGTTGTTTTCTGCCTTGTCCTGCTCTTCTCACATAAGTACCGGTCTCCCTGAACCGTTGGATACTGCGATGGATCGTTGAAACTGGTCGTCGAAGATCTCTGGATATCACTCTGTAGGTTTGACCATTTCTTCGCATTTCGAGTGCCCTGGCAATATCCGTTGGGGCTAAGTCAGGCATAATTCAGTCCTCAACTCCAAAAAGATACGCGATTTAAAAAAAACTAACAAAAAACAGTATTTCAATGAAATTTTAAATCAAACTCAGAAGGAAGAAATACTCGAAGTTCGCTCCAGATAAGGTGTATTTTAATAAAATTAAAACAATTGCATAAAATGTGATGTTCAGTTGTTTCTTAATTTGAAAATATTTCTTTTTAAATTAAATGACGTATAAACCAGCCAGCAACCTTATATGATACTGAAATCAAACCTTTATTTTATGTTCCGCTAAATATGCCGGTGTGTGTATTTGTTCTATAGTTTGTTCAATGGAATCTTATAACCCTGATAGAGGCCTGTATACACTTACAATAATAAGTTGACTCTACTCTATGCAGGCTACTTCAATAATTCGTTCACGACGTTCATTGAGAGGTTCACAACATCTTTACCTACGTTCCTTGAATTTTTTTCTAGTTAATATTAAAGAGCCACCTCTAATGGCATTTTCTTTACTTAACGAACTTGCTAACTGGTGATTATTAAAATTGAAAATGAGTTCATGTTGTCTGAACCAATATTCAGATATACAAATAATGTCAAAGTTAAAATCACTCAATAATAACGTAGAAGCCAAATCCTTGGCTGGTTTTAAAAATAAAAAGTTTAATAGCACCCTAGCTGTATGTCGCTTACAGAAGTTAGATAAGAAATAAGTACTTATCTAATATTACATAAATTTAAATTGTTTATGTCCACAATCTGACATTTTTATTTATGTGTGTCATTTAAAACTTTACAATTATTATTAAGATATACATTAGGCTGTTCAGCTTATATATAGTAAAGTTCTCTTCAGTATTTCTTTTTGGCAACATTTGTACATAGGGCAAAGTAAACAATATAATATTTTTTACGTTTTCAATATTATATAATTTTTCAAGACATTCAGTCATCTGTTTTTTGTTTAATTTTCCTCTCCTTCCGACTAGAAGTATTAATGTGGTATTTGGGCAACAGGTCAATGTTAAAGCCTATTTACTATCTCTTTATAATTAGCTCCGGGCATACATAAATTAGAAATTGATTTTTCGGTACACATTCTATTTAGATATATAGGTACCTAAATCTTTATCTACTCATCACTGAATAATGTAATATTTGTTGGACCTTCAATATGTGCCTTCTTATTGGAACACACATCTGGTACACTTTTAAAAACAGAATGATTTACTGTCTGAGGAACCATTTATTCTCACTAAAGAGTAAACACGTTCTTCGTTGTAACGAGTCACTTCGAGCAAATCATCCATTGTTGATATGTGTTTCTGTGTTTCATTTTGTGACTATTCATACTTTTTCCTTAAATTGTACAAACAGTCATGCAGAATAGAAATTTCTGCCTGAAAGCTACATACATCGGCCTCATTGTTGCACTTAATTTGTTCCAATAATTAAATAGTAATTTTCTAAATTGTATCCATGCAATTTAGAAAATTACTATTTAACAACTGATTTTCTTTAACAGCTTTTGTTAATATATTGAGACATTTTTATTTTTCAGTAATAGTTTACAATACTTTTTAATACATACACTTTTTAATTTTTATATATTTCTTTTTTCTTACTGCTCATTAAAACACTGGTTGTCTATTATCACCTGTTAAATCAATGGTACTAATGTCATTACCCGACTTTGTGTTAGAAACTGAACTATTTTTATTTGTGATTGCATAGTTAGGTACTAGTCTCTTTCTCAGCGCTCTACTCCCAAAACGGTTAATTTTACAAAAAAGGCAAGAGTCATATTAAGTAGATAATTTCACGACAAACAATTTTTATTCTGACCTCTATTGACCTCCGAGCAATAGGTCGCGAGATATTTGCGACAAACTGATTTTCGTGACCTTTTGACCTTTATAACTTTTTTAGCCGGCACAATATCAGTGTCAATTTTTCACATCTTCATTACAACGCTGTAATAAAGGTGTATACAAAAATTCAGCTCACTAGGAAATTTTCCGTAGATAAAACCCAAAATCACTAGTATTTTACGGCAATCGTCGTTTCTTCATACATCGTCATTTCCATAGAAAAACGAAAACTGTCTAGGGCCATTAGCAACATGGTTTTACTCTATAGCTATGTACTATTAACTAATTTAGATTAACAGCGAGGGATATTGCCGCATTGCAACAATTACAATTTACAAGCAGTGAAAGTAGCAAACTTAATAATTTGTTTTTCTGTTTAGTTTTCAATCAATCCGTGCCTCTTGTCCCGTGGAACTGTCAGCAGGCGGCCATATGTGGAGACCTCAAGTTTCTCCAGCTGATCCACAAGCTGGGCTTCTATATGCCGGTCGACACTGGCAAAATGTTTATACGGATACCTAATTTTTGGACGGCAGACGTTTTGTATGAGGTTGCGGCAAAAATTACACCAATAGACTCCTGTGAGTATACGATACAAAGCTTACGAGGACTGATTGAATAAGACTCAAGCCACATTGAATTGGCAGCGACGATGCGTTCAGTTTTAAAAAAAAGACATGATATTAATAAATCTATTATATTTGGAGCCTTCCATAAATTACGTCACACGAATTTAATGATTTTTGACCCCTCCGCCGTCCTTGTCACAGCTGGACACATTTGTGCTTAGATCATATACTATTTACTTAGATCTAATAATTTGTGAGACCACAGAGGCCGTCAAAATCAGATTCTATCTATATCTTGTAACATTGTGTTACAAGTGGTAACATAATGTTACAAGATATAGAAACATATTTTTTCACTGATAACGTCGTCGCTGGCAATTAATAAGTATGGCTCGAGTCTAAGAAACCGTGTTATTTACATATTTTTATTCATTTTAGCTAAGCTGAAATTCTCTCTGAGTGACATATCTCAGAGTAGTATTCAGAATTCGAAGAGAGACTATACGCCGTCGGTTGGGGGGAGCAAAAACGCGGTCATACCTTCTACACCTGAGAATCATTATCAAGTGCACAAGGAAAAACATCTCGCCAACATCCTCAACTTCACACCTATGTAATTTCTTTAAAGAAAGTTTTTTCTAAGTTTAATATTAACACAATGAAAGGCATTGTTTAATAATTGTTGAATATTTTAAGTGATTGATTCTTTGTAATGCACAAACAATACTTATTATTTTCAGGCCCGGATCATCTTTCAATCCGGTTCATGTGAACAAACCAAATTGGCTGGAGTTGGTCAGAAAATCTCAAGAGTATACAATTACGCTGGACTTAGAGAAGTAAGTCACTCAGTTATTGCTGTAATTACTTAGTTGTTCTCTCTCAAAACTATTGTAAGGACTAAGTGCTATCAGAATTTGTTCGAATTATAATGATACTGGCTTTTGCCCGCGTCACCGCCCGCGTAAATAAAATATCCCATGGGAACACTAGGTACTATTTCGGGATAAAAAGTAGCTTATGTGTTATAAGTAGCTACTGTCTACTACACGGATAAGATAAATGAGGTTGGATTGGCAACCGTGACACTTTTACTTGAAAACCAGCGTCGCCGCCTGTCTCCCGTCAATGCACTCCACTACATAAGAAATAATAATACATACACGAATTACGCACACTAATTAACAAATCACACCTAGAACAGAGGGGTGCGATTTGGTACTCACACTACGTTGAGTCGGTAACGTTACGACACAACCACATGCTCAAAATTCACACGCACGCTAGGGCTTGCTATGGTCGATAAGAATTTTCGATAATGAAAATTGTCAAACTTGAATCTTGAAATCATCTTAGTTTCAGTTAGATTTACGATTTATGAGCCCTAACTTTTGAATGCGGCAGGGGGAGTAGTGGGGCAAGTATGGTTGCGCGTGTAAAAATAGAGGGTATTTTTGCCGAGGGCTCATCGTAAATCGTAAACCGTCCTGTAGCTATTGGTAATTGAATGAAAAATTTTAATAACGGGAGCACTAGTAATTTTATACTAACTAAAACATTGTGTCAAAGGCGAATTTAATTGGTATTGGGATAGAAAATGAAAAAAATATCAACATGTTTTTCACCTTCATTTGTAATCAAAAATAATTAGAAAATCAAAAAAAAGCAAAAAAAGAAGTCGATGGTCGATAAATATTATGTAGCAAAAAAAAGACTAGCAAAATTCTACTACCGAGAACAGTAGTAACTCATTCTGAAGAAAAATAATTTGTCGATCAATCATCGATCACTGACTGCACTATCCAGGCGACCGAAGCGGACGTGACGCGAACGAGTCGAAAGGCGCGGTAATTTGGCTCGCTGCGCAACCCATTGCGCGTCAGATGTGTCTTCTCGCGAAATATTTGCGTACTTCAGCAGTAATGTATATTTTCTGTGATTTTTAGCTTAATTGTCGTTTCTACTTAGAATTTCATAATTCGAACTAGTTTTTTGGAAAAATTACTAAAAAACTAAGGTTTTTATGCTTACCGATGAAAAGAAATTCCTCCTTGTTTCATATTTGATGACTCTTTAATTTGCACATAACAATCGCACAACACGGCATTTTCAAAGGATTTTAGCGCTGCTCCGTACTGCGAGGCAATCAATAAGCGACTAAAAAGTATGAACGCGTGGTTCGGTTGAAGTATGATTGTCCAATCATACTTGTGGCGCGTCTGCCCCGCGCACATTGCCAATCCAACCTCATTTATCTTATCCGTGGTCTACTACCATACCAAATTTCATCTAATTACATTATGTACTTTTTGCGTGAAAGAATAACAAACATCCATACATTCTCACAAACATTCACATTTATAATAGTAGTAGGATTATGAATTATGATACTCAACATTAGCATATAACTAATTATAATATAAACAAATTATAAGAACGATTTACATCAGGAGGATCAAACTCCTTAATACAGTTTAGTAACAGTACAAACATAGGTAGATACATAAAATATTTTAGTTTGTTTATTTTATGTTTATTTACAATGCTTAACTCTTAGAAAACGTTTATTCCATCGAATTGAACGAAACCTAGCTACATGCTAAAAATTACGGTTTAACCTACAAAAGCTTCATACTTGTAGGTCGATCGTGGAAACGAACAAGAACCCGGCGCAAGCGAAGGCGGGCAAGTGCGTGCGGGCGGCGCGGGCGACACGTGCGGCGTCCGGGGCGGACGACGCGCCGCCGCCAGACACCAAGCCCGACGCCGCCGCGTACGCCCCGCAGCCCGACTTCGAGTGCAACAATAACAGGTAAAATATATTTTCGACGCTCGAGTCTCCCAAAAAAAAAAAAAAAATTTTTCAAAATTAACTTTATTTAAAATTACCAAAAATTACATATAAAATTAATACTAAATCTTATCTAGTCGACTTGCTCGAGGTTGGAGGCTAAGTGAGGTGGATTCTTCCATAGAGATCCAGTTACACGTGCGCAGAGTCAGCATTTAGTTTCCCTGAATTCCGCTTCTATTTTACCCACGATTATGTATGTTGCAGCGGCGACAGTAAAATCCATCAATGATTATGTAGCGATGTAGAGGCGATATTAACTAGAATTATCTTCAATTGTACGATTGTAGGGGTATGGCTGTATATATCAGGTATATTAACAAACATTATTTATTTACATAAAGGATTCGGACCTACTTGGTATATTAGAAGTCCGTAATTTTGATTTCCCGGCCATCGATCAAACATGAATTATTGATACATGTTTGATGGCCGCGCTTTCTATTTAGAAAGAACATTATAATTCAAACATACACGTATATATTATAGACGAGGCATGTCGAGGCAAAAAGTGTCTACACTCAAATGGCCCTAAACATGGGGTTCTTTCTCTTCTTTAATTATTAGCAAACCATACGCTCCTTGCAACATTCTGCCTGTGTCAAGTATGAAAGTAAAATGACGTGAGAAGACGAACGAAAGAAAGGAAAAAGCAACTAACTTTTAAATTTGAAAAATTTGGGTATTTGAGACCTGAAATAACCTGGCGGTCACATAAACTCCATCATAGTACAAGAACACATTCAATCAAATTTTATTACGAAACTTTTTACATTTATTGGCATTGGAAAATAAAGGATGGTTTATAAACACAAAAACAAAATCAAATATAAATATGGTACTGTCACAAAAGAAAGAAAATATTCTATAGAAGAAATCTTGTCAATTTACTAAACATTAACTCGTTGTTACGTTAATGTTGTGATTGATGGTTATTTTTTTTTGTTTTGTTACATGTTGAATTATCGTTACTAATTGTTTAATTGCTAGTTTGTTTTCATTTTAAACACGTTTTTCTCTCACGAATATGGACGTATCGTCCGAAAAAGCCGCACAAATTGTTGTTCTAGTGCAGCAAGGCCTAGACCAACGAACAATTGCTGCAGATTTAAATGTAAACCCGTCTAAGGTTTCCCGAGTTTACAGAAGGTTTATGGAGACAGGTTCATTCAAAAGAAGACGTGGAACCGGCAGAACTTGGGTGACAACGTCTCGTGACGACAGGTTTATTGTGACAACTTCCTTGCGAAATCGGTTTATAACGTCTATAAGCATTAAAAATGAGCTCTACCAGGTACGTGACGTAGCAGTTAGTGCACGAACCATAAGAAGGATAAAAGAGCGTGATATCACACTTTCACCCGCAAATGACCGCAGTGATTGTGCAATGACGCAGACCAAAATTGTCTGCAGCTCACAGGCAAGCTCGACTAAGATTTGCTCATGAACTCTTAAATTGGACTGAAGAGCAATAGGCTTCCGTATTATTCACTGATGGGTGAAGGACTTGTTTGTACGGTGCAGATGCAAACTAGCTACTAAATTGCATTGAGGAGAGGGTTCCATTTGGAGGCGGGTCTTGTAAGGTTTGAGGCGGCATATCGATAGATGCTCGAACTGAACTTGTGTTTATTGACTCAGACACACATGGCCGTGGTAACCGTGGTTTAACATCACATCGCTATATAACGGAGATATTGGACCCTCATGTGGTACCTTTTAGCGGATTTATAGGCGCAAACTTCATTCTGATACAGGATATAATGCTCGTCCGCACGCAGCGAGACAAGTTGAGCAATACTTTACTCAGGTTGAGATTCGTTCCATGGATTGGCCAGCACGTAGCCCGGACCTCAATCCGATAGAACACGTGTGGGACAACCTAAAAAGAGCTGTATTTACAAGAAATCCGGTCCCAACAATGGTTGCGGAACTCGGAGGTGCATTGTCATAAGAATGGGACAATACTCCGTAAGATATTTTAAAAACACTGATCAGGACGATGCGAAACCAACTTGAATCAGTTATTAGGGCAAGAGGAGGTAATACACCTTATTAAAAACAAAAACTTTTTCTTTTCTTCGTAGGTATTATAAAATTTTCATAATAAAGCCGTTTTTGTTCTATTCACTGTTTAATTCCAAAAAGCTGCAAAAGGAATACTTTGATTTCTTTTAGTGAGAAAAGTTGACCTATACACACATGAATTGAGTTTTTTATCAGATTAAGAACCAGTCTTAGCATTATTATTGAAATAAATCAAAATAGTTTGCATTTTCACTAATTATATTTCATTGAAAGTTATCTTGCACTACTAAGGCGGGTCAATAAGTCCGTGACTTTTGGAATAAAACACAGATTTTTTGATAAATAAATCATATTATTTTTCAACGTAGTCCCCCTTGAGCTCTATACACTTTATCCAACTCTTCTCCAATTTTTTTATCCCTTCCAAAAAATATGATTTGTCGAGGTCCTCAAAATAGGCCTTTGTTTGCGAGATGACTTCATCATTGGAGTCAAATCTTTTTCCACCGAGCCATTTTTTCAGGTTTGGGAACAAGAAGTAGTCACTCGGAGCCAAATCTGGAGAATAGGGTGGATGTGGGAGCAATTCAAAGCCCAATTCATGGATTTTTGCCATGGCAACAGCACATGTGTGCACCCTTGCATTGTCTTGGTGAAAAATAACTTTTTTCTTGGCCAAATGAGGTCGGTTTTTTTTCAAATCCTCATTGAAGCGGTCCAATAAGTTGGCATAATATTCCCCATTAATTGTTCTTCCCTTTTGAAGATAGTCAATGTGGATTATCCCACGTGCATCCCAAAAAACAGTCGCCATAACTTTATTGGCTGACAAACCCACCTTGACCTTCTTTGGCGCCGATTCACCCTTAGAAACCCACTGTTTTGACTGTTGTTTGGTCTCTGGTGTGTTGTGTTGGATCCATGTTTCGTCCACGGTTACAAAACGGCGCAAAAACTCCTCCATATTGTGATTAAACAACGCCAAACCTTCCTGTGAAGTTGTTACACGATTGCGTTTGTGGTCGACTTGCGGTCTCGGATCTCTTGCACTTTCAATCTTCGGTCGGCCAACACCATATCGTGAATTTTTTCGATTGTTTCGGGTGTAGAGACCTCAACTGGGCGTCTAGGACGTTCGGCATCTTCAGTGCTTGTACGGCCACAACGAAATTCAGTAAACAACTTTTTTACCATTGAAATCGATGGTGCAGAGTCCCCATAGTATTTATCAAGCTTAGCCTTGGTCTCGGTAATGGTTTTTTTTCGCAAAAAATAATGCTTAATAAGCACACGAAATTCACTTTTTTCCATTGTTTCCTTAAGTTACTGGATAGTCTGATAAAGATAGCTGTAAAACACAAACTAACTGACGCAGCAAGTTCAAATTTTGATAGGAGTCAACTGACAGATGCCTGTTGACAGGAGTAGTGTTGCTTTTTCAGTAAGGAGGTTAGAAATTCAAAAAGTCACGGACTTATTGACCCGCCCTCGTATGATGCAGTTTATGTGTCCGCCAGTGTACATACATTTGTTAGTGTCTAATAGGGAATTATACGTATATAAGGAGAAGACAAACATCATCATCATCAGCATGTAACAGAGGAATTGGGGCTGTTTGGAGCCATTTAGGTTGGACATTTGTCATCTTGACATTTTAACATTTGCTTTCCGCAGTATATTCAGTCTTCTGAAATCAAGATGGCACGTAACTTTTTCTTGTATGAAGATTTTTTCTGTCAAATGTACGACATAGCCCATATTTACTTTTAAAATCTTTGAATTCAAACCAAAAGTGTCAAAATTGGTTCAATCAAAATTACTTTCTCTATATAAGTACTTATTGAATTTCCCACTTTTATTATAATTTCATAATTTAATATTATTGTTTCAGTGTATGTGAGACGGCGTCGGTGGCGTCGGACCTGACGCGCATGTACGTGTCGGACGAGGATGACAAGTCGGAGATCATCTCGCGGACAGTGTCGCCCATGAAGATGCAGGACGACGACCAGAGCTGCAGCGACCTCGAGTGCTTCGCGTCCAAGCGCCCGCGCGTGCAGTTCATGAGGCCGCTGTAAGGCCGACGTCACAGTGTCCGCGCTTTACCGCGTAGTGCAGCCGCTCAGATTTTAATACAGTATCACAACATAAGTACAGGAGGACCATTCTCTAACAAACAGTCAGGTTTAGGTATAAATATATACCGACACTTGTCAGAGAAACCCGTCTGCCTGCAAGCAAAATGAATTTTATAACCGCGCGCAAATGGTGAATGTTCCATACGCTAGCGGCGAGCGTGACGGAACGTGACAATCTCGAAAAGCACGCGACAATCTTAGTTTAAGAAGACCTGTCTGACCAGTCCCTCGCTAAAAATACATTACCATGTAAAATCCCACTGAAAGTATGCCAGGTTTAATACCTAATTATATATAGAAACACACGTACATAATACAATTTTAACGCCAGACTGGTAATGTTAATCAGGATATTATGATCTGCCGCACTGCACCACACGAAGGAGCGCGTTGTGCTTTTTCCCGAAGTTCGCTCCCACAAGTGGCTATGCCACAAACCTACATATTATTCGCAGGTTGCGAATAAAATGTACGTTACAGGCATTAGGCATGTAAATCGCGGGTATAGCTATCTAGTTAAGGAGCGCGTTGTGCTTTTTCCCGAATTCCGCTCCCACAAGTGGCTATGCCACAAACCTACATATTATTCGCAAGTTGCGAATAAAATGTACGTTACAGGCAACAGGCATGTAAATCGCGGGTATAGCTATCTAGTTACTAGATAATAATTTGTCGCGTTCACAAGCACATGCGAATCACGTAGCGAAATCTCTCTGTTGACGATGTTATGGTATTTTAGATTAATAGTTGCCAGTATAGTCGAATTTAAATAATAAGCGCGGTTGGAGTCAGATAGTCTCCAACCGACATTAGTTTTTATATTTAAGTTATTAGTTTAATGTTCAATTCGGCATTTATTGCGTAATTGTCGTTATATCAGTGTTTAAATAAAAAAGGGCTTTAACTTCATAAGAATATGACATAAGATTGTGTTCAATGTTAATCGTTCATTGTACGAGTATGCCGAGCTCGGGACATAATAATAACTGGTATTTTTTGTTAATATATATTATTAACATTATGTTAAGACTGCTTTTTTAATATAATTATGTAAAGAGGTTGCTGCTGATGGATTGGACTGACCTCGGACTTACAAATCTTACTGGTGCAGATAACTTTCAGAATGAAAAATTAACCCTGGAAATGACAATACAGGATGCGTACCAAAAAAATAAAAGTGATAAAAATATTGTCACGTTTTGACTTTTTATTAATTACATTACATATTTTTTACATCTGAAAAGTTTTTAATCATCTCAGAAATTCAAACTAGTTAGATAGTAGTATTCACCTTGTATTCACTTACAATTATTATTAATGCTTGTTTAATATGTATGGAAATTTATTTGGATGATTTTGAAATGATTTCTATGGTGGTTATACTAAGCGTGCAGATGATATTATGTCTAAGTATGTAGCCAATTGCTATATTATTATAAATATTAAGTTCTACTTAAATTAAAGTACATACACACAAATAATATGTTACACCTAAAAGGCAATTTTGGTAATTGGATTTAAAGGAGCCAATAAAGGGTTTTATGACTGTGAGTTATCAACACATGTAAAAAAACACACACATTTCCACACAACACAATCAATTGTGTAAAATTATAATATTATGTATATTTTTTTAATATTTTATGTAGCTGTTTGGACGAGTTAATCTTACTACGTACTTTTAAAAATATGTTATACATAAATGTAAGCAGTTGGTGAAATATTATAATAAAATACAGTTAATAATAAAAAAGAAATATATCGGTTCTTTTTTTATTTTTTAATATTTTACAATAATGTTCAACAGATATATGTTGTTAGATAAGAGTTGGCATGAGCAGTGAGCCACACATTGACATTTTTCGTTGTATGCAGTATGCTGTGTGTAAATAGAGCATTATGTGACGTAGCACTGCATTATCCGTCATGATGTCCCTGTCACTCTCTCTCGCCTGGTCAAGCTTTTGATTATGAAGGAGATAACAATTGTTTTATTATTGCTTCTAAATTGAATAGGGCTTTTAATATAAATAGAAATAAATGGATTTTCTTAATTCTAATTCTACCATAGATGCAGTGTTAATCCTACTAAAGAATAAGATGTAAAGACTTGTAAAGGCCAAATAATATACAAATCTACATAATTAGAATCGTACTAAATCATCATCTGTACGTTTTGCCGTTTACATTGATGTATTTAAAAACTTTAGAGCTACTATGGTTGATAAAATCTAAAGACTATTAACTAAGAGTTAAATACTCTTTAAGAGTTGGGGGTTAAAAACAAAGAAATGATTGCAATAACACATTACTGGAAAAATGTATAGCATTTATAGCGTTCTTTTTTTGTATAGTAAGGCTAAGGCAGCACAACATAATAATTCGGTATCGTCCATAGCGTGACTACAATTACAGCAAAATACAATTAATAAACACGTCCGAAGCTCGCGGCAAACCAGAACCTCGATTCTCGTATTCAAAGTACTTTCATTTTACTTTGATTGTATTATAAGTGGAGCGACTTGTAATCGTAAACTGATTTTGTGACGTTTGGACCAATCAGGACGAGTTAGACCAGACGCAGCTTTAACGTTTACGAGAATACCGGTTAGACAGTTTTAGCCGGTCGCGGCTTGATTGTAATAGGCTATTCTACATTTTTTTCAAATATGTTTTAAAATGTCCGTATGTATTCGTTAGTCAACTAGTATTTTTATTCCTGGAAATAATATCTCTTCATGTAAAGAAAAAATTATTAAAATTTAAACGTTAAATGTTTAGCGCCAAAACGACAGCCACCATTATCGTAACATCGAACAGAAACAAATATATGTCATATGTGCGTGTGTAGGGCATGAACTTTAGATTTAACTTTAGCTGTTGTTTATTCGATTTGATTAAGTTCTTATGACGTCACTTACAAGAAAAATATGGCATTTTAGGTCACGTGACATACAGTTATTATAACTACAGTTTTATTTTCGAAATTATAAATAAATCGCATATTTATGTAACAAAATAGTGTTGTATTCAAATTTCTTATGTTATCATTCGACATTGATAGATGAAACTAGCCTATTGTATTATTATTAGTCTTGTTCAGAAGTCCCATTTCGTCCGAAACCTAACCTGGACCAGCTAACTATTTGAGATAATCGAAATTTAAAAAAAGGTCCTTAGGATCCCATATACGGTCCGGTTTTCCTTTCAGTTCAGCCTGAACGGATGCAAAATCGTATCGTCTGTGTGCAATTTAGAGATTGCATCAGTCGGCCGTATGGAATGAAGCGATTCGTTCCAGTGTTGCCAACTCTGTTTTTGCGAAACTACTAAACTCGTCGTTTTCTACTAAAAACTACTAAAAGAGTTTTAGGGATTTTGTGTTTACAAACATACATACATTTTCAGTTTTAATACTTGACCGTTAAATTGAAAAAATATAGTAGGAAATATTACGTAAGTATAAGTATAGAAATTAAATCGGTAGTTTTAAGCGACTTACGGATGCGTGCTACTATGTGCTATTATGATAAGGTGTCATAATAGCACATAGAAGCAGGCCATTTTGGATATTATGATTACTGTCTAGCTATTTTCTACAAAACAACTAAATTCATACTAACGAGGGAATAAAATATAAAATTTCGTAGTAAAACTTTGTAAAACAACTAAGTTGGCAACATTATTTCTGACCTGTACGGATGGACTGAACGGCAATAAAATTGGACAGAATGGTAATAAAATTCGAGTGTAAAATAAAACCGGCCAAGTGCGAGTCGGCAAAATGAGAACCGTACAAAACGGAAAAAATCACGTTTGTTGTATGTGAGCCTCAAATTTTTATTTTATCCCCGTCCCGTTTTTACCCTTTAGGTACGGAACCCTAAAAATGGCACGTGGTCTAAATAAATTTTTTAAAGTTCATTGAAGTATTTAAAACTTTAGAGCCACTATGGTTGATAAAATCTAAAGACTATTACTATGAAACAAAGAGAAATGATTTCTATACCATATTACTGGAAAAATGTATGACACAATAATTCGATTTCGTCGATAGCGTGATTGCAATTGCAGCAAAATACAATTAATAAATAAAATAATAGCCTAAACTGGGTTCCGGGTGGGGTGAGGGTTCCGTAACTATCAACGCGCAATAGGTTTTCTTTGAATTACTGCAAAAGTTATTGTCATAAAGTTATTACAGAAGCTAGGAGAGCGATGGACAGACAGACGGACGGGTAGAGTGAAATTATAAGGGTTCCTTAAGTATTACGGAACCCTAAAAAGTAAAAACACGACCGAAGCTCGCGGCAATTTTCCGTGTATGTGCTAGGAGTGTGTACTCCGCAACTTTAAAGTTTTGTTTGTGTGCATGTTATGCTTACGTCTACATCTATCTGTTGCTTGCTTCACTTTGTACGATGCGTTTGTTTGAAGAGTATCTAGGCGTTATTAATCAAAGGGCCGAACTGACGTCAGTTCTAACTGAAACGATCGGCCTCTCGTCTGTGGAGGCCTTTAAAGAACAGATAATTAATTACCTACCTCTCGGAACTGTACCGACAATGTTTATAATTTTAATTTAGCGGCGAAAATAGGTGTAAAAACAATTTAAGACGAGGTGCACCTCGTGCAGCTCAAAAACAATGATTTACATGCACACAATCAAAGACGCCACATACACACATACACATTGGGGGCGGACCTCAATAACCAATCAGAACAGATCGCGCGTGGACTGATTTGTACAGCTTGACCAAAAAGTCCTGGTGGTGGTGACAGATGGAACTAAAAACTAATCTCGTTTATTACAATTCACCCTCTGAGAATCTGGGTGTAAAATAAGGGTTGAAAGTTTGTATGAAAAATATTTAGAATCTGTCCCGATTTCCATGAATTTTAATATCTGAGATAATGATTGATTACGTATTTTTTTTATGAAATTCGTCCCCTAAAGGAGTGAAATGGGTGTCCAAAGTTTGTATAGTGACTAAGAAAAGATACCAAATAAGACTAATATACCAAACTTATGATACCAAAAAGTCTCTTATTGGCATGCCCCGAGAATGCCTTGGATTGATAATTTCTGGCAAGAGACATTCCATGTAAAAAATAACTATCTTCTGACTACTACTAAGAACCAATTGCTATTTCGATCGAGCGATATAGTATTTTTCTTTTGTTATATCTGTTTATTTGAAATATCTTTTAATTTATTAAAAAACTTCGTTATATCTAATATCCTTCGTCCATGAATAACTTCAAATATCTCGTCCTCTGCTGGCTCCACCAAATTACATCCTTCAACCTGGTTCCTGAAAAGGAGGATGTTATTCGATTACAATAACTTATTTAGTAAAATATTACTTAATCAATTTAATTTTTGTGCCTGGGATTGAATGAGGAATTTACAATAATGCAAATAATTCAACTCACGTAGAAGTAGAAGCAGTAACATCTAGTTCCAATGTATGTACTTACCTCTGTTCCTAAATAATTCTCAACTGTGCAACAGCGAGGCCTGAAATAAAACATTTCGTTCTCAAAACTATGTAAGTACGTGGTAATTCGGTAAAAATCAAAATATTATTCTTATCGCACGTTATTTCAACGACCGCATGGCGCAGCCCATTGGCACATTAGTCAGATGTCGCGGATTCAAATACCGCAACAAAAGTATGTTCCTAAGTCATGCATATGTATAAAATAATACAAAATATATAATATAATAAAAATCTTAAACATGTGTATAGTATTTAATATTATATATTCCGTTGTCCACCAGTAACACAAATTCTTCGGATACTTAGTACGAGACCAGATTGACGTGTTGTGGAACGTCCATAGGTAATATTAGCTGGTGCGCTCAACGTATGCGTAGAACTAACGGAAACGTTACCCTATTTTTTTAAACGGAACCCTAAAATAAAGTAGCCTATGTTATACCATAAAACATCTGCCAGTAAAAGTCTCGTGAAAATCGGTCCAGCCAAATCAGAAAAGATTAAACAGAAAAAACAAACGTTCCGGCAAATTTTTTAAACGGCTGGTTTTTTGTCTGTGTCTCTTAAAAAAAATTGATTTTTATTGTAAGACCTACTAATATTATAAACATGAAAGTTTGATGGGTGGATGGATAGATGTTTGTTTGTTATTCTTTCACACAAAAACTACTAACGGATTTCGATGCAATTTGCTATGGTAGTAGTTTAGGCTTTGGATTAAAACGTGGCTACTTTTTTCCCGAAAAAGAACAGTGTTCTCGAGGCATACTATATTTAAGCGGGCGGAGCCGCGGGCAACAGCTAGTCCTATATATTATTTTATATATAATATTATATTTATAATATTTTATAATATAACTATATGTTTTTAAGTTGTCAATGTCAAAACATTGACATTGACAACTTATAAACAGAAAACCGTTTTGTACAAAGGTGCTACTTATTTTAAATTGGAATTTCTTCCAGCAGACCAGGAGGCCTATTATGAGGTCTTGTAGCAGTGTTACTTTAACATTACTTTTGAATTTCATATAAGCAAACATGATCTCTATTTATATAAACAAAAAGATATTTTTAATTTGCGCGAAATCTAAAACTAATGTTAAAGTAATACTGCTACAAGACCTCATAATACGCCTACTGATACAGGAAAGATTAGAGTTATAAACGTAACAAAATATAGTGCGTACCATTGCAATTTACATAAGTATAATAATAATAAATGAATGCATATATATTTACGAATACTTACATATATATATTATAAAATACATGTAATGATTATGCATTACAATTGCAATGAAATATTGGATAAAAATACATTCTTATAAATAATAATCAATCATATTATTATATGACACTTTAATTACACTTTAATTAAAGTGTCTAAGTGTGTAAGTGGTTTCATGTCAAGCTAAGCTGATATAATGCTCACGCAGCCTTTTCTTAAATAGACCAAGTGTCTTACACTCACGTATCTGAGTTGGTAAGGAGTTCCAGAGCTTAGTAGCGTGGACCGTGAAGGAGTAGGCAAAAAAGTCAGTACGATGGGGAGGGATATCTAGAAGGGTGCGTCTAAGATAAGTTAAAGAAAGTTAAAGATAAGTTGTAAAAATTAGGAAACGAGAAGCGCTGGTTTTAGTAAGAGTAAGGAGATGAAGGACTAAATAAAGTATTGAAAAGAAAACAATACATAGTATTCGATAATTTCTGCGAAGGTGAATAGGAAGCCACTGGAGCTGCTTTCTGTATTGGGATACGTGGTCTTGTTTCTTTGATCCAAAAATAAAACGTATGGAGAGATTCTGCAAACGTTCTAACTTGTTCAGGATCTCTTCATTTGCATCCAGGTAACAAACGTCAGCATAATCGATTATAGGTTGAATAAGGGTTTGTGCCAAAAGAATTTTAGTAGGAGCTGGAAGGAAGTTTTGGAGTAACTTAAGCGAATGGAGGGTGTGGTAAACTTTACGGCTAACATTGTTGGTATTGGCATTCCAAGACAGGTGAGAGTCAAAAGATAACTCCCAGGTTTTTGGCAGAGTCGGAAAAGAGAATCAATGTATGTCAACCGTTTAGACTAATGGGAGGAAGTGTTGATTTATTTATAGTGCTAACATCTGTTTGCTGCCTATTAATAATATCTTTGTTTTAGCAGGGTTTTCAAGTAGACCAATGGATTGTGCCCATTCACTTATTCGACTAAGATCATCATTAATAAGAGCTATAGCGGATGCTGCATCAGGAATAGTTAAATGACTGTATATCTGAAGATCATCAGCATAAAGATGATATTTAGCCACTATTAGCTTAGTAATAAAGTTAATGAAGATTGAAAAGAGAATAGGAGAAAGCACCCCCCCACCTTGGAGAACACCCGCATCAAGATAACACCAATCTGAGAAATTGACATTGACTTGCTCTCGCTGCAAGCGACCCCGAAGGTAGGAGTTAAACCAGGACAGGGCAGAAGGGGACATATTGAGAGACTGGAGCATACCTACTAGGATATCGAAGTTAATGGAATTGAAGGCATTACTAAAATCTAAAAGAACAAGGACACTAAGAGATAAGAAGAGAGAAGAAACAGTGCGAAAGCCAGGTTGTAGTGTACTTATTAGTTTATTTTGAATAAAAAATGAAGAGGCTGGTGAACGATATGATCTAAAACTTTAGATATGAGTTAAAATAGGCAATAAAAAAGGGATTATATATATAGAAATTGATAAAACTGCCAATCTGACCTTGGCTTCCGTACAAGGAAAACAGGAAAAAGATGGACAAGTGACAGATATTTTGGACAGAGATTGCAAAGGATTGATTTTACACAGGGGGCCGAGAGAAATGTTTATTGAGGGCATTCAAGTCATAATCTTTGGATGAGGAAACAGGAGTTTTGCCAATACCAACGGATTTAAGAAATTTCCAGACATCTGCAGTGCCACGGTTTTGGAGAGAGGAGTAAAAAAAGAGGAATTGAAATGATTACAGCGATTACATAGAGTTGTAAACTTGGTGCGGTTGGCTTCGTTAGGAAAAAGCTAAAATTTCCTCATGGCCTTATCATGTGCCGCCATTTGCTCCTTGATGGCTTCAGTAAGCCATGGAGCCGGGTTGTGCTTTATTTTTACTCTCTTGACAGAAGCGTGGTGATCATACAGTCTTAAATTATATTGTTAAAGCTCTCAACTTTGTCGTTTATATATTACGTTTAGATACAAGAAGATAAGGTAAAAGGAGCATCAAGCTGTCCATGAGTAGCTACGTTATTAGGAGAAGAAACAATCATAAGATCCAATAGAGAGGGGGTACAGTCAGGAGAGTAGTGGGTGGGAGCGGAAGGAAGGACATGCAGGTTGTAGGAAGTTAGCAGCGACTGAAGTTTTTCTGACCGATGTATATTCTTGAGCAGGCAAGTGTTGAAATCACCCGTGATTATGACGATGATAATTCGGATGAAAATTTGTAAGAAGATTGTCAAGAGAGTTAAAATAATCGACACGAGAATTAGGGCTATACAAAACAATCAGGAGCAGTTTGGTATGATGAGCGACAATTTAAATGGCCAGATATTCCGCTGATTCTGAATAAGGCGAAGGAAATATATTCAAGATTTCTATACTTAATATCAGCGCGGAGATATATAGCTACCCCACCACCACCCTTACCCGTTCTATCATTGCGGATGGGGACAAACCCGTTAATAGAATATTGAATTGAAGAAGGAGAAGGCTTAATGAAGGATTCGGATATGAAGTATTCGGTTATTGTTTATAACTTTAGCATTTGTTTCAGCCCCTTTTGTAATTTTGATAGTTTTGTTTTAGATGCCATTCCGAATCGAATAAGACCAAAAATCATAATTTTCGGTGGTCCAGGTTAGGTTTTGGACGAAATGGCACTTGTAAATCAGACTATATTGCAGGTTTTATTTAGCATAATTGACCCTCTGAACGAACTGAAGCGATATTTCCGTGTTTGTCCGTTCAGGCCGAACTGACGTCAGTACTATTTTGTAATAATACATATCCCATGTGTACACATTTATAAAGTTAGGTCAAGGTTATTTCGAAGTTATTGGGGTACAAAATAGAACAAGTAAATGGTAACGATACAACAACAATAATAATAATTTATTTAAAGTATGAGTACGGTCGCGTGAGTACCTACTATGGCTATAAGGTTCAAAGTGGTAAGTTTGTCGGCGAGTGGCGACCGGCGTCCGTGCCTATATTAAAATTTTACAATAAGTATATAATCTAGAAAATAAGTACATACCTACACAACTAATAACAAAATAAATGGAGGGTATGCCATTATTTTATGTAAGTAAGTACCGACATATGTCCAATTTTGTTATAATTTTTAAATAATAAATATTAAGTTAAAAAGTGTTTGTTATATTTTTTAAATTATTAATTTAACAATATCTTATATGTCCTAATATATTTTTAGAGTACGGAAAGGTTTTTAAAATAAAGCTATTAAGATATAAATTAGAAGTCAACAATCTACACATTACAAATCTAATGGTGAATATTGAGCTTGGGTAGATTGTGTTGTGTGTTGAATTTTTTAAATGCGTCGTTGATGTTGTGGCCGTCTTGGTCCCCATAGTAGTCATTGGAACTACCGTAGTAGCTACTGGGCGCGTCGTCAGCCGAATAGTGTGCATGAAGCCTGCTATAGCCCTCTCTGTCGTAATTGTTTATTTCGTAGTGATCATTAGGTTCAGGGTTATCGTGTGCGGATCCCTCCTGCACTTGATAGAAGTTGCCATTAGCTTGAATGTTCTGGAACGGACTGTGGGCGACATCTAGAGCTTGGTGCTGTTGTATCTGTTGTTCGTGGTGCGGGTTCGGCGCCGGTTGAGGGACTTTGACGATTTGCGGCACGGGAACGGGGTAGGGCTTGTTGACGTGTACTGGATATGGCACTTTTTCTATAACTTTAACGGGGTACGGTACGGGCACCTTGACGGCGATGGTCTTTGTGATCTTAATGACCCTGACGGGGGTTTCTGGTACCTCCACGTGTTCGCCGAGGTCCTGCAGTTCTGTTTCGTATCCCTCCACGGGAATGGTATGGGAACCGTGTTCAGTCAATCCTAAACATATGTTTAGACTGAAAACTATTGAAATAAGTATCTGAAACAAAAAAAACACATAGGTACTTAAGTACAGTCATGAAATTTACTTTATCTACTTCCATACATATTTTATGTCGGTATTCTTAGTTAATAAACCTGTGGGTTGCATCAATCCATCACTTATATCCGTCTTATACTTACCAGGCGCGACTCGTGAGGCATTCAATTAAGTAGAACCCAGAAACCACAGAATGCGAATTCCATCCATTAGAAAGCAAAGTATTTAGAGATAAGACTTTCCTATCTTCTATAAATAAATAGGTTTTGTACCTAATACCTACACTTGTAAGTTTACATAACAGCCACTCTTAAGTAATATCCAAAAAAAAAAAACTTTATGCAACATTTTATATAATCCATCAAAGAATACTGTATCGAATGATACAATTGGCGTCGAAGACCACAAAAAAGTAAACCGAAGTTGTGAATACTGACCGGCGAATCCATTGCGTTGCAGTGCAGTGAGCGTGGACCGAGGTTCAACAATGAACTTATACTATCGTGGTGCGACCGTACCTGGCTGTTTTATACAGCGCCTTTCTACGGCTCAGAGAGGCTCGATTACTCGACATTAGGCAGATATGAAGTGCAGGTGCGGTACATTCACCATTGTTAGAAAAGAAGTGGGGCTTTAGTTTAATTAGGTCCGAAGCCCCTGATTACTTCCTAGGAAATGGTGTTTTCTCCAGTTTCGGTAGGTGAAGGTAAAATTTTCAAATTGACATTTTAAGTATGGTAGCCGAAAATCGAAACTATATGTATAATAATTAATAATGAATACATAAAAATGCTAGAGACCGATTTCTATCGTAAATCTAATGATCGAACTGACCTAACCTAACGGACGGACTTAAGTAGATATCTTTTTTTAGGAAAAAAAACTTGTTAAACGAGCAAACGGTCATCGCCTGCTGTGCTCTTTTAGTGTGGAAGTCACTCCGTCACCCTTTGGGTTTTTCCCAGTGATACCGAAAGCCTCACTCGGAAAAACAATGCAAGCATAAAGGATATTGTACTTATTTATAGTGTCCTGTGAGGCCGTGGCCTGCGTGCTGAGTGCGAGTTTTTGTCACCTAAAGAAGCGAAGAAGTTAACTACGATTTGCATGGCATCGAATTATTTACCATTGTTTGCCACTACGTTTTGCGTTGTTTCGATGCCATACAAATTGGTCTACCGACTGATGAATAATTAGTCTATTCGCGTTAAGAAAAAAGTGAATCAGGCGTCTTTAAAACTGAAGACAAGAGTTCTGCGAACCACACAATGAGGCCGGTCTAAACTACGCCTCTCCGTGTATTTACTAATCACACAGTATCACGCAACACATGTAACGAAACTACGCCTTACCTAGTAGGGCGAGCTGTGGCGGTGTGTGCGTTTTTATGTATGTAGGTAGTGATTCATTTTTTAACCGACTTCCAAAAAGGAGGTTTACGATTCGATTATGTTTTTTTTGTATGTCCCTATATACAAAAAAGCAGGGAGAGTGTACCTAGTGTCCACTAGGTACACTCAATTTACTATATACTTTTATAGTGGCTTTGTCGGTAGTATAAGATACCAGCAAGTTTTTCCAAATCAGTAGAATCGTCATGAGATATGACCCTTTTTAGGATTCCGTAGTATACGACTCGAAACCCTTATAGTTTCATGTCCGTCCGTCCGTCTTCGACTTATCGTCCAAACGGCTAGTGCTAAAAAGGTGAAATTTTGCATGGATTTACAACGTCAACAAAGTGCTAAAATAAAATAAGGAAATATATTTTTTGGGGTAGGTACCAAAGTAGGGATGTTTTTTTATCGCGTTTACCCCATAGTATGGGGTATCATTAGATAGGTATTTTAAAAACATTGCGAGGTTGCTTAGACAATTTTTGATTGAGATATTCGTTTGCGAGATATTGAACTTTAAAGCGCATTTTTTTCAAAAAAATTGATTTTTACATATTTACAGGCGATGACGAAACATTTGATGACATTAACACATCTGAATACAATTTGGAAATAGTGGGATGAAGTTTAGAAGCTTCTGAATAAGACAAAACATTTATTGGCTATCGACTCTAATGGATTTTTGGAGTTGGAATTCTGGGCACTTTTTGTCCGTTGCAATGTGTGAACCTTGGCAGATACAACAGAAAATTGAGTCAACCTAACTGAACAACTATTTCCGGCATGTCCCTGGCCACACCTAAAACATCCAGGAGTGGACCGACATAGATTTTTTACATGTCCGTATCTACAGCAGTTATAACATTGTATGGTACCTAGGAAATATGTATAAATCTACAGGAAGTGCGTTGTAACACACATACACTCTCTTTGGCAGTGTTTGACCATCTAATGTTATCATTACAGACTGTATTATTAAACTGCGCTGTACCATTTATAATTTATTTTTTCTTTAGTCTCCTAATTTTTCAAATCTCCTCACAACCAAATGGTACTGTAATGTTGTTAATTATGTCAGCATCAGACCAGTCAGCTGGTATACCCCTTACTAAACCTATTCTACTTACCTGGAAGGTTAGAATAAAAGATTTGAATTGATCCGAGTTAAATTGTGGATTATTTATAAAATTGTTAGCATCACTATATACAGAAAAAGCTATTCATAACCTGTTTCTACCTATTTTTTAATGCTACCATTAACAATATTCTGTATATTGTTTTCTTTAAATAGTGGCCGAATACTATAGGGTGTAATTTTATGTTCTCATTAGGTGATTTTATTACCTTTTGTACGTGGATAATATATGGAGAAGAATTGTATCTTTAGACAATATTCTACCAACCCGTGAATCTTAGCCTTCGTTTTTTTCCATATTATTAGTTACTAGTTGTGTTTCCGCTATTATGTCCTGTTTAAGGACAACATTGTTTTCAGTATCGCTAAGACACATACAACCGATTCCGTGCGGATGGCGCCGCAGAGGAGCCATGGGTATCTTTTCTGTATGGCGTGTGGCGCTCGAGAGGAGCCATCAAAGTTCCTGGCACTTGGCGCCTCAGAGCCACGAAATATATTTTATTCGCTGCCAGGCGCAAAAAATTGCAAAAAATGACACCGCACTGAATCGGTTAATATCTGGTTTAGCCTTTTTTGGGTCCCTTTTAAATTTTTTTCTGGCATTTTTTACAACGCCTCTTAGGAATTGCTGGACGTTTGCGACTAGTTATTGTGCCTGAGGCGCAGTGTTGGCATTGTTGGCCGACAGGATTATGTGTTCAGGGCCGTAAAATTATCGTTTTTTCAATTTATCGTACAAACAGAATTTTTTTTTAAGCCTATTTATTGTGAGCTATGTTAATTTTTAATAAGCAAAACAGTGAATAAACAATATTTAATTACAAAACATTTTTTTTTTCTAAAATAATTTAATTTTTCAATAAATTAGAAAGGCATAGACGTCTCACTTACAATAACAACAATAACCATGAACTAAGCATTAAAGAGTATCTAAAAATATATTAAAATTTTTAATCAGATTGGAACTGTACTTTGTATAAAGTATACACAAAATCACATTTCACATTTCGATACTATATATTAATTATGAGCAGAACCATTAAGTTTTGAATCTAAAATTACCCCTAAAAATTTTGCCTGACTATAACTGGAATCGGCAATCCATCATATTCAACTAGTACGGGTGGAGGCAAGCGCATACGAGTAAATAAAACTGTGGTACTTTTATTAACTGCAAGATCTAATCCGTTTGCATCTAACCAAACCTTTAAACGCGCTAAGGAGCGTGTTAATCGAGAGGCAGCTGTATTGATAGATTGATCTACTATATAAAATACCAAATCATCAGCATATTGCAATACATTTATTTCACTATCTACAGACCTATCTGTAGATAGTGAAATAAATGTATTGTGTATATATGTGATTCCAAATCTGATGTATAAATATTATACAAAGTTGGACTCATCACTGAGCCTTGAGGTAACCCTTTATCTACAACCCGCAATTCCGTTGTATTTTGCAAGGGCAGAGCAATAAATCTTTCCAATAATATATTTATAATAAAATTACATAATATTATCGGAACGCATAATAAAATATGAAGCTTTGTAACGAGTATATCTACCCAAACGTTATTGTAGGCCGCATTTATATCTAAAAAGGCCGCAAGAATAGATTTGTTTTCCGAAAAGGCGATACGAACATCTGTAATAAATACCGCAATATTGTCTATGGTGCCCTTACCTTTACGGAATCCATATTAACTTTTTGATGAGAGGTTATTATTTTCAATATAGGTATTAGGTACCACTCTAAACGATTTTTTACTAGATGTTCCGCAATTTTTAATAAAACTGACGATAATACTATTGGGTGATGTGAGGAAGTGGAAGATTGGGGTTTATCAGGTTTTAAAATGGGAATAACTTTCTGGGTTTACCAAGTGTTAGGGATATTGCCTGTCAATAACATTAAATTAACCAAGTCCAAATAATACGACAGAATATTGTCACTAGCGTGCTTAAAAAAGAGTAGGGAATCCCGTCCATGCCGGGAGCTGAATCTTTTAAACTTGTGACAATACCTTTTAACTCTTGAAGTGAGAAAAGCGAGCTTAAATCTTTAAGGCTAACTTTACTAATAGGTGATGGACAGAGGGAAGTAACAGAAGGAGGTGCTAATCTATTTAGAAAATCATTTGCTAAAGAATCAGGCATAGGATGAAATGGTGGTTTATATGCAGATCTATATCTTCTAATATTATTCCAAACTATAGAAGCATGTATGTCTGGACTGATTGACTGACAAAACTTTTTCCAATTTGCAGTTTTCTTTTTCCTAAATAATTTTTTTGCGTCGTTAACAGTTTTACAATACAAATCGTAGTTTTCAGTTGTAGTATTGTTATTATATTCCTTTTCAGCCTTTTTTCTTTCTTTGATAGCAGTTGAACAGTCATTGTCCCACCAAGGCGGCGACGGAATGTACTGTTTAGGTCTCTTTTTAATTGGAAAAGTTTCATCTGCTGACTCAAAAAATGCAAATGCAAGAGCATCAGCACAAACGGATTCGATTCGAACGGATTGAAATACTAGAAAGGAGAGACAATTTATTTTTTAAAGCATGAACAAATTTATCCCATTTTGCGTTTTTTAAGTAATATTTTAAGGTTGAATGATTATTATGACTTTGCTTTTTATTTTTACAAGGAAGGGACATGAGAATTGGGAAGTGATCACTACCGTGGCTAGATGGAAAAACTGACCACTGTAGAAGTGAAGAAAGATTTGAAGTGCATATAGACAAAACAGGAGCACTGCAACTCTCATTAGGAGTAGTATGCCGAGTTGGATACCCTGTATTAAGAATACATACTTTATAGTAATCTAATATATCTAATATTTCAAAACCGCCCTGATTATTATTACTACTTCCCAAAGACTGATGTTGTGCATTAAAATCACCAAGTATTACAAATGGTTTTGGTAACTGGCTAATTAAATTTCTAATTTCCAAAAATATTGAATATGATGGATGAGGTATATACAATGAGACAAAACAAATGTTATTTACAGATGCTGCTATTATAGAAAAATTTGAATTATGTGAAGGAAGTGAAACATGTACAAATGGATGATGATGATTGATGAGTAAGGCAGTGCCGCCATACCCATCAGATCTGTCTTCTCTTAAACAAGCATAGCCAGGAATTTTAAAAAGAGAACCTGGCTTAAGCCATGTTTCTTGAAGAGCAAAGACAAGAGGTTTATAATTATTTATTAAATATATTATTTCATTTTTTTTTGCTCACTGCACTGCGACAGTTCCATTGGATCAGATAATCCATAATGAGAGTTGGTTTGAGGTTTGTTACTAGAAATAAAGGCTACGTTAGACGGTGCAACTGATGCTGATAAAATATTTGACTGTGTTAAATACATAATTAAAGCTGTTATTAATTCTTGTACTGAAACATTGTTATCATTATTTACTGAAAATTCTGAGCCATTTGATCCAGATGGCAGATTATAATCTTTTGTTAAATTAAAATGAGCATTTTTATCATACCCAATAACCGGCTTCGGTGGAGTTCTAGGTTGCCTGAATACTGTTTTCTTATACGACTGTGATTGTTTTATTTGCAGAATTTTCGCTAACTGAATTTTGTATTGGTAAGATGCTAAAACATTAGAGTATAATTTAGAAACAGGAGGGTGAAGTTTTGAAGTTTCAGCATATGACAAACATTTATGAGCCATGGATTCTTTTATCAACTTTTGTCTTTGGAACTCGGGACAATTCTTAGGCCGTGTTCAGACGACACGCGCCCGCCCCGCCCACGCCACGCGCTTCTGCACCCGCGTCAAACTCGCTTTGAAATTTGTTGATTTTATTTGAGTCTTTAGGCACATCAATAGATCTCAAATTGCATTTATCGAATTTCACCCGCGCACGCCACGCACACGCCACGCGCCCACCTCGCGCTCACCCCGCATTCGCGCTGCACATGTCTTGCGCCCGCGCTGTGGCTAGTGTTGTATTGACTGTGATCAAGTGTAAAGAAATATTCATTTCTTTGGTGGAGGAAAGGGATGTGCTGTGGGATAAAACCCTCGAAAGTTATAAAGATAAAAGAAAAACTCTACAGGCTTGGCGTGACATATGTATAATCATCAATGAGGATTTTGAAACGCTGCCGGATGTGGAAAAAAATAAATACGGTATGTATGTTAGCATATTTTTATTAAATTGTATTTTATCATTTATGTTACATATGTCAACAGTAAGATGTAACTGTCAATGTCATTATTGACATTGACAGATGTCATGAAGTAAAGCCTATCGAGTTTTAGTTGGCCCAAAGGCTATACATAGTGTAGGCGTATATTTGTGTTAGACATAATATCTCATTTGTAATACGTATCTGTGTAAGCACCAATAAAGGAGAATATAAGAATTGTTGCTGTATTATTATCATCACCACTCAAGCGTGAGAAGGACTTGCATATCAAGAGGTCGTAGTCAGTTACAATTTAAACTAACAATATTTATTTTGCCATGGTACTCTTCCCTGCTCAGACATAAAGTATTCTGCAAAATGATTACGAACTGTACTTGCTGGTATATTATGTTGTATTGATTGCGACCTTGGTAAAGCCGATATTTCAGGACCCAGATTGATGATTGATACTTCAGGTATACCCTCTTCTTTATGTATACAATTTTGTAGTAAACAACACGTCTTTACGATTTTTACTGCTAAATCAAGTGACACATCTAGAGGACGATGGAGAATACGCCATTTATTAGCCATAATGCCAAATGCACATTCTACGTATCGCCTTGCCCGGGTCAAACGGTAATTAAAGACCGATTTAGTCGCATCCAGCTGTTGACCACTGAATGGGCGAAGTAAGTTTTCGTGCAACGCAAAAGCCTAGTCCCCAACAAAAATGTAGAGTAGATCGACATTTGATCCTTCCAGTTGTGCAGAGGTTGGCAAATTTAACGTCTTGTTCACTAAGCTTTTCCAAAAAGTAGTCTCCTTGAAAACATTTCAATCACACTCTTTACCGTATGCACCAACATCGATGAAAATATAATTATAATTAGTGTCAACTACCGCCATTAAAACAATTGAAAAGTAATGTTTGTAATTTAAAAACATCGATCCACTTCTGTTGGGCTTTACAACTCTTATGTGCTTGCCATCAACAGCACCTAGGCAATGAGGAAAATTGGCTTTTAAACAGAAGTTGCGAGCAATTTCATACCACTCATTTTGAGTTGGTACTTTCATGTATGTTTCTGACAATTCTTCCCAGAGACATTTGTTAACTAACACGTTGTTCAAATCAAACGACTGATCAAGCTTTTTGCAACTCAATTTAGACTTGATATGAGATTTGACCGCTGATTAGTTGATTTTAGCGTTGATTAGCCTTTCAGAAACCGGGGGTACACCTTACATTTTCTGAAATTAATAAAATGATTAAAACAAAAACATGTTTTATTATATATGGTCACGTTCAAAAGAGGAGTCATAGTACTATAGTTTGAAATAATTTATTTAAAAAGGTCATGTGCTTTATTCTATATGTTTGTGCTTGTTTATAAATAAATTATAAACCATTTAGAAATACAAAAATATTTCAAACTATACGCTCACGCAAAAACTTTAAGCGAAATCATGACTACTTACTTACCTCAAAGTTACAACCAGTCTTTCGGCAGAAGAAATACTCTCTCGCATAACTGTGTGCTGATGAGCAGTTTAATATTCAAAACGGACAGTAAAATTATCAAAAGTCCTTTTAGTCATTCGAAGATAGCCATAAAATTCGTCATCATAATTGCGTAATTCCACAAAAAGGACATGAAATTCGCCATGCTTCTCTCTGCGAGTTAATATAGGGTGAACCCAATATCTTCGTGTGGAATTAATCTTACTGTCTTTTTCTTTCTTCCATTGTTTATACATATAGTATGTAATTAGAACTTTGTTTGACTTAGTGTAATCCATTATATTTCAAACGTTCTCACGTTGTGACACCTGGAAGCCACTACGTCTACTGAACGAAGTAGTCCAGTCACTAGTAGTTTATGCGTGCGCGGGACGTGCGCGAGGCGTGCGCGTGGCGAGCGCGGGTGTAATGCGGGCACAACGCGTGTGCGGGTCCTGCGCGTGGTCGACGCGTGTCATCTGAACGCGGCCTTATTAGTGGCTATATGTGAAGCTTGGCATAAACAACAGAATATAGAATCCTCATCTACTGAACATTTATCACCAAAATGACCTTTGTCCACAACGGAAACATCTAGGAGTTGATCTGCAGTAATTTAACATGACCATACCTACAACAGTTGTAGCACTGGATGGTTGGATAAATATATAAATCTACTGGCAAAGAATTATAGGACATAAATACTCTTTTAGGTAATGTCTGGCCATCAAATGTAAAAACAACAGATTCAGTATTATTAAAATGTACCAACAGTACTATTTACAATATATTTTTTCTTTATACGCCTTACTTTTAATATCTCTCCAAAACCATAAGACAATGTAATATTAGCTAAAATGTCTTCATCAGTCCAATCTGCTGGTATTCCTCTAACCAAGCCTACCCGACAAACTTGGAAAGATTGAATGAATACTTTGTAGTTTTGCCTTTTTAACTCTTCATTATTAATAAAATCATTTGCATCAGTGAACACTAAAAAGGATAATGCTAACCTATTTCTGCCAATTCTCCTTAGACTACCATTGTCTACATTTTTAATTTTATTGTTTTTTAGAAAGCGACCAAACTCAACAGGGTGCAACATGCAATTTCCATTGGGAGATGATACCTCCTTCTGAATATTATTAATATTTACAATAAATTAAACCAAAAATAAAATTTTCAAGAGAAACACGACCGCCTTTTTAAGATTCCCGCGCTTTTTTCGCTTTTCGATTTATTAGGTCTTGTAGTGCTACAAGGGCGGGGACGTTTTGCCCCTTCTTCTTTCATAATAGCTCTCAGTCTATATTAGGTAGGTAAGTATTTTATGTGTTAATCATGATTCATGATCGACTTTTATGATTAACTAGCTTTTGCCCGTGGTTCCGCTCGCGTAAATACAGGATAAAAAGTAGTCTAATCCAGGCCTTAAACTACTACCATACAAAATTTAACCAAAATCCATTCAGCAGTTTTTGCGATTTTTAAAATAGTACTCACATTTAAAGGTGTAGTAGTAGTTAGTAGTAGGATTCAGTCAGTCAGTTTAGTAGTAGGATTTAAATTTTAAGGAGACTTGATAGTTGATCTTGGATGATGCCCCATGGATCAAGTGCCCCCTTAAATATTTTAAATAATTGATTATTTCCATAGTCCTAAGGTTCATTAATTTTTGAACACATTACCGTAATCCTTCTGAGGAACTAATTGATAAATAGTTATAAAACGGACCAAGTGCGAGTCGGACTCGCGCTCGTAGGGTACCGTACCATTATACCAATATTTTACTTAATACTTATTTAGTTATTTTTGTACGGTTTTCCAAGTAAATTATACAAGTGAAGCCGTTATTTTTCCTTCAAACTTCATCACATGTGACTAGGGTTGCCAGATGTCCGGTATTTAAGCGTACAGTCCGGTATTTTCAAGGCCTGTCCGGTAAAAAATAAATGATCATACCGGACAGAACAATGTCCGGTATTTTGAGGAAAGTCGATAATACTGGTTACAAGCGCTTACAAAAGTAGGCATACGAAAGCCCTCAAACGCAAAACTCGCGCGCGCTGCTCTGTATCTGCGTCTGCGGGCTCTCACTTTATCACTGTATACCCGTCTCACTCACTCGTACTCGCTGCCTGCATCCACTCCCCCACCCGCGCGCGCCCGGTGTGTATTGTTTTGATTTTTTGAGTTTTATTTACCAATTACCTAGTCGATAATTAGATAACGCGACGTTCGGGAGTGTTTACGCAGATGATCTAAGTACCTAATTGTTAAAAGAAGCAAAGTTGTTCATCGTAGTTGCGTGTCTGTTTGTGTTTTTGACTGTCTGTTTTACACAAAGCTAATGAAAAATGGAGAAAGAAGAATCTACCACCAGTTCTGCAACACCGCCAAAGAAAATAAGGCGAATGTGTCATTATAATAAAGACTGGGAAAATAAATATTCTTGGATAACTAAAGCCAACGTCGACACTAGAGCTTACTGTAAAATTTGTAGAAATGAATTTGCTGTGGCTGAAGGTTTGAAGTTGGTGAACCAGCATGCCTCTACAAAAAAGCATAAAGAGGCGGAAAGTGCGCAAGCCAAGTCCCAAAGAATGGACACTTTCTTCACGCCTAAAGGAAGCGCACAGAGTGAAAAAGTTAGCCTGTTAGCCTTGCCGAGCTAGCAGATATTTTTCACTCTGTAAAACATCACATCTCCTATTTGGCTCAAGATTGTTCATTAAAGGTCAGAAAACAAACCATCACAGATTCGGAAATCGTCAAATAAATGACCGGAGGGCGCACCAAATGCACTGCCGTAGTGAATCAAGTTCTGTACCCTTATTCAATGGAACTGGTTCAAGAGGATTTGAAAGAAGACGTGCCTTTTTCCGTCGCTACTGATGCGTGGAATAAAGGAAACAAGAAGTTGTTCCCAGTTTCCGTTCAGTATTTCACAACAAAATCTGGAATGTGCCGAAAAATTTTAGATTTCTACGAAGATCCTTTCGAAGACTCGCGATCTATAAAAAATCACCTGTCCAAAGTCTTAACAGAAGCAAATCTTTCTTGGAGCAGAGTAACTGCGTATGGAGCAGATAACGCTTCTGTTAATTATGGAGTGAATAATTCGGTGTACCAGAAACTGAAAGAGGAAGAAAATAGTAACATCATCGCTGCCCATTCCAATGATCATATTATTCATAACTGCGCCAAAAATGCGTTGAAGATGTTGCCAGTTGACGTAGAAAACATCGTTCTGAAAACATTTTCGGAATTTTCCCATGCAGCAAAGAAGAGACAAGACCTAAAAGAGTACTTTGAATTTTATGAAAGTGAATTCAAAGAGTTCCTTCGCCATGTACCCACTAGGTGTTTAATCTTGTTCAAAGCCCTGGATCGATGACAAAACTCTGTCATCGATGGGGCCGTTAAAAAAATACTTTCTCGAACTAGGCGCCAATAATTGTTCACCGGCTATATGGGCTATTATAAAAGACCAAGAAGATAATCCCACAACAGAAACGAACCCTACTTACACCGAACTCTATCTATACTTCACGCACAACTTCATGGCGTCATTCCATGAAATGTTACTATTACTGGAAAAGAACGACACATTAGCTTTCAGTCTACACAATATTATGACACGATTCCGGGACACAATAGTGAAAAAAATTAATGATGAACACTTCGGAATGAAAGTGCGTATGGCCATGAACAAAAAGTACCTATCGGATGAAGAAACTCAGGAGTTTAAAAAACACGCCCTGATTGCTTATCAACGCGCTGTTGCTTATTTGGAAAAGTGGTTCCAGTTCGAAAACTCGGTGTTCAGAAGCTTCAGTTGCTTGGACCTTGAACGCGGTCTACCAACTCTGGACCAACTAATTGAATTGTGGACTCTAACGAGCAACGACACTCCACCGGAAGAACTTTACTCAGAGTTGGCTATACTTAGCAGTGTTTACCAGTCCCTGGAGGGAAAGTCAGTGGATATGTGGTGCAGCTTTTTAAGTAAAGAATCAGCGCCTAATCTTCTCAAATTGGTCCAA
This sequence comes from Phengaris arion, assembly GCA_963565745.1. Lineage (NCBI taxonomy): Eukaryota > Metazoa > Arthropoda > Insecta > Lepidoptera > Lycaenidae > Phengaris > Phengaris arion. Next base: position 31,612,815 of record OY751432.1, on the reverse strand, counting down.
CATGTATGCAGCATTCCCGTATCGAACGCCTTCGTCGAGCGCATTTTCAGTGTGATGGGGAATATATGGACCAATGAACGAAACCGCCTTGGTCTAGAGACTGTGAAAAGTGAACTGTGTGTTTTTTTCTACATAAACTCGAGCTGCACTGATTTTAAGGAACGTATTGTATCAAATAAAACACTATTGAAAGCGGTTGTGTCAAATGCAAAATATGTTAAAAAGAAGTAAGTAGGTACTATCTAAAAGTACCTAGGTACAGTACAACGTACATAAATTAGTTTTAGAAGATTGATTTAACTTTATTATTTGTGCATTAGAAGTTCCTATTATTTTTGTTAAACATACCTGTCTAGTCTAGCATATGACTGCATTATATTTTGTTACAATTTAGTTGATTTATGTGATGTTGATTAGAAAAACCCGTATTTTGTTTGACCTAGCTGGACCCTGGATAAAATATACTTATTCATGCAAAGTTTCATCTGTAAGCTGAAGACGTACGGTCGGACGTACGGACGGACCGACTGTCGGATATGAAGACCATAAGAGTTCTGTGATGTGAACTAGAGAACCCTAAAAATTGCTGAGCAAAAAGTTCCCATATCTCTTGGCCTCCTTTCGCTGTAGAACATCTCCTGAGGAATAGTTATTTGTTTAGATCTACGACCATTACTAAACATCCAAAAGCATTTGAGGTTTCGTTCATTGTTCCAGTACAATAATATTGAAGGACTCGTAACATTCTTTCACCATTTTACTGCATTTTTTTCTCAAAATTTTAAATGATATTATTATATAAATAATTCTTTAAGAAATACCTATGTTTAGACCTAAAATGTCATACAGAAATCGACATTTTAAATGTGGATCAATAAATACAAGAATGATCCGATTTTTGTACATTAAATCCGGTTTATTCGTTAGTATCAAATAGATAGCCGTAGCCGTCCGTAGCCGGCATGAAACCGGCGGTAGTCATGAAAATTATAATTAGAATTGAGTTGATGCAAGTTGTTAAAATAAAAAGCATCTAAAAACATATTACTTACTAATGTATGTATAGTAGGTTCAAGTTTAAGGGTATGTTCTCCTACTTCCCCATTAAACTCCCACAAAATATCACCAAAATTTATATCTCCCAGGACCAAGGTATATATAATAATATTTTATATTGATATTACAAATTATATGATTTAATTCCTTGTGAAATCGAAAATATAAAAAAATGCTGTTTCTTTTATAAATTCTATTTTCTTTACAGAAGCTCTAAAAAAGGTTTTAAGAGGTATAAGTTAAAAACCTAATTGGCAAAGATTAAAATATTATATTACATTAAAATTATAAAAAAAAACTGTTATATTTTGTGTATTTGATTGACATTTATACTTTCAATCTATCAGAAAGTACTCTTACAATAGAACCTGAGCCACCAACATTAAAAGCTTTTTCATGCCACAGTAAAAGATGTCCGCTAGAACCTTCAGTTGGGTATTCAAAACCTCTATAAATATACTTCATAAGAATGTCAATGTCATCCAAGGATAGGCTGCCCACGGCTTCCTCTATTTGGGCAGATTTAATAGCAAGAAGTACTTTTAAAGTAAGTGTCAGCGCACTATTCTGTAAAAGATGAGTGGATTACATTTTTTGAAAAACAGTTACCAGAAAATACTATACTAATTATGAATATAACATACTTTAACTACTTGATTGGAGGAGCCAAGTGGGGCATTGTTGAGTACGTTCTTGAGAGCATCAATGTATCGTCCTGTATAATATTTGTAAGGAAACTAAATTTATATATAAATAAATTTTTCAGTGTCACAAAAATAGTTTACTATATTGCAAACATTTTGCAATGTTTCGTTGCAAATTACATTAACTATGTGGTACATTATTTATGAGTTTTAACAGCAAAATTAAGATTTAGATTTGTTTCATTTTTGCAAACTTAAGAAACTTTGTTTCTATTTAAGTTAACTTATATAAAAATATTCGTTTTTAGTAAAATGAGTTTTGCAGACCTATTTATTTATGAATTTGAATGATAATAGGGGCAGCCAAGTATTTGAAAAGAAATTAATGTTTAAATTAATTTGATTTTTCCTCAAACTTGGGTGACACGCTGCCATGTCGAGATTTAAAAGTTATTATCATTGTTTTGGCGATGACTAATAATAAGTAACTTTTATCACATCAACTTTAATAATAAGTCAAATATTTTTACTAGTTACTATACATAGAGAAATATTAAAAAGGTTTTATTATAGAAACTGGTAAATATCAAATAGAAATTTATACCATAATGATAATAAACTTATATTCTATGATTTCTATGTATAAAAGGATATTGATTGAGTAAAGCGCAAACTTCGGCTTCATCAGGTCCAGTTGGTATAGATTGTTCGGCTTCATCTTCTCGGAAATTGTCTTCATTGTATTGATCGATATCAATTTTACGAAAAGCAGAACTTGAAGTATTTTTGGCCATTATCAATTTCAACTTGTTTTTATAATGCTTAAATTTATACCTACATAAAAATTTTAGTTTTTACAAATGTCAAATATTTTTTTTATTTTTATTTATTTATATAATATGGCATCGGCTTTTAACCATTTGCCAGAGTCAGGTTAAAAAGGCGGGAAATAGAAATTTCGTTTGAATTTTTAACACCGTATTTCTAAATCGTCAAGTTTTAAGTCTAGTCATAGTCCAAATAAATAATTAGTGCAGTCCATGAGTCATGTCAGTCGATTCAGTAAAGTGGTAGAAGCTTTACTTTACTTTAAGAAAGTTCCTAGGGAGTTGTACCACTTGCCCACACTTGTGCACGTTAACGAATATTTAATGGTTATTATTCTACCAATATTACACATTAAGAACCGAAATAACACAAATTTATGAGGAAATACAAAATCCACAGCGTCACCCATTGAACTCCCCGGCAAAACTCCAAGAACATAGTTGGGGTGTTTTAGTGTTTTGTATAGAGCTGTAGCAATCCGGATGTATTCGGTACTGAGTAACGGGTGCGCCATCTCGTACCGAGTAACGAAACGTTACACACGAATACATTTCGTTACTCGCATTTTTATTTATCGTTAGAATGTTATTTAAATATTATTGTCAATAAATCATTTTCCACACCTATTTGTTACTTTTGACGTGATAACGTCTTATAAATCGATGGAGCCGGCTGCGCGCATGAAAAAACATGACTCATGCGTTACCTGTTATCCCCGTTATCGTTACCAAATACCGTTACCAAGTACCAGCATTAGCTAGCATTGCCTTTACCTCATTATTATTATTATTGTTGTTGTTGACGTTGTCACGTTCAACTATCGTCAGTAAACCGACTTTACAGACAACCGGTATGTTTTTTTCATTATAATTTATGCATAATGGATTGCGATGTTATTGTGATATAACATATTATTAGCTCACGGTTAAAATTTTCAAAATAGAAAATCCATGGCAAATTCGGTAGATTCCGTCAACAGTTCACTTGTGGTTCCACAGTTTACCTATTAAGAATAACTTAAACACAAGTCTGGTTCAAAATACGGAAAAGTGAAAAAATGCACATTACGCAGCTTGGTATGTAATGTATAAGTATGTTTTCTACTAATTACGAATGTTGCGACACCGCGACATCATACTATACTCGTACGCAATATCACTTGCACGAAGCATAGATACAAGGAGTCCGAACGTAATGTTGAACAAATGGTCAAAATTTAGGAGGCAGATTTTTTGCCGGTAGAGCGCGCCACTTTTGAAGAAGTACTCGTTTAAATATACTTGGTGGAAAAGAAATAATTAATAAGTTTTTGTTAAACATATTATTTATTAAAATAGTAAAAATTACAAATAAGTAAGTTTATAAGTATAAATTACATTTACGTGTAATAATCAGTAATAGTAATAATAGTATCGGTACGTCCCGAATAGTTGCGCAGCTAGTGGCTGAAAAGAGAACTATGATCTGGGTTTATAATAATAAACCCAGATCATAAATATTATGAAAAAGCCTATACCGTTCGGACTCCTTATATCTTTACTTCGTGACCACTTGATTCGTTGCTCTAACATAACATAGCATTTTGAGGTATCAGAAGTAACGAGTAACGTTACGATACTATAGTAACGAGTACTAATTGTTATAGTAACGAATACATACGGGTACGTTTTTTTTCTTTACCTTTACACCTCTATTTTTTTCTGAGACTGAGTAGGTATGTCAAATTTCATAATACAAAATATGTGTCTTTTTTTTTTAAATACATGGCGTCGGCTTATCTTAAAACCATTTGCCAGTGTCAAGTAAAAAAGGCGGAAAATAGAACTTTCGTTTCAATTTTCAACACTGTATTCATATATCGTCAAGTCTAAAGTCTAGTCAAAGTCCAAATAAATAGTCAGTATAGTCATTAAGTCATGTCAGTCGATTCAGTAAAGTGGTAGGTAGACGCTTTACTGAAAGTTCCTAGGGAGTTTTGGCGGGAAACACACAGATAGCACGTTTTTAGAAGTTGTACCACTTGCCCACACTTGTGCACGTTAACAAATATTTAATGGTTAATATTCTACCAATATTATACATTAAGAACCGAGATAACACAAATTTATGAAATATTACAAATTCACAACGTCACCCATTGAACTCCCCGGCAAAACTCCCAAATATATGTCAATTTTTATTTTATTTATTGATGGCGTTACGGCATAAAACCATTTGCCAGTGTCAAGTTTAAAAGGCGGGTTCAGTAAAGTGGTAGAAGCTTTACTGAAAGGGCATGTATTTAAACTTGCGACAAAACAAATTTTAGATGTGAAAAATATGGAACACTAAATTACCAAATTGGCGAAAGAATGTCAGGAACAAAAAAATCCAAATCTGGCGAATACTTGATACCAATTTTGTTCACTGAATATTCAAAACTGGCAGGCAGATATTATTTACATATATACATCTTGGCAACAATTTGAGAGTACACATTTATTTTACAAATAGGCACATATATTTTCCCTGATGTAGGTTATTCAAAAAACATTATAAGCAGCAAAACGAGCGCACATAAAAAACGTAAAAAAGCGTACAAAATTCCCATTTTTAATTTTTCTCGGTTTCGCGGGGTGTTGATTACAAAAAATCTTTCATTTTGAAATTTCAAAATGGTGGATATTTATTTGTCGTAAAATTGATACGAGTATCGTAAAATTTTTATTGGTGTCGGGTTCAAGTTTTTAAGGGGTTTACAAAAATTATATCCATTTTGAATTTCAAAGATAGCGGACATTTATTTTTAATAAAGTGGATCTAGGTGTCCTTTTCTAGGTTTAAGGGGATGTAAATTAAAAAAAAAACATTTATTTAGAAATTTCCAAATGGCAGATGTATTTTAATTTCGGCAAAATTCTTCTATTTCAAAATCTGTGCGTCCCACTGAAGTAATAATAAAAAATTTTGGTCGCCCTTGTTATCCCTGCAACCACATATTTTCTTCACAATGGGAGAAAAAGAAATGTGAAAATCCTGTATTTAACAACATTTCTATAGCTTTATAAATTGCTCGTATCTCAATGTAGAGCATTTACAATTTTTTTATAAAACCGCTTCTATCTCAGAAACGATACTACCTACCGATCTACTAAAAAATAAAGAAAATTTCATCCCCTTGGTAACTACGCAACCTCATATTTTCTTCATGATTGGAGAAAAAGAAATTTAATAATTCTGAAGTGCCCAACATTTCTATAGCTTTATACATCGCTCGTGTCTCAAAGTAGAGCACTGCCATATGTTTTTTAATCACTTCTATCTTGGAAATAGTGCATTCTACTGAAAAAAGAATGAAAATTTCCTCGCCCCAAGTAAACCCATAACCACGTATTTTCTTTATATTAAGAGTTTTTTTGTAGAAAATCCTGAATTTCCAAAAAATTTTGTAGCTTACATAGCTGGTACTACTTAACATACTTCTTTTTTTTCCTAGGGGAAGACATTTACGCCCTTTCCGGGAGTTTGGGGGTCCCCCGGGGTTATGTGGGACTCACCGGCGACTGGTCTCCGGAATACCGCATTAAACCACCTACGGGTGCCTTCGGCCGCATAAATGAGGCTACCCCGGATCTGTCAAGCATAGGGTAACCTCGCGACGGCTGGTCCTGCGGCTAGAAGGACCGGACTACATCATTAAGGGGGTTACTTCGGCAACCTGGGGGAACCCCGCAGACGCCGGGACCGTGCAATGGGTATAGGTTCCCTGCCTTTTCCCTGGTCCCAGAACAGGGAGTTTTCGAAGGACATAAAATGCGCCTTCTCTCCCCTCGTCCGCCTTCGAATGCCATCACTCCATAGCATTCGGTGAAGCCGCTTGCCCGCGTCGTCCCGCGTCCCGCGGGGGAGAGGACCCTCGTGCGCGAGTCACAGGGGGGTTACAAAGATGACACCCCATTACCAGTGGCGTGCACAGGATTATGGCACTGGGTATGCGGCGAAGTACTCGGTCACAAAAACTTTTTCGTTTATAGATTTTTAGCATAGCTACAGCCAAGCAACGGATCTCTAAGTCGAAACCATGCCAACAGAGCAAGTCTTAGATGTACTACTGTGTGTATTTATGTGCATCTTCTACGGCAACGCAGACAAAACAGCGATCGATCGTCGCGGCGGAAGAAATTCTAATAAGTAAAATAATAAGCATATTTTAAAATATTATAAATACTCACCAGTCAGTCAGCTTCAATTTTCACATATTCAAGGTTCCGGTTACTTGAGATTACTATATCGCGATGTAAATTACTAAATAATATGCAAGGAAAACAATATAATTTAATCGTGTGTACACAACCACACAGCCAGTTATACGTTTCATAACTTATAACATGAAATTTTCGAGTTACATAATTTTTTGGCGGTTTAATTGTTGTAACTCGGGTACACACCTACCTTTAGTCAGAATTTGAATCTTTTCACTGAATGACAATTGTGAGAACTTGTTATTTTTAATTTTTAATAAACACACATTATCAACTCAAACCTCACAATCAAATTTACACACTTTCAAATGTTAAAATGAAAAATCTTTTAAGAAAACTATAAATAAACAGGAGCGATTAAATTGTAAACAATGCTTATCACATGAAATATGCAATATGGCCCCGCAAACACAAAACATTTCTTCTATTTAAACAAATAAAACCTTACTAAACAAAAATGCATAATGTGTATAGATAATTCATTAGATTCAAGTCATATTGTTTTTTAGTTGGATTATAGGCAACGAATAATTTCCGACAAGCCAGTTCGGCGGTTTTCGGGAGCGATCGGATAGCCGAGGCCCGAGAACCTGCCCCGCATGAGTTACCGGTATATAATCATGTCGATATTTATGGGTGTGTGCGTTTGCGAAGTATGAAAATTACACATACATGCGATGATTTGTCCTGCAGCACGCACCAGCATTAGTTGCTATTTATAAAATATTAGGCGTTTTTAAGTTATTATATTTTTTAAATTAATTTATTTATTTACTAATAATTAAAGTCATCTAAAACGTACGAACGTTTTATTAAAAAATCTGTGACAAGTAAAGCACTGCATTTCTGCCTATAAAGAGCGCACGCCCCTGCCCATTACATGATTCGCCGGTCGCCCGGCGTTCCTGCAGACCGCCCAACTCGCCTTGGCAAAATAGCTGGAGGCTTAATGCCGCGGCTGACCGCAGCGGAAGCAAAGATGGCTCCTTACCTTAGTTGAAGGGCACCTCTCTGCCACATGCCCCAACCCTAGGCACCGGTAACAATCCCGGCGCATGTCGGCAATGTGTTGGAGCTGGACGCGAGTCCACCCAACACCAATACTGCCCAGCGGAAGCAGTTTTTTGGCTGCAACCACTGGTAATCCAATCAACGTTGATCGCGTCCCTCTCTTATCTGGGGGGATTGCACTTACCACCACCCACCCACCACCCACCGCTATCCGCAATCGGTCCTCCGTGGAAGCATCATCCAGACCCGTGACTCTGAAACTAGAGCACGGAACTGGCCCGGTGATATCAGCCGTCTCTGCCAAAGAGGCTCTCAGTTTGGCCGCCAAAGCGTCAGCCTTCTCATGGTTCGTATAGCCTGTGACCTCAAGAATACGGGCTACCGTAGCCGATTGACGGATCCGGAGCGGCCCGATCTCTAGCTCTGTGAGGTCCACGTCTACCAACTACTTAACATACTGTGTTAATAATCATCAATCCTAATCTGCTTCCGCAACAACTTTTAAATTAGTACTCATGTCATTTTTACGAAGAATGAAAATTCTCAATTTTGGAAATTGAAATTGGAAGACAATTTTATAATCAGCACCCTCAGAAACCTGGAAAAGGACACACCTATATTCATTTTAATGAAAAAAATGTATGCCATTTTGGAATTTCAAAATGGATTTAATTTTCATATTATTCTGCACCCCCAAAAACCTTGGAATCGACACCCATACCAAACGAAAACAAATTCCACCAGTATAAAAAAGTGCGATTTTCCGTAGTCTGCAAATTGCATTTTTAGTAGTCATTAATCTATCAACCCAATCTCGTTATATAGCTGCTTACATCGTATAATAGTCACGAACTCGAAAATTAAGTTGCCAACTTATAAATTTTGGTGCCAATTTGCATAAAATATTGCGACTTTCTATCTGCCGATTTTCGTATTTTCTGTCACCTAATTGCTTTCGCCAGTTTACTAATTTTGTCGCAAACATATTAATTCGCTGTCAAATTCAGTAATACAGTACGCTCATGTGCAGTCGGCAACTTATTTTCTGTTCCCAAGATTAATTATATTCCTTAATCTATCAACCAACATGGTGTATAGTGTTATCGGCGGTTTTTAAAAAGTGTATTTTAAAAATATTTTTTGCAGGTTTTGAGGTTTCAAAATAATTTAAATATAAATTATTTTATTACACAAAAAATGTAATACGTATTTTTTATTGTAATGAAATAATTATGAAGCTTTCAGGACATAAATAAAAACAAGGTCAATTATTATTCCAAGTGTTAGTGCCAAAACCAAAGGAAAAAAATAGGTATCATTTTCCGGCCTTTTTTAATTTGCCACTGGCAATGATTGTAATAAAGCCACTACAATAAAAAAAGAGTTGTCAAGTTACGAAAAAAAAAAGTCAATACTGAGATTGACATTTTAAAATTAATTTAGATTTTGTTATAGTTTCTCAAATTAAATAGTTTTGTTTGTTTCGTAAATTGTGAATAATCTTGTTTTAATATTATAGATTAACCGTAATACCCCAAGGCTAGTTGTAACAGATTTTATCTGTTAAATATCGTTTACTGTTTTCAGTATTGGTTTTCATTTTAATTTTGTTTAGCCATAATGACCATGGGCGATGAGCTGCCTGTTACCTCTTTAGTTTTACCTGTTCTTATTCGTCCTGTTTTATCTCAGGTAAAAAAATGTGTAGCTTTTTGTTTATTATTTCATAATGTAATGTGAAACACTTTCGAATTTCGAGGAAACTAAATTAGATCATGTATATTGATGTCACAATCAATTTACGCAATAATGTATGTTACAGCTGGAGAAATATCATTTGGGAGCGTCACAAACTTTACGCGCTGCACTTACTAAGGCAGAAGTGGCGGTGCCAGGGCTAAACTACGACCTTGTTGCTGGTATTATGCGAAGAGCTGATATACCTGTGAACATGAATGAAAGCTTGCTGCGTCTGCAGGGAACACTTTCTGATGCTGAATGTAAATTTATTATTTATTTACATGCTGTTTTTGTCAAAAAAATATCTATTTCTTAATTATTATGTGGTAACATAATTTTTCATAATAATATGCTTTTAGCTCAGACCAAATAAAAACTGCAGACTGACCTTTATCAGAAAAAATCTGAGGATGTTTTTTATATACAATGTGTTATTTAAAAAGCACAAAACCTCAGACACCCCAACTAATTTTTATTTTTATAATAACTGTAAATTATTTAATTGAATTTTTGCAGATTATTTACGAAGATATTAGTTTTTTTTGTTTTCTTGTGTTTATTGCAAATTAAAAAGTATGGTTATTACTTGTGATCTAGTGTGACGTTGCGCGCTTCGCGTTCCGCTGCAATTTGAATTCAGTCAAACTCGGATAGAGTTAAGTAATCATTTAACACGGCGTAATTAAATAATTTTTTTGGTTAATTTTTATTAGTGGAATCGATTGTACTCTAGACTCTGAACAAACTAATTTCAGCTTTTGTGCTTTTTAAATAACACATTGTATAGTGTGGGTGTAGTTAAACACTACATACATAAGAAACCATACACTGCAACTGCCCGTCTTACCTTGCAAGGCATAGTTTTGTTACATTTGATGGAGACATTATAGGCCGGTCTACGGCCTCACTATGTGGGTCTCATACTGTCTTCACTTTTTATTTGGTCTTAGGTTTTAAAATTGTGACTGTTATTGGTTACTAGTCTCTATTTTATCTTGCATTACATTATTACATAAATTACTATTTGTATGATGAACATTGTGTGTTTATGTCACAACATTGAAAAAGAAGTTTATTGAAATGACTTTGTTTTATTAAAATTTTACATTTTTCAGGTGCTGACTTACGCTTAAATCGGTCAGAGGATGCTTTCCAAGAATTAAATAAAAAGTCAGCGTCTTTAAAGAAAATACTAAGCAGAATTCCTGATGAAATAACCGACAGGAAAACATTCCTTGAAACAATCAAGTAAGTCTTTTTTGTTGCAGTTAAACAATTCAGATTTTTTTAAGTTTTAGGTATTTTAATACAAATGTATTTTACCATAACAGCCCCCATGATTAGAGCTTGGCTCTCGACTCTGAGGTTGTGGATTCGATTCCTGCATTGGTGTTCCACTAAAAAGAGAGTGCTCTTGTGTACTGCACACACACTTGGGCTCTATAAAAGTACTCCTGCGTAATTGGCCTTGTTTCAATGAAACCGGCCACTATCACCAAAATCGGTGTGGGGAGTTGTTTTTTATTTTACCATCTTTCTGAAATCTACATTTTTAATAATTAATTACTTAATTTTGCCATTAATTTTTTTAGAGAAATTGCTTCTGCAATTAAGAAGTTACTTGATGCCGTCAATGAAGTGTCCACTTATACCCCAGGGACAGGGAAACAAGCACTAGAGCAGAGGAAGAGAGAATTTGTTAAATATTCTAAGCGCTTCTCAAATACTTTAAAGGAGTATTTTAAAGAGGGACAGTAAGTTTCTCATGAAGATTATTATTATGTTGATTATGATTATTAGGTACAATTCGCAATTACCACCACCACTCTTGGACACCCTGTGCATTGTCACCCTTCTATCGTTTATGACATATGGTTAGTGGTTATTATATAACAGCTCCATTGTAATAGCGCAGAGTGCTGTTTTTCCGATTCCCGAAAGCCATTGAGTACAATGTTACCAACTTTCAGAAAAATTTCTATCCAAATTTAAGTAAAAAATCCCTACAATCTCAACAACTATTTGAAAAATCAAACTATCCCTAAATTTTTTGCATGATTAAGAATACTATATGTATAGATATATTACAATTAATGATAATAAATAATGTATATTCTGTAACAACTATTATTCTGTCTTTCATCAAAATATTTTGAATTTTCAAATCACTTTTCAATATAATAGTTCAAGAGCTTAATTTAATAAAAACAATAAAATAAAAACCTCTAAATATAACCGAAAAAATTCTCCTCCCTAGAGCGATGATTGATGTCCCTAAAGATAGGGGAATAAATCTATAAATGTTTGTTTTTTTGTTGGCAACCAAATCCTTGGTCCGCTACTCCGCTCTGGACCAAATTAACGAAAAAACCACCTATTTTATAAGACTGTTTTTTAATGTTTGTACTAAGTTACACAACAAAATTTACTCAAGTAATAAAACAGTTTAATTGAGTTTATAATATTGTCCGGCCAAAACAGTTAAATCATAATTTTTAATAAATATTTATTTTTTTTCAGAGCAAATGCAGTGTTTGTGAGTGCACTTTATTTGATCCATCAAACAAATCAAATCCTCTATACTGTGAAGAATAAATCAGAATAAAAATTGATTGAGAAGAAGTTGGAAATGTTTTCAAATTTAAAAGTTTGAAATGTTTTTAAAAAAGGTGTTGAGTATGTATTAGAAAAGAAATTCCTAAGAATTATATAATTGGTAATTACTTACCCTCTTACTAACAAAATATTTACACAACTGATTAACATTCAATGTTGCTGTCTTTGTCTGATTTGTTGAAAAGTCACTTGTACAAAGACAGCACCATAATGTATAAGCTTATCCGTCGTGTAAATATTTTTATTAGTATATTAGGGTTATTGTATAAAATAGTGAAAAAATATTCAGTGTAAGAATTTTTGTTAATCTGGCATGGTAAATTAAGGATAAAAAGGAAAGGTATTATTAAGGATATGCATAGGATATTGTAAAAAATTAGACATCAACTTTTAGAGTTCATACAAATAATAATTCTTCATAAAATATAATACCATGTAAAAAATGTTTTAAGACTAACCAAACTATAATTAGTATGTACATACAATTACATTCTTGGTTACATTACATTCAATAAATATATTTTTCAAATGCTTAATCATTGTCCTCCTTCATAATGAAATTATTTACGCAACGGCAATATGGTGCCGTCTTTGTCTGTCAAGTGACTTTTCCAACGTATCAGCCAAAGACAGCAACATTCCGTTCACCATTCCAACATATGTTGGAAAAGTAGCTTGACAGACAAAGATAAAATATTCTATAGCTTAAGGCGTGTCTCCTGCTCATGTTTTTTTCGAAACATTACACAGAAAACATGAAACAAAAGCATTTGTTTTCATACACAAGCTGTCTCTATAGAAAATGTTTTTGATTGAAACAAAACATTTTGTGTAGACAAGATTATGAGTTCCGATGAGGAAGACGTAAGCACTCGCAGTTTTAGCGATTGCAGATGCAGAATCTAGGAGAAAACACGGAGTCTAAATAGTCCACTTTAGGTGTTTCATATTGGTTTCATATACATATTTTTTCAACTCATATTATGTGCGCCATTTTACGCATTTCTATTGGAAACTGTCAAAATTGATGTTTTCTAATATGATGAAATCAGATGAATCATGTAGCCATTTTGCCATTTTACGATTTTTATATGAGAAAAATATATGAAACGATAATATGAAACATCTAAAGTGGGGAACACCCGCGCGGGGAATGTTTTCCGTCCGTCCGTTCCGTCCCAATGTTTCGATGTTTTGTGTAATGTTTCGAAAAAAAAACACGCGCAGGAGACGCGCCTTTATACACTGTATAAATATTTATATATTACAGATGTATGAATGATAATAATATTATACCTGCATAGTATCTGTGCCTATACCATCTCCTTAGTATTAAAAATATGTACCACAATCTTTTCAATTATTTCTAAATTTCTAATCAAGTACTCTGTCATAACATAATTTGTATTGCTAATATGTGTTTATAACATTGTAAACAAAGAAGTATAATTATTATCAAATGTTATGTACCTAGTAAGTATTATTATTAAGGAGTTGTTAATTTTACTAATAAATAGATTAAGGAAAAAATGATTACTTATTTATGATGTTCTTCGAATGTCCAATGTGAGGCAGATCACAGAAGCTTCTTATATTTAACACAGAAACGAAATATAATTAAGTAGTACCTAAGTATTTTGTGTCTATCATAGGCAATGGTTTACTTAAGTCATTAGTGAGCCTTTATGATGGAACATATCAAAACCTTACATGGGAAGGGATGCAGGCTGCACCGCGAAAGAAAGAAAGAAGCGCGGCCATGCGCTAAAACAATTTAATTAAAATTTAAAGTTTCTGCCGTCTATTATAACTTATTTATTCTTTTGCCTCTTTGATAGAAAAAAAAGGAAAAAACGTAAATATTGTGACTGTATGACTGATGTGTGATTAACAAAAGTCAACATGTAACGAAATTGTATCTACTAAACGCATGGTAATGTGTGTTAATAACTTGAGGTAGTTTCTAGTACCCGGGAGACCGAGCTTTGCTCGGTGTTTTAGTAGAACGATAAAATAATTTAAAAAATATATAAAAGAAAAAGAAATAATAAGAATCACAAAAATATTTGTCTTACCGGGATTCGACCACCACATTCCAAATTTTCAAACAATGCAAATATTATAAGTACGTAGGTAAGCACACCGAGCGGCCAATCTAACTGGCGTAAAAGAGTTGAAATTATTGATATATTGTTGCACAACAAAATAATAAAACATATATTGCTTAAAAATGCGCAGTGTCTAGGGATAAGACCTAGATCGATTTTTCTCCCCCAATCCTCCCTGCATACTAAATTTTATGGTAATAGTAGCCTTGTAGCCGCTGTCAAGATACCGATTATGTACAGGTGTTTTTCCAGTCAGTGTCCAAACTTTCAGGAGTGAATATATTTTTGAATATAAGCAACTTTTACTATGGGATCAACTTTCCTACTTAAAAAAAAATCTGCTGTTTCCTATAAAATGGTATCTATGCCGTAGCCCATTATGATATATACAATATCGTTTCGTTTAAAGTTTAAGATATTAGCTTTCTGCACAAAAAGCTGTAGGAAGGTAATTCCTTCATATAAATTTTAATTTACCAGCTAATTTTATACTCCTCCGGTTGCACAATTCTTGTCAAACTGTACTGAAAGTTTTTCTTCACGTATTAATATAATAAAATATATTAATTTCAGTCGAAAGGTTTCGGTGTCCGACTCTCTACTGTATATTATTTGACCGAGGCGACCTAAGGAATTTTGTTGATTGTTAACTAAGTGAAGCTTAGAATATTTTGTTTTTAACTCGCTTTTTATTGTCAAAGAAAAAGCGTTGAAAAATGGTTTTCGTGACCCCTGTTGCATGGGTCATAAAGGCTGCGTTAGGATTCGTCAGTTCGTGCGGTGTGGACAATGGCGGTCCGCGGTCGTGCGCGCCGCCGCCCGCCGCCCGCCGCCGCCGCCGCCGCCTGCGCCCGTGACACTTGACACACCGCGACCGGTGATCCACGACCTCACATATTTCCGCGTACACATTTTTTACCTCTTTCGAACCAATTTTTGAACGTGGAATCTATTTGAATGGCGTGAACTCTCGAGAAAAAGTGTATTATCGTCTTTCTTTATATATAAAATTGATTTTAATTCCAATGTCTCTATAAACTTGGGAACGGCTGGATCGATTTGGGTAATTTTGGTTTTGAGATAATTGTAGAAGTTAAGGGAAGGTTTAAACGGTGGGAAATATTTGAAAAATTGCGGGGAAAATACTAAGAACCACGATTAAATTTTCCCATACTAACCGTTCACTGTGTTCAATAGGCTAGATGACTTTTTTTTATTAGATAAACGAATAGTACTTTTAAATATGAGTAACTTCTCAGAAGAAACAGTATATCAAAAGTCAATATTTTCAAAGGGTATAGTGAATTCTATACAAAATTTCGCAAGTCGCGTGAAAACGCTCTATACTAAAGTCGTCGTATCTCCGATATTTTGTGCGTTTAAGTTCATACTTACCATTATACATGTTTTTGTATGTGATGTAAGTAAACTAATGATGTAGGGTTTGTTTACTAATTAAGCAAAAAATAATTAAATTTATTTGTACTTTTTAGGTGTATCTAATTACTAAACTACACATAAAATATATATTTTTCACATTTACCAAGTAGTAATGTCTCAATATATCTGAGTATATTATTGAAAGTAAATAGTTTAGATGTAGTGATCATCCCTATTTGTCACTTGACTCTCAAATATTTATAGGTGCGTCGTGCTACCAACCTACTAGGGATAATCTGACGCACGGCTTATCCCTAGTAGGTTGGTGGGTGTAGGGGTTGATGTTGTATACAGTACAACCTACACCGGTCGTAGGTATACGTCAGTTATTTATACACGCCAGTTCATAGTTAAAACAGAACAACATGTGTCGGGACGGATAACACCAAATACAAATCAAAATTTGAAAAAAATTATCCAATCACGTCACCAATCACCAATGGCGTCGTTCGTACGTAACACTCGCAAGAATTGCATTTATCAAGCTATCCGTTTGCTTGTTTCCCACATTGAAACAAGGTTGTTAGAAAACTATAATATGGTAACTATATGGAAAAACGACGCTCATAGACAGGTGCAAAACCAGAGGAGTTGCGACTTACGAGTAGGACTCTTGATATTTTTTAAAATATCGGATTCTCGATATATCGATATTTTTAAATATATTAATATTGGAGTTCGATATATCGAAAAAAAATGTCGATATTTCGATATATCGGCTTTATTTAAAAAAAATCGTAAGTCAGCTCAAAAATGATTACACAATTTATAGTCCAGTATATTTATTAAACAAATTAAATTATGAATGTACATAAATGTTGGGTTATAGTTCTTAGTAATTATTTTTTTAATTTAAATAAGAAAATTATGTATACCAATATTTTTCAGTAAGAGTTTTTAAAAATACTCTTTGTTTTATATGTTCAGCTGTTTCGCTACTACGATTGTTACGCACTAAAATATTGATTGTAGAAGCAACTCGTTCATATGCTACAGATGTAGCAGAAGAAATTAAATATTTAACTGCTATTTCTGATAGGACGGGAGTAAAATGCCTACTATCAATCCAAAATTTCAGGGCGTTTGATTAATTTTTCCCGCATAAGTTGCAAAAAACATTTCTTGCATCAACTTTTTTAAAATACGTCCATACAATGGAAGAATTGGCCGAAGAAGACATTTCGAAACTGAACTATTTGTATGTAACTAGATATTTAATAATAATAATAAACATTTATTTGACACAATGAGACATTACACCACAAATAAAACAAAGACTTACATACTAAAGTCATAAAAACAGGACAGAAAAACAACTCAAAACATAAACATAAAAATTACGTACCATGAGTAGGAGTAGGTACGCAAGAGATACTATTATGGATAAGAAGGTAGGTAGTGTAATGCCTAACTGTCAAAAAGGAGCGCGCTCAGGCGTATCACTGCGGCGTAACACCACAGTGCCTGGTATTATGCGGTTCCATATTGTTGTCGTTTTCAGTTTCGTCTAAATTCCAGCCTTAGGGTCAGTTCATACCGCATCGCGGCGCAGCGCTGCGCGGCTATGCATTTTTAAAATATCCATTCATAATTGAACTTAATTCACGACACGAAATAATTTTGCGGCCCCGTATAAATTTTTTCCAGCGCATTTGTGCCGAAACAGGGCCTCTAGTCAAGACCCATTCGGTAATTTCGACGGCGAAGTTCGAAAACAAAATGTGTGGGATTTGACATAACGCATTGCAAGCGACATATAACGATGACTTATGTCAAATCCCATACATTTTTGATTTCAAAGTTCGCCGTCGAAATTATCGAATGCACCTTGACTAAAGGCCCTGGACTCTTCCAGGTGAGCAGATGGAACCCAACGGTAATCGATTACCGCTGCCCATAGACACATGCAACACAATATGGAGTTACAAGTATCTTTTACCTCCGGTATATTCACTATATAATATATTCACTCCACGAAAAACAAGGAAAACTAAGTACTTATTATGGTTATCTCGTTTATTCTAGTCATGATTGGTCGCGTTATTGCAAATGAAAATATTTAGGGCGATTTTATAATTTATATGTGGTTTAAACCTTAGGTAGGTACTTATTGCTTAATCATGAGTCTTAAAATCTTTCAGGTTGCTTAGAGTGCAGCATTATTAGCGCAGATTAAAGAAAGACGAACAGTGTAAAAGCTACATATTTAGCTTTTGATTTCATTGCACTACTACAAGCAATACACTGCGTGGAAAAATTGTGGGCCGTTGAAGTTTAAGGAAACGTCAAAGTTCTATGAAAGCTGTTTCTCTGTACTTACGTAAGTATAAATTTTCTACTCTGTGGCATTAGGTAGGTGCTATAGTTTGATACTTAGTACCTACTTCAGACTTCTAGATCACCTATGATATTCAATCGTACGACACAGAAGCACCAAGATTTAGACCTCGTGGATTATATCCATTATTTTCGTGTTTGGTTCACCATATTATACACCTTATATTATATACCTTACCGTAGAAGAGCCATGCTTTTTTATGAAATGAACCAGGAATCGAGCAGACAGATGCCTGTTCGAAAGCGATTACCGCCGCCCATGGACACCCGCACCACCAGACAACTGCCACTTGCGACACACACCACACACCTCGACACACCTCGACTTGCGAGGCCCAAGGAGGTTGGAGGGAGGGAGTTTTATTGACCGGGTACGCACTCGTAAGTAGGACTGTTGATAAAATATCGATATATCGAAATATCGATATTATTATTTCGAAATATCGATATTTACCGCATACCGCTCGGGTAACTCAAGCTTATCTTAATGATATAATTATTATATATGATATATAATAATTATATCATATATGATATAATTATTATAATATATGATATAATTATTATAATGATAGAATATTCTTATATCACTGTTATGGAGTGGCCGGCGAGATCACCGGATATGAAACCAATAGAGCACGTTTGGGACTTGCTGAAAAGAAAAGTTAAGTCCAGAATTCCAGCTCCTGCCAACGTGGGTGAACTGCGAATCGCCGTAGTTGAGGAATGTCCGCCATTCCTCAACTACTATCCCAGGAGACCATCGATAACATCATTCTCAGTATGCCTAGACGGGTAGAAACTTTAATAAGAGCACGTGGAGGAAATACGCGATATTAATCACCATTTTTCTAATTTAATTAATTGTTATTTTAATATTAATTTTCACTTTTGCCGGTTACATGAAAAGTTCAAAAATATATCATTTTTCACAAATAGCCTTTACTCGCAAAATCTGTTCTTAATGTGATCTCATTTTAAGTAAAACAAATGAAAATTTAAATAACAAAAGAAGTGTAGTAAGTAGATTTTAAAATAAAACCATATTTATTTAATTATTGACCTTATTTTTTTTTTGTGTTCCGCTAAATATGCCGGTGTGTTTATTTCATTGTGACAATACAGAATACATTGCATCACGTAGTGCTGCACCTCTCGGCGTAGAGCGGTGCATCGCGATGCAGCGGTATATGCGCGCCGTACGCAGCCTGAGGCCGTCGCTCGTCAAAGTAATGTCATAACGAAACCAAAGAGAGGTTTTTTATTGTCGCCCCATAGATACACATTCGGATGCACGCGCGGCACCTCGCGGCGCGGCGTACTGCTGTCTAATGCGCTTTGCGGCTATGCGCTGCGCAGCGAACAGTCAGTTTCTTTAAGTATCGTTGCGTCGCGTCGCGTCGCGATACGGTGACGAATACTGACCCTTATTCTATAAAAGTATAATCATAATCTCAGATAATATAAATAATAATATAAATAAGCTTTTATGTCGAAATTCGTGACCAATACACGAAACCCTAAAATAATACGATAAGGATAAACGTGACGTTGAAGTGTCATTTGTATCCATTTAAAATTTGCATGACAGACTTTAAAAAAGCTAGTTGTCGATGCAACACATTGTTATTTATGGGTTATGGGGAGGCGAGGAGAGCATCCCGTAATTGTTGCACATCAATCTCCGATCCTAGTTTTTGTATAAACAAAGTATTTGTTATTGAAGATATTCGTGAGATATGAGATCATTCGACAACAGAAGATGCTAACTTGATTTATACGGACCATTCCGAATTTAACATAATACATTATACAGAACGAAATGCATGAAAGTTCAACGACGAATTTTGCATGAGTATGGGTGTTCATAAATATTTGCGGTATTAACGTAAGTTGGTAAGGTGAATTAATAACGTTATGTTATACTCGTATGACTGTATATTTATACTGTCTTAGAAATTATTTTAGAATTCTATTTCTCAATTGAATCTGAGAGAAAAAATCGTACCTACCTTCTTACCTTTGCCTAGCAGACGGCTAAGCTAACGTTTAATTGAGAAAAAAGTATATTACTTTAGATGATCCTTGAAAAATGGCTTCCATTTACAACATTATTATCTAACTGGAAGGACCGTGGATGAAACTAGACTTTAAATTGATTAATATATAAGATATAAGTCACCCCAACTCTTTCAGCTACACCAGATAATGATGACAATAGGTAAGAGAGACATTTGGGACGTGACCGCGTGGCGCGGTTTTAACTTAAGACTTACTTACCCATTGTATATAAAAGTATAAACACTTAGGTATATCTAATACGTCTAATATATAATCTAATATGCAAGGTAATATCTAATCTAATATGCAAGGAATAGAAGAAGAAGAAATCAAGGTGATCAGAAGGACAAAAGGCAGAACAAAGGAAGTGACAAACTTAATACTGGAGGTATCTCCTATCTCCTCAGGTGTGGAACATGTTGGTAGACAATATAATCCACATTGGCTACCAAATAATCACAGCGAGAGATCAATCTCCAATTCTCCAGTGTTACCGATGCCTGGGATATGGCCACACCGCCAGAGTGTGCAACGGAGAACAAAAATGTGGTTATTGTGCCCAAAGTCACGATACAAGGGACTGAAAAAACAAAAACGGTGCTCCCAAATGTACCCACTGCAATGAAGCCCCTCACCCAGCATACTCACCAGAATGTCCCACATGGATGAGATGGGATAATAACAGAATAAGTTATTGCTAAAGTGGACAAAAGCACAAAAACAGTCACCAAGATAGCACAAATAAACCTGGGGAGAGGTCAAAGTGCAACGCAGGAAGCCTTACACAGCACGACAACTGGCGGATACAGTGCAATCATGTTGCAGGAACCATACATCGGATCAACAGGAATTTTGACATGCGGGTACAGAACCGTGCAAAAGACCACGCAAAGAGAAAAACCTTTGAAAGCCGCGATAGTGATAGATATATATATATATATATATTCGGTTACTTCCTTTCGTCGTGTCGGTTATCCATCCCACTAGGTTTCGAGAGTAAAGGAGATGAGACAATGCTCTTGTGTACTGCGCACACACTTGGGCACTTTACTCCTGAGTAGCTAGCCTGGTTTCAATGAAACCGGCCACCGTATCCGAAACTGGTGTGAGGAGTTTTTATTAGTTCGGATAAAGATGTTACACAGAAAATATGATTGCAACTAGTAGGGTTTGGAAATTCCCGACAATTTCAAAGTCCCGGAACACGAGACAGGCAATACAATCATAGTCCCGGGAAAGATGTTACAAAGAAAATATGATTGTAGTCTTAAACATCTAGTAGGGTTAGGGAATTTCCGACAATTTCTAAAAAGACAGGCTACAAGGTACTTTTAAGAAAAAAATATTTTATAAATAATTGTGAGCGTCAACAACTTTGTCCGACAATCTGTTTCTGAATTTGGTAATAATGCCACCGAATAAGGAGATCGCTCTCTCGTTTTCAAGAGTGTTTAAGGGTTTATAAGGGTAATTAATTGTGTTTAAGGGTTTATAAAGAAGTTCCAAACTTTCTGTACATTTTCCCGATTGCTTGAAACAACTGAAAGTCCTTTTTAGGGATCTTTTCCGTCATACTGAAGGATCCCTTAAAGTTTCGCTCTGTCCACCCGCTCTTCTAGCTTCTGCAAATATGAATATAAATGGATGAAATTTGGTAAAGTTATATAATTGTACAGATCTCGGTTTTGGCATCATACAATAATAATAATAATTTTATATATTAAGGTTCACCATACACGTGAAGTGGGTTTGAAAATTACTTTTTCATTCTATCGCATCGTGTGGGGTATCGTTGAATAAAGAATAGGTATTTTATATAAAGGCAAGGTTTCATATAAGTTTACAAAATCAACCATTTTCGGGGCGGACCAACATAATAACCATTTTCTTTTCAAAAATAGTTTTTAAGTTGGTCCCCCCCTGGCATTTCTAAACTATAAGACTTAGAATCTTGCAATTTTCGATGCTAAAAGATCATGCTAAATACTCTTTAGGAAAATTATTTTGAACAATATCGAACACTTTTGAAGTAATTTGAAAATACCTATTATTTATTTTATTATTTATGTACAAAAATAACAAAAACACATTTTTTAGTTATATTAATACAATGGCGTACTTATCTCTTTGAGAGATCTCTTCCAGTAAACCATAATACGTGGATGTTGGTTGTGGAGATAGAGCTATGTACCTACACTAAATACACATTTAAAAAAGTACATAAAACATTAAACTTATACTAACCTACCTATAACTAATATTACTAAAATACATACTAATATTAAAAATACTTAAATATGCAATATACAGTACACATATATAAACAATACTTACATAAATCACTATAAATAAACATAATATTATTATAACTATGATAAGTAAAGATAATAGAACAATTATTTTAACAACAAACTAAACTAATGCCGAATAGTGCCGTTTCAATCGTAATTTAAAGGGTCCCGAATGAGCTCCGGCAGTCCATTCCAGAGTTGCGCCGCAACACACGAAAATAAGCCCTTTTTTGGGTTCATTGTCTGTATTGGTTGTTGTATTTCTGTCATTGTTATCGGTTGCTGTTTCTCTTTATGTGTGTCTTGTTCGTTTCGTTTGGTCACTAAGCCGTCTGTCTCTAGTCGTATTTGTCTATGATATGTAGTGTTTTTGTCTCGTCATCGTCAGGGAAGAAGGTTTTAGCAAGTAGCTGTGCCGATTCCTCAGCGTCGCAGTCGTGACCGTTGTCGATGAGTTGGTCGTCTTGTGGTTTGTTAGTTATTTTAAGGACTCTATATATTTTGTCCCACATTGTTTCCCTTTCTTGTGTGGTACAGAAATTCTTCCAACTTTCGTTCTTAGTTTTTTGTTGATCTTATAGATCAACAGAAAAAGATTAAAAAGGCGAACCATAGAAGAAAGGAACAGATAACCCAAGACACACAGACGAAACGAACAAGACACACATAAAGAGAAACACCAACCGATAACAATGACAGAAATACAACAACCAATACAGACAATGAACCCAAAAAAGGGCTTATTTTTGTGTGTTGCGGCGCAACTCTGGAATGGACTGCCGGAGCTCATTCGGGACCCTTAAATTACGATTGAAACGGCACTATTCGGCATTAGTTTAGTTTGTTGTTAAAATAATTGTTCTATTATCTTTACTTATCATAGTTATAATAATATTATGTTTATTTATAGTGATTTATGTAAGTATTGTTTATATATGTGTACTGTATATTGCATATTTAAGTATTTTTAATATTAGTATGTATTTTAATTTTAGTTATAGGTAGGTTAGTATAAGTTTAATGTTTTATGTACTTTTTTAAATGTATATTTAGTGTAGGTACATAGCTCCATCTCCACAACCAACATCCACGTATTATGGTTTACTGGAAGAGATCTCTCAAAGAGATAAGTACGCCATTGTATTAATATAACTAAAAAATGTGTTTTTGTTATTTTTGTACATAAATAATAAAATAAATAATAGGTATTTTCAAATTACTTCAAAAGTGTTCGATATTGTTCAAAATAATTTTCCTAAAGAGTATTTAGCATGATCTTTTAGCATCGAAAATTGCAAGATTCTAAGTCTTATAGTTTAAAAATGCCAAATGCCAAATGCCACCAACTTAAAAACTATTTTTCAAAAGAAAATGGTTATTAAGTTGGTCCGCCCCGAAAATGGTTGATTTTGTAAACCTATATTAAACCTTGCCTTTATATAAAATACCTATTCTTTATTCAACGATACCCCACACGATGGGATAGAATGAAAACATAATTTTCAAACCCACTTCACATGTATGGCGAACCTTAATATATAAAATTATTATTATTATTGTATGATGCCAAAACCGAGATCTTTTCCATTATATAACTTTACCAAATTTCATCCATTTATATTCATATTTGCAGAAGCTAGAAGAGCGGGTGGACAGAGCGAAACTTTAAGGGATCCTTCAGTATGACGGAAAAGATCCCTAAAAAGGACTTTCAGTTGTTTCAAGCAATCGGGAATATGTACAGAAAGTTTGGAACTACTTTATAAACCCTTAAACACAATTAATTACCCTTATAAACCCTTAAACACTCTTGAAAACGAGAGAGCGATCTCCTTATTCGGTGGCATTATTACCAAATTCAGAAACAGATTGTCGGACAAAGCTGTTGACGCTCAGAATTATTTATAAAATATTTTTTTCTTAAAAGTACCTTGTAGCCTGTCTTTTTAGAAATTGTCGGGAATTCCCTAACCCTACTAGTTGCTTAAGACTACAATCATATTTTCTATGTAACATCTTTCCCGGGACTATGATTGTATTGCCTGTCTCGTGTTACGGGACTTTGAAATTGTCGGGAATTTCCAAACCCTACTAGTTGCAATCATATTTTCTGTGTAACATCTTTATCCGAACTAATAAAAGCTCCTCACACCAGTTTCGGATACGGTGGCCGGTTTAATTGAAACCAGGCTAGTTACTCAGGAGTAAAGTGCCCAAGTGTGTGCGCAATACACAAGAGCATTGTCTCATCTCCTTTACTCTCGAAACCTAGTGGGACGGATAACCGACACGACTGGCGAGAGATCAGGCGCAGGTCCGACATTTTACATGCCCATCTGACGCGACGCATGGATCATCTTTCTTGTCGATCAGAATATGTTTTGTTGTTCCAGCGTGGGAATCGAACCTACGACCTTCGAGTCTAGAGCCAAGCTCTAAACCACTGGACCATAGATTAATGAAATATGACCAGATAGACAGCTACATAGATAACTGTCGATTAGATTGCACTACTACAAGCATACGACGTGTGCACAATTCTCCTATCGCGTACACGGCAATAGTGTCAAAATCCGGTTAAAATTGTGCGCGTCGAAGGCAGTCTAAGTAGTTGTACTGTGTGTATGAAAAATATTAGAATAAATAAAAATATGTCTTATTTTACCTATCAATATTATTATATATTTCATTTTCTAGGAGATGTCTTGCTTTTTTATAAGAGCGTCCATTACCTATGGAATACACTCATACAATACAATGGAGTTACACGCATGATCGTGCAGGTTCGATGCCGGATTGTGGTGTGTACCAATTAGACTTCAATTACTGTATATTGACGCTAGACTTAGTTTAATTTACCACCATCTTCTGTTACAACCCTTACAAAATTTGAATTGTTCTAATTTCTCTGACGTTAGTTTTTACTCTGGGACTGGACCACGGAGGCCGAACAATCCAAACTATTGAATAGCTAAAATACCTGATGTATTTAAGAATATAATCTTCAATACAAATAAGAAATACTGAACCAGGTGTTCAAGTAGTTAATTCACGCACATCTAAATTTCCTGCCGTAGACGAATTTTTATCGAAATATTAATAGACGCGGCTAGGCGGTCACATATATTACCGTAAATGTTTTCAGAGGTGATGAATTACCATGTTTCAGCAGACAGATGTGTGGATGAAAAGTTGGACTGTATAGCAACGCGGCCGTAATGGGATTCGTCATAAAATATTAATGGAGCATCTGCTAGCTGAAGACGGGCGGGCGGCGGGCGTTAGCATAATATGCAATAGCGCCCTTCACACGTAAACTAAGAAACAGCACGCGCCGTTCCAACCTTCGCTCCGTAACGAACTTGTAGCACGGGGCTGAGCAGTTCGATCTAACATGACGGTGCGAGCACATTTGCCACAGCTTTATCCGCGAATCACGTGTGAACATAAAATAATACAGGCAAAACTTTAAAAACGTTCCAGACACCTGTCCAAACTGCAATCTAAACTCTTGAAATCACATTTATACGCACAGTCAGACTCGTCCGCAGTACAAACCGAACAGATCCATTCGCGCCTCGCGGTTTAGAACGCAGTCTAACTGGACCGTGTGGAGGACTCTAACGGCGGCTCCTCGCGCCGGCCGCGGCTAATCAATGGTAATCCCGCTGTGTGGCGAATAATCACTTATTTTGACGGGTCAAGTGTCTGTTTGTTGTTTCAGAGTTATATTCTTGGATTATAATATCAAAAAAGTTGGTCGCTTCGGACGAATATAATGTTATAAAACGAGTAGTGACTTTGGCAACCTAAAATCTAAAATCTAAACCTAAAATCTTGGTAAATAATTAAAGACAATGGCAACAAATCACAGTTAATAAACACAAACACGTAATATGGGATAAACACTGGTTTATTTATAATAGGTACGGGTGACGTAAAACATAACACCAAAAGTTTATTCCTTCTACAGACAATCAAATTGCGTAAATTTTTGCGTATTTTTTGAGTTCTAGAAACATCGAAATTTTGATAAAAAAATTACTCGTCATAAAATGAACAGCAGAGTAAAGCGATAGAGAGATAATCGTACTAATATTATAATGTTGTTTGTGAGGATGGATGGATGTATGGATGGATGTTTGTTACTCTTTCACGCAAAAAGTACTGAAAGGATTTCAATGAAATTTTGTATAGTAGTAGTTTAGGCTCTGGATTAAAACATATGCTATTTTTTATCCTGAAAAATTACAGTGTTCTCGTGGGAACACTATATTTTTCTGGATAAAACCCGATGTACTATGTAACGTATTTACGCGGGTGGAGCCGCGGGAAAGAGCTAGTTTAAAATAAAAGATAATCCTAGATACAATTCAACATTTAAGAATTCTGTCCGTATATAGGAGACTTATTTGTTAGAAATCATTAGGTACTTGCACGTTTAAACACTGAGTGGTAATAAATTTACGTGGGTCATAGGAGCGTAGTGTGCCTGATAATTTTTACCTTAGACGCACATGATAATCCTTAAGTTTTCTGTTTCTCAAGTTTCTGTGTTCATGGGCTTTTTAATGATAGTATTTTTATCGGAAAGTACGGGCTAATGTCCCGTTTCAATAACCTATCTACCAATAACTATTAGTTAGAAACGTCAAATTTGTATCGCAAAAAACCGTCAAATGATTGAATGACGACGTTTTTAACAAATAGTTATAGATAGATAGGTTATTGAAACGGGCCGTAAGAGTGAGACCACTGTCTCACTCTTAGCCCGTAAAAATCGTAAAACATTATAATATACACATTACACATGTGTAGGTAGGTATATTATAATGTTTTACGTTTTTTTTTTCTGACACACGTACGCCCTGTAGCCCGGTGGCCCCATATAATTGATACGGCTTATACAGCGGTAGCTACGCCCCTGGATTGCAGAAATTTTATTATATATTATAATATATAATAAACTTCGATAATATAAAAATAAATTGTTTTTGTTCTAAGAATCTATAGACAAAACATTGTAAGAATCATGAATTTTGCACTAAGGATTACATAAAATTGTACCTATTACATTTTTTTTTACAGGCAAACACGCCTGATTTTTTGAATTGTAAATTGGCCGATTAACGGCCCGTATCAATAACCTATCTACTAATAACTATTTGTTAAAAACGTCACATTTGGTATCGCTGTCATCGATCTCGCAGTCAAGTTAGTTTATTGAAACGCAAAAAATCGGCAAATGATACGAAAGGTGACGTATTTAACATACAGTTATCGGTAGATAGGATATTGAAACCGGCCGTAAATCTTCACAATCTAGACGTGAAATTAGACGTACTATGATTCTATGCAAAGAATAGCCAAGCCATTAAGTCAAGTGAGTCAATTAGCATTCACTGTAGAACGTAAGTTTTTAACTCTTTTTAAACAAGAAATGATTAATTAAGAGAATTAATTGATTATATTATGCAATTTTGATATATGTAAAAAATGAATATAGTGTTCTTGATTATTTTTTTCACTTTCCAAATTTTGCCACCCTACAAAATGTTGCTAGCCCCGACTGCCTCTAGTGTAAATCCACCACTGACTGTATATACTTCTGTTCTGTACATACTTCTCACGAGGAGTTCAATGTGTTAAGTTTTCTGGTAGGAAATGTACGTATCCTACCAGAAAACTTAACACATTTTAAAAGATTTTTACTGTAATCTCCTTATGTGTACATTCTTAATCAATAATGTGCCTCTACGTCCTAATTGCTATGAGAAATGTTGTGTACTTACTTGTCTGAAAATCGGGTATAAGAAACTGTTAAATATGTGGGAAACTGAATATATTTCTACCCCCTTTCGTTATTGAACCTAATTTCCATAAAAGAAATAAGTATGATATACAGTCCTATTTGAAAAATTTTAGCATTGGAATACGTGGAATTTATCTGGCTACAAGAATTTATGACAATTGACAACTAACAGAATATCAGTAAAAGTAATATCTATTAATTTACCTGCTATAACTAAACACAAGGAATCCGGAATAGGAGAGACGACTACATGTAAAATCATTACTTTAAATTATATTCTCAGAAATATTAAGGTACTGTCATACTTGATAAACGTAAAAAATACATTTAGTAGTTTAGTAATTAGATAGACATCATATCCAAACTTTTTGCTAAATTAGTAAAAAACCTACTTACCTACATCATTACTTTATTTATATCATAATATACAAAAACATTAATTATAGTAAGTATTATATTTTGTTTCTGCGCCCTGCGCGCTTGTTCATACACATTTGCCTAACCGTGACGTCACAGTTAGGTACGACTTTTGCATGGAACGCTTTCACGAGACTTGCGAAATTTGGAAACACATACATATGAAAATAATGTTTTTTTTATGTACTTCTTTAGTGTTTCTGCCTCTGAGATCTTACTCATATTTAAGAGTACTGTTCATTTATGCAATAAAAAAATCAGTCGTCTAGGCTATTGTACTAAGTGTTCCCTATAGATGGGAGACTTTTTCCCCTATACAATTACTAGGCAACTAAAAAAGTTATAAAGTTTTTACTCGTATATTATATAACATTATATTTTTTTCATATTTGACCAATAATAAGCTTATGTTATTATTATAGTAATCGCATACGTTGTTTTAGAAGAAACATCACCGAAATATTTATAATTTTTAAAGAAAGTACCATGGGCACCGAGAGAGAGTAGGTACCCGAGAGAAGTAATATGTTATAACTTATAAGCTAAATATAAAGAAAAAAGTTAAGATGAACGCTTTTATTTTAATTGGAAAGGAACATAAATAAAGGCTCGTTTCATATTCATTTATAACCTCATACACATAACACATGTTAAACAGATGTATACACTATTAAATCATAATAAAAACATACAAAATATCAACTTTTGAATTCAAGAAAAAATCATTTACCGTCCACCACATTTAAACAAGTACCAGATCTGACCGCTATATTCACTTTTAAAATGTTAGCGGGTATAGTTAATTCTTCCGACATAGGCACTGTGAATTGAGTGGATCAAGTCTCCCATAAGGATAAAGTATCCATCTTCTCCCGTATCCTAAAATAAATAGTTCAACACAAAATATAATCCAATAGCAACAACAAACAAATAACATTCTATAATTGAGTCGGTTGATGTCGACAGCAAGTGACCTAGGGACTGACATATTCTGAGATCGATCTCAGCGAGAATGTTCGATCATGAATACGTGGAAAATTCCAACAACCACTGGAATACTTTCATACGACATAAATTAGTTTTCTCTAGGTGTTAAGTACGCTACCTCCTACGATTGTTTGCGGTGAAAACTGAAAATAAAGAAAGCTTCCATATTGTTGCTGGTTGAGTAACTCAATCATAATTAGGTTGAATAGATGATTTTAAAACTAAGGACGGGCTATGATGTACATTTGACAGAAAAATCTTCATACAAGAAAAAGATACGCGCGGAGTCTTGATTTCAGAAGATTTTGTCAAATAAATGCGGATTGAATAAACTGCGGAAAGCAAATGTTAAAATGTCAAGATGACAAATGTCAAACTTCGACTGACCCAAACAAACCCAAAAGTTAGTTTAAGTGTGGACAATTTTTCCCTCGACATGCCTCGTCTACAAATAATATTATATAGGTATAGGTTTTTTAGAAAGGTTTTAGAAGTGTAAAAAAAGAGATTCACATAGATATAAAGTATGAAATGACTAATTAGTAATTAGTAGGTAGTACATAGGTACTACGTCCCGAAATCAGTTTAAAGATACCGTCTGATAGGGCTGATATAGGGCGGGCATAGGATGATGGTTAGCAGTTACCAACGTTTAAACTGCAACACGATAAGATAATAAATTGGTGTAGCGGGCCTTTTATTACGTTATTGTTGTTTATAATAAATCTAATTCCCAGGGTCCAATATTCCCACAAGAGCGCAAGGGTGAGTGATACAATATTGTCGGCGGCGCGCGGGTGACCCATCTGCTGTCGTGGGAGTGCCGCGCGCGGTAACCGATCGCACGCAGCACACAACAATAACACAAACGGCTCTGACAGGTCTCCCGGACTCGCCCCTCGGAAGCTGTGGGAACCGGGAACCGACCCGCTCGAATAATAACAAAACTAATCCCTATTACAATATGAATATGAGGTCGCCTACACGTTGCGAAACGCTTCGAGTGCATTTGATTGTTCATTCATTACTTTCCCATGCTTTTGTGCTATTTATCATTTTAATTTTACTATCCTTACATACTGATTTACAAAATGCGTGCATCATGCTTTTCGAACATCTAATAAGTGATAGTGAAGTTTATTCATAGTGTTTCGAACACAACATGAGAACGAAGACTAGGATAAAGTTTTGGGGTCAGTTCACACCGCGACGATACGCGAAGTTGAACTTTATTCACTACATAAAAAGATACGAAGTTAGTGAATAAAGTTCAATTTTGAATAGCTATTTAAAAAAAATTGCAGCGCCATGTCACGTATCGTTTCATTTCGGTGTGATTTGACCCTAAGCGGTAAAAAATTGGAATCTAATCGTATCTACATGCTACAGTACTTCTATGGACAAACGTAAACTTTTAGAAATGTGTCTCGTATCTTTTCTACAGCCTATAAAAAATGCATGAGATTGAATAAAAAAATATTGATTATTAACTCAATTTTATTAATAGAAGTTTTAATTAGCTATGCAGGCATTAATCGTAGATATATTTTTAATATCGTTGTTTTTTAAAGTATATTTTTCTATTTTAATTATAATCATCATTAGTATAACATGTTATATGTGGGGTTAGGGAAATGAGTTTAGATCTAATTCGATACATTTTAGCACGATGACGGGTCTATATTTCAATTGCGACAAACGAGGGGTCCACAGTACACACCACCTGACACCGCGCCGGGGCTAGCGCTGCGTGACCGCTGCGGGTGCTTCCCTGCTCATCAGCTATTAGATGTTACAGATATGTTTTCGAACATTTGCATATTAAGTACATTGTATTTTTCATTGTCAGTGCTAAAGCCCCCGTATTGTGATATGTGTTTGTCTACACAAAACCTTATAAGATTCGCATACTAATGAAAATCTTATAAGATTTTGTGTAGACTAAAACTATGTGCTTAGGATTGATTAATTGAAGCATACTTAAGTAAAATAAACTTTTTTTTTTCAAAACGCTTTAAGTGTTTTTTAAATAGAATTACAAACTCCTGTCTAGGAAATTGGATGATTTAGAATAAATAAAATAACGCAATAAGTAAGTAGATAAACAAATACTTTTAATTTGATGAGTTGTATATAATTTCTACTCCAGCGGGTATTATGGCAGAGTCGTTCCGGTCCATAAGCTTCTCAATTGTGCCGTATGCAGGCGCGCGTGCGCAGCGGCCGGCGCGGCGCGGGCGGCGTGCGCCGTGGAGGCCAACTGTCGGCGGTCGCGTGCCCGCTTAATAAGCTCTTAATGAAATTAACGACTGTTGTACCATATTGATAGGGATGACCGACGAAAAAGGAACAATTATAAAATTCGTGTGTTTGTGTACCCTCGCCCTGCCACAAATAAATTACTTTTAATGTTACCTGCTGCCGCTCTACCTGAGTTATTATCGAATTTATACATCGTTGCCCTGGGACTGGATATACTTATGTATATTAAAATCCATCACGTTATCAATAGTAAATAGATTCAATGATTATTAAATGTTAATGGTATAAAATTGACAAAGCTTTTCAGGGCTGCACATTTTTAATGTTTTTAGTTTCGTGTCAGCTGTTAACATATTAGGTCCTTACATATGAAATTGGCGTTTTGTCGTACTGGCCACTTTGATCTCAATATCTTCATTGGTTAGGAATTCTAATTTCAAATTTATAACGCTATTTACTCATGTACTTGTGTTTCGAAAATCGAAATTCATTTGTTTAATCCTCTTTTGGTTTTTTCTTTGCGTCACTTGTTTACAAAATGGAAAACTTGAAATATCGTATTATTTTCGAGTACGAGTTCCACCGTGGCACCAGTGCTGCAGAAATGGCTCGAAGGATTAATGATGTGTATGGCGGCAGTGTCGCAAGAAAACATAGTGCGTTTTTGGTTCCAACGTTTTCGTTATGAAAATTTCGACCAGCAGGACAAGCCCCGTGGACGGCTGGAGACCAATGTTGATAATGAAGAAATGAAGGCTATTGTGGAAGCGGATCCACGCAAACCACGTCCGAGTTAGCTGCAGGCTGCGGTGTTAGTGATAAAACTGTTTTAATCCACTTGAAGTAAATTGGGAAGGTGAAAAACCGTGTGGAGTGCAGCAAACCGACAAACGCGCGTCGACTGCTGCGTTACATTACTCAACCGGCACAATAATTAAGGGTTTTTAAATCGAATCATTTACCTGTGACAAAAAGTGGATACCTTACGTTACCTTACATTACGATAATCGGAAACGCTCATCGCAATTGCTGAACCCTGGCGAACCAGCCAAAGCCTGCCCCAAGCGAAAATCGACACAAAAAAAGTTACTTGTGAGCGTTTGTTGGACCAGTGCCGGTGTCGTTCACTACAGCTTTCTTTAATCTGGCCAGACGATTACGGCAGATGTCTATTGCCAGCAACTGCAAATCATGATGGAATAGCTAGCTGCTAAGCAACCGAGGTTGGTCATTCGCTCTAGGTCACAGCTGCTTCAGGACAACGCTAGACCACACATTGCACAACAGAAGGCCACCAAATTAGAGGAGCTTCAATTGGAATGTCTAAGACATCTCCCGTACTCCCCCCGGACCTTGCTCCATTTTTTTCGAAATTTGGATAACTTCTTGCAAGGGAAAAAATTCAACTCCGATGGGGCAGTCCAAAGCGCCTTCAAAGATTTTATTTATTCCTGTCCGAATGGTATTTTTAGTAAAGGATTTAATTAACTACCTATGAGATGGCAAAAATGCATAGATAGCAATGGCTGACGACTTAATGTTCCTCCTTTACAAAACGCCAATTTCATATGTAATGACCTAATAATAATTACGCTATTCTGCAACGAAATACATAAGATAACGTATGTAACAAATACGTGCCTCACGTGTTTTCAATTTCAGAATCAGGGATTGACTGTTAGCGGACTGTGTATAAGGATTTTCTTTGTGCGCGGAGGGTGACGACTGACGAGTGTTTACTTACGGCTTGCTTAATGTCGCCTATTTCTGCGATCCCTCCGAGTGTGCACGTGCGACCAACACATGTGCTTCAGAAACCACACCGGTTCTTTCAGAACCTGATTAGATAAGATGGGGTGTGAAATGCAAGGAGTTCATTAGATTGAGGTCAAACATTATAATGCTAATCTAAGATACCGGTTTGGTAGGTGTTTTATATATAGGAATTCAGTTTTTTGTCATATTATATTGTTATTTGTTAGGCTAACTGCATATTTATAGCCGTGGTAACTATTCGCGACAAAAAGTTGTCACGCTTTTGCAAAACATTTCCTGTCCATGATATTTACTCAGATTTTGATGACTTTTTACCTTCTCGATAAAGAAGTGTTTTTTTAGTGTCCTCGATAGAGGAAGTTATTACAATACGACAATTACCATACATCTTGAGCGACACTTGACGGTGCACGTGCGAGGTACTTATGGCGGCCATATCTCGCGCTCCGCAATCTCAATAAATTACGATCCTCATAAACTTGCGGCTATTAATTATTTCTAATCCATAAAATAGACATCGAAATGGACTGTATAACTATTTTCGAACGCAGTTATTGTAACAGTTCCGGTCAATGTATACCTAAGTAGCGTTTTTAGATAAACTAATACGTAGAGAAACGTGGAGTTTGGCAGGGTTCAAGAAAAAAAAATGTTTAAATTAACGGAACACCATGTTAGTGCATGTTATTTCAATAGTCATTAATTTTTAACCTAATAAACCCAAAAATTATAGTCTATTCGTGTTTGAAGTGAGTCATCAGCGCAATGACCAATGACGCTTAGGCCATATTCACCAATTGAAGCAAGCTATTCAATCAGTACGGACTACGGACGCGTCTCACTACTCATTGGTCAATATTGACATTTCGCCGATGACTCACTTCAAACTTAAGATGAGGACGGAGGGGTTTGCTCGCGCACAATTTTTTCAAAGAAAAACGTCTGTAAATGGAAGGAGTATTTAGTTTATTCTGTTTTTTTAATGAAATATAGGGGGTAAACGGGCACATGGATCGCCTAATGGCGATGGACGTCCGTCCATCGCTTTCCAACACCTGAAGAGTCGCAAGTGCGTTGCCGACCTTTAACGGTGGTGAATTTTAAAACTATAAATATATTTCAATTATTTTGCGGACAAATTACAGTGTAAAGCTTATCACGTATCACGTATCAAGCGTATGAATAAACATTTATAAATTTAGGTAGGTAATTTAAATCGCTTCCGAATGTCGGTAAAATGGGTATCTCTTTAAAGGTCTTGTTGATTCGTTATTTTGTATTATAAATGCTCACTAATGTTATGCTGTAGATAAATAAAGGTCTAAACTTGTTATATTAACTTTGGTAATTCGTGAGGAAAGTAGGCATCCCCGCAACTAAAATATCTCATACGTCCTCTTAACAGGAATGGACTATAGGTACCAGCCGTACCACTTTTGGAAACTTATTGTCGAGTGATAAGGTCGAAAAGTGGTACACCTGGCCTGTCTTCGACTGTGCTTTCACATAATCTAAGCGCATCATGAGAAAGTAAACCCGATATTAGTGATTTATTAAAAAATATGGTAATTGAAACGAGGTACGAGTATTAACTTTGGACGGTATTGCTGGAAACCAATAGACATGGGAAACGGATTAAACACACCTGCCTCGGCTTCCGATTGCGTAGATGTTGACATTGTAAAGGGAGCCGCTTCCACAAAGATACCGAGAGACACAATTGACAAATTGGTGTAATTTATTCAATATATTTAATATGCACTAGTTTTTTGATCCGGTTCCTTTTGTTACCGAATCCTATGCGTGATTAACAGCGGAATATTGAAATTCATTAATATGGATTTATTTTAACGATTACAATAATGCAAATGAATTGTGACAATAACCGTTTCTTTTGCAATTTAAATGAGATGATCGGTTTTTTGTAAGCATTCGATTTTTTAATGATAGGCCGTTAAAGTTCTCATCATTTATGAGGGAGAGTTCTAGTTTGGTTTACACCAGCAGCAAGCATGTGATCCACCTGGTGTTACGGAGCTATAGCGCCCTACGATCCAACGAGTTTTAATTAATACTGTACTTTGAAAGGGCAACAATTTATGCTTCCCATTACCTAGTCAGAAAAGTACACAAATACACAGAAAATACTAAAATCATGGGTAAAACGATTTGGTCAGTCAGACAGAAGGATTCATTAAGGATTCAATAGCTCAGAGAAAAGTGAAGTGAAATGTGAAAAAGAAAAGTGTTAAAAGCTGTAAAATGTCATTAATAATATTAAAGTATTTTATCTAATTCTAAAAGGGAAAGGGGAAGTAATGTCTAGAAATTCTATGATTTTCACGAGGATTTTTTACATAAACGCCATAGGTAAATATATAATAGGTCTCGGTCAAGCGCCGAGCGAGACCAATCATTTATCTATGTATATAATATATAAAAGGCAAAGCTGATCGAATGATGTATCAACGCACAGGCTAAACCCTTAAGGCTAGAAATTTGAAATTTTGCACATGTATTTCTCATATGACGTAGGCATCCACTAATGAAGGATTTTTCAAAATTCAACCCCCATGGGGGTACTAGGAGAATTAAGTTTGTATGAAACTTTTTATTCCTTAGACATATTTGCATGACGCATTTCGCATTTGCAGCTACGTAGTTTCAGCATTTTCTAAAATTCTGCCTCTAGGTGGGTAAAATAGGGGATGAAAGCTTGAAACCTAATTTCACGCGCGCGAAGCCGCGGACAAATAATGCTAGTCTATGATAAATACGTATGTTTGTATGTATGGATGTTTGCTACTCTTTTACGCAACACCTACTGAACGGATTTTCATGAAATTTGGTATAGTTGTAGTTTGGACTCTGGATTGATACATAGACACCTTTTTATCGGTTCCCGCGGGATTTCTATTTACGCGTACGAAGTCGCGAGCAACATGTAGTTAATATAATATTACTAAGCTCAACGTAAGACCTTATAATTTTATACTTTAGAAAAACTCAGTAAGTAATAAAATAAATCAAATACTTAGGTATAAAACATAACAAAGATGTAAGTTTACGGAAATAGTGAGCAGGTGCGATGAAATTCAGCCCTTCCCAGTTCCCATTGAACTGGCTGTTCTAACAATATGCGAGCTATGGACACATGTGCCGTGGTAAATGAACTTTGATTTTGAACAAAGGATACAAAATGTAAAGGTTATTATATTATAATTAAAACTAATTAAAAAGAAACTTATAAACGCAATATTTAGAAGAACAACAAATAATCCTGAAGTTGTTGAATAACGTGGAAAAATTGAATGCTCTGGTTTTTTTTCATAATCAACATTAATATGCTTTAAAGAGTGTAATTATGGGTACATATATTTATTACTCAATAGTAATGAGAAGTTTCATAATACACATAATTCTCTTCAAAATTGTTTAATTGTGTGTATTTGTTTGCGCGCGTTATAATAGAGCATACACATATGGAACTGACCAAGTCCGTCCTATACTCCGGATGTGAGGACTAAGTCATATTTATCCAAGAAGCGAGGGCATTTACAACACGTGCTCTGTACATACTCCGGGTAAAGGGGGACGTACAGCTGCTTCCACAAGTCTCGGCACAGCTTTAGGTATGTTGTCGGTTGTGCAACATTTATTAGTTTCAGGATAACGCGGGAATTACTTTAACGCTTCAATAAATATATCAGTAATCGTAAACTAAATGAAAATAGCTCGGATAATAGAGATAACAATATAATTTTATAAAAAATATAAACAATATTTTATAATTGTTCAACAATATTTCTACAATAGCTATCGGAGTTTCTTGTCATGAGCGAGATGAAGTAGGAACACTACACAAATTGTACAATTTGTTACCTACATTTTTTTTAAGTATAAAGGCACGATCTTGTTCGGTACAATTTCATAACACTATGTAAGATTCGATTACAGTCCGTTAAGAGTTATTTTACCTCTGACGGGACCTTTATTCCAACGACATAAGGATCACTCTCATATAAACTATGAGCGGACTATAACAGTACCAGTATAGTTCATACAGTGAGATATTTGATAGCACTTTCTCCGTCCGTCGCGGTAAACCGTAATTGATCCATTCACGATATTACATTCGATTGAGTATTCTTACTTCTTAGAGCTTATCAACGATTTTAATTTTGCCTTTTCATTCGCCTTTTGCACGTATTGTTTATGTAGATATAACATTAATTGTTAGTCTATTCTGACTCATTTAATTTCATACGCTTAAGCCAACAGCTGGATTAAACTATTACCTACATGAAATAGAATTAAGAAATTTGGTATCTATCGCTAGCCAAATTGAAAAAAAGATTTAAACATGCCATTTTGATAAACTTATTTGACCGTAAGGGTCAATTCACACCGCGACGCGAGACGGCGCTGCATCATGCATTTCGCATTGCATAATGCCGCGTGACGGTGTGAATTGAGATAGTAGCGATTATTAGATTAATTTTGCTAAGAGAAATTACAGGCGTATCATTAGCATTATTTTATATATTTTTTGCGTTTTATAATAATCGGGTAAGGTATAGCGGAAATTTCTTTACATTTGTGCATAATACAATGGGGTTACTGGCAAAGACCGTGAATTCTTTTTGTAAAGAGTCCTTTGGCACCGCAGAACCTTCTAATAGTCCATTGTCAAAATACCGACTTCGTAGCAGCTGCCGGAGCCACACGCAGAAAGTCAAGACGCAATGATCGTTTATTTAGATTACAAATTACAATGTTGTAAAAGTTATAATCTTATACTTTTAACGAGCAAATATTGTATATATATATATAATCAGAATCTCGGAAACGGCTGCTAGTATTTACATGAAATTTTGTATGCAAGGATTTTGGGGGGGGTAATGAGCTAGACGGGCCTTATCTCTAGGAAACTGACGATTTTCAAGCTTATATTTTTCCTTTCGTGGTTTCGTTTCGTAATAAGAAATAAGTGATTTCGATTTCGAAATGTCAAATCCGGTTGGCGGCTTGGTTAGCGTTGGACTTTTTGCGTTGTTGGCAAATTGGTGTTTTATTGATGGTGGGCGCAATGTCTTGAAACATTATTATTTATTTTAATTTTTAATAAAATTGCAATTAAATGTTGTATTCGGTTTTATGTTTTTTTTTCAGTATATAATTGAAAGTGTGTGAAAGTGAAAAAGCGAAA
Source organism: Phengaris arion (assembly GCA_963565745.1). Classification (NCBI taxonomy): domain Eukaryota; kingdom Metazoa; phylum Arthropoda; class Insecta; order Lepidoptera; family Lycaenidae; genus Phengaris; species Phengaris arion. The sequence goes on along the minus strand of OY751432.1, from coordinate 31,573,979 downwards.
AAAAATATGGTTGACGGTTCGGTTCGAGTCAAATTTAAATATATAAGGGCCAAAATTCACAACGTAAAATCTTAGATTGACTTCAATCTTAGATTCTCAAACAAAAATTGACGTAAATTGACGTGAAGTCAATCCTAGGATCGTTGAAATGTATTGAAATCTTGATCTCAGATAGCTAAAATGAGATTAAGATTGATTATTAATTTCGGACGTAAGAGTATAGCGTGTTGTATGATTAAATGGTTCGCTCAATCTACAGTCAGGCTGCGGTACAATAATAATCGCATCGCGGTAAATTTCGTCGTTTGACGTTAATGAGAATACCATTTAGCTGTTTGATAGGATCCGGACTGTATCGAAGCTGTATTATTGTTGGATTCAAATAGCAGGATCGACCTTCTGTTTATATTTAAAAAGTAATAATTTGTCTAGTGAAAATTGAAAAAATCATGAAATTTCGAACATATAAAAAAAAAGGAAACTTAGTGAATTAACCGTTTAGTAAATTAAAGTTTGGTCTCACTGTATGTTTTATGTATAGTTATTTACGATGCGCATTTTAAGTGGGTAAGATGACGAGCGTAAGGCACCGATCCCTACATGTGTGGTCCGTTTTATAACCGCTCGCTTACATATTTATATCAAAGCTTCCAGGATCGTACCCTAAATGCAAATCCCTTATCTATGCACGGTTTCTCTTGTTAACGTTAGCGCAACAACGATAGCCGAACACTGATAAAACAGTGGTACGGCCGCGGCCGCGGACAGCCAGTAGCCACGTAATTGACAAGCGCGGCTCGCATGCTTCACGTTGTCTATCAATTTGGCTGGACCCACTGATACATCACGAACATTAGCTGCGGCAAGTTCACATCACTAAACATGCAACCTCCTTAGCTGAACAGGTAGGACAGAGTAGTTAATTTCTCGTAGGTTATATAAGGTTTGGTAAAATCAATTACGTATATTTTGGGCATGTGATCTACTGCTTGTGTCAAGACGTTTAGGCAGAAAAATAATTAAAAAATTTCGAAAAAGAAAATTTAAGTTATGTTACTCACACAGCTGACTGAATTGGGTATTTTACTACACGTAAAACTTTAGTTTTTTTTTTATAAATAAAGAAACAATTACGTATCACAACTTGATAAAAGTGAAAAGAATTAGGATTTTATTTATAGTTTTGTAATTATATGCATTTCGAAGTCACAAAAAAGTTGAAATATATTTTTTAAAGTGTATAAAACCTACATAATTAGTTTACTTACATAAAATACAAAAAGATTAACTATGGTATGTCTCAACATAATCGCGCAAAATTACGAGATATCAGAAAATTTGTGCATATGGCCAGACATTTCGTAGCAACATCACAAGCGTGTGACGTCACCTACTAGTACGACTTTTATATGGGGCGTTTTCACGAGGCTCACAAAAGTGATTTCAAGCAATCCGCAATATCTTTGAAAATTTTGATTTTTAGTATGCTGTCTTATTTTTCAGATCACTATTCATTTATGTAATAAAAAATACAGGAAAATACCGTATTGTTATAAGTTAGGCAAATTCTTTGCTTTCTGTTTAAAGTCAGCTGTTTCTCAGAGGTTGATGACCTCAGCGCCTTAGAGAGCGCAAAGAAATTTTATATAACTAGTCCAATATATTTTATTCGAAATTTTTAAATTATTTTCTGCCTAAATGTCTTTACATAAGCAGTAGATCATATGCCCAAAATATCCGAAATTGATTTTACCAAACCTTATATATCGTAAATAAATAAAATGACCTATTTAAAGCTTGCCATTTTAAGTGAATAGTTTTAAAATACACTATCATGAGTTATCAGTTTTACAACAGCGCGGCACCGCGAATATAATAGTAGCGGTCAACGATTATAGAATGAAATTTATATTTCGCAGCAAACAGTTGTGTTGTAAGTAATGGTAAATAAATGTTGGGTTGCCAGATTTTTTTTCAGCCTATAAGGAACAAATGCTTATATAAGCTAGCTTGACTAGTTTTAGGGTGCCTGAGCTCATATTTATCTATATGGGATACTTTTTAATATTAATCCTAGATCGTTCGATTTACGGGACAAAATTTAAATAATACTTAAAATACGGGACGTCCCGGGAAATACGGGACGTCTGGTATCTCTAGTTGGCACGACAATTGTGTAAAGTATTATTTATTTGGCATATTTTGAGTTTGGCAACAATGGGACATCGGACAAGTGTGGGCCACTTGAGCTGGTGGTGCCGTGGTGCGACGCCGCCTGGGTGTAAACAACAAAAGCTCATTACAGTTGCCGCTGCCCGCCTCGTATTTAACAGTCCGGTCGATAATTAAACGATAACAAATGAACCCCAACTGGCCCAGTCCGCGTAGTCCAGTGCCGGATTATTTTATGCAGCGCGTATACTCTACATTTTTACAAAATTTTGCCAACAAATAAAATTCGTGAGTTAACTTCATGAGTTAAGAAAAGTGAGGAGCTATTAACAATGAGTTGAAAAAGCTCACAGAAAAAGATATAAAATATAACTGATTGATCTTGGTGGAAATTCATGCTCATAATAATATCATACAACTTTTTTATACACTTTCCCACTTTATTTAGATTTTATTATAATTTATATATAAACACGACCAGCTTCGATTCCGGATCGAAACCAGTCGTGTTTATATATAAATTATTGTAGAAACCTAAAAAAAGGGGAATCGTGTCTAAAAAAGTTGTGTGATATTATTATGAGATCACAAAAATCTAATAATAATTGACTCTACGTAATTTGATGCTCTACAAGTTCTACAGCTTAATAGTACTCATATGTACTGTATCTCTAAACTACAACCACGATCCTTTTATATAAAAGTAACCGTTTGATAGTATTAATATTAAACGGCTGTCTTATTACTGAGATTTTGCTGCAATTGTAGTGATGCCAAGGTCCGAACGCCGAAGGGACGCGGGACGTGGCCGGCAGTCGGCAGAACAATCGGCAAGTGGCGCCCGGCCCGTACTGTTTGATCTGGATTGTGGGACGCAAGTGATAAGCGAATGTTGCTAGATTTGAAAATGATATATTTAAATATTTTACGTGTAATTTGTAGATTAAAATAATCACAAAAATATTTTACTGGGGTTCGAACCCCGAATTCCGAATTTCCGAACAATGCAAAAATTAACCAAACTGCCAATAGGACTGACGAAAGTAAAAACATGTATAACTTAAAAATGCGCAGTTTCCCAAGGACAAAACCTAGACTAGAGAAACTAGACCGATTTTCCTCCCCCAAAACATGCAGGGATGCATAGTAAATTTCATGTAAATACTTGCAGCAATAATAATCACAAGCATTATATTATTTAAGTAGTTATGAATTTTATAAAAATAAAAAAAGCAAAAGACAATATTACAATTTCTCAAATACGTTTGTAATTAATAAGGTGTAATTTTATAATCATAGTCACGTCATAACAGAAATAAGATGCATAATAATTTTAACTCTATGTATCTAAATTTGACGGCCTCTGTGGCTCACTGGTAAGCGCGTCGCACTCAAGCCGGAGGTCGCGAGTTCGAATCCCGAACAAAAGTTTTCAATGTTCCTGGATCATGGATATGTATTAAATATGTTTATAATATCATAAAAATCTTAACTATATGTATAGTATAAAAGTATTGAATATACTTCCCGTTGTCTGATCCTCATATCACGAGTTCTTCGGATACTTACCACGGAGCCAGATTGACGTGGTGTGAAGTGTCCATTAATATTAGATATATTAAGTATATTACTCTTAATTATATGGATCACCGTGCTGGGCTGTGGCACGGATATTTCGTATGATAAGCGATTCTCGTTTTAATGAACAGTGTTTTTTATTATGCTATCACAATGACGGTCTAAGAATCCATCTTCTGTAATTTGGACCACACACAAAATGTCACGGTATTTGTTACAATCGTTTTGTACACGCAATAGTACCATGTTCTTCCTACATCGTTATTTCTAGCGGCCGACAGTACAAATAACTAAGTGAAGATATCTCGTTACCAGGATTATTGTGAAGGTAGGTACGTCGCCTTTATCCTTTTTTTGCTAATTAAGTGGTGTATCGATAAAACATTTATGGGAGAATTTTCTAACGGCGCGGCGCGGGTATGTTCCTGCACTTGTTTACGGGATATAAGCTCTGGGTCTTAACATTCTTCGAGTAGTAACTACAGTTGCCGTCAAGCGTGGTAATTAATTATCTTAATACATGAGTGTTCAGTATTGTTTTATCAGTATTTAATAAAGAACATGCATAACAGAGTAGGTTTTTGCAGGTACCTATATATTTCACTAGTGCGACACAGTATACTTTAATCTACTACTATTATAAATACTACTACAGTTATAAATGTAAAAGAATCTGAGGATGGACGAATGTTTGTAACTCCTTCACGAAAAAACTACTGAACGGACTTTGATTAAATTTGGTACGGTAGTAGTTTAGGCTCTTGATTAACTCATAGATTACTTTTATCGTGAAAAAAACATGTACGGTTCCCGTGAATTTCTTGTTGCGCGTACGAAACTGTTGGCAACATCTAGTATATAATTTTAATTGCAAGCCCTACCCTGGCATTGGCAGTTGGCACGTAATATACGCATTCTTTTGTGTTAGATTGGTCCAGTAGCAGCTTCACGTTCATCACGCGAAGCTGCTATTGAACCAATATAACATCGACGTGAAGATAGTCTTATTATTTTAAGTTTGTTAAATGCAAAATTGTATGTGTTGTCAATGAGGATTCGAGCTTATATGTCCGGCGAGTTGATTGCCTGACATGACGTCGTCTGGCCGACAGACAGTACCTGTAAACACGTCGGCCGTATCGCAACAATCTGTTTATAACGACCACTGTGTGTTAAATGTCCGATATTTACGATTGCGCCGCGGCCGGCCGGCTAGTGCTGCCCGGCCCTCGATACCGCGGAATTTATGTGATTAATCACAACTTAATTTTACGACATAAAGTTGTTACGGCCAGTTAATAGTAATTTAAACTTGGCATTAATATAATGTAGGTATGTCACTCGTTATATTCAAAACCATTGCGAAAAAATTGCGAATAAGGCTGGTAAAAATCGGTTGTCTGTAAAGTCGGTTTACTGGCGATAGTTGAACGTGACAACGTCATAATAATAAATGGATCGCCTCAGAGCGAGGTAACGCCGCATGAGTCATGTTTTTTCGTGCGTGCAGCCTGCTCCATCGAATTATAAGACGTTGTCACGTCAAAAAGTAACGGACATACCTAGTTACTTCCATGTGTGGTTGAGAAAAATAGGATATTTATGTATCTATTCTAATTTCAGAGCGATGTCATTGCATTTTAATCCACAAAGTACAATTACCATTTTGTAAAAAACTTGTAAGCTTTGACAGTAGAACTGCTATAATAGCTTTCCATAATATTTTACTCTCAGCAGTGAGACACGCAGCATGATTTTCGGAGCTAATAAATTATGTCATTATGAAACACACTCAAAGAAGTTGCGCAATGAGTTGTATCGATATGATTAAAGGCAAATCACTATGTCGGCGATTAGCGCCCGCGTCCCTACCGCGCGCACGTGCGCCTGCGGTGAGTAAGCCGCGCCAGCCGGGACCGGTCAGCGGATATCTCTGTTTATCTACCAACAGTTTTGAAATGCACAGTCGGTACCCCTGAATATATAACCCCTGTGCCATACTAACATATCGAAATAGTGGTATTTAAATACGCCACTGACCGTACAAAACTTTAGCCCTTCTTTTCAGGTGCACTGGAAAATCATATTACAAACAGGCTGTTGTTATATTAAGCAAAGAGTTTTTCGTATCGCAAATTTACTGTAAACATCATATATATATATATATATATATATATATATATATATATATATATATATATACATAATTTTATACCAGCTGAAAAAGCCTAGTCCAAAAAGCAATTTTATTTTAATACTAATCCAATATCAATTTTAAACACAAACACATTAAGGGCAATTTTGTTTAAAAAAGTTATATTATTTCCATTATTCAACTAAAACAGACACGCAAAGGATTATTAATGATAATGCGTCTGATATCTTATTTGGGAATCATCAAATTGATTGAAGGGATGTAGTAATGAGTTCCGCGTGTGGTATTGCGGGTGAGCGGGTGAATGGGTGAGAGGTGAGCTTCACCCGGCTGGGTGCAGAGCTAGTATACCTGCGCAGGCGCATTAGCAACGCTCATCACATCACCGCGTCCGACCACCCCTTTGATCCACGTAACATGATTAATTTTAATTAAAACTCTAATGAATATACGATGATACTGTACAATTTAATAGTTTTCTAATCAAATCTATGAGCATTTGAAATAAAGCATAAATTATTAATTATACTGTAATCTATTTTATTGATTTAGTTCGGTCGTTTCGATGCTGTATATCTGTAAGAAAAACAAGGATAAAGCAAAAGAAAACCTTTTTTTAACTGACTTTAGTCCTTATACGACTGTTATATTAAAAGCCCCTGCTTTTAAAATATTCAATTTCGTTAAACAACAATTTGCATCCTTTCAATCTGCAATACTTATTATAATTCAACTGAAAATAAAGCGGTGCAGATTACTGAATCCCACGTTTTCGTATACATACTGTTATATTATTGTTCTCAATGATTGCCTTTGTGACGGAAGTCGGTGTGGGTAACTTACATTAAAATACCCTTATTAGAGCACTAAATAGAGAGTAACTCGTTAATCGTCGACATTATATTGTAGGACGATTGTTGTAACGTCAGCATTGTAAGTACAACCCTGTATTATTGTAATCTGTACCCCTTTGGTGAGCCACTTAATATTCCAATTCCACTAAGCTTGATTTTCCCACACAGGGTAACTAATAGCATTTTCAAGCGACAAGTATTTTGTATTCGGAATACAATTATTTGTTTGGTTAAATTACGTATTATTTACATTATACAAACTAAAACAATGGGTGAACTAGTAAGTGGAGGAGAGAGTAAATGTCACTAGAGTTAAAAGTTTAATAATCACAATAAATGAGAACATTTTAGACTTTAGAGCATAATTTTAAATAATTTAAAAATAAATCTTCTTTGGGGATGGAATTTCATGACTGAGTTTCTTTACTTAGGATTTAGGAAACGACGGAATTATTCTCGTAGACAAAAGCCCTCAGTACTTTACAAAAATAATCCTAACAACATATTAATTACTAAGAGTAAGTTACAGTGACAAAGGGCGGCGAGCAGCGGTCTGATATCCTGACAAGTCAATCCTATCATCCGCGCCCACGCAGCATCGATGTGCTTTCTATTCCACCTCCCTGCCTCTACCATTACAGATGTTGAATTAATTCATTAGATATTACAATCGAAAACTTGTTTCGACCTAACGTTAAATGTTTTGTAGATTAGGATTTATGACAGTAAAAAGCGTGTTAAAAAGGTGAAATAATATGTAACTGTCTTTGCACGAAGAGCGATTGAATGTAGCATTCTAGGAGATGGTCTCGGATTAGGAAAAATTATGATACTTCGTTGGACATCCTGAATTAGATCCTGATCTGAATTAAAAACGTTCATTAAATTTGATTTTGATGACTAATATATTAAAAAAAATATATATTACTAAAGGAGTAAAAACATTTATTACTTCGATGTTGTTCTGCTCTACATTTTAATCTTTCATATTATGAAAAGTACTTGTTTTATTGTCTATTCGGTCTAATTGTTGATGTTAGCTTGAAATATAAATAAACTATCTATCCTTAAGATTAGATTAAATTTTATTTTGAAAGTTAATAGTATTTTTATGTTACATTGTTTTAAATATAAAATAGTTGTGGAGGTATGTACATCAGGTTATAACAGTGTAACAGTAATAGTAAAAGATTAAATACTTAGAACGTGAAACTGAGTAACTGTTTTTACATATTACAGTTATGTAAATGCTAAATTTCATTAAGGAGCAACGAGTTGGTTTGATTTAAGCGGCAATAATTGTGGGTGCAATAAAAGTATGCGTGGAATACTAAGCGGGCTACCTTGTGTCGGTAGCGGACTTGGGCGATACATTATCGAATGAGCCGTGATTTACCGCTGAGCATCCTCAAATGGTAGTTCATTATACTCGCTTAGGTATCCGTAAGGTGTTCTGAATAATGTTAAGATAACAGAATATAAATGCCAACTGCATTTGGTAGGTCGATGCTCGGCGCCTATTGTTTATTAATATTATTCATTAGTATAGTAACTATTATTATTAACAATCTTACTCGTCTACACACCTATACTGTAGACTCTAGAACATATTCTGAATATGAGAGCAAAATGACAATTTGGTCTGTTTTTAGATAAAAACTTATAAATTAAGTTTTAAGAAATTTGAAAGAAACATAGGCACACGAACAAAATATAAAGGCAATAATGTCCGCTTCAATCTTAATGGCGTGAAAGCTATAACTGTTTAATCGAATTTTATTATATTTTGTCGGCCTGTGTTGTTGTTCTATATCTTCCTTTTATTTATGCTGCTATTAAAGGAAAGCGATTCGAAGTGAAGGCTCAAATAAAAGGATCAAATCCAAAGCGATATCTTAACAAGGAAGTAATACAAGTGTGATTTCTGAGCTGCGTTTAATGTAAAGACACCGCCCGCGTGGGCGCCTGATCCCTAACGCAGAGCCTATGTCGAGGACAGCTCAGGGCGATGTATAAGTCACCGCCTGCTCTAAGTCGATGTTGGCACTTGCTTCAAGTGACAATTGATTACTTTGTCTTATTCAACGTTTTAACTAACTCGAGAGGAGTAGGCGCGATTTTAACTGTAGCAATATATTCTGTTGGCATCAATTTTCTGATTTCAGTCAATTTATTAAGAAAGCTATCGATTTGGACTTTATGAATATTCAAATTATCAGTAGTATTAATTAGAATTAAGCTCGATAATGAAGTCGATTTTCATTTGCAGCGAGCCACAATATGAGGAATGTCAATCTCGGGCCGTTCGCGTTGTCAGCAATTGAAAAGTGACAGCGTGTGGCAACAGGGTCCAGCAGGGCTCAATTATCCCGTCAGTGCGAGATCAATCAAACCGTATCACGTTATGTGGGCCATTAATTACTGTAAACAGTAATTACTTTAATTATTCCCGACAGTCTTTGTGTGAAGTCGTGAAGTTACCGCACGCGGCCGAAGGTCGTAGTAGTCTTATAATAGACGAGTATACTTAAGATATTCGCTCACAATTTCAACAACTATTTTAACCCATGATCATTAAGAGCTTTCAATGTTGAGAAAGTTAATTTGCTTCATTAAAAACTCAATTCGAATGAATATTATTCAAAGTAAATTGTGATTTAACTTTGATCAGCTATATTTTATTCTTATTTACACGTTATAATTATTTTTAACAACAACAATAAATATAGTGCAATCCTAAATCCACACCGTTGCTGTGTAATTAACTATGGGTCGACGACAATATTTCTTATTTTTCGTATAATATTTCATTTGTTTGTTTCTAACCCACAATCTTTTCGATCAAACGGAATAACTTAAAACAGTTTCTTTGTATAACGTTGGATTTCATTCATAAAACCTATAATTTGTTACGTGATATACTTAACCTATTAGATTTTAATGATTACGATCCCGGGGCTATCGATATAGAAGCGCTCCTTTTAAATTGCTACCCTTGTTCGACAGCAACACCCTTTCATCAGCAAGATGAATTTATGCTATTATATTAGGTATGGTCGTTAATCCCTACAAATCTAAAACTTACCTAAGCTAACTTTGTAAGCGCGGCAGTCGAGCTATGAGCTATATGACCAAGCGCGGTCACAATTCATCCTTATCGAAGTTACTTAATAAACACTTTAATTCTTCTTAACAATAGGCTAGGTGACTTATTTTGAATGAATAGTACGCTAAAATTAAAATAAATTCTCCGAAAAAAAAAACGTTTAAGTTCATACTTGGATAATACAATACTTGGTTGGATACATACAAGATGTACGGAAACTAATGATGTAGGTTTTAATTTTTAGATACAATTAAATGAATTACAAAACTACACATAAATTTTATATCTTATTACATAATTTATCAAGTAGTAATACCTCAATATTGCTGAATATATATAGATTAAACTCAATGTTGTACATGTAGTAATTTATTTAAGTATTTGCGTTATGGTAAAAGCTACTACTATTCCAAAAGGGCTCACTATAATATTATAGTACTAGTAGTGATAAGTGAGGTGGTATGTGAGCTGTCACCGGCGAGCGGTCACAGGCGCTGTCAGGTGATCTGCGGGTCCGCGGTCCGTGACTCAACACTCAGCAGTTACACTAACGAACCGGTGTGGCGCGTGCTTCATTGTGCCGTATCTATCATTATCTCGCTAGCCTACATACAGACGTATTCTATAACGTATGGGGCAACACCGCTCTTGAAACAATGAGGTTTAATAAAGTGTGCTCACCGCGACTCCGTCGATTCAATAATACGTTGTGTAACATCGGTGGCTTTCGGGTCCCAAATGAGGCGTGTAGATTTAAATCTTCGCTTTTGTTTATATTTGACCTTAAACCCTGCAATCAATTAAAATATTAATAGAATTAATTAAGCTATGGCATTCGATATGACCTTATTCGATGAATGAAGTACGATCGCTTTTCTTTTTTTGGCTAAGGACGAACTGGATTGCTGTCAAATCAAAACTATTTTGATTTTGCTCGCTTCGTTTGCTTAATAAGGTTAAGTTTTGCTCAATGTTCGTTATTACTGTAGTCCGTAGGAAGCATACTTCGTACGGACCACGGTAATAAGAACAGGTGTGACTTGTGGCGTCAATATTAATCTAATTATTTTTAGATTAATTTTCACCGCATAACTTACAGTTAAATCACTCTTAAATTTGTTTCCCTCAATAAGACTCCAAAATGAATGACCCTCAGTAGAGTCTGATACCAGGAGCGCAGATAACGTGATTTTCACCATTCTGTAAATATTATAAGTAGGTATATAATAAAAATACAAATTATTTTATACCTTTGTGTGCATTCTTTGAGGTTTTCTGTACCTATAATATAGGTGTAGACACAATTCATATCAAGAGTGGCAACCACGCAACTGTAAAATAAAATGAGGCAGACAGACAAAAGGTTAGATGATATAAGGAAAGGTGGGGACGTTCGATGGATGATAAATGCTACATACAGAATAGAGTGGAAGCAGCCTATGTGTTATAGGACCCGCTGACCTTTAAACCTGGGAACTATAGTTTCCCAATTCCCAACCTTTTATAAACTACTGCCCCCTTTAAAAGAAAACAAATTTCCAATTTCCCTTTACATCATCATTATATATTTTATTACGTAAAGCGAAAACTTCTTACCCGTTTTTAAGAAAACTATGCAAACGGAGGATATTTGGGACAGTTAAAGTTTATGTGGAGGAAGGTGAGCAAAAAACTAATACATAAAATTAATAAATATAGCACCACGCATTACCCCAGATTATAACCCGTAACCGTACCGTATCAAACGTACTTGTTGTTCCATTTGACCACTTTCCCATCTCGCAACCCTACAATATTTTTACACGTTAACGTTTGTCAATCTGTCACAAAATTTACATTTTTTTATCCAAGAGACAAAAGAAGCCTTATAAAGTTGAAAATTAAAAATTATATGAATCATTATGCGCCCATGATGATTCATATAATTTTAACCGACTTCCAAAAAAGGGAGGCGGTTATACGTTCGGCTATATATATATTTTTTTTAGTTTGAATTTCGACTACAGTAATAGTTATATAGTAATACCTCTAGTAATAGTTAATTAAACTAATTTTATATGACTGTCTATTATCTGTTAATAATCCGAAATAAAACTTAATTATCTCTCTCTCTCTCGAAAGCTCCAGCGTCCACTAGGGGGGTACCGCCCTCTTTGGGAATCTATGGTTTAGAGTTGAGACTATACTCTAATACTGATGATAAAATTCATGTTTAGGTTTAATTTTGCAGCAATAAAGGCTAAAAAAAGTAGGTACATTTTACAACAAAAGCTATGTGGGTAATATAAGAAGCGCGGAGCTACCAAGTTGCCGCCTGAGTACATAACAGGTGGATATAAATCACGGGCGGCTATATCGCTCGGCGCGCAGCCCGACTCTATGATTAATACGATTGTGATCCTTATCTGCGGTTATTATGTTTCATTAGCCTTGTAAACTATCTAAACCGTCAAAACGATCCATCAAGGTGCTAAGTAGACTCATCATTTTTGACCCGGTACGTATCCACGGGTTATTTATTCGCTTTCTTCGCCGGGGCCGATCGACACCTGCCATCGATAAACGTTATCCAATCTCGACATAGGTGTTGGACCATTCGGCACATTATCGTTAAATCATCGCTATTGTCCGTTTATTTTATTAATAGAACGCGGAGCTGTTGTTTCGCTTTTATTGTAACAAATTGTTGTGTCGGCTATGTTGTCCGTTGAATAAAGCCTCGAGTTTGAATTTTTTCAATAATACTTCACCGCTTATGTTTCAGCCTACATGTTGCCCGCGGCTTCGTTCGCGTAAAAAGGAAATAATAATAATTATGAAACTAAAACCGAAAACGTACCGAAGTAACCGAAAGTTTATGTGAGTAAGCTTTCTCTATCCCTTGAAGGTACGCCTCTTTCTACGTTCTACCGTCTACGGTTCTGCTAAAAATTAAAGGATACTCCGGATGGCCAACTCGAATAATTCAGTGTAATGCAATCAAACCTTCAAATTTATTATTATGTTTATAATTTTCTCAAATTACTAACAAAATTATACACCTTACCAACCATTTTAGTAAAAATACCTTATCATCATTGAAAAGCAGGAAATAGTCCTAATGACTCACGGTAGATAGTGATAAAACGTAAGAGCTAAATAAAAAGTCGTTCCAAATATGAGGTAATTTATGCCACTCAAATGTTTCAAGTCATGAACTCACGAGATAATTTCAAAATATGATTGTCGCCACGTCGACTACGTCGCCGCCGCCGCCGCAGACGGAGAGCTGACGGCGGACGGGGACGGACGCAATGCGGCGTGCGCGTGACCCGTCAAATCGTTGCCGAGCGGACGGCGATGACAACTGTCCGCGACATTTGAAAGCATTACCGCGAATATTATTCCAGTATTAAACCTTTAAATTTCGACCCACTTTCGGTAAACGATGATCCAAAAACGTTAGTCACGATCGAGAGATTAATAATTTGTTTTTATAGGTTGCCGCTCGTTATTACCGACGCATTGGACGTTTTCACAACGTGCGACTTACTAGTGCGGTGCGAAGGAGGCTAAGTTCAGAATCACGATGTCGCTGCTCAACTTTCGACTGCGGCCGTCGATTAAGAATCACTTGCGACAACATTGGATTGATCGATTCAGCCCTTGGCATTTGGCACGATAACTGTAAACTATAGATGACATAGATAGTTAGTGAGTCGTTCAATTGACGTATGTTTATACTGATGATCCGATAAAAGTATTGATTAAACGACTGCGGAAATAAAGTATGCAATAGTTTTAAATACTAAGTACTATGCGTTGTACTCATGCAGTTGTGCTCGTAGCTCCTGCGACGAGCCTCCGTACGCTTACACACGCGCCGCAGCTAGTACGGCGCCGCTGCACTAGAATATGACGTCTATTATTATGTAATTTTATTCCGCAGTGCCGGCGGTGAAATGTCGCAGCTCCTGCAGTGCCGGTAAAATCTCTACTCTGGCGGCGCGTGTTTCAATTTAAGACTAGGTAAAGAATTTTATGACTTGTCTTCTTAGTTCTTACGAAGTCTCAGTCTTATATTCTGTTCTACTTGTAAACATTATGCTTATTTCCTTATTGGATCAAAAACTTTAATATTGTTGCAAGGTATGCTTTAAGGTAAGGAAAACTTCAAAATTATAATAATATTGGAAACGGTGAAATATAAGGTTGGAAATAAAATTCATAGTGCAAAAATAAACAACTTTAACTTTAGTTTAAAGGAAAGTTTACGATATAAGTAGAAAAGCGACTGATGTGCATCGCCATTCGCCGTCGCTGCGGCATTTAATTGCCGTCGCTGCGGCACAAAATCCATACAAATCTTTGGCAGCAGCGCCGCGGCGACGGCGCCCGGCGGCGCGTATATAAGGGCACTATAAGAAGGCAATAAAAAAATAAAGTTTATTTATTGCAAACATGTTAGATTTATTTTAATTATAGATTAGAATTAGCATAGCACGTGTATAGTTATAGAAGAGTTGTGGTCGGCGGCCGTCAAAGCAAACACATTAGATCAGTTATACGTGCGGCGCGCGCGCGACTACAACGTGTAATTATACGGTTACAGGGCGCACCCCCGCCCCCGCCTCACCCGCGCCCCGCGCCCGCGCCTCGTCACGGACCGAGTGTTAAAAAATAACCATCTGTTGTGCCCTAATCGGGATAACGCCTGCTGAGTCAGTAATTGACCGCCGAAATACTATTTCCTAAATTAAAGTTTTTTTCCTACGTAGTCTATTATAGATGGGTCAATAGATTGTTTGATCCTTACAATAGCTGTTTTATGAGTTACATAACATTTGATTTTTTTTAATTCGTAAAGATTGTTTAATTAGACTATTCAGATTTTGCTTTTAAGATCTATAAATTATCATTATAAAACATAATTTTGTAAAAAGGGTAAACTGATATTTCTTAATTTTTAAGTATCATTTACATACCAGAAATTCAGAAGCTGAATATTTTGTAGCAGATGGAATTGACGTATTCGACATAATAGGCTAGCTTATACCTACGAAAAAGTTAAATCAGAAAATAAAAAAAGAAGGGCAAAATTATAAAAATGGTAACGGATTGTAGGTACATAATATATGAAACGAAAAAACTTAAACCTATTAATATAATATAATTATAAATTAAGACGAAAAACGCTGTAGAAGTCGGTATCGGGTTCCTTACATTCTTTCAATCGCGATATTAATAAAATTAATTTTTAAACCAGGAAAACACAAATAAACTAATTTGAATTGATTGTAAAAAAATAATGAAAAAAGGCGTGTGTATTTGTTTTTAAAAAAATTATGCAGATACAACAGATACAATATCGGTAGCCACGTTATAAAAGGGTTTTATTTATACCGCCTATGTTTATTAATTTTTTGTGTGCTCGACGGTGCGGCGTTAGCATAATTTCATTATCCGAGAACAGAAGTCCAAAAAAGTGGTCGTGTTTTATATGAAAATTATTAATAGTTGTAATTTAAATCAATTTCCGTTACGGCGGTTAACCCTTTTAGGCGGGCGTTACGAACGATTATGTTCTAATGTGCTGTGTAATATTGGGATAGATTCTCGGGCGCGGCAGCTGGTGCCTGGTGTCTCGTTAATCCGAATTTACAGTTGCTACTTTTTGGGAAACGCAGTTGTTAATTGTCATGTGTGAATCGTGCAGTTGTCTAATTGTGTGCTCCAAAACGGTGGTCTAAATTGAATGACTTCTGAATTTGCCCAGTTCTATTGAAATCAAACAGATATCATTACTTACTATTGTAATAATTAACCGTCAACATAATTTACTTTGTTTGTAGTTTGTACCTAAGGCAATTTTAGGTATTTGTGTGCGTAACATAAAATAATTTAAATCAGGTGCTGCCGCGAGATAGTACGCCTACTTTGTTGCCGACACGTGCTGTTACAACAATACTATTACTGGCCTTCGCTCCATTGTTTCGCCTGGCAGTAAAGTATCGACTTCAATCGTTGCTCCACCGGCCGCCGCCCGCCGGCCGCAGCCCGCAGGTGGCGCACAGATCCTTGTTAAGAATGAAAGTCACTCGTACTCGTAGCGCCCAGCCTCGGTCATTTGCGACTATTACAAAAACTTTATTGTCCACTGATTGTAATCATTACTTGCAAGCTTTTAAAGCTCAACAAAATATTCAACCAAACAAACGGTAAAGCTGGCACCGATAACATGAAAAAATATCAACGATGAACGTGGCCTAATGATTTCTAACGCAACATCGTTGGGAACAATTAATAATGGTGCAGCGGACGTAAGCTTCGCGATAGACAAATTAAAAGCTACAGGTACGTAGCCACGCTGGTGGGCGCCCGGGTGACGGCTCCGGCGTTCGTCGGCGAGGACTATTTATAATGTGGGGCTTCGGCGCGATCGCGGCCGCCGGAATCTACTCCTTTGTCATCGAAACAACCTGTTCCGTCGGGCTCGGAGCACAATGTGAGCTAACGGGCCACCTGATTAGCCGCCAGTTCGCCGGCCATGCGGATATCTCCGCCGCACCGCGCCGATCGCCGATCGTATTAATTTCGAATGATAGATTGCTTTTATATTCTTAATGCTTTACTATAATGCAGATAGCGATATCAAGGTCGCTGAACTTTCTACGGCATTAAGTGATAGGATTCACAATAGTTTACGGATAGCGTCGTGATCGATTAGTGTGGGAACGAACTCTACATTTTAAGTCACACTGTGATTTGAATTATGAAAGTCAACTATTAATTACTTCTTTGTACTTTTATTGGGTCACTGTACCTTTGTAGTTTGGAATGTACTTTACTCAAAGTGTATTTTATTATAATATATTTTACATCCATTAACTGTATGTTAGTTGAAACTTGATACAGCTGTTTCAAACCTTGAGCAAGTCATCATCTTACTGTACTGCAGTGACGTATAGCTCCATTCCTATCGGCTTCCCTTACCACTTACCTTTTGAAGACCCTCATCCCTACCTATTATACAGGGTAGGGCTTCCCTATGAAGGAGAACCAGCCTACGTACTGCTGCTGCTGTACTGTCAGTAATGTAGTCCCATCGAGTCTGAAGAAGATTTGCTGAACTTAACTTCGTTTAAGTGTCGATTTTCAACAAGTGGAAACAATTATACGGTTTTCTTGGGTGCTACTACACCTGGGTCTGCCATTACAAGGACTTCTCAGATGTTTTCAGTCTCTTCGTGCCTTTGCTACATCTTCTGAACGGTTCGTAACATCATACATTCCATTGTTGCAGTACGACGCATACTGATGTCTAGTTTCAGAAAAATCATCAACACATTCTTCAGGTGAAATGATAATAATGCTATGATAATTTTTTTATTCCTGTTGTTATCTAACTTCGCTTTTGTAACAAGACTCGTCGATCAAGAAAAAATTTGAAAACATAAAAGAGATACAAAAAATATGGTTAACTTGAAATTTGAAAAAGATTATTTTTGTTTTTAAAGTAATTTCCATCAATTTTTGAAAGAATGTAACCGACTATGAAGTTTTTTTGACACAACATTAAACTCTTTTTTGAATGTTTTTTATTTTGGTAGTTTATCTTGTTTACTTATCTTGCTTACACACGTGCCGATTTAGGCTGGAGTTCTAGGAGGAGAGAGTCTGGTCCGGAACATTATGGGCGCACGACACTCGTGTGTTTGATTTTCAGCTCTATTGTATTAGATCAGAGTACTATTTACAGTGCATTCCGATTTTGATGTATTCCAACTCTGAAAAATATTTCTACCCAAACTTAAATAAATTGATAAATAAATAATTAAAAAAATGTATTGTGTAATATTATTGTCCTTTAAACATACAACTATATTTCAATATATTTCCAAAAGTTTATTTTCTACAGGTTGACTTTTCAAATTGTTGGTCGATGTTATATCAATCAAAGGCTTAATTTAATCAAAAACAAGAAAATTCAAACCTCTAAAACTAACTCTGAAAAATTATTTCAACTATAGGATTTTTTCCATAATTTTAGGGAGAAACCGGGCAAACAAATCCGTGGTCTGCTCCGGACCAAATTCGTCTTCGTGTGTTTTACCTTAACCTTTAAAAAGTTATTGCAACTTAGTTTTTTAATTAGTTTTGCGGGGCAGTATATTTGTCTTAAGTTATGTTAAAAGAAGTTTGTTTTTAAATACGTTAATTTTTGTGAGTTAATTGTGAAACACTTCACATTTTATAATATTATTAAATGGCATATGGTCATATTATTGCATTAAATTACTTTTATTTATAGCTTATTACTAATATTCATATTTAAAGAAATTCGAAAATATTCGAATATTTTTAGCCACTATTCGAATTATTCGAATAGTAATTTTTTTTATTAATAACCTACGATAATATATACATAATGAATGGTTTTTAATGCGTGTAATATGAATAATGATAATTATTATTCTATAAATATTTGATTAGTTTTTCGACGAGATTGTTTTTATAAGATAATGTTTTAGGCATTTAAGTATTATGTTCTAAGTAATTTGTTAAAAATAATTATGATATTCAGCATCGTCAATTGTTTTTTTCATTGACGCCATTATCTTGTTGAATAGCGATATAAACACATGTTAATAAATTCAAAGAGAATAAATACTGTAAATAATGGATTGATGTTTCAACAACTGATAATATTTTAGCGATTTAAAAAGGAATCTACAGTAGAAATTATTAAAAGTAACATTGAGCTACTACCGACTTACACCTTAATTATAGTCAAATAGTTTTGTGCGTTAGCGAACAGAGTGCTAAGTGTGAGTTTTTCTTTTTGAATTCGATCGTGAGCGCGTTTGGCGTTTACTAGGAATTTATATGTGATTGTATAGAGTATATAGAGTATAGAGTGTAGCGCCACCTAGTTGTCGCGTTTACAACTAGGTGGCGCTGTACAAATCACATACGCATCAGTATGCGTCGTACTGCAATAATGGAATGTGTGATGTTACGAACCGTTCAGAAGATGTAGCAAAGGCACGAAGAGACTGAAAAACATCTGAGAAGTCCTTGTAATGGCAGAACCAGGTGTAGTAGCACCCGAGAAGACCGTTAAATTGTTTCCACTTGTTGAAAATCGACACTTAAACGAAGTTCAGCAAAGCTTCTTCGGACCCGAAGGGAGTACATTACTGACAGTACAACAGTGGCGTAGGCTGGTTCTCCTTCATTCTCCTTCATAGGGAAGCCCTAGCCTGTATAATAGTTAGGGAGAGGGTATTCAAAAGGTAAGTGGTAAGTGAAGCCGATAGGAATGATGACTTGCTCAAGCAAATCTGAAACCCCAAAGACCAGCGAGAGGTCTCAACTCTCAAACTCGAGAGCTCTAGTATCGAGTAGCAATACTGATTCGACCGTGAATACATATAGTGGAAGGAGTGAGAATGGTCAAGAATTTTGTTCCCAGATGAGTAGATTTAGTCACTTTAACTTCAGAAGTTAAAGTGAACTTCTGAAAAGAGGCTAAGTATAGGTGACCTAGTAGGCGATATCTTCAAGCCTACTTTTCAGAAAGAGTCCAGTATATTGGGGCAGTGTACATGTAAAATATGCTGGCATACATTTAGGAAACCGCACAGAGTATGTGGCCATGACAATTGGCACTCTAACTGAAGAAAGATATTCTCAAGAGATTCTCAAAGAGAATGCAAGGCCGTATTTAGCTAATATGAGTGATGGATCGATACTAATGCATTTCAATGTCCAGATCTCAACCCGTCAGAAATCATACCCTGAGATGAGCTTGGAAGGCTAGTCAGAAGCTGCAGACTGTCATCTAGCACCCTCAGAGCACTAAAACACGTCCTAATAGAAGAATGCATTAAACGGCTTCAAAACCTCTTTTTAAGTATGACAAACCCTCTCCAAGCTTTTGTTAAACCCTGAGAAGTTATTAAAAACCGCAATAATATGTAAAAATACTTATAAAATATGTAAATTCAGTCTTTAAGACTAAGATTAAAGTGGTTATAGTTTAGAAAAGTTTGAATTTTTAAAAGATTTGTACTTAGTTTTGCAGGCCACTGTGATACCTTACTCTATTATGATAATCAACTCAACTAGGTATATATTTGTTTTAATATTTAGGTAATTAACTTTTTTTTTAACATTCAGTTTTGAGAATACCGTAATATTTAGGCAACCTTTATAGTTTCGCTCTGTCCGTCCGTCTGTCTGTCTATCTGCTCTTCTAGCTTCTGTAATTATGAATATAAATTGATGAAATTTAGTATAATTTTAAATTGTATCTAGATCTCGGTTTTGGTATCATAGAAAAAAAATAATTTTATTTATTTTAATAATTTTATTTATTATGATATACATATGAAGCGGGGTAGAAAAATATTTTTTCATTCTACCCCATCGTGTGGGGTATCGTTGAATATGAATATGTCTTTTTAAATAAGGCATGGTTTCATACATGACTTTTACGAAGTCAACCATTATCGATTAATTGGGCTCCAAAGTGGTTCCCCCTGGCATTTCTTAACTATGAGACTTAGAATTTTCCATTCTGTAAGATCATAAATACTATTTAGGAAAAATATTTTGAACATAATCGGACAGTAACTTTTTAAGAAATTTGAAAGAAACTTATACGCGTTTATAGTTACGGAACCCTCCTTAGACACGTCCTGATATGCTCTTGGTTAGGTTATTTTAATACTGCGTGTGAGTGTGGCATCCTTTCGCTGTTGTCTGTAGGAAGTATGGACTTTAATTTTTTCATTTGATTTAAAAACAGATTTATATTCTTTCACAAACAGTGTAGTAAAATCAGATTTCAGATATTTTTGACGAGAATATAAATAAATAATAATAATGTATTAAATAACGTAAATTTCCGCTTTTTCTTTGTACTATTATTATCATATCATTAAAAAATAAATAAATATATTCGTATTATTCGAATACTGAAACCAGTCATATTTGAATAAAACGAATATTCGAATAATATTACCTAGTATATATTGTAAGTTTACATATTATTATTTAGGTATAATCATTTCATATAATCAAACACATTACGTAATAAGCTTACACTACAAGAACACGAATGTGGTACTTATCTATAATTCTGCTACTAAGTAGGTACTAACTGTTCGTGTAAGATTCAAGAAAGCTTCTTCACTCAACACACACACACAACTCTCTGTGGCCAACAATCAATATCGAGCATAAAACTTGAATTGTGAGTTGTGACATACAACTTAACTATGGTTGCGCACGCCATAAATAGCTACGACTATCAACACATAGGTAAATTACGTAAAAAGTTCAGTAGGAAATCCTTGAAATCCAATTAAATAGTTGTAGCTTACCTTCGACTCGGATTTCAGAATACATTCCTATTTCCGTTTTCTCACAAATGTGTTGTTCACTAAGATACTCAGCGGAATAGTTTCGGTTTTTACGAATAAAAACGTTCGTAAAAAGCTCAAGTCGGTGGTTTTTACCCCGTGTTTTTATTGAACACATACTCGGTGCGTAGCAGGTGTACGGCACTCGGCAGGATAACACATTCTCACGGGTACTATTTCGACTATCGATAAAGTCGTGTTCGGGTGTTAGAACTTTCACAATACGACTGGTAATCACATTTGTTTACAATCGTAATTACGTTGTTTTAAAATCGATCTATTAAATGTTTACTATTTCTGGAAATGACAAAAGTCTTTCATGAAAATGTGATTGCTGATTTATAAAAACTTAAATATTACGTACTTACATTTTACCAGCATTCATTCCTTTTCAACTCAATTAATGATCAGAAAAGTCTTAAAAACGAAGACCACTTTATAACTATAATCCTTTAGTAAAAGTACCTGTAAAGAGCATCCTTAGCTGTCGCATATCAATCCGATACATACGACTAACATATTTCAATACTCCAGTGTGGCTTATTTATTTTATAAGTCCTTTGTCACTTTAAATTGACACAATAAAATAGGCACAATGTTAAATTTGTTTTTTTTTTAAACCGGGAATCGGAATCACCCTTAAATTCCACTTTCTTTTAATACAAATCTCACGTAAAAAACGGGACACCTTTTGCAACATCCGCTGACGCTTCTCACGAGACAGGTAGCAGTTCCGCCGAGCCCTTTGAGCGGCGCTGGGATAATCGTAATGCGCAATGTAGGTGAATAGGTACCGCACTGTACCAAGAACCAACCCTTCAGCGGCCGGCACTTCGTTTCCCGCATGAATATTAATACTGCATTAGTTACATTTTCTGAAAGAAATAATTCGAGATTAAATTTAAGTGATGCAAAATTATACGCATAATCTAAATAAGTTGAAGTCGTTGCTCACAACAAAGAATATTGCAGTGCGATAAATTTGAATGCATAATTAAACGAGGAAGTAAATTGACAGGTTACGTGGAGTGGCACCAGTGCGCGCGACAAGTTCAGCGCACCACTCACCAGGGAACGCGGGACCCTGCGTATAGTGCTGCAAACAGGATTGGCTGTTAAGCTTTGAATGTGTCACTTTTAATATTACGAAATTACTAAGTCGTATCAAATTGTTTTACATTCACCAGTGCATGACAGTTCAGAGTGCATTTTTAAAATAGCTATTCAACATTGAACTTTATTTATTACACAAATAAAACACGTTTCATATGACATCAGCCATACACTGCACATGCGCAGTGCATCTCAGTGCAACTTTACATTCGAACTCTCACAATGAAACGTGTATCTACTTGTGTAATGAGTAAAGTCCAATTTTGAATAGCCATCTTAAAAATGCAGCGCCGCATCGCATATCGTTACGTTTCGCTTTGAATTGACCCTAAGTCGGAATCTGTTATTGCACACCAAAACAATCCTCAAACTAAAGGTATGAAGTTTTAAACACATACCTACATTCAAACTGTAAAATTAAAAAGCTTTATTTTCTTCTCAACTTTTTACGTATTTACGTCTAAATCTTTTTACGTTTTACCTTTAGTTGCAATTGAAATTTTTTTTGAAGTTCATATTTATTGACTGTCCGAAACGGCCAATGCACACAACTTAACGAACGTAGGTAGCGCAGTGGTCGCAGGTCGCAGCGTGCAGCGGAGCGGTCGCGCACTTCCAACCCTCCATCCGCGTTCGGCGATCTATTGTTTGTCGAGAGCGGAGCGCACAGTTCCCAAACGTATCGTGAGAAATACTCCAATGTGCTCCGCATTCATTAGGCGATGCTCCGTCAGAAATCAATAAAGATCATATTACGCTCCGCTGCCCAGTCACACGAGTACGATTTGCTCATACAAGTTTGTGATTCTATGTTGGTTTTTACAATTATTGTTTATTTGATATGGGATGCTGCTACTGTTTTATAACTTTGTTAAGTTGAAGCCGGAAAAAAAATTATGAGGACAGACTACAAAATAAACTTTAGAGACACTAGATATGTTTAATGTAGTTAGATATTAAATATGTGGGTCTGGGTACTGAGTAAAGTTGGCACGTAAAGACTAAAGTCACAAGATTCGCATGCCGTATCAACTAGCTGATAGCGCATTGAAGATGCTCGTAACCTTTTAGAGACATTTTGTCAAGCTGCACTTCAGCGTACTTGCGACACGAGGCAATAAAATTTGAATTAACGACTATTAACAGTATGGGCTAATAGCGCCAACAATGTTGTTTGATCCGAGATTTATGCGCTTAAATCAGCGTTGACGTTTATCGCTGAACCGTAAGTTCAAAGACAATGCGTTGGCAGATCATTTGGGCATAATGTTACGGAGATAGTGCGGTGGTAGTAGGCAGCGAACAGGAATCCACAGGCGTGAGTCAGCGCGGCGCGGCGGTGCAGGGTCGGCGCCGCGCCGCGCCGGTGGAGTCTGGCCGGCGCGGTGGCGCAACCGCTCGCAAGTCGCACCTCGTCACATGGCATGTCGCCACGCCACCATGCCACCCGTCTGCTTCGATAAACATTATCTAAACTGTGCTGCACGACTGCCCACTTGCTCGCGAATATTGCATATTGTTCCCAATATTACACTGTTTCACTTTAAATGTTTGTTAAAAATTTAATACATTAAATACCTTACAAAATTACACGTAATTACATGTTACTTAAATTTTAAGTTACAAAAGTATCTACCGTAGTTGATACCCGTTTGTACGTTCATAATCCTACTAATAATATAAATGTGAAAGTTTGTGAGAATGGATGGATGTTTGTTCTCTTTCACACAAAAACTACTGAACGGATTTCGATGAAATTTGGTATGGTAGTAGTTTAGGCTCTGGGTTAAACTATTGGCTACATTTTATCCCGAAAAAGTACAGTGTTCCCGAGGGATACTGTATTTACGCGGGCGGGGCCGTGGTGGATGGTTCATTATTCTAAGAAACAATATAAAAAAAGGCACTTTAGTTATTATTTACGTGCTAACTTTACTCAGTACCCAGACCCACATATTTAATATCTATCTACATTAAACATATCTAGTGTCATCAAAATTTTAATATACCTATTTGTAAATCGTGTAGGAAAACGAAGGAACTTATGTTATATAAAATATATAACAAAACCAATCATTGTCTATATACTTAAGTTAAACAAACATTGTTTTAGATAAATCTATATTTAAGTGCCTTTACGCGTATTAGACATTGGTACAAAAGCAATGACCTCTTCACGAGAAAGCAAATGGAGATCAACTCGTGATCTACTTGTCCTGGATTAAGTTCGGTGTCAAATACCGAATCAATAACTCTGCTCCAGATTGAAACCTACTTGGTATTCATAACAAGGAAAATAATAACTTTGCTTATAAATTAAGTAAGCACGCAAATGACATTAATACCAAAGAGTATATTATAGTTATAATATAATGTGAAGTGCTCGATATAAATTACCGTTGACAATAATACAGTCGAGTATATCACCGGCGTGGACTACCTTATTGCTGATCATGTGATATCTCGACTGAGTCTTTATCTTTATTGCCTTTTCAGGTTCGTTCTGTTTGCTTTCTACTCTATCAAACGCGAATCTAATATTTATATCGCCAGAACGATGTTTCTCCTTCTTATATATTCAATTCAAACTATTTTCACTGAGCACGTCGATGATAAATTCCTCGTATCGGTCACGGATCTTATTCACATGTTTCCAATACTGAATTCTCGTGCGTAGGAGAAAAAAATATCGGGGTATAATTGTGTCAGGGGGATGTTCGCGCACGGTCTGCGATTTACATTCCTCACGATTGTGGCACGTCGGCGAGCGGCGTGACAGGTCAGGAGTCGGCCGAGATATGTGGGTGAAAAAGAGGACGTAAAAAACTTGAGGCTACCTCGGCCCGACGCGAGAGAAAGGTAACGGGAACGGCCGTGTCGGAGAGGGCCATTCTATTGTGGTAATCAGATCAGGGCGGGCGAAACAAATAGCTGGTGGCCGAGGGCGTGCGATGCGCGGGAGCCGGCGGTCAGGTCGGGATCACGAGGTCGCCGGGAGATAAGTTGCCGCCTGCCGGTCGTGCGCGGGACAACCCAGGTCCCCGACTACCAGCACATTTGCCAGCCACATTATAATTAACACAATTTGTATTGTTCCCGAATAGGTCGGGCATGACCCGTTTACTGCATGTTATTTATTTTATCGATAGCATAATAGCAAACTTATGTAGACTTATGAACGGTTATTGTCGGTAGTTTATCTACTCAATAGCGCTATAGATTTAATAAACAACTGACAAAAAGCCTCAGAAACTAGGCATTAATGAAGTATTCAAAACTGAGGTAAGAACAAAATAATTACCCTTCCTTTTGGCTTCTCCGTAGTCGGGTAAAAATGAAAGAAGAAACAAAGTTTGACCACTTCTGTGGTTCAGTGGTTGAGCGTCTTGGTGCTCAAGCCGGCGGTCGCGGGTTCGAATCCCAATCGCACCAATCCCAATCGAACAAAACGTTTTTCTGTGCTCCTGGGTCATGGATGTATATTCAATATGTGTATAGTACAATAAAAATCTTAAACAATATACGTTTATTATAAAAGTATTAAAATATATACTTCCCGTTGTCTGGTCCCCGTAACACAGATTCTTCGAGAACTTAGCACGAGGCCAGATCGACGTGGTGTGATTTGTAAAGCGATCATAAAAAAAGAAAAATTCTCTGCAAAAATCACACATAACTTCTTGCAGCTTTTGGTTTATTTATAGTTTATGCCCATTGTAGTTACCGACCCCCGTGGTCGGTTTACGGCAAACAGTATCCTGTATCATTATTTTACGATCAAATTATTTAATCATTTACCTTTGATATAATCAAGTATTAGTTTCCTTTTCATTAGTTCCGAGCGTAGGACGTTGGTCATGTAGTAATCAGTGCCTTTGTGGCAATACTTCATTTTGTGATTATAGATTACCTACCTATTTCGATTATTATCCTTGAAATAACAATAAAATTATGCATATAACGACAGTTAATAACCAAAATAATTCATAAAGTTAGTTTGATTTCAATCATAGGCACTAGGCAGTACTAGGTAGGTACCTAAACGAAATACCTTATTAAGTTTAATGATACAATACAAAGACTTCCTAATAAGTTGTTTTTTGAATAATACATTGAATGTCCTTTCATCCTGCGAATCGTTCGCCGAGTTTATGACAATATAAATTTTGTATTTCTCGACTGTTAAATAGTATTTCTTAACAATATTAAATTGTTCACATGCCTGAAAAAATGCCTCGTTTCTAGGCCCAATGTATTTATAGTTATATCCTCTCATAAGATTTGACAGTTGACACGTCATATCCTGCTTTTTTTAAATTATTGATACATTCGGACTATGTAGGACTATAAGTTATATTTATAATTATTTTGTTTGTTTTGTTGTTTTGTTTGTTTTGACCTTTATTTCGTAACAGCTAAAGTTCAAAATTGTATAACGTGTTAACTCCAACCGTACAACACAAAACGAACGTTAGATATGGTTAGATCAAAGGTCACCGAGATAATTTTTTAAAATAAAATGCGTAGTTTGAACAAAAGTTCTTATTAGCTAAGTATACATTATTTTACAAAAGTAAAGTATAAGTTAGATTCTTTTTATATACTTATATGTAGTTTTGAAATATATAAGGTTTGGTAAAATCAACTACGGATATTTTAGGTATATGATCTACTGCTCATATAAAGACATTTAGTTAAAAAAAATGTCATACTCAAAGTACAAAAATCATCTCATGTATGGGTGAATCGGCGCTCAAAACAAACTATAATTGAAGATTTTATTTTTCGAGTACAACAATTATTTTTCTGCCTAAGCGGCTATACATAAACAGTAGATCACATGCCCAAAATATCTGTAATTGATTTTACCGAACCTTATATAAATTGAAAAAAAAAGCTATCAAATTATGGAAATAAGTAGGTAGGTATGTGATAAAAATTTGTAATACAAATAACATTCTCATTTATAAGTTGTCGTCAGAGTTAATATTAAATCCTCAGTTTTACCTAAATTTACTAACACAATACAAATTTATGATACATCACAAAAAATTATGCTCCAGGTGAGGCTCGAACTCACAACCCCGGCATTGCTCACGAACACTGTCTTATAAGTACCGTGCGCTAACCAATTGCGCCACTGGAGCGATGAGTCGAGTGACGAAATTATGTAACACATAATATTAGCCTACCCCTCCCCTCCCACCTCCGATTCTTGACCTCATCACCACAGTTTAGTTTTATAGTTTAGTTAACTAAACGTCTTCTTATGGATTTTCTTAACCACCGTGCTTATTATTTTATTTATAAGTATTGGAAGTCGCTTGTTAATAATATAGTGTTAGATATTAAGATAACTGTAAAAACAGTAGTTAGGTACTCAGTACAAACAATGTTAACTTTGTAAGATTTTAATTGCAAAATATTATTAAAGTTGTCAGAAACCTAAACACTATTAGAGATAAAAAATATATTTGTGGCACTTTAGAGATAAAGTCTACGTAGTCATAATAAAGTTAGTCAAATGTTTTACAGGTGTGTCAATTGGACTTTAGAAGTTTAGACTATAATTTTTTTTTTTTAGTTGGTAAGTATGTTTCATTTAATATTTCTTAGGTTTGTAAATAAGGGACCGTGCACGACATTAACGCCATTACGTAAATTAAACAAAAAATTAAACCGACTTCCAAAGTAAAAATACACAAAAAATCATGAAATAAATCTTATTCTCTAAATAATTACCCTTTTAAATTCGGCTAAAATTTTAACAATTTCTCTACACAATCTTCATAATTTTGAAGTCCAGTAACGGTACCGGCCAAACAATATCCTCACACACGTTTAAGTTGGCTGGTAGCGACTATAATTATGAAAAAAATATATTCTAATTTAATTCTAATTGTAATTATGTTAAGTAAAATTATGAAGATTGTGTAGAGAAATAGTTGAAATTTTAGCCGAATTTAAAAGGGGAATTATTTAGAGAATAAGATTTATGTCATAATTTTTTGTGAATTTTTACTTTGGAAGTCGGTTTAATTTTTTGTTTAAAAATAATAATTTTTCCCTTTTTAGTCATATTTGTTATATTATTATTAAAACACTTTAAGAACGTTTAAAATAAACGATCGAATATATAATTGAATACGCGCCAAGTTTCCATTAGGTATTGTATACAAGTTGATTATGATGATTACTGTGAGTTACATAATGGCATATGCTTGCAATTCTTTGAACAATGTCGAAATTTCCAAACGGGTATCTAAGGAGTTCTGTTCAGTGCTTTTGGATCCAGGATATACCTTTGATTGAAATCTTACTTTTTGGTAGCATAATAAATGTTACTTCAGAAAAAGTCAAAATCACTATATGTGTCCATATAAATTTCGAAGAGTTCCCTCGACTCATCATGAATCCCATCATCAGGTCACCGTTTTGGTGACTCAGAGAGAAATTTCGAATTATAACCTTTACAACAACAAAATTATTTTGCAAACAGGTTCACAAACGTCAAAGTTTATTCAAAGATATCCGTGTCGGTGTAAAATATTATGAGAAGTACCTATTATATCATCATAATGAGATGATGATGATGGTGATGATGATAATTACTGTAATTGACATTGTGGCATATGCTTGCAGTTCTTTAACAACGCCGAAATCCCGAAACATGTAATTATAAGGAGTCAGAAGTTCTGTTCGGTATTTTTATGATCCAGGGTAAACCTTGGTGCAAAAACTTACTTTTTGGCAGCATATGCTTGGACTACTTCAGAAAAAGTTAACATCACCATATGTGTGATATGAGTTCCCTCGATTCCTCATGGATCCCATAATCAGGTCACCACTTTGACATCAAAAGGACCATTTTGGGATTAAACCCTTAACATCAAGAAAATAATTTTGAAAATCAGTACACAGACGGGGGACGGACGGCGGAGTAATCGTTGAACATACAGCCGAACGTATAACCGCCTCCTTTTTTTGGAAGTCGGTTAATGAAACTTTAGGGACTTATGTCAAATAGCAAATGAAAAGAGCATTATATTTATTTAAATTATTGTAAATATATGAAAGGTTTAAAGACAGACAAAAAATGGTACATTTATAGACATTTGTTAATATCTACTTAGTCTGGCCATAAATACTGTTACAATTAAAAATAAATAAAATATTACATTTGAATTTGTCATTTTTATATGATTGTTCATTGAATTTTCTCATTTTGGCGCCAATACATTGTACAATATTTTGCGATATTAAAAAGGCCACTCCATTTGATATGAGGTGATAAAGAGAACCGAATCGCTTTTGATTGATTGCATTACACAGTAGGTATGGAGCAATGCAGCAATACAATTTTTAAAACTCTCCATACGCTTGGTATTAGTAAAACGTTTGTATACCGGGCTATTAATAGGTACAATAAGATCTCCTCTGCTTGTGACAGAAAAAGATCTGGCCGTCCACGTAGTGTTCGTACGAAAAAGGTGGTCAAAGCAGTAAGGGAAAGAATTCGAAGAAATCCTGTCCGAAAGCAAAAGATTTTATCTCGGGAGATGAAGATAGCACCTAGAACCATGTCGCGTATTTTAAAAGATGACTTAGGACTTGCAGCCTATAAGAGACGTACTGGTCATTTCTTAACTGACAATTTAAAAAAAGAATAGGGTGGTAAAATCGAAACAACTACTGAAGCGGTACGCAAAGGGAGGTCACAGAAAAATTTTGTTTACGGATGAGATTTTTTTTTAAATTGAGCAACATTTTAACAAACAAAATGACC
This sequence comes from Phengaris arion, assembly GCA_963565745.1. Taxonomy (NCBI): domain Eukaryota; kingdom Metazoa; phylum Arthropoda; class Insecta; order Lepidoptera; family Lycaenidae; genus Phengaris; species Phengaris arion. Next base: position 31,543,807 of record OY751432.1, on the reverse strand, counting down.
GTATTTATGCTCAAAGCTCTAAGGAAGCTTCCCAATTAGTCGACAGAGTGCAACGTGGGCACTATCCGACTTCAGTGATGGTTTGGTGGGGTATTAGCTATGAAGGTGAGCCGGTGAAGTGACTGAGCCATACTTTTGTGAAAAAGGTATCAAAACATCATTCTTGTGTAACATCATCAACAAGTGTATCAAGTTATCATTCTTGAGAAGGTAGTGAAGCCTCTTAACAACACCATGTTCAATAACCAAGAATCGTCCTTCCAGCAAGACTCGGCGTGTCATAAAGCTCTGTCTACGCAGTCTTGGTTGGAAACGAACGTTTCGGACTTCATCAGAGCTGAAGACTGGCCGTCGTCTAGTCCCGATCTTAATCCGCTGGATTATGATTTATGGTCAGTTTTAGGAAGTACGGCATGCTCTAAACGCCATGATAATTTGGAGTCCCTAAAACAATCCGTACGATTGGCAGTGAAGAATTTTCCCATGGAAAGAGTGCGTGCTTCTATTGATACCTGGCCTCAACGTTTAAGGACTGAATTGCAGCCAATGCAGACCACTTCGAATAAGCTTTTTATATTTTAAATTGTTTTATATTTATGTATTAAACTAACACACTGTAAAAGTAATAAATGTTGTTTGCAATAGAATTTTTTTTTCTTTGTTTCAGTATTTATGGCAAGACTAGGTATATCCTATCTATAATATTTTATACTTTTATATCTATCTTTTATTATCGACTAATATTATAAAGATGAAAGATTTTCATATTTGTGTATTTTTGTATGTTTGTTTCCTATTCACGCATAAACTACTGGACCGATCGTAAAAAAAAAACATTATTAGAATGCTACATTATTACTATTACATATAGGCTATATTTATTACTAGAAAAAATAGGGATACCTCCTAAATCTACAATAATGTGACCCATGGTGAAAAAAAATTTGCCATATCTTTCAGCGCATACGCTGCGTAAACTATTGATGATAGAACAAAAAAATGTTCTACAACATTCTAGAACATACTTATGTACAAAAAAGTCCGCGCCAGCATATAGCCAACTACTATAGTTAAGGTAGTAAAACAGCTTTTGTCTTCTAAAATTCAATCAAATTACAGGGACAACTAAATGTTGATTTACTTTAGTGATTTAATATTAATCCTTACCCAAATAAGTAGCTTACTCATAAAAAGTATTATTTAAAAAATCAAACACTCTTTTTTCATCGAAATCGGACATTTAGTTTGGAAGTTATCACGAGTTCAAAAATAAAGTCGGTAGGCAAAAGTACCTAATATTGAATTGGCCGAGCCCGTGTCTCAGATTAGTTCGTAGTAAGTGTGGGGTGTATGCAGTATGTATAGGTTGTAATTATTATTCCATAATCAGTTATGTACTTTTCCATTTTACAGCAGCATTTTTAATATTTAGTATAATTTACACTGACTATTTCTGAGGTTTTATTTTTATAACTATACAACAACAGGTTATATTTTACTAACTATACAACAACAATAATGACCCAATACCTGCGTAACCGAGCTTTGTTTTGGAGTTCTGATAAATTTATAAAAATAATCACAAAAATATTTATCTGACCGAGATTAGAACCCACCACATTTCGAATTTTCGAACAAAGTAAAAATTATACAATATACTGTATAAGCATACCAAACTGCCAATCGGACTGACTTAATAGATTCGAAATTATTGATATATAAGTATTGTTGCACGATGAAATAAAATAACATATAATATATCTTTAAAATGCCCAGTTTCCTAGGGACAATACCTAGCTATTTTTCTCCACCAAAACTCCCTGCATACTAAATTTCGTGGTAATACTTGTAGCCGTTTTAGAGAAAACGTTTATAATCAAACAAGATTGTCTCGTATTTAGTATAAGATTTCAAAGCAATTCATTGACAAGTTCGACTTAGTATTGTCGCCTACAGTACAATCAATAACATGTACATCTCTTACGCCTAATGTAGGACATCTTGGGCATAAATTATTATCAATATGCACACAAAAATAAAATATTTGGATTGAAATACATAATATCTTATCATATTAATGCATTATTCTTTTTGGAGGTGTATAATTAAATACAAACTGTGTTGTGGGTGGGTGGACGGGCACAAACGGGACAATAGGGTGGCCATGTCTCTCTGTTTGAATGGATTTATTTTAAGTTCCTAGTTCCTATTTCCTAGTTCTTATTTTTGTCAACGGATGTCACTAATCACTGTCATGTTCACGGAATAAAATTGCGATACAGGTTATTTGTACGATGATTTATAATACTCGGTTTTATTGAATTTTCGTTTTTTAATAAAAAGTATTAACTTGCTAAAAATCTTTGACAAAAAAAAACGAATTATGTAAAAGTTTCAAATCCAAATTCCTTGTCATATTTTACCAATTCTATTTACATAAGCATAATTAATTCCTTAGTTCTTACAAATCCTGGAGCTGTTAGTTTGTCCTATAGAATACTTAATTGATGGCGACTCGGAACACCACGTGGCGGCGCTCGCGGGCATTCGATTAGCGCACAGCGAAATGATATGTTAATGGTCTATCGAGAAATATAGTTTATTGTTCTGTGCTTCTTACCGGTGCCAAAGATATATTACTCACCTACCTGTGCCCTGCTACCTCTACCTCCGGCAGCTACCTAAGGGAACATACCCATATTACGTGACCACTTTTTACTCATTTTAACTGCCCACCCCCTCACGGTGACCATCCGTAAACCGTAGTATATGCCGAGTACCCTCCCAACCTCATCCTTTTCACGTAGGCCGTCGCGCTAGATTTTCTTAGAAGATGTTGATAACATTACAAAAACCTAAACCACCTCCCCCCACCCAGTGACCAAGCGTAGTATTTTGAAGACCATCCCCTAAATAGGTCACGTAATATGGGTATGTTCCCTAAGCCGATCGGCCGTCCGTCGTAACGAGGTTTCCTATTAGACCGTCTGAGAAAATTATAACTTACTTTAAATCATTGCAATTATAATTTAGAACACTAGCAACTAACAAGATTGTGACCTTGTACTATTATCTATTCTGTGCTATTTGTAAGATTATTTCAGGAAATTATGTGCACATTTATACTCACTTAACTCAATCATAAAAATGAATAATAGGAAAAGTAGACGATACAGTTATATATTTTATAAATTGTAAAATAGACCTTAAGACGAGCAGATGGATCACCTGATAATGAGCGATTACCGCCGCCCATGGACACTCGCAACACCAGAGAAATTCCTTTGGTGTAACTATACTTTTAACAACTCCTCTGGTGTTGCACACGCGTCCCATGTCCTTAAAATCCCGAACCCCCTTGGACCTTTACGGTAAAGTCACTCACTCAGCGTCACAAGAAACTGCCAACGTTTTTTCACGCGGGTTTTCTGTGAGGCCGTGGTATTTATCCGGTCGAGCCGGCACATTCATGCCGAAGCATGGCTCTCCCAAGTTAAACGTTAGTTTGTTACGTTAATTTAAATTTCTTTTTTAATCAAGATTAAGAAATCAAAATATTTACTTCGAGAGAGGACAGAGCATTTGTCATTTTGATGCGTATCAAGATTTCCATTTACTATTACTTATAATATAGACCAAAATGTATGCATACGACGTATGGTAGTTAAGTGACATCACATAACCCGTAAAAATAAAGTTAAGTTGAGGTGTGATACTCCATCACACGTTAATTATTATTATTTGTACAACAGACGGCCGCGTCTATATTTTTTGATTGGCTTTGTCATATTAATTCAATTCACCGCACACCAGCTGGTTTGTGCTAGAAGTTTCTACCTAGCCCGGAAAACTGACAAGAAAATTGTTACGGTATCGCGGTTTGGTTTGACACTGCGGTGTAAGGTACATACGTCGTCGCCTTATTTTCCTATAGTGGTTTATTAGTTGGCGGCAAACTGACTGATCAGGGCGATTGAACGGGACAATTGGCCCTAATGAAAGTAATTAACACGACGCGATCGGCCCGCGCGATAGCAGCCCGCCGCGTGCGCCCGCGCACCGCGTGTCCGTCTGCATCACACACCCGCACCCATTACGACATGAATCTGTTAATTAAAAATACGTCGATACACCTTCAACTCGAGTTTCATTCAATCTAGTACTGTTACATTGTTTGCCTCTATGGCCATTTGTTAATTATTGTAAATTGTAGCAAGCTGCGGGGTATCGTATCAAACTCATTGTCGTTTTCAACGTGTCTTGTACGATATTTAATGTTTTATAAAAATCTATACATATTATAATAAATTCGTAACTGGTCACTGTCTGTAAGTGAAAGATATATAAGAAACTGCTTTATGGACGATATAGAACCAAAAACAATGATTTTTAGAATTTTTGTCTGTTTATCTGTTTGTACGCGCCAATCTTCGAATCTACAAGAATTTTGATGAAATTAGGTATAGTAGAAGTTTAGACTCTGGATTAACACATAGGCTACTTTTTATTGCGGAAAAATGTGCGGTTCCCGCGATATTTGTTATTCCGCGTACGAATTAAACGTAAACTTTCAGCCAATTGGCTGAAAGTTTACGTAGGAATTATACCTAATCATTGATGTACTTATAATATTACATACCAGGAGGAATAAGTGAGAAGTTCTATTAAGGTCGTAGCGCTAACTCATGTTAAGCAACGCCGGTCGTGGATTCAACTAGGATGGGTGACCACAAACCAAAATATTTTTAAGGTCAAAATCTATACGCCTACTAATATTTTCCTATTTAAAAGATTTCATTTATTTAACTTAATTTTAATTATTTTATTATAGTAAAAGAAGATTAGAGAAGAAGAAAACGACGACGATGATATCCTTACTTAAGTATAATATTATAAATGCGAAAGTTTTATGTATGGATTTTCGTTAGTCTTTTACGTAATAACAACTGAACGGATTTTGATGAAATTTTATATGATAGTTGTTTAGTCTCTGGATTAACACAAAGGCTTCATTTATTCGCAGCAAAAAGTACGGTTCTCCGGGATTTCTTTTTCGTGTACGAAGTCACGGCTAAAATCTGGACTGTACTAGTATTATAAAGAGGTAAAGTTTGTTTATTTGTGACCTACCGAGATTGTAAGGGGCTAATCTCTGGATCTACTTCAATCGATTTTTTAAATTCTTTTACCAATAGAAAGCAACATTATTTGTGAGTGTCATAGGCTATATATTAACCCGGAAAATGTTAAGTCTTTTTCGTGGTAGTCTCGTTCCGTGAATTTGCAAAATAAATCGAAAAAAAAAACGGGCGAACGGAATCGTGTTTGAGAAACGCTGCCTTATCGATGAGAGATTTATTATTGAGTTCTAGAAAAAAGTTTTAGAGTTTGATAGTGCTTCCAAAAAAACCGGGGACAGCATATTTAAAAAACAAAAATATGATTTTTTTATTTAAAAATAAATATTTAAATCGTAAGGCGATGTTTATTGGACATATAAAAGGCATCACCTGGTCCCGTTAAGGTACGACGTGATGTTGCTGACTTATATTACTTTTTAATTTACAGCACAGTACATTTTTAAACATGCTGTAACGTCGTCTTACTAATTTATTTATTAAAATTGCTGCATAATTTATCAAAGCATACAAAAGTACACTAACTTGGATTTATTGGAGTTTACTCCTTAAGAATCGATTTTCATAAAAGGCCCCCGGTATGAAAAAAATATGAGCAGTAACATCTACTGAACGAATGACAGCGTTACGTTTTCGTGCGTAACCTATTCTGCGCAACTGTCACTTTTTTTCACATGGCGCGAATTTTTGAACTCAAATCGATCGCTAAAGTTTTTGTTCCTTCTGAGGGACGTGTTTTACTTTTTAGAGTAAACTCCAGTCGTGCGTCGGAGCTGACACACACTTTTCTATTTTTATGTTATATTGTTTATCTGTGAATTATTTATACTAGAATTTGCAATGTTACATTTATCGATAAAATATCAATAGTATGAGCGCAAATTAGATAAAAAAATACTGTCACTTAACTAGGAGTTCCATAGCTAAGTGTTACCCAGCTTGATGAAAATGAAATTAGGTAGGTGCCGATTTTAGGAGACCACCTATTCACAGGGGTCACTTACATAAGAGTTGTTTAGGAATCAGTTGGTGAAAACGGGCTTAAGTCTCCCTACTTCAGATAGCTTCCAATAAAATTGATTCGCCTGAACTTTTTGAAAAACTTAACTTAAATACACCTAACACCTAAGAATCTTTAGATGTAACCCCCTTATTTTTCTACCAGTAGTCACAAACTATCGGAAGAACTTGTTTGTCTTGCGCGCAGGTAAGAATTTTAATAAAATCTGTAAATCTGTGGACATAGATTTATTCACAACTGGCACAGCGACAGCTAAGCGATTACTTTCCCAATATTTGCTCCAGTAACGTAGTGCTGACTTTATCTTTGTACTTTATCTAGGTACTTCAAAGTTTAAAAGGGTCTAAATAACTTTTATAACTTTTATCCTAAATGTACTCTTGCTACATATAAGGTAACCACTTGATAGTCGATTGTACACTTGTGACTGTTTCTTTCTTTATAATTTATAAACTGTGTCAAAGTAGCGTGTATTAGTGTACACTATGTTTAACTTCTGTTAACCTACTTATTGGAACGAAGTTCCTTATGGCGCGTTGCGAATTGTATTGAGGCTAGGCGGATTGAATTGGCACGACATTTTTTGCCACTCGAAATCACAATGTAATAACGACTATTAAGAATGATACAAAAGCGACCTTATCACCTCAACAATATAATCTTACTCAGTACGGAGCCGGACTTCGCGGCGGCAACACTGCGAGCAGCAAGCAACCTGCCCCCTCACCCCTGTCCCTACCTAAGGCGCGGCCAACTAATTCCGCGCGCACTATATATATACTTAGTTCAACTATTTGTTTTGTATAATATAACATATTATATCTTTACAGATAAACAAAATTGAAGTGTCTGTTTAATGTGAATAGTTTTATATTGTTATTACTGATAGCTGTTGGTCTTCCTAACAAAATAAAATAAAATAAAATATTATCAACAATTATGAATTTTTGACAAAATACGATTATATATTTATATAATTTGGACAAATGTTTAAAGAAAGAATATGGGACTATATGATTCGGAATCCGGAAGGACGGAGAAAATTCATAGCGCTAAAAATAGAACTCTGCGTTAATAAAAAAAATCGAACACACAAGTGTCGAGACAAATGTCAATGTTATAATATATTACACCTCGACACTTTGGTTTTCAGTTCTATTGTATTAGCGCAGAGTTCTATTTTTAGCGCTCTGAATTTACCCCGGCCTACCGGATTCCGGACAATATAGTCCCAGCCTATGGTCATGTTAAGCAGCCTGGGCGGGTCCGGGCGAGCAGCGAACTTTGGGTAAACTAAAATTTTCGAAACGCAATACGCACACTTTCGACTTTTCTCTAAAATTTATTATAAATTTAAGTCCCCCGCCGAGTCTGTCTGTCTGTATGTTCGCTTTTGCCCGCAGCTTTACCCGCGTGGGAGAGTGTTTGTGGCAAAAACTTCTCTAGCAAAGTTTCTTATTACAAATTTATTATAAAGTATATATTTTAACTCTGTGCTATTACTATATTGCAGTAGGTATGTGCATTGGCTAAAGCAGTTTTTTGCCACAAATACTGCCAGAGAAGCTGCGGGCAAAAGCTAGTTTAAATAATAAAAACATTGAAATCTAATTAACTATCATAGTAAAAGTATTCAATTCTAAGCTAGAATGTCGTATGAACTAGTTAAACACAAGCGCTCGATATTGTGTTTACAAACCACGTGTTCTTTTATTATAGAACTTTCTCATACCTCACTTCATCGTATAAAAAATCTTGAAACTTCATCCTGACGTACTTATTGTTAGAAACAGCTGATGATGGTCAGGTAGAATTATTCAATGAAATGTTATTTACAAAACTATTAGCACTTGCGCTACAGCTCGTGAGAAATTTTGGGAAAAGGTTAAATGCAACTATCACACGCAAAAAAATAAGTGAATGGCGTGGTTTGCCTCGCATCACCTGATACGTACGACCTAACATTATTAAGTTTCTTATTACTTGCCTGCTCGGATTAAAAACGGCTTAAAAACTATTACGGATTCGTTTTTGAATATTAAAAAGGATTCGCTGTGGAATTTTGTAATATAAACAGTTCGCAGTTAATAAGTAAGTAAGCCATCGAAGCTAAAGAATTGACCTTCCAGTATTTAATATAATACATTAACAAAAGTATCAAGAGACTGGATATACTATTTGTATTTTATAATTTTAAGGTCCGTTAGGCTGATACTATATTATGATCCAGAATCTTTAAGGCCGGAGTAAATTCAGAGCACTTAAATAGAACTCTGGACTAATACAATAGAGTTGAAAATCGAATACACGACTCAAATATGACATTGGTCATATGTGACGGCTCGACACTTCGATTTTCAACTGTATCGTATTAGCCCAGAGTTCTAATTTCAGTGCTCTGAATTTTCCCGAGACCGCCGGATTCCGGATCATATAGTCCCAGCCAAACATGTTTATTCTTTAGATAATATGCTTGCGTCTACGTAAGTTGAGTGTCGGACAAACGGAGTCGCACTACAGCACTCCGAAATCCGTCGCATCCACACCTTTATTTTCATACGCTTTCAATATACGAGTGTAGATCAAGGTTACGGCCACGCTATCTTTACGGTCACAGTAAATCAAGAACAAATTCATCGATAAATGCCATAGAGCTAATAGTGAGACTTGTTGAAGTGTTTGTATAAGATATTTCCCAGATCCCTGTGTAAATGTAAATACTTGTGTATCATCAACACCTATCCAACCCAAATTCTCAAGGTTGATGTTATCCATCAGCTTGATAACTTGTGACTTTTAAGTACATCACTTACACACAAACTAGTATTTCTTTAAACTCTTCTGATTTGAGAAGTATTGCTATTATCCTATCCAAAGTGTTTCTGTTGATGTCATTTTTTTCTGAAAATATATTTTTTTATATTTGGCGTACTGAGTTAGGGTCTATACGCACCGGAACTTTTTATAATAGCTATTCAAAATTGATCTTCATTACACAAGCATTTCGAGTGTCAAGGTGAACCGCGCTACACAGCGCATGTGCAGTGTATGACTGATGTCATATAAAACGTGGATCTTTTTGTGTAGTGAATAAAGTTCAATCTTGAATAGCTATCATAAAAATTCCTCTCCGCGTCGCGTATCGTCTCTTTTCGGTGGGAACTGATCAACTGACCCTAATGCTTTCCTTATTTATCTATAAGATTATTTTATGTGCTAGGTACTTACTTAGTAGGCTTACGTTGGTTACTGGTGAGAATTGATATTAATAGATACATCCGTTCCCGTAGATAATGATGATAGGTGATATGTTAATGCGTAAATCGCCATTTGTGAAATGTAACAAAATTATTGCTAACGTGCCCAATAAAGTTTCTTGTCATTTATTAGCGGGTCAGGTACAGCCCGACACGTGATGTACGTTAATAAATAATAAATGATTATAGTAAGTCACGTGTGCTGATTTGTAAAATATATATTTGAGTTTAAACATGATTTATTAATGTTGAAATATTTAGACCAATCTCATAAATTCATAATACATAATATTATAAAATTCTATTCTCAAATTTCACACGACGCTTGTAGTACGAGTGTGTAGCGTAACCGGAAACACGATTATTCATTTCCGATATTGTAAATGTGAAAGTTTGTGAGGGTGGATGGATGGATGTATGGATGGGTGGATGGATGTTTGTTACTCTTTCACGCAAAACTACTGAACGGATTTTGATAAAATTACGTATGGCAGTACCTAGTTTATCCTCTGGGTTCACACATTTGCTACTTTTTATCGCAGTAAAATGTATGGTTCCTGCGATATTTATTTTTGCGCGCACGACGTCGCGGGAAAAGTATTATTAATAACCTAATAAAAGATTAGCCGCCAAGCTTTAGATCGTAGATTCTAGTCTGTGGATCCTAGTCTGTCCATAGTATTCTCTTCTATCGATAGTATTCACACAGAAGGTATGCAAATGTCGGGGGCGCCAGCCCAGTGCCTTTGAATTTAGAATTTAAAATAAATTCTATGCAATTAATATACTCGTCGAAACCATATCGAAATACGGGTCGGTTTAGAAAAAAAGGAATAAAATACGTCGAATGTGCATAAAAGAATTCCTCGAGCGACAATGAATGAAGCGGCCATATTTCTTGTGAGCGATCGTTTTGAACATACAGTCTACAGACTACAGACATACCAGCGCTCAGTCCATAATGAAAAAGCGCTTTTACTCTCGGGCACACCTGTTGAGGCGCCGAGGCCGTGGGATTACGGCAGGTAATGCAAAAACTAGTGCAAGTGTCTATTGCACATTACAAACACAAATCCAGCATAGATTTAAGTTGGCACATCTTTCTAGTTTAAATACATATCACAATATAAGAGAAGTTTTAAATTTCAAACCATCTAAACAAGAAAGCCCTGTGGTCAAAGTTCACCTGTAACATATAATTTTTAAGTTTGAACTTTGTAAAGGTACTTTTGCCTCTTAGATAGAAAAAAAATTAAAATGTTGTAATGGATTGACAAACGTCAACGTGGAAACAAACGTGTAACAAAGTTGTATCATCAAACGTGTGTTAATAATCTGAGGTAGTGTATGTTGTAACTTTGCCAAATGTCATATATTTCCGTTGGCAAAATTCTCGTAAAACTGCACTGAAAGTTTATGCTTCAAGTATTAAGTCTCTGTATAACGGCAGTGACCTTGCGCGTCAAGTCCCATACTGATTTTGTACGACGACCAGGCGACAAGGAGGTATATTGAAATATTGACGCGCCGACCGGAGAGTCAATATTTCAATAAATCGGATAAAAAATTGATATAAATATTTGAGACAAAATATGCAAAAACTGAAACGGCGTTCTTCCTGTATCTTTTCTCAAAATACTGAAATAATGTTCACACTCGTGTGACTTATAGAAGAAGAGAAAAAAGGTTTTAACTTTAAAAAAAGGGTGGACTTGGAAGGGTGGAAAAAAAAAAACAGTTTAAAAAAAATCACAATCCTCGGCTAAATATAATGCAGATTAACATATATTTTTTTTTGGGATTTTTCAATACGACCATGTCTGAGAAAAGAAGGTTTCAAAGAACACCAAATTTTCAGTTCTCTCGAGCGCACACACGCATAACACGTTCTGGATTGACATTTTTAAATTAATTTATTCTGTAAAAGTGCCGTAGTGATGTCGTAGATCATAGATGTCCGAGATGTCTTTAATCTGTTTGAGCTACATCTTCGTAGCGACGCGTAGACACAAGATATTTCCTTCGGATCAATTATTTTAACTCATACAAATTGCACTTCTAACTTTAGCCTATTAGGTATTAGTATTAGGGCTGTGGGTGTATAATATAATTGAAGTACGTGCTTTGTAATAAACGATTTTTCTGTTACACAATATAAAATCACTACAAATTAAATTATTAAAATTAAATTAAATAATATATAGCAACCAACAAGGAATTTAGATCGTTCACATGATTTTATTATCCTTGCCATATGGGGGCGCAACATAAAGAAAGTACGAAAGACTCCGTGTAGGCAGAGGCCCACTCAAATATGTACTTTCCGTGTTTCAATTTTTGCCCATATCAGGCGTGGCCGGTGTGCCGCCTCGTGTGTACAGATTCAGATATGCTAAGAACGTGCAGATCGGAGCGGCGCACACGCTCGGAGAGTCAGCGGCGGCGGAGCGCGGGCGTGCCGCCTACAGCCGGCGCCGCGCCCGCGCTCCGCCGCCACCTGTGATTTACGACCGCTCGCACTCACACCTCATGCACTAGCCCGTTACCTGTTTAGGGAGATTCCCTAGTGATCTGCTGGGAAATGGCCATGAGCAGGTGTCGGTCGAAATTGTACTACTTACACCTAATATAAACATGCTATTATCACCTGTTAGTTGTTACTGTAACGTAATATTGCTTTTATCCCTATAAAATAACTTGATGACTATAATAAAGGCAATATCTTAAAAAAGCAGCAAAATATGATTTAACAATGAATACCTAGAGAATATCAATATAAAGCTAAAACTTTAAACGATCTCTCCAAATCGCGGTCCTGTCAGAAAACAAAGCCTCGCTGAGTTTGCGTCGATGTCGAATAATCGGGTGTGTGTGTGATTTAGTGCGTTGTTGATTTTATCCACATTCTACATTGTTGTACAATACGATGAATGGTGCAATGCGAAATTCCATTTAGCGTTTTGAATGCCGATGAAAGAACATTTTGGAAAAAACACGCCGCTCTCGAACAGGTTATTGTTAGCACGAAGCAGGAACAATTGGGCTGTTGTGTTTCCAGTTAACCGTGACAAACTGCGAGCCTACCTGTGGATTAAACTTTTTATGTCGTTATACATTCGAATGTATAAAATTTTATATATTGCAAAAGAAGTTTAGAAATTGTCCTCAGACCTCAGTTATCAGTATACTTAATAGTTAATACCTACTCATATTACAGACAATTAAAACCGACTTCCAAAGCAAAAAAGCACAAAAAAGTAAGTATGAAATAAAACTGATTTTATAAATAATTCCCCTTTTAAATTCGGCTAAAAGTTCAACTATTTCTGTACTCAATCTTCTTAATTTTGAAGTCGGTATCAGCCCAAACAATATCCTACAATATTTTATAGAACTCACATTCAAAATTGTTGGTACCGACTTCAAAATTAAGGAGATCGAGTAGAGAAATAGTTGATTTTTTTAATAATTTTGGCAATATCAAAATTTCAAAGACATTGATATCAGTGCATAAAACTCTGATAAGAAGTTAGTACCTATGTCACATAATAATATGTTGGTGTTTCATGTGAAGATGGTGGTGATGATGATGATGATTACTGTAAGTAGTTAATGTTAATGGCATATGCTTGCAGTTCTTTAAACGACGCCGGAATCCCCAAACATGTATTTATAAGGACTCAGGAATTCTGTCCAATACTTTTGGATCTAGGGTATACCTTGGTGCATAATCTTACTTTTTGGTAGCATATGATTGGACTACTTCAGACAAAGTTGAAATTACTATATGTGTCTATGTAAATTTCAAAGGATTCCCATGATTTATTATGGATCCTATCATCAGGTCAAGGCAGAAATTTGGAATTAAAGCTTTTACAACAACAAAATAATTTTGCAAATAGGTTCACAAACGGCAAAGTAATGTGTTCAAAGATATCCGTGTCGGTGAAAAATACTACGAAAAGTACTTATTATATCATCATAATATGATGATGTTGGTGGTGATGATGGTGATCATAATGATGATTAATGTAATTGACATAGTGGCGTACACTTGCAGTTCTTTAAACAACGCTAAATCCCCAAATGGATGTATCTATAAGGAGTCAGAAGTTCTGTTCAGTACAAATATAAGGTATTACTTTTTATTTCTGAAGTAGACCAAGCATATGCTATAAGGCATTGGTGCAAAATCTTACTTTTTGGTAGCATATGCTTGGTCTACTTCAGAAAAAGTCAAAATCATCATATGTGCCCATAACTTTCGAGGAGTTCCCTCGATTTCTCATGTCACCATTTTGATATCAAAAATACCAATTTGGGATTATACCCTGTACATTAAAAAAGGAATTTTGAAAATCAGTACACAGACGACGGAGTAATTGTAGAACATACAAAAAAAATATACTTCCGAACGTATCCTCTTTTTGGAAGTCGGTTAATAAATAGGTAACATCCTGTTACTAACCAAGTGTCACGTGAGGGTTTTTCTTTACAAAAAAATTAGAATCGTAACTTATACTATATGGCGCCTCGTGTGATGTCGATGTCAACCCTCTGCAGAGTTATATTATGTAACGAATGTGCTTTATTGTGAACAAAATCTTATAGCTTGAGTACTTTAAGTACCAGTGAACGAATATGCAACATCATGTTTTCTACTTAGCTTAGAATTTCGCTTACTATTTATGTCTGGTTCGATCTACTAATTGAGGTGTTTGTAAACGTGCCTTAAAACATCATTTCATTTTGAAACAAAGCAAAACAATCGCACAGGTGACATGCAAGCTTTGCTTTTTTTAAAATAGGGTAAATTTTACTTACAATGTATTCAAATACTAGATGCTGTCTGCGACTTTTTATGCGCAAAAGGAACAAAAATCCCCCATAAACCGTCCATTTTGCCTAAATTTTGATAAAAAGTAGCATATATCCTTCCTCGTGGTCTACTCTATATCTGTGCCAAATTTCATCACAATAGGTCCAGTAGTTTCGTAGCCTATTCGATGCAAACAAACAAACATACAAACTAACAAATCTTTCCTCTTTTTATTTTAATAATAGTATTATTATAGATAATTATCATGTCAACACACCACTTAGGTATTATTTTATGAATTATAATTTATCAGTCTGTACTTAAGACATTAGAGGCTTGTTGACTAATGAAGAAGGATTTACTTTCGATTATTGAAATGAATTACGCAGCTCCTAATTAAAAGTATTATGTTTTCAATCCTCTTTATAATAATTCTCCGACGTTGTCTAACATCATCATCATATGAATCATAATAGACTCTAACTGCAGGATATTCAAAATTCATTTTTAATGTCTGCAATACTGCTTAATTGATTTCAATTCTATGATTATAATACTTTTTGATTATGATGAATGAGTGAGTCACGGGAGGTTCAGATGTGTGCTAGGGCGATAGCGCACGTCCGGCGCGCGGCGTCCCACACGGCGCGACGCGACGCGCGGATGTCCCGCAGATAGCACCAACCTGTCCACACTTATCTCTATCAGCTCCGTCAACAGTACCTATGCAAATACGATACGTCCAGAAACCCAAAAATGTATTGCAACTAAATAAATATCACCTATCAAATTTTTTATACACTAGGCCAAGTTTACGAATATGATTGATTATTCTACAGATGTGAGATATAGAAAGTGGATTGTATAATACCAAAGTATTAATTATTTTCATCTTGATAACTTAAGCTTAGGTGAATTTTCTTAAGATAAGGCACTCTGAAATGGTCACTAGACTACGCGAGCAAATGTGCAAGGTGCAGATAAAATTCACAAGTAAAAAAAAAAGTAGAAAGTGACGACGACAATAACGATAGGAATACCGGGTAGTGGCCAGTGACCTCTCCTGAAACTTTAAGAACAAGGAAATCGACGATTACAGAACTTTATAAATATATATAATACGATGTATTCTTTATATAACCTTACATGAACAGAAATGCCTGTCAGAACATGTCTAAGGAGGGTTCCGTAACTTTAAACGCGTAATAGTTTTTTTTTTCAAATTACATCAAAAGTTACAGTCGGATTTCTTTCAAAATAATTGAGAAGAGCCAGAGCATTGAAAGAGCATGATCTATCAGCATGGAAAATTGGAAGTCTGAAAGTTTATAAATGTTAGTATAAAGTTTATAACTTGTAAACCATGATGAAACGATTTACATTATAAAAAAGCCTTAAATGAAACCTTTCCTTTATTTAAAATACCTATTCGACGATACCCTACATGATGCGATGGAATGAAAAAAATCATCCCCACTTCACATGTATGAGCTATTGAGCTACCTATACCCCTAAAATATAAAATAATTCATATTTTATGATGCAAAAACCTATAACTATACCAAATTTCATACATTTATATGCATAATTCCAGAAGACAAATGGACGGAAAGAGCGAAACTATAGGAACTAAAGGATTCCTTTCCTTGACTGCTACGGAACCCTAATAAATGCATGAAATGATAATATTGACAACAATTCACGCTGAAAAAATCGTTTTGAATAATGAAACTGATCACTTCCCTACCTACCTTATATACGAGGGACTGTATGTAACTATATATTTTTTTGTGAGTACAGTGAGATAATGATATATTATCAAACATTCGCGAAGGTCGCGTTAAGTGGGCCGGCGGGCGCTTCCGGCCGCGTGTCGGCGCGTGCGCCCGCGCATGTGGGATGTGTTAACATCACCCCCGAGCGCCGATCACCCTGCACTCTGCACCCTGCTACCGTGCAATTACACTAAAAGGATCACATGTTTTCATTACAATAAAAACTATATTTATGTAACGACGCTCTTTTTCGGTCCCCGACTCTTCGATTTCCGCTCACATGAAACAGTATTGAGTAGTAGAGGACAAGAAATTGACATATTAATCATATTAAGGCCCACTTCCGCAGATATGGGTTAAAGTTATCCCTGGGTTAAATATCACGTTATCTCTCTCGTTCTTCGTATTTATGAAAGAGAAGGCATGATACTTAACCCAAGGTTAACTTTCACCCAGATCTGCGCAAGTGGGCCTAAGTATATATATTAAGTTTTAAAACAATATCTCTAGCATTAGTCTCTTTGAAAATCTTTCTTTCCTAATTTATCCGAAAGCACCCTCGGTAACTTTCCGGTCGATAAATAAATTCTATTCAGACGTACGAAGTACTGAAATAAAACATGACAATTTACAGGTAAAAATCGGTTGCGAAAGTGCAACACAAGAAGGAATAATTCTTTCCGTTGTGATATACGGCGACGTTCATGAACGTGAAGAAAAAAATTAATTCGTGAATTCCTTAAGTTATTGGCACAAAAAGTGAAAATTTAAGACGTGCCAAGTCAGACAATGCGAAGTGGTGTTAATCTTGTCGCGATCAATAAACTCTCTGATTACACATTCATGTAATACCTCGCGCCTCGCCGCAGCCGCTGTCCTGTTACACGCGTATGATAAATGTTCCTTTTCAGTTTCACATCCAAATTAAGGAAATTTAGCATTGTTGCAAGTGGTTTTAAATTGAATTGAAAAATAATAATGTAAGCATCAACAATGACGCCTCATCTGGTACTTTATAAGGGCAATACTTCAGTTTTATGTTGCGTTGTATGTGAATTATTTGACGCTAAATACGTACACGGATGTAAGTCGACAAGATTGCAAATCAAGAGGTACTGTATATTACAGTACAACAAACTACCATACGGTGATTCAATATTTCTAAAACTCATTAGGTAATTTACTTTGTGATAAGGTGTGTTTGTGACAATGGACACTGGACACGTGTTTGAATTTTGAACCGATCCACTAGCGGACTGAGGATGTTTAACAGTCCAACCTGCGATAATCGTTAGAATCGCCAGACATATGGGTCAACAGATGAATAAAAGGCGGTTGAAAAAATGCCAGCTGACCGTTCTCTGCTCCTATTAATTGCTTACGGTACGGTTCTAGAGGTGACACGTATAGAATTGGTCCATCTGTCAGAGTCATGTAGCCCGTAGCGGGGATCGTCATCTGTGATACCTGCTACCTCTGTTTTAATTAAGGTCAATAGAGGTCAGAATCAAACGAAAAGGAGTCACGAAAACGTAGACATTCATATTTAAATGTATCGAATGAGTGACTAAAATTAAAAGGAAGTTCAGTGTTGTAAGAACTAAATCCTCCGCATCTCATAATAATAAGAATTGGTTTTTTAAACCTTTGATATGATGCACGTCCACGAAACTCGGCGTCGATCTCACGGCCTCGGATGACAAATGTTTGGAGTTGTATGGTGATTTCCGATGACACGTCCCGTATACAATGTACATCGCTCATTTGAAGCGGGTTACCGTATGATAATCTGTATTGGAATTTTATCGTTTTACCATTCACAATGGCTCACTAAACTTCTTTCGATCTCCGTCACCGAAATTCTTTTATCTGATTGCTCTGTAAATAGCCATTTTTATGAATATTTAAAAATTATCGTCTCAATTTTCATCACTTGCCTATATTGTGCAATGTTCCTACTATAGCGTAATCATTTTCAAAATCTTCATATGACGTTTTGTTTGGTTTTGTTAAATTGCTGTCTATGGTATCGAGATAATCTTGTCTATTGATTGAAATTGATTAGGTAGGTAGAGAAGTAAAAAGTGGAAATGTACAATTCGAATCCTATTTCGTTCTTAGGAAGTAGGTATATTTAAATGATAAGATTAGGTAATACTAAATAAGTACTTGTTAATGCTTCATTAGTTACCGCTCTATTTTGTACCTTAGTATGATGCCGAGATAAATAAATATAGTCGTGATATATGAATATCATTTTCCTCACAAAAAACTACACTGAATTCAACAATGGCACAACTCTTTTGGATGGAATACCTCAGACACCTGCTAACCATGAAGGGTCTCAAACAGCGTACACAATAAGATCTATTCAAATGCTAAATGAAATAGCGCTCGATAGACAGCAGCACCATGTTATTGAATTAACTTCACGTCGGAACAATGCCATCACGGACATTCTCTA
This sequence comes from Phengaris arion, assembly GCA_963565745.1. NCBI lineage: Eukaryota > Metazoa > Arthropoda > Insecta > Lepidoptera > Lycaenidae > Phengaris > Phengaris arion. The sequence goes on along the minus strand of OY751432.1, from coordinate 31,525,333 downwards.
CCCGCTTTCTTTTAGAAAGACAACATCGGAGGACCGATAGCACGATGACAAGTGAGGAGCGAGACAAAGAGGATCGACAGCGGCTGCCGCGGAGTACAAAGGTCAGCTCGTTCGAGATCACCTTACTAGCGGCCGTCCGTCATGCTGCTCGTCACGCTCCCCGCCGCCTGCGCCCGCTCGCGCACCCGCTATCCGCTCATCTCGTGTACGTCCCGGCGTTGCGCCTCGGCGTATACTTTTGTGAGTCGACTATGAGCATTATCGCGCGATCTGGGCGCGGAGATGCTTCTCATAATGCGTCCAGATAAACCCGCATTGTGTCGTGTGCTCTCTATAACAAGAATATTCCATGAAAGGATCGCACAGCGCAACAGGTACATGCCCCCGCGATAATCTACGAGCTTAGGTGACGTCTAGTCGCTTCTTTTGAATTCGTTAGTTCACACAAAGCCGTTTAGTACTCGCCTATTAGGTAGAGAGGTATGTACTTTATAAACCGACTTCCAAAAAAAGGAGGCGGTTATACGTTCGGCTGTATATATTTATTATATATATTTATATTTATGTTCAACGATAACTCCGCCGTCTGTTGACCGATTATCAAAATTCTTTTTTAAATTTATATATTTAAAATAAAGGGAATAATCCCATATTAGTCCCGTTGTCACCAAAGTGGTAACCTGATGATGGGATCCATGAGGAATCGAAATTTATATGGACACATGTAACAGGGACGTGCGCTCCACATAGGCAGAAATGCAGTGTTTTACTTGTCATTCACAGATATTTTAATAAAACGTTCGTACTTTTTAGATGACTTTAATTAATAGTAAATAAATTAATTTAAAAAATATAATAACTTAAAAACTCGTAATATTTTATAAATAGCAACTGATGCCGGTGCGTGCTGCAGGACAAATCATCGCATGCATGTGTAATTTTCATACTGCGCAAACGCACACACCCATAAATATCGACATGATTGACCGGCAAGTCCCGCGGCAGGCTCTCGGGCCTCGGCTATCCGATCGCTTCCGAAAACGGCCGAACTGGCTTGTCGGAAATTATTCGTTGCCTATAATCCGACTCGAATCTAATGAATCATGTATGTACATTATGCATTTTTGTTTAGTAAGGTTTTATTTATTTAATAGAAGAAACATTTTGTGTTTCGCGGGGGCCATATTGCATATTTCATTTGATTAGCATTGTTTACAATTTAATCGCTCTTGTTTATTTATAGTTTTTTTAAAGATTTTTCATTTTAACATTTGAGTATATATATATATATATATATATATATATATATATATATATATATATATATATATATATATATATATATATATATATATATATATATATATATATATATATATATATATATATATATATATATATATATACTCAAATGCCATTGCAATTAACAGCCTCCGTGGTCTAATGGTTAGAGCTTGGCTCTCGACTCGGAGGTCGTGGGTTCGATTCCCGCATTGGAACAAAAAAATGTTGTTTCCAAGTTTGGTTAGGACAATTCAGGCTGATCACCTGATTGTCTGACAAGAAAGATTATCCATGCGTCGGATGGGCATGTAAAAAGTAGGACCTGCGCCTAATCTCTCGCCAGTCGTGTCGGTTATCCGTCCCACTGGGTTACGAGAGTAAAAGGAGGAGAGAGTGCTCTTGTGTACTGCGCACACACTTGGGCACTATAACATAACTCCTGCGTAGCTGGCCTGGTTTCAATGAAACAGGCCACCGTCACCGAAATCGGTGTGGGGAGCTATTATTATATATATATATATATATATATATATATATATATATATATATATATATATATATATATATATAGTCACCAAAGTGGATACCTGATGATAGCATCCATGAGGAATCGAGGGAACTCCATCAGGGAATCAAGGGATCCAAAAGCACTGAATATAACTCCTCAGTGTAAAAAGATATACATTTGGAAATTTCGGCATTGTTTAAAGAACTGCAAGCATATGCCAATAAGTAACTTACAGTAACCATCATCATCATCTTATTTACAATACCTAATGGAAGCTTGGTGCCTATTCAACTATATGTTCGATCGTTTATTTTAAGCGTTCTTTATAATGAAAAGGGAAAAATAATTATTATTAAACAAAATTTAAACTAACTTCCAAAGTAATAAAATACACATCAAAGTATGAAATAAATCTTATTTTCTAAAGTCTCCTTTTAAATTCGGATAAATTTTAGCTATTTCTCGACATAATCTTCATAATTTTGAAGTCGGTACCAGCCGACTTAAACTGAGCTCTATAAAATAATGATTTATCAGGATATTGTTTGGGCTGTTTCACACAATTCGTTAGTTCACACAAAACCGTTTAGTGCTTGCTTATTTGGTAGGTACAGAGGTACTTAAGTAGTATTTAGTTTATTATTGTGAGATTATTAATAATGCATTGTTATATTTAACCGACTTCCAAAAAAAGGAAGCGGTTATACATTTGGCTGTATATATAAAATATGTATGTATTTTTGTATGTTCAACGATAATTCCGCCGTCTGTAAACAGATTTTAAAAATTCTTTTAAAGTGAACCTTATTACATCGTCTCAAACTTTTTCGTCTGTGTGTTGCATGTCGCGTGACGGTCGGCCGCGAAGTAGGGATAAAGTGAAAGGTGCTCGTCAGAGCAGCCGAGGCCAATATGGCGGCGCCTATAGTTCTCATCAGCTAACTGTGTAGTGTATAGACTAGTACTCATTTGTGCCAGTGCTCCACGCTATTTTGTTATTAAGTTTCACTTTTACCGTGGTTTCATAAAACCACACAATCCTTTTTTTTATGTAAAGGGTATAATTCCAAGTTCGCCTCCTTTTCACCAAAGTGTTGACCTGATGATGATATTCATGAAGAATCGAGGGAACTCTCCTCGAAATTTATATAGACACATATGGTGATTTTAACTTTTTCTGAAGTGGTTTGAGCATATGCTACCAAAAAGTAAGATTTTGCACTAAAGTATACCCTGGATCCAAAAGTACTGATCAGAATTCCTGACTCCTTATATAATAGATACATGTTTGGGCATTTCGGCGTTGTTTAAAGAACTGAAGCATATGCCATCATACCACTTACAGTAATCATCATCACCACCATTATCTTCACAAGAAACACCAACATATTATTATTATGACATATTATGTAAACATCTCATCAGAGTTTTGTGCACCAATGTCTTTGAAATTTTGCTATTGCTAAAATTATATTCGTGATCATCATCATCACTATAATATATTTATTTAATGCTTACTGCTACATTTATCTTGTATATAATATATACAAGAATAATAATAATTATTATTTATTAATGTGGCGGATCAATTAGCGCCACGATCCTGAATCGCACTATCGAAGTTTTCTAAGATCGGCACTATATTATATACGACATCTGAAATGCATACAAGTGGTTTCGGCCTGACCCAGCATACCACCTCGTTCGGTCGGAGATCTTCCTTTGGGTTTTTCCACGATATCCACATTGGTGACCCTCGACAGAACACGCCTCCTTCTGGATATCATCATCATCACCCCCCACCCCTCCGCACCACGCCAGCCAGACTCAGCCTCATCGGGTACCTCCTCCACCAGCCTCAACGCACGCACCGCGGCCTGGTCGAACCATCATCGGCTTCAGCGGACACTATACGGACCGGTCAGCTAGCCGACCACGATGCATCTCTCCTGGTCAGCACACGTAGCTACAACGATCGGTTAGCAAGCAGAGTACGTACTCCTCTCCCGGTCAGCACATAGAATCGGCACAGCACGGCAGCACAGTTCCGACTCACTGGGACTCTCCACTGGCATCTGGAGACACAAGCGTAAGACGCATCGAAGGTTTTCGATCTCTGGTCTTAGGAGGGAGTGATGTGGCGGACCAATTAGCGCCACGATCCTGAATCGCGCTATCGAAGTTTTCCAAGATATATACGACACCTGAAATGCATACAAGTGGGCTTCGACCTGACCGAGCATACCACCTCGCTCGGTCGGAGGTCTCCCTTTGGGGCATCCACTCTTCCCACAAGTATCTAATCAATATCATCAATGGTGATTGTTTAGTAAGTCCACCCACAGATAGGTAATGCTTATTTGGGGAAATACCATGACCTCTCAGAAAACTGGCATAAAATAACGCTTGAGTTTGTTTTGCCGAGAGAGTGAGAAAGTCAAAAGACAATTTTTGGAACGAAGTTCCATATCGCGCGTTGCGAAAGGGGGCTAGACGGAAAAAATTAAGACTGTAACGACACTTTTTGCTATAGTTGTAAGCCGTGCGGCGTGCGCGTGTTTCTCTGTCTGTCTCTCCTTCTCTCTCTCTCAATTATTACTAAAATTGAGCCTATTGATTAAGTTTATATTACATAAAATTTGTTAATAATAAAAAATATATTATTATAACTTAAAAAAAATATATATATTACAATTCCTTCACTAACTAATCGAAAGGAACTTCGTTCCATCCGGGTGTGCCTTGATACCTCTCAAGTTTTTTTTATTGGTAATTTTATACACTTTCTGAACGTCGGTCTACATGATGCCTGCCACCGGTTCGGAAATTAGCCCGGCGAGAAGAACCAGCGTAAGAAACTCGCAAATAGATATAGAGAGAGAATAGCGGAGGCATGTTTGTATTTATATATTTCATAAAATGTGTTTATAATAATATAACGAAAAAGAAAAAACTTATTATTTTTAAACAAAAAATGAAAACCGATTTCTAAAGTAAAAATGCACAAAAAACTTATTTTCTAGATAATCCCCCTTTTAAAATTGAAATTATTTCGAAAAGATGTTTTATTTCATACTTTTTGTGCATTTTTACTTTGGATGTCGGATTTAATTTTTTGTTTAATCTTACAAAAACTTTTCCATAAAGTTTGTACAGGAACATAACATTATAAATTTATAACTATATAATATTTCAAATTGCTTCTTAAAAATGGTGATAGTTGATTGAATAAAAGTGGGTAGGATAAATACATAAGCAAACTAGTATCGAAGCTATTGCAAAAGTTGTACTCATATATTTTATAGCTACGATGACCTAATGTTTATTTTTCCCTCGATCCAAATTGTTGCTACTCATCTACTGGCCACATGGTAAAGGTCGGCAATCGGCATTACTCACGAACTCATTATCTGCACAATCACAATTAGTGTGATTAAAACATTCGGCGGCGATAGCATTCGCGACACGTTTAGTAGCGTTGACTTAACATTCGCTGATTCATAATACCGGTTGGCTATAAAGACAACTGAAATTATCTGTGTCTGGTTTATTTCGCAGACAAAGCGCCATGTCGCTGCGATAGAACAATTCGAAATTGTTTAAGTTTATTGCTCGGGTATAATATTGTTGATTCATATCCTTTACTTGCACGGTTGCTTTTGAGAGATTGGTCAAATAAATTACGATATTGGCAAGTGAGCCACAGCCGGTATATTTTCAGAGATTAAACAAAAAGATCTAATTAATCTGACTGTAATTCGCCTATCTGTATGTAGGTAAACCATGCAGGTAAAAAAGTAAAATATTTACCTATAGGTATTTTAATATTTATAATTTAAAATGTTAAATAGTAGTCTTCAAAACAGTTGACGGTTGTATTTTCTTGAATAATAATAATTATTGTAACTCAATAACAACGGTTACTTTACCTCGAATACAGATCTCAAACAATGTTTATTTATTTTATTTGCTACAGTTAATAGTTAAAGTTTTTCGAAGTCGAAAGAAGGTTCCCATGTAAAAATAAATCCAATCCTTTTGTAATTAATCTTTTGTATACATAACAATTGTGCAAGTTTTGCGCAAATCTATTACCTGTATCTCTCGCAGGGCTGTCACTTTTGCAAAGTCAGGATATTAGCTCAGCTTCACGTTAATTGTCTTGCTTATGTCATCCAATGTATCAACAATACGAGTTTCATATAAATTTACGCTTTAGTTTGACGTAAATCGTAATATTAGTGTATAATATTATTATACATGGAACTATTTAATATTGTTGCCCGCGACTTCTTTTGCAAGGATTTTTCCTGTAATTAATATTTTTTTTATCTTTATGCTAAACGCAATGATTTTTCAGCAGTTAAGGCTTTATTCTAGCGAATGACTTACATCGATCGTACACAAAATTTCTTAATATAGATACTAATTTTCTTATTGTTTTCTTTTTAGTTTTCCGATTGGAATAGACAATTGAAAAAGCGTTAGTTAAGTAAATACAAGCGCTTATGTTTACAATTTTATTGACTGATAGTTTTCTAACATTACGAAACACATCCCTAGCTTGCAGTAGGGTCGGTGTATGCGGCTGCGGTACCTGCATGAAATGTAGAGCGTGTGACACAGCGCCCACCCATACTGATCTATAATACAGCACAAACGCGCTCACGCGGACTCCAAAGTCTACAATACGAGGTAAGAACCAGAAAAATATTTCAAGATTTAATTATTTGCTTGTACATAAATCTCATGTCTAATATAGTTCTCATTTGCCATATTTGTGGAAACTGGCTATTTCCTAATTAAAAATGCTCTACATTACTTATTAAAAGAGCTAGAATATAATTACTGCATCGTCAAATATTACTATTAGTATGAATTATGAATATTTAGTGTATAAGTTATAGCTAAACCTCAAAGCTCCGTCGCTCCTAGGTTTGACTAGACAATGCCCAGGTTTGACTTGACGTCTTAGTCAAACCCAAATTATTAAAGTTTTTTGGCCCTTGCCTCGAGTCCGCTAGTCATTTCTAATATCGACTAGATAAAGCTCGAAACAGATATATTTTTCTTTTGACGTTTGGCTGAAAAGGTAGGAACTGCTTTAGGTAGGTTTGACTACAATACTTTTGTCAGAGGTCAAAATTGGAATTTATTTCCGGGTTTGCCCGAAGACTTTGGTCAAACCTAGGATAGAGAAGTCATTCCGGGAAGAGACTGCATAATAACCTTTGACTGTAACATATAGTCATATAGTACTGCAAGATAACATACAATATGTAACGAACTTCACACTAGTACCGACACACGTGCTGTTATATTTTCAGCGGGTGATATTTATGTGACAGTTCGTTATATCGGCGCCATAAACACTACAAGATATTGTTGTAATATCTCAATTAGAGGAATAACCTCTATTACACATCTGTCCTAGTATAATTATAATCAATAATAGTATAATGTTTTGTCTTCGTTTATCCGTGCAGGCGGAGAGAATGAATCACCTTCCTGAGTATTGATCTAATTAGTTGTAATCGTGTGGCACGGGCGAGTGGCCGGTGGCGCTCTGAAATGATTTAATGTGACATGCAAATACTCAGTCGCTTGTGGGTGTAGTCGCCGGGAAAATACGAGCCGCAGCCGTCCAGTTTCTATATTTACTTCAATTAAATCAATAGTAACGACTTCTTTAACGATATACTGACGAACGATTAATATTGATGCAATTTGTATACACTAATATTTTCTCACTATTTGCTTAGTTCTATAGTCACATATTGTAATATCAAAGCAAGAATTGCATCACAATATTTACGCTCAGTAGCTAAGATCGTTCTTCGATTTAATGTAAATTGATAAATGATATATCACTTCAATGAAATATAAGATCGACCACAGAGCTAGCGATGCGGCAACCTGTGCAAACACATTCATCTGCAGAATTTACTTTATTGTTGGTTTACGCAATGATTCCTTCCTCGATGGCAATTGTCTCGACCAGAAAATAAGATTGCCCTGTACGATAATAGAACATGATTGATTAACTTGCATACTTTGTGTCGGAAACAATTCTAATTGTCGATACTGACAATCTCGACTTTAATACGATTACGACGACAAAGTTCGAAAACAAAAATCTATGTGATTTGACATACGCATTACTATCACCCGGTTTCTGAAAGGCTAATCAAATAGTTGATGAACTAACACGTTGTTGAGTTAACAGGCTTATTAAATCAATTTTCGTTTCTGAATCGCTGATTAGTGAAAAATTTACTAATCATTGATCAAATTGACATGACACATACAAGCAGATACAAGCCTTAAATAGCTTTTCTGAAACCGAAAACAGCGCTTGACATGTTGTTTGACCATTCGTTTGACATTAGTTTTGTTAACTAACACGTTGATCAAATCAAACGACTGATCAAGCTTTTTGCAACTCAATTTACACTTGACAAGAGATTTTACCGCTGATTAGTTGATTTTGGCGTTGATTAGCCTTTCAGAAACCGGGGGTAAGTCACTTAGAGATTCTTATGTCAAATACCATGCGCACGTTGTTCACAGCTCTGACCCGAAACTGACTGTTCTGTCTTAACTATGAACTGGAATAAATTAATAACTACACCTAAACCTACAATTTACGACAACATTACCACTACACACTACCTACATCTTCACCTACGTACCTACCTACAACCTACCCACATACACCATTTCAATACCAAAAACTATATCTACTACACCTACAGCCTACTGGGATCGGTAGATTTATCTATTATAGATTTTCTTCGCTCTTCCTCATAGTTTTGGATTTAGCCTACCAAACCATGCCTACTTGAAAAATTCACTCTGTATAAGATATGTGTATAAAAACTTAGGCCTTTTCATCTGTTATTGAATGATTTATACAGTATTCTCCGAGCGAAGTAATCACTCTTGAAATATTGTAGTTCCTGGGACAGTTGGTTTTTAAATGTCGTATGGTTGCCCAAACACATACGGCATTCTCACAACACAGTCAGCCTAGTCCAGAGGAATAAGTGGTCAATATATGTGCGGGTTTCCTCACGATGTTTCCCTTCATCGTTAGAGCGTCCGTTTAATGTACTTGAGATCTGAAAAAGTCTCAATGGTACACGCCACAACCTGGAAATCGAACCTGTACTCTCTCGAGTGCTAATCAAACGGTCTACCCACTAGGCTACGGAGCTCATTTAAAAGCATATATACGAGATAATATATACATAAATATAATTATATATTGACTTAATAAGATGGACAGTAAAGACAGGACAATAAAGATAAACTAAAGTCACCATCTTATTTTATTCATTGTTGATATTATTAAAGTCGTACTCAGAAAAATAATGAATTCCGAGCGACTTAATTAATTAACAAATTTTGTCATGAATTTCGAACCCCAAAATCTCGAAATAAAACTCTTCCGAATCGGAAGAAACCATTCATTTTGAGCGAGACAAAAAATTAAAGGGAAGGTCAGGAACATGTGGTATGGATAGTTTGGGAATGCACGAGGGGAACTTTTAGAATCGAGGTCAATGCTCGGTTTGACGGAGGAGGGTTGTCTGCGATAGGTGAAATATTACCTCATACAAGATTTTGTTGAGGAGGCATACTCTTGGTGCAGGCGTATGCGCAGGTTTTTCGTTGTGTTATATATATTGGAAATATCTTCTATTTACAACTGAAATTGTACTATTTAGTATTTACCAACTTTTGTTATTATTTCAGGAAGGTTCTTCGTTGCTTTTCAACTACCTTCTAAATTGGAAATTCGTAAATAAAAAATTTTGTTTTTTTATGTATTATAAACTTTATTTTTAATAATATTGATATTTAATGCGTAAAACTTGAAAAAATGTTTTTTAAATATCTACTTAATACTAATCTGTGTTTAATATCTCAAAGTACTACTTACTTATTATCTATGGTTTAGTAACAGTACAGCGTTAACGCCTATTACACGTGACTTGTCAATAATTTTGAAAATTTTGAAAATTTACTGCTATAAAGATTTGTTAGTTAATTCCGATTAGCTATGTGTTATAAAGGATTTATAAAGGCAAAGTCTGATAATATTCCTGATGTTGATATATTTATGATAGTCTGTTAAAAAATAATATTTAGGTAAGTATTTATTGTCCATTATATTAAACCTGGTATTAGAAAAATGATTGCATGTAATATCATATGTCATTCTAAACAAAATATATATTTTTTATTACAGCCATTATTGTCTTTGTTTTTTAGTTGCCAAGAACAACATATCTCTGTCACTCTTGTTGGAGAAGGACTGACAGCAGTATCACGAACTACTGTCGAACGGGACCCAGTAGCAGCAAGCAGTCCTCAGGAGGTATCAACCTCACAAGAAGAAGGGAGCTCGGATATAATATCTCGGATATAGTTTGGCCCCATGCACACAACGCCAGTGTTTTCTCCCTGGGTGCAATGGAACTGAAAGATGTTTAATACCGTCATTGCTACGTGTCAATTTACTTTGCGACTACAATTATTATGTGCCTTCAGATTGTAGGATCTGTTCCTATCACTTGAGCAGTAACTCATGGGAATTACTTTTAGAATCTACATATAATCCTATTAAAACATTTAGCTCAGAACAAATGGAAGAAGTACTTTCTCTATTCAAAGAAAATATGCTTATGCATTTGGATTTTGAAAACATACATAATATGGCCAGATCATATTGTTCACTATTATCTAGGTTTTTCAAAGCAGCAATTTCATTTCAATTTCAAGAAAGTCCCAAGATTATCAGGAAAACACAGATGAGCATTTGCACTTGCAGCCTAGCCCTTTGCTAGTCGGCACGTTAGTCGCAAAGTATACTTTGTGTATATTTTATACAGTACAATTAATACAGGCCGCGAAGCAATAAAACAGTATTGCCGTAATTGTATGAGCCCTCGAACGGTAGGATGCTGTGCCCACGACATGACTGTGTTGTGGTATTTAGGCCCATCCTAATGGCATCAAAACGATATTTTACCACCGGCTCAATTTTTAAATGAAGTATTAGTAGTATATAATGATGATGAATAAATGCGTAAATATGTAGGTAATATAGAATTTTTTTATTTCATTGCACTCCCAAATAAATTAAAATAATAATTTATAAAATGATTATTGCACATATTTCATTTAATTTGTGTTAATAACATGCAAAAAGGATTGATAACTTAAAAATGCCAAGATTTTTATAAACCACTTCATTTAGGAATTAGTTGTTGCCATTGCCTACTATAATAATTATCAGTAGTCTACAATGGTGTGCACTGTGGGTCAAAATTACTATTGAGACTTGGCATGCCCCTTTTTTCTGAATGGCTAATCAAATAGTTGATGAATGATGACGTTGTTGAGTTAAAAGGCTTGTTAATCAATTTGCGTTATAACCCCCGGTTTCTGAAAGGCTAATCAACGCAAAAATTAACTAATCAGCGGTCAAATATCTTGTCAAGTGTAAATTGAGTTGCAAAAAGCTTGATCAGTCGTTTGATTTGATCAACGTGTTAGTTAACAAAACTAATGTCAAACCTATGGTCAAACCACATGTCAAACGCTGTTTTCAGTTTCTGGAAAGCTATTTAAAGCGTAAATGTGTCATGTCAAGTGATCAATGATTAGTAAATTTTTGACTAATCAGCGTTTCAGAAACGCAAATTGATTTAACAAGCCTGTTAACTCAACAACGTGTTAGTTCATCATCTATTTGATTAGCCTTTCAGAAACCGGGTGTGAAACGCTAATTAGTGAAAAATTTACTAATCATTGATCATCTTGACATTACACATTTACGCCTTAAATAGCTTTCCAGGAACCGAAAACAGCGTTTGACATGTAGTTTGACCATGGGTTTGACATTAGTTTTGTTAACTAACACGTTGATCAAATCAAACGACTGATCAAGCTTTTTGCAACTCAATTTACACCTGACAAGAGATTTGACCGCTGATTAGTTAATTTTGGCGTTGATTAGCCTTTCAGAAACCGGGGGTTATAACGCAAATTGATTAACAAGCCTTTTAACTCAACAACGTCATCATTCATCAACTATTTGATTAGCCATTCAGAAAAAAGGGGCATGCCAAGTCTCAATAGTAATTTTGACCCACAGTGCACACCATTGTAGACTACTGATAATTATTATAGTAGGCAATGGCAACAACTAATTCCTAAATGAAGTGGTTTATAAAAATCTTGGCATTTTTAAGTTATCAATCCTTTTTGCATGTTATTAACACAAATTAAATGAAATATGTGCAATAATCATTTTATAAATTATTATTTTAATTTATTTGGGAGTGCAATGAAATAAAAAAATTCTATATTACCTACATATTTACGCATTTATTCATCATCATTATATACTACTAATACTTCATTTAAAAATTGAGCCGGTGGTAAAATATCGTTTTGATGCCATTAGGATGGGCCTAAATACCACAACACAGTCATGTCGTGGGCACAGCATCCTACCGTTCGAGGGCTCATACAATTACGGCAATACTGTTTTATTGCTTCGCGGCCTGTATTAATTGTACTGTATAAAATACACACTATATAGTACACTCGGTGTCTGAAAGGCTAATCAAATAGTTGATGAACTAACACTTTGTTGAGTTAACAGGCTTGTTAAATCAATTTCCGTTTCTGAAACGCTGATTAGTGGAAAATTTACTAATCATTGATCAAGTTGACAGGACACATACAAGCACATACAAGCCTTAAATAGCTTTCCAGGAACCGAAAAATCAATATCAATTGAATAGTTTAAAAAAACCTGTCAAGTTTTATCAAGTAATTTCTATTAATTTTGGTAGCAGCGTGCTGGGCTAGACTTCTTCGGAATCAAATTGACTTTCGATGTACAGTCGTCACTGTACGTTGGTTCTAGATCAATAGATAATGACCACACCTAGGACTCCTAGGAGACATAAGTATCGGCTTACTTACGCCACCGGGTACTACACAAGTGGCTCCGAGCCATTGGCTTCCTCGCTCGGCGGCGGCCGCACCTCGCCTTGTCTCATGTGAACGCCATAATCTTCGCTCCACTACTCCTTATAATCGATGCGTATTGTATTCTATCCGGCCACTTACTGTGACTGACTCAGATATTTATTACTGAGATGTAATTTATACGATAACTTCATATTTACCAACTGTAAAAGGCTTATCTCATTGTTATCTGAAATAGTGAAATAGGAAAATTCAATTGTTGAAGTTTGATTCCTGCCATCGCGATACCTGCCTAGTCTCCACAATGTTGATTAAATAATAGTATGCATTTTTTTAAGTTTATTTTTCTTGTTTCGTGTCCGTATTGAAAGGGAAGTCGCCTTACATGTATGGAACAAGGTACGAAATGAGTTCTGATTGAGCATTTAGTTTATCAGCTGAGACGTTGCGAGTTGCGCAAGCGTCGCTCGGAGATAGGTGAGGGTGACAGTAATTGACAGGTCGGCGGGCGCAGGACACTTGACGCACGTGCGAGGAGACTGGGCCCCCGCACCGAGCAGGATGTCTTTAAATAGACTAAATACCTTTGTGGAGGCATGCCCTTCGAAGGGTGGCGACATCCGGCTGCGATCGCGCACACGATTCGCTTCTAAAGAGGAAACTTATAAATAACTTCTTCAATTATTCAAAACCATTGAACTATAAACACGAATCGCTTATTGCTTCTGAGTCAGTGCTCGCCGAGAGTCGTTTGTGTCGGCGCTACCGGAACCTTATCGCCCATCTTACCGACGCAGCGTTTCATAGAATGTCTATTGTTTGATTAATAACTATGTATGTACTACATCTGTGATCTATATGGAACATTACATAACACCGATATCATGCATTTGTATTCTAATGCGGTCTCGATTATTGTTATCAACAAATGAACCATCAATTTGAGTTAACTGTTGTTTAAATAGGATACGATTCGCTACATCATTTACTTTGAAGGTATCAAACTTAAACATACAACATTTGAGAATCTTCGTACTATTAGTATATCCCTACTAATATTATAAATGTGAATGTATGTTTGTTTATTCGTATATTATATATATACTAGCTGTTTCCCGCGGCTCCGCCCGCGTAAATATACTATTGAGTATCCCGCGGGAACACTGTACTTTTCCAGAATAAAAAGTAGCCTATGTTAATCCAGAGTTTAAACTACTACCATACTAAATTTTATCAAAATACGTTCAGTAGTTTTCGCGTGAAAGCGTAACAAACATCCATCCATGCTTACAAACTTTCACATCTATAATATTTGTAGGATATACAAAGTAATATATAAAGAGGAAAGATTTGTTTGTTTGTATGTTTCTTTGTTTGCATCGAATAGGCTCCCAAACTACTGGGCCGATGTTGATGAAATTTGGCACAGATATAAGCACACCATGGGGAAGGACGTAGGCTACGTTTAATCGCGGCTAAATGCACGGTTCCAATCGGCATTACCATTTGAGCGTACGCAATCGCTTAGTTATCTTATACTTTAAACGAGACAATATTGTGTATATATATAATCAGTTTCTCGAAAACGGCTGCAAATATTACCATGAAATTTAGTACGCAGCTAGTTTTGGGGGAGAAAAACGATCTTTAAGCTATATATTTTTTTTTTTCGTCGTGTAACAATATATCAATAATTTCAACTCTATTATGTCACTCCGATTGGCAGTTTCATATGTGCATACCTATACAATTTTTGCTTTCATCAAAAATTCGTAATGTGGTGGGTTCGAATCCCCGTCAGATAAATATTTTTGTGATTCTATTTATTTTTTTAATTTATAACACCCTTTTAATTTTGTTTATTAAAGTTTGGTTACCCAGGTACTACTATATTTTACACTGAATACGGAGCCATAAGATTTCTAATACATCAGAACGTAAGTCCTTTGTTGGCCAGGCATCGTGGCGCAGTATTGAGCATTTTGAGCCCGTTGAAAAATGAACGACGCAATAAAATCCAGATCAGACGCAGGAGTCGGAGATCATTGTACTCGATCTTTTCACGTGTGTACTGAGGGTCCCGGCTCCCGGCTCAGACGTAAGAATGCTCGTGTTATACAAATGGCACATACCTGCAGAGCGCTCCAACAAGTGTTTCCGGTCATAAGTCTACATCCGGCGAGTATTGACTATAATTTAAATGCAGTCAGCTTTTATGAAAGTATAAGTTTGATTGATGGCAACCTATACTCCTTATTTTATAACCGACTTCCAAAAAAAGGAGCCGTTAAGCATTCGGCTGTATATATATTTGTATGTTCAACGATAATTGCGCCGTCTGTGGACCGATTGTCAAAATTATTTTTTTATGTAAAGGGTTCTCAAGTTGGTCCCGTTTTCAGAATAGCGGAGGCTTGTTTGAACTTATATATTTCTTAAAATGTGGTTTTAATAATGTGACTAAAAAGAGAAAAATTATAATTTTTAAACAAAATATTAAAACCGACTTCCAAAGTAAACACGTTACGTGTACCACGTTAGTGAGGTACGTAAGTACATCAGTAATATAACTAAAAATAGAAAAACTATTGTTTTAAACAAAAAATTAAAACTGTCTTCTAAAGTAAAAATGCACAAAAAAGTATGAAATAAAACTTATTTTCTAAATAATTCCTCTTTTAAATTCGTCTAAAATTTTAACTATTTCTCTACTCAATCTTCATAAATTTTTAAAATAAGTATATCTATAAAATATTGTTTTATCAGGATGTTGTTTGGGCTGGTATCGACTTCAAAATTATGAAGATTGTGTAGAGAAATAGTTAAAATTTTAGCCGGGTTAAAAAGGGTAATTATTTGGAAAATAACTTTTTTTGCTATTTTTTTGTGTATTTTTATTTTGAAGTCGGTTTTAATTTTTTGTTTAAAATAATATTTTTTCTATTTTTAGTTATATTATTGATGTACTTACATACCTCACTAACGTGGTACACGTAACGTGTTTTTTTACAATATGTATATTCATAATAGGGTTTGTCGATTGAGCTTCTATTCCAGTTCTTTTTAACCGACTTACATAAAGGAGGAGTTTTACAATTCGGCTGTATGGTTTTTTTTGTAAGTATGTTAATTGTTACCCGATTACTACGCGTTTGTGGATCGATTTAAAAATATTTTTTTTACTGTTTACTTCTAAAATTGTTCCACTGTCACCAAATGGTAGACCTGGTAATAGGATCCACGAGGAATCGAGGGAACTCCTCGAAATTTATAGAGAGTGGTCCCTTTTGAGGAGTTCCATGAATTGTAATAGTGAACCATTTCGAGAATAAGAATTATTTCATACTTTTTAGTGAAAATGTTGATTTTACTTGGGAAGTCGGTTTAATTTATTTTGTAAATAATGATTTATTTTCAAGGAGCTTCTGATGTGCAACTGTTAGTGTAGTCAGTAGTGTCGTATTAGTGTAAGCAGCATGTAGGTAATTTCAGTAGCTATTTGACTCAATATTTAATTACTACTATTAGATTAATTAATTATGTTTATAAAAAAATGTTGTTGAATTTTGATTGTGTATTTTTACGCACAAAAGTACCTAGCCCAGACATTAATAGTACATTAGGTTCAGAACATGGCCCTATTAGGTATACAGTTTATGTGCAGGGATTATGTATACTGGTTTCATTATTCACCGACCGGTTGCTTACCAAGTCTGGAGGAGTGTTGGGTGTTTTATCAATAGGCTAGATGAGTGATGATTAATTTTTATTACATAATTATATATATTACATTTAAATATATATTACATATATATTAATATATATTACATATTTTTTACATGAATATTTCATTTTTCTGTCTGAATGTTTAAATTTTGTCTGAATGTTTTTTAATAATGAATTTTTCTTATTTTTATTACTTATACAATATGTAGTTTTATAAATGAAACTGAAATGTACTTTTGCCTGAAATAAATATGATTTGATTTGATAAATGAATTATCATAGTACATCCTCCGTGGTCTAGTGGTTAGAGCATGGCTGTCGACTCGGAGGTCGTGGGTTCGATTCCCACATTGGAACAACAAAAAATGCTGTTTCCAAATTTGGATACGACAATGCAGGCTGATCACCTGATTGTCTGACAAGAAAGATGATCCATGCGTCGGATAGGCATGTAAGAAGTCGAACCTGCGCCTGATCTCTCGCCAGTTGTGTCCTTTATCCGTCAGAGTAAAGGAAGAGAGAGTGCTCTTGTGTACTGCGCACACACATGGGCACTATAAAATTACTCCTGCGTAATTGGTGGTATAATGTAATTGGATAATATTGGTGCAATATTTTCAAAGGTGCAGCGACTTGTTAACATAATTTTGCAAGTCGCGTGAAAACGCTCCATACAAAAGTTTTCATAGAAATGACGTCACGTGTTTCTAAAGTTATATGAAATACAGGAGTCGCAGGAACATAATTTCTAATATCTCTGTTTGTGCGTTTTTTTATGTGTTCGATAAAAACGATATAAAAAACGTACATCGTCTCAAACTTTTCGTCTGTGTGTTGCATGTCGCGTGATGGTCGGCCGCGGAGTAGGGATAAAGTGAAAGGCGCTCGTCAGAGCAGCCGAGGCCAATATGGCGGCGCCTATAGTTCGCATCAGCTGACCGTGTAGTGTATAGACTAGTACTCATTTGTGCCAGTGCTATAAAATTAAGATTGATGAAGCGATTTTTATACCCTTAATGGAATATTATTCAGAAAATTTTTAGTTAAATGTCTATAATGTGAAAAAAGTTTTACTTTTATCGTGGTTTCACAAAACCACACAATCCTTTTTTACTAATATAGCAAAAAGTATAGACTTTTTTGTCATTTTTATTTTTATCTCTCCGTGGCCTGTTGGGTAGACCGTTTGATTCGCACTCAAGAGAGTGCAGATTCGATTCCCAGGTTGTGGCGTGTACCAATGAGACTTTTTCAGATCTCGAGTACATAATACGGACGATCTAACGGTGAAGGAGAACATTGTGAGGAAACCAGCTCAAAGACTGATCAATAGGTCTGGGGCCAACCCCAGACGTTCTTGTAGTTAGACGTTGACCAGTCATTCCTCTGGACTAGGCTGACTATAATGTGCTTGGGCAACCATACGACATTTGAAAACCAACTGTCCCAGGCACTACATTATTTCAAAAAGTCATTACTTCGCTCGGAGAATACTGTATAAATCGCCCAATAACGGATGAAAAGACCTAAGTTTTTTTACATTTATCTAATTACAAAACAACACACAAAATATTATATTTTTTAACATTTATCAAGTTGTAAACTTGTAATACCTCAATATTCCTGAATATATAGATTTAACTATATATATTAAACTATATATATCTTGTCCGGATAAACTCTTGGAAGTTTTTGTGGATAGAACATTTTTGTTAAATTGTTATAATATTATTTTTGTGAAATATTGAACAATAAAAAAAACGAAATATTTTACATGTAGTCATCTATCCTATTGTATAGGTGGCGGTCCCGCGGCACCGCGGCTAGCTCAACAATACGTTCTGCAGGTGACGAGCTCACTCAATAGCTTATTACATGCCCATTCATTCCCTCACCTACCTCACAACCTGTTCCGTTTATTTTTTCATAATAATAATTCACTGAACTGTTATTTACTCACCCTGTACACAGTAAACAATAATGTTAACTGTGCCATGTAATTGTCTATTACAAAAGCTTACGACTCTGTTTAGAAGGTATGTCGAAAATAATGGATTACCTACCTAGCACTTTAATGACGATGAGTAGGTAGCACAATAAAATGTTAGCTACGTAAACAATATGAAGGCTGGAACTATATGATCCGGAATACGTAAGGCCAGGGAAAATTCAGAGCATTGAAAATAGAACTCTGCCATACTACAATAGAGTTGAAAATCGAAGTGTCAAGTGTCGAGCTGTCATATATGACATTGACATCTCACTCGACACCCGTGTGGTCGATTGTCAGCTCTATTGTATTAGCACAGAGTTCTTTAATAGAACTCTGCGCTAATCGAATATAATAATAATGTTATATATGACAGCTCGACACTAGAATCTTCCATTTTCAACTTTATTATAGTAGCGCAGAGTTTTATTTTCAGTGCTCTGAATGTCATGTGTCTAACAAGTCCGTATTACGAGTACATACGTTTTATTTGTTACAATTAAACAATTTGAAGTTTGAACTAAAACTTCCTATTGATTTTTATGTGAGTAAACTACGCTTACGAGATATGACTCACAATTCACATTCATGAGTACACATGAGTTACGACATATTTATTTACTACAAAGTCTTTAATGTTAAACTTTATAAGTTCTTAAATTACTACGGCCATAGTGGTAAGATGCAGAATGGTCTCGTGGTGCATGTTTTACAATAGATGATTACTACCAATAAATCACTACCATTCGAACTACCTGCAAAACTAATTGATTTAAAGGTTTATTTGATAGTAGATTGAGTGATATAAATAATGAATATTATTATTTCTATCATAACTTAACTTTACCTACCAATTTGTGTATTTTATAGTAAAGTCATACTAAATCAAACGTGATTTAAAAGCAAAATGAATGCCTCGCCCATAGGAACTCCATTGTTTTCGATATCATTAAGGCCATTATATTTGCTTATTGAAGCATACTTTCTTATTAAAGTTTGAGCTCGAGCAGACAGACGTCTTCATTATGATATTTCAATAATCATTGTTTTATGAGTCACAAACAATAGCTTAATAACAATGCACTAACAGCCTTAATCGAACGCATAAATGGATGTTATACTGTCGATAAAGAAAGCGGATGTGACTCTTAATTATATTATTATGAGAAGGGAAATCAGTTCACGGGTATTCGCGTAAGCGTTTAATATACCCTTGAACGGTGACTAATCAGTTGGTAAGCAAAGTTTGTCAAATGCTTCTTTTTATTAGAATAAGTAAGTATAGTGTATGACTCATTTAACAATTTAGTACTTTGTTTGTATCTGTTGAAAAAAAAAAGACATAGGCAAACTAGGTAGAGACTGCGCAGAAAGTTATATGATGATATTAAAATTGTCATGTGGAAATCTTCCAAATTTTTGATTTGATTTCAGCATAGCTAAAGTAAGATACTATCTTGATAAAATGTTCATAAAATAAACATTCTGTCTCACATTCGACTTTTGTAAACTGCGTTCTGTGAATAAATGATTGATTGATTGAACATCAAAATAATCGTTTTTTTGCTTGAGACATAAACAAAAAATTATGCAACAATATTCAATTAAGTTCGTTATTTAATAGTATTATTTCACTGTATCATCAGATTTAGTTTTTACTTTTTCTGTTTAATTAAAGTGTGGCATACCTTAAAGGCCAAATATTCTCCATTCATTAGTATATCACGCTGCGCGTTCCGCACAATGGCCGAAATCGGAACGGAACGAATGTCCCGGATCACGGCCTCGTGTTCCCACCGCTCCTGTATCCCCCGGGTCAGTCAGATGCCGACGATGGCAGGTCACAATGGTTTCACACTTGCCGTTTCACATTTTCCAAATTATGGTGGAAATACCTCTCTAACTAAGAGAGGTATTTCCAGCATAATTTGGATAGTGATGCCATCTTGCTTACCGGAGGATGGTTACGTTTTTGACCAGTACTTAGAAGACCATGTAGTTGATACTATTATATATTTTCATCGTTTTAGTTTCACAACATGCAAGTGTCGTGTTAAATCTTAAAGCTTTTATGTCTGGAAGAGTGAAGTGAGAATTATCGAAAAATCGACGCACGACAGATCAATAAAACGGGTGACATTACTATCACGTCAAATGGGAACATTCGAATCCAAAACAAATCACGAATTTGACTTCATGACACGGCAAAATGATTTATTTACCTTTCGTCGGCACTTAAAATTCGAAGGCTATTAAACGGAACGAGATTTCGGAGACGCGGCCCGTAAAAGTTTCGCAAGAGTCGGTCGTAACCCCTTTCGGCTATAACGCGCCGTGACGCGAACTTTTGTGCCGGCCGAAAAAATAGGGAGACGGCCATCGTCCAAAACAACAATGAGGTACTGTTACCATAATGACATTTTACGAGCCAACATGAGGCTGAGCAACACGACGCGCCGCCCCCGACTCCGCGCGCACGAACGCTCCACATTGTTTCCGCATTATAATAATTATATATATTAATATATTATTCAGATCTTCTTAAGTCATGACTTGAGAAGATCATTTTGTTATATAAGACTTTATATTACATTAGGATAAAAATATCAATACTCGATACCTTAGAGCCCTGAAGCACTTTGTAGATATTGGTCAATGTTTGCCAAACTACATTAGTCTAGCGAGGTAAAAAACAGTTTAATCCTTCGTGGGTAGACGTGTTCTGATAGTATGTGGTCAGTGATGATGATAAGGATGCTAAAATTAAACACAAAAAACAAGCCATCTCGGGACATGTGAACATGAAATTATTTCACTGGCGTGAAACTGGAAACGCGACGCTTCACATTGCCACGCTCTACGTAAGCAGACTGAAAGAAGATATTACCGATTACAACATCATATATTATTTATTATCTATATACTAATATTATAAAGAGGAACGACTTGTTTGTTTGTATTGCATTGAATAGGGCATAGGCTCCGAAACTACTGGAGTTTGACGGACGATTTTGATAAAAATTGTCATAAATATAGAGTAGACCACGGGGAATGACATAGGCTACTTTTTATTGCGGCAAAATGTACGGTTTCCCTGGATATCCTTTTGCGCGCACGAAGTTTCGGACAATAACTAGTAACTTATATGTATTTTAGATGTTTACTGATTGATTGCAGAAATTGATCATCACATAATATTATTAGACCACATCTCAGCTACGACTGTAACGTCTGTAACCCTATGTAGAGAACTTTTTGTTGCGATATTAATACCACGCAAGCGTTCGCTGTCAGGTGAGTCGGCCTAATCTACATAATATTCCTGTGGAAATAATTGAATCAAAAGAATTTACCGCTGCTAGTAGCCGGCCGCGGCAGGTTGTTGAATTAGTGCAGACCACATGAGCGCTCGGTGGGCGGTCTGCGGTGTGACGTATCGACATTGCCCGGGACCACAGCGTCGCAGCCTCACTGTTCACGCACGCGATCCACTGAGCAAACTGACGTTGGTCAGATTTACAGCTTCCACGTCGTGCCAGCCTACCCGTGTGGTCCAAGCGGCCAAATAAATTAGTGCATAATAGAAATATATAGCTTGTACCTACTGACTACATACAGACCTGTCTATTAACTCACTGACTAAGTTAATGTTCCAATCGAAACTGAGTTTCAATAAATACTCAATTAAAGATCAATCAAGACTTAACATATTTCAATAGGGCAAAGGATGGTGCAGTCACAGTTGTGAAGTTCGATTAAACTAGAGATCGCCCTGAGGTCGAAATTCATATTAAAATTTTACTTTCTTTCTTTTGCCTATTAGATACGCAATAAAAATGTGTAAATTTTGTTTATGATATTTTAAATATATACAGTGCCGGATTTACACATTTACCGCCCATAGGCTATTCAACTTTTGCCCCCCTCCCACTCCCCACTCAACTTCAATCAAGAGTACAATAGGTATGTTGCTAAAAAAAATTTTCCGTTTATTCGATGTTAGACAACGTGTTAATAAACAATCTAGAACCCATTTTCATATATCTAAAAATATAACGAAAAACAATTTAAATTTATAATATGAAAGGGAGCGATATATCGGCCTGTGTCGTCACGAATTGCACCCGCCATACATTTGTCATTACAAAATGTATGGCGGACGCACCTTGTGTTAATATTCAGACGTTAGAGTGTTAAGTATACTGTACTTACAGTACATTTTTTATACATTTTCGAGAGTAATTTTTCTATGCAGATAATAATGTTTTTATATTTCTGTAAGACAAAAAAAAATGTTTAGGCCACATTTGCCGCCCCTAAAAATTTGCCGCTCTAGGCTTCAGCCTACTCAGCCTTCTGGTAAATCTGCCTGGATAATATATACTAAGTACTATTTACAGATAACACACGAAAAAATATAAACAAATCATTGACAGGCTGCAAGACTGGACCGTGAGGATGGCTAAAATAGGTCCGAAATCGTGAAAACGTGATTTTTGCTTCACGGTATATTAGAGAGTTTACACGTTATGCGATACGATGTCGCTTATCGCGCGCGATAATGTGAGAGACAGCTATATTAAAAAGATTAAATGTTGTGACAGATTGGCAAACGTCAACGTGTTATAAAATTATATCAAACGCATGGTAGATAGTGTGAGCTAACTGAGGTAGCGAATAACAATTATAAACTGTAATTAATGTAATAATTAAAAGAATATCAGTCCAGATCCAATAAAATTACGAAAAATAAAATTTCACTCATGTTTTCACGATGCAATCGAACGTCAAAACTCATAGGGATTGACACTTATGAATACACTACGTGTGTGATTCAAATCTATGGTAGTGTGTGTCGCTGATATTTTTGTTAATTTAACATATTTCTAAGCATTATTTTACGAAATTTAAGCTTTTCGCACGCCTTCCGTAGCATAAACTTTAATTGTGCCAAATGTCACTCTCATCCGTACGCACAATTCTCGTAAAGAAAATTTTCGCTTAACGTACCTACATATGAAATTGGCGTTTTGTCAAACTGGCCACTTTGATCTCAAATATATCTTCTTTGGTTAGGAATTCCAACATCAAATTTATACAGTTATTCACTCATGCATTTGTGCTTCGAAAACCGTAATTAATTTTTATCCTCTTTTGATTTTTTCTTTGTGTCACTCTGTTTACTTGAAATATCATATTATTTTCGAGTACGAGTTCCACCGTGGCGCCAGTGCTGCAGAAACGGCTCGAAGGATTAATGATGTGTATGGCGGCGGTGTCTCAAAAGAAAACTCAGTGCGTTTTGGTTTCAACGTTTTCGTTCTGAAAATTTCGACCTGTGGAACAAGCCCCGTGGACGGCCGGAGACCAAAGTTGATAATGAAGGATTGTGGCTATTGATGAGGCTATTGTGGAAGCAGATCCATCGCAAAACACGTCCGAGTTAGCTCCAGGCTGCGGCGTTAGTGATAAAACTGTTTTAATCCACTTGAAGCAAATTAGGAAGGTGAAAAAGCTTGAAAGGTACCTCATGAATTGAGTGCAGCAAACCGACAGACGCGCGTCGACTGCTGCATTACATTACTCAAACGGCACAATAATGAAGGAATGTTAAATCGAATCATTACCTGTGATGAAAAGTGGATTCTGTACGATAATCGAAAACGCTCATCGCAACGGCTGAACCCTGGCGAACCAGCCAAAGCCTGCCCCAAACGAAAATTGACTAAAAAAAGTTACTTGTGAGCGTTTGGTGGACTAGTGCCGGTGTCGTTCACTACAGCTTTCTTAAATCTGGCCAGACGATTACGGCAGATGTCTATTGCCAGCAACTGCAAATCATGATGGAAAAGCTAGCTGCTAAAAAACCGAGGTTGGTCATTCGCTCTAGGCCACTTCTGCTTCAGGACAACGCTAGACCACACACTGTACAACAGGCGGCTACCAAATTAGAGGAGCTTCAATTGGAATGTCTAAGATATCCACCGTACTCCCCGTACCTTGCTCCAAAAGATTACAATTTTTTTCGAAATTTGGATAACTTCTTGCAAGGGGAAAAAATCAACTCCGATGGGGCAGTCCAAAGCGCCTTCAAAGATTTTATTGATTCCTGTCCGAATGGTTTTTTAATAAAGGAATCAATGAACTACCTATGAGATGGCAAAAGTGCATAGATAGCAATGGTATATACTTTGATTAAATAAATATATTATGTTTAAAAAAATCGACATTATGTTCCTCCTTTACAAAACGCAAATTTCATATGTAATTATAACATTATATAGATAAAACCATTTATTTTTCATTCATATTTTACTGGTTATTTGTTGTCCCGACACAGGTTGTTTTGTCTTAAATATAAACCTCAAATATATCTCACCGCCTAAACCTTCCCTGAATATCCATAATTATTTCAAGACCAAAATTAGCCAAATCGGTCCAGCCTTTCTCGAGGTTTAGCGAGACGTTGGGATTACAGTCCATTTTTAGGGTTCCGTAATACATAAGGAACCCTTATAGTTTCGTTCTGTCCGTACGTCTGTCTGTCTGTCCGCGCTTTAAGCTTCTATAATTATGAATATAAATGGATGAAGTTTGGTATAATTATAGACTGTGTAGAGATCTCGGGTTTGGCATCATACAATTAAAATAATTTTACATTTTAGTGGTGGCTCTCCATATATGTTCCAAATGTTCCAAATTGTATAATGTTCCTAATAATAATAATTTAAATTTGCCTGTAAGACAACAGAGGAAGTATCTAGCATTGTAGGTATAAGTAATCATAAAAATAATATTTTAATTAAAGATAATAAATTATGTAAACTTACGCTGGTGCATCAAAACATACAAGGTATGTCTAGTAAGGAATTAGAAATTCAGTTGTTTTTAAACAATAATTTAGACATTTTATGTATAACCGAACATTGGTTTAAGAAAAATGAAATAATGTTAAATCTTGGTATGCACCAGCTGGCTAGTTCTTTCTGCAGAGAAAAAGCCATAAGAGGCGGCTCACTTATATTAATTAAGAAGAATTTAAAATATAAAGAACGTAAAGTTATAGTAAGCCTCTCTACAGAACGAACTACTGAAATAGCCTGTATAGAGGTGGGACACTTTATTATTGTTAGCGTATACAGGCCTCCTTTAGGGTTATATGATTCATTTGAAAAGATAATGGAAACGTTATTAACTAAGATAAGTGTATCTAACAAATATATATTATTGTGTGGTAATTTTAATATAAATATTTTAGAAAGTATTTCCACCACGGTTAGATTTATTTCATTGTTAAAATCATTTAACTTAACTCATTTATTCTTTGAACCAACAAGGATCAGTGATAGCTCTGCTACATGCATTGATAACATTTTTACCAATATAGATCCATTAAATAAAGAAGTCCTTAACATACTAAGCTCTGATCACTGTGGACAGCGGGCCATTTTCCCTATAGATAATAATTGCAAACACGAGGACAGAAACACATGTATACCAATAAATGTCAAATATATTGAGAAGTTTAGAAGTGAAATTATGGCTAATATTGGACATTTACAGTATCATAGTAGCCCGGATATGTCGTTTGGTAAACTGTTTAAATTAATAAAACATAAATTTGATACTATTTTCACCCCTAAGACAGTGAGAACAAACAATAAAAGTACATTCAGCGAATGGGCAACAGCAGATATTTTTAAAAGTATATTAAAATTGTATGAACTTTATAATGTAAGAACAATGAATCAAAGTTAAGAAATAAAAAATTATGTAAGGTTATATTCAAAAACATTTAAGCAAGTTTGCTCTGCAGCAAAATCTCTTCACATTAGAAATAAAATTAAGAATTCGAAAAATAAGATTAAAACAACTTGGCAAATCATTGCAAATTAAACTGGAAGAGTCACCAGCCGCAATACATATTTTAAATTGAATATAGATAGTAAAATAATTAAATCCGACAGTGAAGTTGCAACTGCTTTTGAGAAATTCTTTGCTGACATTCCAGTTTCAACTACCAAAAATTTGTATACCTCTCCTGCTGATGCTGAATCTCTTCTTAAATATAATGTAAAAGAGTGTGAAAACGAATTTAGATTTAAAGAAATAGGACCGCAAGACATTATTAAAAATTTGAATTTATTTAATATTAAGAATACTGCAGATTTATGGGGCCTATCAACGAAAGTTATTAAATTTATAATCGATATTAACGCACCTTACTTCGAAACTATTTTTAGTGATTGTATAAATAGTGGCGTATTTCCTGATCTAATGAAACATAGTAAAGTTTTAGCTCTGTTTAAGTCTGGTAGTAAGTCGGATCCATCTATCTTCCGACCTGAAAAAATAATACTTACTCAGTTACTAGCACACATTAATATAAATAACATTTTACATAATAAATAATTTGGTTTTACGAAGGGTCGCTCTACAACAGATGCTGGCGTTGATCTGATTAGTTATATTTTTGAAGCTTAGGAGGGGTCGCAGGATGTTCTAGGAGTTTTTTGTGAATTCTCTAAAGCATTTGATTGCGTGCAGCACACAACGTTGATCAGACAACTATGCCACTATGGAGTAGGGGACCAGCACTCGTCCTCTTAAAATATTATTTATCAAATAGGACTCAGAGGGTTGAGATAAATGAAAAAAGATCCAGAGGTACCAAAGTTGAGATGGGGGTCCCACAAGGATCCATTTTAGTACCTTTCGTTATCTGGTCTATATAAATGACCTACCATACCTTATTAATGGAAAAAACGGGATAGTCTTATTTGCCGATAACACGTCACTTACTTTTAATATTAATCGCCAAAAATCAGGCAATGACGAAGTAAATAATGCTCTCTCAAAAATAGTACACTGGTTTAGTGTTAATAATCTTTTGTTAAATAGCAAAAAAACTAAATGTATAAAGTTCACGTTGCAAATGTAAGGCAAATTAAAACCAATGTTCTATTGAATGGAAAAGGTATGGAAATAGTAGATACAGCTGTCTTTTTAGGTATAACTTTAGACGCAAAACTACAGTGGGGCCCTCATATTGCTGGGTTGGCCGACAGACTCAGTTCAGCAGCATTTGCAGTAAGTAAGATAAGAAAATTTTCAGACGAAAACACAGCAAGACTTGTATATTTTAGTTACTTCCACAGTATAATATCCTATGGCATTCTACTGTGGGGAAATGCTGCCGATATAAATACTATATTTGTGCTGCAGAAGCGAGCTGTTCGGGCAATCTTGTAGATTGGCTGGGTAAAATATTTTTGACTTTGACTTTGACTTTATATGTAAAGTGGGGATGAAAATCATATTTTCATTTTATCACATCGTGTGGGGTACCATTGAATAGGTATTTTAAAATAAAGGCAGGGTTTCATACATGCCTTTTTTACAAAGTGAACCATTTTTGAGTAATCAGCCTCCAAAATGGTTTATAAGTTGCCCCCCCCCCCCGCATTTCTAAACTATAAGAGATAGAAAGTTGTCAGTTTCCATGCTGATAGATCATGCTAAAAACTCTTTACATAAATTATTTTGAGCAAAATCGGACAATAACTTTTGAAGTAATCCAAAGAAAACCTGAAGAAACCTGAGAATTGTGCGTTGATAGTTACGGAACTCTCCTTTTTTTGAACAACGGACTTCTAGAAAACCAAGATTGTTGTATATGTCAATTTTAGGATCTCTCGTGAGTCGTACCAGAGACTAGTATAGGTAGGTATGAGTTTCACGTAGATGTATGTGTACATATGGCTCCCCTTTCGTTTCGAGGGCTTAAAAATAGAAAACAACATAATATACTTACAATAATTAATAAGTAAAGAAGAAATCACTTGGATTTTGACAAATAATAAATGATAGTCGGTATCGTGTTATTTCGTGCTAAGTGTTTCGTGTCGTTATTGCAGGAAGTAATTTAATAATGGGTAAATTAAGTTACAAAATACAGGCAGTCACTGTACAGACTTCACTGCGAGAACCTTGCAAGCAAATGTAAGGTTTTCGCTGAAATCAACTAATTAGCTTGATGTATTGGCATCGTTTTAAAGTTGTAAAAGTAAAAAATATAAAACATAATATGTTTTATACAAACAATTATTATTAAAAACTATTACATAAAGTTAAAGCTCTATAAAATAGTTAACTTTTTTAACGTGAACTACAAATTATAAATTGAATTTGACGTGTTCGTGTATGCTGTTTACGAAGTATTATTGCATGTTCTAATCATTACTATCCATGCTGTGTACTTAATATCACAAGCCTGTAGTTTATCAATTACATATTCATTGAAATGATTCATTTTCAAAAATAATTTATAATAGACTCATAAAGGTGCTTCTAAGCTTTTAAAATATTATGAACTAGATGTTTCAAACAAACATCTAGTTCATAATAGTGAACACACATTCCCCTTTATAATATTTGTGTAATCTTTTTTTACACATATTTAGTAATTGACTGCTGAGTTATTACCACAGAAGTTATAACACAAAAAATGTAAAAAATACAAATACACAAATACATGTTTTAATTTTGGGAATTTTTATTCTGAGTTCAGGGGGTTGACTTCAATAAAAACAACTTAAAGATAATTTAAAATCTTTTTGAACCCTGTATTTAACAAGCATAAAATGTAGGAAGTCCGGTTGCAACATTGTAATTTCATATCATCTACAATTGTTGTTATGTAAATAGACGCAATCACGTTCTATATTGATGCACATAGTATCATTAACATAAAAAAGCAGATGGCAGACACGTGAACCAGGTGCAAGAATCTCAATTTTCGGCGCACACGCGCTCCCTCGCTGCGCTTTTAACAAATTTCAATACACGTAAAAAATATCTATGAAAAGATGCCAAATAAACCGGTGCTAGTTCGGGTGCAGCAATGCATCGCACCTCGGCGCAATCGGCGCCCTCCAAACAAAACACCGCTGCTAGGTGTGCAAACAAGTTTTGATTAAATGAAAAGGTGTCCCGGAACGGGTGTGTCCACAGTTTGCTCCAAGTAATTACGTATTATTCGTTATCTAGCCGTGCTCCATATTATTTAATAAAGACCTAAAATGGAATTGAAACCGAACAGTTATACAATCGCACCGGGTACGATAGTTATCTGAGCCGTCGATTAGCTTAACATGACAATTTTATTATTAGTTATTACTGATTGTCCGTCGTTTACTTTCCACTTTACACTCAGAATCAGACGCAGATAATAATTTTTATACCTTATATATATTTTTATACCCTATAATATATCTACTTGGAACTGCTTGGTTTATACCTCAGACGAAGGACTTATAAAGTCAGTCAGAGTTCTGCGAACAACACGGTGAAGCCGGTCTAAATTACACCTCGCAGTGTAATTACAGTGTCACGCACACACGTGTAAAGAAACTACGCCTTACCTTGTAAGGCCAGTTGTCGCAGTGGTATGGTTTTTTATGTATGTAGTTCGTACCCACATGCGTACTACATGCATAAAAACCGGTCTCAGTTTTTGTTTGAAATTGCTCTGTCTTCACTTTTTTAAGGTCTGAGATTTTTACTTGGAAAATCTATTAAAATATTACACTTTGTAAAATAGAGATGCCAGTAAACGGAATACTCTTTAACCCTTCAGGGTAATCTTCAGCTTAACGTTACAGATGTTTATCTCAGAGTTGAACACTTTAGAGCAATTACTTTCATTTACTCGGTTAAGACGTACGCTTATGATAATTATCTTCTCTAAAAATATTGTAGAATGTTGGTGCTCTCTCTATTAATCATCACAATCAGCCCGTTCTTGTGAGTTGTAGACGTTTTAATGAGCGTAAACACGGCCAGTCTAGGTCTATCTCGTAGCTAATGCAGGTACTTATGTTGCTGTGACTATTATCACGGTAATGATGATGGATTTATTCACTTAGCTAGTGCTGAATGTGCTATCGCGTGACAATGACCGATTGCGCTTGATTTGGAACAGACAGACCTGTAGCCCTACATACTCGCACTAAATCCACGAAGCTTAGTTAAAGATTGTTAGTAAATGTTGTTTACGTTTCAAATTGGCTAATTTGAACAATAGTCAATAATGACCCAAAACGAAAACAAGCATACATTAACATGATTAGGATAACAAAATTATTCTCCCGTTCACACCAACAACAAAATAATAACAATGAGATGATAACTTTCATAATTTGGCTTATTAAGATAAACAACCTCAGAGACTCATAAACAATTAGTTTTTAATCCTATCTTAATAGTTCTTCGATATTACATTAATATTCTATTGTATTTTTCAAATGGTAAGCTGTTGTTTTTGTGATACTTATGTACATTGTACAACAAAAACAAAAGGTGTGCTTAGAAATAATAACAGAACCGTTACACGCCTCTGTTAATCCTACGGCAAGGGAGGAGATGAACTCCGGGACTGACGCATTGGATGCAGCTGCACTGACACCGACCCCAGGTCTTTCCCCTTCTTACCTTTATACTATAAATACTTTTAGTCCCTAAGAAAAGCAAAAAATCCAAGTAACGGCGATCGAAAAAAAAACGTCACAAATGTGGGAACCGTTACTTGTACGGCGAAATATTGAAATAATTATTTTTTTTCCCAAATAAAAGATTGAGAAAGATACACATTTATTGCGAATTCAATGCACTTTATGTTCCGTTCGGTTCCCGTTTTAGGAGTATCGTGTGAATTTAAAATATTTTATCGTTAAATTTTTTAGATAATGTAAAAAATGTTGAGCTAAAATTACATACGTACTCACGGAGAATGTTTACTATGAAAGTTTCTCAACTGATAAACAAAAAGACAATGGTCCCATATAAACATTACAATCTAGTTTACCTTTTACAGTACGTAGGTCTGGGACAGACATTTGACATGCATGAAATATGTAATTAGGTGACTCAAACGAATTCGATAAATTATACAAACACTATTCGCGCAACAAAACCAATATAATATTAACTTGTTTCTGGCGTGTTCAACTTTGGAGTTAGCCATTCTGCCTTATCAGGTGATGACTTAACAGTGCAAAATTAATACAAATAATACGATATAAGTAACTCTTCAATATACTATAATATATTTATCTAGAATCTGCATTTGTTTTGAGCCTAAGAGTCTACAAACTTAAAATATATTTTAAGTTCGTAACAAATAATTATAATA
Source organism: Phengaris arion (assembly GCA_963565745.1). NCBI lineage: Eukaryota > Metazoa > Arthropoda > Insecta > Lepidoptera > Lycaenidae > Phengaris > Phengaris arion. The sequence goes on along the minus strand of OY751432.1, from coordinate 31,493,623 downwards.
TCTATGGACGCTTTCACACCATGTCAATCTGGTCCCGTGGTAAGTTCTCGAAGAACTTGTGTTTTGGGTACCAGACAACGGATATATATTTAATACTTTTTATACTATACTTATATTTATGATTATTATTACATTATACACATGTTTGATACACATTACATCATACATCTCTAAAGTATATATAATTAAAAAAAAAATCATAACTGAACAAATGTTGGCTTTGATTTCACGTCATAATAGAAAATTCGTAACTGGCGAGAGCTTTAAGCTCCTACGGTCTCGAATAGATTTTCTTTTTAATACAACATTGTTTTCAAATACCTACAGTCCTACATATATAGTATCATTAATTGACCGGCTTAGAATTATTCGTTGAAGTGGTGCATTTATGAAATATAATAGTACGGTACTTACGGACTACGGAGGCTGCGCGGCTGTGCGAAAGGCGAGCGCGGGTGCGGGGTGCGGGGTGCGGGGTGCGCGCGGGCGCGAGGGTGAAAGGTGGCCGGTGGTGACGCACCGGCCGCGCTCCTAGTCTATAGCGTGTGCCGAAATCTCAGCTGTTGCCGCTGCCCGTATACAGGGTGATCGCATATTGGCTTTTAAATTTTAATTTAAAAACGAAATTACAAATATTTCTGGACCTTTAAATCAATTTTTCAAAATAAGTAGCCAATATATTATATCTTTATATGCACTTTAAAAAGTCAATATCAGAAAATAGGTAGTCGGATTTTTGATAATTAAATAAAGAATTGAGAATGAAACTGAGAAATCTTAATCGACGACCTCTATGGCTCAGTGGTTCAGCGCGTTGGTGCTCAAGCCGGGGGTCGCGGGTTCGAATCCCGCCGAAGGAACAAAAAGTTTTTCTGTGTTCCTGGGTCATGGATGTGTATTAAATATGTGTATAATATAATAAAAATCTTAAATATATGTATAGTATAACAGTATTAAATATACTTCCCGTTTTCTGGTACTACAGGTTACACACACTGCAGGTACACAAGTTCTACGGATACTTAGCACGGGGCCAGATTGACGTGGTGTGAAGCGTCCCTAACTATTATTATTATTATTATTATTATTATTATTATTATTATTATTATTATTATTATTATTATTATTATTATTATTATTATTATTATTATTATTATTATTATTATTATTATTATTATTATTATTATTATTATTATTATTATTATTATTATTATTATTATTATTATTATTATTATTATTTCTAAACATCTTAGGTAGCATATAAATGTAGACAAAATCCTGATTCAAGCACAAATAATTCAACAAAACGAAACTATGAAGATATTTTCTGATTGGATATAACTATCAGAAAACATGCTGTATAAAAGCATTAAATTCATCTGTATTAAAAATGTTTATAAAAGCGATGAATAGGTCTGTGAGCTTTATATAGAACTCTACAGCAATGCCATTATTTAAAATTAAACTACTCACCTACCTGTAAGGGCTTTTGGTTCAAAATTTAAAAGATATAAGTGCACGCTATTTGTATGTTATAAAATGAACCCTAACCAGTAAACGTAATAAAGTTATCAAACTAAAATCATTTCTATCCCTATAAAGTAAAGCTTAATTTTAAAAAGCTCTGAGTAATACGACGTAAATCAAAAGCTGGATGAGCTCACAACCGTAACGTCAGTAAAAGTAATAATTTAGCCGTCGCTTACGACCTATCAACATAAGGGACTGTAAAAATGAATGAGGGAGACCCTAATCGAGTCGCCGATTTTAAAAGGGCATTTATGCTATTAAATTTTATAGAAGACTCTAGGGAGAGTATCGGCAGTTACGCCGTTTTGGTCGGGGCAACATTTCGATGCAGATGTGCGATTCGGGTACAGACATGTGATTCTGCACGCGCAGTCAGCTGCCGGCATAGCTGTGCACTGATTCAATTCATCGCGGGGTCGAGCTTCACTGGTGGGTGCCTACGCTTTGTGTAGCGTTTTATATATGAAGCTGAGCTCGGCAAACAATGATACAAATACACATAAAACAACAATGGCATGCACGGCTCAGGTGTGCAGCCGCGGTCGGTAGGTATGCAAGAGATACAAAAAGATCAACCGAAAATTTTTAGTTCTACACAATTTCATGCATAAATTTAACTTTTGCATGACTGAAACTTTGCATTATATATACGAGAAGTATTAACTAACATGTAGCTATGTAACATATAGTATAATATGTAACTATCATGGAAAATAAAAAGCATATATAGTAAATTGCACTAGATTACATAGATTACATTGAAAAACTACTATATAATAAATGCTTACTAATAAACGTAAAAGTTTTTATGTATGGATGTGTGGAGTTTTGTTACTCTTTTACGCAATAACTAACAAACAGATTTTGATGAAATTTGGTATAGTAGTAGTTTAAGTTCCGGATTAACCATAGGATACTTTTTATCGCATCAAAATATATGGTTCCCGTGGGTTTTCATTTCTGCGCATACGAAGTCGTGGACAACATCTAGTAATAAATAAAGATACGATACCCGCTACACATTTTTATGGCTTGAATATTATATTCGGCAGACATTAGGAAAGGAGTTAATGTAACTGCTACTTTCTAGGCATTGTCGACTGGAATAAGTCAATTGACATTTCGAATCTATTAATAACGTTTCAACATCCTATAAAAATACTTGAATAGCTCGATGATATAGTATCAATAAACAATGCACAATTAAATAATTCGGTCCATAGCAGGTATCATATCTATGAATTACTATCTAGGACTTTTAATACGTATTACGGTTGTGATTTCGAACAAACATTTATTGAAAGTTGATTGAGAGTTGATAATAAATAACGAAAGTCAGCTTACTTTATTTCTTATCTAAAACAAAGGCCATATTACCTAACGGTAATGGTCTGGTTAAAATTTCTCTACTATCGACTCTAGTCTTTACTAAGCCGTGTTCTTAATGTCAGCCTGTCTGTCAACAGCCACATCCTTAATCCTAATGATTTTTTATTGTCTGCGTTATCAAATCTATTATAATCTAAATATTTGCAAACTAAATCGGTGATTTGTAAAGTGAGGAATAAAAATTGTTTTCAAAGCGTAAGGATAATCAAGCAGTAGATTTTTTTTTATGAAATCGACCAGGAAACGAGCAGATGGTTCGCCTAATGGTAAGCGATTACCGCCGCTCATGGACTCTCGAAACATCAGAGGATTCTTAAAATCCCCAACCCGCCCTGGACCTTCGGTAACCTCACTCACTTGGCGAATCACTTGGTTTTCTACGAGGCCGCGGGACTTATCCGGTCGAGCCAGCCCATTCGTACCGAAGCATGGCTTTTCTACGTTTAATTCGTAAATAGTAGAAAGTTATATTATAAAAGTCACAGGAATACGAAGAAACGAGTTTGTTTAATTTTTTGTAAATACTGTTGAATTTTAATTGTAACCCATTATTACATACAATGATAAAGCATCGTAACGGGTCAATTTGCAACTGCCCATCTAAATATTCAATTCCAATATTAATTACCATAACAATCTGAGTACTTAGCGCTTATGTGCAGTGATTTCCCCATATGCGCCCGGTGGTACTAACCGCCAATTGTATGACATTGGAGCGGCCACCTGCGCGCGGCGCGCGGCGCCCCTGTCCATCGCTATTTCCGCCGCCATAGCGCACGGCCCCGTCGCGCTCGTGCCGCGAGTCGCGACCGTTACGCACGCGCCCCACGACACCTGGCAGCCGCCCTGCCCCGCCCTGCCCCGCGCCGCCCCTGCATCTCAGCTCTGAAGCTTTGTCATTTCCATGTAATGATGACATACCTAAATCATTGTCAATATAAATTGTTGTCTTTGCTTATCAGTTAAAATTTTACTGAAGTCGTTCTCGCTATGATAATAATCCATAAAAAATCACTTGGGCCTTATGTGTCAAATAAAAAATGACAAATATGTAAACGGCACAAATTATAGCGACCAACCTTTGATGAAATAAATGACACACAGGAAATTGTTTTTACATAAAACTTTACTCATGTAGAGACTTGAGATCGTCGTAGTTAGGGTAGGTAAGTATTCACCAATCAAATTATCATGTGATGATTCTGTGAACAGATGCATTAATATTATATTATCATTGGTGATAATATGGACACAGAAGTCATATCAAAGGTATGTACGTGACGAAATGTGAGTTACAGCAATTATTAGCTTTCTTTACTCCCATTTCGATTCATTATGAATGTTTATCTAATTTACCTAGTAAATAATATATTATCATCGGTATTATTAACTAATGACACGTTGTTTACTGTCCCGTTTGCAATCAACCGTCCCCTCATAAATTGTTTACGTTTCCCAGGCGCGAACGGAGATAACGCTTCATTCATAAGTTCCCGAGAAAAGTGCTCGATTAATGAGTGACATTCAGTTTTTAACATCATCATAAGTGGCGTGGAGATGATATCGTGCTGATATCGCTATTGACCGCCGATCACGGAGATTAGTCACAGCCGTACAGTGTCGGCGGTCGATGTACATGCCGATTCACTCGATTCCTTGACACATTTGCATACTGAGTCATGATACAATTTCACAACGCACCGGCCATCGTGATGCTGGCCATCAATAGTCGGATAATAACGTTGATGGTGCTGAGCGGACAGCCATTGTTGCCCGTGCGACCGCGGCTAGGTTTACGTCATATGAACAAGGAATGCTTATTTGAATTGATAGCTCAGGTCAAAATTATTGGCACCTTGTGCAAGACGAACGTTATGTAAGGTAATTAAATCTAGTCGGTATTTACTATGTGCAACTTAGGTTCATGATTCGTTTAACAAAGATTAACTTGGTCAAAGACTTAGTCCTAATTTCACCAACGCCTATTAGTGTTAATTGTTTGTTTAAATGGCATGCCTTCCCTTTCATTAAACGAAGAGCGAGAGAGATAACATGATATTTAATCAACGATTAAAATAAAAATTAAATGACAAAATGTAAACAAAGAATTGTTTTCGTTTTTCAACACTGCACAATGTAAATAAGTAATTACATAATATTCACTATTTTCGAAGTACTTAAAAATGTTATGTGATCCGATAATCACAAAAATATGTTATCTATTGAGTTCATTAGATAAACTAAAACCTGCCCTAAGCTCTACATTTTCACGCTTCATGATTATCTAGATGTTAACACCTTCAAAATCCTGCTTTTATAAAGTAGAAATACTTTTATAACATAGGTAATCGTTTGTTTTGAATAAATATATTTAGTGTGCAATATTGAGAGCATATCGGTATGTAATTGATGTCGTTAGCTATGCAGGCCGGAACAGCTTTTGCGAACTCGTTCTGTGAGAATACCTAAATTGGTCCGGGAACACCGCGGCCTGTGGGAATTAACACTGGTCTCGAAACACAACAAAAGAATCATGGACATTGTATTTCCGGGTTATGAAGGGTTGTGGACCTTCCCGTTGCATATCTCGAAGCAGGACACGGAAGTCTTTTACATCAAACCGGTTCTGTTACAAATAGGTAGTATTATTATTACAATTATGCGAAAAGAAAATTCCCATCGGGTACAGGTAAAGATGCGTAAAGCATTTGACACTCTAGCAAATGTTGTCTACCCATATAAGTATTTGCAATACAGCTAGGAACACTTATTTCAAGATAAAATTTTAAGATGAATTGCAAGAAGTAATAAAGATAATTTATGTTGCTGCTGCTCTTTAAATATAAGTAATTATAAACAAAGAACACATCACCCGATGAGTGAGTAGCGAGTGTATATATTATGACACGTCCGTAAGTTAAACAGTGCTGAATGAGCTAAATATTTCCGAAGCACTTGTTAGCCACAATATCTGTCGTCATGGCGGATTTTTGTGCGTTGCTTATCAAGCATAACATCAGTAGAGGTCGAACTTGTTTCTAAAACATCGTTCTCTCTTAATAACGTAATAGCGTAGTGTCTGCTCTATTTTTATGTTGAATTATAAAAGATCATTAGTAGATACATGATTAAAATAAATAATAACAAATATATCGTGACAGACAAAATGATAGAATTAACTTTACGATATTGGGTAAAAAGTTTCAATTTCTTACGAGTTACGAGTTACGACCTACCAGTAACGCACCTTATAAGTTTTTCTATACATAAAACATCAGAACTTGTAAGTAAAATTAGCTTTATATTTTATAAATAATGTTCAAAAACATATGTTGCTCCCTAAAAGGCGTTGGGATGAATATGGAGGGACGAAAAACGGAGCAAGGTCTTCTCTTATAACAGAAGTCCGATCTGAACGTCACTTATGTTCCACGAGTAAATCACAGTAAATAAGCCCGTGTGTCATCTCTGTCTCATATAACATCACCATTTTCGCCAACTAGGTCGGCGGGTGACATCGATCAGCATTACTATAACGGGTGCCATTTATCACAATCGTTTTATCTAAGATTATATTGCTCTTATAAATATAGCTTTGTTTTTTCTAAGATCTGTAATTATAATCATGAGCACATTAAATATCTATGATATGTACCTTTAACATTATTTATTACAAAAGATAAAATATTTACATTTAAATTATTATTTATTAGTACATTTTTAGGTAATAGTCGCCTCTTTGGCGTAGGCTTCCCCCAATAACTTCCATTGTTTTCTCTCCCTAGCTGCTCTCGTCCAGTCTGCTCCAACTCTTTGTGTAAATATATCTCCCCATCTCATTTTTTGTCGCCCTCTACTTCTTGTTTTCTCTCTAGGTAACCACTCCACTACTTTTTTCTCTAGTGTTCTCCATTCTGCATACATGGCCAGCCCAGTTCCATTCTAAAAGTCGAATTCTTTTTATTATGTCCTGAATTTTTGTATTCTCTCTAATATTTTTGTTAGTAATTTTGTCTCTTAATTTTATATCCTACATACTCTTATCCATTTTTCTTTGACAGATTGCGAGTTTTTCTTCTTCTATCTTTTTCAGAGACCAAGTTTGACAGGCATAGGTTAAACTTGGCAGAATCACTACTTTATAAATCTTTCTTTTTTTTTGTATTCATTTCCCTGTTTTTCATAATTTCCTATATTCCGTGAAGTTGTCGAGTCTTCAGAGAGTCAAGAAGTACTTTATGCAGTAAAGAAAAGATGATAGTGGCAATAAAATATTTATTAATCAAGAGCTGTTACAGATGTCGCGAACTGAAATATCATGGAAATCAGTTGGAATCTATTTAAAGCAACGGTTCGGATGAAATTATTATTAACTCCAAAAACGTTTAACAAAGACGCGAAGCTCAGTTCAAAGGTGCTTAACCCCGACAGTTGCGCAAAAAATTAGATCGCGGGATGTGTCTCGGGTCTCAGCAGTCGCGGCCGTCGCGGCCCCATCCGGAACGGTGCTGAGGCTGCGCATATAGCACGGTGCGCGGCCGGGTGCGCGCGCGCAGGTGCCGCCGCCCCGCGCGCCGCGCCCCCAGCGCCGAGCCCGCGCACTATTGGGCACGGCGCACGTGCGCAGCCTACCCGCCGCCACCTGGCCCGCGCCGACGGGGAGCCCTTATAAGCGGCGGTCTTCCCTCACCGCACCACTTCGTTTCCGAACGCCGAACGGTGAACGTGTACGTCATCGCGTCCCGATTTGTACTCACTACATCAACTCCGGCGCATCAAAGTGACAAATGGACTATCGTTTTGAGTACTATAAGTGAACTTGTGTTGAGCGTTTGACTATATTATAAATTAAGTGTTGTGTATAAACAAGAGGTGCAAGATGCTAGTGGAAGATTCACAAACTGCTCGTGCGCTTATATCCAAAAAATATGCCCACTGTCCGCTGAAGAAGCGGCCGGTGCTGGTCCGGGAGGAGCGGCCGGCGACGCCGCCCACTACGCCGCCTCACCCCGCCCACATGTCTACGCGCTTCTATAACGACTACAAATGTAAGTTAACGTTTAAATGTATTATTGAAATTGTTGTGTTTTACTGTAATATTAAAATATTAACTACTTATTCTTTTTTTATATTTACAAATTGAGCCTTATTAAAAATTTAATACTATACCGTGATAAATAGTTACTTACTTATAAATTATTTTTATAATACTTTATTGACCTAAAAAATCTTAATTTGTATATAATTTCTTATACTAATTATTTGTTTTATTTGTCTACAGGTACAGACAATGATGAACCACAAAATCTCAGTACAAAGCCTGAAGATCTCTCCAGAACGGCTGCAAGCAAAGTTTTTTCTCCGGTAACGTCAGTGACAGTTAAACCCGAGCCGAGAGAGTGGCCTCAAGAACAGTTGGAATACTTCCAAGCGTGTAGAGAACGCCTAGAATATGCCCCAACAGAGCTCGCTCGTCCTAAGCCTCAATACCCATACTTGCCATCGTTCTACCCCAACTACCCCCTAGAAGAACTATACACCGCGGCTCCCTCGCTGTCCCCGCCGGCGCACACACAGATGTATTCCCGCTACTCGCCTGCGTCACCGCCACTGTCGTGCTCCCCGCCACCCTGTCCCGAGGATCTCCGATCGCCGGGCTCGGTCTCATCGGACTCCGGTGTGTCGGTATCGGGCCAACGTCGTCCCCGATACCAGTGCCCGGATTGCGCCAAATCCTACTCCACCTACTCCGGCCTATCGAAACACCAGCAGTACCATTGTGCGGCCGCCGAAGGAAGCATGGCTAGAAAATCTTTCAGCTGCAAATTTTGCGCAAAAGTGTACACGTCCCTCGGAGCACTCAAAATGCACATCAGAACGCACACGCTGCCTTGCAAGTGCCACCTGTGCGGTAAGGCTTTCTCCCGGCCCTGGCTCCTGCAAGGGCACATAAGGACCCACACCGGTGAGAAGCCCTTCTCCTGCCATCACTGTCGCCGTGCATTCGCCGACAGGTCAAACCTCAGGGCACATCTCCAGACCCACTCCGATGTGAAGAAATACTCCTGCTCGGGGTGCGGGAAGACGTTCTCCAGAATGTCTCTCCTGAGCAAGCACCTCGAGGGCGGCTGCGGCGCGCCCGGCTCCTCGCCGTACGAGTACCGCCCCGAGACGGTGCACGCGCATCCCATGCACCAGGAGCTCCCACCGACCGCGCCCGTTCACGCGTATTAAAAAGTAGAATAGGAATTCGTCGCTCAAAAATATTATTTGTAAATATGAGAAATTCGACACCGTGAATAAAAGATTTATTTAAATTATTTTTTAGTGTTACGTATGCGTGTTAACTGTTAATTATAAACGACATTAGGGACCATGTAAAATGCCTAATAGTAAGTTAGTGTAATAAATGTAGATATTTATCTCGCGCTCGTCGCGGCGCTGCTAGTCATGTGGCATTTGCCGAGTGTCATACACATTTTACGAATACTTTAGATAATGCTAAGCCATGTACAAAGTGCCTTAATTATAGATAAATAATATATTCTTGAAAAATACGATATCTTTGTTGTAAATTATTTATAATAAGAATTAATATAATTGTACCTATACCTATATGAGGCTGTAAAATTGTAAAATCGCCGATTCGCGATTCGATTCCTTCTTGTTACCTCCTTTTTGAAAAAATATAAAAATACCAATTATTTCAATGTTTTACTATCCTATTTTTAATTTGAATTTATTATTGGATTATAACATCAACAATAATCAGCTTATTGCTGCCCTTACACAAGCAGAATAATATTTAGTAAAAAATAATAAATAAATAGATAAATTATGTAAAGTACATTGTTTTTAAAACATGTCCCGCAAAACTCCTTGCGCAATTTGACTGCAGACTCAGTCACTTTAAGTTTCATAATAATATTAAAGGGATGTTGCCTAGTGTGGAATATCACATTTTTATACATTACATTTTAAAATTGTTGATAAAAGATACATAAAGCAAAAAGAAATAAGTAGTTAGGTTGACGCGATAAAAAATTATAAGTAAAAAAAGAATATTGTCCATCTCTTTCTCGCAAAACGATTTGTTACGTCACAAGTTGTTACTGCCATACATTTTGTAATGACAAATGTATGGCGGGTGCAACTCATGACATCACAGGCCAATATATCGCTCTCTTTCATATTGTAAATTTAAATTGTCTTCGGTATTTTTTAAGATTTACGAAATTGGGTTCTAGATGGCTTATTAACATGTTGGCTAACATCGATTAGACAAAAAATTATTTTTAGGCAACATGCCTATTATAAGTAAGATCCCTATTACACAATAAAATAATATATTATGGTGTCTATGAAATAATTTTTAGTAGATTAAAATTTACACAAACTTGGTCCAGTCTGATGTTTTTGGCAAAGGTTTGGTAAAATCAATTGTCGGATATCGGATACTTTGGGTATATTATCTACTGCATACAAAGACGTTTAGGCAAAAAAATATTGTCATACTCAAAGTAAAAAAATTATCTCATGTATGGGTGGGTGACTCTCCGCTCAACACAAACTCGCCCATATAAAGGAAGTTTTTTTTCGAGTGTGACAATTATTTTTCTGCCTAAGCGTCTCTAAATAAGCAGTAGATCATATGCCCAAAATATCCGTAGTTGATTTTACCGGACCTTATATATTATAGTAGGTACGGCAAGTGTCTTTTTAATGTTCTATCACCAACATAATTATTTACTCTAGGGACCATATTTACACATTGATATAGATCTAGTGCCACATTTATGTTGTATGAATGATAAGTTAACATCCTGATTGCTATGGTTCTTGACAGCTAGAAGGTATTTATGTTTTAAACTTACCGGTAACATTTTACAAATTTCGAATAGTTTAGTATAATCTCCTTTACAGTTATTTTTTGTTTTGTTGTTAATCATTACTTTTAAGAATCTTATTTTTAGTGCTTCTAATTTATCTATGTATGTTTTGATGGTGAGTCCATAGCAGTCAAGAGCAAAGTATAAACATTTTAATATTTCAGTAGGTACCTACTATAAAACTTAAATGATAAAATTTACCAAGTAATATTCTTAACTTACTACATATGAGTATAATCTATATGAGATGCTCATGAAAAGCTGTTGTCAATCTTAATACCTAGGTAAGTTACATGAATGTCTTTATTTAATTCTTAAAAAAACTTTCAATAAAACTTGAAAACAAATAGTTCATTCTGCGTAATTTAAAAATTATGCAGAATGAACTATTTGCTTGCAAGTTCCTGACTATTGTCATGTATATACTGTAGTATATTCGCGTTAAGTTTGCAGTGAGTCATCAGTGCAAATGTCAAAATTGGCCGATGATGGTTAAGCCATGTTCATATTAACCAATTAAAGTAATCCATTTCACAGACAGTCTGAATATTTTTATTTTGCACAACCTACAAAATATACTTTGTCTTTCGAATACAATATGTTAACATTAATCTTGGATTAATCATAAAAATAATCATATTATTCTCTCTCTAATTTAGGTAGGTATATTTGTATCCAAGAACATAAATTGCATACCCATCTGGATGAATGATTGTATGTAGAAATTGTATCATAATCTGGCCATATGAACTTGTGGCATTCTTTTTGTCGTACCGACTTCGCTCCAAACCTATGAGACCCAGTTATTTTTAAAACAAGCCCGTAGGTTGTTTCATCATTTTAGTAGTTAATATTTTTTAACTGTTAATGTAGATAATTCTATTTACTTATACCGAAATAAATTATATTTATTTTGGTATAAGTAAATATAATTATTTACAAATCGCGTATTTAGTAACTGTTATTTTTTTTTCATATTATATTTTTAAAAAATCTGACTTGGCAAACGTTGCTTTGTCCCAAAATATACTGTAGATTTCCATACTTATTTACCTTGGTAAGGTATACAAAAATAGCCTACGATTTATCCTCAGACCTATCAAATATACATAAAAATATTACAATCGATCAAGTCAAAGGCCGTTCTTATAATTATTAGATGTTTCAGGTCACGTTAAGTATCACAAGTTCTAATTAGTCATTCGATGATTCACTATTATCTCATTAGATGTTTTATACACGATTCTAGCTCTGTACATGTGATATGTCGTAACTTTGGTACCCCATGTTCAATTTCATTAACTCTTTGCTCAAAACTTATAATCTAATGGAGAACTACACAATCCATGATAATTTAATATTATGGCCTACCTTATTACGTATACGTATAATTTGTTATCTTATCAGAATAATATATATTATTATATATTATTCTGATAAGATAACAAGTTATACGATACTAATAATAATTATTCACTTTATCAGAATATAGTTTGAATTTCTAAATCGATACATTTGGGCAGTATATCTACCGGCAGCACGCGCATGTATCCTTAAAATACCAAGGAGTAGTGTTTTTAAAAGAATCTGCTTTCTATGATTCTTTTAAACTTATACGAACAAAAGAAACTCTCTTCTGCACATCAAATAGTCTTTGCAGAATCATAATCTAGTTGTCCTTTGTAATTCAATGTAGGAGAGGCTGTTTTACAAAGTCATGGTTATTAACGTAATGTCATGCAATAATAAATAGGAAAGTGGTCCAATAAGATAACGATCTATCTGTATTAACCTCCTGAACCTGTCGGACAAGTGCACGTTTCTTGAACTTAGATACCTTTGTATTGAATCACACTTTAATCGAAATGTTCCGAATTGAGATAGCATCTTAGGAAATTTCTCGTACTGTAGATTGTGATTGTAAGCGCTACCTGTAACCTCCGAAGTGATTATGTGAGTGATCCGAGTCGTTCTGCGGGCGTGAACGACATGCCTAATGCCCTATTTATCTATGATCATCAAACCTGCTCCATATTCGCTCAAATAAATAAGATGGGCAGTGTAGTGATGTAACACGGATACATACATTATTTTAATTTAAATTTTAAATTAAAGCGGATTTTTATGTGACGAAAAATACCTGGTTATTACATAAAGGAGCTTTTGAGCTTTTGATTAAGAAATACTAGTTTACATTATTCTAACGATATTTCGTAGGTAAATTATTTATTTACTTATTTTTAATGATAAGGTTCTCTAATTTAATTTTGCACGTTGCAATAAACGTATTATAGGGCTGCTAAAAAACGAATCGTTTTAATTATGCGAGGAGTATCTGTAGGATTAGTATCAATTTACTTAGCATCATTATAGTAATGAACAAATGCATTTGTGCTTTGACGTCATGGCAACAGACAGTGAATAACAGCCTGAATACAGAGGCAGCGCCTACGCGGATGCCAATTACAAATAGTCTGCATCGTCGGGAGCGCGCTGCGCGTGCGCACGGCGACGCGATACCGCGCGATTGGCCTGACGCACGCCGCCCGCCGCCAATCCGACGCATTCTAATTAATTAATTCTATTCCTATTTGCATCGTGATTATCTTATCCGAGATTGACCGTCGATACGCAATACCAATTAGAGTTCACACTACCGCACGATACAACTTTGAACTTTTCTATTACCGATATTCGATCGCCTTTCAGATAACGCAAACGCTTTCGACACTAATTTGACCTCGCTCGTAAACATATTTCTCATTGTCAATTTAATTATTAGTGTACGCTGTGAAAAGAAAAAAATAATTAGAATTCTGAATGTTATCTGATAACTGTACCTATGAGTACTTATTTAATTGAAAACGCATTTCTAAAAACATAAACAAGTAACCTACCTGCTAAATTTAAATGTTGAAAAAATTAAATATAATTATATATTTACTTTGATTTTGATTATTATTAATAATAGTATCAACGGGCGTCCGGAATACTGATAATATTTATTTTAGTTTTGAATCTATAACGCGTTTTATTACTACAAGGTTTCTGATACAATGTTTATTGCTTATTCATTGTTACAGATATTTAATGACAACGCGTAAATATCTGGAGCTTAAATAAGGATTTTGACATCTGAAGCATTAGACAGAAAAGTTCTGGGGCGTCTCAGAGCTTCAACATATATTATACAAGTGCAACTGTGCGTCCGCGTTCCACAATTATTACAGTTATGGACTTTACTTGAGGTATTTTCAGTTTACATCAAAGCTCTTAACATTTTCGTCCTATATTCACCTAACAAACATTTTAATAAACTTTACCGACTTGGGCAGACATTGTTAGGCCTAGTGAACACTACATGTATTTTGTTTAGGATCAAAGATATTTAATAACAATGGTGAGAGCCCAAAACAGAATTACTGAGCTAAATAGTTAAAAAAATGTAAACAAACATATTTGTTTGTTGCCGTCAGCCATCTTTTTTTTAAATAAGTAGAATTCGTAATCCTTTTACACCAGAGGCTATTGTTGTATAATATTTGAAACAATAATATACCTAGGTACCTACTTAAAAATTTTGAATTAGTAACCTACTTTCCCACAACATCGACAGGTCATCTTGGGAGTTGGAACTGTGAATGAACAATTGTGGTTGGTGGAGTTTCTGACCACTTACAATTGTGGAGTCAGGGCCATTAACTGGACTACTGGGAAAGTTACTGGACTGGGTCAAAATGATTTTCTTTTTCGTCTATCAAAATACGCTATATCTTGTATAAGAGAATCTTGTGCTTCTGATATTCTATATCCATGGTTTTTTTACGGATAACATAAATGTGAAAAGAAGTAGAATGTAGGTCCCACTGCGCAGGTTTGTTAGCTTTACAGATTGATATACAAGCAAATATCTATCGGTAATAATTTATGTATTACATGAAAAAAATTGTCTTATCGCCGTTACATAGCAGCTTTAATGTATAAAACTTATCTGCGTGGAGCTCTGTGAAACCAATAAGTAAGCAGGCATCTAGATCCGGATAGATTTAGGGCCATCGGCGGCAATGGACGCAGTCGGCGTTGCCGCGCCGTCGATAAGCATGATTTGTAACGTCGCACGTCGGCGCGTGCGCACAAATAAACGTGATTTCAATGCGCACCTCTCGATAAATTACCTAACCCACTCTTGATATGACATCGTTACAATTCATAATCTCCCGAGATTTACTGCCGCTGGCGACGTGAGAATAGACGACGTATAAATAAACTGAGCGGTCTATAAAACGTCGATTCTTTTAATATGGAACGCATAAAATTATGCAGTTTTCAGTTGAAAGTACGATAATTTAGCTTATACGTTTATACTCCGACGCAATTAATGGACATAAACCAAAATGAATGTGATGAGATAAATCGCGCGGCCGCGGCGGCTACAACCATTCCGGCTAATTATTTTTTATCAATTTATAGTACCTTCACGTAAAAGGCCTTATCAACAAACGCCAGGCTTTAATGTTTTTATTAGCTAAATAGTTTACTATTTGTGTTAATCTACGTTTGCAATTTGTTTGCTTTAAAATAGGTAAAAGTGGTATGAAGAAAAGGAAAATGAACTAAACAAAACTAAACAAACCAACATTAATTGCACCTGAATTAATTTTTATTTGATTAGGATTCGAAAGCGACGCGACGGCGGTTACACCAGAGTAACGTCGCAACACGTCACAACACATCACGACCTTGGCGTAATATGTCATTGTATTAATTATGCACGTCCTGTGTGCAGTCTATCGATATTTAGTTATCGGTTTGTGAGTATAAAGTGACTGATATAAAGCATCATATTATGCTACTGGTTTTGTTTTTGGTGGTTATTGCTCGCTATCAGGTGATCCGTATCCTCATTTGCTGATCTATTACAGAGAAAAAGTATCTTAAGTTTATTTTAGACTTTTGACGGCAACAACAGAGAAAAAGATGCGATAGTGAATAATTTTACCGAACAAATTGACAAAACACGGCGGCTTCGTACGGAAAGATATAGTTAGATATTGAACAAAAACTTTAACTCCTTATATTATATCGCTTATTACATCGGTGATAATATAGTATTCTAATGGCAAAATACTTTCGCAAAAACATGACTCATGCGTTACCTGTTACCAGCGTTACCTCGCTAAATATGATGCATTACCGTTACCTCAGCTAGCCGCGCCTTAGGTATGTGAGCGGTGGGACGGAGAGGCGGAGGCGCTTGACGATATTACTCAGTTCGGCGCTGGACTTCGCGGCAGCAACACGCCTACCTAAGGCGCGGCCAATTAGTTCCGCGCGCACTATAAACATGACGTTGTCACGTTCAACTATCGTCAGTAAACCGACTTTACAGACAACCGATTTTTTTTCTTAGTTAGATGTTTTAATTTTTTTGTCTACTAGGTACACCCTTAGTCTAGTAGATAAAAAAAACATATCCGGTTATAATATATAATATAATATCTATGGACGCTTCACACCACGTCGATCTAGCCCCGTGCTAAGTATCCGAAGAACTTGTGTTACAGGTACCAGAAAACGGGAAGTATATTCAATACTTTTATACTATACATGTATTTAAGATTTTTATTATATTATACACATATTTAATACACATCCAGGAACACAGAAAATCTTTTTGTTCCTTCGGCGGGATTCGACGACGAACCACTAACCCACAGAGGTCATCTGGGTGAATTCATAAGGTAAAAAAGTATTACGTTTCGGTAACTATAAGGCATAAGCAATAAGCTCGCAGACATGATAACTCTATTGGACATACCGGCCAGTGTCCATACAAAAATGCCCATCATTCTTGAATCATACAAAGTAATCATAATAGTAATATCCAGTTGTAAATTTGTAGCAATAGTAGGAAGACTAAATCGTACGATATCGAGGAACTGACACGCGCGATAGGCGGTGGTGTACTGCGGTGAGCTGAGCCGGAGTACCCCGGCGCGGTGCGGCGCGGACGTGCTGATAAATTGTGCGATGCCCGACCAATAACTACAGACAACGCGGCGTAAGGCCCCGTATACACTGGAATAGAAAAAAAAACAACAATCAAAATACAAATTTTATCTTCACCCGACTACGGCGTAGCCAAAAGGAAGGGTAATTTTTAGCAATTTATGTATGTATGTTTATTCCAGCGAAGCGTTACGAGCACCGACAATACTGATCCGATAATATCAAATTAGGTTTCAATAGATTTGTGACAATATCCCGAGTAACATAGGCTTTATTAATGAAGGTAGTCGTGTTACCTATAGTTTTTATTAAAAAAATAAAGTTAATACGGTCATCTCCAATCAAGGCGATACCTGTAAAGCCAAAATCATGTCAACAAACTATACGTACCTACATAATTACATACGAACGCGCGAAAAACATAACTCTCCCTTCTTTGGCAGTCGGGTAAATAATGTTCGTTGAACAGTGTAAAAGTAAAAATGTTCTGTGAGATAAAATGTGTTACGCCGAGTGAGTTAACAGTTAACATACCTATAGGCTTAGGGGGTATAAATGAGAAGGCCGACAACGCACTATGTTGTGGTAATCACTGATTAATTTAATGTAGTTTTATGTAGTTAATTTTAATATAGCCCGAGAAAAATTCCTATTGCTAAAGTAAAAAATAGAAATTAACGTTCTATTTTTCCTTCTAATATATTTCTTGTTAAAACAATACTATTAATAATTGTGGCTAGTCTCTCTTCTACCTTCCAGGTACAGACTGTGTTATATTTCCGCGCGTGGGCGTCACGAGACGCGCTTCATCGCCTCTAAAAAGATTATTCACTGGTAGCGATGCCTTCGGATTCACTTAAGAGGATTCCGGTAGTTTATAGCCTCGCCCTGAGACAACATCATAATATACCATAATGTATTATCCATACTCCTTTGCTAATTTTGTGTTTGATTTTAAAATATATTTGGTAAGCTTTTAATCATGTTAAAAGATTGAACTTATATCGGCCATATAAAAGACATCAACGCGTTGATTATAATTTTGACGTCGTCTATTATTTCATTGTTCATTCATTTTCATTATTGTACTAAATCACAAACTCTTGATTTATTTTAGTAATATATATTTAATATTTTTAATTTTGTATCTATTTTACTTTTAATATCCAAATTGTGAAGACATACTTAACAATATTCGTGTTACTTTGAAATTTGGTTATGACGTTTGTGATTAAACCAGTTAGTGAATAAACAACAATCGTACGGACGGGAATTATGAGCGAAATCAAGGTAAATATGAAGCAGACGCTATTTAAACTATTCATTTGTGCGAGTACAAAGCGGTGAGTTACGCCGCGGATTGTTTACGGAGGCTTTGTTACGAGTTCGTTAAAGTATAAAAGAGGCTATAAACTGTCTCGCCCGTACAGCCCGAGGATCCCAACTTGGGAAATTTCCCCCCGAATGTAGGGGATAACTATCAACGGGATTCTAAGAAGCTTTTCATTTTAATGAAATTTTAGGGACATGTCAAAAGTATTTTCGTAGATATCCTTGCAGACATTTAAATCTCTGATCTTCTGCAAAATTTGATATGCCTAAATGAAATTGTTTTAAAAATGAGGTCGAAATAAACTAATTATTAGATATTTATTTGTTATTGTTACCAACAAAAAGTTTTTGATATAACCTAAGGAGAATATTTTCTTATATTTGGTAACCCTAGCACAGTCCGTATACAACGTAAATGATCTCTGTAGCCGGCTCCTGGTGATTATCATATCTCTAATTTTATTGGAATGAGAAAGTCTAACTGACCTTTAAACGCTCCTTACGGGGTGTAACTAACAATACCTGATACTGTTGTTTTGTGTATGTTTTCTTAGATTTTGTGACTCTATTTACATCTACTTGTGATTTAATTTAACTTCTTAAAAGTTATGCGTCACATACCTTATTGTATTGTGATTTAAGTTCTAAAAAGGTTAAATGTTATGTTAATGAAAACAAAACGTTTCTAGGCTAAACTTATAACCACTTAAATAGGTAATAATCATTAATTTTATTAACATGTTTTAAATTATATAAAGTGATTAGAAAAGTCGATCAATATTACTCTGGCAAACTTGTCTCTAGTCATATTTCAGCGTTCACACGAAATTACACACCCAAATGACTTCCATTTATAGCTAATTAAATAGATAATGGTGATATTTTAGGGGCGTGGTATTAAGATACACAAAACATTTTAGAGCGGTAGAGGGAAGTAATATTAAGAAACACTTTTCGTATCAGTAAGAGCGTTTTTATATCTTCAGATCCGATATCCGATATCGGACCGATAATGAGAAATAATAATAATATCTATGGTATATGTTTCATTAATATAAATCACATACCTGTATTTCTCATTGTCGGTTCGATATCGGATATCGGATTGAATAATAGGAAAACGCTCTAAGGAGTAAAGTTATTTTTACGATAGCTCTTTATTGTTTTTATTGTCAGGCAAACAGAAGGCACTACCTGTAGGGCTCAATCGCACTAAGCGACACCTGTTATGGCCAATAAAGAGTTTATGGTCTCTATTATTATCTCCTAGTGAGTGCCCAAAGTCTATAATATATTACCTATTTTATTACTTTAAAATATTCATGTTTCATATTTATCCATTTAATGCTTTATTATCTTACTATGTAAAGAAATTAAATCTGGGTAGATTTAATTGACTTATAATTTTTTACTTCACGTTTCTTGGTAACATAACAGGATCGTTTTGTGCTATGTGTGTGTCAGTATTCAACTTATAAAATGACATAAACCTTTGAAAACGAAAAGAATTGCGCGCTCAGTACAACAATACAAGTGGCTTGATAAATCGGCCGAGTATGATCAATACCGTCTGTTTATATAATCCTGCGTATAAAAATGAACCGGTGTACAACGGGACCGCGCGTAGGCCGCGGGGCCGACCCTCACCTCCGACCGGCGCGGGCGCTGCGAAATGTAACACACGAGCCCGTGTCACTGCTCCTACAGTGACGTCATCGGGCTTCGATGCATGCACTACAATATAATATTTTGAACAGGATGAAAACCAGTAAATAAATTATTTGTAATACTTCGTGTCTAACTTTGGTTAAGTATAACGTTTCTGAGTAATTTTTCAAAAACCTAATTTAGCCCGCAAAAAGTGGAATGCAACAGTAGCAATAATTGGTACCAATAAAAAAAGAGAAACACTCGCTCTTATTTAAATCTACTTTCTTTTTTTTTAATTCTGGAAAACATAAAAGCTCAATCATATCAATTAAATCGGCCCAAACTAACGATACAATCACCGCGCGGCTCGTATAAGGAGAAATCAGGTGGAAACATTAAACCGCAATAAGCCATACGTTAAACCTGCGGAAAGTTAAATCTGTAACGAGCGAGTAATGAGCGAAATAACAATGAATAAAGGTGCAATAGCAGATGAAATCGCGACAGGTCCGAGTTTCGACCGAGGTGCAGGTCGTCGGCCGTAATTATAAATAAAATATAGCAATTGTGCGCCCGCGTCGAGCAGCGCCCGCCAGCGCAGCGCCGCTGCCCCCGCCCGCTGTCCGACGAGCATACACAAACCCAAGAATTATCGTATATATTTAAATGAGTTTTTATTATCCACTTTCCAGTCTCCGCGACTCAATATACGCTAATCGAGACGTCACTGTAGGTATGCTAATTATATTCGAGTCGTAGGAAGAGGAATATCGAATTTGTGTTAGTAGAACTGATAAATGTATCATTTATTTGTAACGGAAGTTAGCGGAAGTACTGTACCTATATATAAATATGTAAAAAGAATCGGTGACACTGTGGGCTAGTAAACGGCCCACCTAGAAGGAACAAGTGAGTTATGATAATAACATAATAACTCCCCACACTGATTTTAGTGACGGTGGCCAGTTTTTCGTTGAAACCAGGCCAGTTACGCAGGAGTTATTTTATAGTGCCCAAGTGTGTGCGCAGTATACAAGAGCACTCTCTCTTCCTTTACTCTCATAACCCAGTGGGACGGATAACCGACACGACTGGCGAGAGATCAGGCGCAGGTCTGACTTTTTACATGCCCATCTGACGCATGGATCACCTTTATTGTTAGACAATCAGGTGATCAACCTGCATTGTCCTAACCAAGCTTGGAAACAACATCTTTTGTTGTTCCAATGCGGGAATCGAACCCACGACCTCCGAGTCGAGAGCCAAGCTCTAACCACTAGACCACGGAGGCTGTTAAAGTGCTGAGTTATGATAAATTAATAGTTGGATCAGTGCTTCTATTTAAAAACTCATTTATTTAATCTGCAAATTTTAATAAAGGTGCTATTCCTTTGCTAGTAAAGTACTTCACGGAAAGGTGTTAAACACAAAATAATACGTTCAGGTCGAACAATTATAATGTAAAATGAATTCCGGTATTGTCCTTCGCCTGCTGGTAATTAATATAGCGCACATGAATATGTATGTGATGGTACCGAAACGGCGTTATCTTCGTCAGTCCAACTGTCGTCCACATGTCGGTTACAAGAATGTTGGTACGGATATTGTAAAAAGTGGTAATGTCACGGCGATAGGGGTAGAGGGTGCGGGGCAGCGGAGCGTGGCCGGCACGAGCCAGGCCGCGTGTCCGGCGCCGCGTGCCATGCTTGTCACTCTAGCTATAAAAATTATTTATACGTGTACATAACACAATACATCCCAGCACGCGCCCGCGTCCGCGCCCGCGCCCGCCCGCCGCCCGTCGTTGTGTAATCTTTGGCGGACTCTGATAACCTTTGCCTGCGCAGCGTAGGCGATCTAGTTGTTTGTTCACTGCGGCCACCCAGCGGGTAGATATTATCCTCTATATTTTCGTATCTCCCACTGGGCTCATCTGTGATATTTTTATTATGACAAAATAGTATTTAAATTCCACTCAATCGCGTTTGATTGTACTCTTAAACGTTTCCGTGCAGATCATATTATGTATACTTTATTCTTTTACAATACAATAAATAAGGTAAATGTTGGATTAAGGAAACCCGGGATGTCTCTTGCGACCTTTGTGAGGCGATTGACAAATTTGTTGTAATAATGAATAAATTCGACTCACCTGAGTGGTATCAGGAAATGTTTACAAAATCAATATCGTCCTTCTCTATGTCACACTCACCCGCTCGTAGATTCACGGAAGAACGGGTCGGTATGATGTTGCAGGAAGGATGAAATTGGCACACGTATTTTTAATTTGTGCAAATGTTGTTTTTTCCGCATGTTTCACAATTTTATGTTTCTTTTAGCAATGAATGTGAGAAATCATTTATTTTCTCAACTAAATAAGAGCTTAATTGATTCAAATCGACACTATTAGCAAATCCAAGATAAATGTATAGAAGCTCGTAATGATGAAAAGAAGAGTAATGTAATGTTAAAAACTAATTAGGCTAATAACTAAAATTTTAAATGAAAACTCCTAAACTATAAGGCCCAAGAAATACTACAATATAATATATCGTATAATAGCAGTAGTCGTTGTGGTGTGCTAACGACACCAGCCGTTGTAGCATATAAAGTCGCCCAACGGTACGCTGACATTTCCCCGCCGCGCGCCGCTCTGTGCCCTGTGTTAACACTATCGGAACATCATCTGCTACAACTACAACGAAACATTCATATTATACCTACGCGTTAAGTGGAACATACGAGTTAAATCGTAAACAACTAGATATTCTTTTTAGAAAAGATGTGGTGTGGGGGTGGAGGTATCAGGTGACACGTACACGAGTAACGAATGTCGAAGAATGAACATTTATTTTCACCGAATAGATTAAAGTATTTAAACCCGGAAGGCCAAACTGGATCTTTGGATCTGAACACTCGGGCGAAAGCTCAGCGGTGTTGACGCGAAACTGACGTGACATCGTTGAAAGGCAGATTATATCAACTTTTTATCTGTCCACGTCGGATTAATATTTAGAAAGATTTTAATCCTAGGTAGGCCTAATGTTTCGAGTAATTTGATATTTTCACAGATATAGAACAGAATTTTAAATTATTTGTCTACACAAGGCAATTTTGATTTGGCAGTTTTTGAATATAATAGGTAAATGTGAAAGGATAATATTGCTATAATGACTGTAAATAATTATGAATAGTAATTAGCCGTACTGCCATCACTGCAATTTACAAATCAATAAAATGTTTATTAATTAATTGTTCATTAGATGAACAGCACCTTAAGCGAAAAATTGGCCGACAGCGCTAATGTAGAGTCACATTTTGTCACCTTGTCAACCATTAGCATATTTCATATGTTACGGCGCGTAGTCATAGTAACGGACGGGTGCGCAGGACTCGGGAGTCAGGTGCGTCCGGCGTCCGGCGGTCGGTGGCCACTTGAGCAGCAAGTGCACCACGCTCGAGCTGCGGCGGGTGGCGGTTGGCACGCGCCGCTCGCGCCCGCTGCCCGCGACAGGTGAACGTCACGCGCCGTTACGTCCCACCCCGCACCTCTATTCCGCTAAGACGCTAATTACTAACATACTTTTACAAGTGATATTAGATCACTTGAATGGTATTAACGGACCAACGAAAACAACAATTCAAACACACCGAATCAAATCGACATTCTCAAATGACAAGTCAACATAATACATATGATTAAAACGGGATGCTAGTACCTAATCACTTATTCGTAAAGTTCGTAAATCATGATTTTTTAGGGTTCTGTACCTCAAAAGAAAAAAAAACAGAACCATTCCAAGATCGCTTTGTTGTCCGTCCATCTGTCTGCCTGTCGTCGTCCTTTCAACTTGGTGACGTCCACTGCAGCACATAGGTCCGTCTGTCAAGATCCTTTATTTCGGGAACCTGTGGAGGTCTAATTGAAATTAAATCCGTATTCTCGGTCCCTTAGTACTAGTACTCTAGTACTAAGGGACCTTGAAGCTGTGGAAAATCAAAGTTCTAAGTATACGTTAAAAAAAGATGCGGGCGTTTTAATGGGCGCGTATATAGAAAACGTATATATCGACGTTCTCAAAGGAATCAAAATTCATAAAGTACTTCCCGTTGACCTAGAACTATGGGCAAGTAAGATCGTTATATATTGCAAGTGAAAGAAAAAATCTGAAAACTACAAATTTGTAACTAAATCACAAAAAAATAGGGATCCTAAAAGGCTAAGAGGTTATCAAAATTTAGAGTTAAAGCTACTAGTTCAAATGAAATGGCTTAAGCATTAGCAGAATGAAGAAGCATAAGCATTTCAAAACAATACTACGACTCATATTTTTTTAAATTAAAAATGACAAAAATAAATACCTTCTCTCCATACAAACTTTCATCTCCCATTTTCAGACTTGAAATAAAACTCGAGTGTCGATTCCTGAACTATTTAATAGTGACTATATTTCTACTTTATATTGAACTCGCGGTGGGCAAATCCGACTCGCTCTTGTCCCGTTTTTATAATAAGTTACCCAATACTTTGAGTATTATTACGGTTTATAAAGCAATCATATATTCATTTCGATATTTTTTTACAAAACGTGATTTGCACGAATCAATTTATAAGTCGCAAAAACTCGCAGATACCTAAAGAGGTACCATTAACCCTTTAAAGGAGAACGTGAATGCGAGCGACGCGACGGTCGCGCGGCGCGCGATCGATCGTGAATTATTCTGACAAGTGCATTTGAGCGGAGTGTTTCGGTGATTTGACGGCGGACATTATCAATCAACCGGCGCTGAGCTTGCGGCACCGCGCCTCTCCGCCGTCCGCGCGGCGGCACCGCGGCACCGGGAGCCGAGTGCTTCGACCTCACACACTCGCCATCTACAGCTTTATCGCTCATATTACTCTTAATTGCATGTTCCACGACATTATATTGACTTCATCAAATTTTGCACCGATCGAAACATTTAAAAAACGAATACCGTGCCGCGACGTAGAATCGAGCGCACGATACATAAATTATTTTAAAGCTTTTCTCGCCGTACATAAGAATACCGATTTTTTATCGCGATGCTTATCACGGCGAGAACATAAATCATTTAATATGGAAAAATGTTTAGTACATCTTTAATCTTTAGATAAAGATCGGGCCCATATGCAAAGATTTCGAGTTTCGTGCCGTTCAAAAAGCTGTTTAAAACTCATTACATCACCGTTATTGACCCTAAGACCGTGAAATTTTGGTAATTGGTAATATGGTGGTAGATATTTAAAATATCGAAAAGCAATTCATTTTACATAAAATGCACTCAACCTGTTGTATCTTCATGAAGAAAATTAAAATATTACATTGTAATCAATCATTTTTACGCATTTTTTGTGGTTTACTTGGATTCTTTTTGGATGTATTGTTGGAATCTAAAAACGTGATAGTACGAACGATACGTACTGGGTACGAATGAAATACGAATAATATAAATACATACTCGTACAGTAAATGTTATGTACCTACTTATTCAATAGTCAATACCCATCAAGACCAAGTTGAACCGTTTGACATCGAGTGCATATCTACATCTTCTTATCCACCATAATAAATAAGTGGCATATATCTGATCCTGAAGGCTCATTGTAAAGGACGGTCAAAGAATTTAAGATCCAGTCCAGCACATTTTGAGATTACGCGTTTCAAATAAATAAAGCGCATCCTATATACGTATGTAATTACGTTTTACTTTGTCGTGCAAAGCTTCGCATTAAGCGCTTTTAAAAATGAATAGCGATAAATAATTTTGAACATATTATATTGAAGGATTGAGTACAAATACACCTACATTCTACATTTTATTGTCGTCGAGTTTTGAATGGGCCTCTGCGGTGTGTCAGTTTCCATTACTTGATAATCAATCACTCGTTCTGGTTTTGATCTGAGCTCGCTTTTGGCCAGCGAGCCTTTCGACACGGGTACAATCAATATTATCTGCGATGCGATGAGATAAGCGCAGCGCGTGCGACCGCGGACGGCGCAGGACTCGCCGCTGGCTCCGGCCAGCGAATTGCCAATCCGACGTCTTTATTGCAGTACTATTAAAACTGCCAAATAAACGTAAAAATTAAACGTCCAGTTTATTAATTTATAACTGTGTTTTTTAGAACTCAATAGCGTCCAACCTGCTACGCGCTACGAGTTTGCGAATCGCTACGTTGCATAGTGCGTTCTGCGTAACTACGAGCATCTAAACTAAATAACTATAGTATATAATATATAAGTATTTATAATGTAATTTTATTGTTTACAGGCTGGAGTTATGTTTGGTAAACTCATTATTTCTTCACGATCATAATATTTTTTATATTTTTTTTTGTATTGGAAGAAGCACTCAGCCATATCGTTTGTGATCGTTTGTCAATTCGAATGATTAATAAATTGTAATAGGGGTTAGATTCTTACCTGACATGATGCATGAAAATAATAATTATTACCATTCCAAGCTGTTTAAATATAAAAGAAAAATAAACATATTATGCTAAATGGCATTCACAAGGAGATAGTCCTAAAAACTTGTGTAAAAGCTCGTATGCAAAGTGAGCTGTAGCCGGCTACACAGTAAGTTGTAATTTCGCGCATAACATTACTGCTGCTAAGTAAAAGGCGGACTCCCGTGATACGTAAGTGCGTGTCAATAGCGCGTGCGCCGTGTTATTTGAAGTACACTTATCGAGACAAGTGTTGATGCCGCTTAGTGGAATTATTTATAATTTACTCATTCTATATTACATTATACTATTAAGTGATTAAGTGATTTAGCTCGATTGACGCTAAATAATAATATTATAATGTTTATTATTAACGTAGCTTAATAATAAACACTACATTACCTAGTTTCATTAAAATTGTAGACAAATCTACGGACTTTTTCTGTACGTTTACTTAACTAATCCAAAGCTGTCTGCTTTTGGGTGTTCTAATTAATTATTTGCTGTTTATCATTTCTTATGACTTTAATATAATATAATATATAAATTAACTTATAAATTTGATATCACATACAATTCGTACGCTGTAATACATCGCAGCCCACACGAAGACGTTCCTTATCTGTGGCTTCACTAAAGTCGGCCGTGTAAAAAAGATGTTATTTTAATGCCATCACAATCGCATGTTGAGTGTTGAGGTTTTTTGTATCGTACATAACGCAATCAGTGAGATTTATACAGGCGGTCGCCGGTCGCCCGCCGCGCGCCGGGTCGCTATATACGGCGCGCATGCGGGCACAGGTGCGCAAACACAGCATTCGCGCAGGTAAACACTCCAACTCTTTTTTCCACCTGTTAAGTAATAGCTGCTAATAACATATTCATTACACCAAGGTCGATGTATTATTTAAAATAAGTTTCACTGCCGTCGTCGGTTATGAAAGTCTAGAAAATAAAAAAAAACGAAATGACATAGGTGCGTACTGTAGCCTATAATGTTTCTCGTCCAAAAAAAAAACCTCCTAATTACTTTATTATTAATTAAGAATTAATTATTATTAGATTCACTCGTTTGGTAAATGAGCAATCATGTTAAAATTTTAGTTACAACTCCAGACATCAATTTATGATCCAATCAATCGCTATGGGAATGCAATGTAAGTATAATAATCATAAAATTGCGATTCCAATTGTGTAATTACGATTGTTCGTAAAGAGCTAATCTTTGCTAAATACGATAATTATCGTTTAAATTACAAAGTGAAATGCTGTTTGAAGTCGATTAGTAATGGAAACTATCCATTAATGAGCGACACGAGACGGCCGCTATCGTCGGCCATAAGTTACGCGAGCATTAGTGTTGGTGAGCTGGGAACTAATTGCGGAGGACCAATTTCCCGGCCGCGCTGAAGCTATTCATTACCACCTCGTGATTAAACACTCGCAGACCTGAACACAACTATTCTTTACGGAAAACTTAATCAATTGTTTACTAATTAGTTTTATTACAGAATATACACGCATGTAGTAAGTAGCGCTACTTACTACACGCGTGTATATTCTGTGGGCAGGTAATAAATTAACTAACTACCGTTTTAGACCCACTACGCCGAAGCCAAAAGGAAGGGTAATAATTCTGGTTGTCTATGTATGTATGTATGTTTGTTCCACCGTAGCGCCTAAGCTACTGGTCTGATTTAATAATAAATAAAGTGTCATTAGATTCGTAATAATAGTCCGGGTAACATAGGTTACCTATGTAATTAATATAAAATATAATTTACGTAGTCGGATTATAATTTGTCATAAAAAAATTAGTTATTAAATAAGCACTTCCTTAAGGTGAACAAGTATGCTATATATACTTAGAAACGCTACTTCTTTTTTTAATTAGCTTGTTAGAATAAGTTTTAATGCCAATAAGTATCAGAGCGAAGCCACAGCATTGTCATCTCTCAGTTGTCACGTTTTCCCATTTCGCCCATTTCTATGATGCTCGACGCACTTTGTTTTAATACTTATAAACAACATTTTTAATACCTACAGCATGAGAGTTTAAAGTTTATTATTAATAACATCATCTGGGAGATCCCCCTCAATCCCCAAGTATCTAATAAAAAGATAAAAGATTTCAAATGACAAACTAGGCAGTGTATTACCTTCGCATTGTGTTTGAAATATTCTCTACATTTACAGAGAGTGAAACTGTAATCTTTATAAAATGATGTTGAAATGAAACAACTTAGTCTGAACTTGTTTGTTGAAACGTGTCGTCGTCATGTTAGAGTTTATCCTACGATTGATATACCGCGCCGCGCCTGGGCGGATTCATTTTAATAAAATATAGGATCGTTGAGCATCTCTATTTGCACTGCATGTTTGTATTGTATTTTATTTGAAAAGTTTTGATTTCTTGCGGTCGGCATAAGTTCAATAGTCTGCATAATATTTCGTAATAATTTTATAACCTTTAAAACCTTTCATCACACCATCATGTGTTCGAAACAATTAAAAATTTAATAAAAAGAGCAGGAACTAAGGTGTTAAGATGACTTGACACATTTTGCATTTAAAACAAGATACCATATCAGTTTTTTTTTGTGTTTGTTTGGCGGTATACTTTTCTTGTTTTTGCAATACAAAACATTTGATGCACCATATGGGGTAGAATTTTTAGATAAACCATTTTAATGACAAAGAAAGGAAAACATATGGCCAATTAATTCTGCCAGTCCGTTAAATGATAATGGCTAAATTGGTTCGAAGAGTTTTTATAACGACCATGATACCTACCTGTGTTAATTCTCTGAAGGTTTTAATTAGTCAGAGGCTATCAAGGCAAGATTTTTTTCTATTAACGGGTCAGTTACTTTATTATTGTTCACTATACAGTATACATAATATTTATAATAAGTAATTTCCATCAAAGGAGGTACCTGTAACTCGTCACACGGTGAATTCGAAATTCACTTTTATAACATTTATATGCTGAAACTTAAAGCTCCATTATTTAAATTCTGCGATAGTGAAGACATCGTTCGGCGTTCTAAGTAGCGATATCTTCTAATATATTACTAAAATTCGTAGCTACTAAATTATACTGACGCTTAAAAAACTAGGCGGAACAAATCAGATTTTGCAAAAATCTTAACCGCATTCATATGTGCAAATGAATATGCATGGTAAGTCACAACCTGCTCGGGCGGTTGCTCGACGCGTCGGGCGACCATCTGGTGGGCGAGTGGTTTTTTTTTCAAACGTGTCGTCTTGGATTCTTGTTTTTTGCAATGGCTGGCGCTCGCTCCTTTACTTTTTTTGTGTAGCCAAGTTTGCAGTTAACAGGTGGCTGGTTATTAGCAGGTGAGCGCTGAGATTTTAACTTAAAATTGTCTCACGTTGAGTGTGAAAAATCGTGCCCGCTACCGACGGAAATAATTGAATAGATAAGATAAGCAAATTAAAAGTGCCTGTTTTGTTTTATTAATAGTGATTAATAAAGCAAAACAGGCATTTTTTAATTATGTAAAGTGTTACATACAATTCTAGTATCAGTTATGCTAATAATTTACCTAAAAAATAAATTATTTGCTCTATTAATTATTATGAATGATATTTACAAATTGAAGTTAAGATGCGATATTATTATGTACTTCTAAAGAAAATATGTTACTTAACCATGAAGGTAAAAACTATAGTCACAGTTATATCATAAACTAATTTCGAGATCTTCGCCAGAGCGACTCTCGCTTAGTCTTTGAATAGAGTGTCTCTAAACATAATCTAAGCCGTAATTTATTTTTCGTTTGAGTGACTTGTGTAGACCACAACAACATAATGGTTACATGGATTTTTGACTCAACAAGTATTACCGATGTTATATGAAAGCTTGAATAATTGGCCGTATTGCTCGGAACGGAGTCAATAGCTAGCGGACTACGGATCACGACTATGGATTACTAGAGCACAAAGGCTAGCGGAGCCGGGCGGCGGCGGAGTGCGGACCATCGCTCATCGCCGGCGTCCGTCGTGTGACAGCGTCTATCACCGGACGCGCTTTGTTACGGCCTGCTCCGATTTGTATATCGATACCGTCGCTTAATTTGACCTACAGTATATGGAAATGTGCTGGACGTAAATAAATCTTGATGACATCATTTGTTAACAGTAATGTTACTTGGAACGTTTTGTTCGTCACTTGTCTCGCTGCGAGTGTGCAGCGACAATAGATGTTGTATGTCCGGTGTATTTTATGGTTGTCTATTAAGTTTGTTTGCCTGGGTCATCTGATGGTTAATGAATACCGCCCCGGTATATAGCAACACCTAAGGAGTTTTGAGCGCGATGCCACTTCCCCCTTAAATTTCCGATAACTGGCAAGTTCCATTGAGCACTCGGCGACATATGGAAACGGTGTTCTTCTGTAAGGTCGTGGTATCGCCCCGGTTATGTGGATTCCCGGTTCAGTCATGGCGAATCGTTGCTCTCACACGGATAGATCATGCGTTTGAAACTGGCTACCTTCAACTATAAAATTGATAAAAAAAGCAGAGCAAACAAAAACATTTTTGTTACTATAGCGATGCTTTAGCGATAAACTATCTTGGTCAGTAATGAGAATTACAATGGAAAGAAGGAATTAGGACGCCTTTAAGACAGTGAATGGAAAGTAGATAGTGACTAGTGAGTAATCTCCTATGGGGTCAGTTTGATAGATAGGTTTTATTTTTCGCACAAAAAAGATATTAAATCACAAAATATATTAATTTGTAAAGCAAAAACTTTGAACTCCTTTGAACAGGGAAAATTTATATGGAGGAGAAGAAGCCTGCCCTAATAAGAAGATTATTAGCATGATGTTCAGTAATTGCAACCTCCGCGTTTGTCTACTGATGTCTGATATATTAATACACTTGCAGTGTAATGGCGCAATATGTTATTTAGATTTTATGGGTGATACATAAGGGAGGGGAAGTCAAATCATAAATTACAATTGAGATTACACGCGTCTTTAATAATGTAGGTTTACGAAAGAAAAAGTGGATTTACTGCGCTGATTGATTGTTGTAAAATTATTTCATAAACTTTCTTTGGGCGAAGCGGCTCGGATCGTCCGCACGCGGGCAGTAAAATCGTTCACCCATAAAATGAAATATAGGTTAAGATGGACTCAAAAATCATTCAAAGTACCGTAATCCCATTCTTTTATTTTGTAATTTCTTCTTACCACCAATTTTGGACAGTCATTTAAAATTTTAGGTCTCGTTTTATGATCTCGCCTCTGATGAACATCCTCCTCGTTTATGGCCGCTCCAATATCGCGCGTTTCACTGTTTCTCAAATTGACGGGTTATGTCCGCGTGGCTTTAACCATATGCAATTTTTTTATAGATATTATAATTAAAAGTTTTTAACAACGTTTCATGTTAACTGCTTCACATTCATTTCTGTCATCGTAAATAAAATATTGAGAACAGGATTAAAACGTGTTTAAAGCTAAATATTAAGCGTAGATATAGAAGATGAGGAGCGAGAATGGAGCGTTAAGTTTATTGTGAACGTTCCATTTCATTGACGGAAGTCTAAATTGGTACCTAAAGCCAACTGCAGACAGGTAAAATGTGCTGATAACGATGACAACGGAAGTTAGGTATTTGATGTTGATGAAATAATAGAATGAAGTGTGAGTGTCTGCGGGAACCTGGAGTGATGATTTAGCAGGAGCGCGGGCGTGCGCCCGGTATCGACGGCGGGCGGGCGGGGCGGCGCACGGGAGCCGCGCGCCCACGCCACGCGCATGTTCGTGTCAGCAGGGCGAGACGCAACCTTAAATATCTTACTTTCACAATTGTAATAAGCGAACGTCAAGAACTCATCATGTTCAACAATAATAAGGCACGCGTCGTGTCTTTCTTTTTCCTGTCGTGTACTCGCACGGGAAATAATATAAGCAGTTTTATTAACCTCGATGTTGGATGGATTACGAAAAGTTATTTGGGGGCCGACGTATATATACATATTATAAAGTTATAATAACACGTTTGAGATGTTGGGACATTTTAATTTAAGGCTTGTCCCGCTGCATCCTATATTGTTATACGGTTAATTGATAATTGCCAACTGCGAAATGAATATTTTTCTCTGATGGGGGTTTTTAATTTTGGTCCTATAATTGAAACAGCTCCGTCATGAACATGACGCTCAAATTATCGATGATGGTATTTTAAAAAACAAACATATCTTGTTTGTTGAAATAAATATAAATTATAGTGAAAACAAGATTACAGTTGGAACTATTATATTCAAACAAATTAAGATTCGACACGAAGTTTGTTACATACTCGTATTGTGCAGGCTACGCAATGATAATATAAGTTGTCATAAGTATTTTAAGCCCACTACTTTCTACCATAAATAAATAGTTTGAATTATTCTATAAGTTGTCCATATTCGAAACTGCAATCTTGAAAGTATAACACGCAGATATAGGTAGTTGCTTTAAGTTCAGTACCTGGGTAACCGAGCTTTGCTCAGAGTTCTGTTCAATTAATATATATATTTTTGACGTGAAACGTCTTTAAAATCGCGCCGAAACATACGGGTACCAGGTTTAAAAACTGGACCGTAACGAAAAGGTCTATATCATCGTACCTTAATAATTGAAAAACTATTAGTCTTAGAAACAAAAATGTGGTGTAAATATTTCACTTATATAGTCAGCTCGCTGTTATGACATTGAGTTCGTGTCGGGGTCAAGCGGGGCGGCGGGGGGGTTACTGCGATAACTGTGCGAAACCGGCGCTCACGCTTGTTTCTATTCAGTGTAACTCGTGACTCCGACTTTATAGCGTGGTGATTCATTCGTGTGTTTGTTGTTTCTATTACGTACCTGTTCTTTTTTATTAAAATACTTAAAACAGCGTCCATCTTGTTTTCATTTCAATCTTTTACTTTAAAAGCGATTCGCTAACATAGACGTTTCACGTTAAAACCAACGGCCGTGTGCCCCGACACAGCCCCACCCGCTTTTTTTAATTCTGATCAGGATTCGAACCACATTCCGAATTTTCAAACAAAAAAAAATCATTCCTACCAAACTGCCAGTCATACTTATATAATAGAATCAAATTTATTGAAATTATGTCGCACGACGAAATTTCTCAGGAATAAGCTACCTAGCTAGATCGATTTTTCTCCCCCAAAACTCCCTGTCTACTAAATTCCATGGCAATACTTGCAGCCGTTTTCCAGAAACCGATTATATCGATGACCTCTGCGGCTCAGTGGTTAGCGCATTGGCGCTCAAGCCGGAGGTCGCGGGTTCGAATCCCGCCAGGGAGCAAAAAAGTTTTCTGTGTTCTTGGGTCATGGATGTTTATTAAATATGTGTATAATATAATAAAAATCTTAAATATAAGCATAATATAAAAAATATTAAATATATTTCCGTTGTCTGGTTCCTGTAACACAAGTTCTTTGGATACTTAGCACGGGCCAAGATTTACGTGGTGTGAAGCGTCCATATATATTTATTTATTTATTTTATTTATTTAAATAAATAAGTACACCTACATATACAACCTACACCTATATCTACACCTACCAACCTATAGAGTCCGGCGGATTAAAAAACAGGTTAACTGAACCTTTAAATATTTGACAGATAAGTGACAAATTAAACATAGTAAGCAGTTGTTACGGGAAAATTTAATCGTCACTTTTTGTATTTTTCTGGCCATTTTTCCAATATTTCTCACCGCTTAAACCTTCACAATTATATCAATACCAAAATTAGCCAAATCGATTCAGCTGTTCTAGTTTCAGCCAGATATTGAAATTGCAATGCATTTTTATATTCAAGAAAATTATAGTAGCAATAAACTTGCGTGATAAGTTACTTTAAAAAATTTCAAATCCGCTGTGTTGTTTAAGATGACACAGTGTTGTACCTTGGACAGTATCGAACGGTTGACGTTGGCCTATTGAAAATGTGTGGATGGAAATAAATGGTTGTAGTATTTTATATTTGTAAGTTCGAATGTTTGTAGATGAACTATTTTAAATGCGTGCCTTCTAATTAGCAGGTATTAAAGGTATGTTTTTTGTGTTTAAATATGCATAGAAATTTTATAGTTTATTTGTCGATTTTGTTAATTACTTATAATAATTACATTTATTTCTTCGTTAAATATGTCACTACACAGTAAAAAGATTAAATAATAAATAGTTTTCTCAAGTGTTTACATTTTTAACCGGAATATTTGGTACAACGTGTTAATTAATGGCCAAGATACATCGGGTAGTACAACATACTTTTACTTACTACTATTTAAAGTATAAGATTTGCGTTCATTTTAATCTTGTTTGTTGCCGCGATCGTTGGATTCAAATATTTCAAAATATTCTCGCTTACAAGTTACGAGGGCGCCACGAAGACTATCGTAAGATGCTGCCAAATTTAATATAGACAGCTTACCCTTGAGGTAAAAGCCCACGCGAAAACACGGAGTAAGCTTCTAGAGTAAGCTTATTATGTATGCCTTTATAAGCAACTCATGCTTACTAATAAACTTGCTTATCAACTCGTCTCTGAAGAATGAAACATACATTATCAATAATATTTATTACAATCAATGATAACCATCCAGAATGTATAAATGCAAAGAGAAAGCAAATGCTCGGGCACCTTAATAACTATAACAATGATCGCCTACATAAAACAAATTAATTCTTCTTAGAAGAGGCAGTCATAAAACTCATTGTGAAGTGATAAGAATCGTGGCGGTACGACATATGTCTTATACGAATCTAGATATGATACGAGCGCCGAATACCGAATATGCAAATAGAGAACTTTCATTTCGTCGTAACAATGGTGCTGATATCGCGGGGGTTTGTCTAATAATAGAATTTTAATAGTGTGAAAGTTCACGCCGGTGACGATATTAACCACCCACAAATGTAACCTTTACGCTTTTTCTCGACTGTCAATCGAACCAATCGACACCTTGCTTCCTCTCCGGCCATCCATTCTATTGAGGTTGAGTATGTAACACAATATCGGAAGTAATTTGGATCTCAACATTAGGAACAGTCGTTTAAAAACTAAAAAACGAATTTCCGACCTTTTGCATTATCTAAAGGTCCAAAATTGACCCAGAGTTGACAGCAATTTGCTCACTTCTAATCGTATATTTTATTGTCACCAAAAGGGCAATCACGAAAAACGCCGGGTATAGAAGTAATATGAGCAAATATAATATGAAATACATAGGCTGCACTAAAAGTATCGGGAATGGAATATTTCCACTGTTCCTGTCATATTAAAATCTTTTTAATTTAAAACTCCTTGGTTTTAAAAATCGAATACCGTTTATTTATTTAAAAAAAGATTCTCGGTCTTGTCACAAGGTCTTGTCAAACTTGTTTAGTCGTTGAGAAAATGGAATTGACTCGAGAAAATTCTAGAGCGATGATTTATTATGACTTTCGAAGTGGTTTAACACAAAAACAGTGTGTTGACCGGATGATTTCTGCATTTGGTGATGAAGCCCCATCTAAAACCACAATTTATCGCTGGTTTGCTGAATTTCAATGGGGACGTGTCAAGCTCAGTGATGATCCCCGTCAAGGTCGTGCAAAAACTGCAGTCACTCAATAAAACGTTGATGGTGTGCGTAAGCTGATTGAGGAAGATCGACATGTGACATACCGCGAAATTCAGGCAACTTTAGACATTGGCATGAGTCAAATACAAATAATCTTGCATGAACAATTAGGTGTAAAAAAAAACCAGTCACGAGTTTGGGTGTTCGAAAATGAGTTAAAGCCAACAAAAATTGTTCGTTCACGGAGTGTTGCAAAAAAAATGGTGGCCACGTTTGTCTCCAAAACCGGCCATGTTGCGACTATTCCTCTTGAGGGACAAAGAACGGTTAATGCAGAATGGTATGCTAACATTTGTTTGCCACAGGTCGTTTCTGAACTCCGTAAAGAGAACTGCAACCGCCGCATCATCCTCCATCACGACAATGCGAGTTCTCACACCGCGCACAGAACAAAAGAGTTTTTAGAGCAAGAAATCATAGAATTATTAGACCATCCACCGTACAGCCCCGACCTAAGCCCTAATGATTTCTATACTTTCGATAAAATAAAGAATAAATTGCGTGGTCAGAGATTTTCATCACCTGAAGAAGCTGTGGACGCCTACAAAACGGCCATTTTGGAGACCCCAATTTCCGAATTGAATGGTTGCTTCAATGATTGGTTCTATCTTATGGAAAAATGTGTCAAATTTCGCGGAAA
Source organism: Phengaris arion (assembly GCA_963565745.1). Lineage (NCBI taxonomy): Eukaryota > Metazoa > Arthropoda > Insecta > Lepidoptera > Lycaenidae > Phengaris > Phengaris arion. The sequence continues at coordinate 31,457,047 of OY751432.1, read as the reverse complement.
ATACTTCGAAAAACAATAAATACATTTTTAAATAGTAATGTTGTGTCACTTCATTGATTCCCGAAATTTTCAGTGCCGCCCTCGTATCAGTTTTTCTATGGAAATGGCAGACGTGAGACGATGTATGAAAAACTACGATACGATACCGAAAGACATTAAAAACGTAGACATAATATACATATTGGTCGGGTAGGTCTAGGTGTAGTTTTTAATGTTGAAATTGTATGAATACGCGTTAGTATTATACCTACAATTTCAAAGTACGGAGGTACGATTTCTTGCGGAATTTCTGCAATTGTAGAAGCGGAGACGAAGGTCCGTTACAACTTTAATCTACTTAAACCTACACCTACCCACCTACAATACCTACTACCTTTGGCGACATTAAAAAAGGTTTACAATAAACCCACTGGCACACAATTCTCTGGTTTTTTTTTTGGTATGAATTTTGGATCATATCCTTTTAACGTCAGCAATGATCAAGTGAAGAAAAAAAGCCCAACATCTACTCGAATATTGAAAACCAAATATTGTCGGTCGTTTAGAGTTTATTTAGAAAGGTATTTCTTAGTTTAATATAAAATACATATGAGATTATTAGATATTTAAACTCAATACCTATTTCTGGAATATTATTTTACTTATCGTATACGATGTACGACGAATGTATGAAGCGACATGTAAACATTAGAAAAACTTTAATAAATTTTATTTTCATTTAATGATATATCATATTATGTGTAGCAACTAGCAGCAAAGTAGGTGAATATGTAGACATTATACGGGACCCGCCTGCTATCTCTGACATACGAGCGTCTAGTGCGTCTCTTGTCACAACAGCGCATTAAATATTTATTAACTCATTCACTGCGCGTGTACGCTGGAAGCGACCAAAACTGAAATACGCAGTACGTGCTATCTATATACTATTTATTGGTTTTCACTGTATTAAACATTCATAGTAATTTTGATAAATTGATATCAGTGGGTATTTCTTTTATTTATTCACTAGTTGTTGCCCGCGACTTTCCGCGAAATCCAGCGAAAACCGTACGTATTTCATATATAGTAGCCTATGTTCGTCCCTGTGATCTACTCTATATCTGTGCCAAGTTACATCAACATCCAGGTACAGTAGTTTTGGAACCTATTCATAACAAACATAAACAAACAAATCTTTCCTCTTTATAATATAAGTATATTATATAGATTACTGCTTAAACACGTATACTGAACATGTGGTAAATAGACAATTAATTAATCATAATAATATTAACCTTCGATTTCTTAAAGATAATTATCAAAATTACATATTTTATGTGAGTACTACCTAGTCCCTAGTAAAGCTTATGTACTATCTAGTAAAGATTAGATACTATCTAGTGAAGATTAGGTACTATATAGTGATACTAGATGCTATCTACTAAAGATTATGTACTATCTAGTAAAGCTTAGGTACTATCTAGTAAAGCTTAGATACTATCTAGTAAAGCTTATGTACTATCTAGTAAAGATTAGGTACTATCTAGTAAAGCTTAGATACTATCTAGTAAAGCTTAGGTACTATCTAGTAAATATTAGGTACTATCTAGTAAAGATTAGGTACTATCTAGTAAAGCTTAGGTACTATCTAGTAAAGCTTAGATACTATCTAGTAAAGCTTATGTACTATCTAGTAAAGATTAGGTACTATCTAGTTAAGATTAGGTACTATCTAGTAATGCTTAGATACTATCTAGTAAAGCTTATATACTATCTAGTAAAGCTTAGGTACTATCTAGTAAAGCTAAGGTACTATCTAGTAAAGCTTAGGTACTATCTAGTAAAGCTTAGGTACTATCTAGTAAAGCTTAGATAATAAAGCACCTATATATCTTTAATATTAGAGGGCTGCTTTGTGGCTGTTTGAGATTGCAAATGAGTGCGCAGGTTGCGGGCTCGAGAAGTCGACGTGAATGACTCATAAACACCTTGATTTACCGAACACAACGTCAATTCGTAAAGTATTAATCGCACTGTCACTGACCGATTCGATATGTAACATTTGTATAATAACCATCATCGACAAATTATTAACTGTAATGATATGAAGCGCATTTTCACCCAGCTTGCCCTGTTGTGTGTAACAATATAAGTATCTGATATTTTTATTAGCTCAGTATTATACTCTGTAATTCTGAGTAGATTTTAATCCAACAAGATTAACATCAAAACCGTAAATACTAGGGCGATTTTATCATTTGTTCTATACACGTACGTGTAGGTATGTACCTACTAGGTACTATATCTATGTTACGAAAATTCAAAATTTTAAAAACAGCATGCAAAAATCACTGTTACATTTTTCATTACCTATGCAAAAATAGTCGCGAGCATCAACTCATAAACATTTAACAACGCACATAAAGGATATTATGTAGTTATTAGCGAAATAAATATTTCGCAAGAATATGATAATGTATAAATTATAATCATTTTAAGCTATATTCAACTAGCAATCAAAAATACATAAACGATCAAAAGTTATGGACCTCCAATGATATCTCCGAATCGCAGATAAATACAGAAAAACGTAGGCTTCGTAGAGTTGGGTGGCACGAGATGCGCCCATTTATGTGATATCTTTATTGTCTTATTGAAAACGACCCTGAGGTATATATCTAACACATCTATCAATAAAAAAATATTTATGGCTGTGATTTATGGGCAGCACAATTTTTGTAAGTCATTGTAATACTACCCACATTTCTTGAAATGGTCGTGTGATGTAGGTAACAAATCTTTCTAGTGAGCTGTATCAAATACACTTTGTTACAAAACAGACTAATTGAGACAAGAACATGTTTTATGTACTCGTTTTCCATATTAACATCGTTATATAGGTAGGAGGTAGGCACAACTCTATCTTATGTAAATAACGATTACGATAGTTTTGTGTCACAAAAATAACATAATGTTACGGATAAGCTTATTTCTTGATCACTACACAATTCAAATTGAATTACGTATTACATAATTTTCAACGAGACATATCGCTCTTCTATTTAATAATGTGTTTGTAACCAAAACTATTCACAACTCTAACAACTTTCGCGACTAGGCGTGTACTTATATTAAGTCATAAGTGTGAGTGTATCTAGAAGTTTTCAATTTTCACGCATCGATATTCTAACCATAACTTTACAGCATGTTTGCTAAAGCCAAGTTACAGTTCAAAAAGAGCATTTGGTGACAAGAAAAGTAGTAAAACATTTTTATTAGTATTGTATTTATATTATGTATTATGAAGTTTAAAAATCATGAAATGTTAAACGATGAAGTAATACTTTGCACAAGTGATACCCACTATAAAAGACATGGTGACCAAATTTAGGCACGGAACAGGAAAAAGATAAGAAATTCCCTGAGCTGCATAATTTCGAGAGTACAATAAGATGTCTCTTTCCTCTTATTTTTTATATTATCAATCACTATCCTTTAAGTGCTGAAATTTACCTCAATAAATCACATGAACATCTTCTTGTTATTTACGCAACATTTTCTCTTTGTGCATAAATTATATCGAAACGTGTGACATAACGAGCTTACCGTTAATACCAATGGGTGCGTAGTTTCATCCTTTCTGAGAAAAAATCATGCATATAATTTAATATACATAATTTCCCTTTAATAATCCCGTACACACAAACATGTCACGGATATTAATGGCGGGCCTTGGGCATGGGGACGCTCAACACGGCCAAACTTTACATCAACTTAAAGTGCACTCGATTCCGGGAAACGTATCCTTGTTCAAGAAAAACTTAACCAAAACTTTCAATCTCAGTTAGCTTTATGCAAAGTCTAGTTTACAGCCTAAACCTTAAACACTATTAATTAATCGATTTTTTTATGAAATTCACCAGATAACAAGCAAACGGATCGCCTGATGATATGTAATTACCACCGCTCATCGACACTCTCAACACTGAAGAAGAGTTACAATTGTTCTTTGGTGACACCCGCAACACCAGAGGAGTCTCTGGTGTTGCGCACTTGCGTTCCTTTAAAATCCCCAAGCCCCCCTTGGACTTCCGGTAACCTTGTTCAATCGGTGAAATACAACGTAAGCGTTATTTCACAACGGTTTTCTAAGAGGCCGTGGTATTTATCCGGTCGAGCCGGCACGAATCATGGCTCTCTTAAACGTTTCAAACTCACTAAATGATGATCAAATCATAATGTATCGAAAAATATAATTGGTCGCCATCGCTCTAGAAATAAATTAGCCTTTCAATATTTTAAACTTTAATCCAATCCTATTTTATTTTAAAATGTTATATACCTATATGTGTTCTAGGAAAGTGCAAGATAATGTTTGACATAATTTTTAGCTACCAAGGTACATATTAATTTGAATTGTAGATACTTATTATTACTGATTTTTTTCATGTTAACATAAAACCACCGTCTTATCTTATTAGAGAATAATTGTTTCTAATAAGAATCAAAAGTAAATGATATATTGAATAAGAATTAAATTAATATAATTTTTTCTATCAAAAATATTGCATGACCTTAAACAAAATCATATTCTTGTAAATCAACAACACATACAGTAATAGGTAACCGTTGTAAAGGTCGTAATAAGTGGTCACCGCTCCGCCTAAGTTCATGTCGAGTTTTTACAACACGTTCGGTGATAGTAAGGGAGCCTAGTAGGTGATTCTTGTAATTAGATTAAGTGCGCCAGATTAAAATAATCTATGTGTCGCACACGTCTCCGGTAACCAGGATATGAAAATCTGTTTATTTGCTTAGGTGTTAAAAAAAATAGGAAGGACATTAAGTAGGCCTCAAAGGAGTTCTAACTTAAAGCACTGACGATTTGAATGCGGAATAAGCTCGTGTAGTTATTTAAATTATAAAAAATAAAGAGCTATATATTTTAATAATTGAGCTTCTCAGATATTTTATATTGGACTCAGCTTAAAAGTCTAGTCCGTCCTGTCTTGTCATAAATAACCAAAAAAGCTATTTTGTACGTCATTTTCATTTTTCTAATTTAATAAGGCTGTCCTCGGTTATCGCACCACTCAAATAAAAAACTCATAATCTCTTTTTCTTCCTATACCCGATCTATAAAACCTTCTAGGTCTACTCGACGCTCCCCACAGTATCACGGACTCCCATGCTATTACTTATTAACAATGGGTGTTTACCCTGTTCTTAGTTCAAAAGCAAATAGATGTCGATCGAGCGAACCTGAATTCTGAACGGCAATAACAGCTCACGCCGGGCCGCTGCCGACAATAACGAGAGTGAATACTTTTGAATAACTAACAAATATTCCTGTATCTAATGAAGCCATCGGCAACTGACATGTAGCTCACATTTAACAAAGAGTTGTATAATATTTTGTTAACCATATATAAACAACTATAGCCGCACTGTGTAAAATTATATTCAGTACAGTACAACTTCAATAAGTATGTACCTTGTCGCTAACATCAGTCATTAGAGACAAGGTAGAAAACAAAGATGATAAACTAGATGAGAGTATTGAAATGTAATTTTTCTAACAGGGATTATAAATTAGAGTATTTATAGGAGAATTTAAATAATCTTCTAACCCGCATACTATGTGTAATTTCACAGCGATCTTTATGAAATTTTTTGTGTAATATTCGGTAGGTCTAAAAATAGGACGGTTATTTTTTACACTGTACGATATAACGATATATCCAGAATTAATTTTTAAATAGCAACGTTTTTCAGGACAACTTATTTTAATATAAAATAGATGTATGATGTATGCGATGTGCCTTAGCTTATTATGGCTTTATAATTGAACCGTTATGAAGATGATCGCCAATTATCTCGTTTAAACATCAAAAAACATTATTTACAATTCGTTTTTAGGGCTCCGTAGTAACTACAACGGACCCTTATAGTTTCGTTCTGTCCGTCCGTCTGTCCGTCCTCCCCTGCTAACCTCGGTTATTATGAATATAAATGGATACAATTTTGTACAATTATTATAGATTACATATAGATTTCATTTTTGGCATTATAAACTCATCATAATTTTGTACTTTAGGGGTCTTTACATGGAAAGTGGAGATGTTTTTTTATTTTTTTTATTCTGGGGGGGGGGGGGGGGGTATCGTCGAATAGGTATTCTTAAATAAAGGCGACGTTTCGTACTTTACCTTTTTATAATATCAAACATTTTCGAGTAATCGACCTCCGAATTGGTTTACAAGTTGGGCATGGCATTTCTAAACTATTAAAGGTAGAAACTTATAACTTTTAATGTTAATAGGTCCTGCCAAGTACTTTTTAGGAAAATTATTTTATGCCAAATCGGACAGTCAATTTTGAAGTAATTTCAAAATGTTTATTGCGCGTTGATAGTTACGGAACCCTTTTTAGACATGTCCTGACTCCTGACATGCTGCTGATTAAGTTATTTTATGTTATCGCTTTAAATTGATTTCCACGTTTTGATTTAAGTATATTAGTTTATGTTAAACTTTTGCAAAATTTACTAAAACCCTTTTAAAATGTTTTCCAAAATAAATATAAATTTAGAAGAAAATATGTAAAAAAAATAATATTTTTTTTTATCTGATCATAGAGTATACTTAAAAAAAGTTAGGGCGTAGTAGTTTTCATAAATTGCTACAGATTGTTATTTCCTTTATTATTACTCTAAGAAATAAAGTTCAGCGATGACTTCTGCGAACTTTAAGATGGCTTATAACAATTGACGTCACTGCTCGTTAAAAGATAATTTTTTCTATGAGGCATCAATAATAATCGCCGCGTAGATCGGCCATAGATTCAAATCTAGCGCAGACCCACGAGCCTGCGCAGCCGTGAGAAATCGCTGATGCAACGCGTCATTAACATCTTAACGTTATCGCGATTTATCCTCTTAATTTATACTTTATTAAAATAACTCACAATTAAATATGACACGGCTTTCTCGAGGCATATCCTTTGTCCCCGACGTGAAATATTACTCGATATGCGACCCAATTCTACACTCATCTACTTGACAGAATACTTTCATCAATAAATAATCCGATATCGAGTCGATTGTTGGAGAAATAATAACCGCACGGAAATTTTCTCCTCGGGTTGGAAGGGCCTTCTCGAGTGTCACCGAGAGAAAGCAGTGCAATATCGCCGCGAATCACATGTCGCTAGTTATTCAATTAGTGTAGGGTGACGACTGGAGGTGGCTGGCGACCGCAGCACAACGGTTACCTGTGGCCGGCGGCCGCCGCGCGCCGCGCCGTCGCGTAGCCGGAACGAAATGTGATACCCACCCACTACTAGAATTGCTCGCATACTTTGAAAATTATATCGGTGGTTAATAAGGATAGAAGAAATCTGTACACTGCCAATTTTATTAAGCTAATCCATTGTTCAGATTTAATTCTAATTGGCAACTGGGCAAAGCTTATCTTTCGGCTGTCACCATTGCCATGCATTCGGTCTCTTCTCAAATCTCAGCCCAAATAGCGTCACACATAAAAGTACTTATAGCTCTATATGACAATTAAGCATGTAATTGTCATCCTACAAAAAACATTTTATGTAAAATTATGCTAAGACGAGATCAAATGTCTCGCACTGTGAATAAGTTATCATCATCTAGAGCCTAGCTTCTGACTCTAGACGCCCTAACTCTACAAGGCTTACTAAACAAACTCTACATCTGTGTCAAAATATGTGACTTACAAAGCTATGCAATCAAAACTTAATATTTAAAAATCTGCTACTGGAAACATATTCCAAAAACTTCGTTCATATAATCCAAACCGAAGTTATGAGGGTTAAAAAAATCGATGAAGCGCTTCGAGAAAAAGTGGTTGGTAGTGCTCTTGCGCTTCGTTTGGCTCGTCTTGGCATGGGCGATGCTGTACCCCCAGATATTAACCACTTAAGGATATTCTTCAATACCTACGTTCAAAAAGTTATAGCTGATAATATATGCAAAGTTATACATCTTGTGTATTAAAATACAAAGTAACGAAAACATCCTTGTTGCTTCGATATTACAAAAGCCTTAAGGTTTCATTACACAATAAGTTTCAATAATTCATACGATATTTTCTCATACGTAATTTTAAATTAATGATGTCGGTTAATGAGTACAGCATATTTCGCTGTACACATCTTTTGTATTAAAATCGATACAGCACAGCACATAGCTATTAGGTAAGAGATTGCTTTGGTCACGATTTTTTTATCTAAGAGACATCTTCAGTTTATGTAACTCAGAAGAGTGTCAGCTAAAGCAAGCACTTTACTACTTATAAGACCAACAAGTATACGTAGCATAACTATTTTACCAAATTTATGTAATTGTACTTATGTAGTATATAACTAGCTACCTATAAACCACTAAGCCATAAACGACATTATCGGAGTATATCATAACTTTCGAAGCTAAAACAATCACGAGGCACGACACGAACGTTACGAAAGTAAATTACAATTTGAGTCGTTAACTTCGATCAAATACAATCAGAGAATAATTCGTGGGAACATCCACATTATTTACAAGCGCAGGATGGAATTAGCGCGCGTGCTGCCCGCGCCCGCCGCGCCGCGCCGCCGCCGTTCCGCCGCCGCGCGGGGTGAATGTCTCACTTAAACGTTTTGTGCACCTGAGCCTGAGACCTTCGAGTAAAACGGCTTTACGAGGAACCTGTAAATGCGTAATAAAGTAAATCACTATCGAGCCGTACGATCAATAATATGGTTCCTCGCTGAACAAACATTTTTGCAGTAATGAAAATATGCATTAACGAGGCACCGCCGAGCTTTGTGTGCGCAAGCGCCTAAAAAGGATTTTCATGTAAAGCCCGCGAGATAGTAATAAGTTTAATCTATTTGCCCACATTATTTCTGTATTCAGGATGTTAAAAATGTGCATTCATATATTAGAAGATAAGGTTATAGCGCACTCGAAGACTGTAGGAACTCGGAGTTTTTAGTTTTCAAAAAACTACGCTTATTCTTGTAGCTCGTGAGATTTCTCACATGATCGTTTACTTTAAGCTTGAAATGCGAATAATGGTTCACCTTGCTTGACCGACAATCTGATAATCGAGACTATATTGCGCTAACCCGAGTTTGTAATCAAATGTAGTAGTATTCAGTGTTTACTGCAGATTTCAATCCCACGTCTTCCGGTTCCTGAGCCAATGGTCTACCGCTACATTCACGAAGGTATCGAAATATGTATATTTTTTTTTAATCTATGGACACTTCACATCACGTCATTCTGGCCTCGTGCTAAGTATCCGAAGAACTTGTGTGCAGGTACCAGAAAACGGGAAGTATATTTAATACTTTTACACTAAACATATATTTCAGATTTTTACTATATTATACATATATTTAATACACATCCATGACCCAGGAATACGGAAAACCTTTTTGTTCCTTTGACGGGATTCCAACCGGCTTGAGCACCAACGCGCTGAACCACTGAGCCACAGAGGTCGTTGCGCCACAAACGTCACAGTTCTTTCGAATCAAACAAACTTAGTAATGAGTCTCCATTAAAATGCATAGTACTTTTAATATTTATTGAAATATTTTCATAGACCGACAAAGAATTTCGATAGTCGGCAAGCGTTTGTGTTGAACTCTACACATAAATCAATGCATACCTATACTTGTAACTTATTTTATATATATATATTTGCATTTAAGCTATTTTCGACCCATTTAGTCAAACTCCTATTAAAAAATTCTTATATTTAAATTGAATGTGTAGAATGTGCGCGATGGCTGTTCCATAACGATTCTTTGTTTTGTATTCTCAGAACTATGGAAGAATTAAACTAGTTTAGTAATTCAAAGAAATGTTACCGATACATTTATGTTGGAACATAAACAATGTTTCACATAATGTTGTACCATTCTCATATTTTACGGAAATATTTAATTACTTTCTTGGGTTCCTTACTAGAAAATGTTAATAAAATCGTAATTTTTGGGAACGGAAAAGTCCTTTGTAATTTTCATCTGACTGTCGCAAACAGTTGTAAGTTTTAAAAAATATCACTTTGTAAATCAGTTACATCGTTTTCCGCATAAATAATAATAATTTTGATAAAAAATATTATACTTTGTCCTTCAAGAGTATCAACAAAATATTTTTACAACGTACAGAATGCAGACATTTAAAGCATTTTGATTCTAAACATGTAAGTTGTAACTGGCCGAGTCGCTCTTGACCGGGATGTTTTATATTACGAAGTCATAAAATATTTTATTGCATAAGCTCTTGTCAAACAAAACCATAAATTATTTAATGGGATACGAATCCACACTACCAGCTCTAAAATTATTGTTCGGTACAATATGGCCTGTTATACCTCGGCCATATTTTCAGTTATCCGTTATTTATTCCTTTTTGACTTACTGTACATAAGCCACGTTTGCATATTTTGAAAGATCGGCTATTTTGGTATACTTTACCAAAATATGGAAACTGTAGGTACATAACATGCACATGTCTTCAAGACATTTAAAAAAAGTTTTACAATCGGGTATGTTGTACTAGAGGATGTACCTTGGCCATTAATTAGCACGTTGTACCAAACATTCCGGTTAAAAATGTAAACACTTGAGAAAACTATTTATTATTTAATCTTTTTACTGTTTAGTGACATATTTAACGAAGAAATAAATGTAATTATTATAAGTAATTAACAAAATCGACAAATAAACTATAGAATTTCTATGCATATTGAAACACAAAAAAAAATACTTTTAATACCTGCTAATTAGAAGGCACGCATTTAAAATAGTTCATCTACAAACATTCGAACTTACAAATATAAAATACTACAACCATTTATTTCCATCCACACATTTTCAATTGGCCAACGTCAACCGTTCGATACTGTCCAAGGTACAACACTGTGTCATCTTAAACAACACAGCGGATTTGAAATTTTTTAAAGTAACTTATCAAGTTATCACGCAAGTTAATTGCTACTATAATTTTCTTAAATATAAAAATGCATTGCAATTCCAATATCTGGCTGAAACTCGAGAAAAGCTGAATCTATTTGGCTAATTTTGGTATTGATATAATTGTGAAGTTCAGTAAATGCTTAAACGGTGAGAAATATTCGAAAAATCGCCAGAAAAATACAAAAAGCGACGATTAAATTTTCCCGTAACAATTGCTTACTATGTTTAATTTGTCACTTGACTGTGAAATATTTATAGGTTTAGTTTACCTGTTTTTTTTAATCCGCCGGCCTCTATAGGTCGGTAGGTGTAGATGTAGGTGTAGGTTATAAAAGTAGGTGTAGTTATTTATTTGTTCCGGTTCCAGAGTTAAGACAGGACAATATATGTCAATAAGCTAGAACTTGGTAAATAGAAGAAAATGACGCATTTAAAATTTAAGCGATTGTTATAACACGTTTAAAACTTTGTTTTTTACCAAAAAAATTTCAATCGTCGACCAACTCTTCATAAGATGCTCGGTAGACATGTAGTGAACACCCAAGCCATTAGAATTCAAATGCTCAGGAATACCTAGAAAAAGCTCACTGGCCAAAGTAGGTACAAGTGGCTCCTAGGTACAATATATTGCCCTACTAGTATTTAATTCTAATCTTCTCAGATTTTGTTCCTGGTTATAAGGAAACTTCTCTCATAATAATATCTATGGACGCTTTCACACCATGTCAATTTGGTCCCGTGGCTTATTCTCGAAGAACTTGTGTTACGAGTACCAGACAACGGAAATATGTTTCGTACTTATTATACTATACTTATATTTAAGATTTTTATTACATAAAACACATATTTAAAACACATTTATGACGAAGTAACACAGAATTTTTTTTGTTCCTTGCCGGGATTCGAACCCGCACTTGAGCGCTAATGCGATAGCTACCGAGCAACAGTGGTTGTCATATTGTAAGAAAATTTTGATGAAAATAAAATAAAGGCATAATGATTACTTATAGTCAAAAAATGTAAATTAACCTTTCCAATAAAATTACCTCATTTATATGAAAATTCTTCGATCGAGAATAATTTAAAATTTAAGAGTAGATTTGAAATTCTAGCCTCTAGACTACTCATTAATTAACGCGTATTAAAGTTATAGAGAGAATTATATTAATAAATTTATTTTGCTTGATCGAAATCATTATGTCATGGCCACAGAAATTGTCCGTCTGTGGTCACTGCCTATGTAGACTCTACCTTCATATACGAATAACCTAGCTCTATGAGAAACCAGCGTAAGTATGAACCTGTATTTACTCACTAGTTGCATCATCTTGAATCAGCGATGATGAGGTAGAGCCATGCAAATGATTTCAATTGTGCATCCATTATAAATAGATCGTGCGTCAGCGTGCGACCGCGGGCGGCGCGGCGCGGCGCGGCGCGGCGGGGCGCGGCGGGGCACGGTGATCGCCGCACGCGCACGACCCGCGCCCGCGGCCGTACGTATCTATATCAATACCACCGACTACAAGTGACAGGTTTCGCTCACGAAATCTAGGTAATAGGACACGAACTTCACTATTATTCAGATCCAAGTTCTATATTTGTAATTCAATTTCGAATTTACATAACATGAAAAATAATAACATTAATGCATATTGTGCCTAGGTTCCCTTGACTGTTGTTCTTACGTACACGTTATATGGCTTTCCTGGCTTAGAATAGCACACTTACCATAGCATTATATAGAAAATATAAGATTTTGTGCTTTATACAACTACAGTTGTATAAATCAAACAAAAATCATTGTTCAAACATGAAATATAACAAATATTTAAACTAAAGCAGTTTACAAGAAAAAATTTACATGATTCATATACTAATTAGAAAAACAAAAAATACTACTCAATCTTCCTAATTTTGAAGTCGGTACCAAACAATATCCTATAACATTTTATAGAATTCAGGTTCAAATTTGCTGGTACCGACTTCAAAATTAGGAAGATTGAGAAGAGAAATAGTTAAAATTTTAACCAAATTCAAAAGGGGAATTATTTAGAAAATAAGTTTTATTTCATACTTTTTTGTGTATTTTTACTTTGGAAGTCGTTTTTAATTTTGTGTTTTAATATAATATATTTTCTCTTTTTTGTTAAATTTATTATCTATATTAATAGGAACATATTGATATCGGTGCACAAAACTCTGATGAGTGATGAGAACCTATGTCATCATAATAATATGTTGGTGTTTATTGTGAAGATGGTGGCGATGATGATGATGATTACTGTAAGTGGTATGATGGCATATGCTTACAGTTCTTTAAACAAAGCCGGAATCCATCCATGCCATCATCAGGTCACTACTTTGGTGAAAACGGGACCAACTTGGGATTAAACCCTTTACATCAAAAAAAGAATTTTGAAAATCGGTCTACAGACGGCGGAATTATCGTTGAACATACAAATATATATAACTATAATAATAAGGCTTAACAACAAGTCGATTAAAAATTCTAAAGCTCTTCTTACTTCTAAGTAATATTATAATTTCATCTCTGCAGCCATTGCCTGCAATAATTGCATTAGATGTTTTGTATTGTTGTTGTATGTTTTTATTAAATAAGGAGAATACTTTACACCTTAAACCGAACGTACTAATTACAATGAGAGATGATTGCGACTTACGAGTCTGAACTATTGTTTGACACGAGATTAAAACGTATTGCGCATAGAACATTAGGTAAAAAAGTTCGTACAGCATTATGTTGAAAGATAATTGGCTATTTCATCCAAATGTCCGTCTAAGGTGTCTGAATGTAATTACCAAAAGTCAAAACGATCCGCCCACGAGTGTCTTACGTGCCCATGCCCGTGCCCGAGGTGCCCGTGACTCGTGAGGTCTCCAACAACCTGTTCACGAAAATAAATTACAACACTACGCTTTGTATACTGCTCCTCGGCTATTATGTTTATTATAGGTTGGGAATATCTCATTTTTGTCAGTATTGCTCGTAAAAGTTCAAACACTGCTAACGGTAATCAATCAATGATGACTAAATTGCTATTTTCGACATTAATCATCGTTCTAATAACGCTATTGCTTATACGGTTAAGGGGCCATACATTAATTACGTAAGAAGGTTTAGGGAGGGTGGGTGTCGACCATGTCTTATTTTTTCTTACAAGGGGGTGGAATTGTTATTTATTGATCGTCCTATTCCTAATTATTCTTATTTAAAAGGGAGGGGGTCAAAAGTTATTAAAATAGTCTTACGTAATAAATGAATGGCTCCTAACTACGCAACTGAGATTATTTGTTTTTATAACGGTCATGATCAAACCATTATTTTTCTAGAGCGTCTAGACTGCGTGCCTTCCGACATTGTAAGTCGGTCAATCATCACTCATCTGCCAACTGTACATCTGTAATGTTGTCATTATCCCAAAATTGTTAATATAAGGTCATTACATATGAAATTGGCGTTTTTGTAAAGGAGGAATATAAAGTCGATTTCTTTTAAACATAGTAATATATTTATGTAATCAAAGTATATACCATTGCTATCTATGCACTTTTGCCATCTCATAGGTAGTTCATTGATTCCTTTACTAAAAAACCATTCTGATAGGAATCAATAAAATCTTTGAAGGCGCTTTAGACTGTCCCATCGGAGTTGAATTTTTTCCCTAGCAAGAAGTTATCCAAATTTTGAAAAAAAAAATGGTAATTTGTTGGAGTAAGGTCCGGGGAGTACGGTGAATGTCTTAGACATTTTAATTGAAGCTCCTCTAATTTAGTAGCCGTCTGTTGTGCAGTGTGGTTTAGCGTTGTCCTGAAGCAGCAGTGTTTTGTCAGTACGACAAAACGCCAATTTCATAAGTAAGGATCTAATAAACACACCGGCATATTAAGCGGAACACAAAAAAAGGTCCATAATTAAAAAAAATATGGTTTTATTTTAAAATCTACTTACTACACTTCTTTTGTTATTTAAAGTTTCATTTGTTTTACTTAAAATGAGATCACATTAAGAACATATTTTGCGAGTAAAGGCTATTTGTGAAAAATGGTACATTTTTGAACTTTTCATGTAACCGGAAAAAGTGAAAATTAATACTAAAATAACAATTAATTAATTTAGAAAAATTGTGATTAATATCGCGTATTTCCTCCACGTCCTCTTATTAAAGTTTCTACCCGTCTAGGCATAGTGAGAATGATGTTATGGATGGTCTCCTGGGATAGTCTCCGCCATTCCTCAACTACGGCGATTCGCAGTTCACCCACGTTGGCAGGAGCTGGAATTCTGGACTTCACTTTTGTTTTCAGCAAGTCCCAAACGTGCTCTATTGGGTTCATATCCGGTGATCTCGCCGGCCACTCCATAACAGTGATATTCATATCATTAAGATAAGCTTGAGTTATCCGAGCGGTATGCGGCCGAGCATTATCCTGCATAAAAACAAAATCGTCACCGATATATGGGGCACACGGTACGACATTTTCTTCTAAAACTTCTCTGATATAGCGGTCTGCAGTCAGACTCCCTCTGTCAATCACTACCAAGTCTGTGCGAGCTCCCAAACAAACGCCCGCCCAAACCATTATTGATCCACCACCGTATGTAACTGTAGTTTCAAAATTTGTCTGAATGTTCTCCTTTGCGTCTGTATATTCTTTGCCTGCCGTCAATTTGATTTAAGAGAATTCTGCACTCATCACTAAACAATACCTTACTCCATTGGTCCGCGTTCCAAAGTCGATGTTCCTGAGCAAAAGTTAACCTGTTTCTACGATGATTTACCTCGAGCCTTGGAGCCTTGGCGGGCACAAATGAACCCAAACCAGCTTCTTCGAACCTTCTTCGTACCGTACGCTCACTTATGGTTACACCCCGCACTGCTTCTAACTCATGTCGGGCTTGGACGGCCGTCAAACGGGGGTTCCTAAGTACGTAGCCGAATGAAACGATCATCCCTACTCGAAGTGCGTCTTTTTCTGCCTTGTCCTGCTCTTCTCACATAAGTACCGGTCTCCCAGAACCGTTGGATACTGCGATGGATCGTTGAAACTGGCCGACGAAGATCTCTGGATATCACTCTGTAGGTTTGCCCATTTCTTCGCATTTCGAGTGCCCTGGCAATCTCCGTTGGGGCTAAGTCAGGCATAATTCAGTGCTCAACTCCAAAAAGATACGCGATTAAAAAAAAACTAAAAAAAAACAGTATTTCAATGAAATTTTAAATCAAACTCAGAAGGAAGAAATGCTCGAAGTTCGCTCCAGATAAGGTATATTTGAATAAAATTAAAACAATTGCATAAAATGTGATGTTCAGTTGTTTTCTTAATTTGAAAATATTTCTTTTTAAATTAAATGACGTATAAACCAGCCAGCAACCTTATATGATACTGATATCAAACCTTTATTTTATGTTCCGCTAAATATGCCGGTGTGTGTATTTACCTAATTAACGTTTTAACAAAAGGCCAGTCTAGACTCTCCCAAGATATATAAAAAATAATTAGATATATTATACATCAAGCAAAACCTCTCATTACAGTTTTACAAGAATTTTGCCAACGGAGGAGGATGAACCTTGGCCTTACCGGTCAAATGTAATAAATATAAATTAAAGTTTATATGGAGGAAGGTGTACAGATATCTAATATTTTTAAAATAATACATAAAATAAATAAAACTAACAACAACACACACTACCTCAAATTATTAACAGACACTACGTGCGTTTGATAGATAAAACTTTGTTACACATCGGCGTTTGTCAATTTGTCACAGCATTTACATTTTTTTTATGTGTGACATCTTTCCTTTTTTTTCTCGCTTTCTTACAGTTTGTGTGATTTCGTGAAATGGGACGGAAGTGTGTAACAGGAAGTCGCGGAAGCGCGCGATAATTGAATCGACGAATGAGCGCGCGGTGGTAGAGTTAGCCGTCAGATTAGAATAAAATATTTCAGTATTTAGCTTTTTTAAATTTTGACGTTGATTTTTGTCACTGCCTAATGGAAAAATTTCCAAATTTTTTTTATCATATTAGAAAATCGTACTAAGCATTGGGTTTTTTTTTAAAATATTTTTCATAAGTAACTTTATCATTATAATTCATAATTTTAAAATTGCTTGATACTAAAGTGAGATGTCAAATGTTACACATCATATGCGACAACTGTAAGGCTCGGTTGTTTTTCTATCTCAGAGGCAAAATAACCCTTATAATGTTGAAACTTAACATTTATATGAATTATTATGGGCGAATTTCAACCTCTGAAAATGTTGGTACCGTTTTGTACCACTTATAGATGTGAGAGCGGCTTCTCAACTCTAGTAACATTATA
The DNA here is from genome assembly GCA_963565745.1 of Phengaris arion. Classification (NCBI taxonomy): domain Eukaryota; kingdom Metazoa; phylum Arthropoda; class Insecta; order Lepidoptera; family Lycaenidae; genus Phengaris; species Phengaris arion. Next base: position 31,439,701 of record OY751432.1, on the reverse strand, counting down.
AGCAAAGGCCAGAAACCGTCTGAACGTTGAGTGTAACTAAACCTAATAAGTATTAAAAAACTTGCGAATTTAAAACAATCTCAACCTTCACACTAAAATCTTAACGTTTGTAACAAACTGGTATTGGAAATGTGATTTTATTTATTAGTAAAGATATTTGTAAGTTTCTGTTGTTTGCTTAAAATATTTTTTGGGGTTTGGGGTTAACTGGGGGCAAAATCAGTTTTTCTAACAGGTCATAGGGGTAACAGTTCTGAAAAGCTTAGGACCCACTGCTCTAGTAAAGGGTGGATCATTAGATCCTTAGATTAAGTTATCGGCGTTATAACCCCATGGGCCATATTATGGCCCACGAGTCCCTTCTTGATGTGAGGTGGATTAAGCTGTAAGTGGAGTATATCACGCTTACCTATTGCAAATTGGCAGATCTATGGATTTTCGAATATTAGTAGTTTTCTAAGATACGTAAGTTTGCTCTGTGTGTTTTCCTTCGTAGTTAGAGCGAGCAGATAAATCTTTCTGATATTATATAACTAATATAGGTATAAAGATTTAATATTTAAGAATTTTCTGATTCCTGGCATAGGGATTTGGATATCCCAATGCACAGGATAGAACCTGCAATACAACCAAATGCAACCAGTAGCCCAATTATACTCTTAACTATTTTCGATGATAAAATCCCGTGTCGGTCCACGCGCTGGCTCATTCCCGTACGCGACAGCGAGACTTCGATCGAGATTGACGAGAACTCGATCCTCCTCGATCACAGACGCTCATCGATTACGCAACTAGTACTCCATACTGTATTGACTCTATTGAGGCTGAAATTTTTTAACGTAAAGGATAAACGCAAATGACATGAAGGTAATAGGTGACCGCTGACCGTTAAATTCGTTTTAGGATAACCACGAATAGTGGGTAATGAATACGTCAATCTCCGTTACAAATGACAAAACCAATGCTTTAGATATATTAATATGTTTTTGGATATTCTTCTTAGCTGTAGAAAACAATTAAAGACAAACTTACTAAAATAGTTAGGCCTTAGACTCAGTTCTTTTATAACATATATTCTTGCAATATAATATCATAGGTGTCTAGTTTATATTTATGTATTTGTATTAGTCTATAGTTATGTAGACACAGGCGCCAACATTTCAGTTGGACCTGTATCAAGAGTTAATAGATATTATAAGTATACATTTTTTCTTATATATTGTATGCCGCTAATGGGTCAGAAATCCAAAATTTTGGTGTGATTACTTGATTTTTTAAATTACTATAAATTTTATTAGTAGATATTAGTTAAAAAAAGCTTCTTGATAAGATTACGAATTTACACGTAACAGGACCTTTGACCAATAATACCGATTCGATTTATCTAAAAATCTTAGTATTACAAAGCCATATAATTTTAAGGAAGTGCCTAAACATATCTACATATATATGTCTGTAGTTTCTATGCAATTATAGACATTCCCCCTTACTAATAAAAAGATTTACACAACGGATAACTTAAACAACGTTGTTGTCTTTGTCTGTCAAGTGGCTGTACTAACGCATCAGATAAAAACAGCGACGTTGTTTAAGTAATCCGTTGTGTAAATCTTTTTATTAGTAAGGTGGAATGTCTATAATTACATAGAAACTACAGACCCCCGGCTAAGGCCCGGCCGCTCTCCGCGCAGCGTTATGATAAGGTAAAAAGCGAATTTAAGTACATGCAGGAAGTTGGTATCTGCAGACCGTCGAATAGTGAGTGGGCTAGCTCACTGCATGTCGTGCCCAAGAAGAATGGAGACATCCGGCCGTGCGGCGTCTACATGCACCTGAACGCCATCACCAAGCCTGACAGGTACCCGATTCCGAGCGTGCAATACTTCACATACGGATTGGCAGGTCAGACAGTATTTTATAGAATAGACGTTAACAGAGCCTTTGCTATTAACCCCAGTGACATCCCCAAGACAGCGATCATCACCCCGTTTGAGCTGTTTGAATTTTCTCGTATGACGTAGTGGGTAGGTAAAATGACAGTATGTATATTGTATAGATACTATAACGAATCGAAATAAAAATGCGTATCGTAATAAACGATTTAAGCTTTAAATACAATTACTTTACTTTAAAGTCAATTTAAACTTTGGGTCTTACTAAATTCTAAAGTGCGGACGTTATGGAACTTCCGCACACTAGAATTTAAGTAGTTCAAAGTTCAACTAAGTAATAACTTTTTTAAGGTGAAACTCCTTTAGCATCGCTGTGAGTGAAATTTCAAGGCTGCGTCACGTCACGACACGATTTTGGATATAACGCCATCTGTCGGAAGCTACTTATACTTCAAACATAACAACACATAACTTTCTATGGTAAAGTCGGCTCAATACACAGTCAATAAGACTAGGTGTACTAATTTTAATTTTTCTATTCTTTTTTAAACTAATGTTCCTTAGGCACGATGAGAGTATTTTTGGGTTTAAATGCTGAATGAAGATTCACTTCTGCCACGTGTACTCTGTACACGTCATATTTCGTAAGTAGGTGCCCATCCAATAAAACTTTGGAAAATATTAAGTTAGGAAAGTAATGTTTGTTTAAAAAAAGTGGACCGTTAGGTCTGAGACAATAAATCTTTAATGGTTATAAAAATATCAACATTTTAGATTTTAGACCGGCATAAAACGTCACGACATTGTCTCGAGCAACGAAAATTGATCGTATCATTATTGGGTGAGTGGTGCGGGCAGAGTGCGGGGCAGCCGCAGCGGCGCGCAGCGCGGCATGGCGTCGCGTCGAGCACCGGCGACAAGTGAGCGCAATCGCTAATTGAATCACCGCCGAGTCATTGCCTTACATCGCTACTAATAAACAGATTCTATAGCACTCGTTCTCACTTGACGATACTATTATCTCTTTATTCTTATCGCGAAACCAGATTTAAAAGAATCTTAAATGATTTTAATACTTCGCTCCGATTATTATCTGTAATTAAAATTTTAATATAACAATGATTGATAAGCGTATACTTTCAATTTACCATTTTAACATAACAAATTTTCTCTCCTCATAGGTAATTGTTATTGGAAACCTTTTCTCTCTAAGCCGCTGAAGAGAAAGAAGAAATATAATTTACTAGAACAACATGCTTAGACATTTTTTTGTAAACATATTATTGTTGTTTTTTATCAATTAAGAGCCTCGTCGTAAATCGTATGTCACTTATAGAATTACCTTTCCCTATAATTTCCTCATTGAGCACCAATTTCTCGAAAATCACAACTCACGAATCCAATAAAGGTTTTACCTGAGTTATTTAACTTTTTAAAAGGCTAAAGATATGTCGGTGGTAAGTTGGAGCGATAGCCAAATATAGCGGTGAGTGTGCGCTCACGTTAGTACGTAGAGTCGTTCCGGCCCGGGATAATTATGACTGCCCGACAAATCTTCACTTCGGGAACCGTTACTCGTGATTTGTTGCAGTGAAAACATTCATTTCCTCATTTGCATACAATGGCCTGGTGCCAAAAAATATTGGAGTGTAAACGCTTACAATGAAAGCATATGAAAGTTCTTTTAACTTTAGATACGCTGTAGGTTGAATCGTGTGTCTCCTTCGAAGTATAACGCATTTAAATGTAAAGTGATTCTTCATGGCTTTGTGATGATGACAAAAAATTAATAGGGCAATATCACGTCTAATGGATGCGTAACCTTTTCCAATTGAGTAAAATATGGATCATATAATAATGTAGATATGTAGAGAATCATAATGTAATTTAGATAGCTTGCAATATAGCAACACTGTTCTCAACAAATAATTGAAAGTCGTAACGTAATATAAATAGCACAACAAGGTACCTATGTGAAAATTTGTAAAATTATTACCGATCGTTTCAGGTAAATTGCTATTTACTACATAGTACAAATCGTATCGGGAGGCTTAGAGTTTTGTAAAGAGCTAGTATATGTGCTTGGAGTAAATCTCGTGGATTAGTCATAAATCCTATGAAAACCCAAGCGATTATCATCGGCAGTCCAAGGTTGTTGACAAGGGTTCGATTACAGGATCTTTGCCCAGTAATGGTCGAAGGAAACATTATCCCATTCTCACAATCCGTTAAAAATCTTGGAATTCATCTTGACTCAACACCGTCTTGGTCTAAGCACATTGGTGAGATCGGTAGAAGAGTTTTTGGTGCGTGGAGTACTCTGAGGCGCTTGCAGCATTTTCTGCCGATTCCGACCAAAATTCTGCTTGCTGAATCGCTTATCCTTCCTATATTAGATTACGCTGACACATGTTTCACAAATATTTCAGAAGAGCAGCTTAATAAACTTGAGCGTCTCCAAAACCTTTTTATTAGATTTATTTTCGGTTTACGAAAATATGATCACATATCCGAATTTCGTACCAAACTCAAGTGGCTGCCAATCAGACTTCGGCGGAATGCTCATATACTGTCCCACCTGTATGGTATACTGTATGACCCCAAGTCGCCACCTTACTTAAAAGAAAGGTTTAAATTTTTGGACGATAGTGTAAAATGTTTTCGAAATTCTAATATATCATTAAAACCCCCTACGAGAAATACAAAATTTTTTGACTCTTCATTCACAGCTCGTGCAGTCAGTCTGTGGAACAGATTACCAATTTCATTAAGACGCGCTCAATCTTTGCACGTATTTAAAAATGGAGTTAAGGAACATTTTTTGTCACAATTAACATGGTGATCTTTACTATAAGTCCATAATTTGTATGCATTATTTCTACTTTTAATAATAGTATTTATTTATTTATTCTATAGTACGATATGTAAGTATTTGTGTATGTATTAACGAATATTATAAAGTAGTGTACCTAAATAGTATATATCATATAAAAGTATTATGAAATCTTAAATTACAATATGTATTAAAATAATTTTCTCTTTATGTGTCTATAAAGCCCCTACCAGTATATTACATGTAAACATGTGTCATGATTATAAAGGTTGTCTGGCAGAAATCGCTTGTAGCGATAAGACCGCCTTTTGTGCTTTTATAAGTTTAGTTTTTCTATGTTCTGTATGTCCTATTTGTTTTTGGTGCAATAAAGAGTTTTTCATTCATTAATTCATTCATTCATTCAAGAGCTAGAAAAGTGCTTTGAAAATTGAAGAAAGAAAAATCTTGTGTAGGCACACTATATTAATGCGGTTTTACACCTCATTAAGTGTGCCTAATAAATAAATTCGAATGCATTTACTTATCGAAGCATTCATTGAAAGTCTCTCAGCGATCTCGCTACGACCATAAGTCATTTAGATGCGTTATCAGGTGGGTCTTAAGCACATATTCATAATGTATAATATATTATTACAACACTCAATAACACAAAAAGTAATGTGTAATTAATTCAGCCATTGTTATTGTGTACATGTGTATGCAAATGAAGCTATTTGTTACAATCAGAGATACGATAATAATTAATTTTAATGAAGTAACTGTTTCACATTAAATATTATTTAGTATTTAATGGTAATCTTTGAACTGTTTCTTTGATACTTCAATATGTTTTATCTTTGTCACACGCCTTTCTTGGCCTTAAGTTTACGCCTTTCTGAGGCGTTCCACTAGTTATTTCTATCACTAAAGATTTTTATTTTTACTGACAGAAAGTAACTTGTAAGGTCTCCGAGGGTGTCACCTTCGTAAATCTTGTCTCGGATCACATTAACATGCTTATCAAAAAGAAAATCATATAATACTTAATATCAACGGTTCCGACGATTACAATATTTATATCTACTATGCAAATAATTCGTTGGTGCAGATTTATCTCATTGATATATGCCCATTTTAAATAAACGATCAATTTTATTTAAACGGATACAAAAAACAAAGGCAGAGCGTTCATAATTTGATCTATTAAATGAATGCCGATTAACGTATTCGGTGCGCGACCTCCTCGACGCGGACAAAGCGACTAACGGTGCTCCTCTTAACTCAATTGTTTTAAATTATTAATTGTTCCGATGTTACGAGCCGAACAATGCACGTACCCTGACAGGGGAACCGGAAATTTACAATTTTTCAAATGCCAAAAGCCACACCTTCCAATTCCCATACACCAGATATCTTAGAATATATTGTATAATTAACACACTTGTTTCATTTGATAAGCACGCTTCCGAAAATAATATAGTTGACTGTTGAATATGTTGAAGACATAGAACATATTCAACGTAATAGGTAAGTACGAACTGTGGAAGAGCCACGCTTCGGCATAAATGGGCGGGCTCGACCGGGTAAATACCACGGCCTCACAGAAAACTGGCGTGAAATAACGCTTGCGTTGTGTTTCGCCGAGTGAGTGAGGTTACCGAAGGCCCAAGGGGGTTGTAGATTTCAAGGACTGGGAACGCAAGTCGCAACACCAGAGGAGTTACAAGTGTCCCGACGACAACCGATCCGTTTGCTCGTTTCCTGGTTTATTTCATTTAAAAAAAACTCTCCAAATATTACAAATTTATGAGGAACTTATAATTTTAAAATATGACTAGTAAAAGCGACGATCTCAGTTGTTGAGCCGTAAGTGCGTTGATGCTCAAGCCGAATGTCGCGGGTTCGAATCCCGTCGAAACAGCAAAAACTTTTTCTGTGTTCCTGGGTTATGGATGTGTATTAAATATTATGTGTATAATGTAATAAAAATCTTAAATATTAAAGTATTTAATATACTTCACGTTGTCTGGTCCCTGTAACACAAGTCGGGGCCAGATTGACGTAATGTGAGATCGTCCATAGATATTACTAGCTATTGCCCGCGGCTCCGCCCGCGTAAATCCAACGGGAACACTACTTTTTCGGGATAAAAAGTAGCCTATGTCTTAATCCAGAGCTTGAACTACTACCATACCAGATTTTATCGAAATCCGTTTAGTAGCTTTTGCGTGAAATAGTAACAAGCATCCATCCATCCATTCATCCATACATCCATCCATCTTCACAAACTTCCACATTTATAATATTAGTAGGATTATGATTATTAAAAGCTGTAAGTTGCCGCCCAACACATTACGACAGACGATTCTTAAACTAGTCACACTGCATGTAGACGTTTACAAATCATCCACTAACACTTCCTATTCACGACAGATTTTCCAGCAGATCTGGGTTACGGCCCAATGTGGTTCGGTAGCGGCCGATTAATGTGTTTCTGATACGAGCATTGTATCAGCGAGATTAGAGTGGGGCTCATTGATTCGGTTTCGCGGGCGGAAACGGGCGCGCCCACGCGCGGTCAGAGCAGTGACCCCGCTCCCCGCCCGGCGCAGGCGCATCCCCCGCGATCCTTATTGTTGCCGTACTCCATATATGTGTATCAACAGTCAACACTCGACAGGTTCATGCGGCGTACTCAAATTAAAATTTATTAATATATTTTAGACCAGTGTTACCTTATTAGAAATAAATAACAAATCTTATTAGAATTACAGATCTTAGTGCGACAATATATATACAATTAAAATGCTTTGTTCTGAATGACTGACTGACTGACTGACTGACGGATCAGCGCACAGCCTAAACCGCTAATCGTAGAGAACTGAAACTTGAAGGGTATGCTCTTTGTATGACGTAGGCATCCGTTAGTAAGGAATTTCCTAAATTCGACTCCTAAGGGGGTGAAAAAGGGGGAAAAAGTTTGTATGGGGCATCTTCATTCCTGGGTCCAATCTAATAAAGTATGGGAAAATACGTAAAAAGTACGGGAAATAAAGTTATTTGGGAGTGCTTTAAAGTTGTCATCAATACTCCTTAGTGCTTTTGATTTAAAGCCCTCCACTCACAAGCGATCGATCGATTTAGTCTGTACAATCAAACCTGAAACATTTTCTGGATTTGTAGTTGCAAGTAAATCGGTTTAGATGAACGATAAAGTATAGCCTGAGATCCGAGGACCACCTACAACGTATAATTCTTTCGTACTTTTGGCGCCCACCGGAGAAACTAGCGGGTAGACATACACTAATCATTTCGTGCAATAAGTTCGTCGTCAACAATTTACCTTCAACTACGAATTAATTTCCAATTTGATCGTAATAATCGATTGCCTGTGAGTGAGGCCCATTATTTTTATTTTGTTTTAACACAATATATTATTGTCATCATGTTGAAAAATAAATCTGATTAGAAATCGAAATTTAAATTCTATTTGTTCTTGCTTCTTGGACTTTTAATCAAAAACTTAGGTACACCTTGATTTTCCTTGTAAATCTCTTTATCCCATTTTACAGACTGACTTCAAAATTATGAAGATTGAATAGAGGAATAGTTAAAATTCTAGCCGAATTTAAAAAGGGAATTATTTAGAAAATAATATTTATTTCATACTTTTTTGTGCATTTTTACTTTGGTAGCAGGTTTATTTTAATATAGCTTTATTTCCACTTATTAGTTATATACAATCAATTTTCAGTTTTATTAATAAGTTTATTTGCTATATGGCCCCTCTATGGGTAAAAGCACCCTCCATTCTTTTCCACCTATCTCGGTCATTGGCTGTTTGCATCCAACTTTTTCCTGCTTTTTTTATTATGTCGTCTGCCCATCTTTTCTTTTGCCCTCCCACCCTCCGTTTCCGTTAGCTCCACGCGTACGAAGTTGCGGGTACCAGCTAGTCTAATATATAAAATTCTCACGGCACACTCCTCCGTAACGGCTGGACCGATTCTTATGATTTTTTTTATTCACATTCGGTAGGTCTAAGAATCGGTCGTAGTCTATTTTGTCAACCCCTAAATGATAAGGGTGACCCACTCCTAATATTTTTTCCATGCTTGTAATAATATAATATCTATGGACGCTTCGCACCAGGTGCTAAACTGTTAAGTATCCGAGGAACTTATGTTACTGCAGGTACCAGACAGCGGGAAGTATATACATATAACATTTTTATCTTATGCATATATTTAAGATTTTGATTATTTTAAACACATAATATTAAATACACATCTATGACCAAGGAACACAGAAAACTTTCTGTTCCCTTGGCGGGATTCGAACCCGCGATCTCCGGCATGAGCGCCAACTAGCGCGTTGGCGCTAATGCCGGAGATCGCGGCATGAGCGCCAACTGAGCCACATAGGTCGTCAAATGCAAGTTTAGTTATAACTATTTCGAAATAGGTTAGGTACTTAATAAATTCACACAAACATGTTATAATAATAATATTTTTCCGCTATTTCGATGATATTTTAGATAAGAAGAATCAGACACTATACTTTTTTATTGATTGCACACACAGACACTACGATACGGAGATTATGGATTATATCGACAAAATATATCGTTCTCATACTACATCACTATCCATTGTCTAAAATATTAATGAAACATACGGATGCACCATTAGTGATGTACACGGTGAACGGTACCGTATGATCGAGTTGGTTAATTAAAAGCATTAATAGTTACCGCCCATCGCCCACAAACGACACCTGCACTAATCGCGTCGGTGTCTTATCACTCGTAATTTTTTACCCCTACCGTGTTAAAACTGTATTTATTACCGCTATCCGTCAGCGGTAATGACTCCCGCGCATGAAACTTACACTAATGCATCTCACTATTTCGCCTTTAAATTATTTCATTTCACATTAACGGTTATGCAGAATGTAAAGTAATATAACTTTGATATAGTGGTACTTAATTTTAATAGACTACAATGAAACGAAATGACCACCTGCTTCAAGTTTGTATCTTCAGATATTTTATCTTAAAATTAGGGAAAGGAGGCATCGACACTCGAGAAAGGTACTTGCGGTTTACCTAATTGTGAACTATGAAAGTAAAATGTGACGCTAGTTTTAATAAATAGCACATAAACCATGATTCAATTTAGCTAAGTAGATAAGAAAATGTATATTTTGAAGCACAACTTACACGCTCATCACATATACATCCATCCACGCTCGCGGAATGTCCGCACATAAACCCCGAACAACGTAATGCTCGGGTATTATAATCAATATTTTCGTTTTGGCGCTGTTGTCGTGATCTTGATTTACGGCTGGCTCAGGCGGGTGTTATTAACGAGTTGTAAATCAGTGATCGGAATTAGGACTGCGGGAAATCGCCGCACGGAAATTTGTAAATGTCGCTCCGACGATTACCCGCAGTGTGTAGTATCATGTAGGAACGGTACTCGATCGCGTACGGGTCATGATAACACTGTGTAGTGAACAACTATTTTTTTTTTTTATAAAAAAACGTTTTGAAATATACTTGAAATACACTATACAATGTTACAGGTTAAGTTGATGTAGAACCTTTATGGATTCTGTAGTATTTATACTTATTGGCTTGTAGACTGAATAATAGGCTTCAATGAAACATTGTTTACTTGACAAATAACGCAAGCGTGACGCGTAAAATATAAGATTTTCCTCATTGATTACTATCTGTCAAACTTCGCAATGGTAATAGTTGTTTACCAGTGAACCTAAAACTATGCCGAGGCTTGAGCCCAGCCTGCCCGGCCGGCGAAAATAACGCCTAGAGGTATTCTAGAGGTTATCTTGTTTACATCCTCTGTATAATGAAATATGAATGAAGGAAATCTATCTTAATTTACAATGTATTGAATTAAAGCACCAAAAACAAACTCTTAACCGAACTGCAAAGTTGTAAGGAAAGTGTCAAGACAATATTTTTTACAATAACCCATACGTTCCTTTTCTATGCCAGTCATTCTGGCCAGTGCGATCTGACATCACAGAGTGAAAAATATATATACTTACGTACAGAGAAACAGCTTTCATAGAATGATCTAAATTTGAAAATTTGGACGTCCCCTTTAACTTCCCACAATTTCTCGACACAATCGTGGACATACCGTATACCTACTTGTAGTAGTGCAATCAAATAGAAAGTTAACTATGTAGCTGTTTATCTATTCTTCTTTCTTTAGTCTGTGCTGGCGCCTCGGTAGCTGTCGTACTGTTGTCGCGTTTCAAAACCAATGGCCATTCTCCGGTGCAAAATTACAACAATTCAAAATGGCGACCTGGCGTGATGTCAAATCGCACTGGCCCAAATAATTTTTGAAATTGAAGAGAAAATTATTGAACCCAGAAAAAAGGATTGTCTTGACATTGATTTAATCTGGAAACGTATTAAACAGACATAAAAACTCAAATACGAAATTTGTAAATTTTGGCGATCCTTCGATGGTCCACTGGCTTTACCAGATTTTTTCACTCCTGCTGCATACGCGATAGGACAGTGGACACGCATCCACTCACCGTACGCTTGTAGTAGTGCAATTAAATCTCGAGCATAATATGTAGCTGTTTATCTGTTCCTCTTTAATCTGTTTAGAAGTAAGAACTAAATAATTAGCACTTGTGTGACGTGAGGTCTATAGATGTTCATAACGATAGGCCAAATAAATAAGAGGCTCTATATTGCCCTGCGCGCGCACGACAGAGGTGAAAACAACACATGCGCATGCGCAGCGACTTCGTGCGCACAACTCACTGCTATCGTTCTTGATACCGGCTACACTAGCTTCTCTACTCTATCAGAAAATTACAAATTAATTTTTGTATCAATGTAAAAAGAATATCATAATATTAAATATGGGTGAAAAAAAATAACAATAATATGGGTATTAAATGTTAATACCCTTATTTTTTTTAAAGTTATTCAGAATTCAAAAAAGACTTGTACATAAATGTTATATATAATAGTAGTCACTGTTTGTCGACTATGAGAATTAAATTCGTAATACACTAAACTGGTGCCTTTTAAATGATCTGTATGGTACCTAATACGAGGCGTGCAGTGCACCTTCAGTAACAGAAAAACGATTAACAAGAAATCATAGCAAGAAAACTGTTAATATAAAAGAGTTCAACGATAATACGGTTCGCCTGTACACTGCGATGTTTGTTTTTAAACAGTAAGTTAAAGTGCTAGTAAGCTTAGACTATGGTTACTTTTAAGTTTATAATATATGTATGTTACATGTTTGGAACATAAATTAATTTATGAATAATTTTGATTTTAAGTCACTGTATTTGACCAAGAACATGGGCTTTCCGCTGGTACCTATATCAGCTGAGCAAAGATATATCTCGAATCCATAATGAGATACTTGCGGTATAAATCTCAAATAAGGTGTCTGGAAATATAAGGAGTTGTTGCACTTCACGATGCACAAATATAAGTCACACTACAATGGGGACAAGTTTAAACTATTCCATGGAACAGAGCTGCTTATTGCGAGACAAAGTTGCGGGGATATGGACGCCATTTGTGAACGAGACAGGATCTCGGGTTTCTTAAACTGGCACCTCCCACGTGGTGTGCCGTGCCCTTAACCTCGCGCGGTTCATGCGCCCGAGTGTGGCAGCACATCGCCGGGATTTGACGTGCCGAAAACTGGGAAATACGCACGCGCACGTATACAGGACTTTTATATTATAGCGATATTAGGTACATACAAAAATATTTCGATGAATTTAACATGTAGGGCTGTTGAACTGATTTATTATATTTTATCCGTTATTTTATTTGGGTATGTAAGTAAAATTTTCTTTGGTTAAGGTAGGTTAAGATAGTATATGTGACAAGATTGACAGTAACATACAAAATATAGGTAAGCCCCTCTCTCTTGTCCTAACTTAACTCATATGAAATTTTCACAATCGAAATTATTTTTAGTAGCAGCTGCTGCTGCAGCATATGAGCATTGGGTTGTGTTTTTTTGTCAGAAAGTAGTAGCATGTTTCAATTTATATGAAATGAACTGAAAGTTAATTTTCAGGAGCTCACGAGTCAATGCGTTTTGTTTGTCAGATGTGCCACCACCCTCACAGTGTGACCGCGGGCGCGGGCGCGGTATTGTCTGCATTTGGCACCAGCACAGCGCACAAGACAATTAAGTGTTTATGGTCATTACCATTAGATAATATACACACACACACCGTCCGTTTTAGGACCATATTTAATTACCAGCCAGTACCCGGCACAAAGCCACAACGATTAAGGTGGTATTATTTATGAAAATCCGTTAAACTGTGTTCAAACAACAAGTAACAAAAAATAGTATTTCTAAAATCGTAACATATTTATTTAAACTTAAAATGTGTCAAGCGTATTGAGTAATGAATGTATTATCATCTGTTTGTGTGGTCTACAGTCTATAGGTAGCATATGGAATTTCATCGCAAATCCAGTCAGATTATAGAACGAACTTAGGTTGGTATCTTTTTTCGTCACCTTTTCCATAATTCAAATATGTGTCGTAATGAAAAATTAAATACCTATACACATTATTAACCAGATTATGTTGTAGCACTTAGTAGAAATTTTGTCAAATGTATTTCACAGTCGAGAATATATCATAGAAATGAGAAGTAATCTGACAAGAAATATATTAGATCAATATATTAGTGTTCACACTTTAGTGCAGTGTAATGGTACCATTAGGCTGTCTACTTACTAGAGTCACTAGCGAACAAACTGTGACTAAACAGATCTAATAGACACCCCAGCTGCGACAAGGGAACCAAGTACTTTCTAGAGTTACGCTTTCCACAATGAATTGCAATTTGCAGCAAAAATTGTCCTTTACGTCGTCGCTGTTAGGTACCCGGCTTTACAGTACTGGCCGCGCACCTGTGTCGCCGCAGCGGCGCCGCGCGCTCCACCTACGCACTTTCAAAAAAGGCTTACGTGGTATTATCCGTTTACATCTGACCCAAATATCGCGTCATGTGTGCCGGGTATCTCCTCCATATCGTAAAACGGGATGAGCGCACATAACATACGCTACATAAATAATCGTGTGCTTATCATCGAAAGATAGTAAAAACTATAATAATATCGATTTACAGTGATGTCTGATATGGCGATTTACAATGCCGAACCCCTGATGTAATCTTATTGTTCGTTCAGACTACGACAGAAATTCAGGCATATAAATGTCAGACGTTCATTTCTGTACTTTTTACAAAGTGTGCGACGTCTGATGGGACTAGACTAATAGTAATAATAATTTTGTCACACTTAAATTTGCAACTAGAGACACTCAAGTCAGGTACATACACATTACACAGACAATCGGTGTATAAACTGAGTGTACCCTGTATAGTCAACAGTGTATCTAGTGTCATAGTCTGAACGCACCCTAATAATACACTTTAAATACAGCCTCATCCGGTACTGTTTACAGAGACAGCGACAGATCAACAATGGTACAGATATGGATTATTTTATTCAGGCACTCGAGAGGTTATTCAGGTACTCTTGAGAATCGAGAGTCTCCCACGCCATTGGATTCAATTATGGAGGAAAGGCAGATAGGTCGCCCGCGAGTGGTCCGCTCGTGACCCGTAAATTGGAACGGTCCGTCGCACGCCCGTGTCGCACCTCGCCGGCCCCGCGGCCCCCAGCCCCCCGGGCCCCAGCCCGCTGGCCCCCATCCCGCCGGCCCGCAGGCCCACCAGGCCCGACTCCCGGGTAATATCCTTGTACAGTAACGGACACCTGCGGATACAACTCTCAAACCTTATTACCATAGTAATAAGCTTGAAATAATACAACATACTTGATACAATATTGTAACAGAACTCTCCAGTCTTAGGACATACAATCATTGTACTCACTGACGTAATTTTGAGCTTTTCTCCTTGAATAATGTGGCTAATATGCGCATAACTTGTGCGTCGTCAGTACAATATTATGTAGTAGTACGTAGGCATCTACTCAGGTAGGTAGTAGTAGGTAGGTATTGGTATATCTGAACCTCAATATACAATTATTGTTGTTTGGAAATACGTCCATATGAATTACTATAGTTAAAACATAACCTTAAACGACGATACGATTGTCACTAGTAAACTAAACCCACTTAAATTTACTAAGAATATATATAGTGATATAAATTTATTTTGACTACAAGTAGTGCCTTATGGAACGAGGTCATGCAACAATTATATAAAAATCGCTACTGCCATGGTGAATCGGATAAAGTTTGATTAAGCACGGCGACAACAATACACGTTGCGTATGCGCAAGCGAATTACCGAGCCGCGGGGAAAGTGGCATCGCCGTATATGCTAGCAGTCAAATACAGAGCTGACACGGCATTGTTAGGAGCTGATAACGAGGTATAACAAATGTTTCGAGCGATCATTTCGTTATAGTAATTTGAAGATAGTTGTGTACATTTAAAAATGGCTTTAGAAACTGCGATAGCTATCGCGGCCATATCACAAACAGGTGTGCCTACCATATTTAGGACGGAGTCTGTATCAAACAATAGCGCAATAGGCAAACTAGGCTCGCTACCTTACAAGTTTAAATCAAAACATTTGCCGTTTAAGGAGTACTTACTTAATATGTGATACGAGGAAAGACCACTCCACTAAATAGGATATTCCTATTTATTGCCGTAAGTAATATGATCATACAATATGCATATGCCAACAATCATTGATTTAATGAAATTTTTTACCTCTGTATGCTGTAGTAAGTTGGGTTGCCAGTTATTCTTGATTCATTTTGTCACAAAATTTCCTTTTCTCCTTCCTCTAAGAGGCAAAAGGTTAAAGGACCCTTATAAGTTGAAACTTAAAAATTGTATGAATAATTACGGGCGATATTGACCACAGGACGACCTCTAGTAAATTAAAATATCTCTCATATTTCAGATGATAATTACATGAATTCCGACCAGCAAGTAACTGCTCAATCTATAAATTACAGAAGCATACGTTTAGTGCTAAGTGCTAATTCACCCGTAATTAGTCTCTGCTAGTTAAGTTGGTTGTGCTCGCAAATTTCTACTCTACAAAACCGCAATAAATAACATTCGCGTTATGAATCTCTCCCGTTTTGAGATACTATTTACGGAAACGTCACTCGGTTAATGACGTTTAAATACCCTTTAAACGTAAGGCATTATTTTGTTATGTTTGATAATTATGATTACCCTAATTAGTGGCAGAGGCTGGTATCTGGCTGTAAGTGTGCATATTTCTGCGGCAATTCGCGGGGAACTCCAGGAATGCTCTATTAAACGAGAATGTTACACAGGTCTCTGTTGTAAGAAATAGGGATGCAAAAACGCTGCTTTCCACTTCATTCCTACGATTTATATGAAAACAACACATTATTTAAATAGCCCTAGCTGTATGTGTGGTTTACTGCGATTATCGCTGCACCAAGGGCTCCGACTGACTTTTACTTAATTGCATACTTTGAATGAACATGCAATAATTTCGATTACGAATGGATTAAATAAAATATTCACGACTGGAATTGTAGAAAATATTATAGTGATTATGGATATTTTTTACCTTTTCCAACAGGGTAATGTTAGATTGCTTACATAATAAATTAGTGCGTGTGTTATCTGTGTGTGAGATCTGGTAGATTAAAAAAAAAGAATCACAAAAACATTACCGGAGTTCGACCCCATTCCAAATTTCCGAACAACTCAAAAATTACACATAATCATACCATACTGTCCATCGGACTGACATATTATTTATTAGAGTCGAAATTATTGATATATTATTGCACGACGAAATAAAAAGTATAATATATAACTTAAAAATGCGCAGATTCCCAGGGTTAAGACCTAGCTAGACCGATTTTTCTTCCCCAAAACTCCCTGCATACTAATTTCATGGAGTTTTCGAGTTTAAATTTATATACAAGATTATCTCGTTTGAAGTAAAAGATAATTATGACTTAGGTACTTCATACACTAAATCATGTTTGTTACCGACTTGCTACTACTTGCATCTTATTTTAGTTTACTTTTATCTTGGTCATATCACAATAAGTAAAAATAATTTGGATGCAATATATTTTTAACCGCATCCTTAATTGTAACTAGGGCTTGAGATGTGGCGAATAGAAACCGTGTGTAAAGTAAAGGTGACTTACTCGAGATAGAGGCGAACAAAACATTTGCTTTATAGGTATTCTTAAAGTTTATAATTATAAGTATTATAAGTAAATATATGTAGATATTTTATACCTATATATTATTGGAATAAGAAGATCATTTGTATTGCTTGTACTAGAACCAGTTAATGGAACAAGGGCCATAAATTAAATGGGCTAGAACCCAACCACCACATACTATTATTTAATATTATAATATATCCCTCACTAATAGTAGCTATGCGTAAGTTGGAGCCATAGGAAGCCATCTTCAATTACATTAAGTCATAATTGAAACTCGATAGCCCTATAATAGTTCGTAATGAGGCGGCCACACTAACGATTGCAAGCTTGGAGTCACAAGTTGACCGGCACACCGCCCGGCGCCCGCGGCAGTCGCGTGCGCGCAATCAACTCACCTCTCGATCGCTACTGTTATTTTATTAACTCAAAACCCGCTCGTCAACTTTAATGAACTTAAATAAAAACCGATCATTATAATTAAATATTCAAACAGATATGTATCAAAGCCACATGAAAGCTATTTGTGCTTCACAAACAAAGAGGCCAATTGATTAATAACATTTTTAATTTATCATCGTCATCATGTTGTCATTCCATCATGGTGATAGAGTTTAACTTTCAAAAAGGAATGTATGATCTGTTTTAAATAGAATAATTTATTCGTTTTGCATCTTATAACAACCTGAGAGTTCATAACTTTATATGATAAATAAACACTCTAATAGTTTTTTTATTGCCTTTTCGCAAAGTACATAATAAGGTGGGAAATATTATCCTCGCAATGACATAGCTGCGATCAACCATTGGCCAAATACAGTGTCATCACAAAAGTGAGATCGTTGGAAAACATTAAAAAATGTATGACAAATCGACACCTCCTACGCATAAATCTGTGTATCTGCAAAAAACAAATTTTACAGGAGAGCCATTTAAAGATTTCAAAAAATGAAAATAGTCATATCTCAGCAACTGTAACTACTAATAACCTGAAATTCGGCGAGTAGCCTTAAGTTGGCGTAAATTTAACATAAACAATGAAATTCTATTATTAAACCTGTAGGTTTTTCTGTTTTAGCATATACACACTTATATGTGGTTCCGAAAAATTTATTAAATCTAGTAAAACCTTATACATATTTTTACATTGGAATATTCTTCAATGTTAATGGTGTAACTGCCAGGTACATAATTAAACTAAGTTTAAAATTAGAAAGTATATAGTGTAACTTAAAACCTGACCAAAAAAAAACCTGCACTGAGGGCGCTCTATTTTTTATTTATTACAGCATCATAACGAAAGCTCTCCTGTAAAATTTGGTTAAAACCTCAAAGTTTTGACATTATTCACATTTTAATTTAGTTCGTGAATTATCCGAAATATTTCGTTTATATATATGTAACCTCATTGTTTTTTAGACTTGACAATGAATGTCAACTGTCAAGGGAATGAGACATATTTAATTTCTTATGAATTATTTGTTTAAAATATATAATATATATATAAATATATTATTTAAATTGTGAAATATTAGCATTAAATGTTGTTTCTTTAGTTGTAAAGCAACACATTATCTTTTATTTCCATATTATTAAATAATCATATTATAAAACAACATTTTCGCTATAACTTATGAACAATGGAAAAACTGAGATTTGAATTTGTAGTAAAGGCAAGTGATGATCCAAAATCTGATACTGATAAAAGAATATACTTGATTCCGCAAGAACTTCAGCCGGCTAAATTACATGATGCTATTCTTAAGACGCAAGTATATGATAATATTAAAAAAAACATTGATGGAAATGCATGAGAGAAGACAAGTATGGATTACAATGACACAAGAAATACATGATACCTATATAGATGACGATGGAAACATTCATTTTAATGGATATTTTTTAGAGGAAATAACTTCAAAAATTGAAAGAGCACCACAGCATATAGGAATTTCGGAAGAGTATTTGACAGAATTATTACATAAATGCATGGAATCTAATAAAACACAAATTTCGAGAAATATAGTAGACAAATTTATATTGGAAAAGTTTAACAGGAGGACATCTAACGCATCTCAATGGATGAATAGATTTGAAGAAGAATGTTCACGATTATCAATTGTTGAAGATGCAAAGAAAATTGAGATTATAAGAGCATTTTTAGAGGACCTAGACTGGTATACCTCCATGATGATTAAATATACAATTAATTCGGAATGGAAAACATGGAAGGAATGTTAATGTGAAACTTATGCTGACAAAGGTGGGTCACCTGTCAAGTATGCAATTTTATTTCAATACAGACAAGGTTATTTATTAGACTATGCCTTGAAAAAGGAGAGACTTTTATTGGAAGTGAACAAAAACATTGATGTTTGTACATTGATTGATTTGATTGCAACGGGACTACCTACGTTTGTGATAAATAAAATCGACAGAAATATTTTAAGAACAACAGAAGATTTATTTAACCAAATAAGAGGTCTAGAATATTTAGTTACCAAAAAGAATTTTAAAAACAACTTTAGAAGGAATGCTGACAAAGAATCAGAAAAACAAAATAAAAATACAAGAAACCCACGAGGAGTAGGAGAAAACAGATACCCCATAAGAAACGTTAACAATTCAGAGTTAGAAGTTGAATTAAATGAAATTGATCCAAAAAACTTGATATCCCGCCATTAATCAAAATTGAAGTTGAATTAAATGACTCCTTAAAAATAAAAGGGATCTATGATTCGGGCTCGAATGTGTCCTTAATTAATTCCAAAATTTTATCATTAAAAGGTAGTCAAAATAATAAGAACGGTATAAATGCGAATCTAAAGACGATTAATGGCGTTAAAAAAAGTGTTGGTATGATAACACTCAAAATAAGGATTTTCGATATAAAGAGAAATGTCAATGTATTTGTCGTAGACGAAGAAAACTTCGATTACGATTTTTTGATTGGATTAGACATAATAAAAAAAATCATCTTGTTCAAGATGAACACTTAGAAATAAAACAAAGTATTCCGTTTATGGAGAATAAGACATATTATAAAACAAAGACATTTTATAGAACAAAAAACTTTGACAAAGCAAACAAGGAATATGTAATTAATTTTAACGAACATCTAGAGGAAAAAGTCTTTACTATTATGGTGAATCACCTTGATGTGTATCAACGGAATGAGATTGATAACCTTATATCAAAACATAAATCACTTTTCGCAACAGGCAAGTACAATGTTGGTAGAGTAAAAGATTACGAAGCCCATATTGATTTATTGGTCGATAAGTACTGTGCTAAAAGACCATATAGATGTTGTATAGAAGATAAAAAAGAGATAGAAATGCAGGTGGCTAAATTATTTGAAGAAAATTTGATTGAAGAATCGTATAGTCCTTTTGCAGCACCTGTTACTCTGGCATATAAAAAAGAAGACGAACGGAAATCCAGATTATGCATTGATTTCCGAGATTTAAATAAAATTGTAATACCACAGTCACAACCGTTTCCCTTAATAGAAGACTTAGTGGTGAAAACTCGAAATTGTAAATACTTTACAACACTTGATGTTAATTCGGCATTTTGGTCAATCCCGCTCAAAATTGAAGACAGACATAATATTGAAGACAGCCTTTGTAACTCAAGATGGACATTTTCAATGGACCTGCCTACCCTTTGGATTAAAAACTTCACCAGCAATTTTTCAAAAAGTATTAAGCAATATAATAAGGAAGCACAAACTATCGAACTTTACTGTAAATTATATTGATGACATTTTGATTTTTTTTAAGACGTTTCAAGAACATATTACACATTTATCATTACTACTGGAAGCAATATCAAAAGAAGGATTCAGATTAAAATTTTCAAAATGTAACTTTGCACAAGATTTAGTAAAGTACATTGGTCATATAATTAAGAACAACACGATTACTCCTTTGAAAGACAATTTAATTGCAATAAAAGATTTTCCTGTACCAAAGACGCAAAAGAACGTACGTCAATTTTTAGGAAAAATCAATTTTTATGGTAAATACATACCAAATATATCAATTATTTTAGACCATTTACATAATTTATTGAGAAAAGGGCAACAATTTGTTTGGTCAAAAAAGTGTGAAGAATCTTTTCAGTTGATTAGAAACTTAATGTGCCAGAAGCCTATATTAACTATTTTTGATCCTGATTTACCAATACATATTTATACTGACCCCAGCATACTGGGTATTGGCGCTATCACAAACAGCCACAGCTTAATGGAGAGGAAAAGCCGTGTGCATATTTTTCAAGAAAACTGAATGATACTCAGAAAAAGAAAAAAGCTATTTACTTAGAATGTTTAGCTATAAAGGAGGTTGCTAAGTATTGGCAACATTGGTTATTAAAAAAGTTTATAGTTTTTACAGATCATAAGCCTTTAGTAAAAATAAATATTAAATCTCGACCAGATGAAGAACTAGGAAATCTTACATATTATTTATCTCAATACAATTTTGAAGTTATTTATTTGCCGGGTAAATATAACTTGAAAACTGATAGTCTTAGTAGAAATCCAGTATTGGAACCAGATTGTAATCATGATGATAATTTAAAAATTGTATTTTTAAAAATTTAATTTTAAATGTATTTTTAAATTTTGTTAAAATAGAAGATATTCAATGTGATCAGCAAAGAAATGAATACATAAGACAAAATAAAAATAAATTAAAATTTGAAAATTTAATATACTATAAAAAGTCAAAGAAAAAATAAAAAATCATAATAACGGAAGAATTTAGTAAAAAGCTAATAAATGATATTCATTACCTCTACTGTCACATAGGAGCAGAACAGATAAGGAATAAAATAAGCTCATTTTATACTGCAAATAACTTGATGAGAAATATAAAGAATGTGTGTGACACATGTGAAGTGTGCATAAGAAATAAGTCCAGAGGTAAATATAATTATGGGTTATTGTCTCAGTTGTGACCAGCTTCATGTCCTTGTGAAATAATGTCAATAGACACTATTGGAGGATTTGGTGGATCTCGATCTACAAAAAAATATTTACACATTTTAGTGGTACACTTTACAAGATATGCTTACATTTTGACCTCAACAACACAGAAGTCAATGATTTTATAAAGTTATTGCAGAAAGTGACACAGGAACATAAGATTGGCATTATTTTATCTGATCAATATCCAGGTATAAATTCAAAAGAATTTAAATCATTTTTAGGTACAGAAAATATAACTATAGTTTTTACTGCCGTGAATGCGCCGTTTTCAAATGGTTTAAATGAGAGATTAAACCAAACTATTGTAAATAAAATAAGATGTAAGATAAATGAAAATAACAATAACTTAGCCTGGACAACTATTGCTCATGAATGTATCAAAAGATATAATGAGACAGAACATACTGTTACAAAGTTTACACCTCAATATCTTCTGGAAGGCAAAAATTACATCCTTCTACCAGCTGAATTAAAAGAAAATTTACATGCTACAGTTGAAGATTTAAAAAGGCACAGAAAATTGGTATTTGAAAATTCTATGAAGTCACATTTATACAATAAGAAAAAATTTGATAGAAAGAGGAGAGATCTAGATTTGAAAGTTAGTGATTTCGTATATATTGAAAATGGAAATAAACTTAATAGAAGAAAGTTAGATGAATTAAAGATTGGGCCTTTTGAGGTTTTGGAAAAGATATCTGACTCTATATACAGAGTAGACACTGGTCACAAGAAGTGTGAATCAAATTTCTATCACATTACTAAGATGGTTCCAGCTCCTACAGCTGCAGCGGTCGGAGTCTGATCTGGAGGGGGGGATGTAACCTTATTGTTTTTTAGACTTGACAATGAATGTCAACTGTCAAGGGAATGAGACTTATATTTAATTTCTTATGAATTATTGGTATAAAATATTATTTAAATTGTGAAATATTAGCATTAAATGTTGTTTCTTTAGTTGTAAAGCAACACATTATCTTTTATTTCCATATTATTAAATAATCATATTATATATATTTATATATAGGTTTTTTTTATATTTATGGTCAGCCTTTAAGAAAGATATTCAGTTGGTATGTGTTGATAATAATTAATGATTATATTTTTATGTTTTGTTGCAGGTCGTTGAAGCGAGTCGATAAACTCGCTACAGTGACCAAAATTATAAATCTATGCATAGTTTCTTATACTAAATCTACTAACAAAACACCATCTAATAATATTTTTTTTAAATGAAAGGCTTTCAAATATTATGAAAAATTTTCATTTATTATTCTATAAACATCTAAGATAATATCAAAATTAGTTTTTAGCCCGCATAATTTTTCTTATAAAATAATCTTAAAAATCATACAAAATTATCAGTCTATTCAAAATAACGGACTTTTATCTTGCTTCGCCCATCTGATTAGGGCATACCATTGTTTAGGCGTATACACCATTCTGTTCATGGCCTTTGACTATTCTATGAGGTTCTATGAGGCCATGGACGCTGTCGCCCTCGTTCTGGGTATACCCTTTTTCAAAATATTTTTTAAGCATACCCAGATTTGATGGTGTTCTGGTGATTGGTGTTCTGGTGGAATAGGTGAGCTAACTAATAAAGTCATAGGTGATGAAGGAATTATTGAGCTATAAAACCTAGTTGAGATATTTCTTGAGCTATTAAAGTTGAAAAACTTGGTGAATCTAAGCACAAACCTTTTGTTGCAACAGAACTAATATTTTGTATGATAGGTGAATACGGCAATGTAGGGTCATTAAAATTACAATCTGTAGACAAAACTACCGAAGATGACTTTGTAATTAGTTTAGCAGGCTGTTGTTGTTCTTCATCATCAGCTTCAACCAGTCTCCTGAGCTGTTGTAAGTCTTCTTTGAAAAATTCTTTGGAGAAACATATTGGAGACTCTGTAATATAAAACAAAATGTGTAGCTCTATAAAGAAATCCGAAAAGCCAAAAGCCGAAAGAAAAACAATCAAAACTAAGACTTCGCGTTAAATATCAAATATGCGAGAAAAACTATTTCTAAGACAACTCATACTGGCGCAGAGCCGAAGCGTCATGGTTTTTTTGCGCGCGTTTCCATATTTCAAAATATTTGTACCTCAATACTGACAAAATAGAGATGAATATTTATATTATGCTATAGGTGTAGAACTTATTTAAGCTAATAAGCAAAATTATATTTCCAGTAGTAAATATTAGGTCCTTACATATGAAATTGGCGTTTTGTCGTACTGGCCACTTTCATCTCAAATATATCTTCTTTGGTTAGTAATTCCAATTTCAAATTTATACCGCTATTTACTCATGAATTTGTGTTTAAAAAACCGTAATTCATTTGTTTTTTTCTCTTTTGGTTTTTTCTTTGCCTCACTCTGTTTACAAAATGGAAAACTTGAAATATCGTTTTTTTTTCGAGTACGAGTTCCGTGGCACCAGTGCTGCAGAAACGGCTCGAAGGATTAATGATGTGTATGGCGGCGGTATCACAATAGAAAACACAGTGCGTTTTTGGTTCCAACGTATTCGTTCTGAAAATTTCGACCTGCAGAACAAGACCCGTGGACGGCCGGAGACCAAAGTTGATAATGAAGAATTGAAGACTATTGTGGAAGCGGATCTATCGCAAACCACGTCCGAGTTAGCTGCAGGCTGCGGCGTTAGTGATGTAAATTAAAGTGATGGTTAAGGAATCAATGAACTACCTATGAGATGGCAAATGTGCATAGATAGCAATGATATATACTTTGATTAAATAAATATATTATGTTAAAAAAATCTACTTTATGTTCCTCCTTTACAAAACGCCAATTTCATATGTAATGACCTAATATTAGTACTTAATAAATATATTTTTTCTATTGTTAATATAAAAGTTTAAAAAACTGGTGCTACGAGTATTTGATGATTTATTTCTGACATAATTACGATGTATAAGTAGGTAACCATATACATTTTTCAATCTTACAGGATTCCAACGACTAAATGTTTAACTGTACATACCTATACATTTGATTTGATCTTACTTGATTCCAAAGGCTAACTATGTAAGTGCTAGATACATATTAGGATAAAAAGGAACTACAGTGAATAAGTGTGTATCTGCGTAGTTACATACTTATACATCGGGATTACATCAAATACAAAATGGCAATTTTGTTTATTAAATTTTAGTACAGCATGTGAATTACTTGTGATAAAAAACAAAAAACAATTGAATCATGACTATTATAAATACATTTAAACATATTTGGTTGAATACAACTTACCTTGCCTTGATGGTACGTACTTTTGTTGGTCTATTAATAAATCTTCTCCGACATTGCAGGAAGATTTGCGCTTTTTTATTACATCTTCTTTCAATGTTGCTAAAAATTGGAACCTCTCACTCGCCATTTTTGAAATTAAAGCGGATCGTCATGAATCGCGTGCACACCGCTCGGTTACCCTAGTACAAGTGACTAACGGGTAGCCCGTAACCCGCGAATAAACTGGTACTTACTTATTTTAACAGATTCCTTGTTTAGCAATATAAGTAGATACATACTTATACGTCTGACAAAAATCAATTTTTGGGGTCAAAATAAAAATCTGATATTTTTGTACATGATAGATATAAGTGTATAGATGCCAAAAATGCAATCAAATCGATTTCGTGTATCTGGCAGATACATCCAAATACGTAGGAGGTGTCGAAATGACGTCAATGGTCACAACCGTAGTTGAAAATAATACAAAATTGATTTTATTATTTAACTACTGGGTTTATGAATATGATTGTTTTAAGAAAAAATGACACAAGTAACATAATTATGCATTTTAACGGTAATTTTTGTTTTTCAATTACCTATAGCAAAAAATCGTCGTTTTTTGGTCCTTGTTAGTCCTGTAACTTTTTAATTTAGCAACTGATTACTATACTTATGCATTTTTCGGTCCATATTTATGTTTTCTTTCGGAAAATATACGCCTTTTGCTGATTTAAGACAAATGTATATTCCCTATTTAAGATTGAAAATAATTGATTTCAATAGGTAGATGCAGTTATTTAAAAAAAAAACAATAGTTTTTGACTACCACTCGCACAAGTCACACAACGCAACCGTTACTTCTATAAGGAAAGTGAGAAACTGTTTGTATGTAGGAAGGTACATTACTAAAAAAGTGGCGAAACAATGGCAACACTGCTTTTTCCAACCTTAACGCCTCTTTAGAAAATTTATGGCTGTACCCATAAATTACTTTTGGACTATAGAGGTATCTACAATATTTTTAATACACCCATAGGATTTATTACCTTACTTCCAAATAAGATGGACACCTCAAAAATATATTAATTTTTCAAAAAAATAGGATGGAACCTCACAACTGTGTAACACATTATCGAAGCTGACACACTAGCGCACGCTTTTAACAATAAGATTTCAATTGTCTGCGGCATTACTTGCAAGATCTCAATCCAGGCCTTAATTATGTTGTCATTTAATGACGACGTGCAGGATGGCTCGCATTCATAAATATTTAAATAAGCTACGTGTCGCTCGCGTCAAGTTGTTCCGCGAACCGGCGGGCGGGGCATTGTTCCCCAATCCCCGCTCCGAGCTCTCACACCGCGGACACAATCAGGTCAATCGACGGGGACGATCTACCAAACTTACACGGCCGTGATGGATATAGAGTGTTCGTTTTCAATCATTGTATAGAAAGCAGCCGACGTTTCTCACGAATTTGTTCGCGGAATGATCAGGTAAAAGTAAAGGTGACTTACTTGAGATAGGTATCCCATCCAAACAACATAATCTCTCTCAACTTAGGTGGTTCATTTTTTAAGAGTCTTATGATGCGTGTTATGTATCACGATATTACATATATATAGAAGATAAATCATATTATTATCCATATTCTATACTTTATCTCCATATTTGCACGCAGATGTGCTTTGTATAGTAGGCGAGTGAATGAATACTAAGATAGGAGTAACCTATTAGTCGTTATTATTAGTTTGTTCAGCCATCACAAATTACTGGAGCACAACATATAACCGTTTGTATGGTTTAACTTTATCATTCTTTTCTTAAAATACTTTGCTAAAGTTATGATAGCGCCCTGATTACGATCAGAAATTATAAAGCAAATCGATGTCGATTTAAAATATAGGATACTTCAAAGATCATAAACTGTTAACGAATGTAATGAAAATGGGAACGGTTATTTATGTAAGGCGATCGTCGTATACAAATAAATCGTTGCAATAAAAAATTATTTACGTCCCGAAACTTTCCCGAGCCCGCCCGCTCGCCGCCCACACGACATATCAAAATCCAACAATAAAACTTTGATTGAACTTTAATATACGGGATCAAAATAATGAAAGTAAGGAAGTGCATAAAAAAAAAAAACAAAATAGAAGTCACGAATTTACTTAACGCATTAACTGACTGAAGTCATTTATTAAAGCAAGCAGATTAGATGGTAGGGTTCAACGGTATAGATTAAAGATAGATTTGAGAGGACTATTATATAGGACTTAAGATATAACGTAGATATTTTAATTTAAAGTAACCTAAACATTTAATGTAATAATAATAATATCTAATATTACCTATGGACGCTTTTACATCACGTCATCTGGTGGTAAGTTCTCGAAGAACTTGTGTTACGGCTACCAGACAGAAATATATTAAATACTTTAATACTACACATATATATAAGATTTTTATTATATTATACACATATTTAATACACATCCATGACACAGATAACTTTTTATTCCCTGGCGGGATTCGAACCCGCAACCTCCGACCGCGCGCTTGAGCGCCAACGCGCTAACCAGTGAGCCACAGAGGTCGTCGTTGACGAAAGTACCTACTAGCAAATATCACGTATTTAGCCAAATATAAGTAAACGATAGGTAACGACTTGATTTATGTAAATCGATAGCTTGACGTTCAATTTAAACTGCGAGGCACGTTACGCTCGCGGCGCTCACCACGGCGCGGCGGATCGTTTGACGCTTCTCATGACATGAAATGGCCTGCACATTTATATCTTATCTGTTTATCAACTATCTACCACACATATGAATTAATTAAATACATATTGATTGTACAGTTTTCAGTATCAGAGTAACGGTGTGTACGCATGTACTTTAAGAACAGATAGCTACATACTTACAATTTTTTTTGTCAAACTCCGATTAAAGCATGATGCGAAAGTTATGCATTTGTATTCTATGAAAATATTCAAAGTGTAGAAACCGCTTGCGTACCCATATATTGGTCACTTGTATCATGATAAATCTCAACCCTTTCTGTGAGACTTCCTTCTGATTCTAGCTATATGTACTATCGAACAAGTTGTTGCTTGACCAGGGTTAAGATGAAAATCGCTCAACAGCGCCGTTGAATCATGCACACGCACACATACTCACGTGTATGTGTACATACGTAGTTCAATCACGTCTACCGTCGTTGCGGTTATTTCCTTTGTGTTTAAATATTTTGAGGCGTTCTAGCGAAAAGGGAAATGTTTAGAAACTGGTCGAGCAGGAACTTTGTCGATATTGTACCTACTTGCCGTCGCCCCATGATTATTATCTATCGCCGCGGCCGCATCATTCAATAAACAAGCTGAATCTAACCTATAATAATAGGTCTTGTAATTAATTAGTTACAAAAGTAACCAGACGCAAAATAAATCTCCGAAGTGTGTCATAACTTGACCTACATAATTTCATTTACAAGTAACTAAATGTAATTTACAATATAGCTCAATCTAAATGCCGTTGTAAACTTAGTAACATGTTGGTGAAATTGTCAACTCTTACCAATCGTGTACTGATCAATGATCAAATTGATGTTGATTGTTGGTACCGGCAAATGCCGAATGCGAAAGATAAGGATTGTTTACAGCTAGGAATTAAGGTTTGTAATTTTATTACCGCTAGTTACCTATCTTTATAGCTTAACTAGACAAGTTGTATATGGTCACTATGTAACTTAATTTAACGCTCTCTAATGTTATTCAACAATTAATTTATTGACATAACCTGACCATTGGCCATACAGCGGGGCAATGCTGCCAGCTTATTAGGAACTCTTCCCGCAGCCTCCGACCCAGATTCAGTTTTTTATCTATAGCCCTTTTTAATTTAGACAATAACTTATATATAGTATAGATAGTAATTTAGTAATGATAACTAGTTTTTTAATACAATTCTTCTTTTTTAATATTGTAAGGTGAACCTTATGTTTTTACCAATAAATTATCCATAAATTTATTGACTTAATTGTACTGTAATTAACTGAAAGTGGAGAGGATCGAATACAGGTATATTATGTAGATTTTAGAGGTACAGGGTGTTATCATTCGATGTGCCTCTTGATGTACTTAATCGAAACTTTCTTAACTCTGAAAAAACCATGTAGCAGACTTTGACGAGTGTGGCTCAGTGGTTAAACGCGTTGGTGCTCAAGCCGGGGGTTGCGGGTTCGAATCCCAGAACAAACAAGTTTTTCT
Organism: Phengaris arion; assembly: GCA_963565745.1. Classification (NCBI taxonomy): domain Eukaryota; kingdom Metazoa; phylum Arthropoda; class Insecta; order Lepidoptera; family Lycaenidae; genus Phengaris; species Phengaris arion. The sequence continues at coordinate 31,410,210 of OY751432.1, read as the reverse complement.
GTGTTCCTGGGTCTTTGATGTGTATTAAATATCTGTGTATAAATACTTAAATATAAAATGTATAATATAATAAAAGTATTAAATATACTTCTCGTTGTCTGATCCCCGTAACACAAGTTTTACGGATACTTAGCACGGGGCCAGATTGACGTGGTGTGAAGCATCCATAGATATCTTATACTTTAAACGACATAATCTTGTATATATATAATCGGAATCTCGGCAACGGCTGCAAGTATTACCATAAAATTTAGTATACAGGGAGATCTAGCTAGGTCTTTTCCCTAGGAAACTGCGCATTTTAAAGCTATATGTGTTATTTATTTTGTTGTGCAACAATATTAAATAATTTCGACTCTATTATGTCAGTCCGATTGGCAGATAGGTATGCTTATGTATAATTTTTGCATTGTTTGAAAATTCGGATGTAGTAGGTTCGAATCCCGGTATGAAAAATAATTTTGTTTCTTTTTATTTTTTTAAATTTATCAGCACTCCGAGCTAAGCCTCGGTAACGATTAATTATTATATTTTATCCGTTCAAAATCGAACTGATTGTTCGATTGCTAATAACAAGCTATATTTTTTATTTCGGGCTAGAATCTTTAGCCCTTATTGGTATTTGAAGATCTTGAAAACAAATTGCGTACTGTTTTGAATTGCCAAATTCAAACACGTTTTTTATACAACATTCCACCACAGTCCAACAAGTCCAATAAAAGGAAACGGCTCAGTATACTGTGCACAGTGACCAGAGTGGAAATGGCACCTAATTGAAATAGTATTTCTACCGACAAATAGAAAAATTGAAGGAAACAAGAACGCATAGTACACTTATTGATATAACATATTAGTAATATTATCTGTACATAATATGGCTTCGACATAATATCTAATGTCTATAAAACGATTGCCCATCGTAATGTTTGTATTATCGACGATTTTATTTAGTTTCATTTCTAACTTAAGCCTGTAAACAAATATTGGATGGTATTAACACCCACTTTATGCTGTTTCGATACAATAAAATAATCGAGCGACCAAGTGATCACAATCATAAAGGAAACACTACATTGTCATAGCCGAGTGTCGTCGCATGGATGCCGCCACACCCACACTACCTGCTCCACAAAATAAAATAATATTATTAATTTTCTTCATTAGCTTTAAGGCATATCAATGTCAGTGTGGCGCTCATGGAAATATGTAATTGAAAAGTCTCATAAAATCTGACAATGATTGCTATTTATGATGATCATTTTTTAACCAACGCTTCACATGTTCAAATGTTAATGAAACTTTGAACTTATATTGATTAATTTATATTTTAACCTGAATTAAGGATAATCATCTCAATAATGATATTGCAGAATGTTTAAAAATATTCAGATGCAGTTTAATTTTCCGATATACTGTTAGATGTGGTACTCCTAAAATGAAATAAATATATATTAATTGTATAAATATAAACTACTATTAAACACAATTCTGGTTTATGAACCCCTATTTAAGTATTGCGAATTAGTTAATCCCTATTCAGGCTGCCATGAATCATCAAGTGAAAGTTTAATCTTGCTAAGTTGGCTGAATTTAGACAGCAAAGTATACCTATCTAAAACCTGACAATTCGCTTTAAGTTACACGCGTATCGAGTATCCTCACAAATATGAACAGAATAAAATCATAACAATGTTGACTATATTCAAACACTCGATCTCAATAGTGAGGCACACTTAGATCTGTCAGTGTCACAACTTTTATAGGTGAAGTTTTATGTTGTGCGATGGTCGTGTGGCGGTGGAAAGGTTAAGAGTCATCAATGGCCAGTATCAGGATACATATTTCTGTTGAACCTCGCCCACGCTGTAAGGCGATCTTACTTCATACCTTAAAAGGTGCAATCATATTTGTTGTTGTTACGTTCGCACTGTCTCTCAAACTGTATATTATTATTCTTTAACGTATTTGAAAGCGGCATAAAGTCACTAGTTTATTATTCCAAACGGAATTCCGTTGGGTGGCTAAGGTAATAAAGACAAAAATCCGAGAACTTCAGGAAAAAAAAACGTTGAAAGTCAATGCCAAAATAAATGCTTTGTCGATGTGGAAAATTGACTTTCTATAATGTCATTTTCTGGACATATTTAAGTATAAACAGACATAAATTAGTATGTAAGTAAATACATAATGTTTATAATGGCAAATATTTTGTTATCTAAACTAATACTAGCTACTAGCTACACCCGCGCCCAAAACATTTTTACTTGTAAATTTATGCTCGGAAAAATTTATAAATAAATATTATCCAGTGGACCAAATTGTAAATATATACCATTCTAGCGGCCACTTGAACTCACACGAAAATTTCATCAAAATCGTTCCAGCCTTATTTAGAAGAACGATTTCAAACACACGCACAGAAGATTTATATACCTAGGTACATATAGATATGAAATATAGTCGAGCCGTATTGGCTGGTTTCTCGACCGTAAATCAAATCAATTACAGGTCACAGGTGACATACTCGCAAGGGCTTAAACGCACAATCGACAGCTGACAATAACTTTTAAGCGTCAGTTCACACCGAGACGAGACGCGCCGCTTTTTTTGTGTAGTATATAAAGTTCAATTTTGAATCTCTCCCTAAAAAAGTGCGCGCCGCGTCGCGTTGTGGTGTGAGTTGACCCTTAGGGCATTTTCATTTTCACTAAGCGATAACCATATCCGATATCACACGCGATAATGTTAGTGGCAACTTTAAGTTTTATATTGAAAAATTTAACTGTTTATGTCATTACATGATATATTGGAGCGATATCGGATATCAGAACTAATTAATGTAAAAACGATATTGTGCCGACGACATAAGAGCGTTTTCTGGTCCGATATTGGCTATCGTATCGCGTAATGGGGGAAAAAAACGCTCTTAGTCACATAATTTTATGGACTGAGATCCCAGCCCCGCCAGCCTCCCCTTATATTCTTACTGATAAAATGTATGTCATATTGTTGTATTAGTTGTGTACAATGAACGTTTGTATACCCGCCAGATTGTGCGGTGGGCCAATTCTCAGGTACAGGGCGCCAAAGGTACAAAATAATTGCAATAACTTATCTTACAGCCTTTGAAATGATTCTAACGTATATTATAATAGAGTAATGACATTTGAATATTATAAAGTGACATTTTCACCGATTGCTTATTTTTATGTCGTAGTTTTCATCAACATAAAAAATGGACTATCATCCACGTATAATTAAAAATTATTACACTTCTAACCTTAATATCTCTGTTCACAGTAGGTTTAAATAAAAATAAATAAATACTTTATCAGAATCTAAGTAAAGTGAGTACAATTTATTAGTACCTGAGAATGGTCCCACCGCACAATCTGGAGGGTATATACTTCCTGCTTCCTTGTACACAACTAATTTACAATATGACATACATTTTATCAGTAAGAATATAAGGAGAGTCTGGCGGGGCTGGGATCCCAGTCCATGAGAAAAAAGAAGGTACAGTCCACAGCTAAAAACTTGTATGTATTAAATAGAGATGAGTAATGCATGGTGTACACTTCGCTGGATACTTAAAATTATCCACATACTTAGAATTTCCACTATTTACATAGCACGACACTTCTAATGTCTCAACTCAACTCAGACCTAATAAAAAAGTGAAGAAAAATCACACAACGCGAAATAGTAGTTTACGGAACCCTCCTTAGACATATTTGACATGCTCTTAGTTAAGTAGTTTATTTTTATTTTAATCGTCTTGGAGTTCGTGACCATGTCCAACAGGGAACTGTCTCGTTTAAAAGTATGTCATAACTCATATCCAATGACTTCAAAACTAAGGATGGGTTATGACATTTTTTCCCGCAATTTTTCCGATACCATTCCAATTTTAAACCTTCGCTGAATTTCCACAATTATTTCAAAACCAATATTAGTTAAATCGGTCCAGCCGTTCTCGAGGGTTAGCGAGACATTAATGGAATTACAATCCGTTTTAAAATATGAGAAGAAGAAGATTAATCAATGTAAGTACAATGTTATGTACATTGTTTAAGTTTTACTACAATTATAAGAAACATTGGTGTAAACATACACGCACTACAAAGATGCTACGTGTCTCGTAGCTCAGCTCCGTAGCTCCTTGGCGCGCAGGTTTTTACCTCGCCGACGTTAGCTGTCACTGGCCGTCGTCGCGTGACGCGTCAAGTCGTATGGAACAACAAACGGTTTGAATAAGCTTCATTTACGTATAATATTAGGCAAGTGCCGGTGACAAGTTCTAGGCCAATTGTGGATTGTACTCACCAAATATTACGACACTGTTACGCGTTTATCTCTAATGTATCGTGCTAAATGTATGAGCTTATTTTACATCACATGTTTTGCTTTCGCTGGAAACAAAATAAAAATAAATTCTTAAAAATTTATGTAGATACTATTCTTATGAGAAGCTTGTGCCAGCTACTGAGCCAATTAATTTTTAATACGACATGAATGGAGTTCATAGATATTTTTTATTCTTATCGGATTGAGCCGTATCAGATTAGTGGGTGGTTGTGGGTACCGGGCAGTAGGCAAGCAGGCACTAGGAATCAGGCACCAGCGGAGGCACCCGCTCCACTGCCTCGTGTCGCCGCTATCGCTTTCACGTCGCGGCTATCGGCGTGGCGATAATCTGCATAGTGCGCACCGTTATTGAAAGCCACGGTACTAGTTTGTGCGTGAAGGGTACAATAGCGGCACTTTAATCTGATATTTATTGACCGAGAGATGGAATGAGGGCGCTCTGAGGTGGCCTAAATCTGGGGCTAATGTCTAGAAAATGATCTAGAACTCGGCGAGCGTGTGAGCCACGGATCGAAACCGAGTCACATATTACGGGCGTTTATTAATAAGCGAGGCTCGAAACTGGCGAGTAATAAATAATTTGGTGTACGAGGAAATACAGAGTTCACAAAATGAAATGCGATGTATTGACACGGGGCGTGGGCGCATGGCTGCTGGCGAGATTCGCGCGCCTCCTATCGATGATCAATTTCGATTCCGGCCAGATTATCTTTTTATCGAAACAATTTCTGCTCGGGGCCTGTTGATAATATTAAATAACAGACAATTGCACGGTTCTGCTGCGATAAAATATGCCCTTGCAAAACATGAAACGTAAACCATAAGATTTTAATTGATAAAATTATGCCAATTTAAGAAATTATTTAGAACGTTTTACGACAAATAGCTTTAACGAATTATACAGTAAAACTAAACTCATGCAGTAGAGCTAAACAATGGAAACGTCTCACTCGAAGCGATAAGCCAAAGACAAAGCCAATAAGAAAGTTGAAAAATGGAGTAAAGTAGAGAGCGAGTGCAATCAGAAACAATTTTCTATTACTGTTACTGGTTGGACATATTCTAACAACGAACACGACCAGCTCACGATCCGTGGGAAAGCCCCAGTCAGGTAACGGACAGACGGACAAATGATGTTGGGCGATCTATTGCCTGTAATTGATGACGACTATTGTACAGCGCTTTTGAAAGCGCCACGAATGTTTGTCTTCTTTCTGTTACCTTCTGTTTGTTTGCTATTGTTAATCGCCGCTGCTCGTCGTAATGGTCTGACTATTATCAAATTAATAGCCCCGCCAATCGGCGTCGGTCTATTTTTCTTTTTAACTCGTTCGCCATTCTCAGGTGCCGTTACTCCACTTGACACGATAACTTAATACAATGCACGTACGAACACATACTTACATAACGTAGACACGTAGATTGTGTTTCAATAATTTTCAGTACCTCCTTGCTTTACTTAAATAGGCGCATAATACATTGTGCGATTAGATTTAACGCTCAATAAATTAACAGAGTAGTGCTCAGTACCGGCGCCTACGACTGCTAGCGCCGACGTAAATCAAATTTCAGAAGCAACTCCACCCACGTAATAATCAGTTATTGGATCACATTTTTATCCAATAAAGTATTATTTATTTGTAAGTATGTATTTAGGATGTATAAATTTAGTATTTACAATATTATTAAAAACTATTGATCTCCTTATATCGGGCTTCCACAATTCCCACACTTTTATTTAGAGGTATTTTTGTAATTCTACTTATGTTCGTGTGTTTTCATACGTCAAGCAAAGAAGTAACCACCAAGCGGGGATCGCTGGACATGTCCACAGACCACGACCCACATAATTTTAACTACAACAGTTTGTTGACTCTAAATGGCCAAAAAGGTGTAAACAAATCCATTAATACCAGAGACTCATTTAATTGCAGCAGGGGACCAATTTTGTAGCCCAACGTTCGTACGAAAATCCCTACCCAGTGGAAATTATTCGTTCAGCTCAAAATATTGATTTAATGCCATAATGAATTAGACATGTTGACTTATAAATTGTGAAGATTGAGTAGAGAAATTGTTATAAATTTATCCGAGTTTTTTAAACTCGGATAAATTTATAACAATGGATTTGGAAAATTAAACCGACTTCCAAGGTAAAAATGCACAAAAAAGTATGAAATAAATCTTATTTTCTAAATAATTCCCCTTTTGAATTCGGCTAGAATTTTAACTATTTCTCTACTCAATCTTCTTTATTTTGAAGTCGATCCCAGGCCCCAGCCCAAACAATATCCTGATAAAAAAATATTTTACAGAACTCACATTTAAGTTGGCTGGTACCGAATATACAATAAAAATATTTTTTTTTAATTATATTGTATTTTTAATAGTTAACGCATTTTAAGAAAGTTTTTAAAGAATCATTCGATTGTATAATTGAATACGCGCCAAGCTTCCATTAGGTATTGTATATAAGATAATGATGATGATTACTGTAGTTGCATAATGGCATATGCTTGCAGTTCTTAAAACAACGCCGAAATTGTCAAACGTGTATCATAAATATCTGAGGAGTTCTGTTCAGTGCTTTTGGATCGGGGTACACCCTTGGCCTTCTGCCAATTTTAATTTCTGGTAGCATATGCTTGCATTTACTTAACAAAAGTCAAATCCCTATAGATGTCCCTATAAATTTTGAGTTTCCTCGATTCCTCATGGATGTCATCATCAGGTCTCCACTTTGGTGACTAAAGGACTAATTTCGAATTATACCCTTTATAATAACAAAAAAAAATCCAAATGTCCACAAAAGGCAGAGTAATATTAAAGGATATGTACCTATCGATGTAAGAAACTGACATGAAAAGTACCTTATCATCATAATGTGATGATGTATGGTGTGATGATGGTGGTAATGATGATGATTACTGTAATTGACATAGTGGCATATGCTAGCAGTTCTTTCAGCAACGCCGAAATTCCCAAACATGTATCTATAAGGACTCAAGAGTTCTGTTCAGTACTTTTTTAACCAGGGTATACCTTGGTGCAAAATCTTACTTTTTGGTAGCATAAGCTTAGGTATCTTCAGAAAAAGTCGAAATCACTATATGTACCCTATTTGTACCTATATACTTATATACCCTATTTATACTATGTATGTACCTGTTATCAGTGGCGTGCACAGGATTATGGCACTGGGTATGCGGCGAAGTACTCGGTCACAAAAAGTTTTTCGTTTATAGATTCTTAACATAGCTACAGCCAAGCGACGGATCTCTAAGTCGAAACCATGCCAACAGAGCAAGTCTGATGCACTACTACTCGTACTCATGTACATCTTCTACGGCAACGCAGACAAAACAGCGATCGATCGTCGCGGCGGAAGAAATTCTAATAAGTAAAATAATAAGCATATTTTAAAATATTATAACTACTCCAGTCCACTCCACTACCAGTCAGTCAGCTTCAATTTTCACATATTCAAGGTTCCGGTTACTTGAGATTACTATATCAGTTCTTGGCCGCGGAATAGAAATTATTTAAATCTGAATATCCCGAATCAGTCCACACTGTACTAGAATTACTAAATAATATGCAAGGAAAACAATATAATTTAATCGTGTGTATACACAACCATAAAGCCAGTTATACGTTTCATAACATTTAACATGAAATTTTCGAGTTACATTATTTTTTTTGCTGGTTTAATTGTTGTAACTCGGGTACACACCTACCTTTAGACAAAATTTGAATCTTTTCACTGAATGACAATTGTGAGAACTTGTTATTTTTAATTTTTAGTAAACACACATTATCAACGCAAACCTCACAATCAGCCTTGTAAAAGCAAATCACTACAATTATTATAGAAACTCAGTAAGAAACTGTTAAATGTACACACTTTCAAATGTTAAAATGAAAAATCTTTTAAGAAAACAATAAATAAACAGGAGCGATTAAATTGTAAACAATGCTTATCACATGAAATATGCAATATGGCCCCCGCAAACACAAAACATTTCTTCTATTTAAACAAATAAAACCTTACTAAACAAAAATGCATTTTGTGTATAGATAATTCATTAGATTCAAGTCATATTGTTTTTAGTCGGATTATAGGCAACGAATAATTTCCAACAACTGCCGAACTGGCGTTCGGCGGTTTTCGGAAGCCATCGGATAGACACGGTACACACTTTCAAATGTTAAAATGAAAAATCTTTTAAGTAAACAATTAATAAACAGGAGCGATTAAATTGTAAACAATGCTTATCACATGAAATATGCAATATGTAATATGCAATTATTATTTATATCTATTATATACGATTATTAACCAATTATAAGATAGTTATTATAAGCGTTCAAATGTATAATAGGGATGATGACTTCATCTAAACTATTTAGTTTCATGAATATACTCAGAAATATTGAGACATTACTACTCGATAAATGTAAATATAATATAATATTTTATTTATAGTTTAGTAATTAGATTTAGATAGGTACATCTAAAAGTACAAAAAAGTTTAATTTATTTTTTGATAAATTAGTAAACAGAACCTACATCACTAGTTTACATACATCATATACCAAAACATTAATTATGGTAAGTATGAACTTAAACGCACAAATATCGGAGATATTTACAAATATTGCGGCCGTATACTTCATACACTTTAACCTAGCCGTGACGTCACAGCTAGATACGACTTTAGTATGGAGCGAGCTTAAATAAAAAAGGTAATAATGTACCTAATTTAATCTGCCTTGTAAATAATAATTAAGATTCGCGTGCCATAACTTAAGATTTATTTCAATTAGCCCATCGATTCTTATTTAGCGATACAATCCGATAAGCCGGAAATTATAACCGCGACGACTGCGGCCGGCGCGGCGCGCGGCTCCGCCCGAGAATCTCGCCAAGGATCTCGATCTGTAAACACACAATACATACTTTACTTTATTGTTAACTATTTTATATTGTAATTTATAAGTATAAAATAATAATCATGATAATGTAGGTATAAGCGATAGGATTATGTACATACTACCTACCTTCCGTTTTATCCTGCACAGTCACGACCCGTAGCTTTCGATAGATGCAAATCTAATTAGGTACTAAATCACATGACTAATGAGCACCAAAATAAACGAACCAAAACGTCCCAAAAGGTTCTCTAAATGCATATTTCAAAATGACATTTTATCCTACACTGTGTCCTTTCATTAGGGACCACGCGACCTCTGTGACTCAGCTGGTTCGAATCCCGCCGAAGGAACAAAAATAAGTTTCTCTGTGTTCCTGGGTCATGGATGTGTATAAAATATGTGTATAATATAGTAAAAATTTTAAATAGGTATGTGTATGGTATAAATTATTACATATCGACGGCGCCTACGTACATTATTGTAACTGCAAAATGGCAAGTTTTTTTTATTACTGTTTTGGAGTCTATATATAATATAGGTATCTTTAGTATCACGTTTTCAAAATTTTTTAAAACCCATTGCAAGTGCGTTTTTAGTCGTATTTTATCGTAACATATGAGTCTGTCCGATCAATACCAACGTATGTTAACTTACTCGAGTAAACGTTGCGTACCTGAGTGTGCGACAAGGTCGTAACTGCCGCCACTAACGTGAGTGTTTGCCGCAATATACGCGCGTCATTTTTTTTTAAGTGTTAGTTACTTAAATTTTTGTAGCAAGCATTCATATTCTTTTTCTTGAATTGAAAATGTTACTGAATAAAGTATTGAATCGGGCAGAACCGATAACATAAGATGGATTTTCATATTCCAAAAATAACATAAGTGGCAGTTCCAGCAGTTAACATGGCTTTTCTTTAACGTATTTGTATCTAATCCGACAATTAAGATACTTTACGTGGTATTTGAAATTCTGATATTTATCAAAAGTCCCACATACGATTATTTTGGAGGATTTTTTACAGTTTTTATACAGATTCGATATAAGTACCTACCATATGTAAAAATTAAATTTTATGTTGTAATTATAGGGACGAAATTGATTTTTTGTATGTAAACAACATTAAATTACATATTTATTTAATTTACCTGCTTATTGGAATAATTTTAAGGAGTTGGTGGGTAATGAACCCTCCTTGGATAGAAGTTTAGCACAAGGGGTTTTCAGTTTTAAAATTTCATCAGCAAAATTTAAAGTTTCAGGCAGCAAGACCGATCACATGTTATATAAAAGCCCGAGCACCGTTTTTTTTAAATATTTACACTACGAATTAGTTAATCAGTCTTTGTCAGATACTTTTAAAATATCACTTAACAGAAAATGTCTAGGTCAGCTGACAGTTAAAGTATTTTATGAATGAGGAAATTGGAAGCTTATGTCCGTCATTATACAAGTAATTTTAATAGAAGTTATTTTGAAGATTACAGCAGAATGATACTTCATTAATATTCATTATCCGATCGACTTAATGCTATTATATCGATTACTATGACTACTATATCGATTGGATTAGTTCCATATATTTGAAATAAAACAGTGTCAACTGTCATAGCAAACTACGCCTACACATGGTCAGTTCTAACTGATCCAATAGATAGCACTGATTGGACGATACACGATAGGCAGTATGGTGTATGGCTTCACATAAAAGCTTTTGCCATGAAGTATGAGGTGTTATTTGTATTAATTCCGAGTTTTCATGATGTTAATGAAATTCACACACTAGTCGGATACGCTCTTTTAGCCCAGTTCAAAAGTAGTAAAAGAATTCAAAAGTTATTTCTTGAAGATTTGAGAAAATAATGGAAGAAGACTAATAATTATCATAGCAGTTTGAGATGACTCTTGAACAAGGTTTTTCTAATTTAGAAACCATATTATAATAATCTATATTTTTCACCTATTCAAATAGGTTTTCATCATAATTTTGCCTTTTTCGAGGTTATTTCAGAATATCAGCTTAGAAATTCTAGCTAAGTGACTACTTAACTGTCTAGTTTAAATTTCAGGATATTTCGATTTATTTTTTCAAGTGTAACTGATCTTACGTTAAGACGGTTAAGGTTTGAATAATTAAATATAAGACATAAAGTAAAACAATCCTGATTTGGTCTCAATTAACGATTTGTTGATTTTCTCTTCCACACTTGAAGTCTTAATTGTAGCAAACATTCTGTTTTACAGATCTTGTGTTTTGTGCAGTAAAAGGTTATAAAGTTTGTCACACTAGGAATAAATTTGTCTCTTTCTTCTTCATTGGTGCCGCTTATGTATTGCCAATTCATGTCATGAGTGCCTAAATCTTGTTAAGACGTTATTAGCTCTCTCATCTGACAACAATAATGAAAATATTGATGATGAAAGAAAACATCAATCTTACATTAAATCTATTTTATCAGTTCAAAAAGCTATGATTAAGATATTTGTTCTTTATATTAAACCAAAAAATAACATTATTTTTTGTTGATTTTTAAATTTTTCGCTTAATAGAATCTATACTATTAATATTATCAATGCAAAAGTAAGTCAGTCTGTAACGCAATCATGCACAAACTACTGAACTGATTTGACAAGATTTTGGGGTAAGTCAGATCTTAGAGAAGGATATAGGTTACTTTTATCGCAACACGTAATAATTCTTAAATTTGTTTGTTATCCCAGTACCAAATTATACACAAAACACGTATTTCCCGAATAATTTAATATTTTTCTGTTACTGTAATACAGTGGTTTATGAATAAAGAACATAATACTGTGAGTAACCACAATAGTAAAGATATTTTATATAAATGTTTTTCTTGTTATTCCATTAAAATTAATCGTAAGTACAAACAATCTATGAAGTATATAATCGAATGTGACACTTAAAATAAAATATTCCTGATAAATACCAACGTAGATTATCGGAATCGGCAAATCAGATACATTTTCGTTTATGCAGTTTGTTATCCTAACAATACTGTTTATGTAAATTTTCATAAGTATACTACTATCTAATCATTAAGGACAAAGTTATACAAAAAATAAACTTAAAATCGCTCTCCTGAAAAGTAGCATTTTTCAGATACAATAGTGTACGTAGGCGCCGTCGATATATTTCCATTGTCTGGTATCCGTAGACAAGTTCTCGAAAACTTTTCACGGGACCAGATTGACGTGGTCTGGAAGCGTCCATAAATATTATTTTTATAAATATTATTTTTAGGAGTAGGAAATTAACGGACTCTACGTGGCTCTGTCTAGCTTTTATTTTTATTTAAATTCGATAAAAGGCTGCTCTTGGGGTCCTAATATTTGTTAATTCCGGTGAAACAATGTCACACACCCAGTATATTCACAAAATCGAACTACCTACTGCGATTCGCGCCCATAAACGGTGGGTATTAATTTTGAGAGATGCGCTTTCAACAGGAAAGCGAAACATCGGACGGAATCGAGGTGTTATTGATGTTATCTCGTTTATTTAATATTTTACGAATGCACCGCTAGTTTAATTGTAACAGCGCTGTCGATGTAACTACTGTAATTATAGCTTCGAGATGTTGAGATAAATCGACTGAGACGCTCAGTATGATCTTTGTGTCCGACTGAATTTATTGATAAGGGCATTTATCTTGATATAGTTAACCTTTAAGTTTCGCTCGCTGCGTCCCCAATGCGTAATCTCGTGTGAATAGGTACTACTGCCAGAAAGTAGAAACTTTATGTTACATTATCTAATACTTATATAAAATTCTTGTGCCACAGTGTTTGTAACAGATCCCCTCCGAAACGAGTTGGCCGATTTTTATGAAATTTTGCAGGTGTATTCGTTAATCGGTAGATGTTCAAAAGCCGTAAGGCGTAAAATCTCGGAATCGAGAGCCGGTCAATGAATCTACATAAAACTTTTGGACTGCATTGTTAAACGCTTGAATAAATGATTGAATTATTTTTTCATAAGTGCGCAAAATGTGTCACTAATAAATAGATAAGATATTAGGTACCGTAAAATACCCGTAAAATTGTAAATACCGTAAGATTATAATATAACCAGCGAGATTGTAAAATCTCGAAAACATACTGCTTCTAATTTAACATATTATTTATCGTAATATTATAATGTATCGAAAAGAAACCGTCAAATTGTGTAATGGCATGCGACGGATCGCACCTCGCGCGCTGATTGGATTTGGAACCACGGAGTATAAATTATATTCATGTACTGCGCCGCCATTTTTGTTTGTAAATTTGTTTGATGTCAAACAAATTAATTTGGTCAGTGAAGAAAAAAATGTAACTAGGTACAATAATTAATAATACCCACAATAATTCCAACGACATAATAGTAGATAAACAGCTATAGACCAGCGTTCATTCCATCATCCTTACAATAACATCATCGTATATTTAAAAAAAAAAAGAACCAAGTGCGAGTCGAACTTGCGCACATAGGGTTCTGTACCATGATACCAATTATTTCGTTATTTTGTACGAAGTTTTTCAAGTGAGCGCATTTTACATGTTAACCTTTATAAGTCCTGAACTAACAAAGTTATATACGCCTTGTTGCTTCAAATTTCATCACATGGACCATCATGAATTTTTTTGAAGATTTTTCGAGCCAGCCGTTTAGCTTTTAGAGGGGAGGGGGACTATTTTAACAAAAAAATTCGCTTAAAAGTTAAATATCTCGCAAACGGATACCTAAATAAAATAAAAAATTGTTTGTTTGCACTGAATACTCCGAAACTACTGGCCTGATTTCGATGAAATTTAGCACAGATATAGAGATTTTAGAGATTCTACTTTTTATTGCGGCATAATGTACGGTTTCCGTGGGATTCCCTTTTGCGCGCACGAAGTTGCGAGCAAACCTAATCACACCATGTGGTGTTAAATATGGTACAAAGACTCAAACACCTTAACAAATGGACGCTTCCTCTTGTAACACTTGGTTTTGGAAAACCTCTCGAACTTTTATCTTTGTAAATTCAAGTAATAATTTTCTTTTGTATGTTTTTTTACTACAGGTAATTTGTTCAAATCCAATTTAATCTTAACGTAAACAATAAGATTAAATTTAATGTGCAATTGTATTTCTTAATGGCCGTGCCATATATATAAATGACTTTTAAATTGGTAACATTATAGTACGCTACTCTTTCTTTGTTAACATTTCTAACTATATATATACATATATATATATATATATATATATATATATATATATATATATATATATATATATATATATATATATATATATATACATATGTATATATATATATATAAATATATATATATATATATATATATATATATATAAATATATATATATATATATATATATATTTACTGCTGCAATTAATGTGAAATGTGTAAAGAACGAGTGCAACCGGTTACGACTAGTGCAGATACAACAATTCGTTTCTAGAGCTAATAAAAAAGATTTCCGACCCTTACGTGTAAAAAAAAGAACAATATAGTATTAGAACATATATTTATTTGTACTTTAAAAAGCAAAGCACAGGGGTAATATTAAAAAAATACATAATTTTAGCAAAAATTGAGTCACGGTTTGAATTAGCAGTTTTCTTAGTTTGATAGTAAATCAATAATAAGTTTTTTAATAATTAATAGTAAGTTTTTTAAAAGGACTCAAATAAATAGGTACCCATTAAGTAAGCTATTAAACAGGGTAAATTTTGCAACTGGGCATGGTAAGCGAAATCCGAAACTATAAGGAATACCAAAAAATGTTGAAAGGATGTAAGCCGGATTATGAAAAAAACTAAAACTGCATCATTAAATGTTTGAAAATTAAATCAATTATTTACCTAGCCAGAATTCGAGCCGACTGATTTTGTTAGGCGAAATCCGAATTTATAAGGAAAATTCCCCCCTGCATAATGTAAAAATATTATTAATATATTTATGGCAAATTGGATAAGGTCATGAAACCATGAGTATTAAAATTAACTGTAAGCATAGCTTTGTAAAAACATCTTAATGTTGACTATGATGACTTTCAATCTTAAAACTAAGGCGATAAAATTGCCAGAATAAGGCACGATACAAAGTACAATAAAACTCTTCTTATTTTTCTTATTTAACAATAATTATTATAAAAAATACTTAAATGCATTATTTTAGTACCTGAGGAAATTATTTTATAACTAATATATTATACTATCACACTATTATATAATAATAGTGGTATATATACATATAAAAAGGTAATAGAGTTACCGTTTTCTACTAAACGGAGCCTAGTGTGGAATTTGCCATTGCCAGTGCCATTTTTATAAATTAAATATTAAAAATTGTTGATTAAAGATACATCAATCTAAAAGAAATAGGTATTTAGATTAACGCGATCAAAAATTTTAAGCAAGTAAAAAATACTGCCCTTCTCTTTCTGGCAAAACGATTTGTTACGTCACAAGTTGCTACCGCCATACATGTGACGTCACAGGCCGATATATCGCTCTCTTTCTTACTGTAAATTGAAATTGTTTGTATCTTCGTTATTTTTTAAGATATACGAAAACGGGTTCTAGATTGTTTAATAACATGTTGTCTAACATCGAATAGACGAAAAAGATTTTTCTAGGCAACATGCCTATCCACGTAAACTTCAAGGAAAACCTGAAGTTTTTTTTCCTGTATTTCTGTGACTTATAGTCCTAAAGATATATCCATTTACTGGACTATTAAGTATAACAAGAGTAACTCGGACTAAACACACTAGTATGAAGAGTGCACCATATTCCAAAATAGTGTTGTAGTTAATAAAACCTATTACTTTATAATAATATTATGCTTTCTCATAAATATTTCCAGACAAATGGATCCTGGATGTTTGCTAATACTAATATGTTACATCTATTGAGATTTCAAATGGCATTTTTCACGATTTTACTATTAAAGCATTATAGTCTATCCGCGTTATGAAGACAGTGAAATATCAAAAAATTTCAGAATTGACTAAGGACGCACGAGCCGCATTCACATTAACCAATTACAGTAGGCCATTTTGACATATTGTATACGCTTGAAGGCGTGATACGTTGACATTGTCTTCCGCGAAAAGAATATAATACTTTTTACTCATATGCCTTCGTTTGCTAGTTATATTCTAAGAAAAGCTGTTTTAGGAATGGTTATTGCTGAATTTGCACAGAGTTTCAAGAAAACTCCTACTTATTGAATGCTTTTCTCAATAGCTGTAGTAGGCAGTAGCGCCTGAAATGCTTCGATTGTTAATTAAAATAGCTACAATTCCTCGTGAGCGCGACTCAATAGAGACGCCTCGACGTAATCTTTGAAATCTGTCCGATGTTTAACATAATCCGCGCACACTTCAACTAATCTTAGAAACTCCTGGACGTCAAAGGAGTAGTTGGTGAACTTCGCGTGCGAAACTCCGCCAGGCCCGTGCCCCTGAAAACAGATATACATTATATTATTCACTATTATTGTTTTTAAAGAAACTTAGGTCTTTTCATCCGTTATTGGATGATTTATACAGCGACGTGCGAAGTAACCACTCTTGAAATGCTGTAGTGCCTGGGACAGGTGATTTTAAATGTTGTATGGTTGCCCAAGCACACACGGCATTCTCACAACACAGTCAGCTTCGTACAGAGAAATGACTGGTCAATACGTCTGGGCCAACCACGTGCAATGTTTCCTCACATTTTCCTTTACCGTTAGAGTGTGCCTATAATGTACTTGAGATCTGAAAAAGTCTCATTGGTACACACTACAACCTGGGAATCGAACCTGCACTCTCTCGAGTGCGAATCAAACGGTCTACACATCAGGAACACTCTATTAATATTTATTATATTATTAAACCAAAGATATTAGAAAACCTTCGATTTGGCAAACAAACGTTAAAAATGTGTCCCGACTCAGGAGTGCTTAAAATGCGAATAAGACTTGGGCTCGAAGTCGCGCGCGAGCTATCCGACCGGCAACATGCCTTTATAATGACGGCATGCAGTCACAGTCACAGTTAAGACAAAACAACATATTCTTATGGGTACACCTAGTAATAATATAAATTACTAGGCTTCATATTAATAGGAGAACCAAAAAATTTTGTCGAACTAATTTAAATTTAATAAATAGCAAAAGTTACCTCATCTTCTTGAGTTAGCTTAGTTTTATCTTCCCAGGTAACATATTTCAATCCACGCAGCCTCGATAAATCCTGATAGCAGTTTGGATCTTCGCAGTTGTAACTGAAATTTTGATTAATAAATATTTTACTATCACTACCTCAGAAGAATGTTAAATCAAGTAGACATTGTGTCATGTGATATTATAGTTACAAATAAAGGTAGTGATGTGGTCTGTATGACAACACTAAATAATAAATATACAATATCCATACTTAATAAGATCAATAATCAAGATTCTCAAGTTTAATAAGTTAAGTAATAAAACAGAAACTTACACTTCAAAGACGGAGGCCCAATCTGGTAAAAAGAGCAAATGTGTTAAGCCAGCACCGTGCATGCCAATAAATATATCTGTATTGTGAGTTATCTCCAACTGTTTGGTGAACGGAATACTTCTGTCGTAAACAACACGCTGCACCTCATATTCAGGGTTTTGTGATAGTGCTTCTAATATCTCTTTCTCATTTTGTATGACCCGATACTTTGTCCCTCTAGACAGTAAAGTAACCCGTATCTTGTCATTTCTCCGAATTTGCAGCTTAACATTTAAAGAATGAAGGATATGTTTTGCAAAAGCATGAAACAGTCCACTCCTCTCACAGCCATAAATCTGGAAATATAAAAAATTATATTAAATTCATATGTAAAGGCACAACATTAGATTACATAACATATTATTTTTTAATAATCTCATGTTATTCACATGGTAATTTACAAACTGTTCTATTGAATATTATGCCAACATTTACAAAAAAAACAGTATAAATGCATAAAAAGAATGTTAATCATAATGAGACGATATTATCATACTTACTAATGGAGTATTGTAGTAAAGCCCAAAGATCATGCGTGGTAACAGTGGAAAAACAACATTTTTGAAACATACAATCTTGCCACGGAATTCTTTTAAATCCCAAATAGGATTTTTTGTAAACGCTTTAAATGCATCTTTGAATGCAGAGTCATAGTTGAATGTTTCCCATATTATAACGTGGTTATCTCTTGAAAATGTTGATGGATGTGTAGAATTAACATGCAGTGAAGCATACAGGTTAAAGAAATCACAGAAATGATGATACATATTCACAGCTGAAATCAAAAGTGATTTTATTTTAAGAATGTGTTTGTGTAACATAATTTAAAAGACTAGAAAGTTCAATACTAAGATAGAAGAAAGAAGCTTATATGATATATAATAATATATTTGGTTACTAACTTGCATCCAATTTCATTATGTATGTTGGCTTTTCAATGGTTATATCACACAGCCCGTCTGTTATAGGCCTCTGTGTGGTGGCCACAAAGTTTATAACCTCCGGAGCCCATGACTGCAGGGCACTCATATGTTCTGCCTCCTTTTGTAGCCTTTCAGAATAAAAATTGCAGTATCCACCTGTAAATTAAAGAAGTGGCTTATGTAAAAACTATTACCACTAAAACTTTTTAAGTTTCAAGAATAATTTTATTAGATACCTCAATATGACTGCCACAGAAATAGTTAAATGATTTTCAAATATAGCTTGATCCAAGTTTTACTTTAATTTAAGGATAAAGAATTAAAATATATAATTTACCTATTTGTCCGGGACCTAGAATGTCCATTTTGTACCTTAAGTTATTACCACGTCCTACTAGGCCAGTAAAGTTTAACATGAGATTACGACCCCTGCAAAACCTGTAAAAAACAAAAACAAAGAATTGTAATTTCAAATTTTATGTTGTGTATATAATAATAAACATTTTAAGCAATATTAAACTATAATGGTACCTTAAATACTTTGAACATTCCAGAGACGTGTCATGGGAATAAGTAGCTTCACACAAGACCATCAGATCACTTATTTGTTCTTTCACATACCCTAAAATTTATCAAAAATAGTAGGTTATCATGGCCTTATGTAAAAATCATAGTTTATATAATGAATATTTACCAAAATCTGCTTGTGTAAAAAAAGTTTCATATTGAGCAGCCTTGGTTTTAACCCATCCTTTATGATCACCAGGACATTGGGGTCGAACGTGGTAAGAATTCGTTTTATTACAATCATTTTCATATCCCCAACATACATTCCCAATTAGAGCTGGTTTATAGGGGCAACTTAAATCATTTTTACACGCTTCAGCTAAACTAGGAAAGTTATTAAAAATATATGGCACATGTTCCGGAGGAATATTCAAATCTCGTATTGTAATTGTATCAATAATGGTAAAAGAAATAACTAAAGAAACTAAGTTTAACACAACATTCATCTTCATAGTATTATAATTATATTTAGATTGCCATAGATGTTATGTATTACTACTGAAATATAATAAGCTTTGTATATTGCTTCCGATATTATTTTCTGTGATTTTTATTGTCTACATGTACATAATTGAAAATAATGCGTAAAAATATTGTACAAGTCGAAATGCGGCCAAACTTCAAAGTTTATTTTCAGGCTGGGTCTATATGCTCCGGAATCCGAAACACCGGCGAAAATTCTGAGTATTGAAAACAGAACTTTGCAGTAAAAAATAGAGTTGAAAATCATGTGTCGAGTCAAATTTCAATGTCATATATGACATTGCTCGACACCTGACATTTCGATTTTCAACTGCATTTTTTTTTATATATGGCGTCGGCTTATCTTAAAACCATTTGTCAGTGTCAAGTAAAAAAGGCGGGAAATAGAACTTTCGTTTCAATTTTCAACACTGTATTCATATATCGTCAAGTCTAAAGTCTAGTCAAAGTCCAAATAAATAGTCAGTACAGTCAGTGAGTCATGTCAGTCGATTCAGTAAAGTGGTAGACACTTTACTGAAAGTTCCTAGGGAGTTTTGGCGGGAAACGCACATATAGTGACGTTTTGGATGAGATCAGTATTATTCAGATCTGTGCTACCAACTTTACGGATTCTGAAGTCGAAGATGGTAAAGCTGCATTGTACAACGCGTGTGGCGGCTCTTCAAGCAGAATCATTCAGAGAAAAGGAGAGGATACAAGGAAGAAAAATATTAAGGACGTCATCAAATTAATGAAAGAGGTGGATCCGGACCTGCAACCGACTTTCGTTGCAAAAGATTTAAATCGACTACCACCCGTCTCGTTCGATCATGTGGACGTGACTCGCCTACTTAAGGACGTGTCGAAGATGATGTGCGAGCTCTCGGAGTTCAAAACCAAAGTCAGTCTGGAGATCGGAGATCTTCGCAAATCGCTGACTTCGGACGACACTCGTTTAATACGTGCCCGCTCTCCTCGAAAACGATCTAGCTATAATATTATGATAACCCCATCGAAATTGCTTCCGCCTGTGAGTGTACCACACGCTACAGCACCCACACAAGCGCAACGGGACGTAACCGGTCTCGACGACGTAGTTGCGCAGTTATTGCACACGCCTACATATCGCGATATCGTTTGTGACAAGGACCGTCAGGCGAAGAGCGCCCGTATGCGTAATATTAATTCCGGTGAATTTCGAAGTACGCAAAAATGTTCGACGGGCTATGATGCATCGCAGGTATCAAACACTGATACGATATTATGTAGTGACGACACGGAGTTTAAGATCGTGGAACGTAAGAAACGCAAATTTAAAAACTTAAATATGCGCGGTACATCTGTATCACAATGCAAAATCCAAGTTGCTGATCCCGTATGCTCCATTTATGTTTCGCGGGCCTTAAAGTCTGTCACTGAAAGTAACATTGAGGAACATATTAGAGATATGGGGGAAGAATGCATCAGCGTGGAAAAACTGGCTCAAAACAGGGAGACAATTCCTTCAATTCATTTAAAGTGAGGATACCTGCTAGTAAAGCAAACACCTTTTTGGACGCAAAGTTCTGGCCTGCGGGCTTAGTATACCGCCGATTTAAAGAACGTTTCCTAAGAACCGCTGCTTCGAAGAAAATATAATATACTGGACAAGGACATAACGTTGGCTACTTTTAACTGTCGCTCCGTGAAGCGGTCTGCTGAACAAATACGTACCTTAATTGATCGAGTCGATATCTTAGCTATCCAGGAGACATGGCTTCTTCCTCACGATCTGGGATTCATAATTAATGAGTTAAGTAACAACTTCAGTGGATATGCGAGATCTGCTGTGGATACGTCGATTGGTGTTTTGACGGGCCGCCCATACGGAGGTGTTGCGCTAATCTGGCGAAAATAGCTGTTTCCTAATGTGTCTATTGTAGATTGCGCTAGTGATAGATTAGCAGCCATACGAATCAAGCTGGAGAATCGTCACCTGCTCATCATCAGTGCCTAATTACCATATGACGAAGGAACCGAGGAAAGCCTGGCGGACTTCATTAATTGCTTAGGTGGTATTGAAGCGATCATAAGTGACAGTGATATTGAGGCTGTGTTTGTGTTGGGAGACTTCAATGCCCACGGTGACAGTAGGTTTGGTCTGGAGTTATCGGCTTTCTGTGCTGATCACTCACTTGTATGTGTCGACGAGTAACTGCTGCCTTCAGACTCCTTTACACATATAAATGATGGAAGTGGTGCCAAGAGATGGCTAGACGATTGCATTGTGACGGTGGCAGCGCCTGAGACAGTAATTTCTGCTAATATCGAATATGGAGTGTATTGGTCTGATCACTTCCCCTTACTTGTCAAGCTAAAACTGTGCAAACTAACACAGAAAATCGAAGAGTCTCAGGCTAAGAATCCTCTATCTGGTGTTTACTGGGGCAATAGAACGGCTGATGAAATCAATAAGTATAAAAAACTTTTCTGTGATAATCTAAGCAATTTGAAATTGTTACCTAATTCTAGTCATATTTTAAACTGTGCAATCTGTAATGTTAATAATTTATTTATTTGTAAAAAACAAGCACATAAAGTGCTTGATGAATTTTATGATAGTATTATAAAATGTCTACAAGATGCTGCCAGATAGAGTATAATACGCTGCGATACACCGATCAAGGGTAAGAAGGTTATAAGGTGGAACCACCATGTTCGCGAACTCCACCAAAAGACACGACATGCTTTTAATTGTTGGCTTTGGAATGGGAGGCCTCAGTCTGGGCCACTCTATGATAATATGGCTAGTAGCCGGAAGATATTCAAAAATAAATTGAAATGGTGCCAAAACAATGAAGAACAAATAAAAATGGATATTATGGCATCACAACACTCAGCCGGTAACTTTGCCAAATTCTGGAAATCGACTAAACGCCTAAATTATGTACAAAGCAGACTAGTAAGTATCAATGACGTTCAGAATCCATCTGAAATAGCTGATTTGTTTGCTCACCATTTCAAGGTAGATCCATTACCTGTCTCTGATGACGTAGGTGCTACTACACCTGTTAGTAAAAATGACAAAGAATGTTTCTCTGGAGCTTCTCTTCTGACGACGTCGCTAAGTGGTCTTTAAAATGTAAAAAGGCAAATCTCCAGGATTTGATGGACTAAGCCTAGAACACGTCCTATTCGCAAGTGATAAGGTAATCCCTATGTTGACAGATCTTTTTACAATCTGCGTCAACATAGGGTACCTGCCGAAAAATTTAATGAGGACCATGGTGGTTCCTATCCCGAAAAACAGAACAGGTGACCCTTCTAACCCTAAAAATTATCGACCTATATCACTAGGAACTATCATAGGGAAGATTTTAGAAAGGCTGATTTACCCTAATGTAAATAGGAGTGCCAAAATTGATGACGCACAGTTTGGTTTTCGTCCCGGTCTCTCAACGGACTCGGCAATCTTTGCCCTTAAATCGACAGTCTTATATTATAAAAAACGTAACACATCCGTCTATGCTTGCTTTTTAGACCTTAGTCGCGCTTTCGATCGTGTAAACTATACTTTACTATGGCGAAAGCTGCTGAAATCAAATGTTCCATCAAAAACTGTAAGTCTGAGATACTGGTATGAAAACCAAACTAACTTTGTAAAATGGGGCGACGCAACCTCTAATGACTTTAGATTAGAGTGTGGGGTGCGCCAAGGGGGGCTAACCTCTCCGGACCTATTTAGCCTGTATGTTAACGACCTGATTGAGAAGCTCAGGAGCACTCGAATAGGTTGTCACATAGGTGCAACGCCCGTTAACTACCTAAGTTATGCTGACGATATGGTGCTTCTGAGCCCCTCAATCAAGGGGTTAAGGCGGTTGCTAAGCATTTGCGAGGACTATGCTATAAGACATGGCCTTAAGTACAATGCAACAAAGACGCAAATGATGGTGTTTCAGGCTGGAAAGGGTCCGCAGAGGGTCCCATCGGTTAGCTTAGACGGACAAGAGGTAGAAAGGGTCGAGCAATTCAGGTACTAGGTAGGTAGGTAATCTCTCAGATAATGAGGATGTAGTGCGCGAAAGACGGGCACTGGCTGTATGGTGCAACATGCTTGCACGGCGTTTTGCGCGCTGTAGTGTTGAGGCAAGGCTGACGCTCTTTAGAGCATATTGCCAATGCTTCTATACGTGTCAGCTTTAGCTCAACTGCTCCAAGGCCACGAGAAGCAGTATTAGGTTTCAGTACAATAATGCATACCGTACCCTGATGAGACTGCCAAAGTTCTGTAGTGCTTCGGGCATGTTCGCCGACGCCGGAATCCCAGACTATTTCGCGATTATTAGGGCGCGCGTCGCAGCATTTTGGTCACGCATTCGCTCTTCGGATAATGAGATCCTTTGTGTGTGTGCCGGGCACCCGCCCGGAAAACTCGACCCCAGCCTACTGGCTTTCGGTGCATCGTGGTAGTAACCAAAAGTGACAATTTTTAGATTTTATATTTTAACATTTTAAATGTATTTTTATTTATATTTTATTTTATATTATTTTAAACTTGTCACTTTTTAACTTTTATTTTAAATTTTATTATATTATTTTAAACTTGTATTGTGTTATTTTATGGGTCTATTGCCTGAATTAAACGATTATTATTATTATTATTATTATTATTATAGCACGTTTTTAGAAGTTCTACTTGTACTACTTGTTCTAGTAGTACTACTTGCCCACACTTGTGCACGTTAACGACTATTTAATGGTCTTCAACTCCATTGTATTGCCGCAAAGTTCTATTTACAATGCTCAGGATTTTCTACGGTCTTCCGGATTCCGGTGCATATAGTCCCAGCCTCAATTTATTACCTAATTCACACACTAAAGTTCAAACTTCGAAGCATGGAAAATAGAGGTAAGGAGTACCATCTCCATACATGAAAAGTGTCCGTAAAATAGCGTTAAATAGGGGGCCCTACAAACGCAAGGATGTAAAGCGGCAAAATTTAAACGGATAATTAAATTTGGGATCTTCTTCGGTTTTATTAATAAAAATATTTTCGACTATACGAGTAATTAGAATATTCATGATTTACTGAATTAACTACTAAAAACTTTTCATAGTCATCTAAAATTATAACTTCATAGCACACACCCTTGCCACTGTAGCGCTATTATGGCCAGTTTTGGGACTATTATTTAATTACTTTTGTCGGACACTTTTAAGCTTTTCTGCCTTAGAGAGAGGGTCCTCCTTACCTCTATTCTCCATGCTTCGAAGCTATTTTGAAGCACAGATTAAATTTATTAGTGATTTGAAGATATATCTATGATATATCTTCATAATATCTTGACACCACAGAGTACATACGGCATGGAGGTTAAAGGAAAGGAGACCGATCGCTACGTGCTAAAGCATTGTCCGCCTGTCCTAGAAAATATTCCGGTGCATATAGCCCCAGGCTCAATTTAATTAATTAACACACTTTCAAGTTCAAACTTCGAAGTTATTTTGAAGCACAGAAAAAATAATTGTCATTTGAAGATATATATATATGATATATCTATGATATATCTTCATATCTTGACACCACAGAGCAATTTTTTTTTTATTTATATATGGCATCGGCTTATAACGATTTGCCAGTGTCAAGTTAAAAAGACTTTTCCCTCTAAGAACTTTAAATAAATAAGTAGCAAGCGTTACTTCTCGTCTAACCTTCAGTTTATAATATCCTACCATGCCTAGCAAATACAATGTTGGATATAGTAAGGGGTAACCAGGATGTATCTTGTATAATTTAAAATAAAGGAATCTAATGAATTTATTTTGTATTTTTTCCAACATAGCTTTATATTTGGCTTCATTCGGACTCCAAATTACGCCATTCCATTCTAAATTACTTTGACTAGTCTCATAACGTTTTTAAAGCTTTTATGTTTGTAAACTCATTGGCCTGGCGTAGAACAAATCCTAGGTTACGGTAAGCTTTTTACAAACCCCTAACAATATGCTTTCTAAAATTTATATCTGCAGTAAAGTGAACTCCTAAGTGTTGCTGACCTCTGTAACACGCTGTATCGGTTGCCCCTCCATGTGATACTCGTAATGACTAGGGGCACTTTCACGAGTAAAGGACAGCACCGAAAATTTCTATACAGTAAAGTACACCTTGTTCCTTTTACTCCAATCTACAACCCTGTCTAAATCCCGCTGTAGTATGCTATGATCACTGGTCTTATCTCTTATCACTTTGATAAGTTTGAAGTCGACTCGAAAACTTTGGCGTGCGAGGAGTGAAACCCATATCGGCCAGCTTACGAAGCAAGAAATCATTGTCGACGATGTCAAACGCTTTCCGGAAGTCCAAGTAAGTAACATCCACCTGCAGCACCGCATCAACTGCTGGTATCATGGTTACTAGCTGGCTAAGTAAATTGTTCGTCGTACTTTTTGCCGGACTGAAAACCATACTGTGCGTGAGATATGTGGCTACTCACCTGTGCGTACAAGTTGCTGTGGATAGCCGCCTCGAATACTTTTGCAGGTGTTGAGAGAATCGCCACCGGTCTGTAATCACTAGCTTCCCTACCTACTTTACATTTAGGCACTGGAACCACTCGCGTCAGTTTTCGACGGTCAGGAAATGTCTTAGTAATACAGTAATTAAACAAATGCACCAATGGATCTGATCCACCAATGCTCTTCCACAGTCCTTAAATATAAAAGGAGGTATGCCATCCGGCCCCACTGAACATTTGGCAGGCAATTGCGCGAGCGCGCGCCGCACTGGCACCGCTCTGAGAACCCGCAGCGCTCGCCGCCACTTCATCCAGTGAAGCCGGCACGATGCTGTACACTGAGTGAAGGAACTTTGTAAACTCATCTGCACATTCGTGGTCTGCGAGTACATATCAGTCTCTCAATAGTTTGTATTGTCTATAGTTTCCTATTTTGACCTAACGTAGGTCCAAAAAGCTTTCGAGTTTCGGGTCCGAAGCCAGGTGCTGCATTAAGCGGTCACGACAGGCATCGTACGCCGCCTTAGTCTCTGCTTTGACTCTCGCTCTACACCGCGAAAACTCCTCATAGTCTGCGGGAGACTTGCTTCTTTTATATTGTTTGTGTAGATTATGTTTAGTAACAATATTTTTACTAGAATCGGACGTATACCAGACTGGATAAATACGTTGTATATACTTATGAATTCTGCCTTTTAAGAGGTACTCATGTGTCTACAGCCAATGTGATCTTATCATAAAAAAAATTAAAGCTTAATCTGGATCGTCAATAGTGTACATGTCATTCCAATCGACTGTTGATAAAAGATAATACAATTGATAAAAATCTGCTTTTACAAAGTTCCACTGGTTATGTAATACGAGGGCGGACCTGAAAATTTCGGGAATCAAGGAAGTGACACAACATTACTATTTTAAAATGTATTTATTGCTTTTCGAAGTATTCTCCGCGAAATTTGACATATTTTTCCATACGATGGAACCAATCATTGAAGCAACCATTCCATTCGGAAGTTGGGGTCTCCAAAATGGCCGTTTTGTAGGCGTCCACAGCTTCTTCAGGTGATGAAAATCTATGACCACGCAATTTATTCTTTATTTTAGGGAAAGTATATAAATCATTAGGGCTTAGATCGGGGCTATACGGCGGATGGTCTAATAATTCTATGATTTTTTGCTCTAAAAACTCTTTTGTTCTGTGCGCGGTGTGAGAACTCGCATTGTCGTGATGGAGGATGATGCGGCGGTTGCAGTTCTCTTTACGGAGTTTTTTTGTTGGCTTTAACTCATTTTTGTTGGCTTTAACTCATTTTCGAACACCCAAACTCGTGACTGGTTTTTTGTTTCGGGTTCGTACGCGTATATCCAGGATTCGTCACCTGATATGATGTTGTATACAGCATTTGAGGATCCTGCGTGGAATCTTTCGAGAGTTCTGACGCACCAAGTAACGCGAGCCGCTTTTTGCTCTTCACAGAGCAAATGCGGTATCCATCGGGAAAACAACTTTTTTACACCTAATTGTTCATGCAAGATTATTTGTATTTGACTCATGCCAATGTCTAAAGTTGCCTGAATTTCGCGATATGTCACATGTCGATCTTCCTCAATCAGCTTACGCACAGCATCAACGTTTTCTTGGGTGACTGCAGTTTTTGGACGACCTTGACGGGGATCATCACTGAGCTTGACACGTCCCCGTTGAAATTCAGCAAACCAGCGATAAATTGTGGTTTTGGATGGGGCTTCATCACCAAATGCAGAAATCCGGTCAACAGACTGTTTTTGTGTTAAACCACTTCGAAAGTCATAATAAATCATCGCTCTAGAATTTTCTCGAGTCAATTCCATTTTCTCAACGACTAAACAAGTTTGACAAGACCTTGTGACAAGACCGAGAATCTTTTTTTAAATAAATAAACGGTATTCGATTTTTAAAACCAAGGAGTTTTAAATTAAAAAGATTTTAATATGACAGGAACAGTGGAAATATTCAATTCCCGATACTTTTAGTGCAGCCTATGTACGCGACGTTGATTATTACTTTCGTCGGTCGTAGAGGATATCTGTAGAATAGGCGCGGAGGGCGTGGAGACGACGACGGCGACCGCGAGTGGCGGGTGGTAGGCCCTCCGATTCGGCCAGACCGTCACGCCACTGGGCCCGCTCAATACTACGTCTAGTTGCCTGTTATTACAATTAGGTACGCTGTTACATTGAACCATGACAATGATGAATATTAGTATTTCACGAAAACAAATTAAAATCTCCTAAAATTATTACATTATTATTATATTTATTAGATATACTCTCTAGTATTCTAAACATTAACATGTACTCGTCCTCATTTGTTTGTGGTGGAATATACACTACACAACAGGCAAACAGAAACTTCTTTTTCTTATAAATAGTAGCACAAATCACCTCAAATTTATAGTCGCCTATATCAATAACCATTAGGAATTTTAACCTGTCGCAGTTCAAACCTCGGTGTGGCCACGAGAAGCACGCCGCCTTTTTTGCGTCCATCTGTTCTGTCAATCGCAGTATTCGGTATCCCGGTAATATTAGTTCTGCATCATAGATGGACTCATTGCAACCAGTTTCCGTTATCGCGAATAAATCTGAAGCTGAAGATTCTAAAAAAGATAAAAATTTCGACGTTTTTGTTCTCAGTCTTCTAACCTTTTGGTAAAAAATGTTTAATTTTCCACTAACTTTTTCCTTATGTTTGTGTTGAATGTAAGGTTTAGCGTGGAAAAAACATCTATTCGCTGAATTCAGCATTTATTGGCCACACATCCGAATCACACAGTTTATTAAATTTACTTTCGTTTATACTTGACTTTCGTTTATTAAATGACGCGTATTCTCTTTCAGTCTTAGGTTTCAATTTCTCAATACTTATTTCCGACTCATTTCCCAGTATTTTCTTAGCGTACTCTAATAAGTTCAGTTGTGGCTTATCTAATCTCCAGACATGCAAGTATTTTCTCCGTTCAATCGCTTTTATAGGCATAACCACACTGTTTCCACCTCTCCTAATAGTATTTCTCCTTTATTCCTTCCTTTTTATTTCTGTCCAACCATCATAAGATTACGCGTTAACTACGCTCGTGGCCGCACTCGCGTACGTAGCGGGCGACTGCAGCGACACGGGGCGCGTGTGTTCAGCGCTCCACGCGCGCTCGGGCGAGACAGCGCGAGTGGCGCCTGCGCGGGCGGGGACGTCGTCGGTCCGCGGCGCAGGCCACAATGGTGGTAGCGGCTGTAACGAATTCATAATAATATTATTATCTGCGTGTACATTTTTTAATTCATTATTATGTTTATTACTATTGACATGGTTATTTATTCCTTTCTTTTTTGTATATTTATGTATTTGAATTTCATATATTACTAGGGTTGTCACTCTTAACTCACGCCTGTCCCTGAAAATTTGTAATTAATTTTTCAGCCACCAGCCGCGCTACCGTCGATAAGTAGAATAATTTTCTTTGCGGCATTGGTGGCCCGCTTTTAATGGTATATAAGGTGCTTTACTCACCATCCAGTCTGCAATCCAGCACGGGTACTATTAACCAACATTAATGTAATTTAAAAATTTGCCTGCAAGTCCGCTTCAAGTCCGCGGTCTTAGGGACACCACTATAAACGGTACGGATACGGTCCGGTTTTCCTTCGGTTTGGCCTGAACGGATGCAAAATTGTATCGTCTATGTACAATTTCGATATCAGATCAGTCGGCCGGATGGACTGAAGCGATTCGTTCCAGTGTTGCAAGCTCTGTTTTTCCGAAACTACCAAACTCGCGTCGATTTCTACTAAATCTACTAAAAGAATACTAAAAACTATCAAAAACGCTAACAAACATAGGAATCCCTAAAGCTAAAAAAAACCACTGCATTTTAGGTTTTGTAATATTTAAATTTTAATATTTATTGAATTTTAGTGCATATACATTTTACCGCCAAATTAAAAATAAATATAGTAGGAAATATTACGTATATAGTAATTAAACGGGTAGTTTTAAGCAAATTATGGACGAATGCTACGATGTATTATTATGATAAGGTGTCAATATTTTTTCTTTTTTTTGTGCCTAGCCTAGGCCATTTTGCATATGATTACTGTCTGGCTCATTTCTACTAAAACACTACTAACAACTAAATTCCTACTAAGGAGCGTTAGGGACATTCCTAATAAAATACATCATTTAGTAGTAAAACTTTGTAAATTAACTAAGTTGGCAACATTAATTATTCTGGACTGAACGGACCATGTGTGACAAATCGCTTTAGTTCTCGCCAGAGCCACGGCGTGGACGTTTATCGTGTACAAGCGTAGTGAGTTTTCGAGGTGTATTCTCTAATAAAATTCGAGTGCAATAAAAATACAATTAATAAACACGAACGTGCTCGCACAAGCCAGATCGAACTGATGCGATTTTTCCGTGTATGTGCTCGAATCCGTTCAAGCCGAACTGACGTCAGTTCTAACTGAAACGATCGGCCTCTCATCTGTGGGAGCCTTCAGATTGTCTTAGATTTGAATCAACGTATGCATACCTACCCGCTAGTTTGCGCGCTGGGCCGTATCATAAGACTCCTATTCCCAGCCATGAGACAAGTGATTTAGAATCTGTAGAAACCATAGACAATAGATAAACAAATCATCTGTTCGCATTCGGCAGATGTCACTGCAGGTTTCGCGCCTTTTCCGGAATTCAATCAGAATCATGCGGGGGTTCTTTCTGAACGAACAAACAGACAGCG
The DNA here is from genome assembly GCA_963565745.1 of Phengaris arion. Taxonomy (NCBI): domain Eukaryota; kingdom Metazoa; phylum Arthropoda; class Insecta; order Lepidoptera; family Lycaenidae; genus Phengaris; species Phengaris arion. The sequence goes on along the minus strand of OY751432.1, from coordinate 31,379,134 downwards.
TCATCCAATCTGCGATCAGCTGGTAAATTTTAAGACCACCGGTATATTGTCAATGTTTTGTGAACACTTGTTTGTACAAGATTTGTTTCATGCTCAAATAACTCTAAGTGAATAATTATATATGAATGTGTAGTGTACGCTTTTTACTATAGGTGGTTTACTTTATAGAATGTTATTATAATTTCTATTTTCGACCTTCAATGAAACTTTAAAATTCAAAATATTATAATGTCGCCATTTTGACCATGCTAGTAAATCGTGCCTATTTTATTTTGGTTTTCTGTTTTGTAGAATTGTACTTGTATATATTTTAAATGGTTAGCTCCAAGTACTTACTACTACAACCATGTCCCAGAACAATAGCATAATTATTCACAACCTTAACGGTTAGTAAGACGCGACGCTACAGAAGCCGTCGATTAACTATTTTATTTACCTACATTTTATTTGTATTTATTGACTTATTATAAGGTTATGTATTTATTAATCTGAGTATGTAGCGTAAAATTTCTCTTTATCGATACTAAAAATTTAAACGTCGAATAAGATTATCATTTATAAAAAACTTTTTTAGGGCAGCCTCAAATGATAAAAGTAGTGCAGACTAACAATAATTATTCTAAATCATACAATAATCCAAAGCAAAATCCTGTCAAAGTTATTAAAACAAAATCTATTGAAGCCAACTACCAGGTATGCAGCAGTATAGATAGATTCAGTTCTCTAAGTTCAATTGAAATTGGTTTACAACTTTCAATGGTTATGAACGAAAAGTTAAAAATACTTTATTTACATTATTTTATGTAACATTAAGGTAAAGACAACATATTAAATACATTTAATGTATTAGATTTAACAGATGCTTATTATGCAATGTAATCATTCTTTGCTTTCCACTTTCCTATATAATGCAAGTTAGGAATGTCTCCCATAAAGTAAATGGATTTCTTATTTGACAAATGACTCATGATTTTTATGTTATCCAGTGTTTTTACAGATTTTTCTGTAAAATGTTTCTAGTACCTGCAACCCAACTTAGGATACTTTAAATATGACACCAGATTGACATCATGGGGTACTAAGGTAGCCTTTCGATGCACGCGATGCGAGACCGCGACCAGAGATCGAAATAGGGCTTAGTATGAATTTATATGGTAGGTCTCCACTATCCCTGTGACTGGTGAATGTTACCAAAGAACTATGTTGGTTTGCTGGTCGTGGATAGATTGGAAGGCTACTTTATATGGATGTCATCCATAAATTATTATTTAAATGGTCTTTGTATAACATGTTCAGTTAAATATAGGAAGTGAGACTAAATATAACTCTTGTGTTAAAATTGCTATTATTAATACAGTTCTGTATATAAAAAAAAATGGGACCCTATTACTAACACTTCTGTTCATCTGTCTGTCACCAGGCTGTATGGCCTTAACTGTGATAGCTAGACAGTTGAAATTTTTACAAATTATGTGTTCTTTTGCCTCTATAACAAAAATACAGAATAAAAATAGAATAATAAATATTCCCATACTACAAACATGATTTTTTCCGTTTTTTATTGAACCCTTGTGAGAGTCTGACTCGCACTTGGCCAGTTTTTTCAATAGACAAATTATATTTTGTTTATTCATAATTCTTGTGACATTGTTACGATTTATATTTTTATTATATTTGTATTAATTGAGTACTCATTGATTATATAAATTTAGATTTATACAGTCCTTATGAAAGAATATTCCAAACCTACCATTTTTAGTTACACATATTTTATGTTACAGTAATCTTAAATTTGTTTTTTCAGAGACCACAACCAATAAAATTAAAAGAAATTAAGTTTGAATCAAGTAAGTTAACATTTGTTGTTGTGGCATAGATTTAATATTTGCTACACTGTTGGTTTATATGTAGTGAGTGACTTCTAAAAGTGAATTAGAAGTAAATTATAATTTAAATCTTGAACTTCTTGTGTTGTGATCTTTCTTTAAGCTTACACTTCTTAATTCATAAGGTTACTGTTACTCCCTATTACTGTAGTAAATAAATTTACTAATTATAATAACTGACCTTCATGAGTACTATACTGAATGTAAAGATTAAAATTGTATACCTAGAACACGTCAGACAATAAACATTAAAATAAACTTATCTATCACTTTCCAGAAAATTTGCCTCTTCAAGTTATAAAGGAGATTGTCTCTAAAAAGGAACTTACCAGTGGCTTACAAGATACGGTGAGTTGTTTTATGAATTACTAGATGTTGCCCCCGACTTGGTACTCGTAAAGGAACTGTGCATTTCGCTGCGATAAAGAGTAGCATATTATGTACCTATGGTCTATTTTGTACCTTTCATCATAATTGGTCCAGTAGATTCAGGGCCTATTCAATGCAAAAAAAAAAACTTTCCTCTGTATATCACAAATACTAATCTATACTAATATATAATGTCTCCGAATATCAATTACGGATACTTCGGGAACATGATTCACTGCTTGTGTAAAGACGGTTATGCAAAAAATATTTGTCATACTCAAAGTAAAAAATCATCTCGTGTATGGGTGAATCTCTGCTAAAGTCGCCCATTATAAAGAAATAACATTTTTTTCTAGTAGGACAATTATCTTTCCGCTTAAATGTCTTCACATAAGCAGTAAATCATGTGCCCGAAATATCCGTAATTTATTTTTCTAGATCTTATACATTATTGTGTATATTTATTTATTCTTTAATTATTTATTTATAAAAATCATGTTTATTGTCATTATTATTATCTTTTTCTTAAATATGTTTAATCAACTAAACTGTTTTAACCCGGACTGGATTATTAATAATATTAATATATAGTATAATATTCAGATTAAATAAATAATTAATCTGATAATAATATGTATAACAAATATTTTAAATATTTCTTGTAATTTTTCAGGTTGAAAATACCAAACCCTTAATAGAGTCTGTGCCTAAGTTTGTACCTCTTTTTATTAAAACAGAGCCGAAGAATATTGAAATAGAACACATAGGACAGAATCACACGCCAGAAAAAGTTATGTCACATGCGTCACGTAGGAGACACGACTCTGATAATGATCCCCCTGCAGAATAGTAAGTGCAGTAGTAAATAATGTAGGACATTTTAACTACACATTATTAAGAGAATTTTCATGTAAAGTAATCCTGCATAAGAGAAAAAATTTTGAGAATCATAAAAATTTACTGGGCTGTTTTTTAGTCAACATACAATTTACAGTAAATTTCAAAATTTTAAACGTGAAGTGATATGAAGAACACTACACTAAATAGAAAAAAAAGGCTAATTGAAGTATTCTGCTCACTTTTTATTTATGAAGATCATATTACTATGTCCGCTCATATACAACCATACACACAGAAATTTTTCAAGTAGCTAAACGTATTTGTATCGATAGGTGGAGGAAAATTTTTATTGATTGTTCAACCTCCAAGGGTATCTGGTACAGGACTTTGAATAATGAGCCAGGACTGAAGGACCCATGGTTTGAAGGCGTTAATATTTCCAGAAATAGTTTGGTTGCAGCTATGAGGTTGCGTTCTGGCCATGTTCCACTCAACATGTTTAATCATATGATTGGGAAAAAGGAGTCCCCTCAGTGTTTTCACTTTGGTGTTACGGAAGACCTGATGCATTTGTTGGTGGATTGAGGCCGAAATCGTGACCTCAGAAGCCGGATGTTCCCGAAGAATTTGTTCGGGGAACAAAATAATATTATTTTGGCAACACATTTTATATTTTATCTGTGAAGGGTCGCACTTGAATACCTTGTTGTCTTTATTAATTCGAATAAAACTATGAAGCTGACATAGATGCCAAGTGCACCATAAGCCTCGTCAAATAAATTGATTAAAAAAAAAGATCATATTACTCAGTATCTTATTTTATTTCAGCACTACAAAACGACGTAAGCATGCAGATAAAGTTGGAAAAGGGTTAAGACATTTTTCAATGAAAGTATGTGAAAAAGTAAGAAACAAAGGCTTTACGTCTTACAATGAAGTAGCAGATGAGTTGGTTTTAGAGTTTGCAGCTGGAATGCATGGATCAGCCGACAGCCAAGTACGTAATTTTGTGTCCTATTTTCCTTATTAGCTGTAAAATGGCGACTTTTTAAAATTGCTATTGTTAGTAATGACATAAACGTGGCTGGTGTTGTGAAACTTAATAATAACAATATCACAAAGTCCTGTTTTGGATACAAGAAAAACAAACATTAATTTTTAGTGCCTACAAGGAAACTAGGGTACGTTTGAGCCTGACATAATCTGATTTGTTGTTAATTTTAGTTTCTACCATATTGAGAATATTATGTACCTAAGTACTTGTGGTACATTTGTTAGTTATTACACTGGATACTAAATAAACTCTCATTTTTTGGGAAAAAATGCTTCATATAAACTTAATTCAGAGATTCCTAACCTTACAGCAATATGATCAAAAGAATATTCGCCGGAGAGTGTATGATGCTTTAAATGTGTTAATGGCAATGAACATAATATCAAAAGAGAAAAAAGAAATCAGATGGCTTGGCCTTCCTACCAACTCCGTACAAGAATGCACTTCATTGGAAAAAGAGAAGGCAGCAAAAATAGAAATAATAGAGAAAAAAACACAACAATTACAAGAGCTTATTTTACAGGTAACATTGTTTTATTGATGTATTAATGGGGTAAATATTTTCCATGAACATTAGAGTGATTAGACTCCCACAACAATCTTTAAAACTTTTAACATAACTTTTGAGCTAACTGTCTAAACTCTTTTGTACACATTTTTGGGTGCCATTCATTAAGATTAAAATAAATTTTTCTTGTCAATTTTACTTTATAGCCACGATATAGGAGAGACTGTGGACACATGAATACCTTTTTGTTTTTTAACCCTAATTTCCTACACAAAGTCCTATTTGAAAATATTTGTCATTGGGATATGTGGAATTTCTCTGCCTACAAAAAAATCTGTGACAACCACCAGAATATCAGTGAATAATAATATACTAATTTGCCTACTAAAACTAAAGACAGCAAATTATACCAAGTGTCCTCATATAAAGGACACTTTATTATATCAATTACTATGCAATGTTAAAAAGTTTTAAAAACCATTAATTTAACCTTCATTTATTACCTACCATTTAAAGCTTAAATTACTATTATTGTATTCACATGTGGCGTTTTAGCATACCTTTTTTTTATAACAATTTTTCCCCACAATTTTTTATGGTTTGGTATTCTTTCTTGTGTGTATCTTTTATAAATCTATTTGTTTTTTAATTCTTAGGACTATGTAAATATTCAAAAAACAATCAATAATTAAAAATATTTTAAGAGGCACTTGATCCAGAGGGAATCAAGTCTTCCCAAATGAAGTGTACCCAGGAGTAGTTTTATCCTATAAACAAAGACGATGTCCGAAATTGACCCAAAGTCGACAGCAATGAAATGGTTGCCTAGTGAGTTCACTTTAAATACACCAAACTGATTCCTGTATTACATATGTTGATCGGTGTAGGTAGTGGGAGTAGGTATAGTTTTTGGTGTTGAAATTTGTAGTTATACTCGCACATATTACGCATACATTCAATGTACGGAGGTACGATTTCTTGTGGAAGTTCCGTAATTGTGGAGGCGGAAACAAAGCTTCGATACAACTCTAATGTATGCCTACAACAGCAACCGAACTACATACTCCTACAGTTCCTACACCAACAAACACATTTACACCTACGTCTTCACCTACTATAATTTGGGATTTTATTCTTTTTAAAAACATCTATACTCGGTGTAATTAAGGGTTGGGCAACCCTTTGGTGTCGTCAAATATGATTTAAAGTGAACTCATTGGCAAACGTTTAATTGCTGTTGATGTTGGGTTTTTTAGTATGAATTTTGAACCATGCCCTCAATCATTAAAGACGACTTTGATTAATACTTTTTTAAAATACAACGAATGACACAAAGATAAGGATTCATTGTAAATTCATACAGATAATTAATATAGTTTCTAAATATTTTTTAAATCAGAACAAATACTTACGAATTAACAGTTGATTGCAACAAAAACAATGTTTGGTCCACCATTTAAAAAGTGCCATATCTGACAATTTTACTCATTTGGAAAAGTTTGCTGGTATCATATAGTACCGACATAGCCACTGAAAATATAGGTATTGCCCATAGCTCTGCAAATTGAGTGTACATAGTTTCCTAGTAATCTACTCGCATATTTTAATTTTTTATTTTTTCAGCATATATCATTTAAGAGTCTAATAGAAAGAAACAAAGAGGCTGAAAACAAAGGCGTCAAACCATCGCCGTCTTCAGCAATACATTTACCTTTTATAGTTGTAAATACAAGTGATAAGGCACTAATTGATTGTAGTATTTCTAATGACAAGTAAGTACAAAATGACGCTGTTTGCTTATAGAACACAAAATCTTGCAATGACTCGTAAAATGAATAAAAAAAATTGAATAAAGTAGCCTAGTCATTGGGTGGGAACAAGAGGGTTACGAAAAGTACAAATGTTTGGTGGGAGTTTCGAAAATTGGTAATTTTATAGATTTCGAGGTCCACTTCGAATTTCTACTTTGACACCTTGTGTCCGCTAGCGCCGCTTTCGTAAAAAAATTTAGTCTAATAAAAGATTTTTTGTTACAAAATTAAACTAGAAAAATTCCCTTCAAGTCATGTATTATCAATGTTTTTGTAAGATCCACAGCAAACATGGCACTAAGTGTAATTACATACTTTATGTAGGGAGTACTGACATTGGAGATTGTTAGTGTTTGAGCGGAAAATCACTTTAATTATTAATTTTCATCATCATTAATTGTATGATTGTTGCCCACATACAGCATATCATTAAAAAGAGTATTAAACAGAGATATACTTATGTTTCAAAGCTTAAAATCTTTTTAGTTTTTTCATAAATTAATTTTGATTTTTGTGACTTCCATTCATATTTTGTACCTTAGGAGTTGGAAGCTTGGCAAACTAATTTCTTGAAAGAAGTTGTATAAAAATACGATTGATTTAGAAGGTTATAAAAGTCTTTTGGTGAACATCCAATAAGATACAAGAAAAAATAAGTGATGATGAATTGGGGTCGAGAATAGAGAGTATTAGAGAGATTATTGAGGCTCTCGTCCTTTATTACGACTCTTCTATCAAAAAATTAAGAAAGTATAGTTATGAGTTTATAGGCGAAAACACGTAAGACGTGGTTTATTAAAAAAAAAAACATTTGGTCGCTCGCACGCCCAAATTAATTATTTTACAAATACATTGGCAAGACATAAATAGGAATGATACCTAGTGTGGAATATCACATTTTTATAAATGAAATTTATAAAAATACCAATTTTCAAAACTCCTGCAAAACTTTCCAGATAGAATTACCAATTTACATAAGGGTAAAATGTGGATTCATCATCTAGATGAGATATTTATTATCCAGAAGATATCATGAAATATACACATTACACAACATAGAGAAATAGTGATACAGCAGCCTTAGCCTTAAGCCCTACAACTCCTTGTACTATTAGAATGACAACTATGTGCTCTTCCGAATTTACAAACTTAATAGAAACATATTTTAGACTTGTAAAATGGTGTACCCACTCTCATAATCTTATAACTAATAAGTGTAATTATTTTTTCAGAACAGAATATATGTTTAACTTTAACAAGAGGTTTCACATCCATGATGATATAGATATATTAAAAAGAATGGGTCTTTTATATGGTAAGTTTTTTTGAAGTAAAGTAGCTCTTCAAAAAAAAAGCAGACATTTGTAAATTATTGAATAGATATTAACATTGCTAATAATGAAAATTGATTTCTCCAATTTTAATTATTAGAAATGTTAATATCGATCATCAAAACTGATACACAATACTCCATATTTCCATTGAAAGATATGTTACAAATCTTAATTCAAACCATGACTACATAGTATAAAATAAAGTCGCTTTTTTGTCTGTCCCTATGTATGTTTAGATCTTTAAAACTACGCAACGGATTTTGATGCCGGTTTTAATTTTAGTTAATATTTTTTAATTTAATTTTAATTATTATTTTAATAGATAGAGTGATTCAAGAGGAAGGTTTATATGTATATAACATGCATAATATAGTAGAGAAACACTGATAATTTTAGGTTTCTAATGTCGTAAATAAACCCAATTTTTTTGCGCTTACATTATAAACGCTGGCTCAAATGTCTCATAGGAGATAGATCAAAATAATATTTTTTTTATTTTTTTTCTGATTAATCCTTATCCAATTAAGTTCCTACATTGTGCATTTAATATAGATAAATATGGCCCTTTACAGCATGTAATTTAAATGAATATTTTCGAAGATTTAAAATACAGGGACATAGAGGTTTACTTAATAAAACTGTCCGTACCCAGTTCATACTTATTATTATGTATGGTTTTTTCAGAAGCTATTTAGACAATTGGACGGATACAGGTGATCCATATCAAATTAAATACATTACTCACTTTAAGAATTTTATACACATTATTATATAGTAGTCCTTTAAACCATACAGCTTAAATTAATATCTTATATTTAGAAGATATCGTAAAGTTTATATTCAAGCGCGAAAAATATATATCAAGTGGTCTCGCACGTCGCGTCGAGGTGATAGGGTCCGGTTTTTTAACCGACTGTATATATATATTTTTTTTACCCATTGGGTACGAAACCCTAAAAACATGTTCAATATTGTATACAGAAGTATATTGCAGTGAGTAGAGTTATTTGACGAAGAAGTTTTTTCTCCAAGAACACTATTGCACGCGGGCGAAGCCGCAGGCGAAAGTTAGTTTTTATTAATTCTTTTTTCAAGTTTTGTTAACATAATACAATTATTTTTTCAATTTTACAGGGTTGGATAAAGGAGAATGTTCTGAAGGAGATCTTGAGAAAGTAAAAAGTATGGTACCAAAATCTCTAGAAAGTTATGTTGAACGTAAGTATTACAATAATATTAGGTCATTACATATGAAATTGGCGTTTGTAAAGGAAGAACACAAAGTCGATTTTTTTCAAACATAATATATTTATTTAATCAAAGTTTCAAACAATTGCTTTCTATGCACTTTTGCCATGTCATAGGTAGTTCATTGATTCCTTTACTAAAAAAAACATTCGGACAGGAATCAATAAAATCTTTGATGGCACTTTGGACTGCCCTATCGGAATTGAATTTTCGGAGAGCAAGGTCCGGAGAGGTGGATGTCTTGACATTCCAATTGAATCTCCTCTAATTTGGTAGCTATCTGTTGTGCAGTGTTAGCTAGAGCGAATGACCAACCTCGGTTGTTTAGCAGCTAGCTTTTCCATCCTGATTTGCAGTTGCTGGCAATAGACATCTGCCGTAATCGTCTAGCCAGATTTAAGAAAGCTGTAGTGAATGATACCGGCACTAGTCCACCAAACGCTCACAAGTATCTTTTTTTGAGTCAATTTTCGTTTGGGGCAGGCAGGCTTTGGCTGGTTCGCCAAAGTTCAGCCATTGCTATGAGCGTTTCCGATTATCGTACAGGATCCACTTTTCATTACAGGTAATGATTCGATTTAAAATCCCTTAATTATTGTGCCGGTTGAGTAATGTAACGCAGCGGCCGACGCGCGTTTGTCGGTTTGCTGCACTCAATTCATTCATTTCATTCATGAATTTCATTTCACCAACCTTTCAAGCTTTTTCACCTTCCCAATTTGCTTCAAGTGGATTAAAACAGTTGTATCACTAAACACCGCAGCCTGCAGCTAGCTCGGACGTGGTTTGCGATGGATCCGCTTCCACAATAGCCTTCAATTCTTCATTATCAACTTTGGTCTCCGGCCGTCCACGGTGCCACGGTGGAACTCGTACTCGATATTTCAAGTTTTCCATTTTGTAAATAGAGTGACGCAAAGAAAAAACCAAAAGAGGAAAAAACAAATGAATTACGGTTTTCGAAACACAAATGCATGAGTAAATAGCGGTATAAATTTGGAATTGGAATTCCTAACCAAATAAGATATATTTGAGATCAAAGTGGCCAGTACGACAAAACACCAATTTTATATGTAATGACCTAATATAATAGATAACTAAGAATAATGGAAAAGTATGGTACTCAATGACCAAGCTTTGCTCAGAGCAGTGTTGCCAATTTAGCTATTTAATAGCACACTATAAATGCACAAACACGCACATTTTAATAAAACTTACTTCACTTACTTCAGAGTTGCTTTTGAGAGTGTAGTAGAGCCGACTCTGCAACTCAATCCTCTGCATCATACTCCCTCCGGAAAGTGGTAAATATTGCTATAATCGTTTTACCGCCACAATCATTTATGTATATTTTCTGCTAATAATTATAAACAATTAAAATAAAAGTGACCTCCGAATTTTCAAGCAGTGAGCGAGCTGATGATGATGAATTATAGCTAAGAACACGATCATGTCAGCTTTCAAACAAAAAACTAGATCAAAATCGGCTCATCCGTTGGGGAGCTACGATGACGGACTACTTCCACGGACACACACACACACAGACAGACGTGTCAAACTTATAATAAACCTCTATTTTCGTCGGGGGATAAAATACTGTAATGTCTTTAGTATAAAAAAATTTCAGAAATGGGTACAGGTGAACACGATACTTTCGAAAACATCATCATCAAAGAAGAGCACGACGACGGCGGTGATGATGATGAAACCTTCGACGGCGAGGTGGACGGTGAGGAAGACGCGGAGGCGGACGGCAATGACTACAGCGACGACAGCAGCGACGTCGATGTTTAGCAACCACAGTGCGCGACTCGCGCGTTTGTGTAAAGCCGGACCACGAAAATAATAAAAAACATACACTGACAGCGCTTTACTTTTTTTTATTACAGTAACACTACAAAAAGCTATGGTGTGATCGGTTATATCACAAAATTTAATAATAATGACATTTCAATTTAGTTTAGTGGATTTTCCGCAGTATGCCGACGTTATAGATATTCCAGCAGGCTTAGCATGCGTACTTTAGAAACACCGAAGAATCGACAAAATCACTGATTGAAGAAACATTAATACTATTCGGAGCAAAATAGTTCTTATTGTATGGCAGCAAGGTCGATGCATCGTCATGAGAAACAACATTTCTCTTCTTCCCAGCATGAGCTCACAAAATGGCCTTTTTGACAGCCAAAGTAGAAACGTTTTACATAATTCAATGTCAAATAGTCTTACAATAATGTCAACTACTCCATATCATGGCAGTCCAAGACAAAGTTTCTTTACGTTCAGTCATTTACTTGAAAATTTGATCAGTTTTGACATATTATTTCCTGGCAGCGATTTTACAAATATAGCTATTTAGAAATGTTGCCCTCTATTGACGACCTTGTTACTACGGATTAAGAACTATTTTGCAACAGACTGTTTTGGATAGAATATTTCTATAAAATTATCTCTTCGGATCGCCATGCTAAGCCTGCTGGTCAGGCTGTACTGTTTGTACTGGATAGTATTAGTTTATTAAATGCACGAAGCTTGGGGTTTACGTCGTCAACTCATTCCAACATCTCGTTAGTTGTTGGTGTTCAGTCGGGAATGATGACAGACGCGTCATATTTCCAATAATGTAATGTTTTCATAAGCGTATGTTGTGCAAAAGGCACTTGTGACAGTACACCACCATGTGGATTATTGTTATATTTTTAGACGTTAAAGGAATTGCGTTAAATATATTGAATTTTAATGATTATTATTTTCAATTTTGCTTGTCAATTTTAATTTACAATATTTATAAGAATTAGGAATATTTCTGACGACTAACATGCAAGCTATGCAAATTCTATTGTTATTTTTTTTCCAAATTAAATGAAATTCTGTTCTGAAAAAATTTAATATTAAGTATGTTAATTTTTTGGTAAATAAGGTCAAATATAATTTAGGTTTTGATACAAAATAACATGTTTGATCTCAAGTTTTAGGATTAAACTTTGATACAATGAGACACAATTCGAAAATCCTAATATTATAGATTAACTAACCTGCAATTTTGTGCAAATAATTTTTATGTTATCATTTTGAATATTGTTCAAGAAATTAAAAATGTTTAAAGCTATATCTGCTGTTGGTAATTTCATAATCTCCTTTGTATATCTGTATGCTTTGTCATCGATTTCCAAATTAATAGGGGAGAGAAACAAAAGTAGCGAATAGCACAAGTTCAATTGATAATAAAATAATACATGTGCTACATGCACTTGAATCTTATTGACATACTAGGTTTGTCAACTGCCTTAGATGCTACAATAAGCGTTGTATATGTTGGTATAAGTTAATTAGAAAGTATTAGAACAAAGTTAAAATTAAGCCCTTTTGCATAAATGTGACTCTAGTCAGGGGGGTGTCACTATGCTGTTCCGCCGCCGAGCTACAAGTACATACCGAGACTCCCCAACGTTGGGGCGATTCAATGGTTGCCACTTGCCACTTGCCACGCACTGACCGGCCGCGCCGTGGCGCACGCGCGCGCCTCTTACGCAGTACGACTCACTTTACGTCGCAAACGCGTGTCATATTTTAATTGGCAAAAATATGTATCCAAAAAAATACTGCATTGCAGCCGATTGTCGGAACAATGAAAAAAATAGCAATTGTCAGTTTTTCTCGGTTCCGGCAAGTGAGAAAGATAGCGAATGGTACGATAATCATTACTCATTTATATCTACTGTCATGGTACCTAAATCTATAACAATAATTATTAAATATACACACAAAAGTTTTATATTATATGCTTATTTAAAATAGGTAGCTACATATACATACATATTATAATCCATACCTACATCAAAAGAAAATCACGTGTCGTGTCTGTGTAAACTGATTTATATGTTCGGTATTCATTTACCTAATAGGTACATAGGTATAACAGTTTCCGCTTGTATACCTTGCGTGGTATTTATGTTCGGTCGGTATGTTGTATGGTATCTATATAATATGTATTGTATCATTATTATATATTATATTGTCGTCTAGTATAAATCTGATAGTATAATCTAAGATATTTAATTAAAGTATTGACAAATGACAACCCTATTTTCGGAATATCTGACAAGGTTTGGAATAATGTCGACCTTCGCGCGGGGCCAGAGAGCTCAATTTCGGCTGCTCGCGTGCGGTCCGTTTGTTAATAATAATTATATAGGCACATAAAAAGGTGGCATTTGTGAAGATCAAAACAGAGAGACTTCTGTACCTTGTACTATTATCTATTCTGTGCTCTAGTTGAATGGTTGGCAATTCCAATGTCTCACTAAAACTGTTAAAAGCTGGACTGATTTGGCTTACTTTGGTCTGAAATGATTGTGGAAGTTCAGGGAAGGATTATTCTGTGAGAAATGTTGGAAAAAATGCAAGTAAAATACTAAAATATTAACTAAAACTTACATAAGGTAGGTGTATGTAGGGAAGTTATTCATTTATTCCAGTTCGTAGTTAGGACAGAACAATGTCTGTCGGCATCAGCTAGTTATGAATAAACAAAACTGTTTTGAGTCATAAGTCAAGTTTTGAGAAACTATCCCTTAAAGTTGTTGAAACTTGAACCCAGTCCCAGTAGAGTTTAAAAATAAAATACTCAGTTTTGTTGCATTGTTTCTTTTCCTGTTACAAATTTGAGGCTGACACATTTGATGAAATTATACTGAAAATAAGGTGTTTCTTTAAGTTTTTCGTATTCTATATTACTACTAAGAGAAATTTACAGACACCATAAGAACAATGAAAGTTTTTATTTATGGCTACTAATTTTAAAATACTAATTCAGGTCATCATCATCAAAAAGATCTTCAAAATCTGAAAAAGACAAACAAATAAAGTATCAGTAAACATAATATTATGTATACTGTTTTTTTACCATCTAAATAAAATATGGCATGTTTCGTACTAACAATATAATTTTAATGTGTCAAAGTTTCAGTTTCTGAAAGTTAGAAAATCTTAAAATGGTCACGAATTTAATCCTATAGTGCATAATAACTGTGTACAGTGTATAATAAATAAATGTACTCAACCCACCCATTTTTTTAACTAGTAAACTATTTTATGTTTCGTCAGATGGAATAAAAATCAACCAGTATATTATACTGTGTAATGCATCATATAAAAAAAATACCATTGAAAAAATCAGCATGTACTGCTTTCTCATTAGCAGCTAAGTCCATAAGAAGGTTGGAAGGTCCACCTGCCTGCAATAGAAAAAAATAAATTGCAATAACTTTTAGGTATGCTTTCAAAGGTAAAATGCAGTACAATTATAAAGATAAAAATTTCCCTTTTTTGTAGTGTTCTTGGATGTCAGCTAAGGGTGTATGAAATAAGTTTAGAAAATTCACTGTTGTAACGATCTTGCTTACATTGTTGCTTGTGTGATGGTGGTGTTTGCACGATCTTGTGTCTGAGTGTACGTTATACATACTGTGTGTGGGAGCTGCTACTTTACGCACACATTTGCTTGCAGGTTGTGTGTATTTCTTCGCAGGATATTGCTAGATATAATATTAATTAAATTGTATACTACAAGAAACTTAAACGGCTATAAATAAAATAAAACCTCCAGTCTAGGTCATCCCCATCAGGCAGTGTGTCTATTATTGTTTTGTGTATATTTTTGTGTTTGAAGTCATAAACACATACCTCTTCTAAATCCATATAAGGGCCAACTCCTTCTGGGAACATTTCATCAGCAGCTACAGTTGGCTTCATTGTTTAGCAAGAAAGGAGTTACCAATTTCTAAATTATAACAAAATTAATCAATCGTTTTTCAATGACTTTTAACTCTAGTTCAAATTCAAATGTTTATTTTCTTGCAATGATGATGAGAATTTGGTTAAATATATATAACCTTTATATTTTATAGATCACAAGATATATATTAAATTACTCTGTTACTTTTGCTAAATCTCAAAGGACTGTCTTCGGAAATAAATAGGTTCTGAAAATTGGCTACCTATTGTTTTTGTTTATAAATTGTAATTTCTAGAACCTCAGCCTGTAAAATGTTAATTGTTTACAAATGTCAACGTGTCTTTTTTCTTATTATTCTTCTTTTATGTATGGCGGCCTCAGTGACTTGCCAATGGCAGAGTGGCAATGGTAGTTTTCCAATTACAGAGCATAGTGCGACTCTGGCGCACAATGCCGAATTATGCTGAAGCATATTAATTGGAACGTGAATTAGTTTTCAAATACACCGGTAGAGTACGCTAAGTTCAGTGTTGAAAAAAAATATGGAATACGTAGATGTATTATTATTTATTAGTTATCAATGGTGGAATATAAAAAAAATAGTCAATGTTTGTACATTCATCCATATTTATATTTATTCTTTTAACACAGTCTGAATTAACTTTTATTCTTTCCAAAAACACTACGACGAAACGAAAGTTAAAGTATTATTAAGTTATATGTATATATTATGTAGTATACGAAAGTAAAGCTTGACCAGAAAAATAAAAAAACTGCACTGAGGCGATTCATTTTTTAATTGCAGCAACACTAAGAATGGCTGGGATGTGATTGGTTAAATCTCAAACATTTGACATTTCGTTTTAGTGCCGTGATTTCTCGCAACATGGCGAGGTTTTTTATTTTTCTGGTCAGGCTTTATAAATAATATTTCGATCAATGCCAACTTAAAGAAAAAACAAATGAGTTGGTATCGATTGCACGCATCATGTGAAAGCAGTACTTTGGAGAGTGCTCGATTGTGCGAAGCGTTGCTGTAGTTGAAACATTCAACATTGAGCATTATGCCGCATAATGCGCTTTCGTGCTGCAATTGGAAAACTACCTTTGTGTAGACTTTGCTCTGAGCATGTTCCATTTAGAAAAAAAAATCGACACAGTGTTAACTGTGTTGCTCTATGAAAAAATGTTACGTAACTAAAAACTAAAATGTAAAGTAAGATTTCGAAGAAGTAAATAAAAGTCGAAGTTTTTGCTTCGACTTAATTCTCTAATCATAATAAGCAAGTTGAAGTAAAACTAAATAACTGAGTCCTTTAATTTGCATATTTTGCATTCCAATGTTTCGTACTACAATTTATGAATAATATCAGTTATCGATTTCTTCTGTAATACAATATTAATCAAGTACAACATACTTAGCGAGCATAATTCAATAAATTATGTAATTTATTACTGCTATAACAGAAACGTGAGTAAAGTTATCTAGTTTAAAATAATTGGTTGAAAGCAGTGAATTTTTATATTCAAATGTGTTTTAACGATTATAAAAACACCTTTACCTTTTTAATCCTTAAGCAAAATTCGATTTTACTTATGGATTAAAGCAGGAGCAGATTTTTTGCTTCGAACATTTCGATCGACTGTAATATTTTAAAGATTAGGAGCATCCGATAATAATGAAACCCTCTATTTATTCAAACTTTAAGTCATAGAATATATTAGAGTCCTAATGCACCTAATTGAAATCCCTTCATACGAATTTCGTTTTTTTGCCACCTAATATCTCGTAAACTTTATACATGATTATTTTGAAATGTAGTTTTGCCGGGAAGTTCAATGGGTGACGTTGTGAATTTGTGATATTTCATAAATTTGTGTTATCTCGGTTCTTAATGTGTAATATTGGTAGAATATTAACCATTAAATATTCGTTAACGTGCACAAGTGTGGGCAAGTGGTACAACTTCTAAAAACGTGCTATCTGTGTGTTTCCCGGCAAAACTCCCTAGGAACTTTCAGTAAAGCGTCTACCACTTTACTGAATCGACTGACATGACTCATTGACTGTACTGACTATTTATTTGGACTTTGACTAGACTTTAGACTTGACGATGTATAAATACAGTGTTGAAAATTGAAACGAAAGTTCTATTTCCCGCCTTTTTTACTTGACACTGGCAAATGGTTTTAAGATAAGCCGGCGCCATATATTAAAAAAATATATATTTTGAAATTTTAGAGTTCTACTCATGTCAATAATGACTTTTAATATAAAAAAATTTAGACTTCTAGCTTTACTGACAACCAAGAAGCTTATACCCTAATGGAGTTTGCATTGTGAACAATAGATTGAAGATAAAACATATGTCCTTGGATGACGTCATTGTTATGTGCTATCCCTTTTCTTTGGGGTAACCAAAGTTTTGATTATTTTAGGACAAACAAGTAGCTTTATTTTTTGTCTTAACTACAGGGGGAGAGCCCTGCTACAATACTAATTTTAAGGCCCCTCGCCCACTGCGACTTTTAGTAGCGATACAGTTGCGCGTTTATGAAGCGCACGACTGTATCACTACTAACGCGCGTTAGTCGCATTTGCAACGCGATACAGTAAAGTTTGTCAGCACGGTATGCGCGACACGTCGCTGCCGCGGCGCGCACTTTAGTGTCGCGGCAGCTACGAGTCGCGTTAGTGCGTTTACTTCTTTAATCTGCCTATTGGATTACACCGTAACCGTACCATACTGAGAAAAAGGGCAAGAAATTCAGCCGGTCGGTGGATCGGCATATTGATGTGGTGGGATGTGTTGTGTATGCAATGACAGTTTAAATCAATATATTAAAAAAAAACTTTAAATATGCAAATGTTTTATTGAAAAATAGATTAACAACCAGACACTTACAATAATAGAATACTATAACTATACACAACAGCAAGAATCTTATGAGCAAGAAGCCCTAACAACACTTACACATGTGAAAATAAAATTGTTTTATGCAGTTTTTGTCGTTTACTCCTGAGATTGCCTAATTTCTTTTGTATGTCATTTTTTAAATAGGATGACAATCTTATTTTCAAGAAACTATTTGCTATATATTTTATAACCTCAGTTTCATGTAAATCCAGACACACGTCTGTGACAGGGTGTTTAGGAACAAAAATTTCTTGTATCTGGGGTTGAAATTTTTGTAATGTAGCCATTACCAATTTGCCTGTAATGTTATCGACTGACAAAAGTGACATAGATACAGTTTTTTTAAATAAATTATTTACATATTTCACGATAACAAAAGCAGCATCCGAAGCAAAACATAATTTACCCCGGTTGACAAATGTTGTGAACGCTGAATACTTATTTATATTCAGGGCATAGTCATGATCACTTTTTTTATTTTCAGTTGTGAGGACAGCATGACAAAACTCGCAATTTTTTTTTTTATAATCTTTTGAACTATAAAGCCTGTTATATAATAAAGCACATTATCTTCGTAGGCGCTGCATTGATAATTTTCGAAAGAATTTATCATTTCAGAAAAAAGGTCTCTTTCATCAGTACTGTGTTCCTGAGTCTGACTTTCAATTAACGATCTGGTTTCACTACGAAATTCCATGATATGGTTGGTATTATATGTATCATCTATACAATTAGCTCTAATACTGGGTCGTACCGAGTTGCGATACAATAATTTTCTTAAAATATATCGGAACTCAAGCGGGCTCGGATTGTCTTGAGCCCTCCCTCTAGCACGTATGCACGAAAAAAATATTTCCAGATTATCTTGTGAACATTTGAAAGTTAGTAAGTATTTTAGCGGGTTCTCTTCTAATGCTGTCAGATCATTAAACAATAATTTAAAAGAAATCATGTTCACAAGGAACCCCAAACAGAACGTTTTGCGGGTATGCTTCATTAATGGCTGGTCTCCTATTTTAAGATTATTTAAATAAATCTCAGCTTCGTCAAAAAATAATTGCCAGACATCGCGGTTGTGTATTGTTAATGGCGACTTTAAATAAGAGCCATAGGGAGATCGGCTATTCATGCTATCAAATAATCGATCTAAAATACGGATAAATTCGACAGTCGCAGAACTGTCTTGGAATTTAGGATTCCCACTATTGCAAAGGAACTCAATTGCATCAGCAACGGATGAGCTTAGTATTAGGCAAGCTAAACGGACATTCATTTTTTTATTTTGGTAACCAATATGAGCTCCTGATAATTTATTAGAGAGCTTAAGACCTTCTTCTTGTTGAATCATGTGCAATTCCTGTACATATTGAAAAGAAATTTTTCCGTTTGGTGATTCTAAGCCTTTTTCTGCAAAAACGTTTCGAGCCAGTTTAACCATGTAGGCCGGATCTAACAGGCAATAAACGTTAGTTACTCCATTGGGATGAAGAAAGTAGGATTTAATGTTACCATCCTCAAATGAGCAACCAAGACTTTACATTGCATTTGGCGCCATCACACGTTAGTGACCTCACAGTAATCCCTGCTTCGCTCAGTAAGATTATTGCAGTATTAATCAATTGTCCCAGCAATTCGGCATTCAAAGAACTTGGAGTAAAAAAGTAACCAATAGGGTATTTAAAATAATTTGAATAAGAAACTATTTGCAACTCTAAAGCTTCCGATGCAAGCTGTTCAGGATCATTAACGACAATGTCACCAAGGTCAACATATCCAAATGTTTTTCCTAATTTATTACAATAAGAAATATCTCTTTTTAAGGCCATCGAATCAAAAATCATGGCCACATTTTTTAAATAGGGTTTATTTGGTAGTTCTGATTTTAAATATTCAATCACTTCTGATAGAAAACCAACAGAACAATTAAAACTTGACATCGCCCGCCATAGTGTAGATTCATGTGGCAAAGAAATTATGCTTCTCAGGTAATTATAAGCCTTCGGACAGTAAAAATGTAATGTCAAAGAAAATGATTTCACTTTATCACTATATGAGACTTGTTTTTTTTTTACTTGTATTGAATTTTTTACATGTATTTGCAAAATTACCTTGCAATATATTTTCAATTTCTGATTGTGAAGTATAATTTCTAACAACTTTGATTAATTCTTTCATATTTTCAATTTTCTTTGCCTGTCTATTAACTTTCTGTTGAAGAACCTTAGTTTTCTTTTTTAGCACTATTTCATTAGGTGTTTTTATGTTAGCTTGGCTGCTGAAATCTTTTAGTACAGGTTGATCCTTGACAGCCTGTAAACAAAAAACTATAATATTATACACTGTAGGAATTATATTAGAAAGTTTTTATATTGATTTTATAACAATAAACAATGACTAAGTACAAGAAATAGATAAAGAAACACTTGATTATTTTTTTAGTTTTTATGATAAGGGTTAAGCGACGTTGATAGCGTGTATGATTATTTTACTTTAGTAAATTCCTCCAAAATAATGCTACAAATATTTTATACCAAGGAAAAATCACAAACCAATATTAGCTTTCTGATAAATGATAACTTACAGTTTTTATAGCTTGAGAACATATACCAGCTGGCGGATTGGAGCAAATAGGTAATACGATAGCTTCTTGCACTTCCACATTTTTTTTCTTTTTCGGTGGTTCATTTTCATCGAGCTGAAAGAGGTAGTAATGTGAGATAAAAATGTAAATCATAATGCAAGACTCAAAGTCAGACAAAAAATTTTAATGCTTACTTACATATTTTTCAAGTGGCATTGCAGAAGCTTTAGCGCACGGAGTTTCTTGTGAGCTTGAAGGAATATTAAGACATTCCTGAAAAAAATAAGTGATATTTCTCTAACAACCATTTTTAACTATATACTCGGGATAAGGCTCGGAGGAAGAAGAGGAAGACACAACTTTGAATGATTACCTGTTAGTTACCTGAAGTAATCTTATTTCTTTATTCATACTAATGTACTATCTTCATCGTATGTGTATCTATCTTTCTGTCTGTTGCATGCATGCTTTACAACTGAACCGATTTTTATGAAATTTGGTATAAACATAGATAAGATGTTGAGAAATGACATAGGCTACTTTTTACTGTGTCCATATACATAGTTCCCATGGGAAACGATATAACCTAATTTTGCCGAAAGATTAATTCACTATTAGAACTTACCAATGTTTCACAACACCCACAGCTCTTTGGTATAGCAGATTTCAATAAGCGGCCAGGTCTATTGACATCATAGTCTTCAGACCGAAAGTGTAGGCTACAAATTCTGGCAGAATTATAATAATTTGTTTTTAATGGTATTTTAGATAACCAAGCTTGTCTCAGGTCAGGGTCACTAGGGAACCTGTAACGTAAAATAGGTACCATAAATGTAAAATGCTAAGTTAGATAAAGTATTAAAAAAAACATTGTTATACAAGGACAATCCAATTCAATAGTTTTCTATTTACTACCTTGTTGATTAAAAATAAAACTCTTAAAGTTGATTACTTTTGTCAATAACTTTTTCGGCTAATCAATCATTTGCTTAAATTATGTACGAGGACGATCCAATCCATAGTACCTAATGGTCACCCTAGCCAAATGTAAAAAATATTTCATTTAATTAACTTACCCGTGAAATTTCACACCACAATTTGGATACCATACACTTTTACAACCTCGAAGTACACAACTCATTGTATTTTGTATAAAAATATGCTTTATTTGCTTGTAAAACAACGGACCAAAGAGACGCTATCAACAACCGGCAGCCATAATGTTTTGACTACGTTTTGACATTTGCTTGTGTTGCTATTCAAAAATACTAACATTATAAAATGGGAGTAGAAAAAACAAATAAAAACATATGTTTATTTTTAATTTTGCTTTTGATGACAGGCAACCAAAACTACCCTTGAATTATTCTTTATTTAACTGTAAAGTTTCTTTAAATCATGTTTAAGGGACGTATTTTAGGCTTAAACTAAAATTGATCTTGTTGATAGGAAAATTATAATAACGCTTTGGCAACTCTGTTTCACAAGCGAGCGAGTGAGAATTATCAAAAGAAAAGAACAGGACATAACAAAAAGGTCAACAGAGTTCAAATATTTGATCTTCACTTTTTTGTTCTATATGCAAACTCCATTAGGGTATAAGCTTCTTGCTGACAACAAACCTATGAGATTTTTGTAGAATTTTTTAATTTGCGGTTTCGCACTAACTACATTTAAGAAAGTTAGTGCTTTTGTAAAAGTCTTTTCTAAAGAATATAAAATTACCAACATTAAAATTGTCTCTTATTTTTAATTTATTTTATTATTTTTAAATGAATGAAATATGGAAAAAAACACTAAATCGCGATTATCTCGAAACTAGAAAATTTGAGTCATTTAGTTCTCCTTTTACGCCGACGATATATATATATATATATATATATATATATATATATATTTGAAAATGGAAATTTCGAGTTTTGAGTTGTCATATATGACATTTGACTCGACACTCATATGTTCGATTTTCAACTCTATTATATTAGCGCAGAGTTCTATTTTCAATGCTCAGAATTTTATACGGCCTTGCGGATTCCGGATCATATAGTCCCAGCTTTAGTGTCAATAATATAACATTTTTGCCTACAAGTCCGCTCCAAGGCCGTAGTGTTGGATTTGCAGGCTGGACAGTGAGTATGGCGCTTTAGGTACCGTAAAATGGGAGGAATCGGGACACTTTCGAAGTTTGACATCAATTTTTATTGCTTTTTTCTGCTCTATATCTAATAAACATCTTATTTAATTGCTTCCGGTAGTCTGTATTTTTGTTTACAGCTCATTTTATTGTAACTTATAGGTACACAGAAAATCTACAAAAAGTTTAAAAAAATTGGGTGAGGTAAATTGGGTCGTGACTCGTGTATGGTGTTAATCGAGTTTTTTTGTCATGGATGGCACTTAATTGAAACAACAAATCGATTCAAAAAATTCTCATAATAATAATATAAACTTTATGAAAACATGTATTATTCGCGTAAGTTACGCGAATATTACATTCTGCTAATAGCGCTTAAAAGATTGTCAATCTTCGTTTTTCTATGGAAATGACAGCTGACGATGTATGAAAAACGACGATTGCCGAGGGCTATTATCAACATGGTCGCGTACAATAAATTACCTTTACAATTTATGAATCGCCACAACACTATCTGTAAAGACCCAATTTATCCATATTCCTCCCAACTCTGATCTCTGATACCTCAAATACATACTTCGCTTTGACATAAATATATATATAAACTCAGCGGCACGGAATCTTGGCCAAGTACAAAAGGTGTGATAACTGTTTTTTTTTTTGCACTTAGCTCTACAAATTTTGGTTAATTAAGATCTGAGTCTATCCAGTTAAAGTTCCTGATCACTTTTTCTCAAAGTTAAAGGTTTTATAAATTGATAATGAAGTTTATGCAAAAAAACACATTTACACAAAATTTAACACTTAAGTTTAAAGAACTACGAATTTAAAATTGTCCGATTTTTTGTCGCTTTCTGTCCTTTTTAATAGCGCGTGTTACCTCCTCTAGCCCTTATAACCGCCTGCATTCGGTCGTCGTTGATATCGACTTGTGATAAGACGCGCCACGCTCTCACTGCAGCATCTCGAAGCTGGTTAATGGTTTGTGGTGGGTTCGATGATGATTTTATTGCTCGTTTCAGCTTATCCCATATGTGTTCTATTGGATTTAAGTCCGGGCTGCGAGCTGGCCACTGCAATTTTTGAATACCAGCCTCTTGAAGGTACTCATTTACTATGCGAGCGATATGTGGACGGGCATTATCATGCATTAAAATGAATTGTTCATAACCAATACACCCCCTAAAGGGCACAACATGTTCTTCGAGAATTTCCTCGACGTACCGAGTCGCATTTAAGGCGTTATTAACGATGACCAATTCCGTACGAGCATCAGAACTCACGCCACCCCATACCATTATAGAGCCTCCGCCAAAACTGACCGTCAGAGTGGTTGTTACCGCCAAATAACGTTCGCCTTTCTTTCTCCAGACACGTTGTCGACCATCAGGTGCATTTAAAGCGATCCTGCACTCGTCAGTAAACAAAACCCTTGCCCATTGCTCATGAGTCCAGTTAGCGTGTTCGCGGGCAAAGTGAAGTCGAGCTAATCTGTGCTGAGGGAGAAGCTGTAGACCACGGGCTGGTCTTCTTGCCCTCAAATTAACTTCCTCCATACGTCTTCTCACCGTACGCTCGCTAACATTCACACCTCTGGAGATTTGAAGCCGCTGACGGATCTCGACTGCGGTCAGGAAGCGATTTCTTAAAATCTCTAACACAATAAAGCGGTCGTCACGAGCTAATGTGCATCGTACACCACCACTACCTGGTCTTCGGGTGTAGCGGCCAGTCTCTTGATGTCGTTTTAGTGCATATTGCATCGAGGAACGCGGCACGTTTAGGACAGTAGCCACTTCACGATGAGTCATCCCCTGTTCCACTAAAGCTACTACCTGCGCTATCTGACTTGGTGATAAAGCCATTTTTATGAATCCTAAGGGGTTCTTAGGTGTTTATTAACCACAATAACAACAAAAATCTTGAACTTGTAGTATATTCGGTTTTCACCTCTATCTCTCGGGCTCAACAACACACGATATATCTTGGTCGCAGGCGCATATCCGCTCTCGCCCGTGACTCTCACTGTAGTGACGTGCGCCCCTCCCCCCGTACCGTGAGCACGAGACCGTGTTTATAACTATTAAGATAGTTATACACTAAGTACAAACACTACAACCCTTCCTTATTGAAAACTTTAATAATAGTCACCACAATCAGATTCTATTGTAACATAATTATAAATCAAAATTATTGTTGTTCTAACTTCTGATCAGTTTCTTCTTCTGCTTGAATGGTCTTCCACTGTCCTTCTATTCTCTTTAGTTGTACAACATTCCTCCTCAATATCTGCCCTGTTTCTTCATTCCTGACCATCACATCTCCGTCTTTAGTCCTTTCAACTATATGAGGTGTCGGGTTATAGTTTGGAGTAAGTTTATTAGTCTTATCCATTTCTTTTATATATACTTTTTCCCCTTCGTTTAAGTGCAAATCATTTGCTCGTCTTCTCTTATCTGCATATTCTTTTCCTTTTTCTTTTTGCTCCTTGTCTCTATCTCTAATTTCAGAATCGTCTTCTTTGTTCATGTCTTGGATAGTGGGGATTTTATCTCTATTCTGTCTCTTGAAGAATAAGTCCGATGGTGTTTTTCCAGTCACAGAATGCGGTGTGGAGTTGTACATCATGAGGTATTCCCACAGGGTTTCCTGCAGGTCTTTCTTCTCAATTTTACCAATTTTTAGGCGCTTTAATATGTCCCGATTTTGCCTCTCTACCTCGCCATTTTGCTGAGGCCAATAAGGGACAGTGTGGAACAATTTAATATTGCACTCGTCACAGAATGCTTTAAACTCCTCACTTACGAACTGTCGTCCGTTGTCTGCGGTAATAGATGAAGGATAGCCTAACCGACTAAATATTTCCTTTAGCAGTTTAATCATTTGTGTGCTGGTGATATTTTTTGTTATTTTAACTTCCTTGTAGCAGCTGTTATAATCAATTATCACCAGAAGGTATTCATTGCTTGGTAGTGGGCCCAATAAATCAATAGCTACATCCACCCAGGATGCTTCCGGTAGTCCGCGGCGCTTCATGGAATGGGTGGATTTGGCAAACCGACTAATGGTAGAATATTAACCATTAAATATTCGTTAACGTATACAAGTGTGGGCAAGTGGTACAACTTCTAAAAACGTGCTATTTCGTGTTTCCCGCCAAAACTCCCTAGGAACTTTCAATAAAGCTTCCACCACTCATGGACTGTACTGACTATTTATTTGGACTTTGACGAGACTTTAAACTTGACGATAATATAGGAATACAGTGTTGAAAGTTCTGTTTTCCGCCTTTTTTACTTGACACTGGCAAATGGTTTTAAGATAATCCAACGCCATATATAAAAAAATAAAAAATAAGTCAATTTGAATTTGACACTTACAACAAATAGTTGCAGGTTAATATAACATTAATTTAAAAATGCGTTAAAAATAGTAGTATGATCATACTTATTTGATTTTTGTTACTCAAAAATACATCAACCGAAAATGAGCCTTGAGTGTCCCATTATAACTATTGTGGGATTTAACAAACTGATATAATCACAGATTAATTAAACAAAATATTAAATATATTATTAAGATAGTTCAAACACATGTTATAACTTTTTAAGCAACATAGGTACTTGTTACATGTAGGTACCATTTAATCAATTTACCACCTTGTCCAAAAAGTGTGAGATATGATTTCTTATGAAAATAAAGTAATGCTTGCACCAATGGTAAGAATAGGTACATTACCTATGAGACTATTGGCATTAAAGTATGGAGCTGATATTGTATATTCAGAGGAGTTGATTGATTGGAAATTTCTACGTTCTAAAAGGAAACGAAATGGTGAGAAATATATTTATACCTACTACCTAACGTTGAATAAAACAAAGTAAATAATTTTATTTATGACCTACTCACATCAACTCACATCTCTTATTTTATTAATTCTAATAATATTTGTTACAAATTTGAATTTATAATTTTTAACTTTCTTAGAAAAAAATAAAAAAGTACTTACATAGAATTTCAAAAAAGAATTTTTTCTTATTTCATAAAGATTTTTTTAATCAAGCCTGTTTACCCCAAAATTTATTTATTGTCAGTGTTTATGATGATACTGCCTTCAATATGATGTAAAATACAACACTAAAAATTTATTTCTATTGACAATCAGCAGTCGAAAGTATAGAAATACCCAAATTAAATATTGAATTAAATTTTTACCAGACAGGGTTGTTTTTCGCGCGTTTTTTAAATAATAAAAAAAATTGTATTTAACTTACTATAGTAATTAAAATTTTTAATTACATACATTTTGTAACATAAAAATGTATTCCTATGCTTTCGACAGCGATGAAAGCGAAAATGACAGTTTTGTGTATTGGATACCTACATGATTTGAGTATTTAGAAATTTACTTTACATATAAGTCAATATACTGAATTTTTAATGTACTCAATAGAACCTGTTGGTGTTACCAGATATCTTAAATACAACAGACTTTGTTGATCAAACTGACGGAACAATTATTTTTCGGACATGCGATAAGGAAAATGGTAAACTGGTATTGCAACTTGGTACGAGTGATGCAGAAAGAGCCCTTAGGGTTGCAAAACTTGTGTAAGTTTACATTGTAATAATATGACAATCTTATAATATGGCAGATACAAATATATATTTATATTTTAATTCATATTTATATGTAAGTAAACTAAGTAATATTTTTTTTTGCAGTGAGAAGGATGTTGCAGCTATTGACATAAATATGGGTTGTCCAAAGGAGTTTTCCGTTAAAGGTGGAATGGGTGTTTCACTGATGGAAAACTCGGACAGAGCATTTGATATTCTGAAAACATTAGTGGAAAATATAACTATACCTGTAACATGCAAAATAAGAATATTTGAAACTGCAGAAGAAACATTGAACATTGTTAATAAATTAGCCAAGGCTGGCATAAAAGCTATCGGTATTCATGGCAGAACCCGCAACGAGAGACCACAACACCCTGTTCATACTGATATAATACACTATGTTGCTGAAAGAATATCTATACCTGTTATAGCTAAGTAAGTTAACTCATAAGTATCCTTTTGTCTTAAGAAACTGCTTCATTATGGTAATGAACTGGCTATTGTTAGGGTTTCTGTAGTAATATTAAAGATTATATTTTTATATTTTCAGTGGAGGTTCAAGGGAAATTGAAAAGTATTCTGACATTTTCAAATTTAAGGAGCTGACTGGTTGTAGTAGTGTTATGCTAGCTAGGGCAGCAGAGTGGAATTGCTCTATCTTTAGGAAAGAAGGGCTGTTAGATTTGGATGCAGTGATAAAGGATTATCTTAAGCTTGCAGTTGACTTTGATAATTCTCCTTCCAATACTAAATACTGCATACAAAATATGCTGAGAGATTTACAAGAAACACCAAGAGGGAAAAGATTTTTGGAATGTCAAACACTTGAGCAGATATGGTGTGTATTAGAGACATATTTTCATATTAAACATACTTTTTAAAATAATTTAAAAAATGCATTTTTATTTCAGTTCTATATGGGACTTAGGTGGATATTGCAAAGACAAACAAATTATGTACCAAAATATGGGTATACAAGGAAGGTGGCAGGTTACACCATGTGAGCTTGAACCCCCCAATAAAAAAATTAAAACAAATGAACAAAATCTAGACGATGTGGCACAAATGAAGGTAAAGGTTATTTATTTTCAATAGTTATTTTTATATAAGTGTTTTTAATTAACAAGTAATATGTTTTGTTAATAAAATTGATTGCATAGCTTTTAATGTGAAAATTGCCAATTGCCAAAATTGACAACAGGTTTATAGCCAATGTTGGCCAACGATGATACTTTTACTCCTCTCTCCAAAACCCTGGCACTGCAGATGTCTGGAAATTTCTTAAATCCATTGGTATTTATTTTTGGATTAAAGAAACGAGACCATGTATCCCAATACAGAAAGCAGCTCCAGTGGCTGACTATTCGCCATCACAGAAATTATCGCAAAATATGTTTTCTTTTCAATACTTTATTTAGTCTCTCAGCTCCTTCTTACTCAAACGAGCGCTTCTCCTTTCCTAATTTTCACAACTTATCTTGTAGACCCCTTAGACACACCCTTCTAGATATCCCTCCCCATTGTACTGACTTTTTTGCCTACTCCTACACAGTCCACGCTACTAAGTTCTGGAACTCCTTACCAACTCAAATACATGAGTGTAAGACACTTGGGCTATTTAAGAATAGGCTGAGTGAGTACTATCTCAACTTAGCCTTTTATTAAAGTGTCATATAATGTGATTGATTATTATTTATAAGTATGTAATTTTTATCCAATATTTTATTGCAATTGTAATGATTATGATATTTTATTATTAGTTTATTATAATATATCTATGTAAGTATTTGTATATATATGCATTCATTTATTATTATTGTTATATGTGAATTGTAGTAGTACGCACTATATATTGTTACTTTTATAACTAAACTTTCCTGTATCAGGTCTGCTGGAAGAAATTCCAATTAGGAATTAGTAGCACCTTTGTACAAAACTGTTTTCTGTTTTTAAGTTGTCAATGTCGAATGTTTTACTGTGTGTACATAAATTATTAAAATAAAATAATGTTATTATAGGTTTGCTTCATCCGTGCAAATTTTAATGACCTTAATTTGCCAAAGTCGCAACTTCATGCCTGGGCTGGAAAAAATGGCTACAAGATACCTCAGTATGAAACACAACAAGTAGAGAAACTGTTTCGTACAATTCTCACATTTAATGGAAAGAAGTATATGTCATCATTTTGGGAAAAAAATAAAAAATTTGCTGAGCAAGGTGCTGCATTGGTTTGCTTATTTTATTTAAACTTAATAACAGAAGAAGAGCTCATTAATCTTGGAAGTATAATAAAATGATATGTTAAAACATTAATAAATTATTTGTGTTACTTTGGCTTTTCATTTTATCTATATTCTGTGTTAGCTCCATATTTAACTCTTCTAGCTTCTGGTTTATATCATGTTGTTTTACTGAATCTTTTCTTATTTTATTAATATGCATGTAACAATTGTACACATCTAATAAAATGCCATCCTGGCTAGTGATATTTAGTCTTCGATTATGATGAGTATCGCTCTGATCAGATAAAATATCGGCCAAAATATTTTGTGTTGAGGGTAACTTCGGAACTGGCTTTCCATCGAAGCTCATATTTTCAAAATTTAAGATTACAAGATCTTAAATTTTGAAAATCAACTAAGATTCGGGACACTTTAAGAAGTAGTCTTAGCACAATAATTATGTTTAAACGTTTACATAATATTACGACAAAAAATTTATACGTTTGGAAAAATGCATAGTGCTAATGTCAAACTTCTTGTTCGACGACTGACAGTTGACATCTGATCGCTGTCACTTTATTTTTAAATAGCGTTACGGCTTAAAATCATGAATCATTGTCGAGTTAAAAAGGCGGAATATAAAATTCGCGTTAAGTTTTCAACACCGTATTCCTAAATTGTCAAGTCTTAAGTCTAGTCAAAGTCCTTTTGTTCAAAGTTGCTTTTGACAAAACCTGTTTATTCCAGTTTGATCGTAAAGATCCGTCGCAAGTCAATGGGCCCCTTATAATAACGTTAGGTCTATAGTTCAAATAAATCCTCAGTGCAGTCAATGAGTCAAGTCAGTCGATTCAGTAAAGAGGTAGATGCTTACTGAAAGTTCCTAGGGAGTTTTAAGAAAATCTAACTAATGGGAGGTATGAAACTGTTTTTTATTTTTCATTAATTGGTTGATGTCAGGTTTAATAGAAGACAGTTGCAGTCTCATATCAGGTTCGGTGTCCAGTCTATTGCGATATTTTGTTTTCGTGGCTGCATACGTTGAGAATCCTGTTTCGCACAAATATGTTGTTGGGAACGGGAGAAGAATATTCAGAGCCATTCATTGGATATTCATTACGAATTCTGCACCAAAAATCGTGAGAGGCATCGTTTTGAACAGTGACTCCATACTTGTGTCTGATGACATTTCTAAAGGAGATTCATATATCTCGTTTGACATACTTTCGGGCTTTTGCAAATTGGGTAAAAAAGGATTATGAATCCATGAATTCAGTTTTATTTTTGTATTCTGTTCTTCGGGAAAATACTTTTCAAAAGATGCGCGCATCGAAGTGAGATATTGGACCAATTCTTCAAACATATCATCTTGAAACATTTCTGAGTCGTTATCGCTAAGAAACTCACTGAGTGACGTAAAGCTTTCTATTTCTCTCTTATCAACGCAAACAATCCAAAAATCTAATTTTCTTTTGAAGGCAGTTATTTTGTTATAGGCCTGGAACACTGTTGTCTATTTACCTTGCAATGATAGATTTAATTCGTTTAGTTTTTGAAAGATATCCGCCATAAAAGACAATCGGAACAATCAAGGTTAATAATACAAACGGTCTTTCAAATTAAAAGAAGTATCAGCTGAAAGAAACATTTGTAACTCCGCTCTAAGTTCAAATAGCCTTGTTAAAGTTTTACCCCGAGACAGCCATCGCACTTCCGTATGGAGCAGCAGTGTTTTATGTTTGCTGCCATAATCTTCACACAATAATGAGAACAATCGGGATTATAGTGGTCGTGATTTGATAAAATTAATTATTTTTACCGCTTCATCCATAACTAATGTTAGATTTGACGGCATTTGCTTCATCGCAAGTGCTTGACTATGCAGAATACAATGGCTGGAACTACAATTAAGCGCTTTATTTTTTATGCGTGACACTGCTCCTGCTGTTTTACCTGTCATCGCCTTGGCCCCATCTGCACAAATGTCAATGCAATCGTTCCAACTGAGATTATTTTCTTCGAAAAATATGTTTATTTTATTAAAAATTTCTTCCCCGGTAGTGTTTGTGGGCAGCGGTGAACACATAAGCATGTCTTCTTCAAAATAACTTTCATATGGATATCTCACGATAACCAGCAAGATAGCCAGACCAGCGACATCAGTTGACTCATCCATTTGAAAGGCGAATCGTGTTTTTTGTAGACGTGTAACTAGTTCTTGTTTGACGTAGCTTGCCAGATCATGGATTCGCCGTGAAACAGTATCGTTTGATAGCGGCACAGTAAAAAGATGCTTTACAGATTTTTCATCGAGCATACATTTTGTTATGTCTAACACATATGGCTTTATTAAATTTTAAGCGATAGTGTGCGCTTCACCTGCTTGTGCAATGCGATAGCTAACTAAATATTATGATGCCTCCGTGGCCTTTTCATTGATAGTTTGTGTTACATACGAGGGCGGGTCAATAAGTCCGTGACTTTTGGAATAAAACACAGATTTTTTGATAAATAAATCATTTTATTTTTCAACGTAGTCCCCCTTGAGCTCTATACACTTTGTCCAACGCTTCTCCAATTTTTTTATCCCTTCCAAAAAATATGATTTGTCGAGGTCCGCAAAATAGGCCTTTGTTTGCGAGATGACTTCATCATTGGAGTCAAATCTTTTTCCACCGAGCCATTTTTTCAGGTTTGGGAACAAGAAGTAGTCACTCGGAGCCAAATCTTGAGAATAGGGTGGATGTGGGAGCAATTCATAGCCCAATTCATGGATTTTTGCCATGGCAACTGTACATGTGTGCACCCTTGCATTGTCTTGGTGAAAAAGAACTTTTTTCTTGGCCAAATGAGGTCGGTTTTTTTTCAAATCCTCATTGAAGCGGTCCAATAAGTTGGCATAATATTCCCCATTAATTGTTCTTCCCTTTTGAAGATAGTCAATGTGGATTATCCCACGTGCATCCCAAAAAACAGTCGCCATAACTTTATTGGCTGACAAACCCACCTTGGCCTTCTTTGGCGCCGATTCACCCTTAGAAACACACTGTTTTGACTGTTGTTTGGTCTCTGGTGTGTTGTGATGGATCCACGTTTTGTCCACGGTTAAAAAACTCTTCCATATTGTGATTAAACAACGCCAAACCTTCCTGTGAAGTTGTTACACGATTGCGTTTGTGGTCGACTGTGAGCAAACGCGGCACCCATCTTGCGGAAAGCTTTCTCATGCCCAAGTGATCATTCAAAATTGAAACCACTGAGCCATGCAAGATGCCTATGGCTTCTACAATCTCTTGCACTTTCAATCTTCGGTCGGCCAACACCATATCGTGAATTTTTTCGATTGTTTCGGGTGTAGAGACCTCAACTGGGCGTCCAGGACGTTCGGCATCTTCAGTGCTTGTACGGCCACAACGAAATTCAGTAAACCACTTTTTACCATTGAAATCGATGGTGCAGAGTCCCCATAGTATTTATCAAGCTTAGCCTTGGTCTCGGTAATGGTTTTTTTTCGCAAAAAATAATGCTTAATAAGCACACGAAATTCACTTTTTTCCATTGTTTCCTTAAGTTACTGGATAGTCTGATAAAGATAGCTGTAAAACACAAACTAACTGACGCAGCAAGTTCAAATTTTGATAGGAGTCAACTGACAGATGCCTGTTGACAGGAGTAGTGTTGCTTTTTCAGTAAGGAGGTTAGAAATTAAAAAAGTCACGGACTTATTGACCCGCCTTAGTACATCATATTTTGTTGACTTTCTAATAACTGTTCTTTTCTGCGAACAAAAAATTCTTTATTCTTGTCTTTAGACTCGGGGTGTACAGTTTCTAAATGTCGGCGCAATTTGACAGGTGCCATGGAACTATTAGGAAGCAGTTTACTACATAGCATGCAGAGAGGTGAGCCGTTGGAATCAACAAATCCGAAACTGATATATGATTCATCATACTTCCTTTTTTCGTCTTTGAAACCGTGGAGCTTGACGTCGTGGCATCATCGTCTGGATCAGTAATTGCTGCATTCTCCGCGCGTACTGCTTTTGAACATTCAGCGTCATTAGAAGATGTTGTTGCAACACGTTTAACGCCTTCAAGCCAACGTTCCATTCTTCTTTATTAATAATGTTACACGTCAGGATGGTGGGGTCAAAATAATGCACAATCGTTACTGCTTATAAGAGACTAAGTTTAGTCCAAAGAAGAAATGTACAAATCTGATACAATCAGAATACAGCATGCAGTAGAACAATAAACACTAGTTACATATCGCGTTTAAACTCCGCAATTCGCTAGCCAGCTTGTAAGTAGGTAGCTTATCGCTCCGAACGCTAATCGTCAACTGACTGACGAGGCGCGACGCGCGATCGCCGCTTTTATACTTAATCCTAGACTCGATCTCGAAGATTCTCAAAAATACTCGAGTCGGCGCCTTTGATAAACAAAAAGCGGAAATAAAAACAGAAATACAAAAAATGTGTTGTAAACAATCTCGACTTTATGTTTTGAAGTTAGAGCCGAAAGTCGCTTGTTCACAACTATAGTGTCTAATTCAGAGGCGGCTTTTATCAAAGGGACTGCGCGCTCACAAGTATACGCGCGGCGGCGGCGCGGCGGGCGGAGTCAAAACGTTCGACCAGAGAGAGGTGTTTTGATTTATTTTTCTAAATTCTTGCGGAACCCCTACAGGGGTATCGCGGAACCCTAGGGTTCCGCGGAACACACTTAGAGTATAGCTGACCTACAGGATAACTTAGGTAAGAGAGAGAGGTATATATAATAAAACAACATGTTAGGGCTTATGATTTTATTAATTTTCTTCATCATCCCTTATTAATATAATAAGTATAATATATATTTGAGGCCACACAATGGTCATGATGTGAGCACAGCAACTTACTGCCCATTTTCCGGAGATACAACTACAATAGTAGGAAGCTGAATATTTTATCATCCCAACTTGATACTTTCCTTACCAGGAATATATGTATAGGTGTAATATGTTTGTCTTGAGCTATGTCTTGATTTTATACGCCCTCTGATTAAAAAAGGATCAAGTTGGGGTAAGGTTGCTTCTGCTACAACTTCCATTTGATCAAATATTTCTATCTGAAATGATCCATGCCATATCACATGTTCCCCGAAAAAGCTTCGAGCTTGTTTTATTTAATAGGTACACAGGCCAAAAAGTATCAACTCAGACATGGACATTTCAGGGAAAATACTCTACTCAGGTACATCAATTCTTGTGAATTGGGCTGTAAAGCGGTTGATCCGGTTATCAATATAAGTTCTGCCAACCGATTGGACATATTCATTTTCTGTATTGCTCGAGTAAGAATAGCATTGGTTACACTGGAAGAGATGGCAAAGAGGGACGTATGACGTTCAAGAAGACGTCTTTTCAAAAAACTGTCAACAGTAATTCAATGGGTGACGTTGTGAATTTGTAATATTTCATAAATTTGTGTTATCTCGGTTCTTAATGTGTAATATAGGTAGAATATTAACCATTAAATATTCGTTATCGTGCACAAGTGTGGGCAAATGGTACAACTTCAAAAAACGTGCTATTTTGTGTTCCCTCCAAAGCTTCTACCACTTTACTGAATCGACTGACTTGATTCATTGACTGCACTGACTATCTATTTGGACTTTGACTAGACTTTAGACTTGACGATTTAAGAATACGGTGTTGAAAATTGAAACGAAAATTCTATTTCCCGCCTATTTAAATTGACACTGGCAAATTGTTTTACGCTGACGCCATTTATTTATATAAAATAATAATTAACTCTGCTGTCACTGTCTATGACGTTTTTTTCTAAAACATACAATGCAAAAGTTATGGTAAAAAAACATAGTTCTGCCGGTACCTAGTGCCAGTAATTATGTAATAGGGATGTTGAGTAGTGTGGAATATCACATTTTTATAAATTAAATTTTAAAATTGTTGATTATAGATACATAAATCTAAAAGAAATAGGTATTTAGATTGACGCGAATAAAAATTATAAGCCAAGCCCATCTCTTTCTCGCAAAACGATTTGTTGCGTCACAAGTTGCATCCGCCATCATTTTGTACGTAGGTACTCGTACATACAAATGTATGGCGGGTGCAACTCTTGATGTCACAGGCTGATATATCGCTCTCTTTCATATTGTAGATTTAAAATTGCATCTTCGTTGTTTTTTAAGATATACGAAAATAGGGTTAGATTGTTTAATAACATGTTGTCTAACATCGAATAGACGAAAAAAAAAATCTTTAGGCAACATGCCTATGAGCGTTTTCCATTTAGAAAAAAAAATTGACACAGTGCAATACAGTATCAACTGTGTTGCACTGGGAAAAAATGTTTTACGTATTTTTTTCACAGTGCAGCACTGTGTTGTACTGTTAGTCTGGGACTATATGCTCCGGAATCCGGAACGCCGCCCGCCCGGCGAAAATTCAGAGCACTGAAAATAGAACTCAGCGCTAATACAATATAGTTGAAAATGGAAGTTTTGAGTGTCGAGCTGTTATATATGATATTGACATTTGACTTGAAACTCATGTTTTCGATTTTCAACTCTATTTTATTAGTACAGAGGTCTATTCTCATTGCTTTGAATTTTCACCGGCGTTCCGGGTTCCGGAGCATATAGTCCCAGCCTTATATTTTGTATTTGCCGCCAAAAAGCCATGCTGTGGCCGCGCGTCGCCCCGCTGCCCGCGCCCATGCTGCATAGCGTCGGTATCCATTGAATTTTGCCGAAAGTCGATAAAAGAACTATGTTGTTTTAAAATAGATTTTCGAATTTAGTTGCGGTTTTTCTATCGAGGTAAAAGGTTGTCGTCTGATTTGAGTTTCACTATTATGTCGTGTTTAAAAACGTAGTGTTGTGTTTTTAATTTATGGTGCTAGCAACGATTTTCAAATTTCAAAATGCAACAAAAACACTTTCTAACAACTTTAAGTTTTAACTTTTAAGGTGACACCTTGCCGCGGCCACCTGATGGTCGATGGATTCCGTGAACTTAGTACTAGGAGTAGACTTAGTACCTACTACCTACTAGTAGTCATTCAGTACTCAATACTTCTTTCACGTAAGTAAATAGCTATCAGCCATAGTTTTACTTATGATCGGTGTAATTACGTATATAACTTATTATCATTAATAATAATTTACTAATGCGACTTCAGGCACCCTTTTATACACCTACTTAGTTTTATTGTTACCTACAGTTCAACCACGTTACATATTTCGGTTATTGTCGTTTTTCAAACACCGAAATTTCGATAGAAAAGCGATGATTGCCGTTGGACATTCAAAATTTTGTTGCACTGTACACAGGGTTCGTTATTTATCAAGCAACATTTCGTGCGTAATTTACGAACCACACTGCAGGCGGTGTAGAGAAGGGATTCCTAAAGTGGGTTCCGTGGGATAGTCATCGAGGTTCCGACAAAATTATTTGAAATTATGAAATCCAAACATCCGTCACTTTTGTGTGTGTACGGTTGTAAGTCACTGCAATCTGCATACATTAAACATAGCTGAACGCGTGTACTAAGGCAGGAGCACAGCGCGGCGGCGGCCGGTGCGTCAGCTGACGGGCCATTGGCCGGCGAGCGTAATGAAGCAAATTACACTAACAAAAACACAAACAAAAACAAAATGAAGTAAAAATAATAAAATTTTAAATTTTAATAAAAATATACTTCAAGACAGCTTGTTCTTATGATTAAAATATATAAAATGTAAAAAATAAATAAATAAATTAAATTAAATTTATATATTATGTATATAGTATGTCACAGACTTATAAGAGGAAGCAGACCGAACATGACTGCTACAAAACCGTGGCAACTATACAACACAAATACAACTACACACACAACAACAATGCATGGGCCGTATTCAGTACCTACATAACAATTAAAAAATTACAAGACGAATTATCCTACTAATATTATAAATGTGAAAGTTTGTGAGTATGGATGGATGTTTGTTACTCTTTCACCCAAAAACTAATGAAAGGATTTTGATGAAATTTGATATGGTTGTAGCTTGAGCTCTGGATTAAAACATAGGCTACTTTTTATCCCGAAGAAGTACAGAGTTCCCGTGGGACACTGTATTTACGCGGGCGGAGCCGCGGGCAACAGCTAGTAATTTATAAATACGAAGAATGGAGTTGGAAAATATAAATGAAACCAAAAATAATTTACGAATTATTAATTTTTAAATAAGATAAATTTTTTAAATAATTTCGTTATTACTCACTGGTATATTTGATAAAATATGAGCGTCGTCATTTCTAAGTTTCTTTTTCAAATCACTTATTACATCTGAAAACTTTGATACTTTGCTTTTTAACCTTCTGTTTTTTTGACCAAATACCTTTATTTTCCGTTTTTTAAGCTTAATTATGCTTCTCAATTTATCCAATTATCTATATAAAAAGCAAATTAGGCACTCTTAATACATCGAAAGTTACTTTTTCTCGCCTAACAGAAACCATTAAAATAAATCTAATAAAATAACTTTATGTAAATCTAAATCCGGTCCCTCCAAATACTAAAGTACCAAAACTGTCAAACAGGATTTCAGGGAAGTAAAATGTTGTACTTATTATTTATTTGAACTTAAATGAATTTTCTAGGTATCATACGTATTTCTTAAATATGCACGTAAAACAAACGCATAATGTTTATATTTAGCTAAATTATGTATGAATAGTTACAAAATAAACAAAACAACTTCACGATGTTATTTTGCTTATCAATACTTACTTATGGAATGTTATGTCAGGTGTTGTATTATATGTAGCACTACTACACCGTGGGGCACTGCACTTTACCATATTTTATCCGTCTTATTTTCACAATTTACACGTTAATATTTAATATTTTAATGAAACAAAAACACATGAGCGATTTTCCTAAGACTCCATGTGTCATCTATCATCATCTATCAACATGGCGGTTTGCTTCAATTTCTGTTTTGTCTATGTATGTGTCAGTGTTACTACATTGAAAGACAAAGAAAGATGTATTTGGAGTTCAGACAAGTGAGAACGAGATGGAGATATTGCTTATTACTGTCTATGTAATTGTGTAATTTGTGTTCGGTCTGCTTCCTCTTATATATCTGTGATAGTAGGTACATATTATTACATAATAGGTACATATAAGTATACATAGAAGGTCCATATATGTATACATAGTAGGTACATATTAGTATACATAGTAGGTAAATAACTTTAATAAAATTATGCTGGAACTTTATGACCATCATGCTCCTGTGAAGAGAGTTGGAATAAAGCATAACCCGGCACCATGGCTTACAGATTCTATCAAGGAGCAAATGGCGGCACGTGATAAGGCCAAGAAGAAATTTAAGCTTTCTCCTAACGAAGACAACCATTCCAACCAAGTTGTTGCGTAATCGATGCAATCATTTATGTCGAGATGCCATACGGCGTTAATTTTTTTCATCTCTCCAAAACCGTGGCACTGCCAACATCTGGAAATTTCTCAAATCAGTTGGTATTGGCAATACTCCTGTATTCGACTCCAATGATTGCGATTCGAATGCCCTCAATACACATTTTTCTCAACCTCCAATCATTTTAAATAATAACATTAAACTCAATACCTTACAATATCCATCAAACTTACCTATCACTTGTCCATCCTTTTCTTTTATTCCTTGTACTGTTCCTCCAAGATGATTAAAATGATTCTCCCTTCTTAATTACCTATTTTGACTCATATCCTCAATTTCTCTTTATCCTCTTGCTGTTTTCCTCAGGCTTGAAAAAGGGCGAATGTCCTTCCTCTACCAAAAGTTCCTGATCCTAATTATCTATCATACTTTCGTCCCATTTTTATACTGCCTTTCTTATCTAAAGTCCTGGAAAGTATTGTTCACCAGCAGCTCTCTTCTTTTCTACATAAAAATACCCTTTTAAGCCCACTGCAATCGGACTTTCGTTCTGGGCACAGCCCCGTTTCCGCGCTAATAAATGTCACTGATGACATTCGGTGGGCCATGGAAAATAAATCCTTTAACATCCTTATCCTTTTAGATTTTAGTAGTGCCTTCAATTCCATTGACTTTGATATTCTTCTCGGTATGCTTCAGTCTCTGAATTTGTTCCCTTCCGTCCTGTCCTGGCTTAACTCCTACCTTCGGGGTCGGTCGCAGCGAGTACAGATATATAATGTTTCCTCAGATTGGTGTGATCTCGATGCGGGTGTTCCCCATGGTGGAGTACTTTCTCCTCTTATTTTTTTCTATATTTATTAACTTCATTATAAAAGTAATAGAGTCTAAATAAAATCTCTATGCAGATGACTTGCAGATATATAAACATTTCACTATACCTAATGCAGCATTCGGCATAGCTCTCATTAATGATGACCTTAGACGTATAAGTGAATGGGCGCAGTCTTTTGGTCTACTTGTAAACCCCACTAACCCCACTACTAAAACGATGGCATTATTAACAGGTAGCAGACGGATGCTAGCAATACTTGACAAAGCTACTCTTCCTCCCATTACCTTGAACGGCACTACGATACCCTTTCTCTGACTCTGCCTAAAAACATGGGAGTAATTTTTGACACATACTTGTCATGGAATACCAATGCCAACAACATTAGTCGTAAAGTTTACCACACCCTGCATTCACTCAAGATACTCCAAAATTTTCTTCCCACTCCTACTAAATTCTATTAGCGCAAACCCTTATCCAAC
Source organism: Phengaris arion (assembly GCA_963565745.1). NCBI lineage: Eukaryota > Metazoa > Arthropoda > Insecta > Lepidoptera > Lycaenidae > Phengaris > Phengaris arion. The sequence continues at coordinate 31,339,118 of OY751432.1, read as the reverse complement.
CTATTATTAATTACGGTGACATTTGCTATTTAGACGCGAATGAAAAGTTTCTAAACAAATTAGAACGGTTGCAGAATCTCTCCATACGTTTTATTTTTGGCTTAAAAAAACGAGATCACGTGTCTCAATACAGAAAGCAGTTGCAGTGGCTCCCTATTCGTCTACGCAGAAACTATCGAATCCTCTGTCTTTGTTCGCTCGCTATTGATTACACGATATATACCTACCTACATATTTTAATATAAATTTTAATAAAATTATAATGTTTTAATAAATTGAAACAGGTGTTATATTTTTAAAATTATCTGGCCCGCTCCTCTCTGCTAATAATTTTAATACATTTTATTCAACAGTTAGGTAATTAGGTACCAAAGAGGACAATAATAACTATTATGATATTATGTTCGTAAATATAGTACGACCGCGACCTCAATGTTTTTCACTCTGATAGTTATTAACTAAACATTTTTCATACATCGTCTGTTATTTCCATAGAAAAAACGAAGATTGCCGAGGGTCTTAAGCAACATGGTTTTACTGTAATAAAGTTGTTCTTACAAAGATAGTAAACGGCACTGAAATGTATATGTACCTCCGACTTATGAATTTCGTGAGATCTAGCTACAGTATAATATTAGGTACTGGAAACAATATGCGCCTGGGGAGTCATTGAAACATGGCATAATATTTCAAGTAAACAGTAAAACAAAATATAATCTCATTTAAAGGATACGTTGTGGTAACAACAGGAAACCGCAAACTATCTACCCAAATAGCTCCAGCGTATCAGAACACCAGACTCTGTTTTCGTTTTACGAGGTAAATTTAAGTAGTATTTACTTAATATAATTAGAATAAATATTGCTTATGCAGTTAAAAACTAAAATTATCCCTATGTATTTTAATTAATAATTATTACCATCATCATCGTCCAATGACTATCTAACGCTTTACTGCTGGGGCTCGGGGTCTTACCTTGACATTACAAGGATAAGGCTTGACTCTCTTACTACGACATACAATATGTATCAGATTGTCTGTTTATCTTCTCAGACACGTTTCTGATGTATCCTCTCTGTTGTATCCTTTAGGATAATCTCATGTTATGAACAGCAGAAGTTATGAATCAACTCCCAATAACTACATTTTTGACGTGATAACGTCTTATAAATCGATGGAGCCGGCTGCACGCACGAAAAAACATGACTCATGCGATACCTGTTACCCGTTATAGTTACCAAGTACCGTTACCAAGTACCAGCGTTAGCTAGCATTGCCTTTACCTCATTATTATTATTATTGTTCTTGTTGTTGTTGACGTTGTCACGTTCAACTATCGTCAGTAAACCGACTTAACAGACAACCGGTATGTTTTATATTAAAAAAAAACTCGATTACATTAATTAGGTACAAAGCCTATCAAAGTAGGCCGGGAAATAATAACCCGGGCTATTATTACAAAACTATTGACACCTCATTTATTTAATCGGACCATAAGTTAAGGCGCTACAGTGGAACAAACATACATATGTATGTATGTAAGGCTACCTAATGATTTTGACAGTTTAAGTATGTACATAGACTGCCAAAATCATTAGGTACCCTTCCTTTTGGCTTCGCCGTAGTTGGGTAAAAAAAGATATGTGATACAGCAGGTTGGTATTCCTGGACTAAAATGACCTTTAAACCTAGTTTTGCGAAGGCCGGCAACGGACCTCGGGGCACGGGAGGCGTTCCTCAGGTGTTGCGAGTGTCCACGGGCGACGTGATCGCTTTCCATCAGGCGATCCGTCTGCTCGTTTGCCCCTTAATTGTCAGAATATGCCTAATAGTAAGTAGTGGCACTGGCCACTACTTTCTTAATATCTCTCGGCACTCATCGTATTTCTATGGCAACGACGGACGATGTGTAAAAAATCGGCCACATGCGAGTCCCAACTCGCGCACGAAGGGTTCTGTACCATCTATGCAACTATGAGTTTGACGACCTCTGTGGCTCAGTGGTTGAGCGTGTTGGTGCTCAAGTTGGGGGTCGCGGGTCCGAATACCGCCGAAGGAACAAAAAGATTTTCTGTGTTCCTGGGTCATGAATGTGTATTAAATATAATAATAAAAATCTGAAATATATATTTAAAAAAAACTGAGGCCTTTTCATCCGTTATTGGATGATTTATACAGTATTCTCCGAGCGAAGTAACCACTCTGGAATTACTGTAGTGCCTGGGACAGTCAGTTTGTTAAATGTCGTAAGGTTACCAAACCACATACGGCATTCTCACAACACAGCCAGCCTAAGCGTAAGTGGCAAAAGAAATACATGATCTGTGAAAATTTCAATTGTCTAGCTATCACGGTTAGGTACACCGTATAGCCTGGTGATGGACAGATAGATGGACAGCGGAGTCTTAGTAATAGGGCGCTGTTGTTACCCTTTGGTTACGGAACCCTAAAAATAAAGTTTTCCGAAAGTAGTTATTAATGTGAGTGAAAAACTACGATTTCCGGGAGACATTAAGGTCGTGATCGTACTGTACCTTGCTTACTGATATTTAACGCTGTATATAAATCTAAATTGTAGTGTATAAAAATCGAGTGTCACAGTGTTTTTATCAAATTCCTCCTATATGGCTTGAACTTTTTAAATTTTATTTTAGGTTTGTAAATATCTAGGTGTAAGAGCTTTGAAACAACGTCAGCAAGATAACGTAATAAGTATATTATAATGATGAATAAAAAAACACATTAAACAGTGTAAAACTATGTAAACGGTATAAAATTACCCACAAGTCGCGTCACCGACCAGCTTAGCTTACGTGTGGTCTTCAATAATTTCATATTTCATTGCCCACTGGCCTGCGCAGTAAGTGTCAAATAACAATCTGAACAAATCAATGTCGGAAGACTCGTTCGTCGCCAGTAGGCATATGCGGTGTCTTAACTCTTAAGGCTCCAGTGGTAGAAAGAAGGTACAAAGTAGATACCAAAGGCAATTGGTACATGTAATTAGATAATATGATATACCGGTATATTGCAGTATTAACTTAGAAAGAAAATGTCTTGTCTGCCCAATACGAGTCTGGTAAACCGAAAGTAGCAACAGGGGCTTAGTACCTACCTAGTTTGTTAGACTTCAGCCATACTTAACCCCGCTCTACCTAGGCCTAAAATCTAAGATCATGATCCAAAAATACTATTTGGGTAATTATTATTTATTGGAAATTTAGATTGTATTCAAACCCAAAATTAAAAGCTTCATCGTGACCTTTAGGCCATAGCTAAAACCTTCACGTATATCGTATGGGATCCGGATACCTGCACTTACCGGGTCTTCTTTATTTTAATTAACTGGTTAGTTAATATCAGATGGTCAAGAAAGTGAAATTGCATTATGTCGGCAAGGATTTACAAGCATGTAATTTTAAGAACTTTTTTGTGTCGATATTCAAGCGTTAAATAACTTTTTGATTTATTCTTCCATTCTGTTCGTAAATGAACTTTTACCTTAACCACAAAATTATAAAATAAGACTATTGATGGAAGACGACGCGCGACCACAACTCACAAGGCTTCATCGACCCGCATGAGATGTTATTTTACATTTCGCTTGTCCACAAACCACAAGCCAACGGCTCTTAACATGTTTTGATGAGTATTTTTAACCGACTACGGCGAAGCGAAAACAAAGGGTAATGATTTTGGCTGTCTATGTATTTATGTATGTTTCTTCCACCGAAGTGCACCTAAACTACTGATACGATTTTGATATATATATATGTAATATGTATGAATAGATTCGTAATAATAGCCTGATTAACAAAGGCTATATAATTTACGTATTCGGTTATATTCAATATGAAATTCAAGTATCTAACTACCTACCTATATTTTTTTCATTATAAGTTCTAAGCCTACCTACCTACTGCATGGACAAAAACGTATCATACTAAAATATTTTAAACATATTTAAAAAAAATCTATGCAAGTACTTATTTAACCCTAGATTTCAAACACTCTCTCTGTAAAATGTTAGTTCTCGATATAATTATTTGAATCGTTTGTTATTTAGCGGAGGGTAAGAATTAACAATTCGCTGTGACAATGTGTGTCACGATGTGTCACAGTTTTTTTGTTGTGCATATTCAAATGACGAGCAATGCGATACTCGTGACGGCGCAGACGTGAAAATCATATTCCTGACAACTCAATGAGGACCTCTCGAAAACAAAGTGATGAATCTCATTGTACAGCTTGGGGACTGGGGTCGATATTTAAAACTGTTTATTTCACGAATTTTTTTTAATGTTACAACTTTTAATAAATGTATTTCAAACAATATATTGATTAAATATTTTGCCATTTCGAAAAGGGTATGTAGAGATTGGTAGAAGTTGACAGTTGCCTTATTATTATTTACTAAAATTATATACATAATTTTAGTCTTTAGCAGGAATACAAGATGCACGCCTCGCCTATGGTACCTAGTACCTACATATTATGTTGTGTTATTCGTTAGCATATTAGTGTCTATACCAGATACGTACATTATTTTACAAATTCACTCTTGCCCACTGATATAGAAATTACCTATAAAAGTATTTAAAGTGCAATTTGCACAAGTAAAAGCGTGCCGGTGTATAATCGTAGACAGATTTCATAAATAAACTTGAGCTTTGAGCACAAAAACAAAAGGGGGTTAAGTTATTAGGGCGGGTAAAAGGGCACGCGTGCCGCCCGGGTGGCACCTTCGTGCTCCGACATCTCATAAATTGCTCCCAGACGGATGACGTTTAAATCTCTGCCCGAGTAAAATATTGTCACAACTTAGGACGTATTTCGGAACGCGAATCGCGCATAATTTTGTAGGATTAGGTTGGAGTCTGTACTAAGTTACGACTTACGTATGGAAGCTCAAACAATATTTTGATTTTCCTTAAATTATTTTCATTACTTTATTACACAATAATTTGTATATAATCTTTACACCGATTACAGTTAAACACCTACGTAATATTAATAGTTTTTTAATGTGTGTTGAAATTGATTGCAAAAATCCTGCATGTTTGAAAATCTCTAACGTCAAAGCTTTCTAAATAAAAGAGACATGTGTAATAAAGAACCCTCGAGTTAGTTATCATTTAACAAATAAAGATAAAAAAATAAACATCATTAATCTCAAAGCTTGGATTAGGTGTGAGCTTGTATTATTTCTCAAAGATAGAGTTGTGTATAAAAACAGGATCGTTTATAACGACGCGAGCCAACTGCTCCAGACTCCAGTTGTTCCGGAGATTTACGAGCGAACACGGCAAATACATTTGTTAATAGACACATTAGCTGTTGAATGCCTCCGTCGGAACTTAATTGCCGACATATTGTCAACTCCGTAGATAGAAGTCGACAGGCGACGGAATATGTTTTTTCATTCGATTTTACCGTCCTACTTTACCTACGTAAGCAAACAACATTCGCAGTGTTAATATAATATTATGTACTATTAGATGCAAAAACGGTGTACAACTTTTAAACATATTATGTAACTCGTGTTTTATTACGATTGAACATAACAGTAAATTGACCAAATAGTCATTTTCTCGTGACATTTCTTTTGCGATATATTTTACTTATTCCATGTGGTAATACGTAAACTCTACAAAGACGTCGCGTAGTTGCTTGATTTTCTTTCAGAATTTTTAATGTGCCTAATGCAATTTATATATAAAATACTTTTTAAAAGTAAAAAAAAAACATAAGTTTAAGTAATATTTGTCGATTGGGATATAGTCGAATCCTACTACTAAATGTGAAAGTTTGTGAGGATGGATGGATGGATAGATGGATGGATGGACGAATGGTTAGTTACTCTTTCACGCAATGTTGACGAAATTTGGTATAGTAGTAGTTTAAGCTCTGGATTAACACAAAGGCTACTTTTTGACTTGAAAAAGTACATTGTTCCCGTGGGATACTGTATTTGGGCGGGCGGAGCCGCGGGTAACAGCTAGTCCAACATTAGAAGATAGCTAGCTTAATTAATAAAGTATGTATTCCTTTTCTACTCAAGATTTTATTATATTAAAAGTATTTTTTATAAAACCTCGAGCTCAGTACTTGGCTGATGGTTCACTATATTACTGTCGCGTAGACTTATGATATTAGCATTTTATAATATGGTGACTAAGACGAACAAACCATTCAATGGTAAATCCATGTCCTTAACCTCTTTGCATTGTTGAAACAATGCCAATGTACCTACCGGTTTTCTTAAGACCTATTTTTTTATGTCACGTTCAAGTTCACTATTTTTCGCACAACTGATATCTCAGATAGACCCGACAAGAGTTGCTACCCGGTAGGGCACTGGGTAGAATTACAAGTAGGTAATAACTATACCTACCTCTTAAGTATCACATGTAAATAATATTATTTCGGTAAAGTTATTCTGAAAAGAAAATAAAAAATATTGCACTTATACATTGTTCTATATCTGCGTTCATTTCTTTTGTCAATTATATATATTGTCATATGAAATGTCCAAACTCCAACATAAATTAATATTTTAAATATGTTAATTGTATTGTTATATTTAGCAAGTTTTTTCAAAATATTAGCGCTAGGTACTAGAAATTAGAGAACCCATTGTCAGAAAACTCTACATAAACAATATAGCCGGCCTATCCCACACAGGGATATTTAGGCATTGTAAATTTAATTGGTCTATTTTATTCTCTAATTACTAGCACCTAACGCATATTATTTGAAACTTGCGAAATAATACATGATGATTTTACATCATCGAATTGATGCATAAACGTTTGAACGTTGCAGCACTAATTAGCTAGCGATATCTAAATATTTTATATTGGACATAACATAAACGACAAAAGGAATAAATGAATGCATATTTAGAACAATGTGTGTGCAATTAGCATGATGGCAACGTGTTCGATTGTTTCAGCGGCGCGGCGCGGGCGTGCAGCGCGCTAACGAGCGCAAGTGGCGCGTGCGCGACGGGCGTCGCCTGCGCGCTTTGTTTTTGTTTTCATTGTACTGTCACTTCACATTACCTTTGTGACAGTCGTATTTGCTGCCATTTAATTACCGTTATGCGACATGCAATAATTATTGTTAAAGCCATCGCTAATAGCTTTGGCTCTAGGTAGAGATAGACAACAAACTTACTGATATTTCTTTGGACTAAGCTATTTCACTCTTAACTTATAATTATCATCATTACTTACATTATTTTTTCATAATTTTACGTTGCAAAAGTCCAACAATTATAAGCTTTAACCTTAATGTAACTGAAAATGCTGAAAGACTAGGGGTCTTTCAGCATTTTATTATATTCTAACACTAGGCAGTACGCAGTTATAGGCATTGATAAGAATTTGTTAAAGTTACGAAGGTATTATTTATAACCTTAGAACCATATATTATATACGAGGAATATCGAGACAAAAAGTATCCACCCTCTTTTTTCTGTCAAATGTACGTCATAACTTATGAGTTCTGGTCCATCCTTAGTTTTGATTTTGAATAAAAACACAAACTTACCAATACATGCTTAGCATCAAACTGCTGCTCTCAATTCGATTTTAATTTTATTTGTAGGCAATCGCTTTGCATACTAAGAAAGAATGACTTGAAATGGCAAATTAAATCTTTGAATTTTTCTAAATGGATATCGCATTGTAGACGCAATGTCTGCTCGGCTCATGTGCAATCTTTCGGTAGAGCGGATCTGATTGGGACTCGGATAACAATACTTTCATTCAGCACAGAGACCTACAAAGAAATGTTTAAAGTGCTTACATTGGAATGGAGTGGACATAAAGGATTAGTGAGCGTAAAGACCACCCAGTTGCTTCGGCACGCCTAAAAGTGTACAGACTCTAGATTCGATACGGACGACCCTTGATTGTCCAACATTATGGACATTAAAGAAAAATAAGAAGTTACGTAATAGGAACATGTATTTGTTTTTATCAGGCAATTGACGCTGTTACGCTTTTAGTAGGTATGTCAAAGAATCATGTTTTAGGTGAAATCGTTTTGCGAAAAAGATTAAGATGTGATTAGAGGCTATTTCAATTAAATTATCGATGTGTGCTTCCTTTAAGTCGTAGGACCCATGTAAATTATAGTGTTAATTTATATACGAGAATTTTACAAGATACCTACTGCTACCTACGTTTTTGAAGGGAATACTGACTATTGATGGATTTAAACAATAAGTTGTATATTTTCCAAAATCGGTTATAAATATGGGACCAAAAATTCAAAAAGTACAGTAATCAGTCGCTAAATTAAAAAGTTGCATGTCTAAAAAACAGAGTTTTTTTTTATTGAAAAAGGCAAATTACCATTCAAATCCTTATATTAGCTGTGTCATTTTTTCTTATTACAATCATATAAGTACGTAAAGCAGTTATTTATAGTAGTTATCAATTTTGTATTAATCTCCATACATTTTCAACTGCGGTTGTGACCAGTGTCGTCATTTATCATGTATTTTTTGTATAGGGCCTTTTTAATGTTCTCCAACGATCTCATTTTGTGATGACTGTATTCCGTCAAGGGTTGATCGTGGATAAGCCATTGTAAGGATAATATTTCAATATTATGTACTTTTCGAAAAAATTACATAATAGTGAAAAAAGTTTTTAAAGCCAATGAAACACTTGTGGGAAATAGATAGTGGCAAACCCCAATGGGAGAGATCTCCGACCGAGCGAGGTGCTATTGCTCGGTCAGGCCGAAGCCCGGTTGTATGATGAGGCTGAATCTGGCTAGCGTGGTGCAGAGGGGTGGGGAATGATGATGATGATGTCCAGAAGGAGGCGTGTTCTATCGGGGTCACCAATGTGGGAATGTGGTGACCAGCCTCAAAGGGAGATCTCCGACCGAGCGAGGTGCTATGCTCGGTCAAGCCGAAGCCCACTTGTATGAATTTCAGATTTCGTATATATAGTGCCGATCTTTGAAAACTTCGATAGCGCGATTCAGGATTGTGGCGTTTATCGGTTCGCCGCACACTTATGCATATATTTGTAATTACCTGTCCTGATAGCACAAAATTAGGTATATATTGCAATAGTGTAATTTATAAATTGTAATATTATGAGGAGATAACATTACATCACAAACATAGCACAAAGCTTCGTGAGCTTTGTAGCTTTGATCTGACGCCTAGGTAGCGGACCGTCGTATTGTCAAGCGGCCATTCATCTCGTTCCCTATTCAATATCAATCAATACTCCAGGCTTCTTATGAACATCTCTCGTTCACGCATACTTTAACAAACAACAAACAATCTGCAGCTCGCGCGTCGCACCTAGAGTCGAACTACCGATGCGTGAGTGTACCGAACACGTGCCGAGCCATTTTAGACCTTATAACTAATACTTTTTGGGTAATTTTTCAATTTATGCGCATTATAATGGAGGCGGCATATAATAACACAGGATAATGTTATTCTTACTTAATCTTTTGTACCAATTCAAGTTTTATAAAAAGCTTATTGAAATGTTTGGCTCTATGTCAGTAATTCGATAAAGTAGATACAGTAAGAATGTTTATTGAAAAAATATTTTTCTTTGCAATGAATAAATTGTATTGTACAATCTTCTTAGGTTTGTAATGTTAAATGAAGATAATATTTAGGAAAATAATTATATTTATCGAATATAATTAATTTTGTTTAGACTTGAACTTTTTTGGTAACTTGACGTCCTCTGTATTTCAGTGGTCGGTAAGCCTGAGGTCGCTGGTTCGAATCCCGCCGAAGGTACAAAAAGTTTTCTGTGTTCCTGGGTCTTGGATGTGTATTAAATATAATATGTATAGTACAATAAAAATATTAAATATGTGTATAGTATAAAAATATTAAATATATTTCCGTTGTCTGGTACCTGTGATACAAGTTCTTCAGATGCTTAGTACAGGAACAGATTGACATGGTGTGGAAGCGTCCATAGATATTATTATCTGATGGCGCGGCAGCGGTATCGCCAAGTATTAAGCGGCCGTAACTATCTTTTCTCGAAGCATTTCGCGGTTTTTTCGTGCCCCCATATTTTCGTTTGGAACAAAGGAGTCTGAATTTTTGTCGCAGAAAAGTTGTTAGCGGCACAAGCTATCGTTTTAAATTTCATAAAAATCGAGTGCATAGTTTAGGAGATTTTAAGCGGCATAAAACGCGATTTTGAAAGAAATGGATAGATGGAGGGAGAGAGAATAAACAAAATTCAAAGCATATTTTTAAAAGACTTTGAAATTTCAAATTTTCTGCCAGGGTAGTTTATTAGCTACATATAAAGGGAAAATATAGAAAAAGTAAAAATTCTGAACAAAATGATTATTAATTTTACGAATTCACAGGAACAAAATGTATGAATACAAGTTCACTGATAACTTTGTAATAGTTATTAATTTAACATATCTCATAAATTGAGAAGTTGTATGTTAATTTATGTTACAGTAGATGCTTCGGGACGACTCGACCCGATAAATAAGATGGCCTCACAGAAAACCGATGAGAAATAGCACTTGCGTTGTGTCTCACTGCATGAGGAAGATACCGGTGTCACAAAGTGGGTTACCGGTACCTTCCTCATACAAAGCTCGCAAACGCACTTGTAACTCTTCTGTTACGGATGTCCATGAGCGGCGGTAAACGTTTTAACTATGGAATAGAGATGACTCTATTTATATGAATAAAAATAAAATTATATAAAATAAAATTTTCCACATACGGTTACAATATTTTTATGAGTAACTAATTAATGGGCTATAATTTCACTTGGTCTCTACGACATCTCATAACTTTTTGCAAAGGAAATACTTGGCTTTTTTCATTTAGGTAATGTTTTTTGTGGGATTATTATTAAATGTTAAATAAATGTTAACATGTAAATTAAATTGAAGTAGGAAATAGCGAGGAACTTACTATTATCTTTACAATTCATAGGCCGAAATGACGAGTTTTGAAAGTGTTTGAAAGACCTCTCTTATGACGGATCATTACAATATCTCCAAACATTATTTACTGAAACTATAATCAGGCAGTTTATGGTCCAACAGAGCGCTAAAACAATATAAAACGTGACGCTGAGTTGGGATGAGCCCCGCCCACTCACGTAAACTCCGGCGCAGCTTCTGTTATTTGCCCAAAATACTCTTTCCAATTACCCGCAATCACAAGAGCTATCTTATTATAATAAGATTTTTCTACCTTATTACAACACAGTGTTACACGGTAATGACTTAGTTTCAAATTAAACCTTTTACCCTTTCAAGTGAGTTTTTATCAGCTTTTACTACTTATTGATACTTGAATAGGGATGATGACTACATCTAAACTATTTAGTTTCATTAATATACTCAGATACTTTACAAATATGTTCCTGCGGCCTTATACTTCATACACTTTAACCTAGGCGTGACGTCACAGCATTGTACTATGTCCCTGCACTTTGAATGTGCAATATCTTCGGAAATATTTATTTAAATTATATGCTGTTAAGGGCCATATTAATCTATATTAAATGCAGAATGTATCCAAGATACATAATTGGATAAGGATTAATGCTGTATTTCTTAAAGTAGCTTCGTAAATAAGCCATTATTTATCGTAAAAAGTAAAGGATAAAAAATGGTTATTGTGGGTTATCCCTAAGAGATAGACATATACCATCGCGGACTTTTTTGTATACCTTTTTAAGGTGTACAATATTGTAATAAATTATTTTGATCTATCTCGTAGGGGTCAGCCAGTGTTTGCAATGTAAGTGCGAAAAATGTGTTTATTTACGACATTTGAAACCTCTAAAATTGTCAGTGTTTCTAATATAGTAGTATATTATGCATGTTGAATACACATAAACGTTCATCTTGAATCAATCTATCTATTGAAAATAAACTTCATCAAAATCCGTTGTGTAGTTTAAAAGATCTAAGCGACTAAAGCGAAGAAAAAGCGACTTTGTTTTATACTATGTAGTGATGTTAATTTGCTGCATCACACGTGTAAGCAGCCGGTTTGGGGAAACAGCTTTTGTTTATCATAAATTCAGTAACAATCCAATAATTGTCTTTAGCGTTATGTCTATTATAATTGTCTACGGTTTATCGCGAAATGATGAAAAGTAGAGTTCGAAACTTAACTGTAGCTGGAAAGCACCACTTAGGACATAACAGACGGTGAATATACTATACCTAATATTTTATCTTAAGATATTCCTGGATATATTTCATATTAAAGAACATATTATATTGAAAATGTATACAAACTGTATGGCAAGCTATATTTTAATTTAATGTAAAATATCTGTCTGTGATGCCACTTGTCCATTCAAATTGGTATTCTGGTAATAATAGGTCTTTACCTATGAAATTGCCGTTCTACTGTACTGGCCAATTCAAATCAAAATATTTTTTGTTTGGCTAAGAATTCTAATTTCAAATTAATTTTATTTTAAACACATGGAATTCTTTTTCCAAAAGTAGTCATTTGTTTATTGATTAGTGTTACATTTTCATCGTATTTCAATCTTTTTCGTCATCATGGATACGTTAAAAATTCGAGTTATAATGGAATATGAGTACCGTCGTGGCAGCAACGCGGCACAAGCGGCACGCAACATCAACGACGTTTACGGAGCTAACACTACAAACCAACGCACCACCTGTTATTGGCTTGCTCGCTTCCGTTCTGGAGATTTCGACCTGAAAAATGAACCTCGCGGTCGTCCGAAGACTTTGGTCGACAATGACGAATTAAAGGTTATTGTGGAAGCTGATGATACACAATCTACGGCCGAATTAGCAGCAGCTTTCGACGTTAGCGTCAAATCAATATTGGTCCATTTGCGTCAAATTGGCAAGGTAAAAAAGCTCGACAAATGGGTGCCCCACGAACTCAATGATCGCCAGCGCGAAGTACGCGTCGAGACGTGCCTTGCACTGCTCAACAGACACACAAATGAAGGAATTTTGAACCGCATTGTTACCTGCGATGAAAAATGGATTCTGTTTGATAACCGCAAGCGGTCAGAAAGTTGGTTGGATCCTGGTTCAGCACCTAAACAATGCCCTAAACGAAAACTTACCCCTAGAAAAGTGATGGTCACTGTTTGGTGGTCTAGCGCCGGTGTGATTCATCACAGCTTCTTACCAAACGGGGTGAGCATTACTGCAGATGTGTACTATGAAGAACTGAACACAATGATGGAGAAGCTGGCACATCTCCAACCAGCATTGGTCAATCGCTCGTCTCCGCTGCTCCTGCGCGACAACGCGCGACCTCATACTGCACAGCAGACGGTCTCCAAGTTGCAAGAACTGGGGTTGGAAGCTCTCCATCATCCGCCCTACTCACCAGACCTTGGGCCTACAGACTAATACTTTTTCCAGAATTTGGATAACTTCTTGGCGGGAAAAAAATTCAATACCCGAGAGGCAGTACAAAATGCCTTTGAAGAATTTGTAGCCTCCCGTCCAGCTGATTTCTTTAAGAAGGGCATCAATAAACTGCCACTGCGTTGGCAAAGATGCATTGATTGCATGGGTGATTACGTCGATTAATACAAATAAAAAATACATGAAAACAATTCGTTTTAATTTTTTCATACATAACGGCATTTTTGGTAAAGACCTAATATTTCAAATTTGACTATAATACGGAATACCATTTTGTATGGAATATGGATAAGTGGTACGTTAAATCTACAGTTGAGTTCCCATCATGGTAGATTTCTGCGTTTGACGTTTATGAGAGTTACATTTTGCTGTTTTAACATAATATATCGAGACTGCATCGAAACAGTGCTACTATATTTTTTAATTAGCAGAATCGATCTTCTGATCTATTTTTTAGATAAAGATCATTAAATGAGTTTATCGGTATATCTTTAGCCGGTAAATGAGCATCGTGGCCTGTGCTGCAGGCCTGCACTATATCATCGCATCGGTCACGCGCCTCGGTCCAATTCCATCCCTCTATAACATGACGCAACTACGGGAAGGGTTGGATTTTAATTACGATATTTTTCTATTATTTCCTCCGCTGTCTTAGTTTCGGGGCAAGGGTCGTGAGATGTAATAAATTCCGCTTTTTTATGAGGTTACGGTTTACCCTTTTTGATAAACTTTATCGCACATCTGGTTGAAATGAGAGTATTTTGGATATCCATTTATTTCCTTATCTTTTTATGGATATTACGTTATACATAACAGAATACATAAAAATAAGCAATGAAAATAGGATACGGAACTGGGAAGTGGTATTCAATACCTATGCAGTAGGTATAACAATAAATAATAATTACCATTTAATTGGCGCCTTCTCTGAAAGATGTTTTAATATCTCCTTCGTGATGTGTCAATAAAAGTTTTATTGTTTCCAGGAAGAGAAACTAGGAAAAGCTATCCAATAAAATATAATCAAACACTAGTTCAATAGATCACAGTTTCATGAACACGTGTTATAATATAACTTACACACTCGTCTACACTTTTCGCAGGCGGTAAACTGTCAGACAAAGAGCAGTGATATTATCCGTTGGTATGAGAAAAATACAAATATATGGATCATAGATGGATCGACAGGAATTAAATGCCGTGTGTCATTCCACGTTGTTGAGTCGTTGGTGTCATATGAGAACTTGTCACAGCGATCTGATCCGCCTGCGTGAAATGAAGAGCCCCGCTTTACATTTTCAACCGATTGCGCACGAGAAGCGTGAGGCCGGATAATTTTATTGATCGCTAATACACACACCTATCTATTACAAAAAACGTCCACAAAGGGTTTGATTGATAAAATTATGATCGTTTATTGGTGAGCAGTCTCTGGAAGAAGCGTGAGAAATAAAATGCTACATTTTAAGTGAAATAAATAAGTTAAAATACAAGACACTTCACTATTTTTTCTCAAGAATTAACTCAGATATTATTTAGCATTTTCCAACCTACTTGCCAGTTATCACCTACGTAACTTTATCTAATAAAAATGTTTAAAGCTCTATGACACGTGTTATTTAAGGGCCGCTTTTTATGGTCGAAATGCGTTAGTGTTTTAATATTCATATTTATCGCCAGCGATATGCAAACATTATGGATTGAAAGGATTGTGACGTATAAATAATTATAATTTATTTGTAGTGAGAATGGATTTGTGTACTTAAACGATTAAAGTTATTTGAATGCGGATTTGTTGCAATAGGTGTACGAACTAAGAGTGGGAGCGCTATACGCAAATACAGATGTTCACACTTGGGGCGGAATTGTGCATACGATAGATGCCAGCTTAATGCACAATTTAATGAAACGAAAATGACTTACAAGAATTAATATAATATTATATTTGCATGCGATTGTACTGAAGTTCTGGAAGTGAACATTCATTGTACATTAAGTAATTATTATTCTAATCATTTATGAAAAAGCCTTCATGCATTACGTGATGATAATTAATATATTTTTTTAGTAATACGTGTAGGCTCATCGGATTTTTGCATCATTTTCGCTTGATTTTTGCATGTGAAATTAAAAAAGCTTACAATTTGTGACTAAACTTAAAAGCTACAACGTAATTGTCAATTTTAAATGTTGTAATCGACGCGCAACGTAACCGACTCGCTATATTCATCTCGCTTAAATCACTTTGATGAGTTATATTCTATCAAACCAGCTACTAGGGGTTTTTTATGGAAATTGATACAAGCGACAGCACAAAAAGCTCGCGGAGACTGATCGCGTAATCGATCATCACGCGCCACGTGTTCTGAACATCCGTTTTTTACGCAAAATGGAAGATTTTTTGAACAAAATCTCGAAAGGCCAACAATGGCCTATACATCGCGATAAAAGCGGGCACAAGAGATAAACAAACACCGAGCGGGGGCGTAGTGGAGCATGTAACTCGCGAACAAAACGTATTAAGAGAGGATTAAGCTAGATCCAATGTTATTTCATTACTTAGACACATATTATTCGAATAAGCATTAAACATCTCTTTTATTATTCGTATAGAGAATGTCTATTATAGTTTTGCCTAAGCTCATTTTAACGAAGCGATAGTCCAGCGATCAATACTTAGTTTTGTAGGAGCTATGTCAGTAGTATACGATATCAGCAAACTCCGAGTGCTCCGAGGAGTGATTTGGAGTTAGGTTAGGTTAATTGCAGCTGGTATAGCTGCAATTTTTCGCCACCCTTCCACGCGACAAAACTGTCATTCTCATTATCTTCATGAATAACAGTCTTTCACTGTGCGCTTTTCCTGGAGTTTTCTGCCGTGTGCAATAAAAAACTGGAGTAAACTGTCGCCAGCGGTGTTTCCGGACCATTACGATCTTCAAATCTTCAAGAAAAGAGCGTTTTCCTTGTTAATAGGTCAGCAACGCACTTGCGACTGCTCTGGTGTTGCGGGCGTCCATGGACGACGGAAATCGCTTTCTATTAGGTGATCCGTTTGCTCGTTTCCCCCTATTTCATAAACTTTTCCAAGTGGAATCAATTTTTCTTTTGTAATTTTTATTCTGATTTAACAGTTATTATATTTAATAGTCTGATTCATAAGTGCAATTTCGTCCAAAACCTAACCTGGATCACCGAAAATTATGATTTTGATCACATTCGATTTGAAATGGCATCTAAAATAAACTATCAAATTTACAAAAGGGGCTGAAAAAAAATGCAAAAGTTATAAACAATAACGTAAAAAAATGTTTGGTTTTTTGGAAATATTTCAAAAACAATTCGAGTTAATCGAAATTTGGAAAATGACTTAAAAAGCTTAAAATTTCCTAGTCTTACCTCCCGGAACTGTACCGACAATGTTTATAAATAAGGTTAAAAAAAAAATGCAAATAAGGGTAAAAACGCGTGGTTCAGTTGCCGCGCACATCGCCCGAATCTGACACATGAACAAAAAAAATTTTTTTTTTATTAATATATGGTGGCGGCTTATCTTAAAACCATTTGCCAGTGTCAAGTAAAAAAGGCGGGAAATAGAATTTTTTACAATGTATTCATATATTGTCAAGTCTAAAGTCTAGTCAAAGTCCAAATAAATAGTCAGTACAGTCAATGAGTCATGTCAGTCGATTCAGTAAAGTGGATAGACGCTTTAATGAAAGTTCCTAGGGAGTTGTGGCGGGAAACACACAGATAGCACGTTTTTAGAAGTTGTACCACTTGCCCACACTTGTGCACGTTAACGAATATTTAATGGTTAATATTCTACCAGTATTACACATTAAGAACCGAGATAATACAAATTTATGAAATATTACAAATTCACAACGTCACCCATTAAACTCCCCGGCAAAACTAAAAATAATAATAATAATAATAATAATAATAAAAAAAAGAGACTACATATTAATATTAAGGAATAAAAATTGGGTCCTACGTATACATATCAATAAACAATAATCCGTCAACAAAAAAAAATATCCCAATTCTTTAATTAACTATGCCTTTATGAATTACTTGATTTTCACCAATTGAAAGTTAACATATAAACGTTGATTATTACAAAACTAGAAAACTAGATTTTTTTAAAATATTTTTGGAGCTAATCCTAAAAGCGTTTACTAAAGATTCCCGTTAGAAAAAATCTGAAATTTTGTTTTCTTACTTTTCTACTAACAATCAACGGCATTAAAAATTAATCATGTAAATAAAGCTATCAGGGGATATTTTTTCCAATTATTGTTAATATTTTGTTTTCGTATTGATGAAAACTATAAAATATTTAAAGCTACCTATTACATTTTTTTTGTTACTAAATATCAATTTATTATCATTAAGGAACTTTTTTTTAATTATTATTTATCAAGTTCTTTTATTTATTTACATAATTAATTTTTTAATGCCTTTGATTGTTATTAAAAAAGTGAAAAATCAAAATTTTTGAATTTTTCCAACGATAATTTTCTCTAAACCCTTTTAAGATTAGCTACAAAACGTAAAACAATCTAGATTTCTAGTTTTGTAACAATTAACGTTTTTATGTTAACTTTCAATTGGTGAAAATCAACTAATTAACAAAAGAATAGTTAAAAAATTGGGATATTTTTTTTTACGGATTATTGCTTATTGATATGTCTACATTTCACCCAAATTTTTTTATTCCTTAATACTAATATTTAGTCCATTAAAATATTTTTTTTTGTTTATGTGTCACATTCTGGCGATGCGCGCGGCATCCGAACCATGCGTTTTAACCTTTATTTTCGCCGCTAAATTAAAATTATAAACATTGTCGGTACAGTTCCGGGAGGTAGGATTTTTATTAGGAAATTTTCTGCTCTTTAAGGATCTTTTTTTCAAATTTCGATGACCTTAAATAGTTTTTGAAATATTTCCAAAAAACCAAACCATTATTTTTTTTACGTTATTGTTTATAACTTTTTAATTTTTACAGCCCCTTTTGTAATTTTGCTAGTTTGTTAAAGATGCCATTCCGAATCGAATGAAACCAAAATAATAATTTTCGGTCCAGGTTAGGTTTTGGACGAAATGGCACTTGTCAATCAGACTATTAAGTTATGTATGAATATAAAACGGATTTAGCTAATGCTAAAACACCGCATGCGAATACAATAATGGAAATTTAAGCTTTTAATGTTCTGATCCTACTACTATTATAAATGTGAAAGTTTGTGATGATGGATGGATGAATAGATGTTTGTTACTCTTTCACGCAAAAACTACTGAACGGATTTTGATAAAATTGGCATGCTAGTTGTTTAAGCTCTGGATTAAAACATAGATTACTTTGTATCCCGAAAAGGTACAGTGTTCCCGTGGGATACTGTCCTTACGCGGGCGAAGCCGCGGGCAAAAGCTAGTCTGCTATATAAATAAAAATGAATTACTGAAATGTTTGTACGCGCATAACTTCCAAACGACTGCACCAAATTGGATATTTCTTTTATGTGTTCGTTATTGTCAGGAGAAAAAAAACGCCAAAACAACGTTTACCGGGTCAGCTAGTAAGCAAAAATGTTTAGGTTGCATGGTAATAGTATGGGATTGTGGGATCCACTTGATCCATTGCCACAATTTGGTCTTTAGCATTAGTAGGCAAATTATTTTTTTTTTTCACTGATATATTCAGGGATATTTTTAAAACCACATAAATTTCACGTATTCCAGAGCCAATATTTTTTAATGTATAGCACAAAAAAATAATTTTATGCTTGTATAAATACAGTCACCAATCATCGTTAGTTTAATGTCATGCCATTGACCTACACATACTTGTTATAGCCGTCAATCCAACATCATGTTGTGCGTTTAATAAAATTAAAATAAACACGACATGGTTTAAGATAAATGTGATCGATAGCTTCGTGTTAAACTACGAGTGTGAATAAACGATGAATAAGTTCACGCCACGTGCCCCTGTCCTAATTAGGGATTCATGAATGTTTGATAACGACATTTATGTTTGTCGCTTCCTTTACTGTGTTTTATAAATAAAGATTCTCGTATTTGTATTAAAATTTTCGAGCCAAGCCAAGTTGTACTACAGCTTCTAAATTAGGTTAGGTACTTATGTCTAGGACAGGCGATATGCGCTAGCTTATTTTAGTGTTTAAAGTACTATGCTTGTGTCTGTAATGCTAGCCATACACGTACCGGTATACCTGACAGGTTTCCTAAGCCGGAGCGTGTATATTGTACAACTATGCAGCACGCTTAGCGTAACCACCGTAGAAATGGTGTCTTTCTACAGAAGAATAGAAAAAATGACAGTTTGACAGAGGAAATCTAAATGAATTCTGGCGTAAATTGAATGGATTTGTAAAGGCAGTTTTGACGTAAAAACAAGCCAGCTAATGTTAAATGTTTTGTTTTATTACGAAAATACCACGCAAGTTTCAATGCAGAAGTAAGTCAAGTGTCACGTGACTGCTGACTGGCTGGCAATAAGCGACCATAGAAAGAAAATGCAAGCCAGTTTGTTTAATGGCGTAAACTGACTAGAATTAAGAGCTTGTAACACGCCCCCAGTGCTATGAAAACGGACCTGTATTCAATGCACTAGTCAAATGTTATCCAAATCCAATCGATTACAATGTTCTATATGATTTTTAACATAATAAAGTCGTAGTGTTCCGTTTAATGGGAAAATAAGACTAATACGGTTAAACATTATGGAGCGATAAGGCCCCGACATAAATCATCAGATGCGCGTGAAATCAAATCACCGTTCACCAGTCGCACAATGAAAGGGTTACTGTCGCGCCGCGTGACCAATACTTCCCTCACAATTGATATTCGCTATCCCTTTCCGATATGTCTATTTCGCCTACAGATTATAAGAGACGAAAAATAATAAATTGGTTAACGTGTACCACAAATCAAGAGTTGTGCAAATCGAAAATGCAAACAAATTTAGTCATAAAATTGGGTTTGTGAAGGCGATAAAATACATTAATGTATGTCATGAGAAAGTAGGTCCAACCGGAACCCTCGTGTTTACAATGCGGGATTGTAATATATCGAAGGTTTTAATTTAAGAAAAAGTTATAAATGTTAGGTATGCTAGCGGTCATTACGAGTATATAATGTTAGCGCTCGCCATGCGCTCGCTGACTACATAGTCGCTACCGCGGCGTTTATCACGATATGTGCACACCGTGAATAAAATTCGTGCAGTAAATTATTGTACACGTGCGTTATAAAATTAAAAACGCGCAATAAACTTGTTATCAGCTGAGCTACGGTCTTTTACGATGTGCTACGAATGGGGATACCCCCTCTCGTAGCACGTCGTAGCTGGCCGTAGGTGAAGAACAATGTAACCGCACCTACGAATGCAAAATTATACTTTTTTTGTTTAAAACAGCTTGTTATAAAATGTTGTATTAAATATTGTCCAGTAACAGTTATTTTTAAAATAAGAGTTATATTATTGTTTCAAAGAAACTGATAGTTAATAACTGGTAAATAGCTCTCTGAGCCAGATATGACGTTACCTAGCTATTCGCCTCGATTAGTTGAGCTTAAAGGCTTATTATTTAAACATTTGTTTATAAATATCAAACTGATATTTATTTGAAAGATGACTTTAGAGTTTTATTCACATGAAAGCTTCGTAACGGACAAAACACAAATACTTACGCAAAATGTAATTCATGTATTTGTATGCCTAAAATCTCACAATGAGGTCGGACTCCCTTTTGCGACAGATAATTAGAAAAGGGCATGAAATCCCAAATGGATTGACGTCGTAATAGTCCAGTAAAGAGCACAAAAGTGCAATCGAAAATCGTCGGAGTTACAACAAATATTAATCCCGCGATTGACTTTAGACTCGGGGGCTCGTTTTTAATTAGGGCAAATGGCCGACAGAAGCGGACGTGGTCGACTCAATGCCGGGTGATTGACACAAATTACCTCTGATCGCGACTCAAAGGAAGACTGCACGTATGGCCTTCACAAATGTGCTCTATAAAACAAATTTCTGTCGAGTTTTATTCGTCCGTATTGGGCACTAAGAAATTAATTTACCGTAAAGTTTAACGTGTAAAAAGTGTGTTTTAAACTTTTAGCAATTCATTTAAAGTTCAAAATATTTTAGAAATTAGATTTAATTGTGTTTTAATCCGAGCGATAAACGTCAATCAACCTCTGTGCGAGTGATACAAGTATCGGGGCTCGACACTCGCGCCCCCGACGCGATTCAAAAAGGATTGGGAGCGAGGGTGAAATTAAAATGTCAAAATAGTAGCGACAGCGCGAGATATTTGTCTCCGGCTTTGTCAGGAACTACAATAGCATTTTACATTTTGTATAGGCTACCCGAAAAACGATACCGTTTAAGCTCTTTATTCAAACTAAAAAGAGCAGCTTAAAAAGTTCCCGTAGCCTACCTCTAACCTACGATGTATGTAATACGTCTTATGTCGTAGTTTTGTTTACCCCTTCAGTTTATTCTAAGCTTAAGGTAAAACCTTACTCAATATCTGACGATATGTCCAGAAAGTTAAGCGAAATATTTATTCATATATATGATGAATATTTATTATTACTACTCAACAAAAATACAAATATGGGCATTTCTTGAATACTTGGCATTGTTCTCTTTGCATTTATTTGTTGAGTATTGAGAACTCCAAGTGGGCGCAGCGAGGGATCGAAGGGCAAATAAATAATTACACGCATTCTGCAGATACTTGCCCCGAGCCCCGGGCCGCTATTGTGCGCGCACGGGGGAGACTCCATTTGTCACATATTAATTATCACATTTTATGCCCGTTTTGTCTAAATGAAAATATATTTTTTGTCCGTAATTGGGGTGAACATTTTTTGGATAAAAACATAGCATGTGGATCGCCAATTGTTTCAATAAATCAGCAAAACTCAACGAAAATCATTATAGTATTTTGTTAATACTGTCTAAAAATATGAAGCATAACAATTTGAGATTTTACTATAATATTGGAAACCTTTTTCAAGTTGAAAACTGGAACCCTGAAAAGTGCTTACTAATGATTATAAGGAAAAAGCTTGAAGCTGTTTCACGGCAGCTACCATATTATAAGTAATTAAATTAAAATCATATCAATAGCTTATTTCCCTAAAATCTGCAGAAAGTCCAGTGCCGGCGTTTAGTGTTGTATCAATTAGAGTTCTGTATGGAGACGGCACAGCATGAGGCGGGCGCGCCGCCGCGGGGCTTTCCGCCCCGGCCGCCCCCGGCGCCCCGGGCCCTTCCCTAGCACATGCTACAGAATTACATGTTCCTTTTTTTTAGTAAAAAAGGAATAACTGCTTTTTACGTTTTTTGCTTTGAGTGGAATTATTAGAGAAATATTATTTTTCGTATTGAAAATATTTTTTTAACTAACGACACCCAGTAAGTTCCAGTTCCTAAATATTTGGCTCAGTATTGTCAATTTAGTGAAAAAATAATTTCATTTTTGTTAAGCTTTTATTACTTCTGTTCAACTGAATAAGAGAATTGTTAATTTAATAACAATCCCATACAATTTAATTATTAAAAAGACGCTTTTTTTATTTAAACAATATCCAAGGTACAATGAGGTGGGTATTCTATACGATCACCTTTAGACGTTGGAGCAATTAGGAATTTATTAACATCGCAACAGTTGCCAGCGACCTGCTGCGCCGCGCCTCTCTATAATTACGCAGTGAGCGACATTTTCAAACCTATTGAAAACGATAACACGGAAGCTGCTACGTAAAACTTAAAAACTCGGCAGTATTGTTACTATAATGCATTTGCTAGTAAATATTGAGTCGGTACAAAAGCGGAGCCCGACAACCCTTAAACAGGGTCCGCGGGGTGCCATTAGATCGGCTCAAAGAGTTGGGTGTAGCCCGCGGAGCAGCGTGAGGCGACTTTGTAAATCTAATTAAAATATCAATATGTTCGCTACGTCCGCGTTAAAAATTTCATTTCGCGCTTTGCTCCCTTTGCATTTCACTACGAGGAAATTTTATTATGCATATTTGCATAAGCTACAAATTTGTTAGTACGTTACAATATAATAAGCATATTTAATTTTAATTTCTTGTTAAATAAATTCAGGTAACTTAATCGCAAATATGACTTGAACCTATCGGTAAGGTTAAGGGCTTACAGAGCTTAGTGGACCGTAAGTACCAAGTATCATAACCGTCACCTCAAGTTAAAGACTCTTAGGGCTATACGGATAGGTTTTAGATAGCTTATTTTCATGTGCTCGATATAAAGCAAGCAGCTATAAAACTTCCGAATTTAATGAAAGATTGTAAAACAGGCCCTAGTTAAACATGATAAAAAAAAGTTGCAATACGTCTATAGTGATTTTTTTAATACATAAGTATTTATTTATCGCACACCTATCTATAAAAGCCACTTCACCGGTACGGTAGCTTACGAAATTAGATACATTTTATGACATTTATGAGGAATTGCATTATATTTTTATTTATGCTTTAGTTGCAGAAAAAAATACATGACATGTTTCGCTGCTGACAATAAGTCAACGACTCGCATGTGAAATGTCACGACTGTCCCGTAGAGAAATAGTTCGCAAACTACCCTTATTACAGTGAATATAAAGGATCCAGGTAGCAATACAAACAGTGATAAAAACGTGACGTATCAATCGATTTTTTGTAAACGTCGCAAAATCGCACAAATCAAATACTGAAGTGTTAAAAATTTCTGTTAACAAAGGAATGTTAAAGTCGCTCGACAGGGAGCTAACAGAAGTCATTGTGACACGGGATCATTAGTTAGCGAATGTCAGCCGGATTCCGATTCTATTTCGATCACTCGCCTTTACTTAACACGAAGGTAAACTTGTAAACAATTCGAAAGTAAGATTTATGGCTTAATACTCCTGAGTTTGTTTTTCACCTGCTAATGTTTGTTTTCTTAAGGAATTTAAGAGAGTTAAATATTACAGTCGTAAAGTATTTGTGTTACTTTAATTACCTATAAGGTAAATTAATGTAAGATTTTACTTTGTTTCTAATGCAATTAAGTATTGTATACCACGGGTTCCCAGACGGTAAAAATGACGGATTACGGAACACCAAACAAACACCTTTTATTATTTTATTGAAAGGGTGATGTGCCCTAGTCCGAGCTGAATTTTTGCAAACTATCTAATGGCTATAGTACCTACCTACTACATAAAAGTAATAACTCCTTCTCATCGCATATATTTTTGCCGCTGTTTCGAATAATTTTAGCGGAACCCGGATGACTATCCCACTTTGGGAATCCCTGTTGTAGATACGAACGAACACTACCACCTACTTCACAAACACTTAGGGTCTGTTTCACAATCTTCAAATAAACTTGCCGTATCCGGCAAGCCGTATCGTCTCATTTCGGTGTGACAGTTAACAAGATATGTCCGTCCATCCGTCCATCCGTCTTACCGTCCAAACGGTTAGTGCTAGAAAGATAAAACTTTGCATGAATATGTGTATTTACTACGTCGACAAAGTGCTAAAATAAAATCGTGAAAAATATATTTTTGGGGGATGATTTTTTTTCTCGCGTTTGATGATAGCCCATGTCATGAAGTTTAAAGGAAAACTATAACGGCTTATAGTTATATAAGGTAATTTAATAGTTAAAGACACTTAACTGGTAAAATGCGCAAACTTGGAAAACTTCGTACAAAAATAACGAAATAATAAATAGACATGTAAAATATTGTTATATTGGCACGGAACCCTGATTGGTCTGACTCGCACTTGGCCGGGTTTTTAGATAGCGATTCAAAATCTAGCAGAGCGGTCAAGTTATAAATTCGAACTCTTGCAAATGTGCACTGTATCGTGTTCTGAAAAAGTTCAATTTCGAATTACTATTTAAAAAATGCAGAACCGCGTCGCGTATCGTCTCTTTTCGGTGTGAACTAACCCTAAGTGTCGAATAGCTTATTTGGAAGTTTTCAATAAAAAGTTTATACTGACGCTATACTATATTTTCACCATAATATAAAAAAATATAAGATGGTAACATTAAATCTAAGATTTAACAGACAATAGACACAATATGTTAAATTCTCTTGCGATATTTAATAAAACTCTATCATCAATTACATCGGGCGTGTAGTAAAATACAAATGTTACAATGCAAGGCTGGCGCGATAATTCATCGCGACACATTCGCAAAAACTAAACCCTTTTTTAGTTTTCTATTACAATTGTCACCCTTTCACTTCCATTTCAATTAAATAATGTCTGGTCATTTGGGGCCGGGAGCGTTGCTACGGGGACCACGCAACTCCGTACTGTCGCGCCTCCGGCCCGCGTCGTCGCTGCTACGGTGCAAAGTGCGCGTCATCCTGCGAGCACATTAATCACCGCCATTATTAAACTTGTTATTGTGTTGATTTGTAGATAACGCGTTATAAACGGTGCCGTCCGCTCCGACAAAATAAGCTTTCTGTAATGACGTGTAAGCGATCCGAGTGGAGAGTTGCGAAAAAAGTATGATTAATGACGTTGAATTTTTTTACGATTAAAAACAAATCCGATTACCGCAATATTTCTTTTCTTATTTTAAAATGTAACGCCGTAATGGTGCTGTTAACAAAGCTCATATGTTTCTTTAATAAAACCTAACATAGTGTAATCTAAAACTATAACTGTAAGCCATACACGTAAGAGTGTACTTGTCAGGTTTGCCTGTACACCTGACAGGTAAGCTGGAGCTGAGTAGTGTGGAAAGCTGCACAGTTGTGCAATATACACGCTCCGGTTGACCTGTAAAACTACAACAACAATAATATAGGAAAACTTGTCAGGTACAACCTTACGTGTATGGCTAGCATAATATTTTTCTTCTTTTATCATTTTTATTTTTATTTATTTTCTTTATTACAATACCAACAGCGTAATACATGACAAAAATGAACACTTAGCAATTAACAATAAATATGGCCAATAACAGGTATTACAGATCTTAACAGAGTGTACAGGCGTGTAGTTAAATAGAAAGATGATAATTGATGTTTGAAGTCCATATAGCAAAAGCAACTCTCAGTTCAATAGTAATTTACAATAAAACTATTAATTAATAACATTGTTAGAAAAGTAGTTATAATAAATTACAAATTCCTTCGTGTGTGCATGTGTGTGTGTGTGTGTGTGTGTGTGTGTGTGTGTGTGTGTGTGTGTGTGTGTGTGTGTGTGTGTGTGTGTGTGTGTGTGTGTGTGTGTGTGTGTGTGTGTGTGTGTGTGTGTGTGTGTGTGTGTGTGTGTGTGTGTGTGTGTGTGTGTGTGTGTGTGTGTGTGTGTGTGTGTGTGTTATAATGATATTTTACTTCTAGGAACTCCTAAACTTTGTGAGTAGTAGTGCTAGGTTTTGTGGTACAAAGTGTCAAAACTTTCACTACAGTTTTACGAGAATTGTCCAACTGGGGGAGTATGAAATTTGGCCGGTAAATTAAAGTTTATGTGGAGGAGGGTGTGAAGAAAGCTAATATTTTTTAAATAATGCTAAAGCAATCATATTTCTAAAAATACATGAAAGTAATAGAAATAACAACACACTACATACACTACCTCTAATTTAATAATTATTAACACACACTACACACAATTATTATGGACGAATGTAGACCTCAAGCGAGCTCTAGTTCAGACAAGACATACAAACAAAATTTGCATATAAAACGACCTATGATGACTAACAAAACTTTATGCGAATAAATACGTCATAGATACATAAAACGTGTAAGATTCTCGAGTGAGTAGGTACTAGTACTACTAAGGAACATTGATTATAAAGGGTTTTTATTAGCGGAATATTTTTAACTCAACACGTGTATCGTAGGTGCGACCTATGACGTAAATGAGTAACGTCAAGATCGTATGTTCGCGTAATACTCGATTGGGTCTCGAAAGGAATTTCCGATTTCGACGTAAGAACGTTCGAGGTTCTCTCGTTCGAGTCACTAGCCGCTTAACAACTACTTAATTCGCAGAAATATAATTTCAATGAACCTTTTTCCTTATTATTACATCCTCCTAGCACCTGACCTGATCACAACTCACGCGTATGTTACGTGATCGCTTGGCAGGGTTCCGTAATCAAAATTAAAATACTTATTACGGATAAAAATAAGGAATAAATTACATACGTATCTAACTGTCTACTAGATAACTAGAAACCTAACATAATATGTATTAGTTATAATAATATGTAGACTACATGTAGAACTTAGGATGGTGCTTATTACGACGACGTAGATCGAAAACATAAAATTTTCGGAATTTGACATACTTAAGCATCGCTAAGGCTGGGGCAATATGATCCGGAATCCGGCGGGCCAGGGAATATTTAGAGCATTGAAAACAGAACCCTGTGCTAAAATTATACAGCAGAAAATGGAGCACACAAGTGTCGAGTGAAATGTCAATGTCAAATTGACAGGTCGACACTCGACACTTCCATTTTCAACTCTATTGTATTCCATTTTAAAGGAGAAGAAAAGTTCTATTGGCAATGCTCTGAATTTTCGACGGCGTTCCGGATTCCGGATCACATTATAGTCCCAGCCTAAGTGACATAGCGAAGCTGAGCTGGTAAGTTTTAATTTTTTTTATTTCTATCGATAATATTTTCGATCGTATATTTTGTTACAACAAAACCCTATATGCGTGCGACCAACTCGCACTTGGTGGTTACATCGTTACATCAACACATCGAGATTCGAGATGTGCTTGTACCTACTCAATTTTCTGACCTTTTGCTCGGGTTCGGGCCATTTGATTTGTAGAAAAAAATCAGTGCGTGTAACAGCTTGTCGTCATAATTTTATGCCACACTTGCTTAGACCAGCCCCCCGAGTGCGGTCTTTATAATAATTTTGTCTTTGCTTTATTATTATAAAATCATATAAATCCTCCTAAAATCACCAAGTATCTATGACAAGGGCGAGGGGGAGGGGTTTAAGGAGACATCACGTGTATTAAATTTCGAATCTAGTCTATGCATACCGAAATTCTTACCGGTTGTAAATTCGCAGCGTTGTTTAACTATTAGGTACTCCAACTTACAAGACAAAATATATGACTCGTATAGTTTTTAAGTGCTTAAATTATTTGATTATACTGTTATTCATGTTAAGGTTTTCGTTTAAACATGACCTACTTAGTATGTACAAGTAATACACGTGATCTTAGCTGGGGAAATGTACAAAACCTCACCACGTATCACCAGGGGGGAGGGGGAGTCTAAAAAGTTGCTTAAAAACATGACGTGATTAATGGACGGCCCCATAAGAGTGACATATTGTGTAATATTAATTATGCATCTTCCCAATACTAATCAGTAATTAACTAATTACGCCCTACATTTTCAACTCACTGTTTGTTTACCTACACATTTCTAGCAGTAACCGTTTGGACGGTAAGCCGAAGACGGACGCAGGGACGTGAGGAAACTATACGAGTTCCGACTTCCGAAACGTGAACTACGGAACCCTAAAATTACTGCCCAATGCATGCTTATATGATTATCTTGCCAATTTTTTAAATTATTATTTTAGTTATTTTGCTGGCCGTACCATTATTTGTGTTTTAAAAATTTTAATAATTAAGAGACCTATCATTTATTAAAATCGGCCCACTCGTTTGGTCTAAATAATAATACAAAGTTACAAACCCACATACGAGATAAGCTGATAAACACATTACCACTCCTTTGCATCGCATTTGCGCAGTCGGATAAAAATTAAAAGACTTTTCCGTGATAGTTGGTTGTGCAAAATATATCGAAAAAAAAACGTTCGAATGAAAATGTTTTTACGGACGCTGCCTTAACTGCTGCTAAATGACATAGCGATGCTTATGTCAAATCTCATACATTTTTGCTTTAGAACTTCGTCGTCGTAATTAACGATGGGAACTTGGCTAAAGGCTAAAGTCGTGTTAACTTGCACGGCGGCTGCAAGCACGCAGCTGACTTTGAGAAAATAAAAATTTTCAATACTTACCTTCGACTTTTATTATAATATAGCCAAATTGGTATACAAATACATATAGTAAAAATATAACTCTCCTTTGGCCAGTCAGGAAATAAATCATATCACTCAGTACTAATAGACACCACCACACTCATATTATTTCATCTCAAGTAAAAATGTTTACGTCCAACGAAGTGGACACGAGACAGCTAGTTGTTAATATTCCAATAATTAAAGTACCTATGTAGTGGCAAACTTTTCAGTGAAGTGTGTAATATTTTTGTAAAGATTTGCCTCGTGTCGACATTATAAGTGTTATACGGCGTATTTGCTAATAACGCCTGGGTTATGAAACACGCGCACTCTTACATAACATTAAATTTTTCCGCCAATTTTTCCTCGTATGATTATGTGTGAAACCAACAGCAATGTGTCGATATGATTTCGCTCATATATATATATATATATATATTTGACACGTCAAGCCGTTTAGAACTATATACTAAGTATAGTTAGTTACATATTATTTATTATTGCGGTACTTACATATAACTTGTATAATAAGTATTAAGTAGGTAAGTATATAGTTGTTGGTTATAATAATAAATTTTAGTCAACACACTACCTTTGTATATTGTTGCAAAGGAAAGGAAAATGTTTGAAATGACATTACACAATAAACAGAGAAAGCTCTTATTATTAAAGGAAGAATGAGCTATGCCTTCATATTGTTCTTATTTTTTCATAAAAGGTAGTTTTAGTTTTGCCTTTACGTAATAAACATTGTTTTGCATTGAACAACTTTTGTAAATAGCAGCTCTACAATACAATATGCTATGCCGCTGCCGCTATTTGTACGACCAATGTGTTAAAATAAAGGCGGGCCATAAAACAATAGACGGCAGTCAATTGTGTCGGTCGATTGGAACTCAAACTCGTCCTAACAACGTTTACAGTTTTAAAATTTAACAAAAGCTAATTTTGTTGCAGTTTATTGCTTCGAAATAGGATCAACGGCTATTAGGGCAATTTTTTGCCACGCCTTTTATTAGGGTGTCGCCGAAGGCCGCGCGGCAAAAGACAAAGCGTTGACCGGGGTCCGGAATTGCTCGCATAAACTACGTCTGACGGCTTCTTTGCCTGTTTATGATACGGCTGCCGGGGCTAAGTATAGCATCAGTTATAAGGGAGTAACTTGACGTTGGGTTTAGGAAACAAGGCGGTGAGCAAGCGTGCTCCTTTTGTGATTATGACGTAGTCCTGATTATTATTATCTATGAATTTCTAAATCGGTACCATAACGATTATCAAACGCAGTATCGCATATAAGACTGTATTTTAACCCCAGACAAACAGGGGGGGGGGGTGTTTTAAGTTCGAGCTTCTTAGTTATAATTCATCATCATCAGCTGGCTCACTGCTTGACAATTCGAGGGTTATCTTAAATGTTAAATTTTGTTTTTATTTAACTGAAGGAAGAACAGGTTGCAAGCAAAAGGGCTCTACCTCTCTTACACGCCTATTGTTTTACAATTAATGATAGTTCAAACAGAACACATTAATAAAACTTAATTCCAAATACAGTTAGGAACTTTGTTTTTCTCTAAACTCGTCCTTCCGCCTTATGTTCGCAGCCCCTAATAATAACTTGTAAGGCAGCTCTAAAATAAAAACATCTAACAAATGACTCTACTGCCCACAATGCGCTTCACATTAAAATACTCGCTAATGGGAACATGTTGTAACCCTTTCTTTGTATTTATTTTTTATTGTTTTACACGGGGGTCAACTAAACAACTGTGAAAAGTTTTATAGATCAATTAATTAAATGTGTACACGGTCTTTGTTCATGAGCAAATATGGAAATGAATTGAAGTCTAACAATGCTCTGATTTATTACAGTCATTTGTCACAGAGAACCTTGTCCGAGGTGAGAAAAGGGTAGAGGACGCTTGTCTACAAGTTAATCCCCCATGCCCCAAAATAAAAACAAGCGTCTATGCATTTTATATCATAATAAAATAATAATATCTATGGACACTTTCACACCACGTCAATCGGTCCCGTGGTAAGTTCTCGAAGAACTGGTGTTATGGGTACCAGAACGCGTTGGCGCTCAAGCGTTGAGCCACAGTGAAGAGGAACACCTTTCATAGAAGGATCCAAATTTTGTCAGGGTTGTTACAGAAGATGGGGGTAAATTAAACTAAGTCTAGCGTCAATATACAGTAATTGAAAAAGTCTAATTGGTACACACCACAATCCGGCATCGAACCTGCATGATCACGCGTGTGACACAGTCTATTCACTATGTCATGGACATCTCCTAGAAAATGAAAAATTTGATAGGTAAAGTAAGACATATTTTTTATTCTATTATTTTTCATACACACAGTAGGTACAATACCTATAACCCTTTTTTATTTGATATTATTTGTATTTAATATTCTTATATAGTAAAGTTTAATCATTCATTGGACACTAATACACACACCGGCATATTTTGCGGAACATAAAATAAAGGTTTGATATCAGTATCATATAAGGTTGCTGGCAGGTTTATACGTCATTTAATTTAAAAAGAAATATTTTCAAATTAAGAAAACAACTGAACATCACATTTTATGCAATTGTTTTAATTTTATTCAAATACACCTTATCTGGAGCGAACTTCGAGTATTTCTTCCTTCTGAGTTTGATTTAAAATTTCATTGAAATACTGTTTTTTGTTAGTTTTTTTTTAATCGCGTATCTTTTTGGAGTTGAGGACTGAATTATGCCTGACTTAGCCCCAACGGAGATTGCCAGGGCACTCGAAATGCGAAGAAATGGTCAAACCTACAGAGTATGAGTATGATATCCAGAGATCTTCGTCGACCAGTTTCAACTATCAATCGCAGTATCCAACGGTTCAGGGAGACCGGTACTTATGTGAGAAGAGCAGGACAAGGCAGAAAAAGATGCACTTCGAGTAGGGATGATCGTTTCATTCGGCTTCGTGTAGGTACGTAGGAACCCCCGTTTGACGGCCGTCCAAGCCCGACATGAGTTAGAAGCAGTGCGGGGTGTAACCGTAAGTGAGCGTACGGTACGAAGAAGGTTCGAAGAAGCTGGTTTGGGTTCATTTGTGCCCGCCAAGGCTCCAAGGCTCGAGGTAAATCATCGTAGAAACAGGTTAACTTATGCTCAGGAACATCGACTTTGGAACGCGGACCAATGGAGTAAGGTATTGTTTAGTAATGAGTGCAGAATTCTCTTAAATCAAATCGACGGCAGGCAAAGAATATATAGACGCAAAGGAGAACGATACATTCAGACAAATTTTGAAACTACAGTTGCATACGGCGGTGGATCAATAATGGTTTGGGCGGCCATTTGTTTGGGAGCTCGCACATACTTGGTAGTGATTGACAGAGGGAGTCTGACTGCAGACCGCTATATCAGAGAAGTTTTAGAAGAAAATGTCGTACCGTTTGCCCCATATATCGGTGACGATTTTGTTTTTATGCAGGATAATGCTCGGCCGCATACCGCTCGGGTAACTCAAGCTTATCTTAATGATATGAATATTACTGTTATGGAGTGGCCGGCGAGATCACCGGATATGAACCCAATAGAGCACGTTTGGGACTTGCTGAAAAGAAAAGTTAAGTCCAGAATTCCAGCTCCTGCCAACGTGGGTGAACTGCGAATCGCCGTAGTTGAGGAATGGCGGAGATTATCCCAGGAGACCATCGATAACATCATTCTCAGTATGCCTAGACGGGTAGAAACTTTAATAAGAGCACGTGGAGGAAATACGCGATATTAATCACCATTTTTCTAATTAAATTAATTGTTACTTTATTATTAATTTTCACTTTCCCCGGTTACATGAAAAGTTTAAAAATGTACAATTTTTCACAAATAGCCTTCACTCGCAAAATCTGTTCTTAATGTGATCTCATTTTAAGTAAAACAAATGAAACTTTAAATAACAAAAGAAGTGTAGTAAGTAGATTTTGAAATAAAACCATATTTTTTTTAATTAGGGACCTTTTTTGTGTTCCGCTAAATATGCCGGTGTGTTTATATATTTAAAAAAAATTGTCGTCATGACTACCAACAACACATCACAATTTTTATTCTCACATGACAAAAACTCAAACACGAAATTTGAAAATTTAGCTGTCCTTTCGATGGCGCACGATCTTGACGGATTTTGTCACTATTGCCGTGTATGCGATAGGAGAATTGTGCACACGTCGTATGCTTGTAGTAGTGCAATCTAATCGAAAGATATGATGTATGCATCTGTTTTTCTAGAACTAGCTTTCACCTAAACTGTGAGAGTGGTTAGCGCGATTCGCATGTTGTGAGTACCTAAGTACAGTCATCGGTAGCTTCGGTAAGTTGAGCAATGAATTATCGAGATACCAAGTTTTTTGATAAATTCACTACATTACGGGACTGTTTCATAATCTTCTAATAAGTGTCAGATATAAAAAGTGTCAGATAGCTTATTTGCATGTTTTGTCTCTGTCGCTCGATATAAAGCAAGCAGCGACAAAACTTCCGAATAAGCTAACCGACACTTATTATAAGGTTGTGTTTGTTTTTGTTTGTTTGTTTCCACTCCTAATAAAATGAAACCGGTTAAATTGAAGATAATGAATTACTTGGTAGGTAATGATCCTAAGACCTATGGTCAACACGTCATCTTGTCCGTCCACCTAAAATCCATTCAAAAATTGGCCCCGAAGCTCAGAAACTGGACATGTATCAATATGAGCTACCGATCACACTGGAAATCTATGGGGGAGGCCTATGTTCTGTAGTAGACGTCTCCAAGCTGAAACGACGATCATTATGAAAAAGCATAAAGTTATAAAAACAACGCAGGAAACTGCACAAAATTCCCACAGTGATATAAAGAATTTAAAAACATATTATATAGTGCGGTGGGCGTGAGAATTTGTTAAAACAGTTATCATTACACATGTTATATTAGGTATTATCATCAAAGAGAAGCGCGATGTTATTCATATTTGCTAAGTTGCTACCTATCTGATAACAAACGAAGTTTTTTTTAAACTACTTCCAAAAAGGAGGCAGTTTTGTGAACAGAAAAATTATGAACATTTTTTAAACAGTGTTCGGCTGTGGATTATTTTTGTATGTTCAACGATTACTCCGCCGTTTGTGGGCCGATTTTCAATCTTATGTTTTTGTTGTAAATGATTGTAAATGGCCGTTACCTACTGCAGAGTTTGTCCATTACCATTGACCCAATCGAATAGTAAAATTTTGAAAAAACTTGTTATTTACAAGTTAAAAATTTACAACCGAACACTTTTTTTCGTGACTCCAGATTTTTAGAAGAAGTAGCTTCGAGTTAGTAAAATTAGCGTCGTCTCGAGTTTTAGTTTGGAGTCAACTTTGGTTAATGTTCTTTCGTAGTCGATATCTATCAGCTACCGATCCGACGAACCACTGACTAAACATTAAAAGTATTTTGGAATATTTGCTTAAAATTCATACGTGATGTAGAGCCGATTGAAGCATTTACGGACCTCCTCCACAGTAAACGCGCCGCGTGCGCGCCCTCACAGTAGAGCCCTGCGTGAGGCGCGGCATTAAGATCAAATGCCACTGTTCCCTGACACGTGTCGGCTTGGATGATGTAAGAACGTGACAAGGCAAAAAAATACTGGAGTGCTCTATCCTCTCAACATTCAATTAATTTTAAAGATTTTCCTTTTAGCATTATGTATTTTTTTTTGTACTTAGTTTCTATATTAGGCTGACAATCCGATTGTCAATCAATGCGCTTATTTTGTCCGTTGAGTGTATTTATATTTCATTTACTAAATACATTTAAGTTGAATAGCTACTTATAAAGATTATTATGGATATTTGAAATAATATTCCGTCGTCGGCAGTGTGTAGCTTGTATTGTATGGTAGGTAGTAGGTACATAATTTCCAGCCCGCAACCGGCCTAAAGCTAGTAAAATATAGAGTTTGACGCACACGCTATCTTTAGCGTTATCTTATACTAGCTTTTCCGCATGGATCCCTATGGATACATTGTTATTAAATTATCCCCGTAAGGGATCAATTTCCAAAAAATCGTTATAATGACGGATATCTACATACGTCATAATAACTATCTGCGTGCCAAAATTTCAAGTAATACGTCCAGTTGTTGATATTTCAATATACAAACTTTTGACCCCCATTTCAGCCTTTAGCCTGAGCCTTTTTGGGCGCTCTCATGATTTTGACAGATTTTCATACAATTCTCATTCGAGAACGTTACGTTTACGCCGCTGTGAAATGTTCCTGCTAGAAAAGGAATATATAATACAGCCATAACCGCTCTTAGTGGTAACGTGGGAGTTGGGACAGCGTTACCACTATGAGCGCTTATGGCTGTACGTGGGTCTATATTATGTCAGTGAGTCAGTGGGGACATCTTCTTTTATATTTTACTCAAGTTTGTGCAGCCTGTCTAGGCCTAATTTAGTTGGAACTTAGAAATTATGATATTTTCTAAAAAAATAAAATAATTAAAAATCTATACACTGACCTTTAAAAGAATTGCTTATTTTACTGAGTCTAGTCACTGGCACGGCCAGTTTGTGCTTATTCCTAGTATTTATGTTGTGTTGGTCACATTTTTTATCAAATTCATTACTATATTTTTTTACATACATAATATTATCAAAAATGTATTGAGAGTGTAGAGTCAGTATATCCCTATTTCTTTAAATTATTTACAAACAGACATGTTGAAATTATGTTTTTACTTTACATAGCTAAATTTTTTGAATTAAATAAAAGAATGAAAATAAAATTATAAAAGTGTAAAGCTTATTTTTACGCGGATGAAGGTACAGGTAATAGCAATAGCTATACTGACGTTTTACAAAGGAACTTCACGGAAGGTGAAAAAAACCTGACTCGACATTAGCGTCCGAGTTTAATGAGAACATTTAAGTTGTCGGTAACTTTTATAAGTGACGCTTTTGTCGTACCTATATTCAACAATAAAGGCGAGACATTTGTCTGTTGTTATCGCTCATCGATCGCTCAATGATACTCTCGAGAACATTTGATACATTGCACAACATTCAACACCGCCTATTATTTGTTGAAAGGTTTTCGCTTTTAAGTTCTTAAGTTTTTTGGTAGAAAGATGCACTATCTAATGGTAAGAAGTTCGACGTTTTAAATAAGACATATTTATGTTATACTTTTATTTCATATAGGAAAGTTTTTTTCTTTAGCATTTAACTAGGTAAGACGTGTATGTTCATAATGTATAATAACCTAGCCAAGAGCTAGGTTAGCTCATGTCTAGAGAATAGATTTTAATTGTAGGGAATTTTCTCTACCTTTTTTTGTAATATACGTTATTATAACAAATGAGTGGAAAAGAAGATGGCATCAAAAAACTTCAAGATGCGTTTTTTCAAGATGATGCCGCTAGCAGCCAAGTTACAAGGTAATAAATTCAAAAAGAGCAAATAAAAATCTATTTCAAATACTCCCGCTAAACTTTCCAGGGAAAACTTGTCATTACTGGGGTAACTATAGATTTTTTCGAACGTATAATAATATCCTGTTTATTTAAACACAAAATGCACTTACCTTTAACGTAAAATTATAATAGGTAGGTTTGTATATAGATTAGATATAAGTTTGTAACGTTTTTCTTCAATTACCTTAGTTAAATACACTAGGTCTAAAATTTTATGTATAGGTAAAAGGTCGGTTGGATTATATCGTTTAGGAAACTCGAAAATAATATTTTTTGTTTCAATATCACAAAAATCTACTGGCTTTGAGTACAGAGTACGTTTTATATAGCCTGTATGCTCTTGTTAAATGACATTATGAAAGATGGACCCCTATATTAGCTGAACATTTATACTGTAATAAAATATCACGTTTCAATATTATCGGATCTCGCGATCGCGTCCCCCTTATAATTTCATATATACATTTATCTCGTTACAAAGGAACAAAAGATCTCCAGCGTGTACATAAAACACTCGAAACGTTGAAATAGTATAATGCCCATCATTATACATTCATGTGCTTTGTTACTTACAGTATTTATTTTGAAACGCGTCGAGGGGAGAAAACCCTCTTTATGCTCGAAAGCACACGGAATCGCGGAAAGAAGGCGTCGGGCACGTAGGGCGGTGCTGCAGACCCCCGGCATTGGCGCCCCACCAGCGCAGACCCCGCCCTAGTGAAAACTCCGGCGGGCGGCGGCCGGCCTGATCCTAGCGATCATTCAGTGAGCGAATGTCACAGGAGCGAGGTAGTCGTGTCGCAGTGAAGCTATACCCATTGTTCATACAGTTAACTGAGTCAGACTAGTTCGTGTCAAGGAAGTGGTACAAAATTGTGTTCGTGAGTGGATAGGAATTGTTATGCACGCTATGAGTGACCCTACTGCATTGGCAGGAATGATTCCATTCGAATCCATAGGACTTTACGAGCAACCGAAACCGCGGTTCATCTTCAAAATGCCTCGAGTGGTCCCCGACCAGAAAGGAAAATTTGAATCAGATGATTTGTTTAAAAGACTGAGTCGAGAGAGCGAGGTAATTATTTTGACATTATAACATTCACTCATTTTATTATTATATTTCTTCTTAAGTGGTCTCTATCGAATACTCCAGTTTGTTAATTAAAAATGATTAGGTTTTAATATTATTCATTAAAATCGAACGAAATAACAGGAAAAACATATAGCAAAATGGTTAAGTCAAGTAAGTTGTGCAGACAGCTAATAATATCTGCTATGGTTTTATTAATTTTTTCTGGAATGGTTTTATTATTTACATTAATCCATGTTGTATCCTTTCATATGATTGATAATAATGATTCTAATGATTTTTATGATTAGACGCGTTTGAGACGTAAAGTTTAGAGCTTTCTAGTTTCGAGAAAATCAGATACTCATCGAAAGCTCCGGAATGTTCTATATCGATTATTTATTTTATTTAATGAACCATTTTGCCTAATACACAATGACACATTCATCAGGTGAGGTACACGGGCTACCGCGACCGCCCGCCAGAGGAGCGTCAGATGCGCTTCACCACTGGGTGCCGGGAAGGGCACACGGAGATCGCCTTCACGACCACTGGTACCAATCTGCAGCTGGTGTTCGACCACTCGCCCTACAACAACCGCGGCTGCGACTTCCAAAAGGAAACCGGAAAGGTTTGTAACACCTGACTTGAAAACTTACGGCCAAATACTGAAACGCTAATCAAAATTAAGAGCGAGGCTATTACAGACTATCGCTGTCTCTGCTAGCCGAAATGACAAGGACAGCGTGTGACTTGAGCGTCGCTTAATTTAACTAACATTTCAGTATTCGGCTGATACGGACGTATGAGATACGTTTTTTGAACATAATAATTAGCGCTTTTTCATTAGTTTTAACAGATTGAGGTTGTAGGTTTTTTTATTGTAAGTATTCACAGCACGCTTTAGAGTTCCGGAAACGTCGTGTACCTTTACGTATTACCGATAATTACGTGTTTGGTCTACGTTTATTAATATTATTATGTTAATAAATAAAAAAAAACAAAAATACTTATGTCATGAATAAAAAAATATACCCATGTCCATAATATCTGGAATCCGGATGTTTACGTCCATACTAATTTAGATTAATAGGTTTCTTGGAAGTGCTATTGACGATAATGCCCTTAATTGAGAGATTTGATTATTTATATATGAAAAATATCAAATCTATGCTTACATAGATTTGATATTTTTACTAATGGAGGTTCCTATAACTCAATTCCTATCGGCTTCACTTACCACTTACCTTTTGAAGACCCTCATCCAAATCCCTACCTATTATACAGGGTATTCCCCGTGAATGAGAACCAGCCATCGCCACTGGTAGGTTAGGCTAGGTCATACCTAAGTTACCTATACCTAAGATAAAATAATAAGTAATTTACTAACCTCAAACTTAGCCATTACGACCTTGATGATTTTGACGTTCTCTGTGGCTCAGTGGTTTAGCGCGTTGGTGCTCAAGGTCGCGGGTTCGAATCACACCGAAGGAACAAAAAAGTTTTTCTGTGTTCCTGGGTCATGGATGTGTATTAAATATGTGTATAATATAATAAAAATCTTAAATAGTATATGTGTATATGTATAGTATAAAAGTATTAAATATACTTCCCGTTTTCTGGTACCTGTAACACAAGTTCTTCGGATACTTAGCACGGGGATCACCAGATTGAAGAGGTGTGAAACGTCCATAGATTAATATCTATTATCACTATTGAGATATTGTGAAATACCTGCATTTTCAACAGGTTGTTTACTGTTTGGAATATTTAATACGATTTCATTATATGTGTTGGTCTTTTTAAAGATTTAACGCTCTTGTGAAATTTTGTAGGCAATTCTTACAAACTACGAACAAAAAACATCAACGCGGAATATTTTTTCTTTAAATGTATTCGATCAAATTTATTTTATAAATAGACTTCATAAACAAATCCATAAATCACACCTAACCCGTGTTAGCTACCGAGAGGTTAGTAGCAATCTAAAATAAGGTCATTG
Source organism: Phengaris arion (assembly GCA_963565745.1). Classification (NCBI taxonomy): domain Eukaryota; kingdom Metazoa; phylum Arthropoda; class Insecta; order Lepidoptera; family Lycaenidae; genus Phengaris; species Phengaris arion. Next base: position 31,299,058 of record OY751432.1, on the reverse strand, counting down.
ACTTTTGTGCCTACTAATTTCTGTTCTTGACAAAGTTATTTCCTAATAATATTAGTAGAGGGCATTAGGTGGAGCTGTTGAAATAAAAAATGCATATGAATCACAGTCACAGCCTTCGTAATGACATCATGGCTTCTCCGTAATGAGACGTCATCACCGTGGCAGTTCCGCCGCAGTGTAACATCGGCATTATAATATTAAGACATCAATGCAACCGTAACCATACCTAATAAAGTAAATGGTAACACATTATAATAGTGATTCTTCCTTCTTTATGAGGAACAATAAATCGTTGGGTTTTAACCTACTAAGATAGTTCTTATATTGATCTTTCAAAATTGTCAACGACTTGTGGGATTTTCTGTCCAATGTCCATTTACTTAGTTGTAAAGTCGCTTGGCCTACAATAATAATTAAGACATTAATAGCGCAGCAACACATAATAGTCGTAACTCCGATTACATCGAGCGAGTCACGCTTCTCGCTGCATTTAAATCATGAATGAATGATATCTTTCTTTTCGCATTAAGCCGGATCCAACAATATGGAGCGCTCGGACATGGTAATGCATTAATTGTAATTTGCATTTGCGTCATTATTGGTATTTAGTCGGTAATTATTAATCAATTATTATTGGAATACACGCCTTAGTTACAAAAAATATATAGTTACGTAATATTTTGATACATCGGACAAATGAAATTGATGATATTAATTATTTAGTATCATCATCATTAGGATTATTCTTCCAGCAAAATTAACATTCTCGTATTACTGATAAATATTAATTAGATATTTTCGAATACACATCGGTGTCGATCATAGTCGGGTCCCGTTATTTCCTAATTCCGTCTTCACTCTTCAAGCTTAAAAAAGCTTATGAACTTTCAACCATAATTAATATTATTATAGAGAGTAGGTAGTGAATTTGAAAGCACGAGTAACTTTTCAATATCTACATTTTGTACTTAGGACTTAAATAAAATTGTATTTACCTTATGAATTTTACCTTTAATAGAGTATAATATAGCTTATGCATGATCCTAAACTTTAAAGCGACGGTATTTTTAGGCTTCCTACCTTAGCTAGGTAGGAAGCCTAAAAATACCGTCGCTTCTGCCGTAGCTTGGTAGGTAGAAGTATAATGCAATAAAGTATAGAATGTGGAACTTTCTATAATAACGAATATTTTTTATCACAACCAAAGATTTCAAAACTATAGATAGGCTATGACGTACATTTGACAGAACAAATCTTCATACAAGAAAAAGTTACGCCATCTAGGTTTTCACCATACCTCAAATGTCAGCCATCTTGATTTCACCATACTTCAAATATCAAAATTGCCCCGAAAACTCCAAAATTGGGGCCATTTAAGTAAAGAGAGTTTTTGCCTCAACATGAAGATACTGGTACCTGGTTTGTACTTGGTACAATTAGGAATGTAGTCGAGACTAAGTTGATAGAAGAATATAATTTAACTGGCCTAGGGTTTACATGCGTATCTCGATTCAATTTATTTAAATCCAAAGAAGCAGTTTATTGCACAAAGAGAGCTAGATGATTTTTTTATTGAATTTGGCCCCTTCGTTACGCGGGAGCCGCCTGCTGCGCCGCTATATGCATACTCGTATTTATTTACACTTGGTTCATTTAACAGCACACTCGAATGTTCTCGAGCCCTCTTTCAATAAACGCTTTATAAAAGTGCAATGATGCCATCTTTCAAGAGCTTCTCTATGCTCGGCCCTTACGAACTATGAGACGAGTACAAATCGTAGAGTCAGTTTTAATAACTGTTTAATGTATTTTTTTAATTTTATCCTGCATCTAGACATTGAACTTTATTATTTTTTAACCGACTACAGCAAAGCCAAGGGTAATGATTTTTGCAGTCTATGTACGTATGCATGTATGTTTGTTCCACCGTAGAGCCTTGACAACTAGTCCGATTTTAATAAATGATGTGTAAACAGATTCGTAATATTAGCCCGGGTAACATAGGTAGGCTATATAATTTACGTAGTCGGGTTATAGTTTTGTTTATAAAAGTCGTAGTTATTAATATTTAAAATGTCACTTATATGATAGTAAAATATATAGAATTGAATGGCGTCAAAAATTTTTATAATTTACAGTTAAAATCTTCACTTAGCTGCTGAATTACATTCACAGTACACAGCTTTGCCCGCTGTTTTCCCTAGCATTAGGGAGATGAAAATCCGGGTAATCGATAACGGGAAAGCTCCTGCAGGATAGTGGGGCGTCGCGACGCCACGCCCCAACAACATGGCCGCCGTCGACGCCGGCTCCCCTCTCCACTAAATTAACTGTAAATTAATCGAAGCGTATTAATAAAATTGGTGCAATGAAGTCTGAAATCCATATTCTTATTTTTCTTATTCAGTTTCATTATATTCTTAATATTCTTAGATATTTTAAAAAGCTTTACGAGCTGTTTATAGATCATCGCGTAAAATCCACACACTTAGAACTATTTGATTTTTTTATCGTGGACCATTTCTAAAAAAATCGGTCAAGTGCGAGTTGGACTCGCTCCCGAAGAGTTCCGTACAAAACGGCAAAAAAATCACGTTTGTTGTAAGGGAGAGAACTTCAACTGTCTACCTATCACGGTTAAGAAGATACAGCCTGGTGACAGCCAGACGGACAGACAGCGAAGTCTCAGTAATAGGATTCCGTTTTTAACCTTTGTGTTCGGAACCCTAAAAACCAAAAGCTTTTCCTAAAAATTGTTAAGTCCTAACCAAAACAAGTTCGAATTTCATTAACACCTTATTTAATGAAGCTCCTTCCATTTTAACAATGATCTCCTTTCGCTACAGATGCTTCCTATTCATTGAAAAAAAACGCATGATAATTTTGCACAAGAGCATATTATTGTAGTTTAAAGCACCACAATGAGGTACTACGTAATATCTGCATTTATATATTTGTGTGGCAACTGGCACGCTGAACGGATGCCGGAACAAAATAAGCACGCGATCGCCGCACCGGCACCGCCGCGCTTACCTTCTGTTACTTTAAAATTTTTTAAAGAAGTCTACCGGATGTTAAACGTCATGTGCTGGCTTAAATTGAAACAAAAGTGTTGTTGTGGAATTATTATTTTCTTACAAACAATTAAAACCGACTTCCAAAGTAAAAATGCACAAAAAGTATGAAATAAAACTGAATTTCTAAATAGTTCCCTTTTAAATTCGGCTAAAATTTTAACTATTTCTCTACTCAATCTTCTTAATTTTGAAGTCGGTACATTTAAACTTCGGAACGTCTAAAATAAACGATCGAATGTATAATTGAATACGCGCCAAGCTTCCACTAGGTATTGTATATAAGATGATAATGATGATTACTGTAAATTACATAATCGAAATTTCCAAACGCGTATATTTAAAGACTGAGGAGTTCTGTTCAGTGCTTTTGGATCCAGGGTATACCTTAGTGGAAAATTTTTATTTTTTGGTAGCATATGCTTGTGTTACTTCAGAAAAAGTCAAAATCACCATATGTGTCCATATAAATTTCGAGAAGTTCCCTCGATTCCTCATGGATCCCATCATCAGGTCCCCTTTTTGATTTCTAAAGGACCATTATACCCTGTACATCAAAAAAATAATTTTGAAAATCGGCGGCGCGGCGGAGTAATCGTTGAATATACATAAAAAATTAAAAAATATATACCGCCGAACGTATAACCGCCTCCTTTTTTTGGAAGTCGGTTAAAAATTAAAAACCTACAAGTAAAATATTCTTTAATATCAGCAATCAGCAGGTACCAGGTACCTTGGTGCAGGCTAGGATATATATCTTAATCATTTCAGAATTTGACAAATTGTAGGGTAAAAGTTGGATAGTTGCCTTGGTAAGATACTTGTCTCGGTTCTGAATTCGCTATGTAAGGCTGGCGTCTGGAAGGAGGAGGAGGAGAAGAAGGAGGTCTATATGCAGAATCCGGAAGGCCGTAGAAAATTTAGAGCACTGAAAATAGATCTCTGCGTTAATACAATAGTGTTTAATTTTCTAATTACGGGGTAAAAAACAAACAAATGGGATACATGACCTACGCTAGGCAACTAACCCCCGATGCATTTGTATTGTTAGGCGACTAACTAGGCGTTAGGAGGCAACTATCCCCTTATTTAGAGGTCCAGTGAAAATGGATTAACTCAAAACTTGTTTTAATTAGGTTTGCTAAAATTAGTTATTATAAAAGATTAAAGACCTACCTTTGGATGAACACGTAGAATTATTCTCAATTTGTAGATATAATTTTAATAAGTACAGGGTTTTTTAAAGAGTGGGGCAACTATCCGGCTTTTACCCTACAATACTTTACATTACTAATACGTATCCCACCAAAAGTGTTTACATACGTACGACTATAGAGTATATTTTACTATTTACATAACAATAAACGGAATTTCATTTAAAATAATATGAAAAAATGTAACGGAACGTCATGTGAGATATGGAAGAAGTAACATACACTGCGGCTGCTGTCTGCAACAATAATAATTAATTTTGTCTATGTTGTAAGTACATTCAAATTCAAAAACTAAAGTTACACTACGTGATATTTAATGTAGGTAGGTATCTACTGTATTAAGTATTAAATATGTTTCCGTTGTCTGGTACCAGTAACACAAGTTCTTCGAGAACTTACCACGGGACCAGACTGACATGGTATGAAGTGTCCATAGATTTAAATAAAAAAATTTTTAATCAAATTAATTAAGATTAAGATTTATTTAATCAAAGTATATACCATTGCTATCTATGCACTTTTGCCATCTCACGACACCGGCACTAGTCCAACAAACGCTCACAAGTAACTTTTTTTGAGTCAATTTTCGCTTGGGGCAGGCTTTGGCTGGTTCGCCAGGGTTCTGCCATTTTGATGAGCATTTCCGATTATCGTACAGGATTCACTTTTCATCACAGGTAATGATTCGATTTAAAATACCTTCATTATTTTGCCGGTTGAGTAATGTAACGCAGCAGTCAACGCGCGTTTGTCGGTTTTCTGCACTCAATTCATGAGGTACCCACCTTTCAAGCTTTTTCACCTTCCCAATTTGCTTCATGTGGATTAAAATAGTTTTATCACTAACACGGCAGCCTGCAGCTAACTCGGACATGGTTTTGCGATGGATCCGCTTCCATAATAGCCTTCAATTCTTCATTATCAACTTGGGTCTCTGGCCGTCCACGGGGCTTGTTCTGCAGGTTGAAATTTCTAGAACGAAAACGTTGGCACCAAAAACGCCCTGTGTTTTCTTTTGCGATACCGCCGCCATACACATTATTAATCCTTCGAGCCGTTCCTGCAGCACTGGTGCCACGGTGGAACTCGTACTCGAAAATAATACGATATTTCAAGTTTTCCATTTTGTAAACAGAGTGACGCAAAGAAAAAACCAAAAGAGGAAAAAACAAATGAATTACGGTTTTCGAAACACAAATGCATGGGTAAATTGCGGTATAAATTTGAAATTGGAATTCCAAACCAAAGAAGATATATTTGAGATCAAAGTGGCCAGTACAACAAAAGGACCTAATAGTTAAAATTTTAGACGAATTTAAAAGGGGAATTATTTCGAAAATAAGTTTTGTTTCATACTTTCTTGTGTATTTTTACTTTGGTTTTGGTTTGGTTCGGTTTTAATTTTTTGTTTAAAAATAATATTTTTTCAGTTTTTAGTTATATTTATAAATTATTATTACCACATTTTAAGAAAGATATAAATACAAACAAGCCTCCACTATTCTCACTCACTCTGAAAAACAAACTAAAACGTTATTTTATGCCAGTTTTCTGAGAGGCTGTGGTGGTTAAAATTTTAAAGACATTGATATCGGTGCATAAAACTCTGATGAGTAGTGAGTACCTAACTATGTCATCATGATAATATTTGGTGAAGATGGTGGTGATGATGAATTATCAAATAACTGTAAGGGGTATGATGGCATATGCTAGCAGTTCATTAATCGACGCCGGAAATCCCAAATATGTATCTATAAGGACTCAGGAGTTCTGTTTAGTACTTTTGGATCCAGGTTATACCTTGGTACAAAAGCTTACAATTTTTTGGTAGCAATAATATTCTTAGAATACTTCAGTAAAAGTCAAAATCATCATATGTGCCCATATAAATTTCAAGGAGTTCCTTCGATTCCTCATGGATCCCATCGTCAGGTCACGGGACCAACTTGGGATTATACCCTTTACATCAAAAAATTAAAACGGTTGAAAAACTCTTTAGGAAAATTATTTTGAACGAAATCGGACAATAACTTTTGAAGTAATTCAAAGAAAACCTATTGCGCGTTGATAGTTACGGAACCCTCCTTAGAAATATGTCGTGCCATGCTCTTGTTTAGGTTATTAACATATTTTTTATGGCAACCTTATGGCAGTTACTCTTTAAATTGTAAATAGCACAATATTTTATTCTGCTTTACTTAATTACAAGCCATTTAAAATAAAGTCGTAAATTGAGTCATAAGTTTCCAAAAGGAAAGAAACAAAAGCAAAAACTTAGAAACGACGCACAGCCGACAGCCGTGCAACTCTCTACAGTTTATTGCCACCTACATCGCAATTTTTTGCTCCGAACCTTTTTGTTTAAATTCAAGGAAGGTCTAGTCATCAATTTCACATTTCTTTTTGTCCTTCAGGTCCATATCGTGTCGCGATTCATCATGAACGGCGTGTGCGTCCGCTGGCGGGGATGGATAGATCTGGAGCGCCTAGACGGGGCAGGTTGCCTCGAGCTGGACGAGGAGCGGGCGGCGATCGAGGACGCCTCGCTGCGGGATCAGATCGAGAGGTACAACCAGAGGCTGAGGGATTTCGAGGACAAGCAGCGCGCGTACCGCGAACACGGCGAGGAGCTGCGGGCGCACTCGCAGGTTCACGCGCAGCGCTGCCACCAGCCGCGCCAGCCCCCGCACCCCTCGCACCCCGCTCACCCGCACGCCGCGCACCCCGCGCACATCAAGCCGCACTCGCAGGGCGCGCTCATCTCGTAGATCCGGAATATCGATTGTGTCTAGCTGAGTAAACACCAAAAATATAAATAGATACTCAAATACTAGCGTTAAGATCAAACTTTTTACTAGAAAAAGCTTCCGGGCAAATAAAACACAAGCTCTAGAGGTTAAAACTAAACTAATTGAACTACTTGTTACTCACTGCTAATATCCAGGAACAAAAAATTAAAATAGGAGTAGGGTTGTACCAATAATAACCCATTGTAATGTAGCTCATAACTTGTACAATGTAGTCCATTACCTTTACTAACACTAATACATAATAGATGATATACGTAAGTGTTTGTCAATACTTAGTTAGGAATTCAAAGAAGGAGAATTATTTTGAAACCAGAAACGCATTTGGAATAATTTTAATTATGATTACATTTTATATTAATTTGACTCGTTTGTAACAATATTATGTATTATTAATGACTAAATATGTTTGTTTTACTCCAATAAATAGTTTAGTTCTTGTTTTGGGCAAATTCATATTATGTTATTTAATTTTAAGATATTTTTTTATGTTAATAAATAAATGTGATAGTACCTAAATAATTGTAAATAAACGTGGCCTAAGTATACAGTGCTTTTTAATTAATTCATTCTTAACGGCTCTACAATAATTTTGATAACATTATTATGTAGGGTAAGGACTTCGTTAATCTCTATGTCTCTATAGTCTAGTCCTTACTCTCCAAGTCTCTACTGTCTACGGTGCTACGTCGAGTCTGCAGTAGTATTGTCTGGCTTTTAACGTGATAGTGGGTTTTAATTTAAACATTTATTGGTAAAAACATGATAGTTATTCATTTTGTTTTAACATCCAATACACATTTAAACGGCGGCTTTTAAAGAGTTTAATCCAGTTGTACTGTGTACTGTGTAGCCAATGCAAAAATCTCAAAAATCAACATTAAGTGCATATAGGGACTCTGTATCTCTATTAACTGAGTGAGTGAATGGAAATCTCACAAATATTATGGAAAATCATTTCTTACTTGACCAACTCTAATAAAGTTTAATGTCGATCTCCATTTCGTGCGGGCAAAATATACCCATTAACAAATAAAATATAGCTTTACCAAATTTTGTTTTGAAACTTACACAAAACAAAAAAGAGAATTACTAATGTAGTAATAAAATTTACACGGGTATTTTACAAAATATTTAAAATTAATTACGAGCTAACTTTAAGTTTTAAGCTGTACCTATATTTTGATCTAGAAAGTGAAACACTATACACGTTAAAGTGGACCTACTAGAGGTACACTTTCACGTAAAATGCAGTTTTGATGTAGACTGTTGTAATCAGATTTTATTTTGCAATGAATTAGTTGACAGTGGATCGAATTGATCGAGTTATAGGCACGGTACACAAAGAAAACTTAAAATTTTAAAATTTAAAATCTTTCAATTTTGCATCCCATATGAATGAAGAAAAATGTTTAAGGAGATTTTGTATCTTTTAGAGCTTATGAATCGAGACCTATTGCTCGCAAGTTAAAATAACTAATAATATCTATGGATGCTTCACAGTCGCGTCGGCCCCATACGGCCGGTCCGTATGGGGCCGACGCGGGAACAACGGGAAGTATATTTAATACTTTTATATTTATACATATAAGATTTTATTATATAATATACACATATGTATTACATATGTGTATATTATGTAATAAAATCTTTAGTGTATTAACACATCCTTATATATTATTATCCATATTTGCTTTGTAAAAAAAAAAACAAGATGTCATGAAGAGCCAAGAGGGCCTAACTCTCCACACTCTATAACACCTAGACTCTAGAGTCTAGAGAGTCAAGACTCGGGAGTTAGAGGTGAGACTCTGACTAGGTTAGGGGAGGCCAAAAGGGCTATACCTTAGTCAAAACAAGGCCTTTGGCCATGGCTTGGATATTTGTTACTCGCGTACTTGGATATTTGTCACAAAATTAAATATTAGCCAACTACTTTACTATTAAGTCTAAATAGATAGCCGAGAGTTTCTACGTCTCTTACGAAAGAACCAGTCGTTAAGTCACAAAACATTTAATAGATACCCAATATATTTTTTAAACTGGGTTTTGGGACTGTTATACCTCACGCGAATGCAATTTAGTGCAATTAGGCATCCGTCGGTCACATGTGGGACGGGGGCCGCGGCCGGGGCAGAGCGCCGCGCCGGGGCTGCACGCGCGCCGCACCTGTACCGTGGTCCGGGGCCACCCTCGCTCATTATACCTAATTTAGCTCAGGAAACGTTCTCATTTATGCTTGTTGGACACACGGTTAATTGCTACATTTAATGGTTGAATAGTCGGGGCGTATTAAATTGCTATTCATTTCACATTTACCTACATGATAGCTATAGTTATGTTTATATGCTTGAGTAAGTTGAAGTATTTCTTGAAGCATACTTATTTAAATATTTACAGCTTCCTGAAATGAGATGTTTTTGTATTTAGTTAGAAATAGGTGTCCTTAGCTTTGATGTGCCGTATTTGCCAGACATGGCCGACACATTCTAAACGTAAATTGTAATTTGTGATGGTATGCATTATTAATTATATTGAAAATAGGGCAGTGGCTACCGAAATAAGGTATCTATATTAACACTAAAATAACTCGCAACTTATGTACAGCTAGCTCTATTACTGTTATTATGTAAACTTTTTAAGAAAGTATGTTCTGTAAGGTATCTTGTTTTATCCTTTTCCGCACGATATCCAGGACACATGCCTAACTGATTTATTTTTGAAAAAATCAAAATACACAATGTATAAAAGGTAGGCTCAGCTTTACGATTGGTAAGTATTGGAGATTGGTGTATATCGAATACGCACAAATACTTAAATAGCATAACATCAACGATAATATCACAGATCCAAATATTTTATTTATCACATTTTACGCGGAAGTGAGTATTTTACCAAAAATTCTATGTAATAGAAACTTGATGTTATCTGACGTTTTATTGTGACGAACGGCACCTTGACCGTCAAATTTGAGCAGGTACCTTTATTACCCTTGATCGATATCAGTAAAAAACCTGAGTATTGTGCGTACGGGTTCGCATCGCCGTGTTGTACAAAATTGAGCCGTGATTTAGCGGACCATTCTTATTCTTATATTATTATACAAAAAGAGCAGGTCAGTATCAGGCAGGCGAAGCTGCAAAAGGGCATTTCATGTAATCCGCACGAAGCGTGGGAATCGACGTCATCGTCTGCTCAGCGAGACTCTCTACAGTGTAGTCTGTAGACTGTAGAGCATTAAACTTGGGCTACAATTGCATTATGAAGCCAGGTTTAGTGTAAGAGAAAATTGGTAGTTGGGGGGCAGATTGGCGTGGTGTGAAGCGTCCATAGATATTATTATTACAATGATTTTTTAGCAAGTGAAACTCTAAAGCGTTTACTTACTGTCCTAGATAATTGATTTACACCGAGTACCTGTATAGATTTATTAACAAACTGATAACTCGATAAAATGCACTTTCCCACGCGCATCATGCTAGTACCGGTTTAAATACAAGACAAAATGTAAGGTTTCTTTTGACATAAGATGCTTTTCTCTTATATTACACTCGAATGACTTTATCGTAAGGCGGCAAGTGTGGGGCTTCTCTGGCATTGTTCATGGGCACGAAATAAAAATGATGTTTGGGTCTCAGATTAATAACTAAAGCATAGATGCCCGTTTTAAGAGAAGGAACAAGTTGTATTGTTCCTTATTCCACATGCTAACACGTATTATGAGTGACATAAAGTCGAAATTCCAACGTCGTAAAAAGAAGACTCAAAAGATCATCAGAGAACCTTCGAAAAAAGCGAAAAGACACGGATTTGTTTTTTCTTTCACTTTCATAGAAATATGGGTTTTTGCCACTGACATTTTGAGATAGATGGTTGCTTACAGCTTCGTAAGTTTAGTGCTCCTTCCATGTATATTCTTCTTCTAAAGTTTGGGTAGCTCAGTGCTTAGATACAATTTACATAAATCGTACAGATCGCGATTCGAAAATATTCAAAATATTAATTAATGTCATTTTCAATAATTTTTATAAAAAGTATGCTAGTTTTCTAACTATAATTATTATTAAGTATCATACCTAGGTTAAAAGTTTTAACTTTAATGTTTTTTTTATTGTTTAAACTTAGCTTTATGATAAGATCTACTATTTTTCGGTGCATTTTATATCCGTCTTTTTTTATTTCAAATCTTAGTTTTACATTACCCGACATAAACTACCTCGGTATGACACAATCATATTATAATAGGTACATAATTTATAATGTTAAACTATATTCTCAGACCAAATAAAAAAGTGAAGACAGATTTCTGCGAACCACAAAGTGAGGTGCGTCTAAAATGCTCCTCGCCGTGTAATTACATAGTGCCACGCACACACATGTGACGAAACTACGCGTTATAATGTAAGGCGACCTGTCGCGGTATGTGTTTTTTTATGTATGTAGTGCGTACTACGTAGCTACACACGCACTACATTCATTAAAAACCCGTCTCAATTTTTGTTAAACAAGGCTCAGTCACTTTTTTTATTTGAATTTTGATCTGAAGACTGAGACTATTGTAACCCAGCTCTACATATAATATAATAGAGTAAAATAATATTTAAAATAAAAAGATTAGCAAGTAGCAATGCATTGGCAAGTCGCGTCGACGTTCTTGTTAATAGTTAAATTTATATTTAAAGTTGAAAGCTTAACTTTGTGTTTATTTATTCAGAGCTAAATTACAGGGCTGCAGGGCGCACATCAAATGCACTTTATGGCCGAGCGCTGGACGCGGCACTTTGAAGGGAGAAGCGCCATCTCTCCACATGTTTCCTCGTATTAACGTCTGTTTTCCGAGAAGAAAACGACGATAGTAAAACGACTTGATTAACAACATAAAAAAGTAATAGTTTGTTTATTTACGAAAGTAAATTTATGTCTTTCATCCGTCAAACACGCTGTCGTCAACTAATTAGATTACAAACATAAATAATCTTCAATCATCATCGGTTAAATTCAACATCGGGTACATCCAAAAGTTAGCGCAACCTTTGGCGGAATCAGGATTTTCGTTTGAGAAGCTGGATCCCGATGAAATACAACTTGACCCTTAAACCTTATGTAAACAATTGAATATTAAGTTAAATTAAATAACGTTTATTTCATGGCGGCATATGGGCCATACTAGATGTACCTTACAGACTAGCATACATATTGTGGACAAACAAACATAGGTTAAGTACCTATGTGATTGTTCCGTTTTCACTACTTCAAGTTGAGAAAATGGACTTCTTTAATTCGGTTTTTTCAACTTTAACAACTAGGTTACTTTTTTTTACGTTTGTTACGTTAACTTACTATCAACTATGGGCCTTTTTATTACCCGACTACGGCGAAGCCGAAAGGAAGGGTAATGATTTTGGCAGTCTATGTATGTATGTATGTATGTTCCCTCGTAGCGACTAAACAACTGGGGTGATTTTAATAAATGAGGTGTCTATAGAGTTGTAATTATGCTAGGGTAACATAGGCAATTTTTTTTACAAAATTTTATATTTGAACCCTAGATTCTAACATATAAAAAAATAGGCCTCGGCAAGCACATCACAAATATGTATATATATTTTACATGATTTTCATGTTCTTGCACAAATATATCAAAATACACGTTTGAAATTCGGCCGAATAATTCGTACTAACCCTGTTGTCCAGTTTTCGAACATTAAGTATTAGGTCCTTCCTTACAAATGAAATTGGCATTTTGTCGTACTGGCCACTTTGATCTCAAATATATCTTCTTTGGTTAGGAATTCCAATTTCAAATTTATACCGCTATTTACTCATGCATTTGTGTTTCGAAAACCGTAATTCATTTGTTTTTTCCTCTTTCGGTTTTTTCTTTCGGTTTTTTCACTCTGTTTACAAAACGGAAAACTTGAAATATCGTATTATTTTCGAGTACGAGTTCCACCGTGGCACCAGTGCTGCAGAAACGGCTCGAAGGATTAATGATGTGTATAGCGGCGATGTCGCAAAAGAAAACGCGTTTTTCCAAATTCTGGAAAAAGTAGTAGTCTGTAGGTGCAAGGTCTGGTGAGTAGGGCGGATGACGGAGAGCTTCCAACCCAGTTCTTGCAACTTGGAGACCGTCTGCTGTGCAGTATGAGGTCGCGCGTTGTCGTGCAGGAGCAGCGGAGACGAGCTATTGACCAATGCTGGTTGGAGATGTGCCAGCTTCTCCATCATTATGTTCAGTTCTTCACAGTACACATCTGCAGTATGCTCACCCCGTTTGGTAAGAAGCTGTGATGAATCACACCGGCGCTAGACTACCAAACAGTGACCATCACTTTTCTAGGGGTAAGTTTTCGTTTAGGGCTTTGTTTAGGTGATGTACCAGGATCCAACCAACTTGTTGAGCGCTTACGTTTATCAAACAGAATCCATTTTTCATCGCAGTTAACAATGCGGTTCAAAATTCCTTTATTTGTGTGTCTGTTGAGCAGTGCAAGGCACGTCTCGACGCATACTTCGCGCTAGCGATCATTGAGTTCATGGGGTACCCATTTGTCAAGCTTTTTTGGTTCCAACGTTTTTGTTCTAGAAATTTCGACCTGCACAACAAGCCCCGTGGACGGCCGGAGACCAAAGTTGATAATGAAGAATTTAAGGCTATTGTGGAAGCGGATCCATCACAAACCACGTCCGAGTTAGCTGCAGGCTGCGGTGTTAGTGATAAAACTATTTTAATCCACATTAGGAATTGTATTAATAATAAAAATAGTATATATAATAAAAAATAATATATAAAATAATAGTAACAAATAATAAAAATTTAAGGCAAATTGGGAAGGTGAAAAATGTTGAAAGCAAACCGACAAACTGCTGCGTTACATTACTCAACCGGCACAATAATGAAGGGATTTTAAATCGAATCATCCTGTGATGAAAAGTGGATCCTGTACGATGTAATCGGAAACGCTCATCGCAATGGCTGAACCCTGGTGAACCAGCCAAAGCCCCAAGCGAAAATTGACTCAAAGTTACTTGTGAACGTTTGGTGGATTAGTGCCGGTGTCGTTCACTACAGCTTTCTTAAATGGCCAGACGATTACGGCAGATGTCTATTGCCAGCAACTGCAAATCATGATGGAAAGCTAGCTGCTAAATAACCGAGGTTGTTTCAGGACAACGCTAGACTACACACTGCACAACAGACAGCTACCAAATTAGAGGAACTTCAATTGGAATGTCTAAGACATCCACCGTACTCCCCGGATCTTGCTCCAACAGATTACCATTTCTTTTTTTCAAAATTTAGATAACTTCTTGCAAGGGAAAAAATTCAAGTCCGATGGGGCAGTCCAAAGCGCCTTCAAAGATTTTATTGATTCCTGTCCGAATGGTTTTTTTAGTAAAGGAATCAATGAACTACCTATGAGATAGCAAAAAAAAGTGCATAGATTGTAATGGTATATTAAATAAATATATTATGTTTAAAAAAATCGACTTCATGTTCCTCCTTTACAAAACGCCAACTTCATATGTAATGACCTAATATATATAAGACTATAAATATGTAATTTATATATTATATTTATTATTTTACCTTCATAAAACACATTTTATTTTATAAATATAATTTATTAAAGACAATACATTCCAACATAAAAACCTAAGTTTGATACTTAATAATAATAATAATCAGAAAACTAGCATAATTTTTACGAAAATTGTGTCAGCCTTCAAACAAAAAAAAACTAGATAATGCAGATGAAATAAATTATTAGCACTTTTATTAATTATTCGTTCGATAGATGTCATTATACGTGTCTTACATATTGCTGAATCGCAGTATACATTTATTATACGGTGAATTAGTGAATTCACGTTGACTGTTGAATACTCTCAATTGCGTTTCTTGATTATAATAATATTTTTATCCTTCTTTAAATCTAGAAAAAAATTGATCGCTTCGCGCTCGTGAAGAAGATATTTTAAATTACTAGTGTTATGATTAGGTACTTAATAATATTATTATGTTCGTTCGGGAAACGGAAAAATACGAAATAAATAATTAAAAAAACTATAAGCCGACTACGTGTCAAAAAAGGGGTCTAAACAGGCCGAAACAAGAAAATAATTCAGATAGAAATCTAGAAATGCATAGGTAAAAAATGGTCAAGGTAGAGCCGTGGTCACACCTACTTTATAAGGTTCAACACAGTCGATGTCAAATCGCAGCCGTCTGTATCTATCTTGGGGTATAATTCTAGAAACTTTTCTAGGCCTTAGGGTCAGCTCATACCTAGACGCGACCTATGCATTTTTTAATTTCTATCTGAATTATTTTCTTGTATCGGCCTTTATAGACCCCTTTCTTACGTAGTCGGGTTATATTTTTTTTTATTACACTTTGAAATAATTCTTAACTTTTGTAACTGCAATATATAAAGTGTTAGTCTCTTCAACAATACAATGCTTCCTCAATAGGTAGCAGTGTTGAAGAAACCAACAGTTTCGATTGTAGCCTCAATAGCCTAAACCTATCATGTAAAGATTTTGTTTTGTATGGGAGTGCCTAAGTATATCCTTCCCTGCAAACTACTCTATAACTATGCCAAAGTCCAGGAGTTTCGGACCCTATTCAATGCAAACAAACAAATGTTTTCCCTTCATAATATTAGAATAGAATATAATACACTGGCGGACACATAAATTGCATCATAGTGCAAGCAATTGTTCGTTGGTCTAGGCCTTGCTGCACTAGCGGCTTTTTCGGAAGATACGCCCATATTCGTGAGAGATAAACGTGTTTAAAATTAAAACAGACTAGCAATTAAATAATGAGTAACGATAATTCAATATATAACAAAACAAAAAAAAAACCATCAATCACAACATTAACGTAACAACGAGTTAATCTTTAGTAAATTGACAAGATTTCTTCTATAGATTTTTTTTTGTGACAGTACAATATTTAAATTTAATTTTAAATATTGTACTTATCAATCAGCCTTTATTTTCCAATACCAATAAATATAAAAAGTTTGCATATTTCGTAATAAAATTTGATTGAATGTGTTCTTGCACTATGATGCAGTTTATGTGTCCGCCAGTGTATATAACAAGTAGCTAGTAACTGATTTACTTATAGTACAGAGTACTTATATTGACAGATGAACCAGCTAATAATATTTAATGCATATTAAATCATCCACCTACAGCAGAGTGGAAAGTTGTTTATCAATTTTTGCGCCACGTGCAGGATAATCCACACTAATTGAGGGCGTGCGCGGGCTTATCCCGGGATCACCAGGTGATCCTTGCTGAGATTTAGCAGTCTCTGTCCCCCGGTTGAAATTAACTAATATATAGTTATAGAACTGTAGGTTCGAATTTGAAGTTAGCAGAATATCGAAAATGTAAATTTTCAAAGTGTCTTAAAGAATTAAAGATTTTAAGAAGTAATTGAAATAACCTAACCAACAGCATGTCAGGACATGTCTAAGGAGGGTTCCGTAACTATCAACACGTAATAGGATTTTTCAAATTACTTCAAAAGTTCCGATTACGTTCAAATTAATTTTACGAAAGAGTTTTTAGCATGATCTATCAGCATGAAAACTTACAAGTTTCTATCTCCAATAGTTTAGAAATGCTAGGGGGAGGACCGACCTACAAATCACTTTGGAGGTCGATTACTCAAAAATGGTCGACTTTGTAAAAAGTATTGTATGAAACCTTGCCATTATTTTAAAAGAGCTATTCAACGATACTCCACACAATAGGGTAGAATGAAAAAATATTTTTCATCCCCATTTCACATGTATGGAGAGACATAGAAAATATAAAATTATTATTATTTTATGATGCCAAAACCGAGACTTATACACAATCTATAACTATACCAAATTTCATCCATTTATATTTATAATTACAAAAGCTAGAAGCGCGGACAGACAGACAGACAGACAGACGGACGGACAGAGCGAAACTATAAGGGTTCCTTGTGTATTACGGAACCCTAAAAAGACGGGAATCATTTTTCAATTAATACCTATGCTACGAAAATATTTTTTTTGACTTGCCGAAAAAAAATGCATTCAAAATATTTATATATATATATATATATATATATATATATACAGTCGGTACTAGTCGATTTAAACGTGAGTTCTATAAAATATTGTTTTATCAGGATATTGTTTGGGCTGGTACCTTAGGCTGGTACCGACTGAATATGAAGATAGTGTAGAGAAATAATTAAAATTTTAACCGAATTTAAAGGCAAATTATTTAGAAAATAAGATTTATTTCAAACTTTTTTGTGCATTTTTACTTTGGAAGTCGGATTTTATTTTTTGTTAAAAATAATTTTATCTCATATTCAGGTTAATATTTAAAAATATAAATTTTAAATTACGTCCGAATATCGATGAATTCGAAGTTTCCGAAACACTGGCTATTTTGGAGGCGCTGGCCAATGACATTCAACATCTCCATTATAATTTCGGATTCCAGAAATGCTCTGGAAACTATTACCTAAATCCGACCATTTCCAATTAAGGAAAATAAGACAGATTCTTCTTAGGTGCCACACAGAAGGTTCTATCTTGGATACCATGTGTAGGCAATGTGTAGTTATTGGCAATGAAAGTGTAGATGCAGATGCTATAACATCAGGTGGATCTAGTCAATAACTACAAGGATTATTGTCAGAATTTTATTCCCCCAGCTAAAAATCACATGAATGTCTGGTGGCAAAATGATTGGGCCAGAACTAGTAAGCATAAGGGTAAACACTATTTTGATATCCAAAATATCATTCTAGTATGATTCTAGTTACACCGTGATATTCAAGTAAAGCAGTGTGCTCAACAATTTGGCGAATGGGACTGGGACTTTGTTACTCGCCTGTTTTCCTAGCTAAAATTAGGGTAAGGGATAAGAGTTATGTACTCACTCTGTGAGTGTGGCCTAGACGAGGGCACAATATAGGGCAAAATATTTTATAGAATTAAGTTTATGTTGGCTATACAGCCGAACGTATAACCGTACACAAGCCGTATCATACATATTTTTAATATAATACATCTATGACTCATACTATAAAAGTTAGAAAAGGCTTTCTTTTAAAAAGGATTGTGTGGTTTTATGAAACCACGGTAAAAGTGAAACTTAATAACAAAATAGCGTGGAGCACTGGCACAAATGAGTACTAGTCTATACACTACACGGTCAGCTGATGCGAACTATAGGCGCCGCCATATTGGCCTCGGCTGCTCTGACGAGCGCCTTTCACTTTATCCCTACTCCGCTGCCGACCGTCACGCGACATGCAACACACAGACGAAAAAGAAGACGATGTAACAAGTTTCACTTTAATAAATAAATACTTAATGTACGTTTTCCAACTCAGATGTCAATGTGACTAAATAATACGTTAGTAATTTATTATATTCTTTGCTAATGGGCCTTTCTCACGGTTTAGCCTGCAAATGCAGACGACATAAAGACCGCGTCAGAATCTCATAGAATCCCCGAGGTATTGTAAAATAGCTCTGAAGTGTTATAGGCCATATTGACCGCAGACCGTCCAGCCAGCAAATCCAGTACTGGGCCTTTAGTCAAGATTCATTCGATAATTTCGACAGCAAACTTCGAAATCAAAAATGTATACCGCTTGCGAGGCCTTATGTAAAATCCCATACATTTTGTTTTCGAACTTCGCCGTCGAAATTATCGAATGTATCTTGACTAAAGGCCTTGTTATTATGGCCGTCACGAGTGAAAATCGTTTCAATAGTTTATAATTTTTGCTTATTAGTCCGCTTAAATTTTACACTTTTGACGACTGGCTGCTGAATTTGCGGGCTGGACAAGAAATCGGTTTAGCTTTCTCTTTCACGCTTATTGACACGCTTGGTTTTTACCATTGATATTTTGTGAAATAGATAGCTGCATACAGCTTCGATTTTAGTTCTCCTTCCATGCTTAATCTTCTTTAAAAAAAACTGTTTACTGTAAAACACCTTACTCACGGTCCAGCCTGCAAGTCCAACACCGCTAGTAATGGCTGTCATTAATATCAATAGTGTCATTTTCATTGGATTTGCAGCCTGGACCGTGAGTACGGTACTTAACAATACTGTTCGGTTTTCCGGGATGTTGTTTTTTATTCCTTCCATAAATTTGTGTTGTTTCGGTTCTTATTTTATGGTGGATATGGTAAAATATTATCCAGTAATTAATATTCGTAAACATGCACAAGTGTGGACAATTAATGGTACAAATTCAAAGATTTTATTTATTATATATTCTATTTTGTGTTCTCTCTAAAACTTCCTAAACGGCCTAGGAAATTTCTATAAAGCGTCTACCACTTTACTGCATTGACTTGCTTGACTCATCGACTGCACTGAGGATTTATTTGAACTAACCTAACCTAACGTTATTATAAGGGGCCCATTGACTTGCCATGGATCATTACGATCAAACTGGAATAAACAGGTTTTGTCAAAAGCAAATCGTTTACGATGTACTTGATCGCAAAAGGTACACGATCTAGTTCAAAATCAAAATATAGGATAGGAGCCAGCAAAGTTTTCGAGTAATAATTTTGAAAGAACTGGTCATCTTACTTACTATACTACTATTATAAATGTGAAAGTTTGTGAGGATGGATAGAGGTTTGTAACTCTTTCTAGCAAAAACTACTGCACGGATTTTGAGGTAATGTAATTTTTCAAATTTACGAATGAATTCAATGATTTTATTTAATACTAGCTATTACCCGCGTGGAATAGTATTCTTAAGAGAAAAAACTTCTTCAGCGAATAACTCTACTCACTGCAATATACTTCTGTATACAATATTGAAAATGATTTTTAGGGTTTCGTGCCCAATGGGTAAAAGCGGGACCTTTAACCTCAACGCTAAGTGCGAGACCGCTTGTTATATTATATTTTTCGCGCTTGAATACAAATTTTACAATATCTTCTAAATATAAGATATTAATTTAAACTACCTATATGGTTTTTTACTATAATGTGTATAAAATGCTTAAAGTGAGAAACGTATTTAATTTGATATGGATCATACAGTGTACGCCACCGGCCCCCCGGCCGGTCCAACCGCAATGTCCCTGCATTTTAAATCTGTAATATCTTCTAAAATATTTATTTAAATTACATGCTCTAATGGGCCATATTTACCTATATTAAATGTATAATGTATTTAATACTTAATTGGATAACGATAAATGCTTTAATGCTTAAAATCGCTTCGTAAATAAGCCAATATTTCTCGTAAAAACTCATGGAGAATAGAGGTAAGGAGTACCATCTCTCTAAGGCAGAAAAGCTAAAAAGTGTCCGACAAAAGTAATTAAATAATAGTTCCAAAACTGGCCATAATGGCGCTAGAGTGGCAAGGGTGTGTGCTATGAAGTTATAATTTTTGATGACTATGACTAGTTTTTAGTAGTTAATTCAGTAAATCATGAATATTCTAATTACTCGTATAGTCGAAAATATTTTTATATATAAAACCGAAGAAGATCCAAAGATTTAATAATCCGTTTAAATTTTGCCGCTTTACACCCTTGCGTCTGTAGCGCCCCCTATTTAACGGACACTTTTCATGTATGGAGATGGTACTCCTTACCTCTATTCTCCATGGTAAAAACCGTAGAGAGAGTATAGGTATAGAGGAGCTAATAGCGTATACAACGTGAAAGAAAAAATGTCATATACATACTTTGTAGCTATGTATATTACAAATAGTATTGCTACAAGGAAAATTTTCCCGCATTATGTGGGTAAAATAATGTACTTAGTACTTACAGCAGTCCGTTCAGATATTTTGCGACCTTTTATGCTGATAATTTAAGGATCATGCACAGTGAAACTCTGAGATACAGCTTGGTAAAAAAGAGTATGACGCGGTGACAAGTAGAACTAATAAATTTTTTGACTTCTTCTATCCATATTAGATTAAAATGGCATTATACTATATATTTTATTTATTATATTTGAATATATTTAAATTAAATATACCATTAAAATCTATTATGGCTAAAAGATGACACAGTCGAAAATGTTTTTAGTTTCTCCTGTCACCGCGTAATACTCTTTTTGCCTAGTTGTAAATTATCTTTGAACGGACTATATTAAAGGGCCCGCGAGACGATCACACGGTTTGACTCATACTTTACGTGTTTGATGCAACCGTTTGACGTCGGTTTGATCGGTTTATCAAACGGCACTGTTCAGTTTCACTGTCACTTCACTGTCCAACAAAACAAAGTTAAGTAATTTCATAAACGAGCTTTAAACCCGTAAATGTTTGACAAACGAGCTTTGTAAACGATAAAATTAGTTTCACTCAAACCAAAATTTATGTGTTTGAGTCAAACCGTTTGATCGTCTCGGGGGCTCTTAAGGTTGTTCAAAATCTATTGCGGATAATTTGAGCATATAATCTATTGTTTATATAAAGACGTTTAGGCAAAACTATAATAATTAATCATAAAAAGTACATACTATATGAAATATATTGCGTTCTTTACGGCGCTGACGTCATTAACCTCAAAGAAACAGGTGATTTCAAGAGGGAGCAGACTTTGTCTAAATATCATCGATACATCAGCTGTGTGAGCTGAATGACCTTAACAGCGCCGTAATGAGCGTAATGTTATTTCATTATTATATATATTCAAAATATCCGTACCTAATTGATTTAGAATAACCTTATATTTAGGATGTTATCAGAAAGTACCGGATCCGACTGCTGGAGACACGTTTGCACTGTTTTGACGAGTTAGTGAGGATGCCGGAGCCCAAAGAGGCTTGAGGATTTTTAGGACCTGGAACGTACTTGTAACAATCTCTGGTGTTGCGGGTGTAAAATTGTATACCATCAGACTATGCGCTGCTTGTTTACAATCTTTACATAATTATAAGATATTTCTTAAGTTAATTGATAGACATTCCAGCCGGAAAAACTTAAAATAATAATTGCAACAAGATTATCCGTGACTGTGAAGACAATTAAAACTGTCAATCTTGACACCAGGGTTTATCTAATCCTTTCTATATTATGATCAAACAGATAAACCTTGGTGTCAAGATTGACAGTTTCAATTATCTTCCCAATCACAAATTACCTTGTTGCATATTATATGTGATTCGGCCTGGAATGTCTATAAACTAACGTGAGAAAATCTTGTGTTAAAAGGAAGGTAAAACACAATGATATATTTTTTACATATTTACTGTAGTAAATATACAATAATAATATCACATCTAAGTGAAAGCAAAACCAATTTTTATTTAATAGTTTATTATCGCGCTGAGTTATAACAAAAAATAGCTACCATTTAGCACAGCACATACAAAATAAGCCCAGCATCATAAATAGTCAATTTGAGATCCTTAAATTAATATTCTTATATAATTAATATAAAATTGTGTAGGCTATGCAGAATTTCCTTTGATATCCTTTGTATAAAATTGTCCTAAACTATATGATCCTAAAATGTCGATGTGTCGATCTGACACATTCAGAATAAAAAAATCAGCATTCAGCATGTGTATGGAACATACGTGTTATGTATACAAACTTGGAGATTCTTAATTAATAATGTTATTACAGAGTACCTATACAATATAATATAACCGGATATAACATAAATGTATAATATGTAATAATAGTGATAATAGTTTGCCCTGTGTCATCACTCATCAGAATTAAAGTGGAGAGGCCTGCCTGGGAATTAAACATTTAATAACAAGAGTGGTGTGTGCGTGTTTGTGTTAGCACCATTTTGACCGTTTGTTGCTACTGGCCTTTAAATAGAATTAGTTTATTATAGAATACTCTTACGTTATCAGTTTTTTCGGATAGTTTTCGAGTTGCGTGATGAATACGAACTTTTAAATATTTTATTATTACAGCCTTCATCAACAGCGAATAATGACAGTTGATAAACGATTGGCTAGAAAAATGAGGTTCGCGAGAGAATAATCTTAATCCCAAACAACAATTCAAACACTCTTGTGTAAGGATAATTAAAATATTTTTCTTGTTAATGCCTCGATTTTTGCGAAATATTATTTCGCAAAGTTCATAAATTTTAATCACATCAAACGTGGGATAGCAAAGTCCTCCTTTATCTTTTTTTAATTGCAGGCTTGGGTATTTTGTGTTTGAAATGATAGCGGATATGCATTCTTCACACTTAAGCTCTTTTTTCAACTTGCTTACAATAAATCCAGCAATGTATGTAATTATGTATTTCGAAAATTCAGTGAAAATACTTGGATCGCATAAATAATCGTGATCTTTCATAAAAAAAACCGTTTCTCTGGTATTGACATCTAAGTAATCTTTTAATCTACTTTTATCTAATGATCTATTTATTGCTTCCACAGGTTTTGTTAGAGTTAATATGTTAATATGTTGTAAAAGAATACAATTTCCTGACAGTTTTTTTATTAGCTTTTGCTTTCGCGGCGATATTTCACTCTTCAATGCTGACTGTGTCTCTTGAGCCTGGAATAAAAAAAGTCCTTGTAAAACTACACACAAAACCTCAAAAAGGTCACTCATTGAAGAAACATGTACAGTTATAATACACTAGTATTGTGTATACCTTGTGAAGTGAGACTCAAAAATAATTTCCCATAAACGAAGTAATTTCCCTTTAATTGTTGTTATTGTTAAACATCATACAAAAAAAATCTACTTACTGAAGTGCTTTCAATTTCTATCTCCATAGAAACATCGACGGGTAAAGTTGTTGAGGAACCACCAAGCTGAAAAACAAAAAATATTTTTAAAATTTATCACTTTAATGATATGTAATATTCTCGTAAAATATCTTAAATAATATAATGTTTGTACTTGTTTTAGATGTGTATGTAACACTGAGAACATATTGTAATAGCAAAGTTATATACCAATTGATTAAATATTATTAATTAATAGTAAAAAAGGGGTAAATACCGAAAGTTCCTTTGTTTCTATCCAACAGTTTGGTTTTGTTGATTTTGAATCTGTAATGAGGAACATTTTATAAATATGGGGTGATTTTCCGCCTTTTTAACTTGACACTGGCAAATAGTTTTAAGCAGATGCCAAATATTAAAAATAAAAAAAAAACATTAAACCTCAATGTCAAAATCAGAAGTCAATTCAAAATATTTTTATAATATTTTTTAATAAGTTGATGCGTATTCCGTAAAAAAAAGGCCAAAAATATTATTAGTTTTTGCGGCATTTGCTGAGTACGGAATAATTTTACATATTTTTAAGATTGTACTAGGCATATTAAACTAGATATTACCATTTACGTAAAATGTTAATACTTAGAACTTGTAAAATTTTAAGACTTAATTTAGAAACAACAAAAGTATTGCGGCGATATGTTACTTATATACAAGGTCAGGAACCTGAACCCAAAATAAGGGAGTATTTTTATTACATTGATCATCAAGGTATGGTAAGCAACTCAAATATAAAAAAATAGGTATAAGTAGATTCTTGTTTTGTTATTTAACAGATGTAGGTTTCTCATTCTATGTATCTTTTCTTTTAATAATTATTATTATAGGAATAATGGTTAATTAAGGTCACATACCTTTGACATACCCATTGACAACCTCCTATTGGAGGAACAGGTGCTATTTTCATTTGTTGACACTCCCATAAATTAATAAGACATAATACTTACTTTACAGCTATTCTTAGATGATTCTAAAATGAAAAACTTTACATCCTGTTTTAAAGAAAAGAAGTTTTTGGATTTTTTTTTCAAGAGGATACGTCTCAACCAAACTGGCAGATACAAAGAATTCCCTTTTATATCTTTGTGTGGCAGAGAAAGAAATTATATAAGGTGTGATGATGTGCCAATTGTGTATACACATATTGTTCCAAAGGGGGAGTCAAATGATGATTATTTATTATTTGGGTATGCTGGTGATTTACTAAAAATAGAGTTCAGACCTGAAAAAGTATACATGTTGCCAGAGACAGGTAGAGTATACCATCCAGCTGAAAATAAATATGGAGGTGTTGGGCTGATAAGATCTAAATTGGCTATTGAACTTAGTAAACATTTTAGTTTTAAAAATGGTGAAGAGAAACCCCCAACTCATTTACAATGGAGAAATAAAGATCATGAATTAGACCAAGAGTGGTTTAAGAATACAGTACAAGAGTATGGTATTAACATAAAAAAGGAACCTGACTAATTATAAAATCTAGTTCAAATGTTTTTAAATAATAGAACAATATAAAAGGCTCCCTTATATTTAATAGTCATCTATTTATTTTATTCATTGACAATAAATCATTTATAAATTATAATACATATTTTGTTTTATTATCAGTGTTTGTGATATACTTTTAAGTTTTAATAATTTATACTTTTATTTCAATATAATTTGTTCATCTATCACAGGTTATAATGTTATGGCTGAGTTCTGAATGTTAAACTTTTTATTTTCATAAATTATAATAAATCTTCATGTTGCTTCTTCCTTTGAAAAAGATTGATAAGATCCAGGAGTAACCCATGAGATACCAAGGGAGCTCTCCGAACAACCTGGTACTTTCATCATAAGATTCTTGGCTGGGTCGTGTACATTTGGGTCATAAGGCTTAAAAGTTATATAATGTTTATCCTCTGTAGGTGGCTCATCATAAAGGTGTTCAATGCTGTGCGCTACACACTCTTTTACTTTGTCTAAGAACATTCTGCTATTTGTTTTGCACCTGGAAATAAAAAAAACAATAATAATTTAAACAAATAATTCCTAGTCAAATAATATGAGATACAGTTTTTTAATCAAAAACTTACAGTGTAGCTGCCTCATTGTTTGCCGGTACTTTCATATAGAAGTTAGAAAATATCCAGATTAGATATTGAAGTATTTGCCAGATATGGTTTTGCTTTCGATCCCACTGTGGAAATACTTCAGTAAGTTCAAGACCACCAGTGTTAGCATCAATGGCTGGATGGTATATTTGTGAGGTAAAAACTACACTCTAAAAAAAGACAAGTGATAAAAATTTATAGCTAATAATATATTAAACCACACCTTCAGGAAATTAGTGTTTTTATTATGACTTACAGGTACAACATCATCTGGAAATTTATCAGGTAAAATCAGCTTAAATCTAAATACTCCTCCTCCGTATATTCCAGATCTTACAAATATTACGCCATGCCATACTGTAAAGTTTAACAATTACTATGTTACAAAAAAGTTTTATGTTTATAGTACCTTAGTGACAACTGTGAACTGACATACAATTATACTTACACAAAGAGTTTTCGTATGATGGTATAACATATATTCCTGGCAGATTTTCTGTCTGAAGCATCCTGCTATAGTCAAGAATTGCTCTTTATTATAAATGCAACATACTTACCTAAATACTAACATGATCTTATATACACTTTTTAACAGGATTAACAGGATAATAATAAAAATTGATATGCAATATAAGTAGAGAGTAATAGTCAATACTTACTATTCTGCTATTATAATGTTTTCTTGATGAAAAATAGAATATTCAACTTCCTTCATTTTCTTGAAATCAACTTTCGCTTCACTCATAATACATTCAAACTATTGAAGAAAGTCAGCCAGTAGGCTTTGAATTGAAATAAAATATAATAAAGGGCAAATCTACTAATAGGAAATAAGTTTAGAACAAAAACACACGAAAATCGAAATAGCAAATTGACTTATTTAATCTTCTTCTACTTCTTTTAAAAAAAGTGTTCAAATAAATTGATGGCGTAACGGCTTAAAACCATTTGCCAGTGTCAAGTTAAAAAGGCGGGTAAAGTCCAAAATCTAGTCAAAATAGCGAGCTTTTTAAGTTGTAGTTCTCCCTATATATAATGTACTCTGTGAGTAGTAGCACTTTTCCACACTTGTGCACGTTAACGAATATGTTATGGTTCATATTCTATCAACGTTACACATTAAGAACGAAATAACACACATTTAATGAATTTATTTTATAAACAATAACGTCACCATCCACATCCTCGCCAAAAAACTTTTTATTTATATTAATGGTTCATAATGAGTCGCCAATGTCAGAGTGGTCGCCTGCGATGACGTAGATTCTACATACTCTGTGCTTTGTTCGTTGTCAAATGTCATTTGTCACTGTCGTCTGTCCTGTCAGTCGTCACTCGTCAACAGAAATGTTAGGACAATCACAATTTCACAAATGTAAATCTTTTTAGTCTTAAAATTCTCAAACTTGAACTATATTTCCAAAAAATCTTTTTACAAAATAGTAGTAGGAAAGAAAATTTGGTTGGTTAAATATATCTTCTGTATTTGGCCTTACTCATGTCATCATCCAAATTTTTAAGAGCTTACTAATTACTTTACCAAAGTAGTTACTTCTTGAGATTTTAACTTGAAAATTATTCATGTTAAATAGCTTGATTTGCTAAAATGGAAACACATAGAAGATCATGGAAGCTACGTAAGTTTCATGCGTCGATTATTTATAGTCTATTTCTTGTGTGAATTCAAAGACTAATATGAGAATATATCCTTGCAGAAGAGTTTGTAGCTCACAAAGCAAATGTCAATTCGATGGCCATGGGACACAAGTCAAATCAAGTTTTAGCTACAGGTGGTGATGATAAAAAAGTAAACTTATGGGCTATAGGACGACAAGGATGCCTAATGGTGTGTAAACAACATTCATAATAATTGATTGTACATGAGGCTTTGTAAACTCAATTTTGCAACATCATTTTCAGAGTCTCAGTGGGCATACAACTCCAGTAGAGTGTGTTTGTTTTGGGCACTCGGAGGATTTGGTTTGTGCAGGATCTCAAACTGGTGCTTTAAAAATTTGGGACCTTGAAGCTGCCAAATTACTGAGAACATTTACAGGTCATAAAGGGGCAATAAAGTGTATGGATTTTCATCCATACGGAGATTATTTGACTACAGGTTCATGTGACAGTAATATCAAACTTTGGGACACAAGAAAAAGAGGTTGCATTGTAACATATTCAAGTCACCGCTTGGCAGTTAATAGCCTACAGTTCAGTCCTGATGGCCAATGGATCGCATCAGCTTGTGAGGATGGTACTGTATTAAATTCATTTATCATGTATGAAGATAAATGATTTTCATAAAATATTACAATTCATTACATTTAAATAATTACACACCTACTAATTAATTTTTAGGCATTGTAAAAGTTTGGGATGTAAGGATTGGGAAGGTTTTGCAAGAGTTCATGGAGCACACATCTGCTGTGACATGTGTGAAGTTCCATCCCCATGAGTTCTTGCTTGCTAGCTGTGGCACTGACCGAACTGTTAACTTCTGGGACATGGAAAAGTTCCAATTGGTTTCTAAACTTGAGAAAGATAACACATCAATAAGGTAAATCAAAGATTAAAAAAAAAAGATTTGTGTTATTGTGATGTTTACCTCCATTATGTGTATAAAGATTTGTTTATCTATGTTCTATTATCTAGTTTATATAATAATAAAATTTGTTTTGCATGCATAGCTGATGGATATTTTAGGAAGTTATAATATGTAGGCAAGAAATTTTGTTTCAGGCACATTATCATTTATCACTAAATTTATTTTGTTTGTTGTTTTTGTAATGTTTGAACATAAACTTATATGGTGCTAATAAAATGAAATATTTATAATTTATTTACTTTTGGTCACATTATAAATTAATAAAAATGATAACCAGTTTTTACCCGACTATAGTGAAGAGAAGAGGAAGGGTAATGATTTTGGCAGTCTATGTATGTATGAATGCCTAAACTACTGGTCTGATTATAATAAATGAGGTATCAATATATTCGTAATAATAGCCTGGGTAACATGGGGTATATAATTAACTTGGGTAATGGGTCTTCTTCTTCATCATCTTTTCATCTTTTCAAATCATCAAATCATCTTTTAATGAAAATTGTAGTTCTGCAATTCTCCCATTCAGAAATATGGCATTCAGTGAAGATGGAGGGACATTACTAGGTTGTGGAAATGATGGGCTGCATGTGATTGGTTGGGAACCAGCCAGAGTCCTGGACACTGTTCCTGGACATTGGGGACAAATCTACGACATGACAGTTGCGCAGACTCAGCTTGTGAGTTTTTTTTTTTCACTTTCACATACCAAATCCTGAACAGAGAATATTGCCATTTGCTTCCAATTATTTGGCGAAATTTTTTAAATGTATTAATTATTATTAAAATTTTATTGTATATGTTTGCAGATAGCTGGATCATTTCATTCAACTTATGTTGTCCTATCAGTTGTTGATCTCAATAAAGTACATCCGTTTGGGGGACCACCGCCGCCAGAAACAATGGTGGCTCCTGAACATTCACCATTTCAAAAAGGACATTCAGTACGAAAAAGTTTTTCTAAAGAAAAACCACCCAAAGAAGGTAAAATCCTTTATATCTACACATCAGCAAGTCGAATGCAGTTAAATGTCATAAAGGAAATATATAGTAAAAAATATAATATTATTGGAAATAATTGTTGAAAATATTTTTAGTTATACATCGATCTTCACTTCTTGATGAAAAGACGGCAGAAGAGTCAACTTCTGGTACAGAAGCTGATGAGGAATCTGGTGCTCTCATACCTAATATTAATGACTACACTGAAATATTCCGTCCGTCTAGAGCATGTAAGTAAATTTTGCCAAATTAATTAGTTAACTGATTCGGTGAAAATATAGGTGCAATCTTTGATTATAACCTATCATGGAGCAGGATCTGTGATGCCAGAAGATGCGTAAATGGTGCATAAACAACTACAGTATTTTCTTATATTATAAAATTAGTAGTAGTTCATATATTATTCTTGGTTTATTATGTTCATATTATTATTATTATCTAGTTATAGACGTAAAATTTTATTACCTATCACACATATGTACGTGTATTGTTTATTGCCTTAAGTATTTAGTACCTGGGAGACCTAGATATAATATTTAAAAATATAAATAAAATAATAAAAAAATTCACAAAATTACTCGTAAATATTTATTTTATGTTTCGACCATGTATACAGGCGGCGACATAAAAGTTTTATATTTATAGTTTCGTATTCTGAAACTCCAGACTCAGAAATTATAGGATCGATTTGAAAAACTCATTCACCATTTGATTGTAAATCTATAAGTATATTTTATCGCCGTTAAAATAGCTGATAGAATATACTTATATTTTTGCTCAAGCCTCAATACCTATATCGTCGATTATGTGTTTCACTGTCAGACATGTACATAAATACTTCTCATAGGTTCTATGAAATGTACTTATCTATACCATATCAATTCTTTTACACTAAAATGTATTTTACAGTAACAAGGACTCCTCCTCCAGCAACAAGTCTGTCATCAGAAGATTATTCTTTAACAGGTATTTAATGACTATAAAAATACAATTTATTCTCAGCTTTTTTTAAATATTGTCATAGCACAAGTGAGATTTTTCCTTAATTGGGCAATAAAAATGTATTCACAACAAAGACTTACTTTATAATTTAACGGCCACCAGGTTCGGCACCCGTAAATGAGACTTCTGCCTGCCCATATAATAATAATAATAATACCTATGGATGCTTCACACCACGACCATCAGGCCCCATGCTAAATATCCGAAGAATTTGTCTTACCGGTACCAGACACCGGGAAGTATATTTAATACTTTTATACTGTACATATATTTAAGATTCTTATTATATTAAACAAATATTTAATACACATTCATGACCCAGGAACATAGAAAACTTTTTGTTCCTTTGGCGGGATTAGAACCCGTAACCAGGCTTGAGCGCCAAGCCAACGCACTAACCACTGAGCCACAGAAGTCATCACTATATAATATTTTTAAAATTTTTGAAAATGCTTATATTTAAATATAATTAATTTGTGTAAACATTTCACTTGTTTACACAAATTTGACGTCACACAGTAGACGTCATCGAACCGAGCGTTTTGGCGGTAAATTGAAAACCATTAAAAATAAATTCGACTTTAATTATTGGTTTAATGGAGAAAAAATACATTAATTAATTTATTTTAATTTTTCTGTTAAATCGTTCGTCCCAATTTTTTTTCCATCCCCCTAACAGTATCAGGGCTTGTTATTTTCTTTTTTAACCTTTTTTGCTCTTTTTCTATTTTCTTTTTTAATGGTCTTACATCTAACTTTTAACAATTTTCTTTATTTTCTTTTCATGATTAATTTCTTACAATGGTTCTTGTATCGTCCTTATTTCTAACATTACATACATTCTTTTGTATTTTTTTTTAACAATAGTAAAAGGGTTATCAATGTAAAGTAATAGGTACATGTCAATTATTTACAATATACAAAGTCAAAGATATAAAGAGCAATTATTTAAAAAACAATAAAATTCCAATAAAATACAATAAAATCCAATAAAAATTCAATAAAATACAATAAAATCCAATAAAAATTAATAAAATCCACTAAAATAATATGTCACTAATAAAAAGATACTAAAAAGATAAACTACGGCACACACATTCAATTTAACCCTACTATCACAGTTTAATCCTACATCTAGAGCCTACACTAATATCACACCAGTTTATCACAGTTTCTTCTATTTACATACACAGTAATATTCTTGCAATAAGAGAGGAATATTTCCCTCCTTTTTTCCCCCAGGATGGAAGGCAGGTTCTCACCCGTCATCGATGTGCCCAATCTTTGCTCAATATCATATCTATTGCTAGCAAAGATTGGGCACTCGAGTAAAAGGTGAGGAACCGTCTCCTCAACTCCTGGCTGACATAAACACGACGGATCCTCCT
The DNA here is from genome assembly GCA_963565745.1 of Phengaris arion. Lineage (NCBI taxonomy): Eukaryota > Metazoa > Arthropoda > Insecta > Lepidoptera > Lycaenidae > Phengaris > Phengaris arion. Next base: position 31,267,101 of record OY751432.1, on the reverse strand, counting down.
TCAACTTGAATCTGTTCTGTTCAAGTAGAAGGCGAACCCGCCGTGACCAGTCAGTATCAGTGTAGTGTGGTGTGTTATGTCTATTTTCTTGACTATTTTGTGTGCAGCAGCAGCGCTTGGGAAAAAGAGCTTCGTGACTCCGGCCGTCCCTCCCACTTCATATCTCCTGTCCCATTCCTCAACCTCTTAAAATACGCTTGACGAATGAAACAGGACACAGATCGTAGTCAGGTTTCCTTTTCAATCGCAGCGCGGCATCCTTGGCTAATTCGTCAACCCTCTCATTCCCTCTCAACCCCGCGTGCGCCTTAATCCAAAACAGGGAGACCTCCCGCCTCTGCGATGCAGCTTTTAGGAGGGCCGCCCTTGTTTGCACTGCCAGGGGATGATGGGAACTAGGGGTGACTGCCTGGAGAGCCGATCTGGAATCGCTAAGGATACCGACCTTCGCCATTCCACTCTTGCAGGCTATACTTACTGCTCTCTGGAGCGCTAGAAGCTCGGCTAGGTAGACGGTGCAATACGGCGGCAATGCAAGCTTAACGGCCTTCGTCTCGCCCTCACCCTTCCATACGGAGAGTGCGGCTCCGACTCGACCCTCAATCTTGCTGCCGTCCGTACAGATCCTATGGACGTGGCTGTTAACCACGTCTACATATGAGTCCTCGTACACCAACCCGAACGTCAGCTCTACCTGCTCTGCCGAATGTGTGTCCTCTCGCTCAACACCGGATGTGGTACTCCCTTCTTGATCTCATAAAGCCTCGATGCTTCGAGTATTCTGAGGTCAAGAGGGAGTATCCAGCCAGCAGCATTGCAGAATTCAGGGAGATAGTTCGATATGCTCTGCAGATCTTCTGGGCAAAACCCCGTTAAACGGAGTTGAGCCTTTTTTGGACCCCCATCTTTTCCACGGTGGGTGCCCACGCTGCTGATGCATACAAAATAGTCGGCTCTATTACGGCTATATATATGGTCTTAACTATCTGGGGGTTAAGCCCCCATCCTACTATCTCGCTATAGCCTTTTTACATATACTGCTGACGTGGGCGTTAAAATATGTGAGGCCGCTATCAATCGTTAAGCCCAGTAACTTTATTTTGTCGTAGTATTGGAGGTCAACACCCCCATAACGAGTCGCGGCACGTCGTATTTTACCTTCGCGTGGACAGTAATGCGCATGTTTTGTGGGGGGGCGAAATTCAGCTTGTTCAGATCCCCCCATTTCCTTATTTTGTCCAGGACTCTATTGGGTTTTTGCTCAATTTCAAGAGCCGTGTCTCCCTCAAAAACCAAGACGATGTCGTCCGCGAAAGCCTGGTTAAACACATTCATCTCATCTAACATCCATAGCAGGAGGCCCAACAAGAGGTCCCACAGGATCGGTCCACCTATGGATCCCTGCACGCACCCCTTGTCGGTCTCCCTGCTCACTTCCATACTCACTCTTCTTTCACTCAGGTAGCTGCTTATTCCCCGGACTCAATATTTAAATATAAGCAGTTTTCAAAAATTTGGAAAATACCATATAGTGATGACTTCTGTGGCTCAGTGGTTAGTGCGTTGGCTTGGCGCTCAAGCTTGGTTACGGGTTCTAATCCCTTAAAGGGCTTGGTGGTGCCTACTTATCTTTTCGATGCGTAGAACCAACAACGAAACTAGAGGCTACAGTGAGCACATCGTTACGAGACCTCTTGCTGGACGAGCCGCCACCGCGGCCTACGCCGCAGCCCTCGCCCCCGCAGCGGTACAGAGCTGACAATTTCTCACGAATACCTACCTCCAAGGAACACTATACCGCGTTGGAAAAGAAGACAGAAGTATTCACAAGTATGTATTAATTCGAAATTATATTAATTAAGATAATATATTTATACACTGATTTTGATATTCGTAAATTAATGATATAAAATTTTAGGTAAGTGAAAGATTGACTCTATTTAAATTATATGGTGAAAAATATTATTTTAATAGAACAGTTATGCGCATATAAACATGCGCCGTCACATTTAACAAGTAACAACAGCTAATAACTATCAGTGTAACACATTATCAGGAAACGTCGGGAGCAACAAAGATGAGTGCGTGTTCACCTCGCCTCAGACATCCAACGCTAACCAGTTCACATCTAACTCAACACTAAACCGACACAACTCATATAAAGAAACGAAATCTACGACCGATATTGGTAAGTACCACTAACTATGTCTATCATTTATTATAATTATTCTATTAATATTACTGAAGGGCAAGGTATATTTTTTGGAGTTTAATTATCAATCATATATTCATATAATACATCGTATATTATTATCATACATATTCTATTTTACAGCTCCTAACAGCCTCCGTCCAAGTAACAGCGACATCTCGCTGGGTCCACCGATGCTAGGACCAAGATCACTCTCTTTTACGCGACCGCCTACACAAAACTCCAGGTAAGATAGTATTAATAAAACGCCAAACATAACCTAATCTAACCAAGTTGAATAAAACTTAGAACGCAGCCTAGGCTCTTGAGATAAGTCTCCACCATGTAATTTTTTCATGGAGTTTAATGCCTGGATAAACATTAGACTGCCTTTTAATTCAACCAAAGCATTTACCAAACAAATTCAGGTTTTTACAGTACCGTCGTCAAAGGCGCGAACAAAAATCAATATTGAATAAAACTACACAATCTATCACTCATATCACCAACAATGGTAATTTAGAACCAACATCATTATCCAATCTTTTTTTCTTCAGACTCCGTATCGAGACCGCGAGCAGAGAGGACGTGTCTGCGCCGGAGCCGGAAAGCGCGCCGGAGCCAGAGTTCGTGCCCTACTCCATCGACCGCCCCGTCGGCCTCGACCTAGACGAGTTCCTGCCCGTATGTTACACGTTACTTTATAAATACAACACAATCTAGAGGACCATTCTCACGTAGACTGTAGCGGCTACAATACGGTAATCATGGCCGTCATTAGTGTCAATAATAATTGTCTATTATGAGCTTACTATACATGATATATAAAAGTATCCTGTATCCACAGCTAAAAAAAGAATCCTACATTGAAGTCAGTAAAAATAGATTGCTAAAAGTAGGTACTTGGAAAGGATTGCTATAAAAAAGAAGACAGACAGACTATTTAGATAAAACCAGTTAAAAAAAATATTTCACTGCTTTAGTTATTCACATAGGATTAAGACGAAACCACTTATTGCAACATTTCTGTAGCGCGGCGCGGGTCGGCTTGGGGTGGGGCGCGGCGCACGGGGCGGGGGCGCGGCGCCGAGCGAGCAGGAGGTGCTGGGAGTGATGATGCGCGGTCACGACTCCATGATGGCTGTGCTCGCCGCAAGGCAGCGCGCGCTGCAGGTAAGCACGCTATTGTGTATATTCATGGCTGTATAAATTAAAAATTTGCCAGTTCCATATGCTCAAATTAAATTCAGTTTTCTACTTGCTGTCTGTCTATGTGCTGGTTTAAGTCCGAGAGGTCTAAGTTAGGCTTTGCATTTGTATGTGTATATTGTCGGTGTAGGACTTTTGCTTGGCTTTAACCTGTTTATGACTGGCTTAAGGTGTGATGCGTCCCTTGCGTGATATAACTAGTGATCAGTTACAACAATGCAAATCTCAGCATAAGCCTTATGGACTGTGATAATTTGATAAGTTATTATAGTCCAGAAAGACAAATAATACACTTACACCGCAGCTCCTGCGGTGGCGACAGCAAAATCCATACACATTTTGTTTTCCATTTAATGCACTGTCAAACTTTTGCAATAAATTTATCATTAAACTTGTTGCAGATATTCCATTCAGTGAGAATGAACAAGAGCTTAAAATCTGCATTAGAATCTGTGATAGCTTTGGAAGATGCTTCAATCATCTTAGATATACTAAATGTTATGGCACATAAACCGTGAGTATCTTATGTTCAGATTACAATTTATAAAATTACTAAGACCTTTGATTTTTTTATGTAATCAAAATATATTTTTTAGATCTCTATGGAACTTGGATATATGCTTACTTATGTTGCCTAAAATTTATGAATTATTACAAAGTAAATATGAAACGTAAGTATTGTTTTTTATATATTTTACCTTTTATCTTATAAAGCCATGAACAAAAAATTTATAGTTGATATAATTTTCTTTTAGGTACATGCAATGTGGATGTAATGCTTTGAGACTTATAGTTAGAAACTTTTCATCAGTTGTTCGTGCAAATGTTAGTGCACCTGTAAGGACATTGGGTGTGGACATTCCACGAGAGGAACGGTATGCAAAATGTTTGCAAATACATCGCCTTCTCCTAGATATACGGGCATTCCTACTTAAAAGACAGACTCTTCAGGGTCGCCTCGGTGCTGCATTTAGAGACCTTCATACACTGATGCAGCAAGGTTTAGATTGACAAAGTCACCCTGGTGGCTCCATGCAGCTATTTTACTATTGAAGTTGTGTGTATTCCCAAGAAGTATTAATTTATTAATATTTTGTACTTAATTAACACAATATTTTAACTTTCTTGTACAAAAACAACATACACTTTCGCCATATACAAATAGGATTAAATTTATTATTATTACGAAAATACTAATTATTATCTAAGGAAAATTTATCTGTAATGTCAAACCTTTACCTACTATAAAAGTTAATCTCTATATAATTTAATTGTTTGGACTGATGTTTAAAAATAAAATTAATTTATATTATGTATTTAATAAAAATGTTGACCTAAATATTATTTTTTATTTAAATAAATACTAATAATTCAATAAAACACATAAATATTTTGAAAAACAAAACATTTTTTATAATGGTGATTGGAAATGTGTTTTTCAATAGAATATGATGGGTATAATCTTTAATATTGTAATATATAATACAAAATAGTTTACTAATAATTTAATTAATGAATTTATTTTTTCTTTTTTACCAAATTATATCTACTGGGGCTAGATAATCGTTTTCGTTTGTTAAAGTTATTCATTTTTTTAGCTAATATTTCATCAGACACATCTTTTTGCATTTCTCCGTCGTTTTCATATTTTTTATTTTCTGCTTCCATTATGCTTTCTATTTCTGGATTCATCCCCTTGTAAGATAATCTGCCTTCTAATAAATCTTCACAAAAATTGAAGCTAGATTCTGTTATAAAATTGCCGGATGCGTGACGCATTTCACTTGTTATTATACTTGAATATAAGCCGTCATGATCTTGTATATTCTCTAACTCTTTTTCTATCCTTTCTTTGGTTTTTTTCATAAATTTCATATCCAAAACAGATTTTGGTAACTGAGGCTTTTTTCGGGCAGCCATTGTGTATTTTATCTAGTTGAAATGATGATTTTCAAAAGCCGTATTAGTTTATTATATATTTTTTTCAAAAGCTAAGTTTCGTAATTAGTGACTTGAAAAATTAAATTAAAAACACGCACACACCTCGAGTACAATTTAGGCGTATCTTCAATTTTCGTTTTTGTCAAGTGTCAATTACTGTGAAAAGTATATCAGTGTCAATTTTTTTTTCGATAAATAAGTTTAGCTTATGATAGGCATTTAATGTGCCTACTAAACAAATAACCAGATGAATAATGATCCTATTTATATAGATGTACGTTGCGAGGGGCAAACTGGCCTACCTGGATTAAGGCTTTTGACTATATTACCGGATTCTCTCCGGTCGGAGAAGTTTTATTTTTTAGAATTTAGTTTTTCGGCACGCGCGCGCCATCGACTACACGCGTCCGGGTTGAGTGGAACATAAATTATTTACAGCTGGATACTGAGCCCTTTCGACAGTGTTACCAACTTATAAAAATATTTCTCCACACACTACTTAAGTTTTACTCACAAAAAACATCAAAAATCGCTACAATTAATAGAAAATATATTTTTTTGTATGATTAAGAATAATATAAACACTAAAAAAAAACAATTAATAATGCTAAACAAATAATAAAAAATAATATTCTGTATTCAACTAAAATAATATTCTGTAATAATACTACTGATACTAATTTTGCGAAAGAATATTGATACAAAAAATACCGCGACTAAATACATACCAGTTTTGTTAACTGAATATTTCAAACCGGCAGAGCGATATTATTTTCAGCAATTTAAGAGCACAGGTTTTTAGGTTTTTGAGGGTGCAGGCTATAAAAAATTTACTCATTTTGGAATTTGAAAATGGTGGCAATTTATTTTGTAAAATTTATATAGGTGTCATTTTCCAAATTTGAGGACAAAAGACTCAATTCATTACAAAAAGTCATACACTTCAAAATTTCATGGTGTTTCATAAAAAAATGTCGGCCATCTTGGAAGTTTCAAATGGATGTCATTTACTAATCAGCACCCCTCAAAACCTATATCAATTATTAAAATAAATGTCAGTCATCTTGGAAATTCAAAATTGATGACTTTTTTGTATTATAAAATTAGTGTAAATTTCGAATACAAAATATTATTTACGTACGTATTTTCCCCATAAATGGGAGAAAACTTGTAAGTTGGCAGCACTGTCGTCTGAATAGAACGTTATCCGTTGTCATGTAGTTAATAAGCTCCATACAACTGCATACATATTGATAAGCTCCGCCCTTTTCGCCGAATAAAAACCGACTAGGTACCCGGCGAGAACCAGGACGTGTGCCGGTTTGCTTTTGGGGAAATTTACGACCCGGATCGATCCGACGGCAATGTAGTCGATGCAGGAAAAATTCATATGATTGTTTGACACACTGATTTGTACCGACCGTTTTCTCCTTGGAGCTGCGGATTCTTGTGCCGTATAGTCTCAGCCTATGGGTGGGACTATATGCTCCGGAATTCGGGACGCCGTAAAAAATTCAGAGCATTGAAAATATAACTCTGCGCTAATACAACAGAGTTTAAAATCGAACACATCACACTTGTGTCGAGTCAAATGAATGAATGAAATGAACTGAATTTTCACAGGCCTATTTTCAACATAATTATACAAGGGCAGAGTTCCATTTTCAATGCTCAGAATTTTCTACGGCCTTACAGATTCCGTAGCATATAGTCCTAGTCTAAGCGCCATACTCACCGTCCAGCCTGCCAATCCAAGACCGCGGACTTGTAGGCAAAAATTAAAAATGATCGACACCAATAATGTACCGGTGCTGGAATTGCAGGCTGGACGGTAAGTAAGGGTTAATGTTTAAGACGATTTTTTTAAATTGCACGGAATAGTTATTTTTTAAACGGATATTGTTTATTGAAAAGCAAATAAAATGGTCTCAAGGCAAAAAAGATAAAATATAACTAAAGGGCCATACTGACCGTACAGCTTGAAACTCTAGCACCGTTACTGTTGGCCGCGGTCTTGAAGCGAACTTGTAGGCAGAAATTATATATGATTGACACTATTGACGGCCATTAGTACCAGTGCTGGATTTGCAAGCTGGACCATGGCTTTAGGACTAAAGTGCCTTACCGTCCAGTCTGCAAGTTCAGCGCCAGTACTAATGTCTGCCATTTCTAATTATTAGTATCAAAAGTTTCAATAATATAATATTATATAATATATATCTATTGACGCTTCACACCACGTCAATCTGGCCCCGTGCTAAGTATCCGAAGAACTTTTGTTACAGGTACCAGAAAACGGGAAGTATATTTAATACTTTTATAATATACATATGTTTAAGATTTTTATTAAATTATACACATATTTAATACACATCCATGACCCAGGAACACAGAAAATCTTTTTGTTCCTTCGGCGGATTTGAATCCGCGGCTCCCGGCTTGAGTACCAACGCGCTGAACCACTGAGCCCCACAGAGGCCGTCAATCATTATAATTTTTGGCCAAGTCCACTTCAGGACCCGGTATTGGATTTGCAGGCTGGACGGTGAGTATGCCGCTTAATTTGAAGCGTCTGTACAAAAAGTATTAATTACTTGCAGGGCCATGCTTGTACTCTTGCCGATTTATGTTTTGCAGGGTGGGTTGAACCATTAAATATCAGCCCTGCATGTAACACAAACCACAATACAATTGGCAGTGGCACCACAAGTAGTGCTTTGAATGTGGCGCTATGAGGCAGTATAAGAGTGTGGTTGGTGGAGTGAGTGTGTAAACTGTGTTGCATTATGATAAAAATGTTTTATATGTTATATAAATTGTAAGCAGATATTTTTTTCAGTGTAACAGAGTCGATACTATGTTATTTACTTCGTGTTCCATTTAAAAAACACAGAGGGGTTTTCTTTATATGGAAAACACTCAATTTGTACTACAAAAGTATTTAGCCTTACGGGAAGGCCAAAGCAAAAAAAAAACTGTCGGGAGTTTTGTCGGAGAGTTCAATGGGTGACGTTGTGGAATTCGTATATCTTCATAAATTAGTGTAATTTCGGTTCTTAATGTGTAATATTGGTAGAATATTAACCATTAAATATTCGTTAACGTGCACAAGTGTGGGCAAGTGGTACAACTTCTAAAAACGTGCTATTTTGTGATTCCCGCCAAAACTCCCTAGGTTCCTTCCCTACTTAACTTTCAGTAAAGCTTCTACCACTTTACTGAATCGACTGACATGACTCATGGACTGTACTGACTATATATTTGGACTTTGACTAGACTTTAGACTTGACGATATAGGAATACGGTGTTGAAAATTGAAACGAAAGTTCTATTTTCCGCCTTTTTAACTTGACACTGGCAAATGGTTATAAGCCGATGCCATATATAAATAGTAATAGATAAAAAAAATCTACTGACTGTCAGATGTCAGTGTCAAATGTCAATGTCATAAACATGTGTTTACCTTTGTTGTTTCTGGATTTAGAAAAACCTAAAGTCTGAGTTATAGTATAATATTAATTCTCATTTCTTTAAAGTTATAGGCAAAAATATATGTTCTTTATTACCAAACAAAGCATTCAATGAATATTAATCAAGTTTAGTCAACAAAAACTTGATTGCGAAATAAACAAAAATGCAAGTTTCAGAAGTAGATAATGTGAAAATTTACAATCTTAGTGCTGGAAAAGCTTTGCCTGATGTAAGTAAAAACCACGAAAAATTACATAAATATAAAAATAAATTTTGAAAGAGTAGAAACATGATTTAAATATTTTGAGGTTAAGTGTCAAGGAATAGTTATTAGAGGGGTATCATGGTAGTTTTGTCACAATAAAGAACTATTATTTCAGTGGTTGAGTGAAAGAAAAAAGAGAGCCCTTTTAAAAAAGAATGTGGACCTCAGGAGAAGAATAGAACTCATACAAGAATTTGATATGCCAGGAGTGAGCACAAGCCTTCGTGTGTCAAAGGATGGCCAATATATTATGACAACAGGAATATACAAACCAAGAATTAAATGTTTTGATGTTAACAATTTGTCATTGAAATTTGAGAGATGCTTAGATTCAGAAGTAGTTACATTTGAAATTTTAAGTGAAGATTACTCTAAGGTAAAAATGAGTGAACTTTCTATAAAAGTTTGGCATTTCATTATAAGTGTACATAAAAATCTATGTAGAAATGTGTTATCCATATTCAAATAATTCCATGTTTATAATAAACACAAAAATAATCATATTTTATTGATGCAAAATAACTATTTTCATGTGCTTACAAAATCTTTTCAAACTTTTCAGATAGTATTTTTACAATGCGACAGATATGTGGAGTTCCATGTAGGACATGGCCGCCATTACCGGCTACGGGTGCCACATTTCGGAAGGGACATGAAATATCATCGGCCATCGTGTGACTTGATTGTTGTTGGAGCTTCAAGTGTAAGATTTTGACCCACTTCAATTCAAACCTTATTTGATGTCTAATAATTTTCATGCTAACATTTTAAAAATATTTTTAGGAAGTATACAGACTGAATTTGGAGTTGGGTCAATTTTTAGCACCCTATGTAACAAAAGCAAGTGGCATTAACTGTTGCAATGTGAATGAGGAACACGGGTTATTAATTTTTGGCGCGGAAAGTGGACATGTGGAGGCCTGGGATCCACGCACAAAAATGAGACAAGGAATATTGGATTGTGCCTTACATTGTTCAAATTCTGACTACAAGTAAGTTGATTACAAAAATATTTTTAGTATGTTAAATAAAATGAATTAAATATTTTCAAAAATAATTTTATTTCATTTTTTAATAAAGTGATTGAGTGTACTGTTGGTTCTTGGTGGAAATTCATACTACTACTTATGTTCAGTCTAGCTTCAATTTACACCTGAAGATGAGTTAATCGAAACCGATCGTGTTTATATATAAATTATTGTAAAAACCTTAATAAAGTGGAAAAGTGTATAAAAAGTGTGATATTATTATAAATTAAATCCACACTTACTAGATACACAATATATGCATTGTAAAATTGTATTCCTTTTCAGAAATAATGACGTCCCAGCTATAACAGCATTAAAATTTAATGGTGCATTACAAATGGGTGTTGGCACATCGTCAGGCCATGTATTACTGTACGACATTCGCTCCAGTAAACCTCTGCTGGTGAAGGAGCATATGAACGAGATTCCTATTAAAAGCATAGAATTTCACAAAACAATGAATTATGTTTATTCAATGGACGCTAATGTAGTCAAAATTTGGGACATCAACACTGTGAGTGCATGCTTTATTTAACATCAAAAAAGGTTTTTAAAGTATATTAGCAAGTAGTAAGTAGCAAGTAGCTACTACTACTTTATAATTATCAGCAACAAGTAACAATCATATATATTTAAATTTATATAAAGCAAAAAGAATTAAGTCTGGACCTAATTAAAATACTAGTTTACATTACAGGGCAAACAATATACAAATATTGAATCTTCTGTAGATTTCAATGATCTATGTGTAATACCCAATACTGGATTGAGTATGATGGCTGTCGAGGATCAAAAAATGCAAATATACTATATACCTTCATTAGGTAAGGTACCTGTAGGGCCTTTACATGCATATCCATAGAGTCGTGTGTAATCATACTGAGTGTATATGCTTTAGTTATTACACACATACATGAAAATTTGAATAATATTTCTAGTTTAAAGAATAAAGTTTCTAGTTTAAATCTATACATATATGAATATGATAAATATTATTATGGTAAATTATAACCTTTATTCATTATTTTTTTGCTGTCCAAGAAGAATAATGAAACAAATAAAAATTTAACTTTTCTGTTAACACGTTTACCTCATATGAAATAAAAAAAAGAAGCCATGAAAATACTTTGTTTCATGATTGATTGGTTCATAAATATAATATAATACATAATATAAACATAGTTAGTGTATGGACTATTAATTTTGATAATAACTTTTTTCTAATGGTCTCACAATGTTTCCAGGCCCGGCGCCGCGATGGTGCGCGTTCCTGGACAACCTGACGGAGGAGATGGAGGGCTCGGCCGCGCAGACCATGTACGACGACTACAAGTTCGTCACCAAGCAGGAGCTAGACTCTCTGGGCCTGGACCACTTGCTCGGAACAAACCTTTTGAGAGCTTATATGCATGGGTAAGTTTATAAAAACTTTGTGAGACTTTAAGTGATCAATATGTTTCCTTTTAGGAAAAAAATGTGTGTGTGAACGCACATTATACTACTTTAAAAAGTACTTACGAGTTTTTACGGAAACTTGAGAGATCAGCTAATTTCATCATATCGTTTTTGGCTATCGTTGTTATATAACTATTTTATACAGGTACTTTGTAGACGTACGATTGTACAAGAGAGCCAAGTCTATCGCGGATCCGTTTGCGTTTGAGGAGTACAAGAAGAAGAAGATTCGAGAGAAGATTGAACAAGATCGGCCCGCGAGGATCAAAGTGGACGACAACCTCCCTAAAGTCAACAGAGACCTGGCGTCACGGCTGCTCGACTCCGAGTCTCGCAAGCAGAAACAGTCTACTAACCTCTTGAAGGACGATAGATTTAAGGTTCGTACTCAATATACAGCGATTATATATTTACCTTATTAGTAAAAATATTAACACCAGGGACACGCTAATCCAGGTTGCTGTATGTGTCTGTTGAGTGGCTTTTCAACAAGCAACCTATCAGACAAAGACAGCCATGTTGGTTTATCGTGTCCGTGGGGTAGGTATTTTTTTTAATAAGGGGGATAAAGTCTACAAGATGTACGCTACAATAAAAAACGCATGCGCAGGCATCGTAAACATTTCACTTTTAAATGTTTCCAAAAAAGGCAAAAGACGTATAACTTCAATAACTAATATCTAGTTATGTTGTTATAGGCTATGTTCGAAAACCCAGACTTCGAAGTTGACAAGGAAGCTGATGAGTATCGCTTACTGAATCCAGTTCTCTCTAGATTAGACAAAAATAAAACTAAAGTGAAACCAGTGGAGGAAGAAATGGAGGTTAGTAATTTCCCTTTTTTAATCAATGTGTATAAATATATAGTTTTCTTTTTAACGGGGAAACATTACATAAATAAAATATTTTTGCAGGTGGAGGAGAAGGAACATTCAGATTCCGACAAAGAGTTGTATGAGTCTAGTGACGATAGTTCCGATGAAGATCGCACTTGGGCTAAGGAAATGAAAAAACAACACAAAATTATTCGAAATAAGAGACATAAAGAGGAAGAAAAAGAAGACGAGAGTAAAGAAAAAATTTATGAGCTTAATAGTGTACCTAAAACTAACAATATAAGAAGTTTAATGCAAGTGAGTAGAAAGAGTTTAGGCGAACGATTGACTAATGAAGGCTCGACGGTCGTTACTGGCACAGGAGGCAACAGAGAAATGAAATTTTCTATGAGGAGCAAAAAGAATTCATCCGACACACATAAAAAGATGCAGAAACACTACCAAGAGAGGAAAAAGATAGTCAGGAGAACGGGCTTTTTAGCCAAGAAAAGGCTACCCAAAATGTAAATCATGAAAGTAATAAATGTTATTTTAAATTATTTTCTAATTGTTTAAGTAATACCTACTTTAACCATAAATAATAATTAACATTGTTCCTATTTTTCGGCGTACAAGAAAAAATATATTTTCGGTTTGTCCCCATCTGTTTGTATATTTGTGCGCGCTAATCTCAGAAACGGCTTAACTGATTTGAATGCAATTTTCACTGATTTGTTTTGGTTTCCTCCACATCAAATTTTTTGTTTGTTTCATTTCAATCGGTTACCAAAAATAACTTATAAAATGGCACTAAACAATAACCGATCAGTTGAATTGGCTGATACTTTACGGTGTTACCTAATCATTGGAAGTAGGTATTATACTATAAAATACCAGGAGGAATGAGTGAGAAACACGATAGCAAGTCATGTTAAGCAACCCCAAGACGTGGTTCCAACTAGGATGGGTGACCACAATCACAAATATTTTTAAGTCCATGCGCCTAATGCCTACTAACGTTTTCCTATCCTACTACTATTATATATGTAAAAGTTTGTGAGAATGGATTGGTAGATGGATGTTCGTTACTCTTTCACGCAAAAATTACCGAACTCATTTTGATGAAATTTAGTATGGTAGTAGTTTCAGCTCTGGATACTTTTATCCCGTAAAAGTAGTGTTACCTAGGGATACTGTATTTACGCGGGCGGAGACGCGGGCTTTTGCCCGCGTCTCCGCCCGCTAGTTCAAAATATTTTCTAAATCATTAAAACATTAATCGGCGACGAAGAAATACCTTAATATTATAAACGCGTAACTTTGTATGTATGGATGTTTACTCTGTCACGTAATAACTACTGAACGGATTTAGATGAAATTTGGTATGGCAGTAGTTTAGGCTCTGGAGTCTGGATTGACTCAGGCTATTTTATCGCAGCAAAATGTACGGTTCATTTTTGCGCGTACGAAGTCGCGGCAAACATCTAGTACAAAATATATTAATTGTTGACAAACACTGGCATCTCATCAGAGTCATAATAAAAACATGCGCGATATGCGATAAACAATAAAGTAATAAACATTAAAATATAGTCATTTAGGCACTGGATTGCCCGTACAGTTAATTTCTCTGATATGTTTCGTGTCTAATTTTGTTTACTTATATAAAGTCACACAATTATTTCGACGAAAGTGGGTGGAAGTATAACATAATGACATGTTACAAATTGTGGGTGAAGTTAACGTCGCCTAAGCTTCTGTACCTAACACCGCAGGATGCAACACGATAACGTTTCCTATGACAGCAGTGAGTACTTTCGCATTCGTATTTCCAGACCTATTTATGTTTACCAGTTATCTCTAATTAATGTATCCTTAGGGCAATTAAAGTGAATTATAGGCAATAAAATGGATAACATATTTTTATTGTGTGCGTCTAGCCAGTGATCTATTGGACTGCCATGTGCTGGACAGCAAGCTGGTCAGGTCCGCGATGGAGACATCGGCGAGGTCCAGTATCGATGCCAATAGTGTGGACGTGAGTGTTTTCAGTTTTTAGAAGTAAAGACAAATAATTAACTTAGAAGTCAGTAGGTACAATGATTTCAACTAGTGTCCCTCAATTAGGAAGCCTTAGGTATGTGTATCTCATGAAATCTTGACGAAAAAGTCCAAGTATTTGTAAGAACAGGTTGCAAGTAACTATATACCATGCAAATTATGCATGCAAGTACGTATTTACCTACTATACTTACTAATCAAATGTAATTAGGTAAACTTACAAGGTACCTAAATTGAGCACTTTTAACACAATTAAAAGATTTGAACAAGAAATATCTATGTACAATTTTTATAAAAAACTATAATCAGACTACGTAAATTACATAACCTATGTTACTCGGGCTATTAATACGAATCTATTGAATCACTCATTTAGGCGCTACGGTGCAACAAACATACATAGACTGCCAAAATAATTACCCTGCCTCTTGACTTCGACGTAGTCGGGTAAAAAGAGCCTATCAATTCTTTTATGAAAAGCCGCCAATGCACTTGCGATTCATTTGGTGTTCATGGTCGGTCGTCGATATCGCTTACCATCAGGCGAACCATCTACTCGTTTGCCACAAATATATCACAAAAAAAACTACGTGCTACGTTATACGTACCTAAAACACTCCTACAAGCAACGGCAGTGTTCGTTAATTCATATAACATTTCATGTTACAGATAGGTGAAATAACGGAGTCCCCGGATACAGATTACATGAGTACATCTGCAGTTTTATATTACTGTAAAACGAAGGTAAAGTGTAAATTGATTTATAATATTTGTTCCCACTGAATGCTAAAAAGAGGAGCTTTAGAAACCTACTAATAAAGGTTTTCTTTTATCTTTTAACATAATCATAATATTAAAAATAAGGTTCAGTTCCGTTTAAGCTCCAAAGGAAAAAAACTGAACCATTAAAGGATCACTTTGTTGTTTGTCCGTTCTGTTTGTCAAGTTTCAAGACCCTTTATTTCGGAAACGCGTGGAGGTAGATATCAAGTTGAAATTGAAACCGTGTACTCAGGACTACGGTCCCTTGAAGCTGTGATTTTTAAAAAAAAATTTAAACAAAAAATGAAAACCGACTTCCAATGTAAAAATGCACAAAAAAGTATGAAATAAAACTTATTTTCTAAATAATTTCCCTATTCTCTACTCAGTCTTCATAATTTTGAAGCCCGAACAACATCCTGATAAAACAATATTTAAAATAGAACTCACGAACGAACGAACCAGATTTTTGAACAATTTGAACCAGCATTGAGTAGAGAAATAGTTAATATTAAAAGTCGTCGTAGTCAAATTTAAAAGGGGAATTATTTATAAAATAAGTTTTATTTCATACTTTTTTGTGCATTTTTACTTTGGAAGTTGGTTTAATTTTTTGTTTAAAAAAAAATAATTTTTCCCTTTTTAGTGATATTTGTTAAATTATTATGAATACATTTAAAGAACATTTAAAATAAACGATCGAATAATGAATACGCGCCAAGCTTCCATTAGGTATGGTATATAAGATGATGATGATGATGATGATGATAACTATAAGTTACATAATGGCATATGCTTGCAGTTCTTAAAACAATGTCGAAATTTCCAAACGCGTATCTATAAATACTGAGGAGTTCTGTTCAGTGCTTTTGGATCCAGGGCATCAAAAAGTAAGAAATAGAATCATACTTTTTGGTAGCATATGCTTGGGTTACTTCTGAAAAAGTCAAAATCAATCCCATCATTAGGTCACCACTTTGATGTCCAAAGGACCAATTTGGGATTGTACCCTTTACATAAAAACAATAATTTTTGAAAATCGGTCCACAGACGGCGGAGTAATCGTTGAACATACAAAAAAATGTATATACAGCCGAACGTATAACTGCCTCCTTTTTTGGAAGTCGGTTAAAAACAGATTTCTAAGCTAACGTAAGAAAAAGGATACTTACGTCCATTTTTACCACAAAAACGCATAGGTATTTCGACACTCTCAAGTAGGGTTACCATCTGACCGGATAAATCCGGTATACACCGGATTTTTAATCATGTCAATAAATAGTCAATAGTGAAATTTCTACACAAAAATATTTTTTGAAACCTGCAGTTGCTAGTGGACAGAAATATAAGCACAAGTCGGATGTTTGAAATTATATTGTGTGACTATTATGTACAAATAATATTGTAATAAACGATAATAAACCGTAGTTATAATCTTAAGTTTTATTTACGACCAAAGACCGGACTTTTTAACAGAAATCAGGATTTTTTAACACTTGCAACCGGCTTTCGATTTCAACCCCTTCTACTCTAATGGGAATCAAATTCATAACCCATAGGGCACTTCCAGTTGCTCTTCCACTTCTATAAATAAGTACTACAAATACAAGAAAAAGGCTTGATGTGCGCATTCCAAAACATAATTTTACGACGCAATTTTTATTTATTTAAGATTAATATTAAAAAAAACAGCTTCTCTATACAACTTACACTGAAGGCCGATTACTCGATTTAGATTTATAATTACAGAAGCTAGAAGCGCAGACAGACAGACGGACGGACAGAACGAAACTATAAGGGTTCCTTGTGTATTACGGAACACTAAAAAACTGCGAGACTTGATTCCTGAACCATTTATGATATTCCAAATTTGTATGGAACGCTCGGAGGACATGTCAGAATCCTTCTTGTCCGATTTTTAATATGCCCATTAAAATTATTTTTTTTAATAATTATAATGGGCATATTACGTATAGTGTGAAGTTAGATTTTAGTTGGTTTAGATACATATTTATACTGACGAGCTTAGAAGTAAGAAGCTTCCCTGTCCAAAATTAACGCTGTGTAATGTTTTCTAAAAATAATATTAAATAGGATGTTTCAGATACTACTTCCATATTTGAAGCTCCTCACTATTATGGGCTTGCGGCCTGTGGTTGATGTTTCAAACACCTCAAGATGCACCATAATATGTTTGTCGCACTTCCACTCCGCACAGGTAGCAGTACTCATGTGTTTGGGATATGTGCTACAGTTCATGGCATGTTTTAGGTGTGCATATACTTTTACTATTACGATAATACGATACCCAATATAAAAATACTATAGTCTAGTCTCCTTAGGCAGGCAGTGAATCACGCGTACAAATGTCAAAATTGAACAAGCTGTGTTGGCGCGCTGTGTTCACAATAACCAATAACTAGGGAGCCCGTGACGCTAATAGCCTTAACCCTTTTTAGGGTTCCTTAGTTCACGTCTCGGAACCCTTGTAGTTTCGTCACGTCTGTCCGTCCGTCGTCTTCGGTTTACCGTCCACACGGTTAGTGCTAAAAAGATTAAACTTCGCATGGATACTGGATGTGTGTATTTACCGTGGTAAATACGCATATCCAGTATCTGTCGACGAAGTGCTAAAATAAAATCACGAAAAATATTATTTTCGGGGTAGCTCCCCTAGACGTAAAGTGGGGATGATTTTTTTTCTCGCGTCTACCCCAATACTGTGGGGTATCACAGTATTGTTATTTCTTACGGAATCCTTAAAAGGAAAGGTCTTAAAATGTTTTGCTATCAATATTATTTTAAGAGCTATGCACTGAATGCAATTTGATATTTAATTAAGTGTATATAATTATCACTGTTTTTTTATAAGACTCGGTCATTCCTGATAGGAGGTTATTGTCACGCCTCACAGTAGATATTATAGGTACTCGACCATACATGTAGGAGCCGAGAAATTCTATATTATCAATATTAAAAATTTGTTACAAAATAGTTTTATCACTTTTAGGTAATTTAATTTTTGATACTGAATTTGATACCTAAGCGCTTAGATCCATTACATTAGGTCTAGACTTCTAGGTCTTTTAAACATTTAAATAAGTTATACTCTTAAAATTAATAACGTTATGCACGAAACTTGTGACTGGTCCCTTGACTATCTTTGATCTTTCCCCTCAAAGACTAGACTTACCTCGTACCTACTGATGGAAAATGGAAATCATCCCATGTTTTACCCTACCATTTTGTTTTTTTTTCAGGCGAGACAGAGGTTTATGTTATAAGTTGGTTCCGCTTGCCCTGCAGTCCTCGTTAGATTATGATACCTACAAACAAGTTTGCTACGGAAATGTAGTTTTTACGTATATTGGCCCCAGTATATTACATTTTACGGGTTTTCTGTATGCGTTATATTTATTTAGAGTGGCCGATAATGAACAGTTACAGAATTTGATGGAGAGGGTACGTTATACGTACTGTCATTGACAAACCCAGTGTGCCTCTTTTAGACCGTATTGCCATGGTACCTACTACATAATAAGATCTACATAATAAGATCGAAATGTGATAATAGGTATACACTACTGGATCTGTCGGCGACCGTACCTACCAAATTCATAAAACAATATAACAAAATAATTAAGCTATAATATTGGAGAACTAATATGGTATTATTTTCAGGTTTTTCTACTTTCATCATACGCTCCACAAGGAATGCCTACTGCGAAACCAAAACGATTACTACGTATGCTTTGGTTTTTTATAATTTTAAGCATATTGTGGATGTGCCTCTCCTTATGTTCGGTTAATTTAATGTTGGCGAGAGGAGCCATCATGTTCAGATGGTTCGAATCAAGGTATACATTTAAAGAATATTTACTCAAAGTATTATGTGCTAATGTTGTTAATAGGTAACTGTAATTCTAAAAAGTTTATGTTCAAATCAACGATTTGTTCAAACCCATTAGTTCGGATTCTAATTTGTACCGACGTCAACGACAAGACTCGGTTTACCATAGTTCGAAATTATTACAATGGCAAAAGTGGTTTGTCAGCGACTGTACCTATGTTATATTCGTATTACATAGTGCTGATAGATTTGTTGTTTTTTTACAGTTCGCACGAAGTAGTTTTAGCATTAAAAGTGTTACTGATAGTGTGCACGGTGATCCACGACATGATCCAGGCGACGATAATAACAAGCTACTGCTTACAAGCGCAGCTGCTACAGGCACACTTGCAGTTTTTAAAAGAAAGACTTTTGAATCGGACAATTATACCTTTTAATTGGATGCGAGTACGTAATTTATTTTTACTTAAGTTTTTGTGTGTTGGTTATGTGAAGTTGTCTAGCGATCGTCAGTCCGCAACTCAGTGTTATATACAAATACATAATCAAAAAAAATATAAACCGACTTCAATAGCACTAAATTGCTTTAAAATTCACTTAAACTGTAAAATAATTCTTATTCTCGAAATAGTTAATTCAGCTCTCAATCTCTTCCCAATCTTTTTATTTTTTAAGTGGGTTCGATAAAAATCTAAAACGTTTTGTAAAATTAGTTACAGTATTTTGAAATTTGAGCACATCATTTACTTATGTATGATATGCCTATGTAAAGACATTTAGGCGGATATATTTAAATCGATTTTTTACCTGTATTTAGTAATGAAACTAATCTTCTCCGCTGACGTCATTGACCTCACACTATCAGTTGATTCACCTCACGTCTGATTTCTAACCTCTTTTTTTTTACTAAAAACTTGCGTTTTAAAATCAGCCGTGAGGTAAGTCAGCTGATAATGTGAGATCAATAGCCTCAGCGGCGATTTCTTTTTTCTGCCTAAATTTCTTTTCATAAGAAACAAATCATGTGCCCAAATTACCAGTAATTGATTTTACAGATAATGTTAACGTTATATGATATATCTTGGGCATATGATCTACTGCTTATGTAAAGACATTTAGGCAGAAAATAATTTAAAAATTTGGGTATCATATGCCTAAAATATACGTAATTGATGTTAACAAACCGTATATATCTATCTGCCTTACCATTATTTTGGTATCATTGTAAAAATGTTTTGCCGCAGTAAGATGAGTAAATGAAAACAGCATTTTATTAATTTTATTTTCTTCTACAAAAGAATTAGTATATCTGATAAATATCTACTCTCAGATTTTAAATTAAGACTTTTTAGAGAGAGTACACCGTCTTTTCAATTATTTTGTAGTTTACTAGTAACTACGTAATCAAAATGTGTTTTTTTTAGGAAATATTGGAATTTCGCAAGTTATTGAACTATTTAAACGACGATTTGGCCCCCTCGGTCTGCCTATTCACGATTGTTAACATATCCTGGGCGATATCAGGCATCATGTGGCTACTGAACATGGATAAAGTAGACACGGGGTCGGAGCCTATATTGGGCATTAGTATCCTAAATCTGTTGCTGTGGATATCGGCCGCTATAGTTCCTTTCATTCAGGTAAGTGTTGAAATTAAAAGTTTTAAAACTTTTGATTTCAACACGTCAACAACAAAGGCACAGGTAACATATCACCTTATGGTAAGCTGTACCGCCGCTCGACGTATATTCACATGTTTTATCTCTGTCACTTAACTTAAAGTAAGAAAGTGTTAAAACACGGGTATTGTAAGCTATCCGGTATTTATCTGAAGATTTCAAAAACAGGCTTTAATTTTTAAAATGCGGTACGGTAACGGTTTTGTACGTGCAGGCGGCGCGTCTGTCGACGGAGTGCGCGCGCACGGCGGGCGCGGGGCACGAGCTGAGCGCGCGACCGTTTCTGCACCAGGACACGCCGCCCGCCGACGTAGCCGCGGTGCTCGCCTTCGCCTCCTCTCTGCGCATGTACGCCGAGCTGTTTCACTACCCGGTCAAGGGCCGATATCTCTGTCTCTTTCTCACGCTCGCAACCGTCTCACTCTTCGTCCTCGGAATGTGCCATTATTTGCAATAGTTTAGTTCACCACTACCGGCCAGCCAGTAGAAACTAACAAGATCATGTTTTATATTTTTCTCTCGCCTGTCACACGCGAAAGAAAGAGCTATTTCACTCTCAGTTTTTTTATGTGCAATAATTATTAAACATATAATAATTTTATTAATCAACCGTGATTTCGAATTATTAAATAAATACGTTATGGATTTTAACTATTTTATTAAGTCACAATAAACTTGGGTTTGCAATACATCGACATCTAATATTGTATAAATAACATAACATTGATACATGTAACGATCATAAAATAACATATCATTATACTAATAAATTGCATAAAGGAGGATGGGCAGAAATGTACTGCACTGTTCTACCTACACAATACCAACAAGCCAAGATATGTCATTGAAAAGGGCATTCTTGTACATTATTTCCTTCATATATGTAATTAATGGGGTTTTTGTGTTTTTTTTTATATATTTATTTATTCAGAGTCTTTTATACAAAAGTACATGACAATCCCGTCGTAACTTATACAAAATAAACTTAAATAAGTACTACACGTAACTATTTTCTTTTACGCGTTAAAAACAAACAAAAAAAATCAGGACTATTCATCTCCTTACTATGAGCTTATTTTACAATATGTTAAGTATCCATATTTGGATAATATTTGTGGTAGAGAGGGCAAGGAGTTAGGTAGAACCAAACGCAACCCCATGATTGCATAATACTCACTCAAATTTACTACACTATTTATTGATAAGGACGACTAATTTTAAACGGATTCTCTATGAGGCGGTGTTATCGGGAGGTCAGGCTGGCCATTAGTGCCGAAGCGTTGCTTCACGATTCACGAAACACTTTCTCACGCTCCCCAGTCTAAATTATGTCAAGTATGCTCAAATAAAAGGATATAAAAACTGTTTTTGGCGCCTACATAAAACCCCCATAGTTACATTTCTATAGCAATACAAAGAAATAAAGTATATAAAATAGACCTTTTTAATGACATATAGCTTGTGTGTATTGAGTAGGTAGACTAGAATGCCCTTTCTCTCTTAGGTAAAGTTTATATATACCTTTGCAAACACTGAATATTCAAAACCATATTCTTGTCATATATCTTTAAAATATAACCCCCAAGCTATAAACCAACCTTAGTTTACACTTTACAGCAATATTTTTTATCAGGGTTTGTTTTTATCAGAATGTGACAGAATCTATTAAAACTATTAAAATAAATGTTTTCTTAGCGAATAAGGAAATTATTATAATTAATAATAATTATTATTATTAATAATTTATTCGATCAGAAATAAATTATCACAATTATATATAGGCGAAAAATAAATTAAAAAAATTTTAAGATTGTCACAGCAAGAGAACCTACTACTTGAACACAACTACACATGAAGTTGACTTTATAATGTTGAATAAATAATAACTACCCAATATAAGATACCAAATAATTTTTAAGACATCACGATGGCGCCAATGGCGCGGACACGGACTCCTACCTTTTAGGTTTCTAAGTGAGAAGATGAGAACCAAATATACTAGACAAGTCAGCTTCAAATTAGACGCCAAAGTGACAGCAGTCCGGGCCCTTCGCGCGGTGCGATGTCGTAGCACGATGCAGCATCATACTTTTCTACGGTACGCCAACGTCGACGCAGAACGTACCAGAATTTTACAAGGCACGGCGATCCGGCGTCGAGACGTGCATTTTTACGGCGACGTGAATCTGCACGTGTGTCAACGCATCGTGCTGCGACACCGCACCGTTTCACGTCGACGACTTTGTGACGTGGACATGTGTATATTCCCTTATCATGTCATACGCAACGACAAATATAAATGTAAATAATGGTGGCGCAGCCCGAGGCTGATTCGTAACTTTTGCTTTTGTAACGATGACAACGATAGCGTAGAGAAGAATCGCCATACGTAATTAACGAAGTATAACTAAGTTAAATAGATTTAGATGCCACAAAACCCGACAGAATCTTACTTCTACAGTAGTCCGCTTATAGCACGGCAGTGGGCGGCGCGGGGTGCACGGCGAGCTGCCCACCCCACCACGCCAGCACGTCGCTCAGGCCGGCCACGCCCGCCGCCGCGCTCGCGCCGCCGCCGCTGCCCGCCGACCGCACGTAGCTCTTCACAATAGCTGCGGATGTTATCTACTGTTATAACATTTCGAATAAAGAGAGGGACTGAGACAAGTACCGACGACATATTTGTTACCAGACATTATATGAAGCCTATACCTGACTTTATTTAAACACAAGCTGTATTTCCTAACACGGTGCACCAACGGTTCCTAGCACGGTGTCGCCAACAGCGGCTTATTTGGTAGCCGAAACTAAGTTATCGGCAGTTAATTTGGCCGCGGAAACTAAATTATCGGCGACAGCAAGCTTACACCATTGTGATCTTATACATAGCTTCATACATTTTATTAGCTTAGCTTAGCGCTCATTACTCGAATGTATTGTTTACATTACGTCAATAATTACAGTAAAACCATGTTACTAATGGTCCTCGGATATCTTCGTTTTTCCATGGAAATGACAGACGATGAAAAACGATGATTGCCGATTGACAATTGAGGTCGTGGTCGTACTGTACATTGTGTAGTTTTGTTCGATGTGTATGTAAAATAACTTACTTGTTGGTTTTTTATTGAGTGTGGGATGTGGGTCACTCAGAGTCGGTTGTAGATATTTCTTTACTGGGCTTTCAGGCCTAAACATTTTAAAATATTAGTAACTAATCTAAGTCAGTAATGTTACCATTAATGAGCTATTTATTAATTTCATTTGATAAACATTTTAATCCTTAGAGAAAATCATACCTTGGTATAGTGACGGTTGGCAATCCCGATCTTTTGAATTGATTTTTTGTTGAGGGTCTTTTTGGCTGCGATTCCATCGAAGTCGAAATGACACCTATTATTAAACAACGACTCGGTTTCAAAATTGTATGTAGATCTAAATTTTTTTACAATGTAAAACTTAGCCTTGTCTATACTGATATTATAAAGAGGAAGTTTGTTTGTTTCTTTGTTTGCATTGATTAGGCTCCGAAAGTACTGGACAGATTTTGATGAAATTTGGCAGAGATATACAATATACCAAGGGGAAGAACATAGGTTATTTTTTATCGCGGAAAAATGTAAGATTTCTGCAAGATTAACTTTTGCGCGCACGAAGTAGCGAGCAACATCTAGTCATGTATAAATATAAAAATATAACTCACTAGACATGATGGGTTGCGAGGTAGATTCTGTCATCTCAGTGCGTCCGGTGCTTGTTATTGTTTGCTGTACAGAAATGGGCAATGTATGTAAAATAGTTTCTGCAAAACTAATACCAATATTATTTTTAATGACCTTCGTATCTATGAATCTATTTTATAAGCTTTTAATAGTCACTCAGTGTTCGTATTTTTATTTAGTAAAAAAAAAAACCTGAGTTTCCTCTTGCTTCTCTTTATCCAACTTTTCGTTATTGATGTCGAGCGGTTGTTCGTTGGTCTTCCTCAGTCCCGCTATTAAACTGGTCTGCTGTTTCTGAAATTCAACATAATTTTTCAAGATAATGTATGTTTCAAATACACGTGGAATAAATATCCCATTGCAATTATTGTAAGTGAATGTCATAACAATGAGGCAATTATTTTGTTTAATTTAGTCTACTAACTTCTAAGGAAGAGACTATATTTATTTATTTAAAGTTAATTAAAACGGGTGAGCCCAATTACATAAATTAACTAGTAACTAAGTTCGTATACTAAATTAATAATAAAAATTAGAATAACATTAATATTATCAACAAACAAATTACAAAATAACTTTACAATGGAAAATACAATTACATTCATTAACTAGCTATAGAAGAGACTCATTCGTACTTTTTCCCTCACAAAATTTCAAGCATACTTTCTTCTTCTTCTTCTACTTATCAGCAAAAACATCACACTCATTTTTTTTTTGATTTGCGGACAGAAGGGCGTTGAGCAGGTCTAACGAACGGTACAGTGGGGACTCAGCTCTCGCGACAGATCGAAATGCCGGCACTGCGAATAATTTGGGTCGACGACAAGGACGGTGTCTCAGGAAGTTGTCGGGCACATACAAGCGGCAAATCAGAGTGTGAAGCTCCGGACAATCTATAACATCACGAAGTACTTTTATAATATTCAATATTAGATATACACCTCTCCGGACCTCCAGGGAGTTGTATCCCAAAGCACCTAAAAGATCATGTTATTGATTGGCTGTTATCGTTTACCATCCACCAGATCGATTGCTACAATATACTAGATACTCACGCTGCTATTGGCGCGGATCTTCTTGAGGCAGCCCTCGAGCCAGGTGCGGATGGTCTGCTTGGCGACCTCCTCCTCGATGAGGAACTCGAACTCCTCGCGCGCCAGCAGCTCCTCCATCTGCAACGACTTGCGGATGTCCACCGTGCGGTACGACAACATGCTGTAACATAATATACTATAATGATTATTACGGAACCCTAAAAATTATATTTATATTGTTATTAATTTTAAAACAATTTAGCATAAGTTCAAGTACCAACAATATAATCGAATATGTTTAAGAGATTTTTCAATTGTAAAAATAATTGGGTATAACACTGTGTAATTGATACCTGCTGTACCAAGAGTTCTCTTATGTTTTATCTGAGTAAGTGACCGAAATATAACAACCTGTCGCCACTTACTTACACAGAGGTGGAGTGCCAAAAAAATTACATTTTATAGACTAAGGCCGCTGTGTTCGAGCCTGAGAATATAATTCTGAGTATAATGGTGAGTATACTTGATCACGTCATGGAAGGTGACGTCTTCGCCGTTGTGCAGGCGCTCCAGCTCGTAGCACATGTACTTGAACAGCAGCCGCTCCTTATGCGTGTCGCACTCCAGCCGCCCCTTCAGTAGCCGCAGGATGAACTTCACCTGCGCACGACAAAAATTCTTACATAAATATTAACTAAAGGAGACCGTTCACACTCCAAATAATTTGGCCCTAGCAAAACATGTAATAACATTGTAGGATAAGTCAATATTTTATGTTATTGTTTATCTTAGGTATGTTAACATTTCCATACAAATGATTTTTCACGTTTTTACATATCCCCTTACCTTTCTCACAGGAATAACACCTTTCTGATGGACGTCTACAATATTCCATGTGTTTTGGAAGTTGCGGATGTCCGCATACGAAAGCAGAGCGTCCTCCTCATTCGAGTAGAATAAAGAAAAGTTCTCCATGATGATAGCTACAAACGAAAAGTTTTTTTACTATTACAATTATTCCTTTCTATTTGGATGGGAAATCTGTATCAATAACTGGAATTTGTTAAGATACATTAAACCGTAGGGTCAGTTTCAACCGCGTCGCTACGCGGCGCTACTTTTTAAGCTATTCAAAATTGAACTTTATTCACTACACAAAAGATAAGTTTCATATAACATCAGTCATACACTGCATAATGCACATTCGCAGTGCAACCTAACAATTAAACGTGTATCTTGTTGTGTAATGAATAAAGTTCAATTTGGAATAGCTATCTTAAAAATGCAGCGCCATGTCGCGTATCGTTTCGTTTCGGTGTGAATTGACCCTTAGCCTAATAAATCATAGACTATATGAATTGTTTTTCGATTCATTTAATAACATGGCAATCACTGCAACGTTTTGCCTTAAATGCTAAAACATAATAACTAGCAACTGACCAACAAGCAGATTAAGCACGATGTAGGTGATAATGACGTAGAAGGTGCAGAAGTAGGCGAGCGACGCGGTAAAGTTGCCGCAGTCGGTCTCCCAGTAGTTGTCGGCGGGCGTGCAGTACGGCGGCGCGACCATGCAGTCGTGCATGATCTTGTTCCAGTCCTCGCCCGTCACGATGCGGAACAGCATCGCCACGCTGTGGATCGGCGAGTTGAAGTTCGCCCGTCTACGACACAACAGGGGAAGTCATATAGAGTTCTGGCCGTGAGAGAATGTGCAGCGTGTGAGCGTGAAATTCCAATCCAGAAAAAAGAGTATTTTGTCTGGTACCAGTATATTGCAGTGGCAATGGTGGCATATTGTAGTTAAACGTAATTGTATGTTTTTTTTAGATTTTATCAGATTTCAAAATT
Organism: Phengaris arion; assembly: GCA_963565745.1. NCBI lineage: Eukaryota > Metazoa > Arthropoda > Insecta > Lepidoptera > Lycaenidae > Phengaris > Phengaris arion. The sequence continues at coordinate 31,239,767 of OY751432.1, read as the reverse complement.
TAATAAACTAATATTACAAAAGTTAACGGTTTTGTAATATAATTTACCTTCCTATTCCCTCGCCATACTTCACGTTTCCGAAGACAATAGTACCGGCGAGCGCGTAAAAGAAAACGAGCAGGAACATTCCGAATATGATGAAGAAACTTTTGCACACGCTGACGCCAACTGTCAGCATCAGCATTTTGAGCGTCGTGTGCTTGCCCGTTATGGTGAAGAAACGCAGGATCACCACCATGAAGCCGACGAAATACGACAGATCATTCTGCAAAAATAAATTGTGTTGTAATATTTGTTACGCAATATGTGCTCAATGTTCATAATATATTATTATGATAAATATTTAGTGTCTTGTTGATAAACCTGCAGTGTGAAGTGCATGAAAACCCATATGCAGCCGGCGACGGTGACGAGCAGGTCGTAGCGGTTGCGGCGGCTCTGCCAGTAGCCGCGCGGCGTGAACGCGATCGTCTTCAGCACCACCTCCGCCACGAACACCAACGTCAGCAGCGCCGACGTCAGCGCTAGCCGCCGAGTGTCCGCCGAGTGACGCGACCACTGACACACAAGTGTTTCGGTACAGACTACAGGTTATGGCCATGAAGGTTCTTTCAATCTGTATAAGTTAATACATACAGAATGATTTTTGCCTATCGTTTTACTGACTTTTATACTGATTGAGATTAAAAATCAGAGTACAGTTGCCATCACTTTAAAATGATTGACATATTTTTCACTTTAATAATATGGTTGACATTTAAAGTTAATAGAAAATGAAAGGTATACTAATAATCAAAAGATACAAATTATAACCCGACTACGCAAATTATTAGCCTATGTTACCCGGGTTTATTACCAATCTTTTGACACTTCATTCTCGAAGTTCAGATCAGTAGTTTAGGCGCTACAACATACATGCATACATAGACTGCCAAAATCATTACCCTTCCTTTTAGCGTCACCGTAGTCGGTTAAAAATAATTATGTGGTATCCACTGGAATCTTAATAAACCAGTGTGTATCTTACGGTGACGGCGAGCAGGCCGCTGTTGATGAGCACGACGATGGCGATGAGGCGCTTGAAGGTGAGGTTCTGTGTGATGTCGTAGCACAGCGCGCGCACCTTGCGCCCGTCCGGCCGCGGCGGCAGGTGCAGCGGCTGCGCGATCTTCAGCCGCTTCTTCAGGTCACACCTGACACATTTTGAAGTGAAACTCTTTGAGCACACTGAGTGTACAATTTCAAAGTCCCGTTACGACAAGTGATAGTTGACTTTTTATTTTTTAGGTGACAATATATTTATTTTTACCATTATTAGAAGTCTGATAGTTTAAACGTATCAATTGTCTGATAACTTGTGATGGACTTCGGGCCTGTTTCACAATCACCTTAAGTGTCGAATAGCTATCCGAAAGTTTTGTCGCTACTTACCTTATACTGAACGACAGAGACAAAACTTGCCAATAACCTGACACTTCCATTCAGTACATTGTGAAATAGGCCCTTAGTGCATTATGTTGGTATAATTAAACTTGTGTAATATTACGAGCAGAAAGTCGTTAAATGGTAAGTTAGGCCGCCCAGCTGTGTGCGAGCTAAGGGTTGACTAAAGCCGTACTGGAATATTGTTCGTGTAATAAGGTCGCTTTTAATCACCGAAGTCTAATGAAATGCAAAAGCCATCTTCAAATTGAAATAAATAACGGTAAACTAAAAAACTGACTGAGGAAGAGCAAGCTTTGCTACAATAAAATGAGCTTACCATCTTCTCTGATCGACTGTCAGCAAGGCGGTTCCTTTGTTTTCTGAGTAATTGGCAATAACCACGCCGACAAAAAGCGTCAACCCTATCATGCAGCCCAGGAATATGTAAACGTGAATGTATATTGCGTGGACCTGTGGAATGTACGAAAAATGTAAATAGATGAATGAGTTATACTCTTCATTTACCCAAACTACTACGATTCACTGATTTTGTGATATAATAAACGTGATCACTTTTATGTTAAAGCTTTTATTTTGTTTAATTATATAAATTGAATGTACACTAACCGGTCCCAAAGCCTTTATAAGTACATCTCGAACATCAAGCCATCCTTTGAACGAAAGCACTTCGAACAGTGTTAGCAGCGCGTCGCCTATGTTGTCAAAATTAAATCTTTTCGGGTTTGCCCTGAAATTAAATAGTAACAAGTCGCGATGAAATATTAAATTACAAATTAGAGATTTTAACTTGTCCTTATTGTCAAATGGGATGGTAATAACCGATTTCAAAAAAAATTAAGTATGTTCATCTTTCCCCATCCGGTCTTTATAACAGTAATTAAATAGACGCCGCTTCCAAGTTTTAATAATGAAGGTCCATCAAAGTTCCATTTTCAAGTCCTCAGAAATCTAACTGCTGGATCATATTTATTGACAGTGGGCATTTACGGATCCTTACTAATATTGTAACAAGAGGAACTGTCTCTTAAACAAATCGTAATCGTATCGTAAATAATCCTGCCCGATCAAAGTAGCAGGCAACATCTATAAACATCTATAAACTCACCAGACCCTGGGCACGAGCATGGAGGGGAAGGTCTCGTTGGGCCCCGGCTTGAGCTTCATTTTGGTGACGAACACGCGCCGCATGAACACGCCCACGCAATCCTCGCGCCGAGTTATTGTCGGGTCGTTGCAGCGAGCCAATCTGAAAAGGCAGCCAACAATGCCCGGTCATTAAGAATGCACAAGGAACTTTGAAAAGAGATATTCAGTTTGTAGAGCGTCATATCTGTCAAACTACTAATAGATAGGCGTTTTCTCTTAGAAATGCGGCATTTATAAGAGAAAACGCCTTTTCTATATCTCCACAATACCAAATATCTTTTTTTAAACGTCGCGTCGGTGTGAATTATTTTTGGAACTGTTCATCAATATGACGGACAATAATCATTAAAGTAAAGAAACAAACAAAAGTTTATTTGTTTTTATGTAAGTTATGTGTTCTTAAAACATTTTATGTAAAATGAAATATATTTGACGATATAAAATATAACGCTATCATTTACCTTCCACCATATAATTGCACTCCGTAACTCGCGAAGACAAACATAAGCAATATAAGCAGTGTCGATACCTAAAAATATTAAGATTTAAAAATATGTGTGCAAATATACAAAAAAGACATATTTATCATCAATTAAAATTCGCGTAACAATATTAAGCCCTCGTACGTATTCGACTACGTATACGCACGATAACTTCTGCGTACACGCACCAGCAATATCTCCTTGAAGCCGCGACACAGCTCGTACACGACCTTGCGCATGTGCGGCACGAGCGTGAAGATGCGCAACGGCCGCACGCAGCGCAGGATCATGAGCAACTGCGCGCCCGAGCCCGGCGGCACGCGCACCGGCATCCACCATAGGAATGTAAGGGACACCTGCGGACATGTGTGGACACGTCCTTAGACAAATACGTACAATACTCTGCCGAAAAGAAAGCTCATTTTTCAGTTTTAAAATGTTAAATTTTTTTTTTAATTTTAATAGTTTATTTTTTATTGTAATAAATTCATTATAATATGAACAGAATTATCTTACAATATAAATAAAAACATCTAATACTGCAGCGGCATCCTTGAGATAAGCTTTAGGTGTGAAAAACAATCCATCGGCTAATATTTTCAAAGCTAGCTCTAAACTCATAAATATAACAAATCCATACTCCGCTATCTGAAACAAGTAATAAACGATACAAACTTGTTTAAAATATGAATAAATTAATAAATGTGAACCTACCGTCAGGTTAAACTTATACTTATGAATTACCTGAAGAACAGAATTTTCCATGACTCTGTATGAGGGAGTTTCAAACATCATCGACAAGCACGAGAGAGTAGTAGCCATTATCATCACCCAGTCTAGATAAGTAACTAGGCCCAAGAAGTTACTGAAAACATAATTTTGAAATATTTTAGTTCACACTATCGTCTATTGATAAATAATAGCTTACGTACCGATGTGAAACGTCGTAAATATGTACCACGCACACACACGCGCGCTCACATACGCGAATCGAGAGTCATCGCGAGGCAAGAGCGGTGATTATTAACGCCGCGTCATGGTTAACAACGAAGATATGGAGGCACGAAAAAGCCACGAAATGTTTCGGGAAATGATAGCGCGGCCGCTTAAACTTGGCGGGGCGTTAAGGATCCCTGAAAAGTATGAGTGATGAAATATCGTACCGGAAGCTCTTGTAGTGCACCTTCCGCTCGTTGCCGGTGACAGGGTCGCGCAGGCGCGCGTCGTACCGCGCGTCCACGATGGCGCGGCACACCTTGCGAAAGCGCGACTCGCGTGGCACCAGCAGCAGCGGCGTGTCGAACAACGGGTGGTTCTCGCGCAGGTCCTCCTCGCGCTGGTTCCTGTTATCGTGAATGTGTCTTTACAATTGCTTCCATAAATTGCAAACCATTAAAAAACGAAATGCTACATCTTTCATCTGCATTCAAAAGGACACTGGCGAATCCTGCCCGATTTTTCATCAAGAGCGGCCAAGTTTCGAACATATGTGGTTTTATAGTACTTAAAAAGTTATTAATACAAAAAATATTATATTTTTAGGACTTGGGAATAAAAAGTTATGAATCTCCGAATATCAGAGAATTCGTGTGAAAAATCGTTGTCGTCATATCTGTATAGTCTATGGTTATCATGCTGTAAATTGTCAATTTGAGGCGTAAAAGCTCCATCTAGTGGCCCAAGAGACAGATTTATTTTTTATTGGAGTATAAAGTTACTTTCTTTTTCTATAGTTCAACAGTTTAGTACTAGTTATTATAAAAAAAAATTACTTGGTGTGTGAAATAGATACTAAGGCGGGTCGGTAAGTCCGTGACTTTTTGAATTTCTAACCTCCTTACTGAAAAAGCAACACTACTCCTGTCAACAGGCATCTGTCAGTTGACTCCTATCAAAATTTGAACTTGCTGCGTCAGTTAGTTTGTGTTTTACAGCTATCTTTATCAGACTATCCAGTAACTTAAGGAAACAATGGAAAAAAGTGAATTTCGTGTGCTTATTAAGCATTATTTTTTGCGAAAAAAAACCATTACCGAGACCAAGGCTAAGTTTGATAAATACTATGGGGACTCTGCACCATCGATTTCAATGGTAAAAAAGTGGTTTACTGAATTTCGTTGTGGCCGTACAAGCACTGAAGATGCCGAACGTCCTGGACGCCCAGTTGAGGTCTCTACACCCGAAACAATCGAAAAAATTCACGATATGGTGTTGGCCGACCGAAGATTGAAAGTGCAAGAGATTGTGGAAGCCATAGGCATCTCGCATAGCTCAGTGGTTTCAATTTTGAATGATCACTTGGGCATGAGAAAGCTTTCCGCAAGATGGGTGCCGCGTTTGCTCACAGTCGACCACAAACGCAATCGTGTAACAACTTCACAGGAAGGTTTGGCGTTGTTTAATCACAATATGGAGGAGTTTTTGCGCCGTTTTGTAACCGTGGACGAAACATGGATCCATCACAACACACCAGAGACCAAACAACAGTCAAAACAGTGGGTTTCTAAGGGTGAATCGGCGCCAAAGAAGGCCAAGGTGGGTTTGTCAGCCAATAAAGTTATGGCGACTGTTTTTTGGGATGCACGTGGGATAATCCACATTGACTATCTTCAAAAGGGAAGAACAATTAATGGGGAATATTATGCCAACTTATTGGACCGCTTCAATGAGGATTTGAAAAAAAACCGACCTCATTTGGCCAAGAAAAAAGTTCTTTTCACCAAGACAATGCAAGGGTGCACACATGTGCAGTTGCCATGGCAAAAATCCATGAATTGGGCTATGAATTGCTCCCACATCCACCCTATTCTCCAGATTTGGCTCCGAGTGACTACTTCTTGTTCCCAAACCTGAAAAAATGGCTCGGTGGAAAAAGATTTGACTCCAATGATGAAGTCATCTCGCAAACGAAGGCCTATTTTGAGGACCTCGACAAATCATATTTTTTGGAAGGGATAAAAAAATTGGAAGGGATAAAAATATTATTGTATTTTTCTTAACAAGAAAAATACAATAATATTATACATATATAATATGTTTATTTATGAACATTTATGTTCATAAATGTATGGCGACTTGCCGGTTTCCATTAATCACACCACTGGCTAGCTAAAGAATCAGCGTTCAGTACGCAAAGTAAGGACAAATACACATTGCGAGGAGGAACGCGACACTGTCCTTACTTTCAAGATTGAGGACGACATTTAAAGGTTATATCATGTGTACCTGCGCATCTCGGCCTGCTGTCGCTTAAGACTGTATCGCGCATATTTATTTTGGCATCCTTAGCACTAAACTGGAATGTACCTTCGCATCTCGGCCTGCTGGCGCTTGGCCTGCAGCAGGCGTATGTCGAGGTAGGGAGGGCGAGCGCGCGCCGCGGGCACGAGGCGCGACGCGGCGCTGATGTCGCCGTTCTCCACCAGGTGCTCGTAAGTCTGCTTCAGCTTCAGCGACCCGCTGCGTACCGAACGGCGGATGGAGCGCGAACCGAATCTACACAAATATAATAGTATCAATGATTTCAAAACTAAGGATGGGCTTTGCTATGAAATAAAAAATCTTCATACAAGAAAAAGTTACGCCATCTTGATTTTAGAAGATTTTGTCAATTACACATTCAGATGATTATAGGGTATAGTCTGGCAAACGAAAGTTGAACAGAGTTAATTAATTATCAAGTAATTCGTCAAGTTATTGGAATTATTTCATAGGAATTAGAATGTTGCCCCACCCTTAGAGTTTTAAAACTTTCCACCATTTCTCAGGTTCAACTTTAGTTTCGAAACTATTTTATTATATATGAATTAAATAAGAATAATATATTGCAATTTAGAATGATTTCTGAAAAATCCTTCCCCCGATTTCTCGTTTTCGTATCTTCGTTTGCGATACGAATTTATACGAGTCTTACATTGTGAGTCCAGTTCTAAGTTCTAGTTTAATAATAGATTAATATTATGTTGAATATTTAATACTCTTAATCGTTATAGACAACTTACTTTTTCTGGTCAACTCGGAGTTGCTTCGCACTGGAGATGGTGCCTTGTGACTTGAGTCCGGACTTGCCGCCGGTCGCCAGCATAGCCGAGTCGCCGAGCACTAATCGCCGGTGATTATTCGAGTCGCTGCCAACCGAGACAGATATATTAGAAAATGATATTAAGTTATTAAAGTTAGAAAGCAAGAGATAAAAATAATAAAACAAAAGAAAATACCTATTTCAAACTAAAAACATGAAGAACAATAAATCCATCTGAAATTAAAAAAAAAATTAAATTAAACAATTAGGGAAATTTAGAAAGAAATAATAACTAAAAATTACAATACTACTACTATTATAAATGTGAAAGTTTGTGAGGATGGATGGATGTTTGTTACTGCTATTTCACGTAGAAACCACTGAGAGAATTTTGATGAAATTTGGCTTGGTAGTAGGTAGTTTAAGTTCTGGATCAACACATACAGTTTCTCACAAGAAACAGTATATCAAGTCTATATTTTCAAAGGTACAGCGATATGTATACAAAATTTCGCAAGTCTCGTGAAAACGCTCCATACTAGTCGTACCTAGCTGTGACGTCACGCCTAGGTTAAAGTGTATGAAGTATACGATCGCAGGAAAATATTTGTAAATATCTCCGATTTTAACGAACGTAAACGAACGAACGTTTAAGTTCATACTTACCTTAATGTTTTCATATATAATGTAAGTAAACTAATGATGTAGGTTTTGTTTACTAACTAAGCAAACAAAAATTTTACCTTTTTTTGTACTTTTTTGATGTAAGTATCTAATTAGGTACCAAAATACACATATATTTTTTTTTTACTTTTACCAAGTAGTTATGCCTCAATATATCTGAGTATATTAATGAAACTAAATAGTTTAGATGTAGTCATCATCCCTATTAGTTTCTAGTTTATCATAAGGGTCAGTTCTCACCGCGACATTACGTAACGGGACGCGGCGCTGAATTTTTAAGATAGCTTCAAAATTGAACTTTATTTAGTAAACAATTATTGTTAAACCATAAATTAAACCGAATTCCAAAGTAAAAATTAACAAAAGAGTATGAAATGAATTTTATAAATAATTCTCCTTTTAAATTCGGCTATAATTTTAACTATTTCTCTACACAATCTTCATTATTTTGAAGTCAGTACCAAACAATATCCTGATAAAACAATATTTTATATAACTCACGTTTCAGTTGGCTGGTAATTTTTAGTTTAATTTTTTTTTTTTTTAGTCATGTTTATTATAATATTATTATTAACACATTTTAAATAAGTTTAAAATAAGCGTTCGAATGTATAATTGAATACGCGCCAAGCTTCCATTAGGTGTTGCATATAAGATGATGATGATGATTAACTGTAAGTTACATAATGACATATAGCTTGCAGTATTTAAACAATGCCGAAAATTTTCTAAACGTGTATATTTAAAGACTGAGGAGTTCTGTTCAGTGCTTTTGGATCCAGGGTAAGTATACCCGTGGCACAAAATTTTACTTGTTGGTAGCTAGGTAGGTAGGTAGGTATATATGCTTGATTTACTTCACAAAAGACAAATCCCTATAGATTTTGAGGAGTTCCCTCGATTCCTCATGGATGCCATCATCAGATCTTCACTTTGGTGACTAAAGGACCAAACTGAAAGTATACCATTGTCAAATACAATAGAATTTTGCAATTAGGTCTACAAACGGCAGAGTAATGTTTAAAGATATCCGTGTCCTATGAGAAATACCTAATATATCATCATAATATGATGATGTATGGTGTGATGATGGTGGTGATGATGATGATGATTACTGTAATTGACATAGTGGCATATGCTTGCAGTTCTTTAAACAACGCCGAAATCCCCAAAGATGTATCCATAAGGAGTCAGGAGTTCTGTTCAGTACTTTTTGATCCAGGGTATACCTTGAAAATGAAATGAAATGGATCCCACCATCAGGTCACTACTTTGGTAACAACGGGACCAACTTCGGATTGTACCCTTTACATCAAAAAAAGAATTTTGAAAATCGGTCTACAGACGGCGGCATAGGCTACTTGACCTTGTTTTTATTTATGTCCTAAACGCTTCATAATTGTTTCATTACACAAAAAATATATATATTATTTTGAAACCTAAAAACCTACAAAAGAATATTTTACTATACACTTTTTAAAAACCGCCGAAAACACTATTCCGCCAAGTTGGTTGATAGATTATCTGTGCTGTCACGTCATACTAGTACTGGCGGTAAAATGACGGTGTGACGTTCCGTTTGACGTTTTGACATTAATGTAAACTATGTAAATATAAAGTAAAGAATTTTAGAACAAACATGGAAAATAATACAGGAAAACCATTTTGAGCTAATTCAATATAGCATAGAATTAGAGGAAACAAAATACATAAATAATGACTTTATATTATGATACACCTTTATTTATCAATCATAAGTTATTGATTTATGATATCGCTAGAATAAGTTTCCCTAAGCCAAGTACTAAAGGAAATGATCCTTCAATGAAAAATGAAATATGAGTCAAGTAGGCTATTATCGTTGAACATACAATATATATATATATATATATATATATATATATATATATATATATATATATATATATATTGGAAGTCGGTTAAAAATATACACGTTTCATATGACATTAGTCAAACACTGCACATGCGCTGTTCAGTGCGGTGCTATTTGACATTCAAACTCTTACTTACTACGTACTTGGTACCAAAATTGATGATGAGATGGGGGTCCCACAAGGATCTATTTTAGGACCCTTTCTTTTTCTGGTCTATATAAATGACCTACCATACCTTATTAATGAAAAAAAAAACGGGATAGTCTTATTTGCCGATGACACGTCACTTACTTTTAATATTAATCGCCAAAACTCAGGCTATGACGAAGTAAATAATGCTCTCTCAAAAATAGTACACTGGTTTAGTGTTAATAATATTTTGTTAAATAGCAAAAAAACTAGATGTATAAAATAACCAGTTAATATATATATATATATATATATATATATATATATATATATATATATATATATATATATATATATATATAACTAGTTCACGTTGCCAATTGTAAGGCAAACTGAAACCAATGTTCAATTGAATGGAAAAGGTATGAAACTAGTAGATACAGCTATCTTTTTAGGTATAACTTTAGACGCAAAACTACAGTGGGGCCCTCATATTGCTGGGTTGGCCGACAGACTCAGTTCAGCAGCATTTGCAGTAAGTAAGATAAGACAATTTTCAGACGAAAACACAGCAAGACTTGTATATTTTAGTTACTTCCACAGTATAATGTCCTATGGCATTCTACTGTGGGGAAATGCTGCCGATATAAATACTATATTTGTGCTGCAGAAGCGAGCTGTTCGGGCAATCTACAAGCTGGCCCCCAACACGTCATTAAGAGAGAAGTTTAAAGAAACTGGAATCTCAAATGTAGCTTCTCAGTATGTTCTATCAAATGTATTATATGTTAAAAAAAAAGAATTGTGTGGTTTTATGAAACCACGGTAAAAGTGAAACTTAATAACAAAATAGCGTGGAGCACTGGCACAAATGAGTACTAGTCTATACACTACACGGTCAGCTGATGCGAATTATAGGCGGCCCCATATTGGCCTGGCTGCTCTGACGAGCGCCTTTCACTTTATCCCTACTCCGCAGTCGACCGTCACGCGACATGCAACACACAGACGAAAAAGTTTGAGACGATGTAATAAAAGTTTCAATTTAAAAATTAAACCTATTCAAAAAGAAAAGTGACAACCACAATAGAAATACCCGAAATAAGCATAAGCTTGATGTACCAGTGACTAGACTTAGTAAAGTAAAGAATTCGTTTAAAGGCCAGTGTATACGCCTATACAATAAGATCCCAGAAAGCGTTCAAAATTTTTCAATCAATAAATTTAAAAAAATTGTTAAAGAATGTTTGTGTGCTAAAGCCTATTATAAAGTTAATGATTTTATGAATGATAGCACACCTTGGGAATGAGGTGACCCTCTGCAAGGCTACTTCTAAATTACATATATTATTGTACTCTTGTTATGTAGTTTTAGTCATAACATTGTTATATATGCCTTTTTTATATTTTTTAAAAGAACAATTTTCCATCTTTTTGATAAAAGATGGCCCCGCGCGAGTTTCTTAGGCCGGTTCTTCTCGCCGGGCTAGTTCCCGAACCGGTGGTAGGCATCATGTAGATCAACGTTCAGAAAGAGTATAAAAATACCTATTTTGAATAAAAAATTTTGACTTTGACTTTGAAACTCTTCCAAAGAAACTTGTATCTTCTTGTTTAATTAATAAGGTTCAATTTCTAACAGCTAATAATTTCTAAATGCAGCGCCGCGCAACGTATCGTTTCGTTGTGAATTAATATTATAATTTATTATCCCAAAAGGCATTTTAAGCGTTAGAGCGCTTAAAATGCCTTCGGGAATAAATTATAGTATCAGTACTTGATAATAGACGCGACGACGTGTCTCCTCAGCGCGGAAGTAGGCCGCTGGGAGGGCGGCGCGACGGTGAGCGTCTTCACAAAGCAGCGCTTGCGGTAGGGGAAGGCGATCTTGTCCGCGCCGATGTACTCGATGGCGCGCCGCGACACGTCCGCGCCCTCCTCCTCCCCCTCCACCTCGCACACGAACTGGCGCATGAACGACTCGCGCACCTGAACAATATACGGTAAATAGTCAACTAGCTAACCCAGCAAACATTGTTCTGCCATCTAATATAACACACCTGGTATAAATATTGTTTGCCTATGACCTATTCTAAGACCTACCGAATATACACAAATAATTTAATAAAAAACGATCAAGCCGTTTAGGAGGAAATTGATTACAAACACTGCGACACGAGAATTTTATATACTAGAAAGAAGAAGATAAAGCACGGGTTTCCTAGAACTTTATACTATATATGAAAAGTCAAATTAAATGTAATAATTTTATTTAGTACTAGCTGTTGCTCGCGGCTCCGCCCGCGTAAGTATAGTATCCGTTGGGAACACTACTTTTTCGGGATAAAAAGTAGCCTATGTTTTAATCCAGAGTCTAAACTACCATACCGAATTTCATCGAAATCCGTTCAGTAGTTTTTGCGTGAAAGCGTAACAAACATCCACGCTAACACATTTATAATATTAGTAAGGAAGTAAGGATGCTATTTTTGTCGAAATCGAATTATTTGTTATTTTTCTGCCTAAGAGTCTTAACATAAGCAGTATTGCTTATGTTATGACTTTTAGGCATTTATATTTTATCAAAAGATCATATGTCCAAAATATCCGAGCCCAAATATAAATTTAAACAACCTTATTATGTAGTAAAAGAAATAAAATGAGAAATTACTAGAATAAGCAAGATAATCAATCAGAATATTAAACAATATAAAAAACAATAAGACAAAACACTTTTGAGAACTTTATAAGTAAGACGGGAGCTCTACGTAAAGCTTACGAGGGCGGCACTGAAAATTTCGGGAATCAAGGAAGTGACACAACATTACTTCTAAAAAAATCTATTTAGTGCTTTTCGAAGTATTCTCCGCGAAATTTGACACATTTTTCCATACGATGGAACCCATCATTGAAGCAACCATTCCATTCGGAAGTTGGGGTCTCCAAAATGGCCGTTTTGTAGGCGTCCACAGCTTCTTCAGGTGATGAAAATCTCTGACCACGCAATTTACCTATTCTTTATTTTAGGGAAAGTATAGAAATCATTAGGGCTTAGGTCGGGGCTGTACGGCGGATGGTCTAATAATTCTATGATTTCTTGCTCTAAAAACTCTTTTGTTCTGTGCGCGGTGTGAGAACTCGCATTGTCGTGATGGAGGATGATGCGGCGGTTGCAGTTCTCTTTACGGAGTTCAGAAACGACCTGTGGCAAACAAATGTTAGCATACCATTCTGCATTAACCGTTCTTTGTCCCTCAAGAGGAATAGTCGCAACATGGCCGGTTTTGGAGACAAACGTGGCCACCATTTTTTTTGCAACACTCCGTGAACGAACAATTTTTGTTGGCTTTAACTCATTTTCGAACACCCAAACTCGTGACTGGTTTTTTGTTTCGGGTTCGTACGCGTATATCCAGGATTCGTCACCTGATACGATGTTGTATACAGCATTTGAGGATCCTGCGTGGAATCTTTCGAGAGTTCTGACGCACCAAGTAACGCGAGCCGCTTTTTGCTCTTCACAGAGCAAATGCGGTATCCATCGGGAAAACATCTTTTTTACACCTAATTGTTCATGAAAGATTATTTGTATTTGACTCATGCCAATGTCTAAAGTTGCCTGAATTTTGCGGTATGTCACATGTCGATCTTCCTCAATCAGCTTACGCACAGCATCAACGTTTTCTTGGGTGACTGCAGTTTTTGGACGACCTTGACGAGGATCCTCCATACGCTTGGTATTAGTAAAATGTGTTAGTGTACCGGGCTATTAATAGGTACAATGAGACCTCCTCTGTTTGTGACAGAAAAAGATCTGGCTGTCCACGTAGTGTTTGTACGAATAATGTGGTCAAAGCAGTAAGGGAAAGAATTCGAAGAAATCCTGTCCGAAAGCAAAAGATTTTATCTCGGGAGATGAAGATAGCACCTAGAACCATGTCGCGTATTTTAAAAGATGACTTAGGTCTTGCAGCCTATAAGAGACGTACTGGTCATTTCTTAACTGACAATTTAAAAAAGAATAGGGTGGTAAAATCGAAACAACTACTGAAGCGGTACGCAAAGGGAGGTCACAGAAAAATTTTGTTTACGGATGAGAATTTTTTTACAATTGGGCAACATTTTAACAAATAAAATGACTGTATTTATGCTCAAAGCTCTAAGGAAGCTTCCCAATTAGTCGACAGAGTGCAACGTGAGCACAATTCCGACTTCAGTGATGGTTTGGTGGGGTATTAGCTATGAAGGAGTGACTGAGCCATACTTTTGTGAAAAAGGTATCAAAACATCGGCACCAATGTATCAAGATACCATTCTTGAGAAGGTAGTGAAGCTCCTTAACAACACCATGTTCAATAACCAAGAATGGTCCTTCCAGCAAGACTCGGCGCCGGGTCATAAAGCTCGGTCTACGCAGTCTTTGTTGGAAACAAACGTTTCGGACTTCATCAGAGCTGAAGACTGGCCGTCGTCTAGTCCCGATCTTAATCCGCTGGATTATGATTTATGATCAGTTTTGGAGAGTATGGCTTGCCCTAAACGCCATTTAATAATCACTCCGGTAATTTGGAGTCCCTAAAACAATCCGTACGATTGGCAGTGAAGAATTTTCCCATGAAAAGAGAGCGTGCTTCTATTGATAACTGGCCTCAACATTTAAAGGACTGTATTGCAGCCAATGGAGACCACTTCGAATAAGCTTTTTATATTTAAAATTGTTTTTTATTTATGTATTAAACTAACACACTGTAAAAGTAATAAATGTTATTTGCAATAGATTTTTTTTTTGTTTCAGTATTTATGGCAAGACTAGGTATAGATATAACAATAAAGAAAAAAGTTTTTGAAGTGGTGATATTGCCTTGCCTAACATACGGCTGCCAGACCTGGTCCCTGAAAAAAGAAGAGGAAGAAAGTACCTATTACCAACGAAAAATGGAAAGAAGTATGCTTGGCCTCAAATTGTCAGATAAGGTAAATAGCACAAGTGCAACGAAAATAATAGATACAAGAAAAAGAGTAAGATTACTTAAGTGGCACTGAGCAGGGCACGTATGCAGATTGAGCAACAACAAATGGACCAAACGTTTAACGGAATGGGTACCGAGAGATTAGAAAAGGAAAAAAGGAAGACCATATAAAAGGTGGAGAGACATTTTTAACCTGAGATGTGGACCTTTATGGATGCGAATGGCGCGGGATATAGATTTATTGAAGGATTTAGGAGAGGCGCCTTACGACTTCGCTACGCCGTAGAGGCGACTACCACTTAATTTTTTTTTCAAACAATATTATGTAGTTATTAATGTAAGCTTAGCATGTAAAAGGTAGTAAAGAATAAAGGCTATTTTATTTTTTATTATGTAGCAAAATTATTTGTTACCTTAGGAAGATTGAAGTCTCCTGGGACTTTGTGGAGTTTAGTCATTTGGGGACTGTCCGGAAATTTCTCGAATATTCTCAAGCGAAACGGCAAACTCTCCTTTATCTCAGCGCTCTGTTGCCTATATCGTAGTTGTTTCAATTTTTTAATATCCTCGTCTAGTTCCAAGTTATCGAGGATGACGGCGACGAAGAGGGAAAGCACGATCTAAAAATTGATTAACCGCATCTTAATATTAGCACAGAGTAAGTAATAGTACTGGCGTGCAGATTGATCCCTCTCTATCAAAAGCTTCATGTGGGTAAAACTTAGTTGCTGAATATAAACTAATAACTGCACGCCACTTGCACGCAAATGGTGTTGTTTGCGCGCCACATTTTTACGTCTTTATTGCAAAAGGTAACCTCCCGATCTATGCGACCGCGACCAGCAAACCAGCGAATCAGGTCTCTGGCCACGCTCATCGGTCGCGCGACGCCAGTCGCGGGGATTTTTAAGTGCTCCATATAAATTCATACGAAGCATGGATCATCGGAAGGCTACCTTAAGGGTTATCACATGTATACATAGGTACAATGTAAGACCACCTTTTTAATATATCTCAGCAATCTTCATTTCCTTTGAAAGTAATATATGATGTATGAAAAGACGACGATTCCCGAAACATATTAGCATCGTGGTTTTACTGTATATACAAAAAGTTTTCAAGGAAGTTTCTTGATTTATTTTAAAAAAGTAAAAGACACTTACTAGAGTCACGAACAGATGATATAATATGAAATACATGGCCACCAGGGGCGTGAGGGTCTGGCTCGTCCGCACCATGGTCTCGTCCATCACCTCCACCCATGCTTCTTGAGTTAGTATTTGAAACATAGACATGAATGCCTGAAATAGTTTTCACAATGAAAATCAGCATGAATGCATAAAAATGATTATTTAAGCCTTTTATATTAATAATATAAGAACTAAGAATTTAAATAATAAATTGTCTCACCTCTGGGAAAGTCTCAAACTTTGTAAACTCACAAAGGAAACAAAACAGTTGCATTGATATTGACGAACTTATAATCAACAAGCACATAGTAAATATTATTAGACTCCCCAACTTCTTTCCGGGGCCGAATATTTTGTAGACGAAACCCTCTAGCAATGGTGACGCCTTAATAAGACGAACTATTCGTAAAACCTGCAAAATGTAAATGTAAGTTGGCATACTGCAGCACACATTCAAATTTGAATGCACTGAAACAGTGTAGCAAAAAAACATAAATACCTGAAAGTATGTAAATCCAGACATATAAAACTGTGGTATAATGTGAATAGATGTTCCAATGGCGAGCAGTAGCTCAAACTTGTGAACAGAATGTTTGAAATACCCCTTCCAACCTAAGCACCATATTTTTAACAAAGCTTCTAAGTCCAGAAATATAGTGAAAGCAATCTGTAACATAATATAACGTTTTGTAAAATCAATTACATAAAAGTGAGTACATACAAAATTAACAGTTTTATTTGGTTGCAAAAAGCTTTACCTCAATGTAATAATATTTTTCATAGAAACTCTCCCTTGGATGATCATCATGTTTGAAATTCATTGTCGCAGTTATAATTCCATTTGCAAGGACCACGCCCATCACCAAGAGGCGAAAGTACGCCGATCTCAACATTTTGTGAAATATTTCTGGCGCGCTCCCTAGAATTTGGAGGAACATACAACTTGTTTGTTTGATACAATAAAACATAATTTTATAGTTTCCTGGTGAAGATCTACAAGATATTAAATAACAAAAATATTTCTATATTAAATAAATTATACTACCAAATATATATTTTTTAAATAAACAGATGATATATACCTGAATGTTTATTTTCATCAATAGTAACCAGTTTCCAACCATTATCATCGCCAGTAAAGAATTGTGTTGTGCTGCTTTTAGTTATTGGGTTCCTTACACCCCACATTTGTTGGAATTGCACTCTGATCTCGTTAAATGTTTCAGTGATGACAGCAATGAAAACATTCTTTACAAGCCATGCCAGGAAGAATATCATGGTGCTGTAAACAACAATAGCGCCCGTCACACATACAGTTCCGACCGCGGGAGCAAGCAAGCAAGCGCCGTTCCATCCCGCGCTCCGAATAGAACGTGTAAATGCGCGGAGCCGACAGTCCGATCTAGCATGTTGTGACACCGAATTTTCTACAGTTTAAACTGCGCGCGTATAATGACATGTTATGTAAGACGCTGACAGTCCAAACCGTAACGCATTTTAGTCGTAATTAGCACGACAGTTCGATCCGCAGTCCACACCTCACAAATCCCTCCACGGTTTGGAACGCAGTCCGATCCGCGGTCCGAACTTTACGTGTGCAGGGCACTAATGGTATATGGCGAGACAGCCAGAATCTAATTTATGATCAACATTACTCACAAAGATTATTATGAAGTTAAAGATTTCATTGAGGACAGTACACCCTGGGCATAAGGTGACCCTATGAGGCTATTTTAGTGTACTTTTAACTAAACAATATACTTTTGTACTTGTAATATTTTGTATTGTAATTAATAACTACCTAATTTTAATTATTCACATTTCATTGTATTATTTTTTAAATATCAATTTTGGCTCTCTTTTTTCTAAAAGGTGGCACCTGCGAAATTAATTTTACAAATAGTAATTAGCAAAATTTTGTGTGTTATTATAATTGTTACCTAAAGTATAAAGCTGATCTCCATGTGGGTAGAGAATCAATTGCTCTGTACATTATAAACACCCAACCCTCCTGAGAAGAAGCTTGATATACAGTAAACAAACTGGTAGCTGTAAACAATGTTATTATATAAAAATACAGAACTCTTATAGCATATAATTGATATGAAACAAAAGAAATAAATTAATTTAAATCATAATTACCAAATTCTTCAAATCCATTAAAGCCCATTATATATTTTGATAAATTCAATTTCATGCACTTCATTCCAGAAGGGCATTGATATCCAGAATTAGGTTCGGGTGAACAAAAAGTGTCTGGTATGGCCAAGGAGTTTATTGTGACTTTGCTAAAAATGAAACATTGATTTAAACAGTTATGTAAGTTTTTTTAATACACATTTACCAACACTTGATGACAAAAACTTACTTTGGATTAGTATCGTTTCTAACACAATGATGGGTCAATTCTCCAAAAAATTGAACACCCAATAAACTGTACAGTGACATAAAAAATAGGAAAAACAGGGTCACATTGTATATTTGTTGGCTTGATCTCCTGCAAAGATAATTTGTTTTTCTATATTATAGCATAATTACATTACTATAAATTACAAATCAAATATACTTTATGTATAAAACAATTAACAGAAAACATAAAGACATATATAAAAATCAGACATGCACACAAAGGCAGCCTTATTACTTAAAGCAACTTCTTCCACATTTATTCACTTCTTACACATATCATAATGTGTTTAAACACAGTCAAAATAAAACACAAAGACTAAAGGTGATAGGCATTTTGTTTTGGCCATCCATAAGTAGGTATCTTTTAAGTTTGAGTTGGATTAAAAAAAAATGATTTATTTTAGTTAAATATTTTTTGTAGAAAACAAGTCATACTCACTTGAAAATTTGGTTGATTCTTGATTTTGGCATTGAGAATTTTAAAAATACCCGTAAAAATCTTATCATTATTAGAGGCCTGGGAGCTCTCAAAATACTCAAATAGCTATATCTTGGTACAATACCAGTCAACTCAAACATTTGTAACAGCACTGACACCCACAGCAAAAATACCATAGAGGCATCAAATTGGCACCAATGGTCTTTCAAATAAGCCACCTCACCCTAGGCAAAAATATAAACATCACTACAAAGTTACGTGAGACTATAAAATATACAGTATGAATAAGACAATTTATTACCTTGAGAATTCCTCGAATATGCATTTTTGCTATCATTTCAGCAGTAAATAACAGTGTGACACAACAGTCCACAGCAAATGTTATAATTTGAAGATAGGGATATTTCTCAAAAGATTTTGGTGTATTAAGTGAAACTGACATTAAACTAAGAAGAGCACAAAATCTCAGAATTCTTCGTACCCATAGCTGAAAGAACATTTTTTTTGTCATTTAATATGATATAATAATCATAGATCAGTACAATGATGGGCCATTAAGACACCACTTGGCCACTTGGTGGCCCCACTATTGTTGCCAATAGTTGGTTTCCCTACTAATACAATGTATGCAGCTATGGGACAATATTGTTGTGTACATCCCGCAAAGGACTACTACTTAGCTAGCTAATGCCAGCATGGTGACCTAATGGACAGTGAGGCCTGGAGTGCACTACGACATAAGTTGTTATAAATATAGTCGCCTACCTTATT
Organism: Phengaris arion; assembly: GCA_963565745.1. Classification (NCBI taxonomy): domain Eukaryota; kingdom Metazoa; phylum Arthropoda; class Insecta; order Lepidoptera; family Lycaenidae; genus Phengaris; species Phengaris arion. Next base: position 31,220,185 of record OY751432.1, on the reverse strand, counting down.
GACCCATTCGATATCTGCACTCTCGTTTAATGATTCTTCAGGCCCATAATCTGCAAGCACGGGCTCACCTTTAAGGCTCTGTTTGCGACCCAGCATTTTGAGTCGATCTAAATGTTTTATTTTATAATTCAAGGATCATACAATTTATTTGTTTTTTGTATTTGTTTGTGTGTAACACAACACGCTTATCATGATTGCGTTTTTGGAGGCAGTAGCCACTTGTTTATCGCATAAAAAATTTATAAACATATAGCGTAATTTTTTTTAAAAATCAAAATCGAAACAGTAAAATCAATAAATGTTTTTGACAGTGAGATATGACAAATGACAATTTGCACAAATTGACTTCTTCTTCTTTTTTTAATATATGGCATCGACTTATAACCTTTTGCCAGTGTCAAGTTAAAAAAGCGGGCAAAAGGACTTTTGTTTCAATTTTTAACACCGTATTCCTATATCGTCAAGTCTAAAGTCTAGATAAAGTCCAAATAAATAGTCAGTACAGTCCATAAGTCATGTCAGTCGATTCAGTAAAGTGGTAGAAGCTTTACTAAAAGTTCCTAGGGAGTTTTGGCGGATATACAAAACAGCTCGTTTTTTGAAGTTGTACCACTTGTCCACACTTTTGCACGTTAACGAATATTTAATGGTTAATATTCTACCAATATTACACATTAAGAACTGAAATAACACAAATTTATGAGGAAATAGAAAAACCACAACGTGACCCATTGAAGTCCCCGGCAAAACTCAATTTTTATTTATTTATCCATATAAATATAGTCCTCGAACGCCATCGTTCGGCATAACTATTTGCCAGTGTCAAGATAAAAAGAGAATTAAATTTTCGTTATAGTTTTCAATTTTAATTAAATTAGCTTATCGTATCGTAATTAGCTTTTGATCAAAGTATGTTGCAGTTACTAATGCAGCGAAACTTAGTCAGAAAAAATAAAAACTAAAATCGACTTTGTTTTTTATGGCCGACCTGAAAAGGGTTCATAATGTAGCTTTTTGTATGTTCTTCAAATAATTTTAAGCATATTTTTGGCTACTCCTTAAGAATTTTCAAATAGTTTTTTTTCACTTTTTATCAAAGCGGGATTCGAATTACTTTTTGAGATAGTTTTAAAACTATGCAAGCGAAGCTCGCTTGCATGGGTGTTTTACTCGGATATTTGTAATTATTTACTCTTTCGAATTAACCGACAAAAAGACGATGTCCGATTTTTTGGGCCAAATTAAACACTGTGCGTCTTAGAGGAAAATAGCATTTAGCTGTTGACGGCCCTTACCGCTTAACGATTGCCATTTTGCTTATTAGCGGATCCGAATGCTTTTTTCCGCCAAACACAGCCAATTAATGCTTCAAACTAAAGGAATTTTAAAATAAAAGTAAAAATATAAGCAGCTACATTGATGTATTATATTGTATTATATTAAGGGATATATTTAAACTGGCGACAGCACAAAAATACAAAAATCGGCAAATTAAAAGTGGCGAAATTTAATCCAAATTGGCACCAAAATATTTTTGTTGGAGACTTAATTTCCGAGTTGGTGACTTTTATACGATGTAAGCAGCTGTAAAACCAGATTAGGTTGATGAAATTAATGGCTGCTAAAAATTCAATTTGCAGGTTACAGAAAATCGCATTTTTGGATACTGTTGGAGTTTGTTTTCCTTTGATATCGGTGTTGTTTTCAAGGTTTTTGGTGCAGAATAAAAATATGAAAATTAAATACATTTTGAAATTGCAAAATGGCATACATTTTTTAATTAAAATTGACATGGGTGTCCTTTTCCAGGTTTCTGGAGGTGCTGATTATAAAATTGTCTTCCAATATCAATTTCCAAAATGATGAATACCTACCCCTAAAAACCTCGAAGACGACAACCGTATTAATTTTATAGGAAAATTTATATTCGATATTTTGAAATTTCAAAATGAATGAAATTTTTGTAATCAGAGACTCCAGAAACCTGGAAAAGGACACCTTTATCCATTTTTCTAATGTCAACATATTTAAATAAAAAATAAAAAAAATATATGACAGATGACACTTGACATAACACGCAAAAGTTTCCTTGGCAACGGTTTGAAACTGGAAATGTAAACTTAAAACTAATTTTAAATAAAATTTATTCACACTAATATAAGTGGACAAACTTAAATGGATATGATAATAATTATTTTCAAAATATATCTATTAACTTTTATGGTTAAAAATGTAGTCTAAACTTCGTATAATAAGCAATAACTACAACTTTTAAAATGTTTATTTACATGAGTAAGAAGGTATGTAATAAAAAAATTACGTTACTATTTACTTAGTTCATTTGCTAAGGCCTAAAAACCTGCTGTTATAATATATATAAAAGACTAGCTGCCCCAACAGACGTTGTGCTGTCCTATGAATTGGAATAAATAAAATATAACTAACTTCCTACATACTACAATTTTTATATCAACAACTACACCTAAAACTACACCCACAACTACTCCTAGAACGTACACCTACAACCTACAGTTACTACTTAACCTACTCATACTTCCTACTACATACTATAAATACTATATAATATAGGTAGGTACCTATATTATATAGTATTAGTATTATATAGTATTGATATAGTTCACAACTTGCACAGTATATTAAAGTTGATTTAATCTTTTAGATAGCAATACCAAAACAAACATGTGTAAATTGTTTGTCATGGAATCACTCATCAGGCTACATAGCTGTTGGTGGAGACGATGGGATGCTCAAGGTTCTAAAACTAGAATCTGGTAAGCTAATACAGTAATGAAGAAAAGATATATTCTATAAATGTACATAAATATAATAATTAATTTGATGGTAAATTTTTTACTAAGGAGGAGGTGGCAATCTCTCAATGAATCTAAGCTTGGAAGGTCATACAGGACAAGTATGTCTTGCTGTGTGGAATGAAGTTTTCCAAAAATTAACAACTAGTGATGAGCATGGGGTTATTATTGTATGGATGTTGTATAAGGTAAATTTAAAAATAATATATAAAATAACATTTTTGAAACTCATATTTAATATTATAAGCTATAAAAGTCTTTATATAATAAAATTTACTAAGCTCCCTCCACACATCACTCGCCACACTGAAAGGTCTGCGAACGTGAAGTAAAACATGTAAGTACTTCATTTTTGCAGACCTTTTGCAGTGTCACATGTGAAGTGTGGTGCTGGCATTAAAAAATAATCATAATTTAAGGGTTCCTGGTATGAAGAAATGATAAATAATAGAAATAAGTCTACCGTTACTGGTATGGCATGGGGATCAGATGGTCAAAAAATATGTATAGCTTATGAAGATGGTATGTTAAAATTAAATTTTTGCTCTATTAAAATATTTACATTCTGGATGATAGGTAAAATAATATATTGCCTAATATCTAGGTGCAGTGATTGTTGGCTCAGTAGATGGGTCTAGAGTTTGGGGCAAAGATATCAAAGGAACAGGATTGAAAGCAGTGCAGTGGTCACCTGATAACTCCTCATTGCTTTTTGCTCTTGGCAATGGCGAACTGCATCTGTATGATGATCAAGGGAATTTCGTTGTAAGTGTTAAAATTTTAACAAGCTTAGATTTTATTTGAATAAATCTTATATATAAAATTCTTGTGTCACAGTGTTTGTTAGAGAACTCCTCTGAAACAGCTGGACCGATTTTTATAAAATTTGCAGGTGTATTCGTTATGTATGAGAATATGTTGTACCGCCCCAAAATTTTTAGATTTTGACTTTTTTTAATTCTATTATTTTATGACAACGAAAAAAAACAAAATATTAGCCTCAATTTTCACTCTCCTAACATCGATCCTTCTTATATAATAGCAATATTAGTACTGTAATAGGTAATCTTCAACCATAATTGGTCAATAACTCAATCAATGTGTGACTGTAGGTTGTAGAAGTAGGTAGTAGGTGTAGATGAAGGTTGTATCCTTGTAGGTGTAGGTGGAGGTTGGAGGTGTTAGTAGTAGGTGTAGGTTGGTGTAGGTAGTATAAAATGTAGTGTAGTAGGTGTAGGAGTAGGCTGTAGGCGAAGTTGTTGGTATAGAAACTGTAGGTAGTTTTTTATTTATTCCTGTTCATAATTAAGACAGAACAACATCTGTTGGGTACAGCTAGTAAAGTATAAACATAAAAAAAGAGTACTGCATGCTTTCTTTTAAAGTATTGTGCTATAAATTTTCAGATGCCAGTTATTGGTAACAATGCAGCTAAATCAACAGAAATCGTTTGTCTTAAATGGTTTTCTGGTAAATCCCCAGCAAATAGACCTGTACTAGCAATATGTTACAAAAATGGACTGCTCCTTTTTATGAAAACTTGCACTGAAGAAGGTAAACTTACTTTTAAAAGTTGTGTTTAAGTTGTCAATAAATAAAATCGGTTTAGTAAGTAGGTTAATATGTATATTCCAGTATGCATTTTAACTTGAATTAACGCAAAAACGAAAAAGAAATTGAATAACCATTTTTTTTAACTATTAGGTACATCCTTAAATTGAAAAGGTAAGTAATGTTATGTAATGTTTATTTTATTTCAGATAGCATATTGCTTGAAACGAATATGATGGTCATTGGCAGTGAATGGAACCATAATGGGACTGTGCTGGCGGTCGCTGGTCAGACTCATGAACAATCTAACGTTGTGCAGTTTTTCAGTGCATATGGTGAAGTATGTTATTTTATGTTAATTATATTTCGCGCCTCGTACTCGAGATTGGTAATTAAATTTATTTATTTTGACATGTAGTAACACCATCTGGCTCCACCACTCTTGCACTTAGTTGAGAATTTTCGTGCAAATTTTAATTTTTCTGCTGGCATCCCACCCCTCGCGAGATAGCCTCGAGACTCCTCAAAACGCCTAATATTTTATAAATAGCAACTCATGCCGGTAAGTCCTGCAGGAAAAATCATCGCATGTGTGTGTAATTTTCATACTTCGCAAACGCACACATCCATGAATAGCGACATGATTATATACTGGTTACTCATGCGGCAGGCTACGGCCGAACCTCGCCGAGCCGAGCTGGGAGCTCGGTTCGGCTATCCGAGGGCTAACGAAAACCGCCGAACTGGCGTCGGAAATTATTCGTTGCCTATAATCCGACTAAAAACAAAATGACTTGAATCTAATGAATTATCTATACACAAAAATAATTTTTGTTTAGTAAGGTTTTATTTATTTAATAGAAGAAACATTTTGTGTTTCACGGGGGCCATATTGCATATTTCATTTGATAAGCATTGTTTACAATTTAATCGCTCCTGTTTATTTATAGTTTTCTTAAAAGATTTTTCATTTTAACATTTGAAAGTGTGTACATTTGATTGTGAGGTTTGAGTTGATAATGTGTGTTTATTAAAAATTAAAAATAACAAGTTCCGTAGGTGTGTACCCGAGTTACAACAATTAAACCAGCAAAAAAATAATGTAACTCGAAAATTTCATGTTAAAAGTCATTTAGGTAGTTAAGTAATTTACATCGGGATATAGTAATCTCAAGTAACCGGAACCTTGAATATGTGAAAATTGAAGCTGACTGACTGGTGAGTAGTTATAATATTTTAAAATATGCTTATTATTTTACTTATTAGAATTTCTTCCGCCGCGATGATCGATCGCTGTTTTGTCTGCGTTGCCGTAGAAAATGCACATGAATAGTAGTACATCTAAGACTTGCTCTGTTGGCATGGTTTCGACTTAGAGATCCGTCGCTTGGCTGTAGCTATGCTAAAAATCTATAAACGAAAAAGTTTTTGTGACCGAGTACTTCGCCGCATGCCCTGTGCCATAATCCTGTGCACGCCACTGAAGCTAACGTTATTGAAGAGGCAAGTCCAAACCCAATAACGCAGCATGTAGATAGTGAAAATACAGCCTTAGACGCTGATGCTCTCGAAATCCTTGGTGACGATCCATCAGTAACAAAAAAATATGGAAAGGAAATTATTACTGAACTAGCTTCCCGCCTTCAACACATAGCAACAACAGGGCTCAGCTATGAGATGCGCAAGGATAAGGCAAAATATCTAGTCCCATCTAACTGTTTACATATTGATGCGCCTAAAATTAACCCTGAAATCAAAGCCGCTATTCCAGAAGCCGTGCCCAAAAAAGAAAAAGGGTTAATTGTTAAACAAAAACAAATGGCACATGCCATTTCGTGTCTGGGGGATATTATATCCAATGAAATGAATTCTAAAAACAAAAATAAAGAATTATTGCAAAAGCTTATGGATCTAGCGAGACTTTTGTGTGACATTCAACACAACGACTCAATTACAAGAAGGAATTTTATAATATTTTCTCTTAAGAAAGACGTAAAAGAACATCTCTGCAATACGAAGATAGATTCTTTCTTGTTTAGCAAAGGTTTACCTCAAACGCTTAAGTACGCCAAGGCAATCAATAAATCTGGCACCGAGCTTAAAGCAAATACACCTGTCAAAATTAAACGACCAGCCCCTTCTTCTTCTACGGAGACTTTAAACCGCAAGCCCCCGAGTGCAAGGTACAGGCCGCAGACCCAGACAGGGAAGAAATACCAGCCTGCAGCTCCCCATACGCGGCAGCTCGCGCACTCATCGAAGACGTTGTTGCGTCAGCCGGCAGCGAAGACAGCTCCACAGCGCCGCCGATACTAGATACAGTTAAGTAGGCTGGTCGTCTTCATTATTACCTCGAACAGTGGTCTCTTATAACAAACGATCGAACCATCCTATCCAGGATTAGAGGTTACAAGATTCTTCTTTTAGGCCCTGTACAACAGGATACTTTACCTCCATTGCGCAAACATTTAGAACCAGATAATGCATTGTTTCTTGAGGCAATTACTGATTTATAAGAATCGGTGCCATTTCAGAGTAAGCAGTGCAAGGGACAATTTATTTCGAGTGTTTTTCTGACACAAAAGTCGAATGCGCTTTATTTTAAACCTTAAAAAAATAAACCGATTCATAGAGACGGAACAATCCAAGCTGGAGGTTCTTCGAACAGCACTTAAATTAATTACATGTGACTGTTTTATGGCTACTCATGATCTCAAAGAATTTTTTTTTAAATAAAAATTCACGAAGATTCAAAAAAGTATTTACGATTTGTTTTTAACAATAATTTATACCAGTTTAATGTTCAACCATTCGGCCTTAGCACTGCACCTTTTGTCTTTACAAAAATAATGAAACCCGTAATTAAACTGTTACGCTCTGCTGGAATGATATCCACGGTATATTTAGACGATTGGTTGTTGATAGGACAGTCTCAAAAACAATGTCTTATAAGCTTTGAAACCACAAGGGCCTTACTAACATCGCTTGGCTTCATTATTAATAAAGACAAAAGCTGCCTCCGACCCTCTAGGGCTTGTAAATATCTGGGTATGGTTATTAACTCTCATGAAATGATTTTAAGTCTGCCAACGGAGAAAAGGACAAGAATCAGAAATGAATTAGAAAACAAAATTCGAAAACTAGCTCAACTCGTAGATCTACTTGTATCCGCGTGCCTTGCAATCGAATATGGTCTTCTTCACACCAAAGAAATTCTTAAATCTAGATACGATGATGACTACAGTAAAATGATGACCGTAAGTACCACATTGTATCCGGATATACAGTGGTTGTTGAATTATATACAGGGTGTTTTGCACATGGACCGACATGATTTTTTGGGGGGTGGGGGGGGTCATGTGCTATTTTCCCCCGTGAGACCCAATAACCTAAGTCTCACGGTAGTCTAGATATGTTTTTTTTTAATTTTTTTGAAATCTACCCGAAATCTTGCCTTTAAATCGTCCTAACTTTTTTGTTTGTGGTTATAATACCACAAAACAAAGTATGCTTGTATTTTACAATGTTTTCTAATTCTAAATAAATCATTACATGTTACAATTGATATCCACAAAAAAACTTCTGAGCTTTCAAAGTGGTAAATCGGTGTAAATGTTATGAAAAGTGACAACTTATCAATTCATTTAAAAAAAAACTAAAGCTCATTTTGAATTTAGCTTTTTTTAAAAAAGTTCTTTACTTATTACCCTTTCTAACGATATGCTACATGATATAAGAAACCATTCTTAAAGTGGTCAAATTAAGCTTCGTTTGCCTGAACACGCACTCTAACAATGTAACTGGTTTGAACAATGTAACCAGTCAACGCGGATTATCAAGCAGCAGGTAAAAAGTTAGTCCCTTTCTTACTAGTAGTACAGTTATTGTTGTCTTTGTCTATCGAGTTGAAAGTGAGTGAAGGTCACTTGCCGGGAATCAGTCGAGATTACTCTGCGATTCGAAGTGCCCGTACTTTTCCCGTTGTTCTATCGTAATCAAATTAAAGTCTTGTTATTGTTTTTTTGTTAAATCTGTTGTTGAACTGTTACGTTTTTGTTGTTTATCTTTGCGTATTCGTTACAATGGCGAACTTCAGTAACGAGGAGTATGCTGACATGATGTTGGCGTATGGTAAAGCTGATTGCAATTCGCATGAAGCGCGAAGAATTTATCAAGAACGCTACACTGATCGACGGTTACCTCACCACGAGACCTTCTCAACTACCTATCGACGTCTGAGGGAGACCGGAAACTTAAACTTTCGGGAGCCCCGAGTGAATGTGAGGCAACATAATGTTGAAGTTGATGAGAGAATCCTTCAAGCTTTTGATGACGATCCTACAACAAGCATACGAGTTGTTGCTGACGGACTTAACGTATCAGTTTGGAAAGTCTGGTCCGTTCTTCGGGCAGATGGAAGGCACGCATTTCATTACACTCCTGTTCAAGGTAACAACTTACAGTACTTACTACTTATTTAAAATGTGACATTAAAACATTTTACTTGATTTCAAATCTTAATGTGTTCACTTTTACTCTTATTATTTTTTATTTTTTATTGTTGTAATTGTTTCGTTGAATTCCTTTCTTGCTATGTTTCTCGGACAACTGAAGAAGTTCTTTGCGTGAGCTCAATTAAAAGAAAGAAATATCGCGTTTATGCAGTTATTACCACAAACTCACGGATTTCATTCATTGTTCCAGGTCTCGAAGAGGGTGACAATGCAAGACGGTTAGAGTTCTGCCGATTTTTATTGCACACAGATGTTGAAGATAGCGACTTTTTGAAAAGAATTTTATGGACTGACGAGTCAAATTTTAGCCATGAAGGCATAGCAAATCTGCACAATTTGCATCACTGGGAGAAAAGGGGCCAAAATCCGCACAAAAAAAGGCAGACTTCCTTTCAGCGAAAATTCAGCGTAAATGTTTGGGCTGGTGTTATTGGGCGAAATCTTGTCGGCCCATATTTTTTGCCAGAACGACTCAATGGAAACAATTATTTAGAGTTTCTTCAAAATGATTTACCTGAACTGGTACTACCAGTTTTAGAAGATGTGCCAATTGTTTTTCAAAATGATGGCTGTCCGGCACATTACCAACGAACGGTACGAGAGCATTTAAATAATGCATTTCCAAACTCGTGGATTGGTAGAGCTGGCCCCATTCCATGGCCAGCACGGTCCCCAGATTTAACACCCCTGGATTTCTACGTATGGGGACGTGCAAAAGAGTTAGTGTATGCAACAGAGGTGCCCACAAAAGAAATTTTAGTGGAACGAATAAACACAGCATTCGTAAAAATGCAAGAGGAAATGCGGCTTTTAACTACAACCTCGGAAATAAGAAAAAGGTGTCGTGCATGCATAAGGTGTGGAGGCGGCCAATTCGAGCAAACTTTGTAATTTTAATTTAATAAAAACAACTTAACATAAAAAATGTATTTTCATTATCTTGACCCTAGCAACAAAGTATCTCTTAGGTCGACCCCTGATGTATTATTTCTGTCATGTAGCATATCGTTAGAAAGGGTAATAAGTAAAGAACTTTTTAATAAAAAGCTAAATTCAAAATGAACTTTAGTTTTTTTTTAAATGAATTGATAAGTTGTCACTTTTCATAACATTTACACCGATTTACCACTTTGAAAGCTCAGAAGTTTTTTTGTGGATATCAATTGTAACATGTAATGATTTATTTAGAATTAGAAAACATTGTAGAATACAAGCATACTTTGTTTTGTGGTATTATAACCACAAACAAAAAAGTTAGGACGATTTAAAGGCAAGATTTCGGGTAGATTTCAAAAAAATTAAAAAAAAACATATCTAGACTACCGTGAGACTTAGGATATTGGGTCTCACGGGGGAAAATAGCACATGACCCCCCCCACCCCCCAAAAAATCATGTCGGTCCATGTGCAAAACACCCTGTATATACACACACCGGCATATTAAGCGGAACATAAAATAAAGGTTTGATATCAGTATCATATAAGGTTGCTGGCTGGTTTATACGTCATTTAATTTAAAAAGAAATATTTTCAAATTAAGAAAACAACTGAACATCACATTTTATGCAATTGTTTTAATTTTATTCAAATACACCTTATCTGGAGCGAACTTCGAGTATTTCTTCCTTCTGAGTATGATTTAAAATTTTATTGAAATACTGTTTTTTGTTAGTTTTTTTTAATCGCGTATCTTTTTGGAGTTGAGGTCTGAATTATGCCTGACTTAGCCCCAACGGAGATTGCCAGGGCACTCGAAATGCGAAGAAATGATCAAACCTACAGAGTGATATCCAGAGATCTTCGTCGACCAGTTTCAACGATCCATGGCAGTATCCAACGGTTCAGGGAGACCGGTACTTATGTGAGAAGAGCAGGACAAGGCAGAAAAAGACGCACTTCGAGTAGGGATGATCGTTTCATTCGGCTTCGTGTACGTAGGAACCCCCGTTTGACGGCCGTCCAAGCCCGACATGAGTTAGAAGCAGTGTGTGTAACCGTAAGTGAGCGTACGGTACGAAGAAGGTTCGAAGAAGCTGGTTTGGGTTCATTTGTGCCCGCCAAGGCTCCAAGGCTCGAGGTAAATCATCGTAGAAACAAGTTTACTTTTGCTCAGGAACATCGACTTTGGAACGCGGACCAATTGAGTAAGGTATTGTTTAGTGATGAGTGCAGAATTCTCTTAAATCAAATTGACGGCAGGCAAAGAATATACAGACGCAAAGGAGAACGATACATTCATACATACGGTGGTGGATCAATAATGGTTTGGGCGGGCCTTTGTTTGGGAGCTCGCACAGACTTGGTAGTGATTGACAGAGGAAGTCTGACTGCAGACCGCTATATCAGAGAAGTTTTAGAAGAAAATGTCGTACCGTTTGCCCCATATATCGGTGACGATTTTGTTTTTATGCAGGATAATGCTCGGCCGCATACCGCTCGGGTAACTCAAGCTTATCTTAATGATATGAATATCACTGTTATGGAGTGGCCGGCGAGATCACCGGATATGAACCCAATAGAGCACGTTTGGGACTTGCTGAAAAGAAAAGTTAAGTCCAGAATTCCTGCTCCTGCCAACGTGGGTGTACTGCGAATCGCCGTAGTTGAGGAATGGCGGAGACTATCCCAGGAGACCATCGATAACATCATTCTCAGTATGCCTAGACGGGTAGAAATTTTAAGAAGAGCACGTGGAGGAAATACGCGATATCAATCACCATTTTTCTAATTTAATGAATTGTTATTTTAATATTAATTTTCACTTTTCCCGGTTACATGAAAAGTTCAAAAATGTACCATTTTTCACAAATAGCCTTTACTCGCAAAATCTGTTCTTAATGTGATCTCATTTTAAGTAAAACAAATGAAACTTTAAATAACAAAAGAAGTGTAGTAAGTAGATTTTAAAATAAAACCATATTTTTTAATTATGGACCTTTTTTGTGTTCCGCTAAATATGCGGTAAATAAAAGTGTGTTTAGTTCCGTTCATAGAATCCTAAACGATAACTATAGTCGTGAAAAATATTCAGATGCCATGACTACGTGGTGGGGGGCTGCGTGTAACGGATTGACAGCAAATGTCCAGTGGTCTTATCACGCCGAGGCACAAAAACACATTAATTATCTCGAACTTTTGGCTAGTTTTATTGCGCTCAAATCTTTTGCGCGGGATCTTTACAACTGCCAAATCCTTGCATATTGATAATTCCACTGCGACCGTTTATATCAATCGAATGGGCGGAATCCAATATCCTCTTCAATAACAATTCTATCAATTACAGAAATAACGCGAGAAATTTGGCAGTGGTGTGAGGATCGTAAACTTTTTATTTTCGCTTCTTATATAAAACCAAAGACAATGTATTAGCAGATTTTGAATCGCGTAAATCCGGATATTGAATGGGAGTAAGCCACCTTTGTTTCTCTCGTATTGTTAACTCGTTTGGCAGACCAAAGATAGATTTGTTTGCCAGTCGCATTAATTATAAATGTAAAATATATATTTCCTGGCAACGTGATCCGGATGCCTTTGCCATCGACTCATTTACAGTGCCATGGGCGAATACTTTCTTTTATGCATTTCCTCCTTTTTTCGGTGATTTTAAAGGCTCTTCCAAAAATTATTTTTGAAAAAGTACAAGGCATTATGGTAGTTCCTTTATGGCCTACCCAAGCCTGGTATCCACTTATTGTATCTAATGCGTTAACATTTCCACCTCATGAACATGTCATAATATCCCATTGCTGCTCGCGTTGGATACACGAGACGATAGCCCTGGTCACCAGCAGGGACCGACAAGCGGCTTAATATGAATACCCTTTAAATAGATAATCCTTTAACAAAATATCCCAAAATTAAGGAAACACTGTTTATAAGATAACCCAGCTATTAGGGTTACCCTTTTAAAGGGGATATTTAAGCAATATCGAAAAACTAACCGCTAACCTTTTCTAGAAAGGGTTACCCCTTTAAAACAGGGTAAGCGCTTAACCCAGTTCGAGCAGTATTTGGCTTTCCGCTTTCCTTTGAAAGGGTTACCCCTTCAAGTAAGTTAAGCGCTTAATAAACCCTATGAACTGGGAAACCCTAAAGAAAACGTAAGCGCTTCCTGGTTTGGGTTTCCGCTATTCAAGGGATTTTATCCCCACACACGTCCGATTTTTGGTTCTGATTTGTGATTGGTATTTCATATTAGTTGGCAATTTAGTTTCTTCGCGTCTCTCGCAGATCGCTCAACTCAGTGCTTGTTACTAGCGTAGCTAGTAGTAGCTAGTAGTAGCTTGAGTACTAGTTTAGTGATCGTGTGATGTATTGTGATTAAAGTGAGCATTTTTTAATGATGTAGGCAACTGAGGAGCTAAAGGAGTGTATTCGCCGTGCTCTTGAAAGTAAGTGATTACCTCACAGAACACTAATAATTACCTATCTACTTATTGCTAAGCAAGCCGTAAAACGAGCATACAAAGCATACATAAGTAGATATTTATCTACTTATGTATCTACTTATGTATAAGTAGATATTTGTGTCATTATCAGCGTGAAGGGACCTTATTGTCGGTATTGAGTTATTTGTATCCCCATAATCTACATTTAATAAGCTATCCAACTATGTAAATAACATGCGTGTATGGCACTGCTATGCGCCAACACTATCCGCACGTCTAAAAAAACACAAGCTCGAGCACCAACTGACGCACTGACAAGTGACGAAAAAATGAATTAACAGGCGGGTACGCAGCGAGTGAGCGAGTGGGCAGAGCCGACGCCACGAATCAGAAAGAGTCGACAAATCCTTTGATACACGCCGCCACCGCGCACAGTGGTTCCAATTCCAAAATTCGTGGACATAGACCCACCCCGAAGTCGGAATTTCGACTTGATTTTTTTTTCTGTGATAGAAAACAACATTTCAAACAACTTTTACTTTTGTACAATTCTTCGAAAAACTTATATTTTTCAAGATATAAAATAAATTAAAAAAAATTGTATGGAGAAAAACACTTTTTTTTTTTTTCTTCAACTGCCGTAGTTTGCGGGGTGTTTTGAGGCATAGGCGTATTAGATAAGGTGACAAGGAATATAAAAATAATTTTATTTGGTCTCGCAGAGTGCGGCCGCGCAAGAAAATTAAGTTTAATTTTTTTTTATGAAAACGCTTTTTTTTACAAAGAATGAAATGTTTTTCGTAATGTTTTACTTCTTTTTTGTATTTTTACTTTTAATTATATCATCTAAGAGTGAAATATCCCATAAAATACTATAAAAATGGTTTTTGTTGAACATTTTAATTTTATTTTAATTCATTTTTTTACAAAGTTAAGACTTTTTTTAGGAATGATTTGTTACTTAGAGGATTTGTTGGCGGGATTAAACGTCTTGGGGGTCCAAGCAGGGTCTTTGGGGGCTCAAATGGAGTTGAGGTTGGTCTTAGCGGTCCACATTACGTTCTATTTAGAAATTCCTACTATTTGTAATAACTCCCGCAATAAAAATATTTTGAACAAACATCGACTATGACCGGATAGTGCAAAGTTTGTATACCCGGTCATAGATGATGAAGGGTTAAAAATGATATGAAAGTGGGGTCTTGACGGCTCCTCATCACAGAGTATCTATAAACAACGGTGGAATCTAGAGGCTTCCGAGTACAATATACGTCATGACCAGTGTCGTCCCACTTCGACTGGTAGATGGAAATGAGTTGATTGTTTGGGAGAATCCAGCTCCTTGTTCAACTTATTACTGTCGACCAGTCAAATTCACCTTCTCAACGGAAACTTCAGATTTCATAAAGGCTGAAGAGTCTGATATGAAGGTAGCGATTGCAGAATTGACTCCCACGCGTTATAATAATGCGGAGATATCCCACGAACTGCATATGACGATGATTGATGGGAAAGTGGTAAACACAATAGCAGATGTTCCATCGCAAGCAACATGCCCCATTTGCTTGGCAACACCAAGTCAAATGAATAAACTAGATGTCTTGGCTCAAAAGTCACTTCGTGAAGAAATTTACGAGTATGGTCTATCCTCACTCCATATGAGAATTCGGTGTATGGAGTGTCTTCTTCACATATCGTATAATATGGACTTCAAGAAATGGAGTGCTCGTGCTGGAGACCAGACATTGAAAAAAGCCAAGAAAGAGTGTACACAACAAGAATATCGTGAGCAAACCGGATTACTAATCGATATTGTGATACAGGTACCTACCTCATTTGCGAATTGAATGCTTTTTTTACTTGATTAGCTTTTATTTTTATAATTTAAGCCTATGATTAACTATTTTTTTCTTCAATTGACAGGGTTTTGGAACTACAAACGATGGAAACACTGCAAGGCGATTTTTTGATGACTATGAAAGGTCATCTAGAATCACAGGAATTGACGAAAACTTAATATTCCGATTTTCCGTGATTCTACAAGCCATATCTTCAGGAAAGTCGATAAATATTGAGGCCTTCAGATTATACTGCAGAGAAACAGCAGAAAAGTACGTCCAGCTTTACCCTTGGTATTATATGCCAACAAGCGTCCACAAACTTCTGATACATGGTGCTGATATTTGCAAACATTATTCAGTTTTACCCATAGGTAAGCCAATATTACTTCATTTTTATTTAATATAATATAGTGATTTGTTATTCTTTGGCTTACTCTAATGAAATTAAATTCCTTTTCTAGGTACTAAGGCGGGTCAATAAGTCCGTGACTTTTTGAATTTCTAACCTCCTTACTGAAAAAGCAACACTACTCCTGTCAACAGGCATCTGTCAGTTGACTCCTATCAAAATTTGAACTTGCTGCGTCAGTTAGTTTGTGTTTTACAGCTATCTTTATCAGACTATCCAGTAACTTAAGGAAACAATGGAAAAAAGTGAATTTCGTGTGCTTATTAAGCATTATTTTTTGCGAAAAAAAACCATTACCGAGACCAAGGCTAAGCTTGATAAATACTACGGGGACTCTGCACCATCGATTTCAATGGTAAAAAAGTGGTTTACTGAATTTCGTTGTGGCCGTACAAGCACTGAAGATGCCGAACGTCCTGGACGCCCAGTTGAGGTCTCTACACCCGAAACAATCGAAAAAATTCACGATATGGTGTTGGCCGACCGAAGATTGAAAGTGCAAGAGATTGTGGAAGCCATAGGCATCTCGCATGGCTCAGTGGTTTCAATTTTGAATGATCACTTGGGCATGAGAAAGCTTTCCGCAAGATGGGTGCCGCGTTTGCTCACAGTCGACCACAAACGCAATCGTGTAACAACTTCACAGGAAGGTTTGGCGTTGTTTAATCACAATATGGAGGAGTTTTTGCGCCGTTTTGTAACCGTGGACGAAACATGGATCCATCACAACACACCAGAGACCAAACAACAGTCAAAACAGTGGGTTTCGGTTTCGGTTTCGGTTTGGTGGGTTACAGGGTGAATCGGGGCCAAAGAAGGCCAAGGTGGGTTTGTCAGCCAATAAAGTTATGGCGAATGTTTTTTGGGATGCACGTGGGATAATCCACATTGACTATCTTCAAAAGGGAAGAACAATTAATGGGGAATATTATGCCAACTTATTGGACCGCTTCAATGAGGATTTGAAAAAAAACCGACCTCATTTGGCCAAGAAAAAAGTTCTTTTTCACCAAGACAATGCAAGGGTGCACACATGTGCAGTTGCCATGGCAAAAATCCATGAATTGGGCTATGAATTGCTCCCACATCCACCCTATTCTCCAGATTTGGCTCCGAGTGACTACTTCTTGTTCCCAAACCTGAAAAAATGGCTCGGTGGAAAAAGATTTGACTCCAATGATGAAGTCATCTCGCAAACAAAGGCCTATTTTGAGGACCTCGACAAATCATATTTTTTGGAAGGGATAAAAAAATTGGAGAAGCGTTGGACAAAGTGTATAGAGCTCAAGGGGGACTACGTTGAAAAATAAAATGATTTATTTATCAAAAAATCTGTGTTTTATTCCAAAAGTCACGGACTTATTGACCCGCCCTCGTATATTATCAGAAGAAGCATCAGAAGCTAGCAATAAGGATTTCAGAAAAGTAATAGAGGGACATACACGGAAAATAGGAAGGATCCAGACGAACGAAGATATTATTCAAGGTCTTTTGATTAGCTCTGATCCACACATTTCCAATATTAGACCTAAATTCTTCAAATTATCGCATCATAATTTACACCCTGAAGCAGTTCAATTACTTCACAACGATGATGTTGATGATGTTATAGAAGAAGAAGTAATGTTTATAGAGTCTCAAAACATTTCAGACCCTCTTGTTATGATATAGCATTTTCTTTAACTAAACAGACGTTTAATCCTGCTAACAAGTAACAAATCATTCCTAAAAAAGGTCTTAACTTTGTAAAAATAATGAATAAAATTAAATTAAATTTTTCAACAAAAACCAGTTTTTATAGTATTTGATAGGATATTTCACTCTTAGATGATATAATTAAAAGTAAAAATACAAAAAAGAAGAACAACATTACGAAAAACATTTCATTTTTTGTAAAAAAAAGCGTTTTCATAAAAAAAAAATTAAACTTAATTTTCTTGCGCGGCCGCACTCTGCGAGACCAAATAAAATTATTTTTATATTCCTTGTCACCTTATCTAATACGTCAATGCCTCAAAACACCCCGCAAACTACGGCAGTTGAAGAAAAAAAATAAAATGTGTTTTTCTCCATACAATTTTTTTTAATTTATTTTATATCTTGAAAAATATAAGTTTTTCGAAGAATTGTGCAAAAGTAAAAGTTGTTTGAAATGTTGTTTTCTATCACAGAAAAAAAAATCAAGTCGAAATTTCGACTTCGGGGTCTATGTCCACGAATTTTGGAATTGGAACCACTGTGCCGCGTCTCGCCGACTAGTACCGTCAAAGTCAGCTATCCCCAACCCGCAGCCTGCGGGCCGCATGCGGCCCGCCGGGACTTTATCTGTAGCCCGCGTGATGTTAAACTATTTTGAAATTCACACCCACCGGCAAAATAATGTAAAGTCGTCGTGAAAGTCGTGAAAATTTTTCGAAAAGTCGAAAATTTTTTCCACTTTTAAATCGTTAATTTTGAAGAACGTTATTTTTTAACCCTAAAAAATTTTTGGTGCGGCCCGCGACACCAAGACCAAAACATATTTGTGGCCTGTATGAAAAAAAGGTTGGGGACCACTGGTCAAAGTCTTTTAACCCGATAACGTGCCATACATAATATACAGCCTACAGGAAACAAAGTTAAACATTTTTAATTTTGGTCGAAACTACAGCCAGATTTGTGATGAAAAGTGGTAATTTCATAAAAAATTAGATTTAAAAACTTTTTTTCTGCAACCGTTGGACAAAATTGCTTAAAATAATTCTAGTATAGTATCGAATACTGCCTGGCGTGACCGAGGCGACCGGCGTGGCGAGTTCGACAGTACCTAAATAAGCACTAAGTATATTTATTAGTAGTGGAATATGTACTTACCTTAATTTTCTTTTTACATAGCCGGCACTGGCTGTGATTATTACTATTAGTCTCTTCATAATCAAAATATCTATGAACTGCATCTTTTTTTGGTGGAGGCATAGTAAAATAAAATATGAATGAAAAACCACGAGAAATGGAAAATATTTTTTGGATTGCGCCCGCGCGGAATTAATCAAAGAATGATGCAACAAAAACAAACAACTAACAAGTGTCAACAAGTTCGCAACGTGCACAGCGAGCAGTGCACAGGGGGTGCGACGGCGGCGGGTGGCAGGCGGTTCGGCGAGCATTTCAAACAACAAAGATTGTACTACTATACTAATAAGGCGTACTTTCGAATGAATAGGCGGCGCGACGTTTGATGTGCTGTGTACCACGCGCCGACGCCGCGCCTTCGTGTACAGCAAAAAGGAGTTACCGTAGTACACATAAATACGAAACTCGCTTGAGATGTGAGGCAGGAAAGCGCTTTATATGTGTAACCTCTTTGTAAAGGGTTACCCCTTCATAAGGGTTTTTTTGTGAATTGGTAACAATTTGAATTGTTTGTGGGTTACCCCTTAAAAAGGTTACCATTTTAAATGGTAAGTGGAACGAATGGGACATCAAATCATAGGGTTTTTAATCAACTTAAAATATTCAGCCGTTCCAAAAACCCTGATAAAACCCTTAAAAGGGAAAGCGGTTCCGGTCCCTGGTCACCAGTCTTATCCGGAACGCACATCAAGACGCGGCGTGCCGCTCTGTCGCTCGACATAGTATTAGCGTCGCTTTCGAAAAATACAATCATACAATACGACGTCAGCCTTAAAAGATGGTGGAACTTCTGCAGAAGCAACTCGTGCGATGTTTTCTCTGTATCAGTTCCAAATATTATCTATTTTTTAACTTACCTGTATAACCCAGGGATGTCAATATGGAACTCTTATTCATGTAGATCTGCTTTATCTTTGAGATTATCGGCAGTTATATATGTAACGATGATAGAATACAAAGATTTCTTAAGGGCTTATTTCGTCTTAGACCAATGATGCCAAAATATACGACCACTTGGGATATAAATATAGTTCTAGATCACCTAGGTTCGTGATAGCCTAATGAAGACCTAAATTTATAAAAACTTACAAAAATACTATTACTTTTCTACCGCTTACGACAGCCCATAGAATACAAACGCTATCTAAAATAAATATAAATAACATACAATATTCCACACAATGTATTAGTATACAAATTCCGGATATTTTAAAGACATCTAAACCTGACTCGAAGCAAACTATACTTTAATTACCATTCTTTCCACATAAAAACCAGATATGTCCGGCGAGGACTCTACTAGCATATTAAGAAAAAAACTCGCCCACTAAGAAAATCCGACTTGTTGTTTATTAATTGTAGAAAACCACACAAGCCAGTCGGTACGCAGACCCTGAGCCGATGGGTGAAGTGTGCGTTGGGTGCTTGCGGAGTAGACACACGACAGTATAAATACTGAATACTGCGCACAGCACGCGGCACGCCAGCACGTCGCACGCGCACAGGGTGGGCGTCAACATACACGCCATACGCAACACGGCTGGCTGGAGTGGCAACTCGGTTGTGTTTGCTTCTATAGTAATATATTAATATTCTTAAGTTCTATAATAGACCTGTGATTAATAATATTAATTCTGAATTGTCACTAGCTTTACAATATTGCTCAGAATCATAACTTTGTAACTGTTATAAATATTATAATATTACATTATATTCTAGTTACTGAAATTGCTTACTGTCAGTTGTTATCCCTGATTGTTATGTGCTATTATTCTTTAATAAAAAACTGATTCTGTAGACGTGCAGTCCTATTATTGATGGCATTTCCTTCAAGACTTGCTCTCAAAGTCTACATGTCAAAATAAATAAATTACCAATCTCGAGGACGAGGCGCGAAATATAATTAATGATTAAACGAACTGACCTGTATGTGAAGTTCTATTATAATTATATGAAGCGCATAATAATATATATGTATATGATTTAAACGTACTACTTAAGTTACATAAACAAATCTATTAATTACTTAGTAGATTCTATTTATTAAGCGAAATGAAGAAATGTTTATTTTTACTATTTATTTTGTTACATTGACTAAGAATTTTAGTCATTGGAGATTGTAGCCTAAGGTTGGTTTTAGACATGCAGGCAGGTTGTAGGGGTAGGTAGAAGGTGTGTACCCAACACACATTATCCTGTCGTAAGTATGAGCTGGAATAAATAAATAACTACCTACATACACCTACAATTTCTACACCAACAACTACACCTTCTACTTACTCCTACCTACACCAACTTACATCTACAACCTACAGGTGATGTGTGAAAGAGTTATCGACCATTGAAGATTATTACAATACTAATATCGCTATTAAGTGTGCGTCTCAGGACGCCCGACCGAAGTGATAAACCAATCTATTAAAAAAAATAAAAATTATATATATAATATATGTATAACAGAAAAATAAATAAAAATATTTCTCCTGACCGAGATTCGAACCCGAGACCAATTGGTTAAAACTCAAAGTGGCTACGTTACTGCGTTACGCGTATCTGCCATTAGTATTACATTAGTCGAAATTACTCAATATCTTATTTTACATTTCTGTATTTAAGTACTTATTTTATGGGCCTTTTGAAGTAATTATATTACGGACACATTATCACTAATCTATTGACACCTCATTCATTAAAATCGGATCAGTAGTTTAGGCGCTACGATGGAATACACAAGCATATACATACAAATTAAAATATCTAATAAAAAATATTAAGTTAATTGTTACCATTGTTAAATTAAGGCTGACATAATCATATGATGAAGACCCTTCAATAAAGAATAAAAAATAAGTATATATATATATATATATATATATATATATATATATATATATATATATATATATATATATATATATACAATCACAAACTTAAATGTGCTTCATCAATTATCAGTATCTGCGTACACTGCGCGTGCCGGGCGGGTCCATGCGCGCGCTCTCGTGGGAGCAGCGCTCGCTGCGGCTCGCGATCGCAGTCGACTCCTTCATATACTTCGCGAACGTCAAACCCGACCACAAGTATGCCTTCTACGGCAACACGCTCGCCTTCGTGTCGGACACTGAGACTGTGACTTTCTGGGATACTGTGACTCACCAGGTTAGCCATTTATCTCAGATCAGAGGCAGGAGCTCATATATGTACATTGTATAGTGTGCGTTCAACTCGCGCGCTATCAGTGTGCGAGTTTATGTCACTACTCGCCGTGAAGAAGTTAACTACAATTTGTATGGCATTGAAACAACGCCCCGTAGTGACAAACAATTGGTAACTAATTCGATGCCATACAAATAATTGTAGTTAACTACTTCACGGAGAGTAGTGAAAAACGCACAGCACACTGATAGCGCGCGAGTTGAACGCAGTCGGGGCTTGAAGAGTAAGGTGAAGAGCCCCCCGTCCGCACGCGGCACTTCTCGCCTCACGCGCCTGCAGTGGTAGTGCTCGATACCTATAGTAGACTTTTGCATTCCTTAGCTCTGCATTCAATTCGACCGCTATCTGTAGCTTATATTTTGTACTGTAGCTTGAAGGCGGTGGCACCACATTTCGGAAAGAAAATTAAAATCATTCAGCTCATAATTATTATGATACCATTGAAAAATATAACTGTCTTTTTCTTCAAGTTGGAAAAGTCACTCGACAGACAGAGACATCAACATTGAATATCGTTGTGTAAATATTTTGATAAGTAAGCGCGTAACAGTTTACATGATCATGCTTGTAAACTGTTACTGTTAAATTATGCAGCTTTGAATACGACGAGACAATAAAGTTTTTTATTTCTCTAAGTTTTATTACTTTTTCATTTCAGTCATGGATTAATTACATCCCAGGAGTAATAGATATGGATGGCGTGGACGAGTATTGCATTATATCCACAATGTCGATGCTGCTTATATCGAACCAGCAAGGAATACAGTGCGATGGTATGGTTTCGTATTTAAGTTCAATGGACATCCTACTACTATTATAAATATGAAAGTTTGTGAGGATCGATGGATGTTTGTTACTCTTTCACGCAAAAACTACTGAACGGATTTCGATGAAATTTCGTATGCTAGCTGCTTAGGCTCTGGATTAAAACACAGGCTATTTTATTTATCCCGAAAAAATGCAGTATTCCCGTGGGATACTTTAATTACGGGAAAAAGCTAGTATTATTAAATAGGGATATGATACTAATTAACACGAGTGTACAATGCACAAGCTGGTGTACCACTTGACAAACATATTATTACTATGGCGATAATGTTCACAAGCGGTACACCGGCATGTCGGCGACTTCACATACTTAATTCTTGATTTGCTTGATGAAACTCAATTATATATCACACAACTTTTTTTACGTTTTTTTTACGTAGGTATTTGTTTTACGTATTTCTATATAAAGGTTCTAATTATCCCATCATCAGGTGTAATTTGAAGGTAGATTGATCATAAGTAGGTAGATAAAAAGTAATTCAAAAACATTGTGCAGATTAATGTTGCCCGTTTCGCAATTACGTTGTAAAATAAGCAGTTACTGTTATGTTATAGGGAAAGCTGTGTCAACACCATTCCTATACGTGGCGATCAACGGCAAGGCCATAGCCGTCGCCGCTGCCAAAGAGTCGTTTCTCATTTGGAAATTCTCAACACCATCGAGGCTCCGTGAGTATTGTCATTCTAAGTAATATATTCCATTTTCGTAAGTAATAATTACGTACGTATAGGTAATTCACGTTTAAATTGGTTAAGGAAACTAAAAGACTTACCAAAAGCATATTATACTAAAGTGTAAGTTAAATAAGGTTTTTATACACCTTGAATTGTAGAGTTCCGTAGTACGACAAGGAACCCTTTTAGTTTTGTACTTACAAAGTCAAACATTTTTGAGTGGTGGTGGAGAAGAGTGGTGGTTTGAGTGGAATGGTTTATAAGTCCCCCCCCCCCCCCTCCTGGCAAATCTAAACTATAAGAGATAAAAACTTGTAAGTTTCCATGCTTATAGATCATGCAAAAAATTCTTTAGAAAAATTGATTTGAGCGAAAACGGACAGTAAATTTTTAGGAGATAGAGAAATCTCCGGTTGGTTTTCTTTAAAATCCGGTCTTTATATTTCGTATTCATAACCAGAGTTGAATACACGGTAATTCATTCTTGCAGGAATTAATCATTGTTGCAGGAATAAGTGAGCAGTTGTACGGCGTGGACGGCACGGCCATTGCCTCCGGCGAGGTTTCGTTCCACGACGACACGATATGTGCCCTCGCCTGCTCCGACAGCCTAGTAGCCATAGGACGGGACTCCGGCACCATATTATTATTTTCTCTTGTCAATTTTAAAAAGACCACTGTAATCAATATTAACACAAAACCATACAAACTGGGAATCAACTGTAATTCCAGGTGAGATATAATGATAAAAAGTAGTATCAAAGTAGACTGGAGTCGAAACCGACCATCGTAATTGTACTACGACGACAAAAAATTACACAATATACATGATGTAATTATATCCAAGGCAAATGTTCACACAACGTTAGGCCACAATATTTCGTAAGTATTGACAGTATGTAATATATTATGCAACAGTACGACTATTTTCTTAATGTGCCTCGACAGTCATCGTATATCTATGGCAGGGACAGATGTACATATGGAACAACTTTCTCGAAATACGTTAAGAAACTCGGAAGGCTTGTTTTTTGCACAGCAAGCTGTTCGCCATCGACACGGCAGGTACGCTGGTGCTGTCCGGCGTGGAGGGCGGCGCGGCGGTCGCGCGGCGTGACGTGTGGGGCGCGCGCTGGGCCGCCGACAACGCCGCGCTGCTGGCGGCTGCGGAGAAGACTCGCGTTTACGTGCTGCGCGACGCCGAGCCCACGGAGCCGCTGCCCGCCAACGGATATCTGTGCTGCTTCAAGGTACCCCGCCTAAAGCCTGACTAAGATTATAGAAAACCTCGCCATATTGCGAAAGATTCATGAAACTAAATTAAAATTTCATTAATGTTAAATCTTCGCGATTCATCCAATCATATTCCAGCTTTTCATAGTGTTACTATGATATAAAATAAAGCGCCCTCAGTGCAGGTTTTTTTATATTCCTAATCATGATATTATAAATATGCAATAGGAGTTGGAAATAACTACGGCGCTGCTGGACGACATAACGGACAAATGTGCGGCGCAGCACATTGTGCGCGCGGAGGTCAAGTCGCTGCGGGACACGCGCCAGCTCATAGACAAGGTTGGGCTCAAGGAGGCCGAGGATTTCATCAAAGACAATCCGCACCCGCAACTGTGGTAACGTAATAATAATAATTTAATAATTAATGATATCTATGGACGCTTCTACATCACGTCAATCTGGTCCCGTGCTAAGTATCCGATGAATTTAGTTTACGGATACCAGGCAATGAAAATACAGTTTAGTGTAGCTTAGCGTTTTATCTTCAAACTTTGGACATACGTTAAGTATTTTTAACCCTTTTTATTTTTTATTTTTTTAAGTATTTTTAGGCCCCGACACAAAAAGAGGGGTGTTATAAGTTTGACGTATCTCTCTGTCAAACAGACAGACAGTATGTTTGTCTGTTTGACAGAGACTATGTGCGGCGTTCGCCGCCGTGCCGCCTGTGTTCGAGGCAGCGGCCTTATAGCCAAAGCAGAGTATCTTATTAAAAGATTATGACGTGTTTATGTCATACACATAATAAACTACAAATTATAGTCGACCATACTAATGCCACAATAAGATTATGTCAGTGCCGGCAAGTTAAATTTGTAATAAGATTATTGTAATTGGATGTGATTTTTTCTTAGGACTTAATACTGCCGCGGCTCGCGTTTTGAAGAATAAAGTTTCGTTTGCAGGTTATTGTTAGCTGAAGCTGCGTTGAAGAACTTTGAATCCGAGTCTGCCCTCGAGACGGCCGAAGCAGCTTTTGTCAGACGCAACGACTACGTTGGCATACGATTTGTATCGAGACTGAGCGCGCTGCACTCCAACGCACTTAAAAAAGCCGAAATACTCGTGTACTTCAAGGACTTTGACGGCGCAGAACAAATATATCACAATGAGGACAGACGGTAGGCTTTTTGGTTGTTCACTTAACAGTAATTGCGCCTTGAAGTGACAGTTATAGGATGCAAAGTACTTCGAATTAGCAGGTGCTAATTATTTTCTAGTAAATTTCTACTAATAAAACCTAGGAACAGCATTAATTCATATTTCTCAAGTCTCGCGGACCATTGAAAATGACCCTGGCCCCGGTGGGACAGACGCGTTGTAGTCATTAATCGCGAAGTCAGGCCCTATTCTTACACCAGTTATAAACTTAAGTCAATATTTGTTCCCTAGCGACCTGGCCATAGCCCTGCGCAAGCGGCTGGGGCACTGGTTCCGCGTGGTGGAGCTGCTCAAGTCCTCCGTCACCACCACGGACGCCCAGATCAAAGAGGCCTACACCAACATCGGCGACTATTACATTGACAGACAGAACTGGTACGACAAGGATTTATTATTTTATTTACGAGTTCATTACAATCCCAAACTATAAGGAATTTCGAAAAATGTTGAAATGAGACCGACTTTGATCAAATTCAACCAAAGTCCTCATATTTTTCTGAAACCATTATCCCTAGCCTGATTTTGTAATAAAATACACACACTGTAATAAAAAAAAATATTAGCATGTAGGTACATATAACCGAGTCGCTGTTTCTTTTAAAAATCCAATTATAATAACTAACTAACCTAACCTAACTAAGAGCATGTCAGGACATGTCTAAGGAGGGTTCCGTAACTATCAACGCGCAATAGGTTTTCTTCGAATTACTTCAAAAGTTAGTGTCAGATTTCGCTCGAAATAATTTTCCTAAAGAGTTTTTAGCATTATCTATCAGCATAGAAACTTACAAATTTCTATCTCTTATAGCTTAGAAATCCCAACTTACATACCACTTTACTCGAAAAGGGTCGACTGTAAAAAGTCATATATGAAACCTTGCGTTTATTTTAAAAGACCTATTTAACGATGGGGTAGAATGAAAAAATATTTATCATCCACTTCGCATGTATGGAGAGCCACCCCTAAAATATACGATTATTATTTTACCAAAACCGAGATCTATACACAATCTATAACTATATCAAATTTCATTCATTTATATTCATAATTACAGAAGCTAGAAGCGCGGACAGACAGACAGACCTGTCCGTCCGACAGAGCGAAATTATAACGGTTCCTTGTCTATTACAGAACCCTAAAAAGCAGATACACATTAGGTATTAATAGATGATTATTCTATTTCGAAATTACATATAAGATACTTAAACGAAATGCAGAACTAACAAGATAATATGCAAACTGATAAACTGATAAATTAAACCGAAAACAAATCTTTCCCATGAAAATATAGATTATATTGTGAGCTCACACTTCTAAGATGTCTTAAGTACTAATTATTATGTTCTTTTCGATATTTGAATGTTTATGTATGTTTCCAATATAACGTTTTTTTAACGCTGCAATAAATTTCCAGGACTGGAGCTATCGAGTATTACAACTTGTCGAATAACGTAGAAGGATTAAGAAAGTGCTACATGGCGCTCGAGGACAGCGAATCCTTAGCAAAACTAATTACATCGTCGTCAAAATCTATAAAAGTACGTCCTAATAATCTAACTCTAGTTTACAATTAGGTTCAAATTATGTGCTACTTAATAGGAAATGGATCCATGGTAAATAGTATTTTGTCATGTATAATAAGATATAGTAAATAGTATTTTGTCATGTATAATAAGGTAGCATATTTTTGTTAGGAGCCCGTTCCGAAACATCGCATGGAACAAAAAAATGACAGCGGCCAAGAACCATCAATTCAAGCGATCGTTCAGCTGCGAGAGAGCGGGCGCATCGCTCAGGCGGCCGCTATGGCTTACCAAGTAACTAACTAGTATATTCTATCACAAGCCTTTGCGCGCGACTTCGTCCGCGTGTATCCCCATTGCACCCGTGGGGTATGTATTTCGAAAAATCCTATTTTAACGGATTTCTACGTCATAATAACTATCTGCGTGCCAAAATTCAAAAAACCAAGATGAAAAGGCATAAGATATTTTAGATTAAGAAACGAATTGGCTTACAATCACTAAAATAATCATCATTTTTCTTAACAGTTGGCTGAATTGGAAGCTTCTAACGCATCATCACCCTGGAAGATTAAAAAGCTTTATATTCTTGCTGGACACCTTTATCAAAATTCTGCTGGTAATATATCTCTGAGCCCCAAATCCCGCCGAAGACTTGACGCGAACCGAGATGTCTACACCACGCAGCGCGCCGTGTAAAAGCTTTATCGACGTCATACAATTGTTTAACGTGGGAAAGCTTTGTCGACGGCGCTCTGTATACTTGCCTCGTGTCGCGTCGAGTTTGCGGCAATTTTGCTAGGGGGGCTGATACAGGTGGATTAACTAAAGCTGGCGCGAATAGCACATGTAAAGTTCCGTTTGTAAAGTATCTGTGAATATAGCTCCATGATGTTACATTGCGTTGCATTCTTAACGTACCGTTATAAGTATGAAGGAAATAATATTTTTTTTTTGTTTTAAACTTCATATTTAGTAATATATTCAGTCATATTCATAAAATTATTGTACGTAAATACTAAATAGGCATATTAAGTTTGATATTTGCTTAAAGTTGATGTTAAATACATCAGACACGGCGGCAGATACACTGTGTAATATTTTAGAGAGCGGACGGTCTGGTGAGGCGTGGCGGCGAGCGCGTGCGCAACAGTGGGTGGCGGGGGCGACGCGAGCGGCGCAGGGCGGGGCGCGGCCAGATGCAGCGCTCCGAGCCGCTGCGCGTCTTCGGACCGCCCTACCGCTGCTGCATCCCGCCCAACACAAACAGGCAACATCATATTACACATATCTTAACGCGTGCGCGTGCGGCGCTATGTGTGGGTAACGTATTATAACGTACGGATGACTGTCACATAAATTATATCATATTATAAGCGCACAATTAAGTCGTACAACTTTTTTACTAGCTGGATTTACATGTAACATGGATAAAATAAACATTTCTTGCTGGGTCGAGTAAATTTAATGTTTAACATATTAAGTAGTAACCTCAGAAATGAGTGATGACACATTTTGCTGACGGTACGCTGGTGGTGGCGGGTGGCTGGCGACACAACTTCATTATTTTTGTTCATATGAATCGAAATATGGATCAATGAAACTGCTAACATTCATTCTCCCAGTTGATAAGTTTGCTCAAGATCTCAGAAGAGACCTTGTTTTTATGTATGCCCTACACGCTTCATAATTGTTTCATTACACTAAAAAATTACATTATTTTGAAACCTAAAAACCTACAAAAAATATATTTTATTGTATTATTAAAAACTTTGTAAAACCGCCGAAAACACTATTCGCCATGTTGGTTGATAGATAATCTGTGCTGTGACGTCATACTAGTACTATTTGTAATCTGTGCTATAGTCCGCTCAGACAAAATGGCGGTGTGATGTTCCGTTGGACGTTTAGACATAATAGATGTCATGACTACACTGACACTGGCTATTCCCTAAGGGAGGGCCATTTTAAAGAAGATGTCATGAACTTTATTTACAGAAAAACGTACAGAAAAACTTTTTACGTATGTATTTAGTGTCTTTGTGTTGTCACATCCTTGCCGGAAGTTACTTCGAGGTGTTTTCATCAGTAGAAATTAAAAAACAAAAATACATATTTTTAAATCAACTTCACTTAACAATCTTAAGTTTTTAAATTTATGATATCGCTAGAATATGATTTCCTAAGCCATGTACTAAAGGAAATACTCCTTCAATGTATGAAATTAAATACGAGTCAAGTAGCCTATTAAATCTTAGAATTTGTGTAACTTTTCAGGCTTGGTGTACGATAGCAGCAATTTCTCTTCAAGTGAGATCACTTGATCTCTGTTCAAAGGCCTTAATAAAGCTGGAAGCTTTAGATGTATGTTTATTTTATTATTTTCACTAAGTGGGCTAAAGTAGTGTATATTCTTGAACCATTCTTTATTTTACACTAGTAATATCAAACTATCGATAATTTCTATAATTCAACAACACTATCCCCCTTACTAATAAAAATATTTACACAACGGATAAGCAATACAATGTTTTGTCCTTGTCTGCATGTCTGTATAACTTATCCAGTGTTTTAATATTTTTACAAGTATGGGGGTTAAAGTATTGCTTCGTTATAAATGTGATTTTTTACTTTTCAGGCGGCGACTTTTGAGAATATTGCTATTGAAATATTCACAAGATGTAAACCAAAAGATGCAAAAGGAAACATTATTGATTGTCCTCAATGTCAATCTAGCATACCTGAATGGTAAGCATTAATTTAATTCCATACATTTAATAAACAAATTAGATATTCATATCAATGTTCTTCTTTGGTATAATGTATATTCAATAAATATAATGTGTAACACAAGCGGAATGTGTAACATCATACTCCATATTAAAGAGACATTTTGACACATATATGGAAGGATAGGAAGTTCACATCGAGACCGGACGCGTCTTAAAGATGCTGCAATAATATGCAGCGCTGCGTAGCGCGAACTTTCGATTTTGTATCGCTATTAAAGTGCGCGCCGCGTCGCGTCTCAGTGTTTACTGACCCTAAAGGTAGCCTTCCGATCTATGGGACTGCGACCGAGACTGGGTTGTGCGACCTACTGCTTAGTATGAATTTATAATATGGAGCACTAAACGAAACCCGGGGTCGCGTCGCGCGACCGATGTGCCTGGCCAGAGAACCTGATGATTGGCTGGTCTCAGTCGCAAAGATCGGAATGCTACCTTACCAGTTTCAATATTTCCTCAAGAAACTTATTATTTACTGTTGTTAATCTTTACAATTTTGCAGGGCCACTGACTGTGATGGTTGTGGGGCAGATTTCCCTGGATGTATAGTGTCAGGAAGACCTTTACTTACACCACATTCTATGTGGACCTGCTCGAGGTGTGACTCCCATGCACAGCATCATGAACTTGTTCTGAGACATTCATGCCCATTGTGTCATTCACCACTTACTTAAAAATATTCCAAACTTTTTGTAGAATGGGTGAAAACGAATGTGGTACAGTTTTTCAAAATTAAGCTGTGTTTTTTTTTTGGTAGAATTTCCTTGGATATATTTCACTTAATATTATAGTCCAATATTATGTTTTTTCGAAAGAAGCTATAAGTAAAATCGTTATTTTGTGGGAAATTTACAAATTTCTTAAACTAGGCACTCATTTTAATCATGTTCGTTACTCCCAGTTTTTGCTTCATTGCAATAGTAAAAAACTCAAATGTATGCAATTATCATTGAATAAATTAAGGAAAACCTTTCTTTTTTAATTTATAGTACAATTTTCCATTTAAATAAATAAAAAATACTACATGGAATAAAAAATATTGTGAATTAACCCATCTACCGTAACCCAGACATGTCCAGTAGGTCAAAATCCTTGGGACAAGCTAAAACATTACAGCTTTACATTTAATACTCCATTTAGAAAAAAATCAACTCAAAAATTGTTAAAATCCCCCCTCAACTTCAAAAATGTAAATTCTGGTGTAACAGTATTTTTTCTCACAAACCACATATATTTTATCATTTTCTAAACATGAATTTTGACTTTTAAATATAGTTTTATGTTCAATTATTAAAAAATCAAAGAATATGGCTGCAAATCATCTTATCACACGCATCAAATTCGCGCAGCAATAGTATTTGATCTCGGGATATGTAGAAAAGTACAATTTATCACTTAACGCATTTTCGCCCTAATGTTGGTCAGTTGTAATAAAAATGCAGAAATCATACAGTACTTACAATTTTATTGTTTATAATGATAAATTATAATACCCAACTTTCAAGTATACATTTCTTTTATTGCAATAGTTAACTTTATTATCTCCTGACTAGATCTTAAAAAATATGAAAAATTTGATCTTATTGACTATCTTTATAGAAATAAAGATAAGAAATGTATCATTATTGTTAATTACAAAGCAGGGGACAGTAAGAAATAAGAATATAAGCTTCAAGATATTATATCAACTATAAAATAACCATTTTACCCACATTAACACAAACAAACATATTTGCTTTTCTTATTGGGCAAAATTAGTGTTAGGCATTTCTAATTTAGAAAACTGTAAAGTATTGTCAATAATTTGAAATAATTCAGGTGGTTGTGGAATTCTACCAGTTTCCAGCTTAGACCACAGTGGAATACTATTAAGAGAGATCTCAAATGCACCTGACGATACCAGCTGACCTTCTATCATGTTGGCAAGGAAAAACATCATCATACAGGCATATAACTTGTTTTCGAGGCACCAACTCCACCATGCTGGTTTAGGCTTATTTAACCAAGCAAATATGTTAACTCCACTAAGTATGCACATAATTAATATCATTTTTCCCAGTCCCTAAAAGAAAACAATGATAAATATCATTTTATAATGTTGCTAACAAAATATAATGATGATCAAAAAAAGCCGTAAATTGTACGACTGATTCAGCAAAAACAATATACTCACAATAAATCTTGAAAGATACATATTAAGCCCAGGAGGGTCGTAGTTGGCACCAATAACAGATATTTCTGGATATTTCTGCTGTATAATTCCAGCATAGTCTTCAAAAACTTTTCGATAACCGCATGAGTAACTGTAACAAACAGTTTGTTAAAAAGTTTATTACATGATAAAAAATAGATCTAGGTATGGAAGTTATTTTTGAATACATAGGCTTTATAATATTTAAATAGAAAGCTAGGATCAGAGTTAAACATACATTTGTATTAACAAATTAAAAGTACTATTAAAGATATAAACTATCGTAAAATTCACTTCTGCGGGGTTAGCAGGAACGACAACTATCGATTCTTGTCATTATTTGAAACTTGCAGTGCTACAATATTGTATGGGTGCTGTCATAATTTTCATACAATTCTCTTGCAATAACGTTACGAATACGTAAGTACTTGTCATTATTCCTGCTAACCCCACAGAATCCGCATTACACATTCACAATTAATTTTCCATGAAATTTTTTATCAGTCAACTCTTCAGATTACTTTCTTTATAATATTGTGTATTTTATAAAACTATTTTACCACTTAGAAAGAAGTTTAAAACAGAATATACCTTCAATTCTTTTTATTACATCTATGCCTTCAATGGTATCATTACTTACCAATAATAAATGTTCATTATATGTCCAACTCCTTGTCCTAATTTTGTAATTCCTTCACCATCGTTTTCATTTGCAAATACGTAGCTGTCGGTTAATAAAAGCACACACAATAAGAAACTTATGATAGAAAAAGAAAAACAAATATTGATAAACAGGGCCATTGTCGTCACAATAGCTAAATAGCTGATGGAACAAAAATATTGTTATCTTAAAGTTAGGAATTCAAATGCAATTTATTATCAAGTTCTTGTATCTCTAATTCTTTAGGATCTAGTATAATTTAAAATTTATAAACGCGTTTCACGATCCACAATCATCTATCAAAATTCACAATGATGCACAGACTAGGGATACTACAATGAGGAATGATTTTACCACAGACAATATACCTAATAAATATTCAAATTGATTAGACTTTTTTTTTTTAATTTATATATAGCATCGGCTTATAACCATTTGCCAGTGTCAAGTGAAAAGGCGGGAAATAGAACTTTCATTTCAATTTTCAACACCGTATTCCTATATCGTCAAGTCTAAAGTCTAGTCAAAGTCCAAATATATAGTCTAATAGTATAGTAGTAGACAGTAGTCAGTACAGTCTATGAGTCATGTCAGTCGATTCAGTATAGTGGTAGAAGCTTTACTGAAAGTTCCTAGGAAGTTTTGGCGGGAAACACAAAATAGCACGTTTTTAGAAGTTGTACCCCTTGCCCACACTTGTGCACGATAACGAATATTTAATGGTTAATATTCTACCAATATTACATATTAAGAACTGAAATGACACAAATTTATGAAGTTTTACTAATTCCACAACATCGCTCATTGAACTCTCCGGCAAAACTCCTCGTGAATAGACTTTATAGGACAATTTACCTTATTTCCATGGTGAACAAAAAATCTAACAGAAAAGTATCAGCCCTTGTACAACACGATGCTCTCGGAAGTGACACTGCATTTCACTCAGCACCAATGTCGGAACCACGGAAGAAAGATAATATACATGGAAGTAAGACTAAAATCAAAGCCGTATGAAGCTTTTTGATTTTGTCTCGCAAAACATGAAAGGCAAAAATCCATGAGAGAGAAAGAAAAAGCCATCTCCATGTCTATTCTTTTTTTTCTAAGGAGCAACACGCGACTGTTATTCCGTGGGTATTGGTTGAATTCTGTTTTACGATGTTGAAATTACAACTTTCTTATTTTACACCAGTACACCCCGGCGAGCGAGGCATTCGGCGAGAATGCCGAAGACGACCCGGGGCAGGAGGTGTCCTCTCCGCACAAGCTAGGTTCGGCGGTCAAGCGGTAGTGTGTGGACCTGGGTCGAACATGAGCCTGGACCTCGATGAGGCTGGGCTATACGTAGTCTCCGAGTCAGCGCGGGAACGGCTACGGCGATCGCGGCTATATAGCCGCGGGTCGCGGTCTGCCATGATCGTGTGATTACACAAACTTATAACACAAAACTCACTTGTCACAAACAGACACACTGACTGTAACGTAAAAGTAAAAAAGTGTACGTATAGAACAAAAAGAGTACTCACAAAAACATGGAACAACGGTAACCAAGTGTACGAACATATAACGGCATATACGCTTAGGGGGGCTGACTCCCCGTGACCCCAACTTTAGAATAAATACCAACGGGAGGCCAACTCCCCGGCAAGGGGCCAATTTACACCCTATTCTTACGAAGTAGAGAGTAAATTTACTATAGGGATTTGATAAGCCACTGCACTAGTGGGCGGGGTCGACACGTTTGTGAAGTAGAACAACACGCACTAGGAGTCAGCACGATTCCGATTTGACTCATTGACTGCACTGACTATTTGTTTGGACTTTGACTAGACTTTAGACTTGACGGTTAAGGAATACGGTATTGAAAATTGAAATTCTATTTCCCGCCTTTTTAACTCTTAGAGCATTAATCCAAGGAGAAGAGAGAAGCCATTGTCAGGCGTTCCCCGACGCCAAAGGTACGAGACCGCCGCGCCGGACATATCAGATATATAAAACTAGTTGCCGCGCGTTATTGACGTCCTAACTAACTAGCCACCGCTAGTTACCGCCACCGTAGTCCGACGTAGCTACAGCGATCTTTACCCGACCGTTTCCATTCCATCGCGTAGACCATTTCGAAAAAAAAAAATTGTTATTGACGTATTCAGAGACGTGATACTTACAACTAGACTGTGCACTGTGGCGCAAAAAACGGTCCGAGCGAGAGTCCCGGTGGTAGTGTGTCTCTTTCTAATGTGGTGACCATGACCAAACAGCAAAATATGAGACTTGAGTACACAAATTCAGGTATTCTGATATCTATCCTACCTAACTACCTACGAATAATAAAAACTAAGGAAGAGTAACTGTGTCAAAAAAATTGTTCCGATTCTACAAAATGTGACCCGAATACATGCATACTTTGTGCAAAAAGAGGCCCGAATACATGCAAGAATTTTGTGTAATTATAGAAGTGACAATTATTGTCAACGGCTTTATTTTGTCGATTTGAATGTAGTGTTTTGTAGCTATTGCCATATTATTTTAGTGTGCGAAAAGAACCTTGAGAACCAAATTCAAAACGATTGAAGTATGGGAGTTAGGTTTCCTTAGTTTTTCTTATTCGTAGCTAACTACAGATATGTACCTAATTTATTTAAAAGTAAATAATCGGTCAAGTGCGAGTTGGACTCGTGCATGAAGGGTTCCGTACCGTTATATAGTCAAAGTTGAAAAAATTGTGTTTCCCATACAAAACACAGTTTGTGAATTGTGTTTTGTATGGGAGCCCCCCTTAAATATTTATTTAATTTTAATTTTATTATTAATTATTATTAAAATATAAATATCATTAAGGATTTTATGAGTACTTTAAGTCCCTACCTTTGGCCATCCATACTTAAATTACTCATTTACTTATATACTTATAATAATATAATAATATTATAAATGCGAAAGTGTGTCTGTCTGTCCGTCTGTCTGTCTGTTACCTCTTCACGCTCAAACCGCTGAACCGATTTTTCTGAAATTTGGCATGGAGATACTTTGAGTCCCGGGAAAGGACAAAGGATACTTTTTATCCCGGCAAAATGTACGGTTCCCGCGCGATAAACGGATTTTGGCGTAACGAAGTTGCGGGCGTCAACTAGTTAACGTAATGGCACCAGTCTTGGACAAGCATCCAGTAATGGACAAAAAAAACATTAAATTTGAAAAATAAGACAAAAAAATTTCGCTATGCAATCTGGCAACACTTAAAATAAAAGTTTGTTTTATAATGCTGTCAAAATATGACACTTCATTTTATTCGGCCATTAAGTTTAAAGATGGCGTAACATTGTGTTTTGTCGCTCCGACTCGTTGTTGAAAAATCCGTTTTTACTAAAGAAATCCGTAAGGAAGTGAGTACACAAATTAGTTTTTAAGTATTTTTGTATTAATCTCAGTGAAATTTGATATTATTTTTTGTTATATTGGTTAAATGTGCGAAATATTTCACGATTTAGTGGCAAGATAGGTTATGTTGTTTAAATAAAATTATGTTGCGTCCATAACTGGATTTTATTTTAAGGAGATGCCATTTATGGACAATTGTCGAAATTAAACTTTTTTTCAAGTTTTTAATGACATACGATTTTTTGTATTTGCTTCTCTTTCTGTTTAATGATATACCTACCTTATAATAGTAAAAACCCATTAGTATCCGCAAATAAGAATATACCTGACCATATTATGCCACACAAAACTCCTGAAAAAGATAAGAGTCATGATACGAATATGTTAAAACAACCTCAGAATGACAATATTTTCACATCCGCAAAGTGTAAACCTCCTATTAAAATTGGAAAATGTATTGTGCCATCTCCTTTCAAAAGGAATTTGCACTGGCCGGACGATGACAACATGTTTAAAGGAAAAAAACGAAAGCTTAGAGAAAAGATACCTTGTGCAGTGACTGGTGATCAATGGAGAGAGTATCATGAAAAAAAAGAAGCTGAAAGAAAGCGTATATGAGAAGAAAAAGATAAAAGGTCCGTGGAAAGGAAAGAAAGGAAAATAATGAAAGAGAAACTTATTGAAGAAAAGAAAAGAAAACGGTTGATTAGCAAGAAGTTGAATACAAATAAATCAGATGACACATCTACAGATGAAACGGATACTGAAGTGCAATATTGTGAGAGTGACGATAGTAATTATGAAATAGAAGAAGATTTGTCTGAAACGAATGTAACGAAAATACCGACAAAATCTAGCAATAAAAAGAAAGCTGTTTCTAGGCGCTCAATTAACTCTACCGATTCTGAATCAGAACATGTGCCACTGAGTAGGTTGACGTCATCAAAAAGAAATATAGCCAAGGGAAGTTATGTCATAGTTAAGTATGAAGGTGAATATTTTCCTGGTGTTGTTGAAATTGTTGATAAATTGTCCTACGAAATAAGTACTATGACATTTTCCACTGGGAATACATATAAATGGCCAGAGAAGCCAGATAAGATCAGGTACAATGAGAATGCCATTATTGAAGTTATAGATGCCCCAGTACTAACAAATAAGAAAGGTTTTTACACCGTTAAAGAGATGAGCAAGTATCATATTTATACTGTTTGATATACATATAAAATAGAACCTGCTCCAGTATTTTTATGTTTGTTGAAATTCAAAATGTTTATGACTGTAGATAATAAGCACTTATCTATAACATTTGTTATGTTTTTATTATTTAGTGATTAATACGAGACTGATCAATTAGTATTTTTTAGACTGATCTATAATAAGGATAACTCTTTATTGCACCAGACGACTTATTTTGTTGATTTGTTAATAAATAATTAGTGTTAACGAGACGCATTGTGATAATGTTTAGTCCTAAAGTATTATAAGTACGTATGCAAAGTAATTAATAAATACTTTGTTAAACAGTTTTATTCTATTTTCGACCATCATTTTCAGGATTCTATTGATAACTACAAGTTTTCTACATGTACATAACTGGAGGTTCAACATTGGGTACTGTCCATAAATGGGTGTTTATAACTGGATGTTGTTCGACATTGGGTGTCCATCACTAGATTTTTGACGTGAAACGTCTTTAAAATCGCGCCGAAACATACGGGTACCAGGTTTAAAAACTGGACCGTAACGAAAAGGTCTATATCATTGTACCTTAATAATTAAAAAACTATTAGGAAATATTAAAAAATTAAAAAAATTAAAATTATAAATTACAAAAAAGTATTTTTGTAATTAATAAATTATTTAAGGATTTATGCATTATTTCCTTTTTTCTAACATCAGTTACAATAAACTAACACTAAACTAATCGTATAACAAAAAAATATCTAAAAATATGTAAAAACCTACGAGAAATTTACAAAAAACATCAAAATTTTTCTTAAGTTGTCCAATATTGGGGTCGTTACGTTATTGATAACGAGCAAAAAAGGCCAAAAAAATCACGTTTGTTGGATGGGAACCCCTTAAATATTTATTTTATTTTGTTTTTAGTATTTGTTGTTATAGCGGCAACAGAAATACATAATCTATGAAAATTTCAGAAGTATTACTATAGCGGTTCTTGAGATACAGCCTGGAGACAGACAGACAGACGGACAGACATCGAAGTCTCCGTAATAGGGTTCTGTTTAACCAAAACAGCATAATATTTGGAATCTACATAAAGGACTACTAATTAGGAGGCTTGGATAAAGAAAAAAAAACTAAAATTGTAATCACTTTATTAGTAGCTAGTTACTATTATACATTGCTGAATAATACGCTTTTATGCAATTTTTGTCGTAAAGTAGCCTTATTCCCCATGTGCCTGAGGGTCAAGGACGAAACCCATAGCTTTTAAGTCTTAAACTTAAGTATTTTTGACCAATACATTTAACTAATTCTAATTCATGAGTTTCGTCAGAGCTTGGATGGACAGGTAAAATATACTTGATTTGCGAGGCGAATTGTTGTAATGTCATATTAAGCAACTTTTTCATGTTCAATCTTTCTAAATCAGGAGACATAACCAAAAAAAGTTTTTCTATATATTTTACTACATCAAACACAAATACTGAAGCATATTTTAGGCCTCCTCTGTCTACAAAGGCTGTGAAAGTAGTGAATTCGCAAACATCAATCAAATAGTCGTGATCTTTATGTGTACGATGCGATATGAGCAAGGCTCGGCAATGTTGACATGTTAGTTTGTCTAATATTTTCTTCACAATGTAGCCAGATATGTAATACAAAATGCTATTTTTATAGATTGATAAATCGGTTCTATCCATCAAGTGCATAAGTACATCACTCTTATCTATGTCATTTTCTCCAGTATTAAGGCAGCCACAGACGAGAGGCCGATCGTTTCAGTTAGAACTGGCGCCTGAACGGATTCGAGCCCATACACGGAAAAAATCGCATCCGACCCAACTGACGTCAGTTCGGCCTGAACGGATTCGAGCACACACACGACACGATTTTGCATCCGTTCAGGCCGAACTGAAGGCAGACCGGACCATGTATGGGACCCTTTATTGTCCTCTACGATAGATCTTTTGACACTTCGGAACTAGTATTGCAGAATTTTCATATTCCGGATTCGTGCAATTTGCATTAACTCTTGGTCTGACGCTGTTACGAAATAACAATTTTCGCATGGTGAACATAAACTCAAGAGCAGTAGGATTATCGTTTGCCCCTCCTCTTACTCTCACACACGAAAAAAACATTTCGATGTGATCTTGAGAGGCCTTGTATGCGTATGGTAATAAGTAGGTCATACCGGCATCAAACATATCAGTTGCTAATTCAGAAAAACTATATATTATGTCTATTATCAAACCCAATACCGGCATCTTTCTTCTATGGGTCAATACATTTTTTCCGTCCACTTGAAGTTTTGTCATATATTGTTTTGTTTCCTCGAAGACCTGTGTCCAAATATGTTTATTTTGAAGACGCAAAGGGGATTTGAAACCCACTCCTATGGGATTTTTGGCGTTAAGAATATCAAACAATCTGTCTAAGTATCGTAGGTATTCAACTGTGGCTTTACTTTCAGCATAGTTAGGATGACCGATAGACCTCAAATAGTCTATTGCATCCGCCACAGAGGAACTAAGTACTTGGGCAGCTAGTTTGACGTTCATTTTCTTGACAAAAAAATCGACATGAACCCTGGTCAATTTATTTTTCAATTTCAGCCCCTCTTCTTGCAAATCGTGTAATCTCTTTATAAATGCGAATTTAGTATCCCCCTTTTCCGATGATAAAGTAGTTTCGGCAAATACATTTCGGGCTAATTTGATCATATGGGCGGGGTCAAGTATACAATATACTTTTGAAGATTTAATTGGGTGATCAAAATAAGTATTTATATTTGAAAGGGTAAAATTGCACCCCAAAATTTCAAATGTTTTTATGTTTACCTGTGTTCCATCCGCAGTCAAAGACCTCACAATTATATAAATGTCACTCAGCGTACGAATTGCTGTCAAGATAAGCTGAGATTGTACATGCGCAGAAATCTTGTCAATGAAGATATAAGCTATGGGGCAAACGAATATTTCTTTAATTGAGACTATTTGAAACACCAAGGCTTCTTTTTCTTTCTGTTGCCGCTATAACAACAAATACTAAAAACAAAATAAATTAAATATTTAAGGGGCTCCCATCCAACAAACGTGATTTTTTTGGCCTTTTTTGCTCGTTATCAATAACTAGTTGACGCCCGCAACTCCGTTGCGCCAAAATCCGTTTATCGCGCGGGAACCGTACATTTTTCCGGGATAAAAAGTATCCTATGTCCTTTCCCAGGACTCAAAGTATCTCCATGCCAAATTTCAGAAAAATCGGTTCAGCGGTTTGAGCGTGAAGAGGTAACAGACAGACAGACGGACAGACAGACAGACAGACACACTTTCGCATTTATAATATTATTATATTATTATAAGTATATAAGTAATATAAGTATATAAGTAAATGAGTAATATAAGTATGGATGGCTAAAGGTAGGGACTTGAAGTAGGTACTCATAAAATCCTTAATGATATTTATATTTTAATAATAATTAATAATAAAATTAAAATTAAATAAATACTTAAGGGGGGCTCCCATACAAAACACAATTTACAAACTGTGTTTTGTATGGGAAACACAATTTTTTCAACTTTGACTATATAACGGTACGGAACCCTTCATGCGCGAGTCCAACTCGCACTTGGCCGATTATTTACTTTTAAATAAATTTTTTTTCTACTTTTTATCCCGCAAAAGTACAGTATTCCCGGGGGATACCCGATACTATAATTGCGCGGGCGGAGCCGCGAGAAAAAGCTAGCTATTCATAAAGTAAGTTTTATTTCATACTTACTTTTTTGTGCATTTTTACTTTGGAAGTCGATTTTTATGCTCTCAACTCATACATTTTTTGAAATAGTAATTAGTACCTACACTGTGGCGAGAATGAGTTTTATTCGTATGTGGTATAAAATTGTTAGAAAAATAGTAATAGAACTCCAAAATTAATGTTGTTCATTATAGTGCCGGAAGATATAGAAATGAGGAAAGATTGGTGGGAAGTTGAAAATCGCAAAAAGATATCCTAAATCATTTACAACTAAAAGTTGATTGTATATTTGTGAAAATCACTTCAATGTAAGTAAATCTCATTTCATGGTAAATTTACATGCTATAAATCAATAAACTATTTATCCATAAAATCAATATGACTATAAAAGCCATGTTAAATCACATATTGCATCTTTTAAATCAATTGTAATTAAATAAAATCAATCAATTTATGTAAACATTTACGAAAAAATCACATAAAATGAATATTATATGTATATATAATATTATTTTGTTCACCATTACACATAGAAATAGAATAGAATTTGTACATAGAAAGTACCCTATTATTATTCGTCGAACTCGACGCGCTAATGCTCGACACTATCAATATTTAAATATCGTAAGATAAGCAGATAAGCAACGCTAATGCGT
This sequence comes from Phengaris arion, assembly GCA_963565745.1. Lineage (NCBI taxonomy): Eukaryota > Metazoa > Arthropoda > Insecta > Lepidoptera > Lycaenidae > Phengaris > Phengaris arion. The sequence continues at coordinate 31,178,434 of OY751432.1, read as the reverse complement.
TGCTTGAATGAAAATGTGGGAAAAGTGTGGCAACCCTAAAGGTGCTTTCCTCCGACTCCACTCCGCTCCGACCACTACGACCGAGCGAGGAGGTATGCTCGGTCAGGCCGAAACCCATAGTTATAACCCATATAGTGCCGATCTTAGAAAACTTCGATAGCGCGATTCAGGATTGTGGCGCTAATTGGTCCGCCACAAAAATGACATTGATCGTACACAGCCTATTTCCTTGTGTGTTTGGACATTTACGTATAGTTTATGTTTGAGAATATTTTCACGTGCGTGCTCAGACTAATGAAGCGTGCGTGCGTAACGACGTGATTGAAAATGCATTAGTGCAGTGCATAGATGATAAGTACTACTACTAAAGTGAACAGTGGTCCCAGACTCTTTTGTTTCATAGACATTACTACCAATTTCTAAATCTCGAAAAAAAGTGAAGATTAGATCTTTCTATCTATGGAAACTTGCGTTGTGGCTGAGTTTCAACGACGAATTAACAGTTTTCGAAAAAAAGGTTAGAATTGATTGCTTGATAGGGTTAATTATTTGATATTAAAGTAGGTAGACAAAACAAATTTTCAATTAAATTTGAATTCATTGTGTTGTGAGTGGATGTCAAAATAACAAAGTTGGCCAATCGAAAAAGTGACTCCATCCAACTCTTTTTTGAAATCTACAGTGACTCAGCACAAGGACCAATAAATTCTCACAAATTTTATTTTGGAAAACGTCCCATTCGGAGTGGTAAAAAGAATTCCTGGGGGTCCACCTGGGCCACTGGAAATTACTGCATTAGTGTGTAAATACCTACTATTTGTATGCGTTCCTCGTCCCCCCCGCAGAAAGTGGCAGGATAATTCGCATAGAAATTAGCTGTCATTTCGTCTCCGTTTGGCTGGATGCTCTAAGTTTTAACTTGACAATTTCAAATGATTTTAAGCTGGCGCCATTAATATAAAAAAAATATTTAAAAATAAAAAGACACATGTGACACTGACATGACCCAAACATGACCGATGACAGCAACTTCCAAAATAATCTAAAAAAATCTAAAATAATCGATAGAGATTCTAGAAAATTAGAAATCATGGTGGATTTTATGCACTGAATATTATTTGATTCATATTTATTGAATTGAATAATGTTTTAGAGACTGCACATAAATAGGGCACTAATTTCATAGACGTATTTAAATAACTAATTTACTTATTCTGCGCTGAAGGTGGAATTGTGAATAAAATTAAGTTTAGTCACACAATTAAATTTTATACTAAACTATTTAAAAACCTTAAAATGTCTCACAATCATTGCCATGATCATGATTGTGATCATGAAAGCACAGCTGATGATCTCGGGTTACAGTACAATCTGTATGAAAAAATAGATAAAGATAATTTACAGTGTTTAAATGAGAGTATAGATGGTTCTGGCAAAACTGTTTTTAAGCCTTGGGATAGAAGATTGGATAGGAGTGATGTAAGATATTATAATTATTGTCTATTACACTAACACAAAGTCACAAATAGGAACTAAAGGAAGGAAGGATTAAAATATATTAAATTTTCAGTTTGTAGAAAGTGATGCTGATGAAGAATTACTTTTTAATATACCATTTACAGGAAATGTAAAACTAAAAGGTATAATAATAGCTTCTGAAGACACTGACTCCCATCCATCAAAGATGAGATTGTAAGTGTAGTACCTAATAAACACACCGGCATATTTAGTGGAACACAAAAAAAGGTCCATAATTAAAAAAATATGGTTTTATTTTAAAATCTACTTACTACACTTCTTTTGTTATTTAAAGTTTCATTTGTTTTACTTAAAATGAGATCACATTAAGAACAGATTTTGCGGCAAAAGGCTATTTGTGAAAAATGGTACATTTTTTAATTTTTCATGTAACCGGGAAAAGTGAAAATTAAAATTAAAATAACAATTAATTAAATTATAAAAATGGTGATTAATATCGCGTATTTCCTCCACATGCTCTTATTAAAGATTCTACCCGTCTAGGCATACTGAGAATTATGTTATCGATGGTCTCCTGGGATAGTCTCCGCCATTCCTCAACTACGACGATTCGCAGTTCACCCACGTTGGCAGGAGCTGGAATTCTGGACTTAACTTTTCTTTATAGCAAGTCCCAAACGTGCTCTATTGGGTTCATATCCGGTGATCTCGCCGGCCACTCCATAACAGTGATATTCATATCATTAAGATAAGCTTGAGTTACCCGAGTGGTATGCGGCCGGGCATTATCCTGCATAAAAACAAAATCGTCACCGATATATGGGGCAAACGGTACGACATTTTCTTCTAAAACTTCTCTGATATAGTGGTCTGCAATCAGACTCCCTCTGTCAATCACTACCAAGTCTGTGCGAGCTCCCTAACAAATGCCCGCCTAAACGATTATTGATCCACCACAGTATGCAACTGTAGTTTCAAAATTTGTCTGAATGTATCATTCTCCTTTGCGTCTGTATATTATTGCCTGCTGTCAATTTGATTTAAAAGAATTCTGCACTCATCACTAAACAATACCTTACTCCATTGGTCCGCGTTCCAAAGTCGATGTTCCTGAGCAAAAGTTAACCTGTTTCTACGATGATTTACCTCGAGCCTTGGAGCCTTGGCGGGCACAAATGAACCCAAACCAGCTTCATCGAACCTTCTTCGTACCGTACGCTCACTTACGGTTACACCCCGCACTGCTTCTAACTCATGTCGGGCTTGGACGGCCGTCAAACGGGGGTTCCTACGTACACGAAGCCGAATGAAACGATCATCCCTACTCGAAGTGCGTCTTTTTCTGCCTTGTCCTGCTCTTCTCACATAAGTACCGGTCTCCCTGAACCGTAGGATACTGCAATGGATCGTTGAAACTGGTCAACGAAGATCTCTAGATATCACTCTGTAGATTTGACCATTTCTTCGCATTTCGAGTGCCCTGGTAATCTCCGTTGGGGCTAAGTCAGGCATAATTCAGTCCTCAACTCCAAAAAGATACGCGATTAAAAAAAAAACTAACAAAAATCAGTATTTCAATGAAATTTTAAATCAAACTCAGAAGGAAGAAATACTCGAAGTTCGCTCCAGATTAGGTGTATTTGAATAAAATTAAAACAATTGCATAAAATGTGATGTTCAGTTGTTTTCTTAATTTGAAAATATTTCTTTTTAAATTAAATGACGTATAAACCAGCCAGCAACCTTATATGATACTGATATCAAACTTTTATTTTATGTTCCGCTAAATATGCCGGTGTGTGTATATCTATTATAGTGTTTATTTGATAAATAAATAAATAGACCTTATGATTTTTTTTATGAGTGCTTATATTTAATTTAATATGAAAAACATACCAATTATGTAATTAAATAAGTCTATATTGACATTATGCAGTACCTAGTAATTAAAGTACAATCTAAACAATCTATTTTACAATTTTAGGTTTAAAAACAAACCAAATATGACATTTGATGATATTACAATGGAACCTGATCAGATAATTGAACTTCAGAAAGATACAGAAGGAACCTTGCAGTATACCCCTAAGTAAGTATGTCTCAAATATGCTTGACAAAATTAGTATGTAATAAATAATAAAATAATAAGTAATAAAAATTTCCATTTTTCTTTATCAAAGCATGATTATAGATTATTTTAACAATATATAAAAAAAAAACTTGTATAGCTTTGGACAGCTAAATGTAAATTTAAAGGTACCTGGGAGACCAAACCACAACCAAAGCTTGGTGTTCTAGTAAAATAGTAAAATCAACAGATGTCAATTATTATTATTAAAATGAATCACAAAAAGATTAGTCTGACCAGGGCTCGAACCCGAGAACAATTTTCTAATAATGCAAAAACTAAAACATATAGCTTTGACAAAGATTAGAACACGAAATAAGGCATATCTTATTACGCAATAAAAGAAAAAATAAAAAAAACTTAAATCGATTTTTCACTTAAATACTACATTACATGGAAATTACTGATTATATATAATACTAGCTGACCCGGCGAACTTCGTATCGCCATAATATTATTTCCCGTCAAGAAAAAACATTTTAAATATTTGATATCATTTTTAATTATTTCTCTTCATACAAACCTTCTCCTGACAATAGGGAACATATAAAAAAAGATTTATCCAATTTGGTACAGTCGTTTGAAAGTTATGCAAGTACAAACATTTCGATAATACAATTTATTTATATAGATATATACAGGTATATATCTATATAAATAAAGGTATTATAGGTCTATAATAAGAATTAGGATGAGTGCTCCGGTCCCAAACCAGTTAAGGAGAAATTTTGACTTTAAAGTGTTTTTACGCAAAATAGTATCAACCTATATTACCAGATTATTTTTTATCTGTTACATTATGTAATTAAAAGTAATGGTTCAAAAGGAAATCACTTAATTCTTGATAGTTTTTTTGTTTTATTTTTTTTAAGTTTAAATTCTGGTATGTACCCTAGATTGACCAACCGGCCCCAGTTGTTGTTAGGGTTTGTACCAAAAGTTGACCAATTTTCAAAACGATAGATAAATATAAGAAATAAGACAATAAAAGGTTTTTTTTTATATAATAATCATCTTTATTAAACTTCTAGACTAACTGAGATCAATCAAAGTTTCATATCAGTCTTAATAATCACATTAAGAAAACTATATTTATACTGAGCTTAAGCTGGCACATATAATCACAATTTGGGTTTTTTGAAAACCTCTTGAACATTTCTAAACTCTTACATAAAAAAGTTAATCAATCATCTAAACATCTATTGAAAAGGTACCTGCTTATATATATATATATATATATATATATATATATATATATATATATATATATATATATATATATATATATATATATATATATATATATATATATATATATATATACCTATAACTACACCTATAATTTTTTTATAGATAAATATAATTATAAATTACACCTATAATTCTTACAGAACAGAATCACTCAGATCCAATTAAAATATTTTGCCATTTCCACTACTTTGAATGAGCCTCTATTATTTATAGATACGGGGGCATTTATTTTCTCAACAATCTTGTCATTAGCATACCATATCTTATCCTCTTTGTCTGGCCATTTAAAAGTAGTATTTGGACCGGATAACACCATCGTACTAACTTCTTTGCCCTGTTTGTCAATGCTTTTGACTATCCCTGGAAAATATTCTCCCTCGTATAGTACAATTACATATGACCCTAGTTCAATCTTATCATCTTCCAATCGAGTCTTCTTTCTGTAACTAGCCAAAGGTACATCATCCTCATCTGGATCAGATTCTATCGCTTCTTCTGCTCTCTTTTTAATTCGTTTTGCTTTAGGTTTCTCACTTTTCTTTGATTCTTGCAACTTCTTTTTCTCTTCTCGTGCTAATTTCTTAGATTCTTTCTCTTCTTGTTCCTTTTTTTTCTCATTCCAATACTTCATCCACTGTACTGATGTAACTGCATCAGGCAATCGCTTTTTAGTAAACATTCTCTTCCCGGTTTTTTTAATGGTGATTCTGTAGGCCATACCAAAGCAGATGCAAAGGAAGGGCTAATTGGAATTTGAGCTGACCATGTGGGTTTTTGTTTGTCAGACTCTTTCGAAAGTTCTGCAGGCTTAATGGGTGTTCTTTCCTGGTGATTTGGTTCCCTGGATGGTCCTGGTTCAGGTGAATGATATCTTGGCACTGTTTTATATGTAGTAAGCGGTGATCCTCGGCGATTACTATTGCAACTCTCTTCATCAAAACCTGGGAAATTTGGACTGGATGTTTGTTCTTGTTCAGATAGTTCCGGCGGTAAAGTTATTGTTGGTTGATAAATTAAAGCAGAATTTGAATCAGCTATAGTTTGCGGAGACACGGGAGCTACAATCTGATTATTATTCACTTCGTTTAAACATTCTTCTGTGACTAAGCTCGGTGAATTCCAATGTGGTAACTCTGGTAGGTTCGTTGAGTTTTGATGTCCTTCATTCTGCTCTGATCCATTTTGTTTATTAGGAAGAGGTGACAGAATTTCCTCCTGATCTTTTTCAATGTTCTCTAATAAACTAGCATTTTGTGAAGTGACAATTTGTAATAATTGTTGACCGGTACCTTCATTTGCGGATGACACGACTTGTAGATGATTTGAATCAGTGTTCGTAGAGCAAATGGGTAAGTTAGGTATATTGTCTTCCTCAAAAAGTACAGTGCATTGATTACAGAATCAAGGTTTCGATCATTAGGTTCATCTATCGGTAATTCTGTGTGGCCTGATGAGTTAACGACTTTTTGAGAAATTTTACGCCAGACATAAAAAAGCTCTTTTGCCGATTCTTCTCCAGTCCAAGATTCGTTAAGTGCAATAGTTCGAAATTCAACGACTCTATTTCGAGACATCAGAGACTCGAAGTACAGTAAGTGTTCTGTGTTTATTTATGTTGGTTTGGCAGCAATTGTATGTCTGCTAGCATGATTCATACATTTCGTGTAGTCAATGGCATTTGCATCAAAGGGAAACAAACCACATTTTTGAAATCCATTTCTGATGATTTCTTCTGAAACAGCACCAAGAGCATTCTTTAAAAGTGGTGCGAATTGAGCTCTTGTGACTACTCGATTTCCTGTAGTTAGTCTCCAATTCTGAACTATTTTCTTCCATGAATTTTTATGTGGACGAAATACAGAAACATCTGCAGGCTGTATAATGTGCGTTGCATTGGGATGAAGGGCATACAAAATAATTTGATTCTCAGTGCACAATTGGCTAACTTCATATGTGATGTGAGATTTGTGACCATCGATTAACAAAAGTACAGGAAATTTCACGTTTGCTTGTCCTTCTTCAAATTCTTTCGTAGGGGTAAATAACCAGCACCGGCATGACTTTACCAGATGCAGTGAACGTCCCTAAAACAGTTATGCTTTCTTTCTCTTTGTCTCTAATTTCATAAAGGTTTTCCATGCCTCTAGGTCCCAATATAATGCCTGACGTAGGAGATACCTGAAAACCAGATTCGTCACCATTCAAAATCCTATCAGGGTCGTCTAGTATGTCCTCTGCGTTTTCGTTCTTTAAAAACTCCTTTAATTCTGAATGCCATTTTCTTATTCCTTCCTCTGTTACTTTCTTGCTGAGTTTATAGCTTCTGCTTGTCGCTGTGCAATTTCGGGGTTTCTCTTCATGAAATTATCGAACCATTTCCTTCCCGGTATACCATCTTTGAACGGCGTCGGCCGATTGTCTATTGTAATTATTATTGTTACTGTATCTACTAACTGCTCTTTTTTAATAGGGATTCCTTTTTTCGCCATTGCATTTATTCATCTGCATAGCAATTGTTCCTCCTCAGGTGTTAAAATAGTTGGCGGTCCCATTTTTCGTTGTACTGGATATCTCATTTTAATTTTATTAATAATTGTAGAATGTGGGATGTTGTATTTACGACATGTTTCTCTAATTTTGCATCCCGACTGTATTTCATCAAGTGCTTTATATACATCTTCTTCTTTATATTTGAAAAATACTTTCTTTGGCGGCATAGTTAATCTACAACAAATAGAACAGAAATGATTTTTAATCTTTTTGGTCAATCTTAGGAAAATCTTTTTTGTATGCAGTACCAATGTCAAACCACTGGTCAACTACTGAAACCTAGGCAATATCAACCATAAAATAGTGAGTGGGGTATCTAAATATGACATAGCTATGAAAAAAAAAAAAAAAAAAAGAGAAAATAAAGTTGTACAAGGAGCCAATAGTTGATCAACTGGTCAACCTTAGGAAATCCATACAAATTATTTACCTATAGTTAACCAGCCTTGAAAAAAATTAAATATAATAATATACACTTGAAATTACATTAAAATCGTTAATACAACCATTAAATAACTTCGAAAACAAACAATTACAACTAAATTTATACAAAAAACACATAAATTCAATTAAAATAGTCTTACCTGTCGAAGCACGTTCCTTACTGCAATGGCGGTTGAAGCACAACTGACAGCGACAAGTGAAAGTAAAACGAAGTTATTGGCTAATCTGTGGATATTTTTCTAGCGGTTGATGTAATTGGTTGATTCGATATAGTTGTCAAAACCTATAGCCAACATTAAAAATAACGGCTAACGGCGGTAAATCTTATTATTGAGAATCAAAGTCACAAGTGGTCAACAACCGGTGCATGGTCAACTATAGGGTCAACCATCCTACTTGTTTAAAGTATAAGATATATATTAGGGGTCAAGAAATTAAATAATAAAATCCTTTATGATTTTTTTGAACATTTATTGCATTCTCTATTACAGAGTTGTGACATTCTCATCAGTATCGCATCTAACAATGCATTTTCCTAGTAACTTTGGTGCAGACAGTACGAAAATATTTTACATCGGTTTGAAAGGAGAATGGACCCCAGGTCATAAGCATGGTGTAACAATATGTGCATATGAAGCTCGCCCGATGCTGGATGATCACAAACTAGAACATTTGAATTCTGTGAACAGAGCAATAGACTAAGAATTCTATAAAATGTTCAACTAAAAGAGCATAAGAAATATATTTGTAATTTATTTAAGTTGTTTTATAATTTTACCTTCTATTATATTCAAATGTTTGATGGCTAGTCTTGATTAGACAATATAACATAAAGGAACAGATTTTTTTATACTTGAGAGAATTAAAAACTGCTAATACTGGTCTGGCAGAAAACTTGCTGATTTTGGGCTATTAATGGTGTAACATAACTGTTTAGGGTCTTATTGATTTCTTATGTTTACGCCAATATTGTTCATTGTTTTAAACACTTACGGATTGTGTCGCGGTGCACTTTTCTTTTTCCCGACGTTTCGGCTACTTTCCAGCAGCCGTGGTCACGGGAGGACTGAAAAATGAGGAAAATGCATCACTAAAAAGGGAAAAATTATTATTATTTTTAAACAAAAAATTTAACCGACTTTCAAAATCGGTTCGTCGAGAATGCACAAAAAGTATGAAATAACACTTATTTTCTAAATAATTGCCCTTTTAAATTTGGCTGATATTCTAACTATTTCTCTACTCAATCTTCATAATTTTGAAGTCGGTACCAGCCCGAACAAAATCCTGATAAAACAATATTTAAAATAGTAAATAATTAATAAATTTAATTTAATTAAATTAATTTAATAAAATAGAATTTAATAAAATAATTAAATAATTAAATTCAATTTAATAAAATATATAATATTACGTTCAAGTTTACAGGTACCTACCGACTTCAAAATTTTGAAGATCGAGTCAAGAATTTCGGATTAGGTATACCCAATACATCAAAAAAGAATTTTGAATATTGGTCCATAAACGGCAGAATAATGTTCAAAGATATCCGTGTCGGTGTAAAATATTATGAGAAGTACCTATTATATCATCATTATGTCATGATTTATGGTGTGATGATGGTGGTGATGATGATGATTACTTGAATTGTCATAGTGGCTTATGCTTGCAGTTCTTTAAGCAACGCCGAAATCCCCAAAAATGTACCTATCTATAAGGAGTCAGGAGTTCTGTTCAGTACTTTTAGATCCAGGGTATGCCGTGGTGCAAAATCTTACTTTTTGGTAGCATATGCTTGGGTTACTTTCGAAAAAGCCGAAATGACTATATTATGTGTGCATATAAATTTTGATGAGTTCCCTCGATTCCTCTTGTGAAAAAGCGACCAACTTCGAAGCCCTATACCCTTTACATCAAAAAAAGAATTTTGAAAATCGGTCAACCGACGGCGGAGATATCCTTGAACATACAAAAAAAAATACATACAGCCGAACGTATAACGCCTTCTTTTTTTGGAAGTCGATTAAAAATGACCGATAGATGTCAGAAAATCATGAATTGATAGCTACCATATTTCCAATTTACTTTTATACTGGAATGTAAAGGTTAAAGCCCCGACGAAATGGTCTGGCTTTATTTTTCCCCAACTCCTTAGACATTAAATTAACTCTATATCAAAATTTTAAATTGCCTCAAACATATTTTTTTGGGATAAAAATAAAATCAATTTTCACAAATTTGTATGCTCTGCAGTCTCGTGTTGGGGTACAATAGGAGAAGTATAGGACAAGGTTTCAACTTGCCGCAAGCACCTGTTCTAAATTTCCTAGTGCTCTTGGGCTATATATAAATATACATTTTTAGGCAATCTGTGTATTAAATAATCTTTGAAACAATTTTTCATACATTTCAATGCCTAGAAAATGTATAATATGCCTTAATTTCAAACATTGCCTGTAACAGAATATACAGTACAGTCGACTCTCGTTAATTTGAAACTCGAGGGACTCTTAAAATATTATGAATTGGGTATTTTCCTACATGTAAAATTTAGTGTTTTTAAACTACACACACCGGCATATTTAGCGGAACATAAAATAAAGGTTTGATATCAGTATAATATAAGGTTGCTGGCTGGTTTATACGTCATTTAATTTAAAGATAAATATTTTCAAATTAAGAAAACAACTGAATATCACATTTTATGCAATTGTTTTAATTTTATTCAAATACACCTTATCTGAAACGAACTTCGAGTATTTCTTCCTTCTGAGTTTGATTTAAAATTTCATTGAAATACTGTTTTTTTGTTAGTTTTTTTTAATAGCGTATCTTTTTGGAGTTGTGGTCTGAATTATGCCTGACTTAGCCCCAACGGAGATTGCCAGGGCATTTGAAATGCGAAGAAATGGTCAAACCTACAAAGTGATATCCAGAGATCTTCGTCGACCAGTTTCAACGATCCATCGCAGTATCCAACGGTTCAGGAGTTAAATAATGTTTTCTTTATGTAATACATAAGCTACCATGTATTACATAAAGAAAACATTATTTATGTAATAAATGGTTGCCTATGTAATACATGAAGCAAACATTATTTATGTAATACATGGTAGCCTATGTATAACATAAATAATGTTTTCTTTATGTACATAGGCTAACATTTATTACATAAATAATGTTTTCTTTATGTATTGCATATTAACCTATGTATTAAGCAAATTATGTTTTCTTTAAGTAATACATAGGCTACATAAAGAAAACATTTTTTACACAACATTATTTATGTAATACATGTAGGTACGCCTATGTATTACATGAAGAAACTAATATTTATGTAATATACGGGAGCCTATATTTTACATAAAGAATAGATAATTTATGCAATACATGGTAGCCTTTGTATTACATAAAGAAAACATTATTTATGTTACACATTGGCTACCATTTATTACATAAATAGGTAATGTTTTCTTTATGTAATACATAAGCTACCATGTATTACATAAACAATATTTTTTATGTAATACATGGTAGCCTATGTATACGCCTATGTAGGCGTACATGTATTATATAAATAATGTTGTGTAAAAAATGTTTTCTTTATGTAGCCTATGAATTACTTAAAGAAAACATAATTTGTTTAATACATAGGCTAACATGCAATACATAAAGAAAACATTATTTATGTAAAAATGGTAGCCTATGTATTATATTAGGAATACATTATTTATGTAATATATGGTAGCCTATGTATTACATAAAGAAAACATTATTTATCTTATACACAGGCTACCATTTATTACATAAATAATGTTTTCTTTATGTATTGCATGTTAGCCTATGTATTAGACAAATTATGTTTTCTTTATGTAATATATAGGCCACCATGTACTAAATAAATAATGTTTTATTTAGGTAATACATAGGCTACCATGTATTATTTATGTATAACATAAGGAAAACATTATTTATGTAATATATGGTAGCCTATGTATTACATGAAGAAAACATATACATACAACATATATATTTCTTTTATGTAATACAAAGGCTACCATGTATTGCATAAATTATGTATTCTTTATGTAAAATATAGGCCCCCGTATATTACATAAATATTATTTTCTTCATGTAATACATAGGAGTACATGTATTACATAAATAATGTTGTGTAAAAAATGTTTTATTTATGTAGCCTATGTATTACTTAAAGAAAACATAATTTGTCTTATATGTAGGCTAACATGCAATACATAAGGTAAAATTATTTATGTTATACATAGGCTACCATGTACTACATAAATAATGTTTGCTTCATGTATTACATAGGCAACCATTCATTACATAAATAATGTTTTCTTTATGTAAAACATAAGCTACCATGCATTACATAAATAATGTTTTCCTTATGTAATACATGTACTCCTATGTTAATACACAACAGGAAAACATTATTTTTGTAATACGTGTTAGCCTATGTATTACATAAAGGAAACAGTATTTATGTTATACATAGGCTACCATTGATTACATAAATAATGTTTTCTTCATGTAATACATAAGCTACCATGTATTACATAAATAATGTTTTTCTTATATAATACATGGAAGCCTATGTATTACATAAAAAAAAACATTTATGTAACATATAAGCTACCATTTATTACATAAATAATGTTTTCCTTATGTTAAAAATAATAGCCTATGTATAACATAAACAATGTTTTCCTTATGTACATAGTTTAACATTTATTACAAAAATAATGTTTTCTTTATGTATTGCATGTTAGCTTATGTATTAGGCAAATTATGTTTTCTTTAAGTAATACATAGGCTACATAAAGAAAACACAGAAGCATATGTATTACATTAAAAAAACATTTATGTAACACATAGGCTACCATGTATTACATAAAAAATATTATTTATGTAATACATGGTAGCTTATGTATTACATAAAGAAAAAATTACCTATTTATGTAATAAATGGTAGCCAATGTGTACAGTGTAACATAAATAATGTTTTCTTCATGTAATACAAAGGCTACCATGTATTGCATAAATTATGTATTCTTTATCTAAAATATAGGTTCCCGTATATTACAGAAATATTATTTTCTTCATTACATAAATAATATTGTGTAAAAAATGTTTTCTTATATAATACATAGGCTACCATTTATTACATAAATAATGTTTATTTATGTATTGCATGTTAGCCTATGTATTAGACAAATTATGTTTTCTTTATGTAATATATTATAGGCCACCATGTACTATAAAAATAATGTTTTATTTAAGTAATACGAAGGCTACCATGTATTATTTATGTATAACACAAGGAAAACATTATTTATGTAATATATGGTAGCCTATGTATTACATGAAGAAAACATTATTTTTGCAATACGTGGTAGCCTATGTAATACATGAAGCAAACATTATTTATGTTATACATAGGCTACCATATTTTACATAAATTATGTGATACATGGTAGTCTATGTATTACCTAAAGAAAACATTATTTATTTAATACATGGTCGCCTATGTATTATATGAAGCAAACATTCTTTATGTTATACATAGGCTACCATTTATAACATAAATTATGTTTTCTTTATATAATACATAAGCTACTTTGTATTACATAAATTATGTTTTCCTTATGTACTACATGGTAGCCTATGTATTACATTAAAAAAACATTTATGTAATACATACAATTCTTTATGTAAAATATAGGCTCCTGTATATTACATAAATATTGTTTTCTTTATGTAATACATGGTAGCTTGGACGATAGTGTAAAATGTTTTCGAAATTCTAATATATCATTAAAACCCCCTACCAGAAATACAAAATTTTTTGACTCTTCATTCACAGCTCGTGCAGTCAGTCTGTGGAACAGATTACCAATTTCATTAAGACGCGCTCAATCTTTGCACGTATTTAAAAATGGAGTTAAGGAACATTTTTTGTCACAATTAACATGGTGATCTTTACTATAAGTCCATAATTTGTATGCATTATTTCTACTTTTAATAATAGTATTTATTTATTTATTCTATAGTACGATATGTAAGTATTTGTGTATGTATTAACGAATATTATAAAGTAGTGTACCTAAATAGTATATATCATATAAAAGTATTATGAAATCTTAAATTACAATATGTATTAAAATAATTTTCTCTTTACGTGTCTATAAAGCCACCTACCAGTATATTACATGTAAACATGTGTCATGATTATAAAGGTTGTCTGGCAGAAATCGCTTGTAGCGATAAGACCGCCTTTTGTGCTTTTATAAGTTTAGTTTTTCTATGTTCTGTATGTCCTATTTGTTTTTGGTGCAATAAAGAGTTTTTCATTCATTCATTTCATTCATTTCATTCATTCATAGCTTATGTATTACATAAAGAAAACATTATTTATTTTATACATAGGCTACCATTAGTACATAAATAATGTTTTCTTTATGTAATACATAAGCTATCATGTATTACGTAAAAAATGTTTTCCTTATGTAACATTAAAAAACATTTATGTAATACATGGAAGCCTATGTATTACATTAAAAAAACATTTATATAACACATAGGCTACATAAAGAAAACATTTTTTACACAACATCATATATGTAAAATGGTAGCTTATGTATTACATAAAAAAAAACATAATTTATGTAATAAATGGTAGCCTATGTATAACATAAATAATGTTTGCTTCATGTAATACATAGGCAACCATATAATACATAAATAATGTTTTCGTTATGTAATACATAGTAGCTTATGAAAACAAGAAAAAAGAAAACATTATTTATGTTAAAAAAAAAAACATTGTTAAATTGAAGACATTGTTGAAAAAAGAAAACATTATTTATGTTAAAAATAGGCTACCACATATTACAAAAATAATGTATTCTTTATGTAAAAGATAGGCTCCCATTAATAATGTTTTCCTTATGTTATACATAAATAATACATGCTAGCCTATGTATTACTTAAATAAAACATTATTTATATAGTACATGGTGGCCTATATATTACATAAAGAAAACATTATTTGTCTAATACATAGGCTAACATGCAATACATAAAGAAAACATTATTTATGTAAAAAATGGTAGCCTATGTATAACATAAATAATGTTTACTTCATGTAATATTTTACATATAGAATAAATAATTTATGCAATACACGGTAGCCTTTGTATTACATAAAGGAATCATTATTTATGTTATACATATGCTACCATTTATTACATAAATAATGTTTTCCTTATGTAATACACTTAAAGAAAACATAATTTGTCTAATACATAGGCTAACATGCAATACATAAAGAAAACATCATTTATGTAATAAATGGTAGCCTATGTATAACATAAATAATGTTTTCTTTATGTAATACATAAGCTACCATGTATTACATAATTAATGTTTTCCTTATGTAATACATGGTAGTCTATATATTACATAAAGATAAAAATATTTATGTAATAAATGGTTGCCTATGTATTACATGAAGCAAACATTATTTATGTTATACATAGGCACGATTTATTACATAAATTATGTTTTCTTTATGTAACCTATGTATTACTTAAAAATTTAAAACATAATTTGTCTAATATAGGTACATTATATGTAATATGTATTACATAAATAATGTTTTCCTTATGTAATACATGGTATTCTATATATTTCATAAAGAAAAAAGAGATGTAGCCTATGTATTACTTAAAGAAAATATTATTTATATAGTACATGGTAGCCTATATATTACATAAAGAAAACATTATTTATGTAATAAATGGTAGCTTATGTATAACATAAATACTGTTTGCTTCATGTAATACATAGGCTACTACGTATTACAAAAATAATGTTTCCTTCATGTAATACATAGGCTACCATATATTACATAAATAATGTTTTCCTTATGTTATACATAAGTAATACATGGTAGCCTGTGTATTACACGATGAAAACATTATTTATGATATACATGAACGCCTATGTATTACATGAAGAAAACATTATTTATGTAATATACGGGAGCCTATATTTTACATAAAGAATACATAATTTATGTAATACATGGTAGCCTTTGTATTACATAAAGGAAACATTTATGTAATACATGGTAGTCTATGTATTGCATAAAGAAAACATTCCATTGCGTTTTGTATACATTACATTATGTTATACATGGTAGCCTATGTATTACATAAATGTTTTTTTTAACGTAGGTAATACATAGGCTACCATGTATTATATAAGGAAAACAATATTTAAACAAAATTTGTATAAAACTTGGCGGAGACCAAAGTTAATAATGTTGAATTGAAGGCTATTGTGGAAGCGGATCCATCGCAAACCACGTCCGAGTTAGCCGCAGGCTGCGGTGTTATAGTCTGACCAGCACCGCTGTACCGCGCCTTAGGTATGGGAGCGGCGAGACGGGGTGGCAGAGCAGCCGCTGAGTTTTGTCATTCCGCCGTCGTCGCTCACAACGGCCTGTAGTGTTGTCTGTTCCGGACTTTCTATATCAGATATGATATAGAATATCCAAAGATGGGTCGTGCGTTATCGCAGAAGTCAAGACTGTCGTTTTCAAAGTGGCCGAATATTTTAGGAAAAGAAAAGCAGACAAAGATAGTTTCGAATATAAAAGTGACGCAAATATCGCCAAAATCGTGGCGGAAGCTACGGGGTACTGCGAATCAACTGAAAATGTGGGCTGACTGAAATTGAATTCGCCAAAAAAACCGAAAGTTATAAAGAAAAAATATGTAATTGATGATTTTGACGTGGGAGTGATCAGAAGAAAGATTCATCAGTTTTACGAGATCGACAAAACAGTGCCAAGTATTCGTAAGTTACTTTCAAGTTTGAGACAAGATGGCGTTGTGGACGAGAATATCTGAGAAAACTGACACCTTCTTATAGAGCAGCCTAATATTACAGAGTGACGGAGGAAATATTTGACAGAAATAAAAAAATACAGAAGTGAAAACCGTAACATATATTTCCTTGATGAGACATATATTAACGCCAGTCACAATGTTAGCAAATGTTGGCAATCATCGTTGGAACCTGGAATTCACACTGACATCGGGAAAGGACGACGCTTGGTAATCGTTCACGCTGGATTTCGAAATGGCTTGGTCCAAGGTGCATTGACTATATTTAAATCAGATGCCATCCACGGAGATGTCAACCATGAAGACAAGTTGAAAGATAAGCTGCTACAAAATTCTGTCGTTGTGATGCACAACGCGTCTTACCACAGCGTTCAAGTTGATAAGTAACCAACCATGGGAAACCTCAAAAGTGAAATGCAGAACTGGTTGCGGCGCCACACTATTGAATTTCCGGAAAGTATGAAAAAAAATCAACTGCAAATTCTTATAGATGACACATAAAAAGAGCCCGTTTACAGAATCGATGACCTCTTAAAAGCTCATGGGCACACAGCCGTGCGTTTACCGCCATATCAACCAGATATGTACCCCATAGAGTTGGTATGGGCTGATATTAAAAACAACATAGCACAAAACCATATTCATTCTTCTCGAGATGAAAAGATGAACGCACTGAATATATTATTTTCGGAGTTCACGGCAGAGAAATGGCAGAGGTGTGGATGACCAAGTAAAAAAAAATTAAAACGATTATTGGGATCGCGACAACCGTTTCGAAAATATTATTGACCCCATAATAATAAATTTGCAGGATGATAATGATTCAAGTTCCGGTTGCGAAATGGAAGATGAAGTTGAAAAAAAATCGTTGTCAGAATAGTCACTGTAGTTATTATTATTATAACTAGTTTCTTATGTTTTTTATTTATTTTTCTGATTCTGTTAAATATTAAATTAAATAAAATATAATTCTCAAAGTCGAAAAAATTTATTTTCCAACAGTTATACATTAATTTCACTTTTATTGGTTTTTTATTCGTTCTTACCTAAAAATCGTATTGAGCCATAATAAGAATTAAATATAATATGTAACTGCGTCAAAATATTGTACTTCGATATCTTAAGATATATACGACAGTAATATGAATCTCTTGTGAATCTATGATCTTTCCTGCCCGCACCCCGCCTGCCCGCGCCTACCCTAGGCGCGGTACGGCGTGCGGCGTGTTGGTCAGGCTATAGTGGTAAAACTGTTTTAATTCACTTGAAGCAAATTGGTAAGGTGAAAAAGCTTGAAAGGTGTGTACCTCATGAATTGAGTGAAGCAAATCGACAAACGCGCGTTGACCGCTGCATTACATTACTCAACCGGCACAATAATGAAGAGATTTTAAACCGAATCATTACCTGTGATGAAAAGTGGATCCTGTAGATTAATCGGAAACGCTAATCGCAATGGCTGAACCCTGGCGAACCAGCCAAAGCCTGCCCCAAGCGAAAATTGAATCAAAAAATGATACTTGTGAGCGTTTGGTGGACTAGTGCCTGTCTCGTTCACTACAGCTTTCTTAAATCTGGCCAGACGATTACGGCAGATGTCTATTGCAACTGCAAATCATGATGGAAAAGCTAGCTGCTAAACAACGAGGTTGGTCATTCGCTCTAGGCCACTGCTGCTTCAGGACAACGCTAGACCATACACTGCACAACAGACGGCTACCAAATTAGAGGAGCTTCAATTGGAATGTCTAAGACATCCACCGTACTCCCTGGACCTTGCTCCAACAATTTACAATTTTTTCGAAATTTGGATAACTTCTTGATCGGGAAAAAATTCAACTCCGATGAGGCAGTCCAAAGCGCCTTCAAAGAATTAGAATAAGAATAAGAAACATTTATTTGCAGCTCTACTAAAAACTAAAAATAATAATTAAGCTTATATTTAAACACAATAAGAAAAATACATAAATGAAAAACGTCTAAAACTAAAACAGCGTACGCAGGTAGCCGCAAATTGGATCAAGCTCGGCATTGCTGGCACACCTAGGTATGTCCAGCACCGGTCTTCCGCTTGACCCATTCCGTGACCTCACAGCCGTCCAAACACTTACACACTACTTTAAACAAAAATAATATTAATAAAAAAAGAGAATTTAAAAAAAAACAATAAATCTGTAACAAGTGTCAAATGTCTTGATTCATGACCAAAATCGCAATTTAAATTGTACATATAAGAATTTTAGTCTTTAATTATTTTAAAATAAATGTGAAATGTGAATACTACCCATAACCCAACCCCAAAGAAAATATTTTATGAAAACAACTAATTAAGGATGCCAATCGAATCAGTAAAATTTTTAATACAGGAAGCAAAATGCAAAACAAGTAACCTGTAACATACACCTATAATACACTTATATCATGTCGCAGGCTTTCCTGTGCTTTCTGTTCGCGTAAAATAAATTGTTGGAGTTGCTTTTTAAAAGAAGTTAGACTTTTTAGATTTCTAATCGGCGGCGGTATGTTATTCCAGCATTTGGATGCCGAATAACGAAAGCTGCCCCTGAACGACGCTGTATGATGTTTCTCGACGGCTAGCTGGACAGAACATTGCCTTGACCCACAAGATCTAAGGCTAGCAGTTCTTGAAAGTTTATCATATAGATATTTAGGCTCCCTATATTTTAATACGTCAAACAAAAGACAAGCAAGATGAAGTTTTCGCCGATGCTTCACTTTCAACATAAAATGCTCATTCAAGAAGGGGGTCACATGGCTTCTAAGTGGGATATCAAAACAGTAACGGGAACAGGCATTCTGAACTCTTTGAATGAGCTTTTTAGTTCCAGATGTTAAATGTGGGCCAAAAACAACATCTGTATAGTTCAACTTTGACAGCACCAAAGACTACAAGACGAAGACGCATTTTCACTGACAGAAACGGTCTCACTCTGTAAAGTATCTTTGGTCTGTAAAAGGAGTTGTTGACTAGGCTAGTTATATGTTCTTGGAACCGCAGATTACAATCAAGCAAAAGACCCAGATTATGTGCCGCATAAATGTGTTCAATTGGTTCACCCATTAAGTTTACGTCACTTGTAAGGCTCAGATGTTTGAGTTGATTAATGGAGCCACAGATTAAGTATTTGGATTTAGTAGGATTAAGACACAAGCTGTTTTTTTGGGCCCACAGCATTATACGATTAAGGTCCTCATTGAGCAAAGCAACTGCTTTTTCTATATCACTTGGCCTACAAGATATATAAATTTGGGTATCATCAGCGTAGAAGTGAAATTTACAGTGTCTAATATGGGTTTTTAAATCTGCTATGTATAAAATGAATAATATTGGTCCCAAAATAGAACCCTGTGGTACTCCATTTTCAACATCCAATCAGTCAGATAACAAGAAGGAACCCTCACTAAGGGAGAGCTGCACACGCTGGCGACGATCACTGAGGTAGCTATTAAACCATTTCAATGTTGCATCATCAAATCCGTAGTATCTTAGTTTTGATAATAGGATATTTATATTTATTGTGTCGAGAGCCCTGGAAAAGTCTAATAGGACAAGTAGGTACAATGACCTCTATCTTGTGAAGTTAAAATATTGTCAGTGATATCAAGTAGTGCAGTCACAGTACTCTGACCCTTCCTAAAGCCAGATTGTGTCTCAGGTAGCAAATTATTATTTTCTAGGTAGCCTGTAATTTGCTCACACACCACCTTTATTATTATTATTTTTACCAGTATTTTTGAGAAGCAAGGCAAGATACTTATAGGCCTGAGATCTTTTGTCTCAATAGGGTTGGTGATTTTAGGTAGAGGCCTCACTACAGACTGCTTCCAAAGAAGGGGTAAACACCAGGCCGGATTGAAGTATTTATGATACATTTAATAACATCTAAGGAATTTGACAGAGACAATAACAACATGTCTAAGCTGATGCCAACAGAACCCGCAGCTTTGGATTTTAATATTTTTATAGTTTTGACCAGTGTATTGGTGGATACTGTCTCAAGGTGGAAGGTACTATCACAAAATTTATGGTATTCAAAAAATGTAATATAAGATAGTTGAGTGATTGGAACCGTAGGTGTTTCTAAGAAATGTTTATTAATAAGATTTGGGTTATTAAATTGTGAAGGTAGATAATTTTCATGTTTACTTAAAATAGTTTTCTTTATATTTTTCCACAGCTGTTTAGGTTCTTTGATTTTATGATTAATATTGTGTTTAAAGTATGCAACTTTTTCATTATACATAGGCTGCACTAAAAGTATCGGGAATGGAATATTTCCACTGTTCCTGTCATATTAAAATCTTTTTAATTTAAAACTCCTTGGTTTTAAAAATCGAATACCGTTTATTTATTTTAAAAAAGATTCTCGGTCTTGTCACAAGATCTTGTCAAACTTGTTTAGTCGTTGAGAAAATGGAATTGACTCGAGAAAATTCTAGAGCGATGATTTATTATGACTTTCGAAGTGGTTTAACACAAAAGCAGTGTGTTGACCGGATGATTTCTGCATTTGGTGATGAAGCCCCATCCAAAACCACAATTTATCGCTGGTTTGCTGAATTTCAACGTGGACGTGTCAAGTTCAGTGATGATCCTCGTCAAGGTCGTCCAAAAACTGCAGTCACCCAAGAAAACGTTGATGCTGTGCGTAAGCTGATTGAGGAAGATCGACATGTGACATACCGCGAAATTCAGGCAACTTTAGACATTGGTATGAGTCAAATACAAATAATCTTGCATGAACAATTAGGTGTAAAAAAGTTGTTTTCCCGATGGATACCGCATTTGCTCTGTGAAGAGTAAAAAGCGGCTCGCGTTACTTGGTGCATCAGAACTCTCGAAAGATTCCACGCAGGATCCTCAAATGCTGTATACAACATCGTATCAGGTGACGAATCCTGGATATACGCGTACGAACCCGAAACAAAAAACCAGTCACGAGTTTGGGTGTTCGAATATGAGATAAAGCCAACAAAAATTGTTCGTTCACGGAATGTTGCAAAAAAATGGTGGCCACGTTTGTCTCCAAAACCGGCCATGTTGCGACTATTCCTCTTGAGGGACAAAGAACGGTTAATGCAGAATGGTATGCTAACATTTGTTTGCCACAGGTCGTTTCTGAACTCCGTAAAGAGAACTGCAACCGCCGCATCATCCTCCATCACGACAATGCGAGTTCTCACACCGCGCACAGAACAAAAGAGTTTTTAGAGCAAGAAATCATAGAATTATTAGACCATCCGCCGTACAGCCCCGACCTAAGCCCTAATGATTTCTATACTTTCCCTAAAATAAAGAATAGGTAAATTGCGTGGTCAGAGATTTTCATCACCTGAAGAAGCTGTGGACGCCTACAAAACGGCCATTTTGGAGACCCCAACTTCCGAATGGAATGGTTGCTTCAATGATTGGTTCCATCGTATGGAAAAATGTGTCAAATTTCGCGGAGAATACTTCGAAAAGCAATAAATACATTTTTAAATAGTAATGTTATGTCACTTCCTTGATTCCCGAAATTTTCAGTGCCGCCCTCGTACAGTGACTTATTTACTAGAGTTTTTAGGCTTTTATAATATTCCCTTTTACTTTCTAACTTTGTTTTATGATAGTCCTGCAAAGATTTTATTGATTCCTGTCCGAATGGTTTTTTTAGTAAAAGAATCAATGACTACCTATGAGATGGCAAAAGTGCATAGATAGAAATGGTATAGGATGGCGGTGGATGGTATGGTATTTATATACTTAAATTTAAATACGAAACACTTTTAAAAGAACTCAAACAATAGGTACAACATTTATTGAACGGAATAGTTTTAACATGCACAAATTACTTTTATACAATTAACTTTAATTTTACAATGAATTTAGACAAATAATAATGCAACGACTGTCTGAGTCTGGTGCGAGAACAGTAGTGTCCCATCTTCCCTTAAATCGCTTGCAAGCACGTGCGCCCCTTCAGGTCCTTTCATCGCCTTCACGCCAGGATCACGCCACCTCAGGTGTATCATCATATAGGTGGTGATATCAGTAAAGGCCTCCACAGACGAGAGACCGATCGTTTCAGTTAGAACTGACGTCAGTTCGGCCTGAACAGATTCGAGCACATACATGAAAAAAATCGCATCCGACCCAACTGACGTCAGTTAGGCCTGAAAGGATTTGAGCACACACACACGGCAAAATCGCATCAGTTCGTTCTGGTTTGCCGCGAGCTACGGTCGTGTTAAGTAATTGTGTAATAATTAAACACCGCGTAAACTCACTACGCTTGTACACGATACACGCACGCGCCCGCACGGCCGCGGCTCTGGCGAGAACTGACGCTATTAGTCCACACATGGTCCGTTCAGTCCATTCGCTCTGTCCAGAATTGATGTTGCCAACTCAGTTATTGTACAAAGTTTTAGTACTAAATTAAGTATAGTATTCCCTCATTAAAAGGGATTTAGTTGTTAGTAGTGTTTTAGTAGGAAAGAGCCAGACAGTAATAATATGCAAAATGATCTAGGTTAGGCGCAAAAAAACAAAACCCTATTATAATAATACATTCGTACGTAATTTGCTTAAAACTACCCGTTTAATTACTATAGGGTGACCTGAAATTCGATACATTCCTTTGAAAGATAGAAAGTAGACCTCATTTACAGTAATATTTTTCATGGCATCCCCTATCCGAAAGTTGATATTTATAAGTTATTGAAATTTTAAAAATTTTTTCTTTATTTTCGACTTTTTGACTTTGACATGACGTATTTTTAAAAATGTTTGTCTTTTTAGTGATTTTTTTATGTATTTTAACCGCCAATGAGTTAAATAATATTTTTAAGGAATAAATAGGGACAAACTAAGCGAGAATTTTTCATTATGAGACATGAAACAGAATTTTCTTTTAAGAAAAATGCACATTTTTCTTAAAAACAGGTGATTTTCTTACAAAAATGTATGATACAATGCGTACAAATATTCTAAATAACTTCCTTATCTCATTAGCTTTCCAAAAAGGCGCAAATGTCTACATAAAAATATGACGTTGTAGTAAACATATTAGAAGTAAAATGAAATAATGTCTAAATCGATTTATTTGCGATAAGGTTAAAATAAAAGGAAAAACTTGAATTTAATTACGTTTATTGTGTTTAAAAAACATCAATGTTTAATTAAATTTAATAATAAATATTCTACTTTTGGTCTTGTTCAAAATGTGAATTTCTATTTCTGATACAGGCCCGTAGTCTTCTCCGTACCTCTGTTTTGATTATTCTGGTAGTAAGACTAGTTTTGATTTCTTCTGCTGCATTTCTTATGCGGCTTCTGAGCTCCTCTACAGTAGTTATGGGTGTAGTATACACCAAAGCCTTCATATGACCCCAAAGATAAAAATCACACGGGGTCAAATCGGGACACCGTGCTGGCCAAGGAATTGGCCCGCCTCGACCTATCCAGCGATGTGGGTAAGTTTGGTCTAGCCACTGGCGTACGCCGAGGCGGAAGTGGGCCGGGCAACCATCATGCTGGAAAATCTTCACACATCTTCCATTAAACCAGTAATTTCCTCTCTTAGGAAATGTTCGTACATTTCACCATTTAAATTTTGAGGCAAAAAACGAGGTCCAATAAATTATTATTAATTATACCCATCCAGACATTTAGACTGAATCTGGTTTGATGGGCCCTTTTTTCATCCTGGGGTTTTCTCCTTTTGGTGCCCAGTAATGTGTGTTGTGGAAATTGTTTATCCCGTCACGGTCAAATTTCGATTCATCCGTCCACAATATTCTTGAGAAGAAATTGCGATCCTCCATGTCTGCATTTATCATAAAACGGCAGAATTCCATTCTTCTAACCGGGTCACCCTCTTCCAACGCTTGGACAGGTGTGTAGTGAAATGGATGTAGACGCGCTGTGTGTACTGTAAACCACACCTTCCATTGACTCAATCCAAGTCTTCTAGCTGCCGCTCTTGTAGAAATAGAAGGATCATTTTGAAAAAGTGTTAAAATTTCTTCTTCTTCTTCTGGAGCATACAAACGAGGTCTGCCTGAATCGCCACGTCTTCTATCAACACGGCCGATTTCCCGAATTCGTCGAAATGTTGTTGAAAACACTCTACACTTTTTTGTTTGGCACGTTGTTGTTTGGCACTCGTCGATTCGGAAAACGTTCAACGTATGTTCTTCGTGCAGCAGCAGCATTACCATACAAAGTCCGTAACAAAACAAGATGTCAGCGTATTCATCGTATTATTTAAGGTATTTGTACGCATTGTATAATACAACTTTTTAAAGAAAATCACCTGTTTTTAAGAAAAATGTGCACTTTTCTTAAAAGAAAATTCTGTTTCATGTCTCATAATGAAAAATTCTCGCTTAGTTTGTCCCTATTTATTCCTTAAAAATATTATTTGACTCATTGACGGTTAAAATACATAAAAAAATTCACTAAAAAGACAAACATTTTTAAAAATACGTCATGTCAAAGTCAAAAAGTCGAAAATAAAAAAAAAATTTTTGAAATTTCAATAACTTTGTAAATATCAACTTTCGGATAGGGGATGCCATGGAAAATATTACTGTAAATGAGGTCTACTTTCTGTCTTTCAAAGGAATGTATCGAATTTCAGGTCAACCTGTATACGTAATATTAGGTCTTTACCTATGAAATTGCCGTTTTGTATGAAAAAATTTAAACGATTTTTTTTCATGTAATTTTATTTGTATTAATCGAAGTAATCACCCATGCAATCAATGCATCTTTGCCAACGCAGTGGCAGTTTATTGATGCCCTTCTTAAAGAAATCAGCTGGACGGGAGGCAACAAATTCTTCAAAGGCATTTTGTACTGCCTCTCGGGTATTGAATTTTTTTCCCGCCAAGAAGTTATTTAAATTCTGGAAAAAGTAGTTGTCTGTAGGCGCAAGCTCTGGTGAATAGGGCGGATGACGGAGAGCTTCCAACCCCAGTTCTTACAACTTGGAGACCGTTTGCTGTGCAGTATGAGGTCGCGCGTTGTCGTGCAGGAGCAGCGGAGACGAGCCCAATGACCAATGCTGTTTGGAGATGTGCCAGCTTCTCCATCATCGTGTTCAGTTCTTCACAGTACACATCTGCAGTAATGCTCACCCCGTTTGGTAAGAAGCTGTGATGAATCACACCGGCGCTAGACCACCAAACAGTGACCATCACTGTTCTAGGGGTAAGTTTTCGTTTAGGGCATTGTTTAGGTGCTGAACCAGGATCCAACCAACTTGCTGAGCGCTTGCGGTTATCAAACAGAATCCATTTTTCATCGCAGGTAACAATGCGGTTCAAAATTCCTTCATTTGTGTGTCTGTTGAGCAGTGCAAGGCAAGTCTCGACGCGTACTTCGCGCTGGCGATCATTTAGTTCGTGGGGCACCCATTTGTCAAGCTTTTTTACCTTGCCAATTTGACGCAAATGGACCAATATTGTTTTGAAGCTAACGTCGAAAGCTGCTGCTAATTCAGCCGTAGATTGTGTATCATCAGCTTCCTCAATCGCCTTTAATTCGTCATTGTCGAATAAGTCTTCGGACGACCGCGAGCTTCATTTTTCAGGTTGAAATTTCCAGAACGGAAGCGAGCAAACCAATAACAGGTGGTGCGTTGGTTTGTAGTGTTAGCTCCGTAAACGTCGTTGATGCTGCGTGCCGCTTGTGCCGCGTTGCTGCCACGACGGTACTCATACTCCATAATTACTCGAATTTTTAACGTATCCATGATGACGAAAAATATTGAAATGCGATGAAAATGTAACACTAATCAATAAACAAATGACTACTTTTGGAAAAAAAAATCCATGTTTTTAAAATATAATTAATTTGAAATTAGAATTCTTAGCCAAACAAAAATTATTTTGATTTGAAATGGCCAGTACTGCAGAACGGCAATTTCATAGACAAAGACCTATCATATAATGTTTCGAAATTTTTTGAGAAAAAAAATAAAACTTCGAATTATCTGTCCGCTCTTCTAGCTCCTGTAATTATTAATATAAATTGATAAAATTTGGTAGAGTTACATATTGTGTCTAGATCTCGTTTTTGGTAGGTATCATAAAAATATTATTAATTTTATATGTTTTAGGGGTGGCTCTCCGTACATGTGAAATGGGGATAAAAAATATTTTTTCTTTCTACCCTATCGTGTGAGGTATCGTTGAATATGTTTTTAAAGTAAAGTCAAGGTTTCATACATGACTTTTACAAAAGTCAACCATTTTCAAATAATCGGCCTCCAAAGTTTAGAAAATGCTAGGGGGAAGGCCCCTGTCATTTTCTAAACTATGAGACACAAACTTACAGTTTTCCATGCTGGTAAATCATCAATGGATCATGCTAAATACTCTTTAGGAAAATTATTTTGAACGAAATCGGACAGTAACTTTTTAAGGAAAAAAAAACGTATTACGCGTTTATATAGTTAACGAAACCCTCCCCCCTTCCTCCTTACGGCCCGTTTCAATACCTATCTATCTATAACTATTTGTTAAAAACGTCGCCATTCAATCATTTGCGATACAAGTTTGACGTTTCTAACAAATAGTTATTGGTAGATAGGTCATTGAAACGGGTCTTAAGACATGTCCTGACATGCTCTTGTTACGGCCCGTTTCAATAACCTTTGTATCGCAAAAAACCGGCAAATGATAGAATGACGACGTTTTTAACGAAGAGTTATTGGTAGATAGGTTATTGAAACCGACCGTTAGTTAGGTTACGTTAATATTACGCGTGAGCGCCGTGAGTGCGGCGTCCTTTCGCTGTTGTCTGTAGGAAGTATTTTTTATTTTATTTAATAACAGATTTGTATTCTTTCACTTACAGTGTAGTAAAATCAGTTTTTATATATCAGACAACAATATTAATTAATAATATTAATTATGTATTAAATAACGTAAATTCTCCGCTTTAAGCAAGGTTTTTTACTATTATTAACATATTATTGAAAAATAAATAAAAATATTAGTTTATTCGTATTATTCGAATACTGAAACCCATCATATACGAATAATAAAATATAATTTACGAATATTCTAATATTATTATTTTTTTGCGGGTAGGCGTAGCAACCACATCTAATTTAAACTCGGGATCATAGAATTTAAAATAAAATACTTACAGTTACCAAAACAATCTATGTACTGGACTAAATTATAGTTAAAACCCCTCTTTGCTCGCCACAATATAAAGTTTCCATCACTTCAGCACTATCATCACTGTAACTTCATAAGAACAATGGATAGGTCTACACAACTTGCTGCACGTGGCCAGTCACGCGTCAACACCATCACAACCAGACTCTCACTCTTCAGCTTAAGCAGTGAGTTCCTTGATTTCAAAACCTTTGTTTGGCAAACACTGTCAAAATTAAAAATCCAGATAGATCTCCTAACTTTAGGACTGGATAGGCACGAGACATTCCGTCGCAAGAAAATACTGGCATAACTGAAACAAAAAATGAATATTTATTTAATGTCATTCTGAATACTATCTCAGACAAAATGCAAATTGAGTGTACCGGTAGTGATATTCAGTCCTGTCATCGTCTTGGGTCCTCCAATACAAAAGCCCGTGCAGTCCTTGTTAGATTCCGAGATTATGAGCAGCGGCATATGGTTTGGGATGCTAAGACTACATTTAAAGGTACAGGCATTGTCATCTGGAGTTCCTCACTAAGTCTAGGCACCAATTGTTTGCGACTGCACGCCAGCACTTTGGAATACGAAGCTGTTGGTCCACCGAGGGAAAGATTGCGATCATATTGCCTGACAAATCACGGCGAAAGATTGAATCGATGCAGAAGCTTAAATCGCTAATGGCTTCGTTTCCTGCTGTCAAGGACTCCAAGGCAGCCCCTCCTCCGTTGGATAAGAGTGCCCACGGAGTGGTGGCAAAGCCTAAAGAAGTATGAGAGAAAATAAGCCCTCAAGTAGAGCTGCATCCTCATCTCGCCGTGCTAAAAGAACTTAGTTCGAAGCGCTCTGAAATATAAACTTATAACTATAGGTAATCTACTTATTATCTCGTCTTATCATGTCTCATATTATTCTTTTGATTATTGTCTATTTTTGTCTCCGTTGTTAATTAAGGTAGTATAGTTATTTTTCTCAGTTCACTAGCTAAAATAAAGTAAAACTTTGTAAATTACCTACTTTGAACTATCTTCTTCTTCTTCTTCTTTTGGCATAGCCTTCCTTGTAATAGGAATTGCCAGCGTCAGAGTGATGCAGCAGATGTTCAGTGAAAAGCTGATGGCGTACAGTGCAGGGAATGGCTCATGCAATGACTTCATGGGTACCTCATGCAGATACAAGTTATAATTACTACATAGTATAAAACAGAATGATATGCAAAGCCAATGTTTCTTACTCTTTTTTTTTTTAATAAAAAATAATATAAAATAAAATAAAATAAAAATTAATGAAAATAAGTTAGGTATATATTAGTAATACATAATCAAAGTTTTATGTGATTTGAAGCTATAAATGAACATAGAGTGTTGACAAATGGAGTAAAGACGTAGGATAAAATAGTCTTAAGATTAATCGGTCGAGGAATGTGTATAGGAAGAAAGTCATATAAAGAAAGATTTATAGGACAGTTAAAGAAGATATGATCAGGTGAACCCTCATCTAAGCCACACTCGCACAATGAGCTATCCTTGACTCTTATTTTGCCCAAAAATACATTATTACACGAATGTCCAAGGCGAAGTCGACAAATTGTAGAACAAACAGATTTGCTAGCTTTAGAGTACTTAAAAAACCAGGGCCTACTAGGTATAGATCCTTGTATTTCGGCATAAAATCGTCCCTTAGTTCTACATGAATCGGTCCAAATATTATTCCACTCAGAGGTCATATGTGTCTTAGCCAGAGATAAAAGATCTTGGGAATAAACTTTAAAATTACTTAAATCACCAGACTTAGAAGCCTCTTTAGCATAAAGGTCTACACATTCGTTTCCTGTAATGCCACTATGCCCGGGGATTGAACTATCTTTCTGTAACAATATCAATATATTGACACTAGTGTCAATGTAAACTATTAATGTCACATGATGTTTTTTTTTTATAAATAATTGTAGTCTTTGGTTTACTTAATCAATTTGTACAGTTGCCAAGGCAAAATACTTTGTTTTCTAATAATATTATAGCGTAATGTATATTTCAAGCTACTAGACTTCTACGTATTTGGTTTTGGTGAATTTATGTTAAATTCTATATTATGTTATTATAAGTGTGTCATTTTCTTTTGTTTACACTACGGTGAGTTAAGATGGGTTGTATACATAACTTGCATTAATAATATTATTGATTATAATTTTTATTATTATTATTATTTATTAGTATATTTTAATATATTTAATAATAGTTATATGGATTTAATTTATGAAGATACTGTTATTTATAACTTTTTCTCATGCTCTTCCTCGTCTGAGAGTTTTCTCAGTATGGACAGTGGTGACGTCAGTTCCGCTTCCCTTTCTACTCATGAACAGCTAAATAGCGCCTTTTCCTCTTTTCCAAACAACTTCAATATCGTCCATATCAATGCTCAGAGCATACCGCGCCATCATCCAGAACTCCTCGACATGTTTAGCCATTCCCCTGTAGATGCCATTTTAGTATCGGAATCCTGGCTTAAGCCCTCACTTTCATCAACCGCTTACGCTCTGCCGAGTTATAAGCTAATTCGTAATGATCGCGTCGGTAAAAGCGGCGGTGGAGTAGCTATTTATCTGCGTGGTGACATAAAATTCAAGGTTGTAACAGCTTCACGAAACCACTACTCCAGCTCAGATGAATACTTATGTGTTGAAGTCACCCTGCATCACAAAAGAGTCCTGCTCTGTGTGGTCTATAGCCCATCTCTGCGTGTAGACTATTTTACCACTTTAGAAACTCTGCTAGACACACACTGCCCCAATTATGAATATACTTTACTCGCAGGTGACTTCAACACATGTCTCTTGAAATGTAACTCGCGTGCTTTTAAACTCCGTGCCTTACTTTCCTCCTTTAGCCTCCACATACTCCCACTTTCAGCAACCCACCATGCTCCAAACTGTCCCCCTTCCCTTTTAGATATTCCCATTACCTCGTCACCCGAACTCATAGATTCTCATGGCCAATTTCCGTCTAACCTTTCATATCACGACCTCCTTTTCCTATCTTATAAAATCAGACCTCCCCGTCGAAAAGCCAAATTTGTTTTCCTTCGTAGTTTTAAGGCCATAGATTTGGAGGCTCTCAAACGTGATATATCTGATGCTGACTGGTCTCTTGTTTACTCGGCCACTAATATTGAGTAAAAGATAGCCCTTTTAACCGATGCAATAACCCAAATATTTGATAAACATGCCCCTGTCAAAAGAATTAAAGTCAAGCATGTACCGGCACCTTGGCTCTCGCAAGACTTAATCACTATGATGGCTAAACGCAATCGTGCATTGTGTCCATACAAGAAACGACCAACAGACGAAAATTTGCCAAAGTATAAGTTTCTGCGGAATCGTTGTAGTCGTTTGTGTAGGGATGCTAAAAGACGCCACATACATTCTTCAATCGATCAAAGTAACCCCTTGCAACTATGGAAATTCCTTTCAACCCTCGACATTGGCAAGTTCTCCACCTGTTTTGACAATTTAGTTAATTTAAATGAACTGAACGCTCATTTCTGTGTTCCACCAATTATTGTTGACCAGGTTACAAAAGTTCCTACGATCTCCCATCTTTGTTCTCTTCCTCTCCCCTCCTGTAGTCCGTTTTTGTTTAAGCCTATCACTGAGGAGGAAGTTAGGAAACATATCATGGCTATCACTTCTATTGCTGTGGGCCATGATAACCTGAGCCCCCGCATGATATCGCTTACACTTCTAGAACTCTAGCCAATTATGACTCACATTTTTAACTTTTCATTGACAATGAGTTTTTTCCCTTCGGCGTAGAAACGTGCCAATGTCATTCCACTTCCTAAAACCTCTAATCTCATTATCACAATTTAGACCAATCTCCATATTACCCCACCTATCCAAAATCCTTGAACATATTGTTCACAATCAGCTGTCCGAATTCCTATCCTCTAATAAATTGCTTTCTCCCTTCCAATCCGGCTTTCGTACTGGTCACAGTACTGTTACAGCACTGCTTAAAGTCACTGACGATCTCCGTCTAGCAATGGAAAATTAATGTATCTCTGTTCTAGTGCTACTTGACTTTAGCAGTGCTTTTAATACGGTTGATTTTGACATATTCCTTTCCGTCCTTCGTTCTCTTAACATATCTTCCTAAGTGATAGACTGGTTCGATACATATTTTCGGGGACGTTCGCAACGAGTCCGTTCTAACGAGGCTACCTCGGATTGGTGTGACATTGAAGCGGGTGTTCCCCAGGTTGGCGTTCTCTCTCCCCTCATTTTTTCTATTTTTATTAACACTGTTTCCACAATAATCTTATCAAATTTCCATTTCTACGCAGACGACCTACAACTCGTATCGTCATTCACATATATATGAGGTTAATTCCGCAGTAACAGATGGTAACGCTGATCTACAGCGCATAGCAGTCTGGGCTAATTCTTTTGGTCTGTTAGTCAATCCGAGTAAATCGAAGGCCATGATCATAGACAGTAAATACATGACTCAACGTTTATATAATGTACCTAGGGTCATGTATGATGGTACTGTCATTGAATACACTGACTCTGCTAAAAATATAGGGTTGATTTTAGACAGCAATCTTTCCTGGAATCTTCAGGTAAGTGAAGTAAGCAGAAAGGTCTACATTGTTGCACATGTTAAAGAGCCTTCAAAACATTTTGCCCGTGAACACCAAAATTTTCCTTGTCCAGACACTCATTTTTCCTATCCTCGACTATGCTGATTCCTGTTTCTTGGACATCAACGAAGAGCTGTTAACAAAACTGGAACGTTTACAGAATCTCTGTATCCGTTTTGTGTTTGGACTGAGAAAATTTGATCACATATCAGCCTTTCGATTGAAGCTCAAGTGGCTCCCTAACCGACTATGACGTAACTCCCACATTCTCTGTCTACTTTATAACATTTTGTATAATCCCCTCTCTCCTTCCTATCTTCTCGATCGATTTAACATTTCTCGACCCATCGATATCCCTTGTAGGTCTAAACATAGAACAAATCTTTCCCTCCCATCCCATCGCTCCAACTTCTACTCCTACTCCTTCACCGTTCATGCAGTCAGATTGTGGAACTCGCTTCCCCACACCGTTCGTGACAGTCCCAACATTATTGTATTTAAAAGACGGCTGAAAGAACTACCTCGAGATTCAATCCATATAAATACCGTTATTATATATACATATAGTATTTATCTATTATAGGTATAATATAATATTATTTTTTCGTATCAACTATGTGTTTTATATTTGTTAAGTATGTATATAATATGTAAGTATGTATGTAATGTTTTTTTAGTAAGGATATAATAATATGTAAGTAGTGTATTTGTAATTGTGCATGTCCTATCTGCTGTCTTTTATTCATCTCTCTCCGTAGGGCTGCTGTAAGAAATTTCTTTTTAGAAATAAGCAGTACCTTTGTGTCATCTTTCTTATTAAATTGTAATTTTATACACTTTTCTTGTGTGCAATAAATTATTAAATAAATAAAATAAAAACGAATATATTCGAGTACTCGAATAATATTCCCTAAGTGAGAGTGCCCGTTGAAGCCGATGAGGGTTCGACCAGGCCTCGATGCGTTGCGGTTGGTGGTCGAGGTTCCCGATGAGGCTGAAGCTGGCTGGCGTGGCGCGGAGGGATGGGGGAGTGATGATTATGATGTCCAGAAGAAGGCGTGTTCTATCGAGGGTCACCAATGTGGAAAGTAGTGGAAGCCTCAAAGAGATCTCCGACCTTCGAGCGAATTTAACATAATTATTATAGGGGATATAAGTATAAACATAATCGAAGGTAACAACAACACCTACTCAGATCTTTATATCGACATGCTGGCGTCAAACGGTTTGTTACCAGGACATAATATATTTGATACAAGGAATAAAAGCTGTATGGATCATATAATAACAAATCTAAACCCTATTTCTTACACCGGTTCAATCTCGGTACTCAACACTACTATTACAGATCACAAAATGATCTGCTTCTTTATACTAAATTAAAACAACACAAGCCCTCGAAAACTAAAATTGATATTGACTATTCAGCAGCATAACAATTCCTTAAATCTAAAATTACTGATGACTTATTTATAATTAATAAAGTAGATAAATTGATAACGTAGATCCGTTAATCTCAATAATACATCTCAATTATATCCGAATCATAAAAACAAAATACAAAATTTATAAAATACCAAATATTAAGAGAATTATCAAACCGTAGAATACGCCTGGCATACTAAAGTGTATTAAAAACAAACAATTTACAACTTAAGCTAAGACTAGAATCGAAGTCGAATAATAAAACTTTATGGAGCTGTATAAAATCCTGGCTAACCTACACAGACAAAAAAGCCTTAATATAGAATTAATAAATTAGTAATAACCCAACAGAGTCCGCGAAGTTTATCAATGATCATTTTAATAGTATCGGCAAAACACTAGCTGAAAAAATACAAAATAACCAACACTCAATAAATCACTACCTTTGTAAATAGGCACTATTGAGCGCAACGCTTGGGAAGTACCTAAATGAAATAATATCCAGCCTCAAATCAGAATCTGCTGCAGGCTGGGAGAAATTACCACCAACTTTATAAAAATGGCTAACCGTATTATTAACCATTATTACACACTTATGTGTTACCAGCTTTAGAATTCCTAAAGTATTAAAGCGATCTTTAATACATCCAATCTTTAGAACCGGTAGTAGGCTTGACATTAATAACTATATACCCATATCGGTGTTACCAGTGATAGCAAATATTTTGGAAAAAAACATTTATCATCATCTATAGTACGTCTTATAAAATATTTAAATAAAAATAATCTTTTATCGACAAACCAATACGGTTTTCGACAGGGTCTTAGTACTGAAGATGCATGTATCATGCATCTTCAGTACTCAAGGTATCTTCAGTTGTCAGGCGTATTACAAAAAGTATTCATATTAAAAAGAAAACACTTTGCATTTTCTTAGACTTAAAGAAAGCGTTTGACACACTTTATATCCAACTTCTGCTTGGTAAAATGGAAAAAATAGGAACCCTTTACTAGATCTTATGACGAGTTACATGACCGGTAGAACACAACAAGTAGAATTTGATTCAAACACCGTGTTTCAAATTTTTTCATTCAAAACAAGTGACCTAACGATAACTTCTGAATATTCCGTTCCTCAAGGCAGCGCATTTGGCCCAACCCTGTTCTGACTGGATAATGGTACTATTATTTCATACGCTGACGATACAGCACTACTTCTTGAAGATATGAGTTGGCCCACAGTGTTTAAATGTGTGGAAACTGGAACTCATAAAGTAATAGACTGGCTAAGAATATATTCATTAACTTTGAACACAAATAAAACTAATTATGTAACATTTTCTATTAATGCCTCAACCCAAGCCCCCAGTAATTTTAATAAAACTGCCCATTTATGTAACAATGAAATAACTAGCAACTGCACATGTCAGGTCAAGCGCTGAGCTGTGAAAGCTGATCCATTAATTGTTATTATTAATATTTATATTAGTAAGGGGTATTATGCAAATTATATAATTTATCACTTATTTTTATTAATTACTTTTGTATTTATTGAAGTAGTTAGAAACGATACGCACGTGTTAGGATATAGGTATTTTATAAAAATAATATATTTTATACCTACTTTACTTTATAATCCAAGCTGTCTTAAGTATACTTTGACAGTGAGTTAAGGTATCCTTTTTATTTAATTATTTCCTGTTCTAAAATCAAGAGTAGGAATTTTATATACGCAAGTCGTAAAATTATTTTAAAATATTTTGTGTAGTTATAAAAAAAGTAATAACGTAATCGTGATTGCTACTAAATTTAGTAGTTAGTAGTCAAAGTCCATAACTACCTCTCACGATAATTTCATGCAATTAGTAATTACGATTAAGTACTTATACATATATACTACTTATACATAGTACTTATATATAGGTATATATATACATAAGCACATATATATGTAGTTGTAGTTAGTAATCATTAGTTAGGTTTCACGTTGTTGGTCTCTTTCTATACTCTTGGTGTCGTCTTGGTATCTTTCTATACTCAAAAGAAGTAGATATGTATATAAAATAATATGTATATTAATCAACGATAATTCCGCCGTCTGTGGACCGTTTTTCAAAATTCTTTTTTTGATTTAAAGGGTATAATCCGAAGTTGGTCTCTTTGTCACCAAAGTGGTGACCTGATGGTGGGATCCATGAGGAATCAAGGGAACTCTTCGAAATTTATATGGACACATATATTATTGACTTTTTCTAAAGTAACCCAAGCATATGCTACTAAATCGTAAGATTTTGCACTAAGAGATACCTTGGATCCATTAGCACTGAACAGAACTCCTCAGTCTTAAAATAAACACGTTTAGATATTTCGACATTGTTTTAAGAACTGCAAGCATATGCCATTATGTTATTTACAGTAATCATCATCTGTTGTTGGCATATCGTGTGAAGATGGTGGTCAATCTTCACACGATACACCAAGTTATGGAAGCTTGGCGCGTATACAATTATACAGTCGAACGCCTGTTTTATACTTTCTTAAAATGTGTTAATAATAATATAGTTAATATGACTAAAAAGGGGAAAAATATTATTCTTAACACCCTTGCTGCGGCAATAAAATGTATTACTTTCATCTGGTGCGGTGGCGGTCCAAACATGCATTCAATGAACTTTCAGACGGTGCGTGGCGGGCCTTTTGAGACTGCCACCACTACTTGACATATACAGCTCTATATCTTTGGGAATGTGCGTTGTGTGTGCGTGTATATTTTTCTATATCGTTAGAATATTCGAGAATGCTTCTACTTAACTCTAGCTTCGCCCCGGGATCTGCCTCATAGAAAGCGAGTAATTAGCAATTCAAAATGTCAGGTCGATTCAGACTGTTGCCGCACTAGATTGTATTTTTTATAGTGATGGGACACATTGTAATAATGATACGGTGCTTCTACATATCAGTTACAATTTACGTAGGTAATGTTAACGAATGTTTTAGTTTCAGGCATTTTAATCTAAGGAGAGCAACTAAAATGTACTAAAATATTAAACTTACACTCTTTTAGAATGTTACCGAGTTATACAATGTTATATAACTGCTGTGTGGCACCATAAAGAAATCAAATAAAAATGTTTTTAATTAATACAATATTTTTATTGATTAAAATAATCAAAACATAATTAATGGAAACAAAAAGGCGAAAATCCAAAAAAGTAAATTACTTATATGTGTTTCTCTTTATAACATGCCGTACAAAGCGTCTGATTACACTTGTTACAAAAAGTTTTCACTTTTTTAACTTTTTTCTTTGCTACTTTGCAATCTAACGTCAGTCGTAGTTTTTCGTAGCACCGTGCACAATTTCTTCTTTTAGGCCCTTTTTCTAGAACATGTCCTGAAGTTTTGATTTGTCATGAAGTTCCTGTAATACAAATTAAAGTTTTTTTGACTTGCAAGTACGGGTATACCACAGGCAAATTCTGTCATTAATCCAATTTATGCTGAATTTGCATATTTAATTTTTTTTCTCATTATTATTATAGGTAGGTGTATAACACACACACTCCGCAGTAAGAAATATGCAAATCGAGCACAAACTAAATTAAATTTGTTTTCAGTGAATAACGAAAATTGTTGACGCTAAAAAAATAGTAATTGATTATTTTTTATAGTAAGCTATTAAGGCGGTTTGATATAAATTATAAAACGTCTACAAAATGAAATCACTTAAAGCAGTGT
The DNA here is from genome assembly GCA_963565745.1 of Phengaris arion. NCBI lineage: Eukaryota > Metazoa > Arthropoda > Insecta > Lepidoptera > Lycaenidae > Phengaris > Phengaris arion. The sequence goes on along the minus strand of OY751432.1, from coordinate 31,140,661 downwards.
AATTTCATAGCTGATTTCCAATCGCATGCAGTCTCGCGTTCGCAAAAACGAGGTCCGATGTTTCCCCTGATCATCAGACCTCTGATTCGCGAGCGCAAGACTGCAGGCGAGTGTACCTCTGCAGCATGGTTCATGTGAGTCTCGTGCTTTTTAATGATAGTAATCAATATTGTAAGTATACAATAGTAAAGCAGTGTTTTGTGAGAAGCAACCACTGAATACACTGATTGCGCCCATGAGTTAGTAATTAAAAAATACTCGTAATACGTACTACACATCCATAAGTTGCCGGGTAGTAGCCAGCCAGAGCCAGAAATTGCAAAATGCACCAGTAAAATACCACGTACTTGTGCTTTAGCAAGAAGTCTAGGTATCAAGTTTATTAAAAAACTAGCTTTTGCCCGCGACTTCGTCCGCGTGGAATAGTGACTTCCGGCAGAAAAGTAAAGATAGCTGAGAATAAGTTAATGTATTGGTAATATTGTTTAGATTAAGTTAATGTATTCACATTCACATGAGGCTAAAGTACCTATAGAACGAAAATACTTTAGCGCAAAGCTTCCGGGTAAACTATATTGAAAGTTGACCCGTCCGGCACGTGAACATAAAGATTTCTAGAACTGCTAACACGGGAAAGAGCAACGTATAACTGACCGTGCGAGAAACAACTGACATCGAGATCTACTCCGGCAACACGAAAAGTCTGCCCTTGAGCCTTATTAATTGTCATTGCATAACACACCGATACTGGGAATTGCGTCCTTTTAAATTGGAATGGAAAATTATTTGGTATTAAGGGTATTCTGGGAATAAAAACGGTTTCTCCTGCACCGCAACCTATTAAAATTTGAGCCTCGATTATATTTTGTTGCAACTGGGTTACTTTGAGTCGAGTTCCATTGCAAAGTTGTGGTGGTCTTAAATTTCGGAGCAGAATAATCGGAATGCCAATTTTTAAACAAATTTCATGAGAAGGAAGTCCGGGCATATTTAAAGAACTTAAAAATTCTATCGGGTAATTAGTGGCTTCTTGTTCATCGACCATTCTATTTATCGATCTATAAACTTTGCTTTCCCCCTGTATATTCGACAGTATTTTGTTATTAATCTCAGATGCCAGGTCATTGCGAGGAGTTAAAATAGATCTTTCGCATAGCCAAGAATTGTCCCTATTTAATATATTTGTTACGTCACCGTAAACCGACGATATAAGATGTGGTTGAGATTGCACTATACAACATAATTCAGGCGTCAGAATAAGTTTTCCTTGGTGTAGTTGTGGATAGGTACCTTCACCAATCTTTAATAATGTATCAGAAAATTGACTATCATCCGGGTTATCTCCAGTTCTCACTCGCATGTTAATAGTCAAATGCACCAATTTTATATCACGCCACAAATAAGAGCTTTTCAGGCAAGCCCTAACCTCATCAGCTCGGGTTCCCCGTGGTATTACCGGTAAGGTTTGTCGGAAATCACCACAAAATAAAACCGTGATACCGCCCATTGGTCGATCATTTTGCCTTATATCCCTTAATGTTCTGTCTACCGCTTCTACTCCTTTTCGATGGGCCATCGTACATTCATCCCATATGATTTAATTACACTCGCGTAATACCTTAGCTTTGTCGCTATTTCTTGAAATACTACAGGTTGGACTTTCCGTGCGATCTAAATCAATTGGTATTTTAAACGTAGTATGAGCAGTTTTACCTCCTGGTAGTAATGTTGCAGCTATCCCTGATGAAGCTACGGCAAGAGCTATTTTACGCTGATTTCGAACAAAAGCCAATATTAATTTAGTCAAAAAGGTTTTCCCTGTTCCTCCAGGTGCATCTAAAAACCATATTGTTCCAAAATTATTTTGAACACTTTCGCACACGCGATCATAAACTGAACGTTGTTCTGCAGTCATCATTGGGACACCGTTTTCTAATGTTGTCTGCAGTTCCATTAAGTTGTAACCAATTTCTGCGGAATATTCCCTATTAGTTACCTCTCCGACTGAGGTTGGTGTTGGCAAACCATATTCACAGAGTGATTTACCGCCTACTGCTGTTAAATCATCCTGAAGAGCTAATAAGCACTGATTTATGGCAAGATCACGGAAATGGTCAGTAGTAGTGCCTTCATCATTGTTAGAAATATTTCTAAGAAAGTCTTCTGCAAATTATTCTTTATATTTTTCCCATAACTGTACAGCATCTGATAAATTACAAAATGTGAGTAATGTTACAAATAAATGGCGTAACCGTCGTGGATTATCACTAACACAGGATTCTGCTAAAGCGTCATCCCAATGCTGATCATTTTCAAGCAAATGACGCGCTTGGCAAGCTGCATGATAAGAGGGATAAACAACATCGTCCACTTTTCTTAAATCTCTAAATGAGGTTGGTCCTCGCACGGTATGTAATAATAATCGCAAATAGAAACACTCAGCGTTGTTAGGATGAACTGTGTACACTCTACCAAGGACATGTTCTTTGAATATACCTGACTCGCCATCTACAGGCCTGCCACGGCGTCTTCGATTAAAGACACCTCGTTGCTTATCGAAGGTATAAAACAATGGAACTTCCTCATACAAAAGAGATTTTGCAAAATCATCAGTTTGGCAAAGTCGAAAGAATGCTAATAAAGTTGTTTGTCTAGGGTTCTCTAACCGTTCTGTGACATTTTCGGCGTTGAAATATATCCGTTGACCGCCTTCAAGATGAACATCCAGATGAGTCACAGGTGGATATCTTTCGTGAATGTTGAAACTTAAGATCCGCCATACAGCTTCTGAAGAACTTATATATCTACCTGACTGAAAACGTGTAACTTCATCATGTTCATTTCTCAAAGCAAATGTAGCTTGGTCACTGCCCTTACTGATGTACTTACAAATATATTTTATTGACTCTACACTATTACACATTTCAACATTTATGTGAGCTTGAAATGCTCTGGACAACACAGGAGAATTCGGAACGACCCACCTATTATCTAAAGTAACCTGTTGTCCAGACACTCGCTTTTCAACAGTAAAACCACCATTGTCTCTCGAACGGCGACGATATAATGGGTATCCATCGAGTCCTGTTACAGTTTCATCCACTAAGGCTTTTGGATATCTTTTAGTGCAACGACCGTCTTGCATGCAAGGAGAATTCCCGTTAAATACACCACATGGACCATGTATCATATGAGTTTTAACAATGTCGTATAACACGGGATCTGCAATCGGACTTGGAATTTCAGCACTGATTAAACTGTCTACTTCATTAGGTCGAACCTTATCTTTTAACCAAAGCAGGAAATGTGCGTGAGGTAAGCCGCGTTTTTGCCATTCAACACTATACATATAACACAATACTTCTCCAAAAATGTTATATTTGGTAAGTAGATCTATCATTGATTTTAATTTTAAATGAAAAACTCTTGCGATGATATCATGGCGGTCATGCGGTGCTTGACCCTCAAGAAGATCCCGAGTGATTTCATCCCACTTAGGATTGGTAGTCACAGTAATAAATAAGTCGGGACGTCCATATTTTCTTACGTAACAAAAAGCATCTTGAGTACGTTCGTGCATGTAGCGCGGACCACCAGTAAAAGAAGAGGGCAAAATAACTAAACGGCCCATATTCACCGTATCATTATCTTGCTGCATGGCGTCGCGAAGGTGCACGTATTCTTCAGCGCGCAGCTGCCTTTGATTAGATCGTATATAAACTAATCTTTCGGTTTAAATTTTTGCGTACATATCTACAATAAACTGATTGAATACCTCTATACCTATTTCATAAAATAAAGACAACAAAACAAATCTAATAATAACCTATTCAAAAACTAAAAATCGCGCTGATAAGCACTTATAACTATAATTGTCTGTCAATAAGGGTGAACAATCTGAACGTCCTATCGCTTCAACAGCCAAATATTGTATGAAGTTCGCACGCGGACCGTGCGCCTTTTTATACCTCCCGCCGCGAAGCGCGTCGAGCGCGGCAACTGATACACAAAAATAATCCTTATTGCATGATTCTGTATTCACGCGCGATGACTTATTAGTGTATTTCATGTATAACTTTGGTGTTTCTACACCGATTTACATGATTCTTTTTTTATTGAATAAGTAATAATGTTAACTTTTTTTAATTAGGGATGAGTGAGAGTGTTGTAAACGTAAGATTAGACCAATATAATCAGAAAGCTCCGAATTGCTAAGCTACCGGAAGTTTCACGTGCTATTGTGAGTCAACCATAAAAGATAGACATTATACTGTTAAGAAATATTTTTATATAATATTAAGGAAAATATTTCCGTCATACGTGATTTCTATGCAGCTCTAACCATTCAGGCTGCACACGCGGTGGAAGCTTAAAAAATGGAGTAACTTCTCCCGTTTTCCCAATATATCACTTCACTGCTCTGCGCCTATTGATCGTAGCGTAATGAAAAGTATACTATAACCTGCCCAGAGGTATGAAGAATAATTGTGCCAAATTTCATTAAAATCCGTCGAGTAGTTTTTGTTTCTATAACGAACATACAGACAGACAGACAGACAGACAAAAATTATACTGATTGCATTTTTGACATTAGTAGCGATCCCTAATCACCCCCTGATAGTTATTTTTTTAAAATATTTCATGTACAGAATTGACCTATCTACAGATTTATTATAATATAGATAAAAAAACCAACCAACATTCTTTGTGCAACAAAATCAATATGCAACCGGTGCAGAACTGGTGAAATCAGAAGTTAAGAACCATGAAATGACAATGACTTACCTGTTGTCATTGGTGATCGATGAACACGACGACACCGTGTTAGCCTTCATCAATGAACCAGTTGTGTTTATTAAACATGATTTTATGCATAGAGTCTGCACTTTTTATCTCGCCTTTTTTCAAAGATCTAATACAGTTACACTACACTACCTACCTACTTCTAAATACTTAAGTCCAGAACTCATTTTTTTTCAGTCAATGATTCGACTATGGTTTCAGTAAAAACTTTCTTTGAAATTTTCTGATCATGTCTCATATTGAATATAACCCAAGCATTAACCAGAGCCATGCCAAATAGGTACTCCATACCTACTTTTCTAAATCATTTAAGTCCTCTTTTTAAAGGAGAATAGTAGGAGGACATTTGGTCGCTAAAATCTAAACCTTTTTTGTTACTATTGTAGGTTAAGACAGGTCGGCTTCTTTATATCTTCATTTGTTGATCTATGTTTTCTTCCTGTGCTAACAAGTACATCTTTGTCCTCTTTACGAGTTGTCAGCATTAAAAGCGGACGTTTGTCAACCCATTTTATGATTTTAACGCCGTTTTTGTTCATCGCTCCCTTGATTTGACCTTTCTTTAATTTTTTTGATACAATTTTCTTAGGCAATCCTTTGCGGTTTGATCTGAGCGTACCACAATAACGGGTCTTGAGAGTTAAAAGTCGTTCTGCTAATTCAATAGAAGAATAAAAATTGTCTGCAATGACTTCTCGAGATTTCTCCTCCAGACCTTCAAGTAATTTAAATACTGTGACTTGACCATGATTTCGCTCAGGCCCATTTTCTCCTTTTCCAGAATATATTATAGAATTATAAGTGTACCCTTCTGGAGTGCACAACTTATATATTTTAACGCCGTATTTATGAGTTTTGTTCTTTATATATTGTTTAAATTGAAGCCGGCCACGCCACGGTATCATTGATTCGTCTATTACTAAATATTTACCGGGTGATAGTACTTCCTGGAATCTATTATTCAACATGATAGTTAAATCTTGAGTCTTTCTTAGCTTGTTTGTATTGTTGATATTTGGTGTGTCATCACTAAAATGCCAGAATTTAAATAATAATAAGAATATATCTCGTTTCATTACGGAGGCTATGTAATCATTTCGATAAAAAGATTTTTGACCAATAGGTAATCATTTATATGTGGCACTTTGTTAAGACCCATCGCCAGCACTATACACAGAAATTTACGCATTTCTGAATAATTCGTAGGTTTCCATGCCATGAGCCTGGATTTTTCCTTCATTTAGTTCTTATTTTGTTTTTCTGAGTTATGTTTTAATGCGTATTTATTAGTCTATGTCACCATTTTTTCAATTATTATGTCCGTCAAAAACAAAGAATAAATACCTTCAGCAGATAAATCATCTATTGGAATATTAATAGTGCTATCACTTAACGTGCACTCCTCTAAATCTGGGGTCAAATCTGTGATATCTTCCCATTCATTATCGTCGCCATTGTCTTGCATGTCTTCTTCTACTCTTAACTCATCGTTTGTCTCTCTCAACTCATTGTCTGACGTTTCAGAAATAATTCCACTTGGAGAGTATTCATCACTTTCGTCAATTACCTCATAGTCAATAGCATCACTAGTTTCTTCATCTCCATCTTCCTTCTCTTCGTCCTCCTCCTCATCGTCCTCCTGCTCTTCATCTTCCTCCTCATCGACTTTCTGCTCTTCGTCTTCCTGCTCTTCGACTTTCTGCTCTTTGTCTTCCCGCTCTTCGACTTCCTGTTCTTCGTCCTTCTGCTCTTCGTTTTCTTGATCTTCATCTTTCTGCTCCTCATTTTCCTCCTTTTCCTCATTCTCAATATCTCCTACCTTTACATCGTTCTTTCTGTTATCATTTATTTTTTCCTCCCGTTTTGGTACTTCTTCTTTATCTATTTCTTGCCTCACATTTCCTGTTATATTTTTGTTTTCTACGCCTGTTTGATTTTCCGTACAAACGTCTTTATTTTCCATACTTTTTCTCGATCTTCTGATTTACTTTCTTCAATAAAAGAGTAAGTAAAGGTATTCAGTAGTTAGCGTTGGGTGCTGTACTAGTATAAACTATGACACAGCTCCCAGCGTCCTCCACTCTGGTACATTATAATATACCTACTTAAAACACAAATAAATCAAAAGATGGACAAAAAACGCTCAAGTTAGTACTTACTACAGTTTGTTTAACTAATATTTTGTTGCAAAAACAGTTCACACTACAATATTTGATAACGTATATTACAATTACACATTACAATTATAATAATATAAAAATTAAACTAAAATGGGAAAAAAATATTATTAAAAAAAATTTAAAACGACTTCCAAAGTAAAAATGCATAAAAAAGTATGAAATAAATCTTATTTTCTAACTAATTCCCTTTTCAATTTCGGCTAGAATTTTAACTATTTCTCTACTCGTGGCATAAAATACATGCCAAGTGAAAGAAATATTAAATTGTGTTATCTAGCTGCCTAATTATTTATCATGAACGGATTTTACGAAATTAACAAACCCTTAACTACTTAGGGTCTTATCGATTTATATGAGTTAAAATAATAAATAACACAGCTTTCCTCATAAATAACACACTTTTCCTCGAATCTCATGTAAGAGAAGACACATGTGATAACATTCAGTATTTCCGGGATGCACGTTATAAACTCTACCTCTAACTTGATCTTTCTTGACTCCTAAATAGCCTGAAACAACCTTACCTTTTTTTCTTCTATCAAAGCGGTTATTTTTCCATACGTAATAAGCTGTAACTTCAACATACAAAAGAGTTTTTGCAAAGACATCAACTTGGCAAAGCTCAAAAAAAGCCATTAGTGTTGTTTTTTTTGATTAATTACTTTGTCAACCACATCTGGCTCAGTAAAATAAATTCTTTGACCATTTTCAAGATGTACAGCAAGATGCATCAAATCAGAAACCTGTCATGAATAGGAAAATGAAATATTCGTCAGACTGCTTCAGAGCTACTGATGTAACGTCCCGCCTGGTACTTCGTCACCTCATCAAAATTCAAGTTTCTAAGTTTGAAATCTACAGATTAAAAGATACAAATTTTTTTGATTTTTAACGCCCCGCACAGCCCTCTGGGGGTAGAATATCATAAAATTATTTTTTAGTAAATTCAAACATGCCAAAAAAAATATCCTGACTAAGTTTCATACCTATAAGAGCTGTAGTTTAAAAATGTATTTTTTTTTAATTAACGCCCCCCCACAACCCTCTGGGGGTGGAATTTCGTAAAATCCGTTCTTAGCTGACCTCTACTTGGTAAAAGAATATTCCTACTACCTATTGCTCACATTATAAAGTACGTACAATCAAATTACTAAAATTAGTTAAAATTATAACCTAAATGTGGGCAAGGGCGGCCTTATCGCTATAAGCGATCTCTTCCAGGCAACCCTGCAGGACAGTAGAGGTAAATCGAATAGATAAATAGCGGGGTAATAAAAAGTTAATAATAAAATAATACCTAAAAATAAATAATTGTTTAAGTACGTTTTTAGAATCTCTAATTGGTTTGAAAATAAAAATAAGTAATACAACAAAATAATAATATAAAGTTGCATGCATAGTTATATTTAATTAAGAAGAGGCTCTCATGTATAAATAAAGTAAAATTGAGTCAAACTAGGCGAGCTACTCTGTTTCGAAGATGACTATGGAGCTTGGATTTGAAAATGGCAAGTGACTTCGACTCTCGGATGTCACGTGGAAGATCATTCCACAAGTGCGTAGCCTTCACAGCAAAAGAATCTGCAAAGTAACCGGACCTGGCAATTGGCACAAGAAGCTTATTGCTGTACTCGGAGCGTAACGCACGGCTTTGGTCAGCACTTCGAAATTGAAAACAATCCTTTAGATATGGGGGAGAACGAGGGTCAAATAAGATATTGTATAGGAAGGCTAGTACGTGCTCTTCCCGACGAAGCCTGATGGGCAGCCAACCAAGTCGCTGTCGATGCTCAGAGACGTGGTCAAACTTGCGCAGCCCATACACGAACCTGATGCAGATGTTTTGTAATCTTTCTAATTTGTTAAGGTATTCCTCATTGAGGTCTATCAAACAAACATCTGCATAGTCCAAAATAGGAAGAAGTAAAGATTGCGCAAGCTCGACTTTTGTCTTATTGGGAAGTAGGTTTTTCCAACGGTTAAGTGACCCCACCGCAGCAAAGAGCTTACGACTTACCTCTGAAATGTGGTGAGACCGCCTAAGGGTTGAGTCGAAGTAAATACCCAAGTTCTTAACTACCCCACTACAAGGTAAAGTTACTTTGTCAAAAGTTATACTAGGCAGGGAGTCATAGTTAGGCCGATTTATTTGCTTCGATCCGCCGATGATTATAATTTGCGACTTGTTGGGGTTGACCCTTAAGACATGGCACTGGCTCTAACGGAGGAATTGTCGTCGAACTAAGGTCATTAGCAGGAGCGCGGGTGTAAATTTGAAGATCATCTGCATAAAGGTGGAAGAAGCAGGAAAGGAGGGGAGTGAGGAAATTGGTAAAGATGGAAATAAGGAGAGGATATATATATATATATATATATATATATATATATATATATATATATATATATATATATATATATATATTTGGGTTATTTTGTCATGTTTTGTCATGGGATTAAAAATGCATCACTAATATATTTGAAATGTTTTTGAAATTGTGAAATTTCAAAAACATTTCAAAGTTGAAATTCCGGAAAATGTTGTTCTTGTCGTAGGTAATTAGCCATATTTTCACAAGACATAACAAAAAAGTCATAAGTAAGTTCTAATATAAATTTTATTATTCTATAATGTGATATTATTTACAAACTTTTAAACTCTTTTTTTTTATATATCCACCTAAACAGTAGAATATTCTACATTCAAATAGATATATGTAAGACTCTAAAATACTTACACTATTAACATTATATTATATTATAGTATTATACTCTAGGTATATTATAATCTTAAAACATGTGGCAGTGACTCAAGTTCAAATTAGTTATTATTTAAATTTGACTATTACATAGATGAAGAGGTAATTATTATAAGTTTAATCGTTTCATACTGTAACAATAATAATTTATTTATCACATAATTTACTGTACATTATTGCGGTAGCGGCGTCGTCCGCGATTGTATCGTGCTCCCGGGCGGGCGGGGCGACCGGGGAACCGCGGTCTGCTGGGCGGCCGCCTCTCCACCGCGTTCGGAACAAACTCTACAGAGGGACCGCGCCATTGATCTGATCCAGTGGGAGTTGGTTGCCGTCGCATACATACAGCACATCTGCGGAAAGTTGTCGATAAAAAATGTAAGTCACGTTATATCATACATATTATAATTAAACTGTATATTTTGTTTTTATTACAGTAAGTACTTATTATTGCGTGATGAAGTTCACCACTGGCTGATGAGGCCGATAAAGAGAGGCTGCAGGCGACGTTACTATGATATTCTACGTACATAGGCTGCACTAAAAGTACCGGGAATGAAATATTTCCACTGTTCCTGTCATATTAAAATCTTTTTAATTTAAAGCTCCTTGGTTTTAAAAATCGAATACCGTTTATTTATTTAAAAAAAGATTCTCGGTCTTGTCACAAGGTCTTGTCAAACTTGTTTAGTCGTTGAGAAAATGGAATTGACTCGAGAAAATTCTAGAGCGATGATTTATTATGACTTTCGAAGTGGTTTAACACAACCGGTCAACAGTGTGTTGACCGGATGATTTCAGCATTTGGTGATGAAGCCCCATCCAAAACCACAATTTATCGCTGGTATGCTGAATTGCAACGTGGACGTGTCAAGTTCAGTGATGATCCTCGTCAAGGTCGTCCAAAAACTGCAGTCACCCAAAAAAACGTTGATGCTGTGCGTAAGCTGATTGAGGAAGATCGACATGTGACATACCGTGAAATTCAGGCAACTTTAGACATTGGCATGAGTCAAATACAAATAATCTTGCATGCACAATTAGTGTAAAAAAGTTGTTTTCCCGATGGATACCGCATTTGCTCTGTGAAGAGCAAAAAGCGGCTCGCGTTACTTGGTGCGTCAGAACTCTCGAAAGATTCCACGCAGGATCTTCAAATGCTGTATACAACATCGTATTAGGTGACGAATCCTGGATATACGCGTACGAACCCGAAACAAAAAACCAGTCACGAGTTTGGGTGTTCGAAAATGAGTTTAAGCCAACAAAAATTGTTCGTTCACGGAGTGTTGCAAAAAAAATGGTGGCCACGTTTGTCTCCAAAACCGGCCATGTTGCGACTATTCCTCTTGAGGGACAAAGAACGGTTAATGCAGCATGGTATGCTAACATTTGTTTGCCACAGGTCGTTTCTGAACTCCGTAAAGAGAACTGCAACCGCCGCATCATCCTCGATCACGACAATGCGAGTTCTCACACCGCGCACAGAACAAAAGAGTTTTTAGAGCAAGAAATCATAGAATTATTAGACCATCCGCGGTACAGCCCCGACCTAAGCTTTAATGATTTCTATACTTTCCCTAAAATAAAGAATAAATTGCGTGGTCAGAGATTTTCATCACCTGAAGAAGCTGTGGACGCCTACAAAACGGCCATTTTGGAGACCCCAACTTCCGAATGGAATGGTTGCTTCAATGATTGGTTCCATCGTATGGAAAAATGTGTCAAATTTCGCGGAGAATACTTCGAAAAGCAATAAATACATTTTTAAATAGTAATGTTATGTCACTTCCTTGATTCCCGAAATTTTCAGTGCCGCCCTCGTATTATAAGCACCTACTTATTTACTTCATAAGAAGTCCGACTCGCACTCGGCCGATTTTATATAAATAAAACCGGCCAAGTACGAGTCGGACTTGCGCACTTAGCAACCTTACTTATTACAACTTGCTTATTATTTCGTTATGAAGTTTTACAAGTAAGCGCATTTTACAAGTTAAATCTCTATAACTCCTGAACAAGCAAAGTTATAATGTAATGTTAAGTTTTCCTTTAAACTTTAAAGGAAAACTATAACGGCTATTATAACTTTCCTAGTTGTAACTTTAAAGTTTAAAGTTTATCACATAGACTATCATCATCAAGATTTTTTTTTAGATTTTTCGAGCTAGCTTTTAGAGGAGGGTGGGAAGATTATTCCAGTTAACATCCTACTAATATTATAAATGCGAAATGTTTGTTACTCTTTCACGCAAAAACTACAGAACGATTTTGATGAAATTTGGTATGGTAGAAAAAAGTACAATGTTCCCATCTGTATTTACGCGGGCAGAGCCGAGGAGAAAAACTAGTTAAACATAAAACAACGTGTGTGGACAGCTAGTATAGAATAATTTAAGTCGCCTTCCATAAAGTATTTAGTATAAGATTTTTTGTCCAACTACATGTAGGTATAATAGATAGCGATGATCTTACCTGCTAACTTTGGATACATGATCAGCTTTAAGAGTTTGCTGTTCAGGTTTCAAGAACATCCTGTTGTCGTCGATGGTGGAGAGCCAGTACGAGGTGGCCGAAGCGAAGAAGTTGCAGCGGCCGAGGCCGTTACACTCTATGAAGGGTCTCGTGCGGAAGTCCCGGAGACAGGAGCCCGGAGATATGAGGCTCTGACCGGCGCCCTCCGGACCAGCCGCGTGCTGTAAGCGAAAACAGGTCTGTTGATATATACTTATTTTGTAGAGAGATTTAATTATTCGTAATTCGTATGTTTGCACTGAATAGGTTTCGAATTTACTTCACCGATTTGAAAAAATATTTCGACATTAGAATCATAGGAGCGCCCCATACACGGTTCGGTTTTCCTTCAGTTCGGCCTGAACGGATGCAAAATCGTTTCGTCTATGTGCAATTTCGAGATCGCATCAGTCGGCCGTATGGACTGAAGCGATTCCAGTGTTGCCAACTCTGTTTTTGCGAAACTACTAAACTCGCGTCGTTTTCTACTAAAAACTACTAAAAGAGTACCGATAACTATAAAAAAGCTACTAAACTTAGGAATCCCCAAAAGTTTTTTTAGGGATTTTGTGTTTACAAACATACATACATTTTCAGTTTTAATATTTAACTGTTAAATTAAAAAAATAGTAGGAAATATTACGTATATAGAAATTAAATCGGTAGTTTTAAGCGACTTACGAATGCGTGCTACAATGTGCTATTATGATAAGGTGTCATAGTAGCACATAGAAGCAGTCCATTTTGTATATTATGAATTTTGTATATTTTTCTACAAAACCACTACTAACAACTAATGAGGGAATAAAATACAAAATTTAGTAGTAAAACTTTGTAAAACAACTAAGTTGGCAACATTAATTCTGACCTGTACGGATAGACTGAACGGCAATAAAATTGGACTGAACGGTAATAAAATTCGATTGTAAAATAAAACCGGTCATGTGCGAGTTGGCAAGAGGGGTTCCGTAACTAAACGGAAAAAATCACTTTTGTTGTATGTGAGCCTCAAATTTTTATTTTATTCTGTTTTTAGTATTTGTTGTTATAACGGCAATATAAATACCTACACCATACATGTGTGAAAATTTTAACTGTCGAGCTATCACGGTATAAGAAGGTTAAGATACAGCCTGGCGACAGACGGACGAACAGCAAAGTCTCAGTAATAGGATCCCGTTTTTACCCTTTGGGTACGGAATCCTAAAAATGGCACGTGGTCTAAAGAAATTCATTAAAGTTTATTGAAGTATTTAAAACTTTAGAGCCACTATAGTTGATAAAATCTAAAGACGACTACTATAAAACAAAGAAAAAAATGTATTACAATTACAGCAAAATACAATAAATAAATAAAATAATAGCCTAAACTGACCAAGAGCATGTTACGACATGTCTAAGGAAGGTTCCGTAACTATCAACGCGAAATAGGTTTTCTTTGAATTATTACAAAAGTTATTGTCATAAAGTTATTACAGAAGCTACGAGAGCGGCGGACAGACAGACAGACGGACGGGCAGAGTGAAATTGTAAGAGTTCCTTAAGTATTACGGAACCCTAAAACACGACCGAAGCTCGCGGTAATTTTCCGTATATGTGCTCGAATCCGTTCAGGCCAAACCTTAGAATAAAACGCCTAGAAACCGAGTACGCACATGAAAAGTTAAGTAAATCATACTGAGCCATATCGGCTCAGTTTGTTGGAACGACCCGTCAGTTGTCAAGGTCAAGCGCTAGTGCATACATCTCCGACTATTAAAAACATTATGACGGTTTGTGTCGTTATTGGTTGTCACAATGCATCGGAATAAATTAAAAAAGCTTCAGACATAACATTTCATATATAAATAGGTATTTAATGTTATGTCCGAACAATTTGACTTGTATTATGTCAAATATTTAAAACATTTTAAAATAAAATCATAATAAGTCGCCATCTTGCTGCTCTATTGTAAATTGTTAAAGTGTTACTAGTAAAAATATTTTTTTTGCAAAAATTTCATGGCTAACTAATAGTTGCAATTAAGACAAAGATATATAATATTTTATGATTTTTTTAACTATTAATTAGAGTATTGCCAGTATTGAGATAATCCATAATATATTCCTTAATATCAGTTTAATATAAATAAAGTTCACAAATTAAGAGATTAGATGGTTTAAAATGAAATATAAGTTATATTTTTATATCTCACGATATTAAGAAAAACAATTACAATAATTCCAATTCAACTGTGTGTGTTAAATTTAAATAATTTAACACACTCCACAACATTAATGTATTGTTTGTGTGCGTGTCGGTATGTAATGCTTACGCCTACATCTATCTGTTGCTTGCTTCACTTTATACGATGCGTTTGTTTGACTACTAGGCGTTATTACTCTAAGGGCCGAACTGACGTCAGTTCCATCGGATGCGATTTTCTCCGTGTATGTGCTCGAATCCGTTCAGGCCGAACTGACGTCAGTTCTAACTGAAACGATCGGCCTCTCGTCTTTACAGTATCACTGCTGCGCATAGCTATATATATATATACCTAGGTATTTCTATCCGTGCGAAGCCGTTGCCGGCCGCTTGTTTGACTATAATATGTTATACGTATATTAAGTTGTTACAGTATTCTTAAAATCCTTACATATTCTAGTGATTCGTCATATCACATCTTAAATACAGCTTTTGCTAAAAACCTTTTACCTAATAAGGTTTTTTAAGCTATTGCATAGCTTCTATCGCGGGCCTTGAGCGCGGGGACCGAATCCAGAAATTCCGTAACGAAATACCTCACGCTCCCGCATCGTCTAACGTCGTTTCAGTTCGGCAGTCTTCGACACGGCGTTGTGTGCGTGTTTAAGATTTAAGACGGAAGTAAAATCTATCTCTGAACCAAATATTAAAGCAAGGCTAACGCCGTTTTAGTAAGGACGTGCGCCGATAGATGGCGCTTTAGCGCCATCTATCGGCGCTTTTAGTTACTTACTTAGTTACACTAAAAAGTGTAACTTGAATTAATATCAAAGAAAAAGAAATACTGAATAAATAAAATAAAATATATAAATAATTATAATTGCATAAGTTGATACAAAATGTTATGCAATAGCTTTACCGCGGCAGTCCCCGAGTGCCACACGTCATTTTTTTTCCTCTGAATAATTTTCAACGAAACTACCTGCCTTCTTCGGCAGTTTAAAAATCACTAGCAAACTTTTTTACCACTGGAAAGACGTTAACATACTAAAATGTTAACATAGTTTAAGCTGAGGTTAAACTTGTTTTGTTGTTGTGTATGTTTCTTGATACCAAAATTTGTCCTTAACTGTTCGATATTGTCATTACCATCAGGAAACTATATCCTATCCAGAGTTCTTCCCATCCATTTGGACAACTTGGCACAGTATCGCTTTGACTATGCATAGCAATAGTCTTGGTCGGTGTTTCACACACTTGACATCTACAATAAAAAAGAAAACACATTGATCGGTTATTTTGTCGAACAAGATGATTATTTTTTAAAGGGTAAGCGATTTATTTACCTGGAGATGTAGGATCCAACATCTCTAGCTTGAATTGGAGTCATTGCCATTGGCATCGGTTCAGGCGTTGAAAGCCAGAAACTGTAATCCTCTCTTTGAGCGAAGTCGCAGACGTTATTTAAATTACAGAACATATATGGCATTGTTGAAAACTTTCGCAGACAGCTTCCAGCAGCACCTTAAATAATTTCATTCTTGTCTATAATTGACATATTACTAAATATAATTGATAATTAATTGATACTAGATAAAAATAGAGCTAGACCTCGGCGTCGAAAAAGTCATCGCATTGGACCACTGTAGATCGCTAGGGGCCCAAAAAGTTTGATATAAAACCGCTGGCCTGGCGGTTCCAAACCTGCCAGATTTTTTTTTATTGACATGAAATGGTCATAAGGAAGCTGTTTTGATACACGGCTGCGCGCCAACTGGAAATCGATAAAAATGCAAGTCTGGCAGTCCTACTCTTAACCAGTTTCCAGCCAGACCGCCCTGAAGTGTAAGAATTTTCAGTAAAAAAAGGTCATAGGGAATAAGGTCAAGTTATACGTCAATCTGTTGGTCTCCTAATCCTCATTCGAAAACCGTCGGTCTGGCATGCTCAAACCTGCCTAAAACTCAGACAGACCTGGATAAAGCTGCCTCCTGTAATGCTTACTAATAGGTAAATAATGAGTAATTTGAACTTAATGAAGCGTCACTTTAATAGATTTGTATGTATATGTAATACAATTTTCAATTGTATTAAGTTCAATTTAGTAGAAAATATTTTTATCGTAAAATGTGTCACTGAAGAGATATTGCCAAAATATTGAAAGACATTGCCATTTTTCATTATGGTGGATCGAGTGATAGCAAGATGAGGTGGCAAATTTTTAATTTGTCAAGAGTCTATTAAATAATAAATCTATTAAAATCTGGCTGGAAACTGGTCAAGAGTAGGACTGCCAGACTTGCATTTATATTGGTTTCTAGTTGGCGCGCACCCGTGTATCAAAAGTGTTTTCTTATTCCTTATGACCTTTTCTACTCAAAAAATCTTCACACATTTTGGTTAATAAAAAAAAATCTGCCAGGTTTAGAACTGCCAGACCGGCGGTTTTATATCAAACTTTTGGGCCCCTAGCAATCTACAGTGGTCCAATGCTTGTTCGCGATGACCTTCTTTTTCGACACCGATCCTTCCATCCTCTCAAACTTTCACATTTATAATATTAAGTAGGACGTGTATGTGAAACATACCTAAATCTTGTCCATGTGCTTTGCCATTTGCGACAATATGAAGCAGCGAGAAACCACTCCATAAAGGCGTTGTTCCTGATGGGCAACTGGGAGTCATACTGTTTTGTGAATGGACTGTAATATAAAAACCCCTAGGCCTCGGTACTGGTGGCGGTGGTGCTGGTAAGCCTGGTAGTCCAGGGGAACCAGGACGACCTTCATAGCCAGTTAAGCCTTTAGATCCTCTAATGCCTTCTATTCCACGTTCACCTTCAAAGCCAGGTGGGCCTTCGTCGCCATAGTCTCCTGGATAGCCTTTCGATCCTGGAAGTCCAGCGAATCCAAAACCTCCAGGTGCACCAGGTCGGCCCGGACTACCGTCATAACCGGCAGGACCAATATCCCCTGGTGGACCATCAATCGCTATGTCTGGCAAAATTGTGTCGCCTGTATCTCCTTTTATTCCTTTAAATCCGGGTAACCCTTCTCTTCCTTGATCACCATCACCTCCTTTAAAACCTTTCATACCTTTTTCTCCCAGTAATCCTGGGCGTCCATCGAAACCTGATACCCCAATATCTCCTTTTATGCCTTTAGCACCAGGTCTGCCTGTAAATCCGATAGCACCTCTTTCGCCTTTCGGGCTTATGGCAAATCCAGGTTCCCCCACATCTCCCTTACTTCCCATAATACCAGGTGGACCTTCCATACCCGGTGTGCCTGGAATACCTGGAGTTCCTTGCCGTCCCTGACGTCCTTGCATTCCAGTGACACCTTTTGGTCCTTCGAAAGTAACCCCTGGGGGACCCTTTTCTCCAATCGGCCCATCAATTCCAAATTCTCCTGGAAAGCCTTTTTGACCCATATTTCCAGGCCATCCTGGTAAACCATCTATACCATTTTTCCCTGGTTCACCTGGTTCTGCATTTACACCATCAAGTCCAGGTAAACCTGGTGGTCCCTGTGCGCCACGATAACCTTTTATTCCTTTGACACCATACATTCCTATCTCTCCCTGAAAACCTTGCTCTCCTTGATCTCCTTTAATACCTCTTATTCCAGGATAACCTTCATCTCCTTGATCTCCTACTATGCCTCGAAAACCTATTATACCAATGTCACCCATATCACCTTTTGTAGCCGATAATCTTAAAGTTATTCCCATTTCACCTTTTCTACCCTTTGGACCTTGTTCTCCCTTGTAACCTTCAAAACCTATTGGTCCAATGTCTCCAGGCAATCCAGGCATCCCCATTCGACCGGGGTCTCCTGTGTTTCCTATGTTTCCTTTGTCTCCGCTTTTACCAGGTAGTCCTGATGGACCTCTATAACCCTGACCGCCTTTGCGTCCATTTACTCCTGGCAGTCCTGGTCTTCCGGAGTATCCAACATCACCTCTATCTCCTTTGGTACCGTCTTCGCCGTAATATCCTACAGAACCCCTTTCTCCCCTGATTCCCATTGCACCCGGTCTTCCCTCAAGACCTGTCATACCTTTGGTACCATTAAAACCTGGTATGCTCGTACCAGTATAGCCTTGATCACCCTTAAGTCCCCTAAGTCCATTATTTCCTGGTGCGCCAGGTACTCCATCCAAACCAGCTTCACCGGCGTCACCTTTTCCACCACTTAAAGCATCTTCACCTTTTTCTCCTGGGGCACCAATTAATCCTTGGTCTCCTCGTTCACCCTTTTTTCCAGGCCAGCCGGGCATGCCAGACATTCCCTTGTCACCGGAATCACCACTTTCTCCTTTTAATCCTGGTGCCCCCATTGGGCCAACGCTTCCAAGAGTTCCGTTTAAGCCTGAAAAGCCTGTATCACCACGATCTCCCAACTCTCCGGGTGAACCTGGTATTCCCATCTGACCTTGATATCCCTGTAAGCCCATTAGACCTCTTTCACCACTCCAACCACGAGGACCAGTTCGTCCTTCTTCTCCTTTCATTCCTGTTGGACCTATTTCCCCTTGTACTCCATGTTCTCCTTGCATTCCTGAGTCACCAATTACGCCGTTCAAACCATTTACACCGGGTGCTCCTGGTCTACCTTGTGGTCCTGGTATAATATTTCCTTGAATACCTTTTCGTCCCTGGAATTTTTAGTATTTGTAATAACTGTGTAACACAATTGCAGTTCAAGTACGTAAAATATTCATAGTAATGATTTTGATAACCCGTTTATCAAAATCATTCATTCATCATTCCATCTTAGGTTAACATCGATTGATTAACTTCGATGAAAATAAAGATGGCTTTATTATTTTTTGACATTAAAAATTAGATTGTATTGTTATATTAAGTGTAAGTATATTAATCAATTTTCTGTATAACTTGAAATAATTGTGGAAGCTCAGGGAAGGTTTAAACGGTGAGAAACATTGGAAAAATTGCAAGGAAAATAATAAAAATATTGAATTTTCTTAAACTATAAATATTTATAGATGCGATCAGTGTACCTGTTTAGTTTATTTAAAAAAAATCTGCTCGCCCCAGTAGGTTGGTTTGTGAAGGTGTAGGTGTAGTTGTAGTTGTAAATGTTGGTGTATGTGTAGATGTAGTTGTAGGTGTAGATTGTAGTAATAGGTGTAGATGTTGGTGTAAGTTGTAGTTGTTGGTGCGTTCAGTTTCCCTGTTTTTTTTTAATCAGCCGGCCCAATTAGGTTGGCAGGTGTAGATGTAGGTATAGGTGACAGATGTAGATGTAGGTTATAGTTGTTGGTGTAGGTTGTAGTTGTAGATTTTAGTTGTAGATGTTGGTGTAATTTGTAGGTGTAGTTGAAGGTGAAGATGTAGGTTGTAGTTGTAGGTGTTGGTGTAGTTTGTAGGTGTAGCTATTTATTTATTATTTATTATTGTAGGTGTAGTTATTTATTTTAGTCAGGTCATAGATAATACAAACAACGTGTCGGGAGTCGGGCTGTCCCGACTCATTCAATCATTTCGTCATTTTTCAATAAAATAAAGCCTATAAAAAATAGTTTATAAGTAGGTATTTATAAAGTATTTTAAATAAGAAACATTTTTGTACCTGTAATTTTTTGTTTTAGTGTACATTTTTATGTTTAATAGGTTGGAATATTTAAAAATCACGGTGATACTTACACGAGATCCTGGCAATCCTGGTACTCCTTCATCTCCTGGTTCCCCAGATACTCCCTTATCACCCATAGGACCTTCTCTACCCGGGGATCCTGAAAAGCCTGGTGGACCATAGTCTCCAAAGTCTCCTTTTATGCCATCTGTACCTCTTTCACCAGGTAAAATGGGAGCTCCTGCGTCTCCACGAGCTCCTTTCCTTCCCTTTGCCCCACTTATTCCATCTGGTCCACGAATCCCTCTGCTACCGGGTTGTCCGAAGGGACCTATGTCACCTTTGTCGCCCGAAAATCCTCTTACGCCTATTTCACCCGGTGGAGATATACCCGATCTTCCCATGTCTCCGCGAGAACCCGGGAGTCCATCGTATCCAATATCACCCACTTCTCCCTTAATTCCTTTTAAACCTGTAAATAAATTTAATCACTGCAGTTGCAATTATATTTTGATTTTGTAGTACAGCCGTACGAATAGCAATCTCCTTTTTTGGAAGTCAGTTAAAATGCGCTAAAAGTATAAAATAATTCCCCTTCTTAATTCGGATAAAATTTAACTAACTACTTCTCTACTCTATCTTCTTAATATTGAAGTCAGTACTAGCCCATACAATAGCAGAAATCCGTGAATTTAAGAAGCAATTAATTAACGTCCACCACCAAAACCGTGGAGCACCAAAATAGTGACCTCGCCCGTGTCTTGTGGTGAGATGATATTATCCACAACATCCATTAACGCAGTTGTCGTGCTATGTTGGCTGCGGAAGCCAGACTTCACTGTAGGTAGTATTTGATTTTCTTCTAAAAACCTACTCATTTGGCCATGAATTACCTTTTTTAATATTTTAGACATACATGACAATATGATTATTGGTCTAAGGTCCCTTAGTCCAGATATGTTTCCTCTTTTTGGAAACGGTTTAACGATCGCCAAGTGCCACGACTCAGGAAAAGTGCCAGTTTGAAGAGATGTATTAATTATTTTAGTTGTAACACTTAGACAAGCTAGAAAATGACAAGACATGAACAACATGTCTAAGTTTATGTCATCAGCACCCACCGCTTTGGATTTTAAAGTACCTATTTATAATTTTTTTAACGTCACTGTTGCTAACCATAGAGATATTAAATTTCGATGAGCTTAATAAGTTGTTATTAAGGTAGGAAATCCTTGACTGGGGCACTGAACTAGTGCATGGAACGTCCCAAAAAAGGTATTAATAAGATCAGGGTCGAATAGATGATTAGGTAAAATTAAGTCAGATTTAGGTTCATGTGCATTTATATATTTCTTGATGTGCTTCCACATTAGTTGTGATGACTTAATATTAGCGTTAATGTACGTATTAAAATATGGTGACTTTTCTCTAATAAGCTCGCAGGACACTTCGCGCTTAAGATTCTTATAAAAGCGAATATGCGATTAGTTTTTAGTAGTATGTGCATGTTTATGCACCTCGTCCCGCCCTCGCCTCGCCTACTCCTCTGTTCTCGCCCGTTTCTTCGGGACGAGTCCCGACACTTCATCATTTATTTGATGTTGTATGTGACTCTATCTTTAACATAATTAGTTGCCTATCCTTAACATAAATAGTTTTGATGGGAGCCAATAAATCAAATGCCCACTTGATACTATTATTAAAAATATTCACCATGTCGTTAACACTAGTCAATTGTTCAAAGTAGTGCCAATCTATAGTGTTCATGACATATTCGAAATCATTACTCGCAAAATCTTGTAAAGCTCTATAGGTAATTTTTTTAGCATAGGTGTTTGTTTTTTGTAGGTTTGTTGGAAATGATATAAACGCGTGGCTAGTGAGGTCAGGTATGTAGTCAACTACGACTCGATCCAGGTCTGCGTTAGTGCAGACTAGGTTCCGCACTAACTAACAGTAGTGTCTGAGTCAGTAGTCTGTTAGCTAGTGCAGACCTAACGGTAACTGTCTGTGCGTTCAGACCTTTCCTAATGTAGAAACCTACGCCGCCACCGCGGTAGTGCACGCTCGCAGGCCTAGGTATATGCACGAGGCGGTAGCCCGGGACTTGAGGCACGCGACTCCCCTCACCCGGTTGCAGCCAGGTCTCGTTGATTGCAAAAGGTCACAGTTATGATGGTTTGCAGCCACTAGAAACTCATCATGCTTGGAGCCTAAAGAGCCCAGGGTTTATAAAGCCAATTTTAATATTTTTAGTATTAATCATTCTTAGTTTTAATCAATTTATGCACGTTAAATATTTAATTATATTAAGCAAGCAAATACAAGAATAAAATAGTTTATAAAAAAAATATATAGTGACATAATAGTAATTGACGTAGAGGATAATATAATATTTAAAAAAATACAAAACAATTATATGAATATGTGTATATATTATAATGATATATAAATATTTTAAATATATTATAATGCATGTTTGCTTTGCGTGTTAAGTCCTTGCATCTACACAATAACAATTTTGTGTCAGTATAGGCCAAATAACTATAATATGCATTTGTCAAAAAGTTCAGCAATACACCACCGTACCCTCCATAACATAGCCTTGACACATGAACCGCAGATGCGGTATTAAGATGATAGTATGGACACATTGATAACATACAAATAAAAAAGACAGAATAATATTTTTGCAATTTGAATATGCGACAGATATAAACACAACACAAACACTGTATTACGATGAGGATACCAAAAAGCACATTTTTAGCACATATATAATGAACACAAATGAAAAAATATTTTTACAATTAAAATATGCAACAGACAGATGACTACATACTGACAGTGGCTTAAGTGCTGTTATTGGTACAAATACGAGTATAACACCGAAGTACGTTACTCTGATTGTCATTAAGCAGGCTCTCCTGCTCGCGATCGTTCAGCTCGGCTTTCAGCCGATCGATCATATCGGTGGGTTCAGTA
The DNA here is from genome assembly GCA_963565745.1 of Phengaris arion. Taxonomy (NCBI): domain Eukaryota; kingdom Metazoa; phylum Arthropoda; class Insecta; order Lepidoptera; family Lycaenidae; genus Phengaris; species Phengaris arion. The sequence continues at coordinate 31,117,638 of OY751432.1, read as the reverse complement.
ACCGCCGGGTCTTGCGAGCTTCTTCTGTGCCGCCGCCACACGTTGCTCTACGTGGATACCCACGTTTGTTGACATCGTTGATGACCGTATTCAACTTAATGACTTTATCGCTCAGAGACTTCATTTCAGTGCATACAGCGGTGATAGCCTCCCGGAGCAGTCTCATTTCTTCCGCCAGCTGATTCGGTGACGATGTACCCACGTTCGCGTCGAGGAAAGAGTCGTTTGGTGTTCTTTGACTACTAGTAGTGTTGGATACGTTATGTTGAGTGGGTGCTGTTGTGCAAGTATGGCATAACCATTTATATGTGCTTTTGGGGTCGAAACCTTTAGCACAGCCGCCTGTGCATTCGGAGCATTTGGCGGTTTCCGCGAAGCTGAGGAACTTGGCACTCGAGGTACACTTAAAATTTGGCATCGTTAAGAGTGCTTAAAAAGATTAGGATATCCCAAAAATATAAAAATAGACTAGAATAGTCAACGTTCTTTAGGTAGTTTAAATCACAGTGGATATACATTAAAACAGCTGACTGTCACTTTCGGATTATATCACTGTTTTATGCAATTATGGCGCACTTAGGACATTAAACTTTATTATATAAATGTTTACTATAACTTCTAGATCAATAAATAATATATGTAATTATGCACTTATTTCGTGGTATTACTATTTTTAAATATAGTTTTACTTAGAGCTGTGTGTATTCCGCCAAACGTCAACCTTTCAGACTACAACTCTTTTAATAATTTAAACAAACTTACCCCGTGGTCCTGGTGGACCCATATCACCCCGGTCGCCTTTTGCATTTGCGTTAAGACCTAAAGCATCTCCAGATTCTCCTTTCAATCCATCTTCACCAGATTCACCCCTTATTCCTCTAAAAGTATAAGTCTTTTTAGTTTATACTTTAAAGTTAAAGTAAATCCTTAAATTATAATCTTTATTTATTGATTTTCGCCACTACTAATTTGCACTATTACAGTGTACAGGGACTGTACTCGTTGTTCTCGTACTGTACTCGTCGTACAAATTGAACTGTTTTTAGTTACGAGGATTGGCCCCTGATAGCAGCTGTTTTCGAAAACTTTACGGCTTTTGGGAAATGGTTACGGACGAGTTTTTAAATGACATACAATACACATAATATTAATTTTAGATTAACAAAGAAACTCACTTTATTCCCTTTTCTCCCTTTTGACCGGTAAGGAATATAATATTCACACTGGCTGGCGCTCCCGCTCGACCCGGCAATCCGTCGCGACCACGAGAACCATTTTTTCCCGGTTGTCCAGGTAAACCTTCCTCACCTTCTAAGCCCCAAGAGCCTTTTTGGCCAATTACTCCTGGTATGCCCGGATAACCTTGATCTCCGGTTAGACCGGGTTCCCCGATGTAACCTATGATGTTATAAATAATATTATTAGAAGTAATCTCACAGAATGGCAGTAGAGTTTGGCTATTTAACATGAAATATATACTATAAAAAATATAAAATTGATCGCATATAAAGCGAACGTGCAAAATTCAAATAAATATTTTCATATAATATTTTCATTTAGGTACAATAATGGATACTTAGTTGTTCATATTAATATATAATTTGAAATAGTACCTGGTGATCCAGTAGGCCCATGTTCAGCTTTAGTCAAAGAATACGGTGGTCTTATAAGTTGTCCACTTTGACCTTTAGCACCTTGTTTTCCTGCCATCCCAGATGGTCCCGTACTTCCTTTAACACCTTCTACACCTTTTCTTCCTGAATAGCCTGGCAACCCTACTGGTCCACGATTTCCAGGTGGACCTTCGTATCCAGGAAATCCTTTTTGACCAGAAATACCATCATCGCCTTTCTGCCCTTTACTGCCTGGCAAGCCTGAAATTAATATTTAAAAAATTATAACGAAAATAATTAATTATTAATGTTCCTTATTTATAAAATGCTGGGTATAACAACTAATAAGTTTTTACAATAATGCAAATATTTAAAAAAAATTAAAGGACATCATGACAACTTACCTGAAGGGCAGAATGGACAATCATCACCCGGAATTCCTTGCAGACCCGGAAAGCCCGGACGTCCTGGTGTTCCAGGTTCTCCAGCAAATCCAGGTCGACCTGGTGGACCATCTTCACCTGGCGGACCCACGCCATAAACTCCTCTTCCGGGATACCCAGGTGGACCTCTTGCTCCAAATTCACCTCTGTCTCCCCGTAAGCCAGATCGACCGTCGCGTCCTGGAGTCCCATCTTCTCCACTAGGTCCTCGAATATCGTCTCCTTGAAATCCTTTTGGTCCAACCGCACCGGGAAAACCCAGATATCCTTTTTGACCTTGAGGTCCTGGTAATCCCTTGAAACCTACATCTCCGGGCTCTCCCTTAGGTGAAATACCCGGTGGCCCCATTGGGCCCGCTTCACCATCTAAGCCAGTAAGACCGGGAGGACCCATAATACCCGGGAGGCCTAATGCTCCATCTCTTCCGGTCTGCCCCTGTCTTCCTTGGAAACCTATAGGTCCTTGTGGACCCATGGGGCCTGGTATTGGAGGTTCATTTAATCTTTCATCGTAAAGTCCCGGTTCTCCTTCGATTCCTTGTTTTCCTGGTGTTCCCGGCCGACCGTCTTCACCTCTTTCACCTGTTCTTCCATCTTCCCCGTCGAGACCAGCATAACCGGGAAATCCTTTGTTACCAGGAGGTCCTTGAGGTCCTGGTTCTCCACGCCGTCCCGGTTTCCCTCTAGGTCCGTCGTCACCTTGATCTCCCTTATATCCTTGGGGTCCGTTGAATCCATACGGTCCCTATTATATGCAAAATTATTTTTAGTATTAGTTACTACCACGATATTCTGATTCCGTAATCGAAAAACTTATATTACAGGCACCATACAATGAGAAATATATTTTGATACTTTTGTACCATAAACTTAGAAAAGATTTTTATTTATCCATTGCAATATTATAATATAATGTATATTTACAAAAGCAATTCAAGTGGTCCTCTCACTTATAATATTAGTTTTTGACGTTTGTAAATTAATTAGTAAGGAACTATTTTCAGTCACAAAATATTATAGCACAATATTTTCGTTAATTTCTGAAAAATAAAATGTCTAAGTTTAAAGACCTTGAATTTAAATTTTTTGGTGCGCTGTCTGTTGACTGCTTATTTTACTTCGTGGGCACCGAGTTTCTAAATACTCGTATATTGAAAGCTTTTAGACTTTTACTATTATTTTTCATTTGTTTACTGATATTATTATGTTTTCACATTTTAGTATTTTACGAAGTTTAGAAGTTAAAATTACCATAATAGTTATACAGTAAGAGTATCACTAATATTGATAAAATTTGCTACAAATGAGTTTATTTCATACACATCTAACAACACACAAAGATTTTTTGTTTCTTGGCGGGATTAGAACCCGCGAACCGGTACTGGTTACAGAGGTCGTCAACTAATGGTTAATCCATTAGTTGATACGTTACGATATCTATATTAGGTTCCAATTTTTACATAAAGTTAACTTAATTTAATGAAACTTACAGGCGCGCCAATCGATCCAGTGTCTCCTTGCACGCCTTTTTCCCCCTGCAGACCTTTGGGTCCTCTGTCTCCCATATTACCTTTGGCGAGTATTGTTATATTTTCTTGTACATGGTCTACCCAGATAACATTTCCTGGTTTTCCTGGTTCTCCAACTCGACCTTGTTCTCCTTTTTCACCAGGAGTACCGACGACGTCCTCTCCTGGATCCCCTCTATATCCCACTTCACCTTTAAATCCCATAGGACCCTGTAATATGTATTTTATACATAATTGAATAATCCTTCTCTTTCTGTACAATGTAGTATAACTTTTAACTTATTTAGCAACTTACTAAAAACTCTAAATGTACAGTAATCACTTGGTAAATTATATAGTTACAAGAATAAAACGCGATGAGTTCCTACTGTAACTCAAAACCAAAAATTACTGTTTAAATACGAACATTCATTAGGTAATATAAAATATTATGTAGATTCATGTAATGTTTGATATTTCGTAATTATAAAAAATGTATTTACTAATTATCATACCATAGTTCCTTGTTCCCCTGGTGGACCGGTCGCACCTCTGAATCCCATCGGTCCCACCAGGCCGATCATACCCGGACGACCGGGCTCGCCCGGCTCTCCTTTAGCTCCTCTGGAATTCACGCCTCCTTCTCCGGCTAAGCCCTCTTCGCCCTTATCTCCAAATGGCCCAGGTAAACCGTAATTACCGGGAATACCTCGCGGTCCAGGGGGACCTTGTAAACCGTCAATGCCGCTACATCCGTCCAAGCCATAGTCACCCCTGATACCTTCTAGACCAGGGGGCCCCTAATAATAAAATTGTCATTATAAAAAGGTTGAAATTGTACCTGTGTGGATATAATTATTAAAAACCCTTATGGACGGTGTATTAATATAATAAAATTTATGCGTCAATGAAGCTATTTCGCAAAAAGTCCCCAGAAACAGGTCCGATTATTTGTTGTTTTTATATGTATTAATTAAAAACAGAAATCTTTCAGAGGGGGAAATAATTATTTGTATTGCTTAAAATAATTTAAATAACATACATAATTACATATACTTATTGTTTAAACAATAAAAATATTATTTTCCCCTCTGAAAGATATCTGATTTTAAATAATACAAAAAACCAATAATTTGAATCAAAATACAGCTATTCTTATGTACGCTTCTATTGTAATTGCATAGTAATTTAATTTATAATTAATTATTTAATAAGTAAGTAATTAATAAGTAAGCAGACGAACTATTGGAGCCTGCTGAGTGCTCAATGCTCATGTTACGTGTATAATAATATTATGGTACCTTAGCTGGATAAGGTATCGAGATCATATTGGTCCACCTGGATAATTTCTTGACGACATTTTAATCTTTATGGAAGACGAATAAACTATATTATACTAAGTACATTAAAATTGTTCTGTTGAAGTTTCTTATTAATCCCTGTTATATCTTCATTGTTTTTAAGTCATCATAATGATTAATAATAATAACCTATATTCGCATTCTCCACCTAATAATATAAGTACTGTTAAAAATTTAATTTCATTAGTATTGAAACATAACCTCACTTTCACTAAACAGCTCATAACTTTGTTCTCTGATTCCCGAAAATTACAGAATGTTCCACAAGGCTCTCATTAATCTAAATCTATCTATCTATATATACCAGTTTTATTTTATAACATTCTTAGCCCAAGAATGTATGAAATGGTTTCGATGTCCTTTCTTGTTAATTATTATCTACTCAAGTTACCAATTTACTTAAATATATCGTATTATCGCAATTCATATATTTTTTTGTATGAAATGGACTAGGAGATGAGCATCGCACAAAGCAGCAGCACAGCAGGATCGCCTGATGGTAAGCGATTACCGCCGCTCATGGACACATGGCAACAATAGAGTAGTTGCACTTGTAACTCCTCTGTTCCTGGTCCTAAAAATCCCCAACTACTTTTGGGCCACAGGAAATCTCACTCACTCGGCGAAACACAAATGTTTTCTGTGAGGCCGTGGTATTTATCCGGTCGACTCGGCCCATTCGTGCCGAAGCATTGCTCTCCCATGTTTAATTGTATACGTATATTACGATATTATCAATAAATAAATACCTGTTGTCCGGTAAATCCGCGGCTTCCGCGATGCCCCTTCAATCCCTGTTTAAAAAAATATTAATTATGACTATGTTGTAAAAGTAACAGATTATTACATTATACAAAAGGTTTTTTTGTATATTAGATTATACAAAAGGTATTAAAATCGGTGTACATACCCTTTCTCCTTTGTCGCCGTAGTCTCCCGATTCACCCATATCTCCGATGTCCCCTGGGGCGCCCTCGCGGCCCTCAGGTCCGTCCTCGCCGTAGTCCCCCGGCTGCCCTTGCAGCCCAGGCGGCCCGGGGTCACCTCGGTCACCTTTGATGCCATCGCACAAGCACACGGTACGATTGCAAACAACCTGCAAAAACATTTAACTTATTAAAAGTGGTCACTGCATCAACGAACGAAACGAAAAACAGGCCAAGTGCGAGTCGGACTAGCGCACGTAGGGTTCCGTACCCTTACACCAATATTTTAAATATTTACTTATTATTTAGTTATTTTTGTACGAAGTTTTCTAAGAAAGCGCATTTAACTATGCGCTCTATAACTCCTGAACTAATGAAGTTCAAAAGCCGTTATAGTTTTCCTATAAACTTCATCACATTGCATGGGTCCAACCATATCATGAAATTTTTCAGATTCGTTTAGCTTTAAAAATTAGTTTAGCTTTAAAATTAAAAAAAAATTAAAAAAAAATAAAGTTGAATATCTCACAAATGGATACCTAAATCAAATTATTATTATCTTTAAATAAAAAATTAAACCGACTTCCAAATTAAATTTGGCTTAAAATTTAAAAGGGGAAATATTTAGAAAACAAGTTTTATTTCATACTTTTGTGTGCATCACAAAAAAGTAGTCGGTTTAATTTTTTGTTTAAAACTAGTAATAATTTTTCCATTTTTAGTGATATTTGTTATTATATAATTAATACATTTTAAGAACGTAAAAATTAACGATCCAATGTATAATTGAATATGCGCCAAGCTTCCATTAGGTATTGTATATAAGATGATGATGATGATGATTACTGTAAGTTACATATTGGCATATGCTTGCAGATCGCGTATCTTTAAATACTAAGGAGTTCTGTTCAGTGCTTTTAGATTCAGGGTATACCATGGTTCAGAATCTTGCTTTTTGTTAGCATATGCTTGGGTTACTTCAGAAAAAGTCAAAGTCACTATGTGTCCATATAAATTTCGAGGAGTTCTCTCGATTCCTCATGGATGCCATCATCAGGGCACCGCTTTGGTGACATCGAGACCAACTTCGGATTATACCCAATAGTACATCAAAAAATACGTGTGGCACTGGGGGACTGCCGCAGTAAAGCTATTGCATAGTAAGTCTACACGCATACGTCTAGTCGCACGCCGCACACAAACACCGTGCCGAAGTGTGCCGAACTGAAACGACGTTAGACGATGCACGGCTTTCAACGCCGCACCGCTGTGCCGGTCGGAGTGGGGGGTGTTAGGTTTATTTTCGTTACGGAATTTCTTGATTCGGTCGCCGCGCTCAAAGCCCGCGATAAAAGCTATGCAATAGCTTAAAAATTATTTTGATAATCAGTCCATAAAGGGCAGAGTAATGTTGAAAAATATCCGTGTCGTGTATACTGCGAGAAGTAGGGACCTATTATATCATCATTGTCATGATTTATGGTGTGATGATGGTGGTGATGATGATGATTACAATGATTGACATAGTGGCTTATGATTGCAGTGCTTTTAACAACGCCGAAATCCCCAAACATGTATTTATAAGGAGTCAGGAGTTCTGTTCAGTACTTTGGTCCCCTGGTATACTTTGGTGCAAAATCTTACTTTTTGATAGCATATGCTTGGGTTACTTCAGAAAAAGTTGAAATCACTATATGTGTCCATATAAATTTTGAGGAGTTCCCTTTACATCAAAAAAAGAATTTTGAAAATCGGTCAACAGACGGAGTTATCGTTGAAAATACAAAAAAAATATATACAGCCGAAAGTATAACCGCCTCCTTTTTTGGAAGTCGGTTAAAAAAATATCTTAATTATGTAACATGTAGGCATACATGGATGAAAGAAGATTGAGTAGAGAAATAGTTAACATTTTAGCCAAATTTAAAAGACGAAATATTGAGAAAATAAGTTTTATTTCATACTTTTTTGTGCATTTTTACTTTGGAAGTCGGTTTAATTTTTTATTAATTCACATTATTGCAAAAATCTCTTCTAGACCACCGCCTTGAAAAATTTCAATTTTATGGTGATTAGGTCTATCAAGAATTCTTTTAATACACACACACATGGAACGTGCCTTATCACTGAGACCTCTAACATACATAATACATAAGTACTTGTCCAGTGCAAGTGTTTGACCGTTATACTTCCTTCATTTTATGGGTAATTTTTTATGATAAATTAAGTCTATTGAATATTGAATTGCATATAAATACCATCGTATTACGTAGAACAAAATACATAATCATACCTACATGATTAAGTACTAGATTTAATTCTACTGATTTCAATTGTCATGCAATTTAATAATATTTGATTGATATTAGGTATTAAAATTATTTTAAAATCAACTGTGGCTTGTGAGGTTATACACCTCACAACTTGTGATGTAAAGTGTGCAATGTAATTTTATTTTGTACTACCTTTTGCCCGAAGCTTCACCCGCGTGGGAGAGTGTTCGTGGCAAAACATATTTAGCAAATATACCTATGGCAATATAGTAATAGCACAGAGTAAAAATATATAATAATTTGTAATAAATATATAATAAAAAACTATTACGTAAGTATAATATATTTTTACTCTATGCTATTATTATTTATTACATTGCAGTAGGTAGATTTGCTAAAGAAGTTTTTTGCCACTAACACTTTCCCAAACGGGCGAATCTGCGGACAAAAGCGAACGTACAGACAGACTCGGCGGTGAACTTAAATTTATAATAAATTTTAGAGAAAAGTCGAAAGTGTGTGTAGGATGGGACTATATTGTTCAGAATCCGGTAGGCCAGGGAAAATTCAGAGCATTGAAAATAGAACTCTGCGCTTTGATTTTCAGCTCTATTGTCTTAACAATAGAGCTGAAAATCAATGTGTCGAGTGTCGAGCTGTCATATATGACATTAACATTTGACTCCACAATTTTAGCTCTATTGTACTAAAGCAGTTCTATTTTTAGCGCCCTTTTTTTCTCCCGCCTTCCGGATTCCGGACCATACAGTCCCCCAGCCTTATATGCTCTTTAACCATTAGTCCAAATTATGTGCAGCAAAAGTAAAATTTATCATGTTTTAAACACTTGAGACGATAAATTATCTTATTTTGATATAAAATCGTAATTGTTGTTAATCATTATGACCAATAAACATCACCTTACGATTTAAATATATTTTTGTAAGATAAAAATCATCTTTTTGTGACTTAAATACGATATCGCTGACTTTTTTGCAGGCACTATCAAACTTTAAAACTTTTCTCTAGAACTCAATAATAAATCTCTCATCGATAAGGCAGCGTTTCTCAAATACAATTGCGTTTTTTTCGATTTATTTTGCTAATCCGACTACTACGGAAAATACTTATAATTTTTCGGGTTAATACAGCCTATGACACTCACAAATAATGTGGCTTTCTATTGGTAAAAGAATTTAAAAAATCGGTTGAAGTAGATCCAGAGATTAACCTCTTACAATCTTGGTAAGTCACAACTCACAAAGAAACAAACTTTAGATCTTTATAATATTAGTATAGTTCAGATGTTAGCCACGACATCGTACGCGAAAAAGAAATCCCGGGAGAACCGCACTTTTTGCTACGAATAGAAGTATGTGTAGCCTGTGTTAATCCAGAGACTAAACTTCATCAAAATCCATTTCGTTGTTATTACGTGAAAGAGTAACGAACATCCATTCATCCATACATAAATTATTCGTCCTGGTATTAATATATATCAATGTATACAGTCGAGGTAATACCTACGTAAAGTTTCAGCCAGTTCAACTAATTAGTTATTCTGTAGGATTTTATATGTTATATTCTTTAGACTGATATAACTTTAATATTTATGAACCGATTGAAATAAAATTAACATTAAATTTGAATTGGAGCAAACCTAAACGCATTAGTGCAAACTGCATTCAAATCGGTTATGTCGTTGACTTCGTACGCACAAAAACAAATATTGCGGGAACCGTACAATTTTTCGCAATAAAAAGTTGCTAATGTGTTAATCAAGAGTCTAAACTACTACGAAACCAAATTTCATCAAAATCCGTCCAGTAGATTCTGAGATTAGCGCGTACAAATGTACAGACAAACAGACAAAATTCTAAAAAATATTGTTTTGGGTTCTATGTCGTTCATAAAGCATTCACGTCATTCAATGTAATAGTTTTTCTTATATTATATTATCTTCCATGTATAGACAGCAACCAGTTACGAATTTATTATATGTAAGTATAGATATATCTTAATTCTATATTCAGATTAAAGGTTTTCTTTTCCAAGCTCTACGTTAAACTTTAAGTGAATATAACAAAATATTTAAAGAAAATTTTACGTTTTCGCTTTGATAAATAAATGCATTTTGAATACTTATTAAGATAATAAGTACCTATTCGAAATGCATAATATTATAATTTTTTATTTATTATGCAATATCAACACTGTTAATGAGAATATTTAAATATTTAAATCGAATAATACATTAAAGCAAAAATTATTTCATTTTGGCATCACAATTTGTTCGTCTATTTATTGGCTTAAATATCCCCTAGGCATAAAGTTTCGATTTTTTGTAATTTTTAAGCTTTATAACACCAATGACGATAAATACAATTATTTTAATAATAATCTTAACATAAAATTTATGTTAAGATTTAATCTTAAGTAGTTTCCATTTTAAACTAAGATTGAGAGTATTTTTTTTTTGTAATTATAAATAACTAATACTGTCAATGGCACCAGATTTTCGTAGGTACATTTAATTTATAAACTTAATTTGTACATTAATACAACTTTAAGCCGTCAAAACTAACTTGCAATTAAAATAATAGTCTAACAATTATAACAAGAAAAATATATAAAGTAATGTACTTACATATTAAAACTAATTTTGTCTTTTAAATAAAAATAAACTATCACAAAACGTGATAAATAAAATCAATGATATTTTTTTAATTAACATTGATTTTTTTTCGCGTTTTATAAATATTTTTCTATCTAAAACGTCTTAACATGATAAAATCATGTGCCCAAAGTTTCGTTAATTGATTTTACAAAACGTTACATTTCCTATTTGTTGGTGGAACAAGACGTATCTAATTTTGCAATATTCAATTATTATCTATTGTATAGCGCTAGCTGTTTAGTTTTCCTTGAAACGAGTTACCAGAGACCGTCTCTTTTGATTAAGAAGACATTTGAATAGATTGAACAATATCAATTTACAGCTGCGACAGCTTTATAAGTTATAACATTTGCAAGACGGGTCTTATATTAGGTATGCTTATACCTATCTAGATGCTTGGATTGCTTACTGCTATACTACACAGGCAATTCTGCCATTTAAATTATTAAAAAGGTATTTTCAATTATCATGTCCTAGATACAGGACCTGTACCAATCAGCACATCTATACAATCTAATATAATTTAAAATTCTCGTGTCATAGTATTCGGGGACACACTCCTCCGAAACGGCTTGACCGAATCTCATGAATTCTTTTTTGCATATTCGTTAGGTCTGAAAATCGGTCGCATTCTATTTTTTCAATCCTTAAATGATAAGGGTGACCCACCTCTATTTTATTATTTTTTTGGCATTTTTTATATACATATTTGCATTAAAAATAAATACAACCTTAAATTTTCTAACTACTCTAGCACCTTCTACCACCAACCCTTATTTTTTAATAGCGGTTTTAACTTTTTTTCTTTTGATCCACAGATAAGCAATAGGGTTGATACTAAAAACAACAATCTGATAATCCAAGATAAGCCAAGCGAAGCGCAAGGGCACTACCAGAACACCTTTTCTCGAAGCGTTTCGTCGATTTTTTGAACCCTCAAAACTTGGGTTTGGATTATACCAGATTGATGAAGTTTTCAGGATATGTTTCCAGTAGCGGAATTATTAAACATGTAAAGTTGATTGCATAGGTCTTATAGCTTAGATTTTATTAATATCTAAAAACCCCTGAATTCGTCACTGACTTACTGATGATCAACAAAATTATATGCTACTTCCGAATGTCCTAGAAAGCTGAAATTTGGTACGCTAGGTTTTATTAGTACACAACCAACATATAAATCGCGTTTATTATGAATCATGTTAGTTATGTCGTCGTTCGTCGATTGGATTGAAACTAATTGACGTAATATTTAATTAATAATTATTTCCCGAGTATTCTGTTGTAATTTCAACGGAACATTGAACATAACAATTAGAACAATTATAAGAATGGTAACATTCTAATTATTAAACGGAAGTGTCATATAAACTTTTATCCTCCAACCCCTTAAACTAGGGGATGGAATTTAGTATGAGACTTCCACAAATTTTGACACTAGAGGTCTTAAAATTGTTGTAGGGATCCGATTAAAACAATAAAATGTAAAAAAATAACCCTTTATTGATAACAAAAAACATAATAAGTATTTTTAATCTTTATCGACATATTTTAATGTGCTTTATCTTAAATAGTAGTGTACGAACGTCCCTTTAATAATTAAAATTTTACCTTTATGTTTAATATTCCGTTTAAATTACTAAATAATACTCGGGAAATTAAAAAAAATTACGTCAATGAGGGTTTTTAAATTCGTGACATTTGACAGCTTTTTGACACGACAAGGACCATCGGGCTACCAAGCGTCGCCTGGTGGCAAATTAATAATCGAAAATTTTTATTTACCGTTTTTGATACCACTTACGCCACCAGATGACGCTTTGTGTGCGTTGCACACCTTGGGTAATAGATGGCTCCCTGCAATTCTGCTTCTATTTATATATTATGTATCTTGACATTTGTCATATAGATTAAGTAACAGCAAATAAATATTTAAAGATCAATTTTCCATCTTTTTACTAAAAGGGGTTTCTTACACCGGTTCTTCTCGCCGGGCTAGTTTTCGAACCGGTGGTAGGCGTCATGTAGGACAATTATATAAGTGTTATGAAATAACCTATACTTATGGAAATAAAAATGTTTGAGTTTGAATTGAACAATGACGAAACTTACGTAATAAATGTATGACCCCAATACATCTCATTAATCAAGGAATGACCCCAATACTATTAAACTTTTAAACTGGTATTAAGATAAATATTAGGGATTATCTTCATACTGACAACACTTTAAATTGATAGTTAAAAAAAAAACTATCTAAGGAGTAAGTTGCAACTATTAGTTAGACCAATTGGGAAATTATTTTCTTATTACTAGTAACACTTTCCACGTAATAAGGCAGGAAGAGAGTGATAATACTAGAAATTAGTATTTTTATTAGTGTGTTTATTATTTTGAGCTCACTGTCCAGTCCTATTTTAGCTCTGTCCGTCTGTCTGTCTGTCTGCCTGTTTGTCTGTCTGTCCGCCCTTCGAACTTCTATAATTATATAATATGGATGAAATTTAGTATCTCGGTTTTGGCATCACAAAATAATAATTATATTTTATATTTTAAGGGTGGCTCTCCATTCATGTGAAGTGTGGATGAAAAATATTTTTTCATTCTACCCCATCGTGTAGATACCCCACACGTCTTTTTAAATAATGTCAAGTAAGCATTTTTAAACTACAGAAAAAGAGTTTCCATGCTGATAGATCATGCTTAAAATCTTTAAGAAAATTATTTTGAGCGAAATCGGACAATATATTTTAATAAGTAGGTAATTTAAAGAAAACTTATTCCAGAACTCTCCTTAGACAATATAGCCTGAGTCCTGGCATGCTCTTCATTAGGTTATTTTTTTAATTTACTTAGATCGGGAACTCGGTGCGAACAGCGAGGTGTTTCCGGTGCGAGGCGTGGGCGGCTTCAGTTCTCCTACATCCGGTTTGACGTAGGCGCTTCCCGCTTTGTCACGCAAGACGCAACCGCACATGTGGTTCAAATTCAGTCCTCCATTTATGTAGGTAAAATTAACCGACGAAAAAACTGGAGGAGGTTCTCAAACCAAAGCGTATTTCTTTTAACCACGTATAACTTTTTATAGAGTAGTCCGATTTGGATGATTATTTTTTATTGTAATGGGTTTACTTCTAAGTTTGTCCCATTGTCACTAAATGGTAGACATAGTGATGGATTCCATGAAAAATCGAGGGAACTCAATGAAATTTATATTTTCACCTTTAGCGATTTCGACTTATTTGGGAAGTAACCCAGCCATATGCTACCAAAAATTATTACAATGTAAAACTGTAGCCTAAGTACGAACAATTTGCGAAAAAGTATCGGTATAGGTATCGAATGAAAATTGTATAGGCGCTGTCATGATTTTCATGCAATTTTCATTCGATGACGATACGAATACTTTTTGCAAATTGTTAAAATATATCAGTAGGTCTCGTCTCTCTATAATGTCTCTTTGTAAAGAACATAAAAAGAGGTGACAGTTATTGTTCATATGCAATGGAAATACCTTTCTAAAAAACATCGGGTTTAAGTCATTATGTTATAAAAATAATAAAATACATTAATACGGGAAGCAAAACTTTACGTACAGTCTTACGAGAATGAGGGTTTTTTAATTCGTGACATCTGACAGCTTTTTGACACGACAAGAACCCTCGGGCTACCAAGCGCCGCCTGGTGACACAAAAAGAATCGAAAATTCTTATTGACCATTTTTGATACCACTTACGCCACCAAATGACGCTTTGTGTGCGTTGGGTCTGCCCCCTAACGGCGAAAAAAAATCAAACACTCATTGTGCGAAAGCAGGAGTATGAAATTTGGCATAGATAAAGTTTATATTATGGTAGAAATTGGAAGGTGTGCAGAAAGCTATGTTTTTAAATAAAACTTAGAAACACATAAAATAAGATACAAACACTACCTCACAACACTATACCATGCGTTTGTATACTAACAGGTAGGTAGGTGTTGGTTTGACACAATTGTCAATCTTTCACATTAAATACACAACATTTTCATTTTTTATATTCCGTATCTAAGAGGCAAAAGAACCCTAAAAATTCGAAACTTAAAATTCCATATTTTAATTTTAGGGTCCAATTTCGATGACTGGCCGACCTCTAGTAATTGTAATACCTACAAAGTATATTATATTATTTATATGTAATACGTGTATGTCACCTATGTAACGCTGACACACGTAAGTGCAATTCGATCCTAAGAATGTGCAGATAAAAAGCAAGAGTGTTAACGTCGCATCGTCGGGAATAGTGACCGTGTGCCAAAACAGTAAACATAACATTACAGACTTGTATTAACTGTAAAATGAAATCCTATCCATAAAATAACACTTGTCTTACCCAGCGTGTTACTGAGGCAGATTCAAAATATAATATTATAGTTGGTACTTATATCATTCAACGACCGATACTCGGGTATTTGCCTACATCTAAACATATTTTAGTGTTTTTAAACAATCAGAAAAAATTTGGTTTTACAAATGGGAAAAAATAAATAATTATAAAATTTTAGGAGTAATTTTGTAATTAGATACATTTTTAAGGCACAAAACAGTTGGAATATTTTTTACAACGTTAATGTAGAAAATTAGTTTACTTACATCAAATACAAAAATATTTACTATACTATACCAAAAATTTGTACATAATATTATGATCATACGTTTCGTAGTATACTTACAGGCGTGTGACGTCACCTGCCGGTACGACTTTTGTATGGGGCGTTTTCACAAGACTCGCATAGTTCTTCAAACAATGCGAAGTTTCTTTGAAAATATACTACTTATATTCCTTTTGTAAGCTGTCTTATTTTTTAGAGCACTATTCGTTTCTAAGGTAATAAAAAAATTACAGGCAAACCGTGATGGTTTTGTGCAATTTTGTATCACTTATGGCAAATATTGGTTTCTTGTTTTTTCTTACTCTGAACTAGCTGGTGCCCGCAACTTCATTTGCGTGGAACTATTAATGGAAACGGAATTCTATTATTAGTAATATATATTTTTAGTAATAATACTCTTAGTTACTCTTTATAACATTAGCTATTTGTCAGTGAAAGTCAGTTCAAAATCGGTCTAGCCGTTTCAGAGATTAGCCGGAAAAAACAGACAGACGGACAGACAGGCAACAATTTTAAAAATAGATTTTTTGGTGTAGGCACAATACATATATCATTTAGTTGAAATTACAAACATACACTTCAATTTTATTTATTTGTATTTATGTATATATCACAAATTTTAATCCCTTGATTACTTAATGCAAAACTATTAGTAGGTATAAAAATATCGAGCGATTATGACGCACGAATGATTCACAGTTGCGATTCAGGGAACGAGATGGATAAACAGTCAATGCTGCGTCCCGGGTGATAACGGCCATTTGCACATCCCGGAACGACCGCGGCCCGCGACTCTACAGACTTCATTGTTACTCATCTGATGCAAGTGAGATAATACTTATAAATTAGCTAGATAAAAAATATTAATTTTCAATTAGGCAGAATATATTTTGACGTTTTGAAAACTTACAAATGTCTCTTCATTTTGAAGTTGAAACGACCCCGACTCTACCACAGAGTAAAAATACTTACGTAGAGAGGAACACCTTTCATAGAACGATCCAAATTTTGTCAGGGTTGTCACAGGGGGTAAATTAAACTAAAAATTAAACTGTGAAAGTTTAATTTGTAGACACCACAACCCGGTATCGAATCTGCACGATCATGCGTGTGACTCAGGGGGTCTATTCACTAGGTCTCGGACACTCTTATAATAAAGCAAGACATCTCCTAGAAAATGAAATATATGATAGGTAAAATAAGATATATTTTTATTTATTCTATTTTTTTTCATACACATAGTACAATACATATAACCACTTTTTTGTTTGATATTATTTGTATTTAATATTATTATATTATAAAGTTTAAACATTCGTTCGACATAAATATAATATTAAAAATAAAGGATTGTGTGGTTTTATGAAACCACGGTAAAAGTGAAACTTAATAACAAAATAGCGTGGAGCACTGGCACAAATGAGTACTAGTCTATACACTACACGGTCAACTGATGCGAACTATAGGCGCCGCCATATTGGCCTCGGCTGCTCTGACGAGCGCCTTTCACTTTATCCCTCCTACTCCGCGGCCGACCGTCACGCGACATGCAACACACGAAAAAGTTTGAGACGATGTAATAAAAGTTTCACTTTAAAATATATATGACAACCAACACATCATAATTCCCAATCTCACATGAGTCATGGCATAAAAACTCAAACACGAAATTTGAAAATATAGACGTCCTTTCGACGGCGCACAATCTTGACGGATTTTTGATACTATTACCGTGTATGCGATAGGAGAATTGTGCACACGTCGTATGCTTGTTGTAGTGCAATCTAATCGAAAGTTAAGTACGTAGCTGTTTATCTAGCTTTCTTGAATCTGTGACTCTATCGCCTGTATTGTTCCTCATCATTTACGAGTGAGATATAGTACTTTATAAATTAAGTAGTTAAAAACCTTAACTATCAAAGTAAATTTTGCTGTCAAAAAAATAAGCTACTTTATGGTGTTGGAACGATCACGACCCTAACATCTGTGTTCATTATTATTTGTTACTCACCTAATGCGAGCAAGATTATAACTTATAAATTTTGTAGATTAAAGTCGTTAATTATTATCAAAGGCAGATAATATTTCGTTTTGCAGACTTGTAAAGATTTAGTCTACATAAAGCTCTACATTTTGATATGTTTTTAGTTATTTACCTACCCCTTAAATTATTTAAGAATTTTTACTGACATGAATTGTGATAAATGATCCATGTCGTCAATCATTCATTAGAGGATTCACGATATAATCTCTTTATGCTCTCGTTTAAAATTCGTAAATGTTAAAAAAAACGTCGTTAAGTTTACGAGCAGTTCGCTGGAATCTAGTGACCCCGGCAGCTCGTAAATGTGTTCCCGATACACCTCATGTGCATAAGTCTAATATTAAATTTCATGACGGCGAAACAGCAATTTTTTTTGGTTAACCGACAAATTTTTTATTACTGAATTCATACGATGACGCAAGAAACAAGAACAAATTTACGAAGATAAGCCATTTACCTACAAAAAATTACGTGTTCGTGTAATTGACGTGCTCGGTGCCAACTGCTAGCGCAACAGCTAAATATACCCGGGAAACACGGCGGTGCATTCAACTGGCTGTTGATGCTGCACTGAAACTATTGACCTATTTCATTTTACTGGTGGCAATAACTTTCAGCGAACGTCGTAAACTTTACTTGTGACTAAAGCGTATTCGTTATGATGTATTTGGGCTACATTGATTTCAAAAGTAGACAAGTAACTTTGTCTAATTATATTTCAAGCCACTAAATCAGTTGCCAATCATTTAAGGTTTGTCAAATTTGTCAAGTCACAGTCAAGGCAAGTACTGCATTGAATATATCATATATTATAAAAAGTCATATTAAAAATCGCAACTGTAATATTAATAATTGGGTATTTTCCTACATGTAAAAATTTTGTTTTTTGAAAAAAAATTAAGAAATAGATGTAAGAATTAATTAGGTACCTATTAAAACTTGATAAAAGTAAAATGTATTAGGATTTTATGTGATTTTTAGTATACTAATATTCCTTTTCTAAACTGCCTTATTTTTCAGAGCACTATTCATCTATGTAATAAAAATTATTTAGGAATATACCGTGTTATATATAATATTTAACGTAAAAACTAAAAGGAGCAGTGTCTCTTGGCGTAGCCGGCCTCTACATTTTACTTTCGCGAAAATATTCATGTTGTAAAAATGCTTTACTGCTTTCGCAATTGTAACGCCACGCTGCTGTATATTTTATTTAACAAATAGCTGACCCGTGCCCACTTCGTTGTGCGTTAAACATTTTTTGATGATGATGATGAGGATAAAAAGTATTCAAAGTTACTTCTTATAACATCAGCTATTTGATAGTGAAAAAGTCCCGTGAAAATCAGTCCAACGGTTCCAGAGATTAGCCGGAACAAACAGACAGACAGACGGACAGACAAGAACTTAAAAAAATGATTTTTATTGTTATTAGGTATCGTATATACTTTCATATGCATTTAGTGAAAAACTGTTAATTTGAAATTACAAACAGACACTTAAATTTTATTTATTTGTATAAATTTATTGCACACACAGAAATATAACAATTTACGTTTAGAAAGACGACACAATGATCTTATTATAAAATTTATTGCTTAAAGATTTAGTGAAATATAACTGTACCCCTTACCGTTACTTAATTAGCTTTACAACAAAAGGAATCTCCTCTTAAATGGAGATTCTGAAACACTATTCGTAAACAATAATTTTTTAATCGACAACGGCGAAGCCAAAAGGAAGGATAACGATTACGGCAGTCTATGTATGTATGTTTGTTTGTTCCACCGTCCCGCCTAAACTACTAATCCGATTTTAATAAATGAGGTGTCGATAGATTCATAATAATAGTCCGGGTACCATGGGCTTTATAATTTACGTAGTCAGGTTATAGTTTTTTATAAAAATTGTAGTTATTAACATTTCAGTTGACTACAAAAGTAGATAAAATCTCATTTTGTCTCTAACTCTAACTTGTTCAAAATAATACAGACTGATTTTATTATCATTAAATCTAGTTTGGAACGGTAATTGAACTGTGCTTTTCGAAGATTTTTAACAGAGAGTATTTGTAGATCAGGTGAAATAATCATTTTCGTTATAAATTTGTATAAAAACGAAGAATATAGTATACTTC
Source organism: Phengaris arion (assembly GCA_963565745.1). Taxonomy (NCBI): domain Eukaryota; kingdom Metazoa; phylum Arthropoda; class Insecta; order Lepidoptera; family Lycaenidae; genus Phengaris; species Phengaris arion. The sequence goes on along the minus strand of OY751432.1, from coordinate 31,098,006 downwards.
CTGTAGAGTTCAATGTTCTGGGTTGTCGCGGTGAATGGTGATAAAATTCCGACTCATGAATTGCGCCCGAGCATTGACAGGACAACTCACCCCGGAATAAAGTTACTGAACTACTGACACCGACCGACAGTAATAACGAACGTTTTATTTATATTTTTTGTCGGCTATCTGTCGCCTATATAAAATATTCTTAATTAAACTTTATTATTTCTTTTCTTTTTGGAACGAAGTTCCTTATCGCGCGTTGCGAAAGGGGGCTTGACGGAAAAAATTAAGACTAAAAGTTGTAACGACATTTTTTGCTATGGTTGTAAGCCGTGCGGCGTGCGCGTGCGCGTCTCTCTCTCTCTCTCTCTCTCTCTCTCTCTCAATTATTACTAAAATTGAGCCTACTGATTAAGTTTATATTACATTATATTTTTGTTAATAATAAAAAAATATTATTATAACTTAAAAAAATAAAATTTTACAATTCCTTCAATAATCAATCGAAAGGAGCTTCGTTCCATCCGGGTGTCCCTTGACACCTCTCAAGTTTTTATTTAGCTATGTTTTTGTGCCTTATGTATTCAATGAAGATATTTTTATTATTTATTTATTATTTACATACTTAAAGTGCCTACGTTTTAGTTATTAATGGCAAAGATCGCCATACTCTCCGACTCGAGAAATTGTATTTATCGATTCGATTTACCCATCTACTTATCTGCCCATATTATACAGACTCTCAAACGATGAAGTAAAGGATAGTGAGAAAACTGCGCGAAATAATAAGACTACCAATATTATAATATTTTAGTGTTGCCTAGTCTCTATACTTAATAGATTAATGCCTGGTTCCTGAAGTGAATTTGTCGGTAGTTGGCTATTCATTAGCAGTATCAAATATAAAAAGCACCATTATATAAACTAAGTTTAACTTAACTGTTAAGTTTTGTTAAACTTAGTTTATATAACTTTTGGGATTCTGCGCCAGATAAATTCAGCTTATCAGTTATCTATTAGTTTTTATGTAAAATCTTCAGAAACATGGCATAAGACACGTGAACTCTACCAACCCACAGTCTGTTGTGTGTTTGGATGTGTTTTGGATTACAGCCTAATACTTTTCACATTAAGGACCCCACTCCTCCAAGCCCAACTAAAAGTTCAAACCGCTACGTAATTATTGTTTTTTTTTTTATTTACATACCGAAATTACATGTAACGCTATCATTATTTCGGCAACAATTGCAAAAATTAAATTAATATCTAACGACAAGTTGATAACAGTTTCCTGCTCGTCCGATAAGCCCGATGTAAGTATATGTCGCGACCTCGTTACGAAAGCTTTGTCAATGGAAGCTGATTTTGACCTAAATTATAGACACATCTGCCCTACTCTTGTTTTATAAACAACTACACAAAAAATATAATATAATAAATACACAAAGATATAACCTAAAGAAAATTATCCAAATGTGTAGCGTTCTCTTAATGTTAATTATTATACATACAATATTTTTTATCTCATATTTAAGTGTTACAGAGGAACTAAAAAATGGAACAGGAAAGTAATTATTTTAATGAACAGCGATGTTCTGATTTATTGTTTCAGGATGACTCATCGCTGTTTGACATCATTTAATACATATTAATTACATGTTAAAATCCACAACTTATTCATAATATTTAGTGTGAGAATTATAAAGATTAAAAAAAAAAAAACAAATGGGTAGATACTTAAAGTACCTACACTTACCATAGGAGGTAGTCTAAACTCCGTAAATAATACGAGGGGTTAATTAAATTTACTTTTAAATGACCATGTCAGAAACATACTTTGGAAGCTAGGTCTTGTTGATAATGATTTTCTTTAATAAATAATAATTATAGCTACCGATGGTGTAGGTAAAAACTGCGCCTTATACTTGTATCTAATTAATAAAGATAAAATAAATATATGGGCTAATTAAAATTGTTTAAGAATATCTCTGCAATGTAACTACGCGTCATTTGTCCCCAAACTTATCAAAGGTTATAACCCTTAAAATACTAAGAATTGGTTAATCAAGTTACAGATAATATTCATTTTATAATATAACATTAAAACGACTCATGTTTTGTAATATTATATTTTACAATATACTTTTAACTAAACTGTAATTTAATAAGTGGTACCTACCGATCTTTGCTCGGAGTTCAGATGAATTAAAAGAAAAATATCACAAAAATATTTATCTGACTGGGTAGCGATCCCGCAGTCGTAATTTAGAACACATACCAAACCGCCAATCGGACTGACATAATAGAGTCAAAATTATTGATATAGTTAGTGTTCCATGACAAAAGAAAAACATATGTAGCTTAAAAATGCGCAGTTTCCCAGGGATAAGACCTATTAGCTAGCTAGCTAGATCGATTTTTCTCCCCTAAAACTTCCTACATGCAAAATTTTCGTTTTCGAGAAACCGAATAAATATACATAAGATTGTCTCGTTTAAAGTATAAGATTTATGTGGGTAGGATAAGATAACCCACGATTACTGATTATTATTTTTAATAAAACTTGTTCATTAAATTACGGTCGATAGTAAAATGAGTCTCTACGTCCTCAGTAGAGGACGCAGTTGCGTAAATCTACCAAGTAGGTCTTCCACCCTACGACTTTTAGCTACACTTGCCTGTGCATTGTGTATTAATTACTTTTCTAGCACCATTTTAAAAAGTTTTTAAAAACGGAACTTTATCCTCTTCTTTTACTCTCTCTCTCTGTGTCTGTGGGGAATGGAGCTTGGGCGGAATCTGCCCCAGTTCGGCGGTGAGCGACATATCGTGTAGACAAGATCACTGATCGACGTTCGATCTCAGAATTTCCGTGCTTATGGTGTTTAGCTCATCCGAAACTGCTATGATATTTCTTCTCTATAGCTTAAAGAGAAGAAATACCATAGCAGTTATAGATACAATAGACTAAAGGGGTGTGTCTATGCGTTATAACCTTAGAAGTAAAAGAAGTTATTGCTTGATCTGTTTTAACTAACGTCGACTTTTTTAGGTGCTTACCGTACAAAATTTTAATATTTCAGTTACTTTTTTTACTTTCTAATAATAACGAACTTTATCTGCCTATATTTTGCTTTTATTCAAAATGAAAATCAATAATACTGCTCAATCCTTGGATTTTTATCAAGACCTTACATAGTTTTTAGAATTTAGACCACTGTTTTAGACGATAGAAACCGGCCAGTGAGATTTGGTACTAATATCAATTACTACTATTAATACTAATATTGAGCAAAAAATAGCGAAATGATTATTTTGTTCCCATACACACCTTCCTCACATATTTTATTTATTTTAATTTAATCATTAATTATTTTTTAACTAAATATTCTATGAATATTTAAAGCATCTAACTGGTCCGGTTATTAATATCGAGCAAAAAGGCAAAAAAAAAATCACGTTTGTCACCCTTAATCACCCTTAAAAATATTTTTATTCTGTTATTTGTTTTCATACTCGAAACAGAAATATACCTGTCAAAATTTCAACTGTCTAGTGTCTAGATATCATAGTTAAGGAGGTACGGACTGGTGACAGACAAACGGACAGACAGACGGACAGACAGACGGACAGATACGAAGCCTCAGTAATAGTTTTTACCCTTTGGGTACGGAACCCTAAAAATGTAGACGGCATTATGATGCTATACAATATAATATATTATGCCTACAACATTATTGATTGCTCGAATTAATTATTTTAATAAGGTTCATATAAATTTAGTTACTGTTTTTTATGTATGTTTTTTTAGGTTACGAGGCTGTTATGTGATAACGGCCTACTGTTGCTAGTCGATTTTATATTGTACTAAATAAAAAACGCCAGATAATAGAGCAAAGGTTACTATAACAACCGATTAAGAACTCCACAAGTCTACATGTGCCTATTTTTTAGCGCATATTTTTGTGAATAACTGCTATTGTAGGTAGTGAGCACGCTATTTGCTTATCAGTAGAAGTTTATATTTTATAACATTATCTTTTAATGTTATGTAAGGCATACTATTTGTGCTAAATCTATCAAATATCAATTTATATAGCTGAATGTAATAATGTTAATATAAAGCAGTAATTCTAAATAAGTACGTACGCAAGAGCACTCTGTCTTCCTTGACTCTCATACCCCAGCGGGATGGATTAAACCAACACGATTTGGCGAGTGATCAGGCCCAGGACCGACTTTTTATATGCCCATCCGACGCATGGATCATCAGACAATCAGGTGACCGGCCTGTATTGTCCTAAACCAGATTTGACAACAACATTTTTTGTTGTTCCAACTCCAAAGTCAAGCCAAGCCAAGCTCTAAACCTGGCCTACGGAAGGGTTAGAATTATTTATAGTTATCGCTGAATACGTAGAAAGTAAGTAAATGTTTAAACAATAGCTAAATAATAGAATATATAAAATTATTTGTTAAAAACCTTATATTATAAAATCACCAAGTCATATGAAATATTCTTTCATCCAAACATCGAAAAAAGAGAGTAGACAACCCCCCCCGTAGTCCATAAGATTTTATTTTATACCTAAGCTTTTCCGATAAAGTTTTCATCTAAAATTTCAACATCGATAACTAAGTTATAAATCTGTGTCTTAATTAGGTACATAACAAAAGCAGACTCGTTGATGACATCAAATCTTTAAATAGTTTATTTATGTAGATAGCCTTTGTACATTATATTATGTTATCAGTAAGTTTAGACAAGTGAACTGCGTATCTACAGCTGTGGCTATAACCGAATATTAATATTCGCATCAATGAAATACATGTTAGGTATATGACCTGCTGGAAATATTAAATTGTACTCATATTACTTTTTGTACTATAGAGTAGCATCTGGATTTTTTTAATCAAAACGAACAAGTGATTTCATGACTCGTACACACACACATTTTTCCAACACATAAAAAACGTAAACGTACAGTTTCTGAGTTCCAAATTACGCAAGATTATTTACACAATAGAGCTCAAGTTTACTCTGTAACTTAAATAGATCCCTACCTATAAGGCACTCGTAGCTCGAAAGTCGTAGGCCTTAGCTCGTTACGTAAAAAATCAAAGTGTTTCTTTTTGCTACATAGAAAATCTTGTCAGCGGCATCGACACCTTGCACCGAGGCCAAATATAATAACAGGTGTACCGAAGCTATTGGAAAAATAATCATTTACGTCAAATTAATCTCTTCTCTCATTGGTTTTAGGACCGCCTACGAAAGGAGGTAGGAGGTGGGAAGTATTCCAAGCAGTTTAAACGTGTTACTTTCATATGTGTATTTTAAACTTATCGTTGTGATTTTCCACTATTTTTGTATAAATTGGCTATTCTATGTAACGGTAGTTTCTCACACAGCGGCTTTTTCAGGCTTGTGATATTGTCATTTAAAAAACAAATACATCCAGAAAGTTAATATTATTAAAATATATTGCCGATTGCCCGCGACTATATATAGTATCCTAATATAGTATCCTAAAGGAAATCTGTACTTTTTCGAGATAAAACGTAGTCTATGTTTTCATCCAGAGCCTAAACTACTACCATACCAAATTTCATCACAATCCGTTTAGTAGTTTTTGCGTGAAAGAGTAACAAACATCCATCCATACATCCATTCTAACAAACTTTCACATTTATAACAAGTATTAGTAGGATTGACTTTCTGGATTAACAGGTTCCGAGTATTTATCGTTTATATAGGTAGCACGATTTATGTTTTGACATTATGAATTAACTAGCTGTTGCCCGCCGCTCCGCCCGCATATATACAGTATCCTACGAGAACACTGTACTTTTTCGGGATAAAAAGTACAGTGTCATATCTATATTTTCATCTATCCTCACAAACTTTCACATTTATAATATTAGTAGGACGTTTTGTACACCTGCACCAAGGACACATGAGATGATGATACCCAGGTTGTATGTCTATCACATTTTGCATACAAGAGCTATTTCCTTTTACTTTCCATAGGTACTTCATAACACCTATGCAGTTTTGCTGTTGTTATAAACATACCTACGTATTCGAAATTAGTATTGTGTTGTTATACACATTTCAGCGCCACTTTGGCGCATATGGATGTCTATGCACGTGACTACACAGTAGGTACACATGGTCTTTGAATGAAATGAACCGGGCCTTTAGTCAGGATGCATTCGTTAATTTCGACGGTGAAGTTCGAAAACAATATGTATGGGATTTGACATAAGGCATCGCAACCGACATGTCACTTAGCGATGCCTTGTGCCAAATCCCATATATTTTTGATTTCGAACTTCGCCGTCGAAATTATCGAATGCATCCTAGAGGCCCTTTTACTTCTATCGTTCCTCACCGCAATACGGACATAATATTTTTCTTATCGAAACCTCTACTATAGTATACCTAGCTACTACCTAACCTTTACTACTACCTACTTATCACACACTAGAAGTTGTCGCGACTTCCTGAGCGCAAAAGAAATCCTGCCCGAACCGCACATTTTAGTAGCATATGTCCTTTCCCTTGGTCCACTGTATTTCTGTACCAAATTTAACAGAAATTGGTCCAGGTGCTTCGAAGCCTATTCAATGCAAACAAACAAATATTTCCTCGCTAATATTAGTGTAGGTTATACCTATTGAACAACACAGTGGTAGAGTCAAAATTATTCAATAGCTTCGCAAAAAAGAGTATGAGATAAAAACACTTTTGACTCCATCATCTTTTATCCTTATTATATTGGAATTTATTATATTTAATTATAATACATTAGCTGTATAGTAGTCCAAAATCGGATTGAAGAGCGCTAGTTGTTTTTACAGCTTATCGGAAATGTTTTAAGAAATGTCTTGTTATTTTGCCCTTTTTACGTGTGCAACCGAAGAGGAACGAGGAACGACGTACCTATAGAGAATATCAGGATCAGTAGGGACTCGATTATTAACATTCCTTAGTTATTCGAATTCGCGATTATCCGAAACACTTAGTTGATCGCTTGTAGTGTTCTACTATACCTATCACTACTATATAATCTACATATCACTTTACCGTCTGTATAGTGTAATATTTAATTAAATTACTTAGTCTGTTTTCGGTGGTGGTAATTGATAGACAGTAGGTAGAATGGATTTTTCATTTAAAATAAAATTAAAATTATTATTTTCTTTCCAAATAATTATATAAGTATATCTATGTACCTAGTATGTAAATAAAGCTGAAGCATACAAAATCAACATTTTAAGGTTAATAGCAAGTAATGAACAGGCCTTTAAACAGCTTCTTACAAAAATATTTTGTGTTTGCTTATGAACGAATAGAGATCCACGAAATTACCGAACGTTTATCCTAGCTTCTCTCAGGTGAAACGTTCGTTCTCAAATCATCAAATCTTTTTAATAAACCAGCCTTCACAACAGTCAACCTTATATTGCAATATGAAGTTTAAGACAATGCTAAAGCTTCGCAGATAAACGCTCATTCTTTGTCGTTCGAAACGCAGCTGAAAACTTGAAACTCGGAGTTAGGTGAGGTGTAGAGCCGAACGCGTTGATGTCTTTTTGCGGTTAAGCCCAATGACACGTTGCTTGGGTAGTGAAACTATTAACATGCAGGTAAATCGTACTCACCGCCGAAACAGGTGGAGTAGTCCAGTACAGCAACAGGAGGATGGCGGGCACGAGATGGGTCACAAAAAGGCGCGCGCGCGCCGGGCCCGACATGGCTGCGCCTCACTACTGGATGTGCGCCCTCGCCGGCCGTGGCCAGGCCCGCGCCCGCGCGCCTCCGCCGGGGGGCGGGGGCTCAGCCTGCCGCCCGACTGTTCCTCTCCTTAGTATCCCGTCTCCACATACGGCGCGCGCGCACGGGACTTGCGCAGCGCGCTAGCGGGCCATGGCAGTCCACGTACTTTGGTAAGTGTATTTTGCTATTTAATTCGAAAATTAGTTCTGGCTCAATAGCTTTTTCGTTACGTTTTTAAAAAAATATATTTGATCAGTGAAACGAAAAATCAGTGTTGCAACTATTATTACGAAATTAAATTTATTTTATTTTATAGGTCGGTGGCTGCTCTGGTGTCGTTGATAGGAGTAAATACGGTACGCGCTTTTTTTTTAATTTTATGATAATTTAAAAAAAAAATATAACACGATCCGATAACCAATTTATCAACCTCGACTTTATTAGGTTTAGGGACTTTAGGGAATGGCGAAGGGTCGGGAAGGCGCGCGGGACGACTCGTCCGTCCGCTTGCATTCGTCCTTTTGCAATTTCTCGTAAATATAAACTGCCGGACCGTTTAAATCTCAAAAACAAATGATCCCTTTGATAGCTTAAATTTAGACGTAACTAAAAAAGTTGTTATGTAGTTTTTTTTACAATTTTTTAAAACGATATAGTTACGAGTGTCTATTTGCAAAAAAATGCGAAATATCGTAGAGGTAGTATCATATTATTTAATATATAACTTACTTCTGACACCGACAAAGTTTATCATTGTTCGGATGTAAAGCGTCGGGATTGCGTAAACGACAAACCTATAAAATATATAAATATAGCTGTGAACAATGTGTTAATTTTGTACTTGTCATATTATTTTATTCTATAACTGGACGTATTCTGTACTACAATTTTTTAGTTACGTTTACACTTATCTGCCGTAAGTGATGAATAAGTATAGGCAATTGTTAGTTTTATGTATTTTAGTAGCACATTGTAGGTAATGTTACTATGCACGTAGAATATTGGCTTGACAGTTTTTGCGGCGAGTAATAAGAGTTTATTAGCTTTATTGTATATTTTGTGTTTTATCCCATTGGACAATATATTTTTTTTAAATAAACATTAATATCTCAGGTTCTATTTTTAAATATGTATCTCCGGATGAAACTTCGGAATATACCTACTGAAGCCCATATTTTATTTAAAAAAATCTTTTAGGTCAACTTGTGCAAGTATATTTTACAAAAAATTCTTTTTCGCCTACATAAGCCCCATTTTAGTACAATATCTTATATAAAATATAAACAAACAATTAAAGTATGCATTAAGACTAAGAAATAGAGCGAAATACGTCTAGTGTGACGAAATTAAAAAAGGAGGCGGTTGTATTTTGTTTATTTATATTAAGAGCCCCATTACAAATCTGCACTCTGCGAGATTAGGTATTTGAAGCGAATTTTGTGGTAATTTTGCAGTGGTATTTATCGTTTTTATTGAAATAGGTTAGTAAATTCATGCTTTAAAATTATAAAATCTTTATTCCTCATTAAGTAACAATTGTTCTGGTATATATTTTGCTTACTAATATTATCGTAGATAGGAGTAATTCACAGTTAACATAAAGCGATTTTCTAAGTTTTTTTGCCTTACAATAAGATTTTTTCTATATTAAATCAAAGATATTTCAAAATTCTAAGGCCGCTATGAACTATGCGACTATATAGGAGATAACATTCTCATTTTATTATTTCATTTGCTTAGAACACTAGTTCAATCCAGGAGCTCAAAAAAGTACCTTCACGCATTTTATGAAAACCTTTCTCTTTTGGGTTTAATTAAAAAGTTAAACAAAAGTTACAAAAAGCGAGGCCGCTACGAACTAAGCCAATAGCTATTCTGCATTATTCAATATGTCAAAATTGTTAATGTATCTTTTGTTCCTGAGATCAAGAACGCTATAATTGGCCATTTTACGCAAAAATCACAGATGAGATGTAATATCCTCTTAATTAAAAAAAACTAAAAAAATATATCTATTTATATTCATAATTACCGAAGTTATTAAGGGAGAAGAGAGAGAAACTATAAGGATTCCTTGTAGTTACTACGGAACCTAAAAAAAATAAAAATATAAAATATCCATGGACGCTTCACACCACGTCAATCTGCTCGGCCCCGTGTTAAGTATCCGAAGAACTTGTGTTACAGATACCAGAAAACGGGAAGTATATTTAATACTTTTATACTATATATAGATTTAAGATTTTTATCATATTATACACATATTTAATACACATCCATGATCCAGGAACACGGAAAAATTTTTTGTTCCTTCGGACTCGCGATCATCAGCTTGAGCACCAACGCGCTGAACCACTAAGCCACAGAGGTCGTCGAAAAATGTTTCATCCCTACTTCTTATTTATAATATAATAGCCAGCCCTAAAATACAAAATTATAAGTATTTTACAACGCCAAAAATTTATTATTTATGTTTATATCTATTTGTCTATTTATTGTTCTTACCAAGTAGGTAAGCAAAGGTAGGACGGACGGACTGAGCAAAACTATACCTAAGGGTTCCTTTTAGTTATTACGGAGCCCTTAAAATGCTTATTTATATGCAATAATTTGCTCTAGAAAGGCTGTATAAAATATTCCCATAAAAACAAAAAGTATCATTGTTAGGTACTTAATACTTTATAAAAACATACAATAATTCTTAGTATTTGTTTTACTTAGTAATTTATCTTTGTAGTTAGAATAGAGTGACTCTATATCGATCGTAATTCGCACGTATATTTTAAAATTAGCCAAAATAATCGTAAAGAATTTCATACTAAATGTACTAAGGACCACTTGCGCAGATCTGGAAGTTCAGTTAACCCTGGGTTAATGCATGTCTTCTCTTTCATTAATACAAAGAACGAGAGAGATAATATGATATAAGTGTCCGACCGAAAATGGCGTTTACGACCGAAACCGAAAACTAATTTCGTCAATGGTCTTAGTTTCGACCGAAACCGAAACCGAAACTTCTTTGCAAGGATCACGTTTTGAGGAAAAAATAAAGAAAACGTTATTATAATCAGTCAGTCTCGATTTTTTTATCTATAACCCGGCGGAAGTGTGGTAGAATAGTATAATTATGTGGTGGGGTGTGATCCATCCCAATACAAATTTGGCTATAAAACTTGTTCCTTGCGAAAGGGCAATATTTACTATTGATTATTGTAAAAGAACTATAATGTTATAATTTAATATGATGTATCTAAAATCCTTTACGCTTGGCATACCTAATTCACAAAAGGGCTCGCGCTATGTCTAAATCAAATCGCTAAACAGGCAAAACGAACGTTAGCCTTATTAACTAAGTAGCATGGCTCTCCTACAGTTATAAGAAAATAGAATATCGTAAAAGAATCATTGTCGTGTGACAGTTAAATGTGGTCAAACATAATTCTTATCTATGTACAAGATTTTAGGCATAGCGCGAGCTAGGTCATACAAGATTTAGGTTATAATTTAATTAATATTATATCTAGCAATATCTCGTGAAAAAATACCCACAGCCTGCGAGCAGATATGTGAGTGCAAGCATAATCATGCGTAAAGCACCTCCCTCCTCCAACATTGCTTATGCGTACATTCAGAAACAAGATCGTGTAAACACCACCACCACACAATCACCCCGATCCCGGAGCATTCCCTCAGGAAGTGGACTAACGGGGCGAAACGCGCGTCGAGTTTTGCAACTTGAATGGTGTGGAGCCTTGCACGATCTTGTTTCTGAGTATACGCATAAGCAGCGTGAGAAGAGGGAGGTGTTTTATGCATGCTTATGCGTGCACTCACACATTTGCTTGCTGGTTGTGGGTATTTTTTCGCAGGATTTTGCTAGATATACTTTTAATTAAATTGTATGCTATGGATTTCCGCAAAGTAACGCCTGATTCTATAAAATATTCAAGATTTAGGTGTACTGCTAAGTAGTTCTTAAGCGAATAAGGCACAACGCGAGAAAAGCAAACGGCTCGTAAGCTCGTCACACGTACAATTCTGACCGCGGGAAATAGCCGCTCAACTTGCATTTTCCCCAGCTTAAACCGCACGCTATGACATAATACTATATTAGACGCCGGTATTCCAAACCGTGACGTATTGTAGTTGTAATTAGCAGGACAGTTCGATCAACAGTCCAAACCACACATATCCCACCACAGTACGAATTTTACGTGTGCAGGGCGCTGTAAGGCTTACGAGTCGTTTGCTACTTGAAAATGATGAACTTCGACAAAACGCAAGTTAGTAGTTCTATTAATTAGGTGGGTATACCAATCATATCGGTCTAAAATCAGCTACTATTACTACTAAATTGTAATATATTTATATTTATTCAACTAAAAACAGACTACAATGAGTTTATTTTAGATAATTTTTACCCTATCTGAAGTAAATACCAAAAGTCAAAGAAATCATGTCCTGTAAGAAAATAACCTTAAAGAATGTCATCGTTACTTGGAAGGAATTCAAAGCGCCGAAAATGATCGAGCACAGCGCGATAACTCTCGATTTCAGTTTCGGTTTCGGTCGTAGTTTCGGCAGGTTTACCGCCTAAACCGAAACCAGTTTTTTTGTCAAAACTCGGCCGAAACCGAAACCGAACTTTCGGTCGGACACTACATGATATTTAACTCAGGGTTAACTTTAAGCCAGTCCAAGTTAAATAAATAAACCCAGAGTTAAACCCTAGTCTGGAGTTAAGTTGACATTTCGTCTTGCACCACCGAGAGTTAAGAGATAACCTACCTTTTTGGCAGGTTAAATTGTCTAACTCGGGGTTGACTTCGTATCTAAACAAATAGCATTGACAGAAAGTTGATTTTTGAGGTTATAAATTGTGGTTATATTATTATAATTTGTTATTGAAAAATGATAAATGAAATTAATATATATATTCTGATGATGATTAAGAGATCGTCGAATTTATTGGTTCGGATTTTTTTAATAGAAGGGTAGAAAAACGCACTGATTCCTTTAACTTCCTACCTATTTGTGTCCATATGGACTTCATTCATTATGATTTACCTAGTTGATTTGTAAAATTAGGCCCCCTCAACCTATTTTTCTTCTCCATTTTTACTTATAAATTGAGTTTTATTATTGATAAACAAAATTGTTAAGATGAAAAATTTTCAATGTCAGATTCTAATTGACATTGACGTATTTATTATTAAACAAAAAGGAAAGTCATTGTAAAAATAAAATAATGAGATATTCATATGCGACAGACTGTAGTGCAAAAGAGACAAATACACATGTCACTTCCACTCAATTATGTCGTATTATACTCGTTTCAAATAGCACACGCAATGTTGCCAGTTCTAAATGAACTAACACAAGGTTAGTTTAGTTAACTCTGGGCTAATTTTCATTGGCGCAAGACAAAAAAAAGATAAATATTTAAACCTGTAACCCTGAGTTAACAATCTCGGAGTTATCGAAATGTAACCTAGTTTTTGGTGCAAGTGGCCCTTAGAGTACTAGAAATACCTATTTATAATGCATAATAAGATAATAGAAAAAATATTATCATAAGAGTTATAAGTTCCTATGTGGATAGAAGGCATGATGTTATGCAAAATGATTGGAAAAATTGGGTGGGTGGGTAATAATAATTAATTTATGGTTTAAATGTATAGAGCATTTTAGCAAGCGCGGTAGTCGGTATTTTTAGCAATCTATTGCAATTCACAAGCGCTTGAATTCTTTTAGATAGATCGCTTCAGTACTCGTACTTCAGATGTCAAAACATTGATCTCTGTTATCGCATTTAGTGATAATAGCTGGTTAAGAGGCCTCATGGGTAAAATAATGTTATCGGCCAAATACCGAAACGCTACTCAAATTAAATAGCAATCAAGTTACATTAAGCTGTCCATAACATTCTGCCAAACTGCTGTTTGGCAGAATGACATTGCTATGTCAGTGACAGCCTGTGATGGGAGTCCCATCATGGGACTGTAATTTTATGTAGCGTTTCGCAATTCGGCCGTAACTAAATCTAGTAATTGGGTATTTCCCTAAGTACATGCAAAATAGTTTTTTTTAAACATTCAGAAATAATTAGGTATTACAACTTGATACAAGTAAAAAGGATTTAGATTTATGTGGATTTTTGTAATTAGATGCATTGCCAAGTCACAAAAAGTTGGAATATTCTTTACAACATTAGTGTAGAAAACCTACCTACATAAGTATATATATTACTATATCACTAGTTTACTTCCATCAAATACAAAAATATTAATATGGTAAATATGAATTATGAACAGAAACGCGCAAACTTCGGAGACGTTTAATATAAATTTTGTGCATATGACCATAGTAGGTACGTAGAAAATTGCAATCGTATGACGTCACCTGCTTGTACGACTTGTTCATGGGGCTTTTTTCATAAGACTTACAAAAGTTCTGCAAACAATCTGCAGTTTCTTACAACCAGTCTTTTTTTCAGAGCACTACTCATATTTTATGTAAGTAATAAAAAAATACGTGTGGCACTCGGGGACTGCCGCGGTAAAGCATAGTAAGTCGCATAGTCGCATAGTAAGTCTACACGCAATACGCATACGTCTAGTCGCACGCACACAAACACCGTGCCGAAGTCTGCCGAACTGACACGACGTTAGACGATGCACAGCTTTTAACGCCGCACCGCTGTGCCGGTCGGAGTGGGGGGTGTTAGGTTTATTTTCGTTACGTAATTTCTTGATTCGGTCGCCGCGCTCAAAGCCCGCGATAAAAGCTATGCAATAGCTTAAAATTACAGAAAAATACCGTATTATAGGTAACATCTAAGAAACATTCTACAACTTTGACATAAAAAAATAAAAACAAATTATATTTTCAACAATATTATATTTTCGTATCCGCGTGTTTATCATATAAGCACACAAACGTGGAATAGAGTCCAAGTCCAATTGGTATCATTTTACGCAAACGTGTTCGAAGCTGTATGATATCATATTATGTCAATCACGAAGCCTCTGACAGTGTTAAAAAAATAATAAATAGTACCTAATGCAAAAATATAGGTATCTTAATCGTTTATTCTTTACCTATAGCAAATGTTTACGCAAAATTAATGCGTTTGTAAGTATACCTACCTATTAACCATATTTTAGGGTCAATTCACACCGAAACGAAACGATACGCGATACGGTGCTGCATTTTGAAGATATCTACTCAAAATTGAAATTTATTCATTACACAAGATACACGTTTCATTGTAAGAGTTCGAATGTCAAGTTGCACCGCACATATGAATGTTTAGTGATTAAGTTCAATTTTGAATAGCTATCTTAAAATGCAGCGCCGCGTCGCTTCGCGTATCATTGCGGTGTGCACTGACCCTTATACTACATTTAAAATTAAAGTAGTTTGCGTTTATACTTTTTAAACCATTCCCTATAGCTCAATAATTGGGTATTCTACAACATGTAAAAATTTAGTTTTTATAAATAAATTAAGAAATAATTAGGTATTACAACTTGATAAAAGTAAAAATAATTAGGATTTTATGTGTAGTTTTGTAATTATATGCATTTCGTCATCAAAAATATTGAAATATTTTTTTAAAACATAAGTGTATAAAACCTACATATTTAGTTTATTTACATCAAATACAAAAATATTTCCCAAAGTATGTATCAACATAAACGCGCAAAATTATGAGATATCAGGAATTTTGTGCATATGGCCATACATTTCGTAGCAACTTGCAAACGTGTGACGTTACTTACTAGTACGACTTTTATATGGGGCGTTTTCACGAGACTCACAAAAGTGCTTCAAACAATCCGCAATATCTTTGAAATTTTGATTTTCAGCATACTATTCCTTTTGTAAACTGTTTTATTTTTCAGTGCACTATTCATTTCTTGTTGTTATTATTTATATTATTAAGAAAAAAATGTTGTCCCTTATTACTATATCAGTAGGGCGTTATAAGTAAAAAATTGGCAGCCGGACGATAAAATTCCGTGTAAGTAGCGCACAAAAAACCTACGGTTTTTATCCTGAACAAAATAAAATTGGAGATTCATCCGACTGTACCTAGTCTCCTATATAGATCGAGACGTTCCTTCTTCTCCCATTTGTAGTGTGTTCATAACCTAGGAAAAATTGTAATGTTTAAAAATATCTTCGCAGCAAGATTATCCACGTGGTGATGTAGAAGAAAACCAAGTGTATCCTGTGGAATGGGGGTCGAGCTCGAGGACCGCTTATCCGCAGCCCACTGCTAACACGTACGGCCTGTCTCGCCGGCCGGACATACCTGTCGAGCCCCCGAGGTCTCAGCCCCCATTTGGTCACAACTTTGGCGTGTACGACCCCGTGACCAGGCAGCGCACCACCGCGTTCGACAGAAACTGCACTGCGCCGGGCACGTGTGTACCAAAATGTTTCGCCGAAAAGGGAAACCGAGTGAGTATTTCTTGTCAATTAAAAAAAAATACTTTATACGTACCTATATTTTTTATTTGAATATCTAATAAGCTTTTCTTAGTGCTCCGAATGGGATGCGAATTCGCAATTATGTGTGGGAGCCCTTATTAAGTTGTATCTGTCGATGCCTGATGCGCAGATTTGAATAACGCGACTAAACTTCCTTCCAAATTTTACTCGAATCATAATATTATAGTAATTATAATATAATTTATATTGTATTACAATATAAAATTCATTATTTTACATACGTCTTTCAGGGTATTCCAGGGATACATGGACCAGAAGGCTTAAGGGGTTTGCCAGGCTATGAAGGCTCTCCTGGTCCACAAGGACCAAAAGGGCAACAAGGGCCGCAGGGACCCCAGGGCCCCCGAGGTCCTAAGGGTGACAGAGGCCTTCCGGGGGCTCAAGGTTTCGTTGGTATGACTGGACCACAGGGGCCTCAGGGAGAATCGGGTTTGCGAGGCATTGACGGAAGAGATGGTTGCAATGGAACCGACGTAAGTGTTTAGTGTTATGTTATGGTCTTAGATCCGGTAGGTATAAGAAATATATGCCCTCATCTGTTATTTATTAGTGATAAGAAATAAATGATAGATAATATTCACATTGACACATTCTTAATAGGTTGTGTATCCCTAAGGGTTTATTCACACCGAAATGGCATCGATGCGGCGAGCAGCATAACTGTCATATACCTACTTAATTTTAAACTTTATCTTAATTTCTATATAAAACACAGTTTCGCTTGAGACAACCGCCGCCGCTCACACCGCTCACGGCCGCCAATAGCCGCTATCGACCGTATTATTATACAATATAATTATTATACAAATTTTCTGTCCTACCATTAAGGGTTTGCCGGGTCCTCAAGGTCTACCGGGATACGCAGGGCCCCGTGGGTTGAAAGGAGGCAAAGGAGATAAAGGTGACAAAGGAGCAGCAGCGTACATGGGACGGTATGAAAAGGGCCAGAAAGGAGAGCCCGGCGCTGATGGTATGCGAGGGCCGCAGGGACCCGTAGGGCGCGAGGGTCCGCTTGGACTGGCAGGGCCTAAAGGCGACGCAGGAGCTTTGGTAATTTTTTTTTTTTAGTGAAAGTATGCAACATTTAATTTCATTATATTTATTAATTTATTAAAATTATAGGGGCTAACTGGAATGAAAGGTGACAAAGGAAGCAAAGGAATAAAAGGACGATCGATAAGAGGCGAAAAAGGTGATCGTGGTGATCAAGGTGAAAAAGGCTCTGGCTGTCCTCCTTCTAAAGTTTTTGGGAATAATAATAACGCAATAAAAGGTGTGAAAGGTGACAGCGGGCCTAAAGGTGACAAAGGAGAACCAGGGCGCTTCGGTGATAAGGGTGACACTGGTGAAATGGGACAGCAAGGTTTGCCTGGCCAAATGGGTATTAAAGGAGAAAAGGGTATTCGAGGCAACCCTGGAGAACAGGTAAATTTTTACCTACTCACTTAAATTGAATATAATATTAACTGAATTATTTTGCTATAACATCAGCCGAAACATATTAATATTAATTGTCTTTACTTTCTGACTAGATCCCCTTTTTGTTTTAATGACTTCAAAGGTTATATTATATTTTTCAAATAAGTATCTATATTTTATGTGTCAAATCCTCTGTATATTGAATTTAAAAATTACTTTGTCTATACTCTAATATAAACAATTTTTAAGGGTCGCATCGGTAAATTTGGTGTCGCTGGACCTATTGGACAAAAAGGAGACAGAGGCAATGATGGCTTGCCAGGTCTTGCAGGTAGGCACGGCAGAAAAGGTGAACCAGGAAGAGATGGAGCACCAGGACAGCCAGGTATCAAAGGTGTGCCGGGACGGCCTGGTGGTCGTACCGGTTCAAGCGGCCCACCTGGTCCGCAAGGACCTAGAGGATATGATGGACCCCCCGGCCCTCCGGGAACAGACGGCAGACCCGGTGAAAGAGGTGAAACGGGACCGATGGGCCCAAGAGGAGGACCAGGAAAACCGGGTGCGCCTGGTATCGAAGGACCAGCCGGATTAAAAGGACATAAAGGAGAAGCCGGACAAGACGGTATTCATGGAGACATTGGACCGCGTGGTATACCTGGAGACTCTGGACCCCAGGGTCCTAGAGGTCCTAAGGGTGAATCTGGAGTTTCATATCCGGTATGTATTATTTTGTACAATTTCCAATTATATGCTAAAATATATTTCAGTTATAAGTTATATTCAAATTCATAAATAAATTTAAAAAATATATCTTTACATATAAAATGCTTTGTCCTGAATGAGTGACTGACTTACGGATCAACGCACAGCCTAAACCGCTGATCGTAGAGACCTGGAAACTCAAAGGGACATACTCTTTGTATGACATAGGCATTTGATAAGAAAGGATTTTCCGAAATTCGACTCCTAAGGCGGCGAAAAAGGGGGCAAAAGTTTGTATGGGTCAACGTGATTACTCAAACTAAAATCTACTTCAAATTTTGCACAAACATTCTTAAACACAATTATTGATGGAATACTTGTTTCGTATTTTATTGAAAATCGACCCCTAATGGGGTTAAAAAAGGGAGCGATTTGATTTAAAGTTAATATCAATACTCCTTAGTGCTTTTGATTTAAAGCTCTCCACTCACAAGCGATCGATTGATTTAGTCTGTACAATCAAACTGGAAAAATTTACTGAATTCGTAAGTAGTTGCAAGTAAATCGTTTTAGATGAACGATGAAGTATATATAACCTGACATTTCAGGCCCGCCTAACTACACTTGTCACATACAAGTACAATTTTTTCGTAGTTTTGGCGCCCACCGCGGAAACTAGCGGTAGCGGGTAGGCAATTTGGCATACACTAATCATTTCGTGTAATAAGTTCGTCGTTAACAATTTACCTTCAACTACGAATTAATTTATAATTTGATCGTAACAATAGATTGCCCATTATTTTATTTAGTTTTGACACAATATAATATCGATTGTCATCATGTCGAAAATTAAATCTGATTAGAATTCGAAACGCCCGAAATTAATAATCAAACTTAACTCAATCTCATTTTAGCTATCTGAAATGAAGATTTCAATACATTTCAACGATCCTAGGATTAACTTCACGTCAATTTACGTCAATTTTTGTTTGAGAAAGATTGAAGTCAATCTTGTTACGAGTGAAATTAAAATAAAAAAGAGATTCTCCGTGACAATATATATCTTTTTTTTAAATATATATATATATATATATATATATATATATATATATATATTTAAAAAAAAAGAAAAAATAGGGATCGTGGGCAGAAGGCCGTACGGTCTGGTCTAGCCTCTTGGTGTCTAAGGGTATCTAAGGGGCTGTAAACCACGTGGGAACTTATCTGTAGAGTCCGGTCCTTAGTCCAGGAGTCTAGCACGTGGTGGGAGAGCGAGATGGGGCTCCAACTTCCGGTAGCTTATCCGTCACCGCTGTGTCCGATTGACGTCGATAGATCGTCCAAAAAAAATCCCAGTCCAATGTCTACCAGCACTCAGAATTCCAGCTAGGTATAAGTCCTTTTT
This sequence comes from Phengaris arion, assembly GCA_963565745.1. Classification (NCBI taxonomy): domain Eukaryota; kingdom Metazoa; phylum Arthropoda; class Insecta; order Lepidoptera; family Lycaenidae; genus Phengaris; species Phengaris arion. Next base: position 31,078,192 of record OY751432.1, on the reverse strand, counting down.
AGTACCTCGAATGCTGTAGTTGGCGGAGGTTTGTGCCCGAAACCAAGTTCCTGAAATATTCACGACATGTCGGTAGGAGTCCGGTCCCACAGCCTGTGTGATCTTAACCCCAAACGATCAAAATCACGGGCTGTGTGACCATTACAAAGAAGGTAGGCAAAATAAAAAAAGATAAGATGATATTAAGGAAAACCAATATGATACAAACATCCTAACATTTTAATAGTGCTAGATTGGAAAGATGAAACTACAAATTGAGCACGTGGTATGGCCAATCAAATAATTGACAACTAATTTTACCAAGATGATAGTTTACATGAAAGAATAATGCGTTTTAATACAAGCGTAATTTTCCAAATATTCACAACACAGATATACTTAAAATACTCACCGTGGAACACGGGATTAAAATATAATTATTATAACGACTACATCTTGAGTATAGAAAATTTTATTCAAAAAAGAAATGTCATTCGAAGATGTGCCATATATATAACCTTCCTTCCTCTTTTTTAAAATTTGACAACTATAAACTAAAGCGTGAAGATAAAAAATCCAGAAATCAAAATAAAAGGATATTATATCAATAATCAATATATTATGTAATATAATATTACAAATCCACTGTATTTTCATTATTATTCAAAATTAAATTAGTATTTTTTAAGATATAAGACGGAAAAATTGATCTACGAATTTAAGTATTAAAGCAAGGCTGACGCCGTTTTAGTAAGGACGTGCGCCGATAGATGGCGCTTTAAGCCTCAAAAAATTACTAAATAATTAATTATACAAATCATAGATGACGCGAGTAACGCCGAAATAATCGATTTTATTGAAAGGGAATGTAACTACGTTACATATACCCCCCTGTTACCGAAGGATTTTGAGTGCTCTAAGGAAAAATCCTGAAATAACTATTAAGCTACATATAAAAAAAATTTAGGCGCTTGGAAAAAAAAAAATCCCCAAATTATCAAAATGAAGAATTAGGAAAATAAAAAAATGTATAAATGGAAGATAGTGCTAGTCTAGTGTTTACACGCATAAAACCGACAACCTTTTCACACCATACCACATTCACCTATATTCATACGTCATCATACATACAAATTGCACATCACATACATACTTCAACTTTCATATTGCATCTGGTCATAAACAGTGTGACTCGAGACGCCCTAACACACGAGTATTGTTCTCCGTAACAGAGGTAGAACAACACAAGTCGACGCTAAATCGTTATTAAAGAGATAACAAACAGCAAAAAAACGCGAAACTACTAGCCTTCCAACAAAGTAACATACCACTTTAGTATTGGCTGCATAAGAAAGACCCCTTATAAGAGAAAAGAATCCAAAAAAATATCCTAGGTGGATAGAGCGCAGCCAATCTAAAGTAGCATAATAGTATTGGCAGCAAAAGACAGACCCATTATAATAGAAAGAATCCAAATAAATATCCCGAGATGGATAAAGTGCTGCCTAACTAAAGTATACACCTACACAACTTCTCAACAGTGAGAGCTGGTATGATATTCCTAATCAAAACTCCATACTCCAATTCAGTCATTTTAAGCAAAACAAATTTTATTTTTCCAGACATTGAGAAATAAACTTTAAAAAAATTAAAGATTTTTCCAAAGTTGAGTAAGTTGTCAAAAGTAAGATTTATTGAAAAGATAAGTAACTAAGTAAATTCAAAAGTTTAAAAAGAAATTAAGTTTTTCCAAAATAAGTCGATGAATTTATCAGAAGTTAAATTCAATTTTAAAAGTTAAGTTACCAAGTAAATTCAAGAAAAATATTCACAACCCTATCGGTGAGTATATCTGTGTTGAGAAAATACAAAAATAATCAGATGTATTCTCTAAAAAAATACACAAAAGAAATATAATTCGTAATCAGTACTATATAACTAACTACAAAAACAACAACTTCTACAGACTATATGGTACAGACCATATACAGTAAAATGAAAAAACAAACAGTATAAAGTTTATTAACAATTTTAAACTTTACACAACAACAATAAGGTTACTAGTTACTACACTAAGTATATCCAACGCTCATAGTAAGTTAAGATTAAAATAAAGTTAAGTAAAAGTTAAAGTGATAAGTTAATAGCAAAATAATTTAGAATACGAATTTAAGGTTATATCTAAATATTTATGTTGAAGAAGTAAAAAAGTTAAATTAAAATTTATGTAAAACAAAGTTAAGGCCAAAAAGATCACATAAGCATCATTGAAGATGATGCTGATGTGTGTGCATGTAGTGTGGGTATGTGGGTATGTGTAAAATAAATAATATGTATGATAAAACAGATAATATACAAAATAAAATGAATATAAATATCCTGCCAAAAAGACAGGACCAAAAATAGAATAATAATAAATATACTTAATAATAAAGAATAAATTTAATAGTTTTTATAAATTTAATATCATGTCCACTGTGAAAAAAAACACAGGGTTCCTTATGTATCACGGAACCCTAAAAAAAACAGACCAGAGAAAACCATGTTTATGGGCGCCAATTGTTACGGGTGAAATTAAAATAAAAAAGACCGTGACAATATATATATATATATATATATATATATATATATATATATATATATATATATATTAAAGAAAAAGAAAAAATAGGGGTCGTGGGCCCCACGACAAAAAAAAAAAAAAATTATAGCAAGGCTGATGCCGTTTTAGTAAGGACGTGCGCCGATAGATGGCGCTTTAAGCCTCAAAAAATTACTAAATAATTAATTATACAAATCATAGATGACGCGAGTAACGCCGAAATAATTTTATTGAAAGGGAATGTAACTACGTTACAATCTAAGATTTTAGATACGTTATTAATTTCGGGCGTTAGATATTTTCGATCGCTGCATTTAATTTGTTTAAAAGTTCATTTTTACTCCACTATGGCAAAGCCAAAAGGAAGGGTAATGATTTTGGCAATCTATGCATGTGTGTATGTTTGTTCCACCGTAACGCCTAAACTTTTTAAAGAATGAAGTGTCAATAGATTCGTAATAATAGCCCGGGTAACATAGACATTTATGGCTATATAATTTACGTAGACGGGTTATAGTTTTTTATAAAAATTGTATTTATCACTACATACCTATTTCATTAGAATATTTTGATTGTAGTTAATTAAATTTCTTTTTTATTTGTTGTTATAATGATAATTAATTACCTTGTTATGATTTGTTATGTACAATATAGGTTTTTAAAATAACTGCGTTTGTTATGGAATGTGTTCTTGGAGAAAAAACTTCTTCAGCAAATAACTCTACTCACTGCAATATACTTCTGTATACAATATTGAAAATGTTTTTTAGGGTTTCGTACCCAATGGGTAAAAACGGGACCCTATCACCTCGACGGACTACGAGACCTCTACATATATTATAATATTAAAAGGAGTATATTATATTTGATAAAATGAATATGGCGGGAAATTTAAGGACACGTAATTATAGTCTAATTTATCGTTAAATTTGCCATTCGTAATAAAAATATCAAATATTATTTGACATTCCAACATAACTTTTTAAAGTTATTAGCTACCTTCAATCTTCATGAATAATTCTTAAGTATTGCAGTAGAAATTTTCTTGAGCCTCAGTATACCTAAGTCTAGTGTTTTCAATAGCGCGATGCAGAAGCGCGAACCCCCGGCCGGTGGCAACAACAATGTCCCTGCATTTTAAATCTGTAATATCTTCGAAAATATTCATTTAAATTACATGTTATACAGGGCCATATTGATCTATTTTAAATGCACAATGTATTTAAGGTACTTTATTGGATAAGGATTAATAATGTATTGCTTAAAATCGCTTCGTAAATAAGCCATTATTTCTCGTAAAAAGTAAATAATAATAAATGGTTATTGTGGGTTATCCCTAAGAGATAAACATATACCATCGCGACTTTTTTGTAGACTTTTTTTAAGGTATACAATACTGTAGTACATTATTTTGATCTATCTGTTAGGGTTTAGCCAGCGTTTACAATGTAAGCGCAAAAAATGTGTTTGTTTACGACATTAGAAACCTCTAAAATTATCAGTGTTTCTCTACTATATTATGCATGTTATATACATATAAACCGTCCTCTTGAATCACTCTATCTATTAAAAACCCGCATCAAAATCCGTAGTTTTAAAGATCTAATACATAGGGACAGACAGAAAAAGCGACTTTGTTTTATACATGTAGTGTTACATAGGTACTTACCTACATAATGTAATAAAATCGTAACTGTTCGCTGTCTGTACATGGAATATTAAGGAGAAAACCTATTATAGGGGAGCCTTATGAACTTAATAGAACCCAAAACAATGATTTTTAGATGTTTTTTTGATTGTCTGTGCGTTTGTACGCGTTAATCTCAGAAACTACTGAATGGACTTTTGGTGAAATTTCGTATCGTAGTAGTTTAGGCTTTGGACTAACTACTAACTAACTACTAACTACTTAAGCTACTTTTTGTCGCGGAAAAATGAACGGTTCCGGATTTACTTTTGCGCGTACGAAGTAACGGCTTAACAAATTTAAAAGCGATTTTCACTATGCGTTCTGGATAGCTCCACTTAAAATTTTGTGTATTTAATTTCAATCCTACTACTATTATAAATATGAAAGTTTATGAGGATAGATGTATGGATGGATGTTTGTTTGTTACTCTTTCACGCAAAAACTACTGAACGGATTTCGGTGAAATTTGGTATGGCAGTAGTTTATGCTCTGGATTTAAATATAGGATACCTATTTTTATCCGAAAAAGTACAGTGTTCCCGTGGGATACTGTATTTATGCGGGCGGAGCCGCGGGAAACAGCTAGTGATTAAATAAAGGATTGTTCTTCATAATTATTTATATTATTATGCTTTGCATCTTATGAAGTAAGTAGTACATTGAGGTAGGCACAATGGATATAGGTACAAAATGCCCTATCACCAACACAACTTCAGATAGTGTTTTCATTTGCAGGGCCCTAAAGGATCTAGTGGGTACCATGGGAGAGATGGTGATAAAGGCCAAAAAGGTGAAAAGGGTTACCAAGGCTTACGAGGTGAATCTGGCAATTCCACATTGGGTACTCCCGGTAGCCCAGGTGAAATGGGGCCGCAAGGTGAAAAGGGCGACAAGGGAAGCCCCGGTCTCAACGGCCAACCCGGAAATCCAGGTCAAAAAGGAGACATCGGGGGTCGCTGTAACGAGTGCTCCCCTGGTCAGCCGGGTCGTAAAGGTGATAGTGGATTGCCCGGAAGTCCCGGGTTGCGTGGAGCACGTGGACCACCAGGTCATGACGGCGCCCCAGGAGAACGCGGCACAGATGGATCAGACGGAGAACCTGGCTCGCCAGGCGCACCGGTAAATAAATAATTATTATTTTTGTGTCGCATATCCTCCGCCATCTATCTAAATACTTATCTTTACTTCCTTACTTATACACTTATATACTTATTATTAATTAATTATTAACTATTATTTACTATAACTTACTAATATTATAAAGTGAATGTGAGTTTGTTTGTTAACCGATCATTATGAAATTTGGCACAATATAGAGTAGACCACGGGGAAGGACATGGGCTACTTTTTATCGCCTCAAAAAGTACGGTTTCGACGATATATTTTATTTTGTGTACGTTACTGGTGTAGGTAGTAGGTAGTAGGTGTAGATGTAGTTATTGATTTAGAAATTGTATTATGTAGATTGTAGGTTATTATTATAGGTATATATTAACTGGAATAAATAAAATATAGTTATATTTTATTTATTCCAGTTCATACTTCATAGGTAAGATAGGACAACATCTGTCGGGTCAGCTAGTAATATTATTTAAAGAGAAAAGATTTGTTTGTTTGTTTGCATTGAGGCTTCGAAACTACTGGACCGATTGTGATGAAATTTGGCACAAATATAGATTAGGTGATGGGGAAGGACATATGCTACTTTTTAATGTACATGCGGCAAATGTACAGCTTGCCTTGGTACAAAAAGAGTATGACGCGGTGACAGCAGGAACTAAAAATATTTTCATTGTATCATCCTTTATCTTTTCCAATCTAGGAATGATGTAATGTATTATAATTTCTATTATATATTTAAATTAAATATGTCATCCCAATCTATTAAAGTTAACAGATGATACAGTCGAAAATGTTTTTAGTTCCTGCTGTCACCGCGTCATACTCTGTTTTGCCAAGCTGTACGGTTTCCGCAGGCTTACTTTATATGCGCGCACGATGCCGCAGGTGACATCTAGTTTCTTACAATTAACAAACTCCATAATCGTGGGCCTATGCTTTCTGTGAAGTCTGATAGGCAAGACGAATTGATGGATTAACACATTTTTAATTGCTAAATATCACCACAGTGACTTTAAATTTGTTTTAAAGTTCATACGAAAACAATAAAATATTATAAAATAAACATTTAACTAAGTATGTATTTATAATACAGCATTAAAACTAATTTAAGTCATGTACTTAGATAGAGACACCAATTCTTGGTGCCTTATGTAATTAAAGCAACGCCTGATTTGATCTTTCTAGTCAACGGTTGACTATGGAATTTATGGGACATTGTAAGGGCAATATTCGTATATTTACTGTGTAAAGATACTTTCTGAAATACAAAATATATTATCTAAATCATAAAATTTTAAAATAAGCAATAACTAATTACTTATTGACATCATAAAAATAATGAAATGCAATACAATTTTTTGTTTTTTACTGTGGGTACCTATTTAGCAAAAAACATAGTTTTGTAGTCCCGAAACATGCCTGTAACTTTATAATAATTGTAGTTCTGAGTTTAAAGCATTTAAAAAAACCATTGTTTTTATTATTGACTAGCTGGCCCGAAGAAAGACGTTGTTTTGTCTCAACTATGAACTGGAAATTGGAATAAATAAATAACTATACCTACAACCTACATCTACAACTACACCTACTAGATGTAGACGAGACGAGAAAACGGTGCGTGCATATAAGCAGGCTTCCCTTATGAATATTAGATACTTTAAATCTATTATTTAATATAAAAATGCACAAAAAAGTATGAAATAAAACTTATTTTCTAAATAATTCCCCTATTAAATTCGTCTAAAATTTTAACTATTACTCTACTCAATCTTCATAATTTTGAAGTCGCTACAATACTGATAAAACAATATTTTATTGAACTCACGTTCAAGTTGGCTGGTTCCGACTTCAAAATTATGAATATTGAGTAGTGAAATAGTTAACATTTTAGACGAATTTAAAAGGAGAATTATTTAGAAAATAAGTTTTATTTCATACTTTTAGTGCATTTTTACTTTGGACGTCGGTTTTAATGTTTTGTTTAAAAATAATAATTTCTCTCTTTTTAGTTATATTATTATATTATTATTACCACATTTAAAAAATATATATATACAAACAAGCCTCGAGAGAGTGAGAATACCTGAAGCTTGTTTGTATTTATATATTTTTTTAAATGTGGTAATAATAATATAACAAACTCAAGCGTTATTTTAATTGCCAGATTTCTGAGAGGCTGTGGTATTTCCCCAAATAAGCATTACCGATCTGTGGACCTACTAAACAATCACCAGTGATGATATTGATTAGATACTATATTATTAAATAATAATTATTATCTATTGTAATAGTCAACGGAAAAAATTTAGCAGCATTAAATAAATATACTATAGTGATGATGATGATCACGAATATAATTTTAGCAATAGCAAAATTTCAAAGACATTGATATCGGTGCACAAAACACTGATGAGTTCCTATGTCATCATAATAATATGTTCGTGTTTTTTGTGAAGATGGTGGTGATGATGATGATGATTACTGTAAGTTGTATGATAGCATATGCTTGCGGTTCTTTAAATAACGCCGAAATCCCCAAACATGTATCTCTAATGAGTTATGAGTTCTGTTCAGTACTTTTGGATCCAGGATATACATATTGATGCAAAATCTTACTTTTTGGTAGCATATGCTTGGACTACTTCAGAAAAAGTCAAAGTCACCAAATGTGTCCCTATATATTTCGAGGATTTCCATGAGGAATCGATCGAGTTCTCTCGATTCCTCATCATCATGTCACCACCTTGGTGAAAACAGGACCAACTTTACACAAAAAAATAATTTCGAAAATCGGTCCACAGACGGCGGAATAATCGTTGAACATACAAAAAAAAAAACATACAACCGAATGCATAACCGTCTGCTTGTATTGAAGTCGGTTAATAATATATTATATTCATTTTGAAAATACGGAATTGGTTCGTCAAATCGTGTTAGCGCATTTTTTGAGTGCATTGAGCGCAACATATTGTTTTGGTTTAGTACCTTATTAAAATATATATATATATATTAAATAATATACATAAGAGAAGCCGGCTTGTATGCACGCCTCGTCTGTTAGGTCAACCTACCAAACCTTCTTACCGGTACGATCTTAACACCAACAAAACACCTACAACTTACTGGGGCCGGCTGATTTAATATTTACATAACACACTTTAGAAAATTTTGTTTTTCCGAAATAGAACTGTTTTGTATTCCAACAAAATTTCTGAATGCAAATAAACAATAAATATTTGACAGTCATGTAACACTGGAGCCTCGAATTTAGGGTCAGCTCACACCTAGATGCGACGCGACGTGGCACTGCATTTTTAGGATAGCGATTCAAAATCGAACTTTATTCACTACTCAAGAAGTTACACTTTTATATTTAATATTATAAATTTCCTTTAAAGGGAGAGAGAGGCGGTGAAGGGCCAATGGGACCACCTGGTGAAAGAGGAGATAGTGCAATTATACCTTCTGATTTAATAAAAGGACCCCCTGGAGAAAAGGGTAACACTGGTGAAAGAGGCCCTAGAGGAGTCAAAGGAGAGAGAGGGCCTCCCGGACCAAGGGGAGATCGCGGCCTACAAGGCATGCCGGGGCAAAAGGGAGACCAAGGTAGAATGGGTCAACATGGACAAGATGGTATACCTGGAGAAGCCGGTTTACCCGGCTTGGATGGCCAAAATGGTGCTTCTATTAAAGGAGAAAAGGGATATTCTGGTGAACCAGGACAAAAAGGTGACAAAGGATTCTCTGGAAACATGGGAGAAAAAGGTGAACCAGGAAATTGCCCTGATAGCTTAGTGGATCTTACAAAGGGCGATAAAGGTTCTCAAGGTTTCCAAGGATCTCCAGGACCACAAGGTAAATATTATTAAAGGTTTCTGATTTTTAATATTTTCACTCTCACTTTTTGAAAACTCCCAGAGTGATTTCGTGCAAATAGGACTGATATGCGTAAGCTTCCAGCAAGCGAACGGTAGTAAAGTTTGCAGGATCGTGTTTTTTAATATTTGTACCTGGGTAACCGAGCTTTGCTCGGAGTTCTGATATAAGAAACCGGCCAAGTACGAGTCGGACTCGCGTACGTAGCGTCCGTACCATGATACCAATATTTCCAAGTAGGTAAACGAATTTTACAAGTTAAGAGTCTATAACTCCTGAAGTAACAAAATTATATAAGCCGTTATAGTTTTCCTTCAAAATTTATTACTTGGACTACATCATGATTTTTTCCCGATTTTTCGAGCTAGCCATTTCTTATCTTAACGAGGGCCGACGAGATATTTTACCAAACTATTTTCACTATGAAGTAGATGCGAACAAAAAAAATATCCCCACTTTACGTGTAGGGAAGGTTCACAAAAAATGTTTCGTGACTTTATTTTAGCAGTTTTTCATCTTTCTAGCATTAACCGTTTAGACGGTAAGCCGAAGACCGACGGACGGACTGACATGACGAAACCATAAGGGTTCCGAGACGTAAACTACGGAACTCTAAAAATAAAAAGAATACAAAAATATTTATGTAACCGGGATTGGAACCTAGCACATTCCGATTTTCGAATAAAGAAAAAATTATATTAGATCTTTACCTATGAAATTGCCGTTTTGTATGAAAAAATTTAAACGAATTGTTTTCATGTATTTTTTATTTGTATTTATCGAAGTAATCACCCATGCAATCAATGCATCTTTGCCAACGCAGTGGCAGTTTATTGATGCCCTTCTTAAAGAAATCAGCTGGACGGTAGGCAACAAATTCTTCAAAAGGCATTTTGTACTGCCTCTCGGGTATTGAATTTTTCTCCCGCCAAGAAGTTATCCAAATTCTGGAAGAAGTAGTAGTCTGTAGGCGCAAGGTCTGGTGAGTAGGATGGATGACGGAGAGCTTCCAACCCCAGTTCTTGCAACTTGAAGACCGTCTGCTGTGCAGTATGAGGTCGCGCGTTGTTGTGCAGGAGCACCGGAGACGAGCGATTGACCAATGCTGGTTGGAGATGTGCCAGCTTCTCCATCATTGTGTTCAGTTCTTCACATTACACATCTGCAGTAATGCTCACCCCGTTTGGTAAGAAGCTGTGATGCTAGATCACACCGGCGCTAGACCACCAAACAGTGACCATCACTTTTATAGGGGTAAGTTTTCGTTTAGGGCATTGTTTAGGTACTGAACCAGGATCTAACCAACTTGCTGAGCGCTTGCGGTTATCAAACAGAATCCATTTTTCATCTCAGGTAACAATGCGGTTCAAAATTCCTTCATTTGTGTGTCTGTTGAGCAGTGCAAGGCACGGCTCGAAGCGTACTTCGCGCTGGCGATCATTGAGTTCGTGGGGCATCCATTTGTCAAGCTTTTTTACCTTGCCAATTTGACCCGAATGGACCAATATTGTTTTGACGCTAACGTCGAAGGCTGCTGCTAATTCAGCCGTAGATTGTGTATCATCAGCTTCCACAATCGCCTTTAATTCGTCATTGTCGACCAAAGTCTTCGGACGACCGCGAGGTTCATTTTTGAGGTCGAAATTTCCAGAACGGAAGCGAGCAAAGCAATAACAGGTGGTGCGTTGGTTTGTAGTGTTAGCTCCGTAAACGTCGTTGATGTTGCGTGCCGCTTGGGCCGCGTTGCTGCCACGACGGTACTCATATTCCATAATTACTCGCATTTTTAACGTATCTATGATGACGAAAAAGATTGAAATGCGATGAAAATGTAATACTTATCAATAAACAAATGACTACTTTTGGAAAAGAATCCCATGTTTTTAAAATAAAATTAATTTGAAATTAGAATTCTTAGCCAAACAATAATTATTTTGATTTGAAATGGCCAGTACTGCAGAACGGCAATTTCATAGGTAAAGACCTATTATATACCCATATCAAACTGCCAATCGGACTAAATTATTGATATATTGTTGCACGACAAAACATATATTATTTAAAAATGCACAAAGGTAAGACTGATCTATTTTGCTCCTCCAAAACTCCCTGCATCATAGACGTATATATTATAGACGAGGCATGTTGAGGCAAAAACTGTCCTCACTTAAATGCCCCCACTTTTGGAGTTTTTGGGGCCATTTTGACATTTGAAGTATGGCGAAATTAAGATGGCTGACACCATACCTCATGGTCAATACCAAGATGGCATAGCCTATCTTTAGTTTTGAAATATTTGCCCTGCTTACTAAATTTTATGGTAATACTTGCAGCCGTTTTCTAGAAACCGATTATATCATATTCATACAAGATTGTCTCGTAAAAAGTATAGAGAAACATCTCGTCCTTAATCAATTCTACCTAATTTATTAATGTTAAAATTAAGAGTAATGTTATTTATTTCGCCTATTCTTCTTCTTCTTTTTTATGTCAGATATCAGTGACATCATGTCACATTATATCATTATTTTAAGTGACAAGGTACTGTTGGCTCGTTCGTTCTTTTTACTTTCAATTTTTCAAGTATGTTTATTATACGAACAACTTTCATAAATAGTACCTATTAACAACATATTTTTCTCATATTTACCTATACATGATAAATTATACATGATAAACTTAATGGTGCAGATTTTCAAATGTTATATTTTGTCAAACAGGTATTAAAGGTGACAAAGGCATCCAAGGACCTACAGGTATTACAGGCTATAAAGGTGAACCCGGGTTAGACGGCAGACCTGGAGCTGTTGGGCCTCGCGGAGCACCTGGCCTCAAAGGAGATAAAGGAGATGTGGGTTCAATGGGCTTTCCAGGAACAACAGGAGAGATGGGATTAAGGGGTTTCCCGGGTGCTCCTGGAGTGCCAGGAGACAAAGGACAAATTGGACCATCCATGCCCGGCCCGAGTGGTCAACCTGGGCTTAAAGGCCAGAAAGGTGAAGAGGGCCCAAGAGGTTCAACAGGTCCGCAAGGTTTTGACGGTCCTAAAGGTCTTCCTGGACTAATAGGTGAGAAGGGAGATGCAGGTTTTCCAGGAGGACCAGGTCTTCAAGGTCCTCAAGGAGAAAAGGGGGACAATGGTCCTATGGGTCCTCCAGGAAGACCGGGATTTAATGGCAACCCAGGCAGAGATGGAATTAAGGGCCAACAAGGATACCCTGGACGTCCTGGTAATCCCGGAGTTATTGGTCTTCCTGGAAAAAAAGGGGAACCAGGAACACCTGGACGTGAAGGACCTAAAGGGTTTCCAGGATCAAGAGGTTTTAAAGGAGCACGTGGTAATCCCGGCGTCCCTGGCAATCCAGGAGATAAAGGAGATAAAGGAGACAGAGGCTTCTCAGGACTACCTGGAGAACCTGGGCAACAAGGACCAGAAGGTAGGCAAGGTTTCCCCGGGGAAAAAGGTGATAAAGGTATTGCTGGTATACATGGTTCTCCAGGTTTCCCAGGAGCAACAGGTGATAAAGGTGACTTAGGTTTGCCTGGACCTAGGGGTCCCAAGGGAGAACCAGGCTTAGCGGCTGAAAAAGGTGTAAAAGGAGAACCTGGACCATATGGTAATCCAGGTATAAATGGCTTACCAGGTTTGGATGGAGAAAAAGGTGACAAAGGTGAAATAGGTTTACCTGGATATGGACGCCCTGGAGCACCTGGTGTGAAAGGAGACATAGGTCCTCCAGGCATGGATGGTATTCCCGGTCACAAAGGGGACACTGGACCTCGCGGATTTCCAGGTCAAAGGGGCTCTAAAGGAGACAGAGGTTTGCCTGGACAAGATGGAGTGCCTGGTATTTCGGGCTTGGACGGTCCTATAGGCGCTACGGGTGAAATGGGATGGCCAGGAGTAGACGGTGCTAAAGGTGTAAAAGGTGATAGAGGCTTTCCGGGAAGAGATGGATTGAATGGAACTAAAGGAGAAAGAGGGTTACAGGGCCCAGCTGGACCTCCTGGACCATTAGGATATCCTGGTCCTCCAGGTGATAGGGGATTACCAGGGCCTTCTATTGACATCAAAGGTGAGAAGGGCGAAATGGGTTTACCAGGCCTTATTGGTTCTCAAGGAGACAAAGGAGAAAGAGGCCGAGATGGTATCGAAGGAATGAAAGGGCAAAAGGGAGAAATAGGAATCATGGGATTCAAAGGAGAAGAGGGTTTGGAAGGCAGTCAGGGCGAAAAAGGTATTTAAAAAATCATAATAATCTTTATAATTGTAACTTTTATTGTCTTTTGTAAAAAACTTGACTGAAATTGAGTGACTTTGTACCAATTTTCAGGTGACACGGGACCAGCGGGACCAGATGGAATACCAGGACGTACCATTAAAGGAGAAAAAGGGCTTCCCGGTCTGCCAGGAAAACATGGCCGTGCCGGTAATACCGGAGCACAGGGACAAAAAGGAGAACAAGGCTTACAAGGTCTGCCGGGATCAACGGGTTCACCCGGAAACCCAGGACTACCTGGTCCAATGGGTTTGAAAGGTGACACGGGTCCTGAAGGACTTGCTGGACCACCGGGACGTGATGGCAGCCCAGGTATACCAGGACCACCAGGGTTCCGAGGTCAAAAGGGAGATAGAGGTGAAAAAGGTGCAATTGGATTTGGTTTACCCGGTGAAAAAGGTGATCAAGGTCCTCCTGGCTTACTAGGTATGGTTGGACAAAAAGGTGAAAGGGGTGAACGTGGATCCGATGGCTTTAGTGGTATACAAGGGCCTATGGGTATCCAAGGTGATAAGGGGGATAAGGGAATGGAAGGTATACAAGGTTTCAGAGGATATGAAGGTGTAAAGGGTGATAAAGGTGAAGCTGCTACTATTATTTATGGTCAAAAGGGTAAAACGGGACCTCCTGGTCGTCCAGGACAAGACGGTGCGCCAGGCAGTGATGGTCCACCAGGTGAGAAAGGTATGGATGGTATTCAAGGACCAAAGGGAGACAAGGGGCTACCTGGTCCAAGAGGGCCACTAGGGTCTCGAGGACCACAAGGATTCCAAGGCTTGCAAGGTGAAAGAGGAAATACTGGCTTACAAGGATCACCCGGTTCACCCGGAGCTCCTGGACAGCCATGCGTAACAACAGATTATCTGAATGGCATTCTTCTGGTAAAACATAGTCAAACGGCAATGGTACCGCACTGTGAAGCTGGCCACGTTAAATTATGGGATGGATATTCACTTCTTTATATAGATGGCAACGAAAGGGCTCACAACCAGGATTTGGGTTATGCTGGCTCTTGTATTAGAAAATTCAGTACTATGCCATTTTTATTCTGTGATCTTAATGATGTTTGTAATTACGCCAGCCGAAATGATAGAAGCTATTGGTTATCAACTAATGAACCTATTCCTATGATGCCCGTTGAAAATTATGAAATTTCTAAATACATATCAAGATGTGTGGTATGTGAAGTGCCGGCAAATGTCATAGCTGTGCATAGTCAAACAATAGAAGTGCCGACTTGTCCCGGTGGCTGGAGTACGTTATGGATAGGATACAGTTTTATTATGGTAAGATTTATAATTATTTTCAATTATTGTCTGCACTAATTGAATCGTTAGAAGCATAGGGAATATGCATGCATTTTTTATACTTATCTTGTTTGATAAACCATGTAGCTAAACCCATTTTTCATATCATTGAAAATAACAAAGATATGAACGTTTAAATTAATAAATTAGAGATATCCTATGTGGAACGTGACGTCATATTTTGCTAGTAAGAGTAGATTAAAAACATCGACCGTAGATAATATTTCAGCAGTTAATGGCGATTTTTTCCCATTTCTTAACCCCAGCCCCAACGCAAAATGTGTGTGTGTGTGCGTGTGTGTCTGTCTGTGGCATCGTAGCTCCCAAATGGATGAAAGCTGACATGATCGAGTGTTCTCAGCTATAATAATAATAATAATAATTATTATTATTATTATTATTATTATTATTATTATTATTATTATTATTATTATAGTAATAATAATAATAATAATAAATTATTTATTCGCAAGAATGCAGTACAAAGGATAATATTTAAACATTACAAAGGATCTGTACATTCTACCATAACAAAATGGTGTGTGAATTTTTTAAAACATGCAATTGATTAAAACTAATACTTGAAAATAATAATAATAATAATAATATGAAGATTAGATTTACAAATTTATAATTATTGTTTTCAATGTCGAAGTTCCAGTCAAATAATAATCATAACATAATATAATAATCAAT
Source organism: Phengaris arion (assembly GCA_963565745.1). Taxonomy (NCBI): domain Eukaryota; kingdom Metazoa; phylum Arthropoda; class Insecta; order Lepidoptera; family Lycaenidae; genus Phengaris; species Phengaris arion. The sequence goes on along the minus strand of OY751432.1, from coordinate 31,062,640 downwards.
AGGTTTAAAATCAATAACACATTACACATTAAGCAAATTATTTATCCATCGTCTCTTAATTCGAATGTTATTACCTGCATAATATTATAATTAAATAATTAAATTTTACATGTTAATAACTATTTTTGTGCGTAAAGTATTCATTTATATTATAAAACATTTTTCTGCAAGCCATATTGTCAAATTCCTTTCAAATACGTTATAGGGTAAATCTTTAAAATCGTCCGGTAAAACATTATATATTTTTATAATTTGTACAAATGCATTGCCTTTATAAATATTTAGATTACAAAACGGGAAATAGATTTTATATTTATGCCTTTCATTTTTCCGTCCTAAATCCGATTTGAGTTAATTAATAATTTATCGATAATTGATCATCATCAGCTCACTGCTTGACCATTCGGGGGTTACTTCAAATTTTAATGCCGTTTTCAGTATAGTAACCTATTATTTTTTAAGTAAAATTTCTGTTCTATATATAAGTATTCCTTGGAGTATCACGATCAGGTGTAAGTACCGTGTATCGAATATTTGTATCATACATAATATAGCAATAATTACTCAGCCTATTTTGTAAAAAACGCGTCCATACTTTAGTATCTACCTATAATACATAATATATCGTGTCAGTGTTTTGATGATCGATGGAAAACGGACACAGGATGGTTCGTGATGTAACACGTACCTATCGTATCACGATACATCATAATATAAGAAAAATCTTTATTTTGGCCATCACACAACAGAATATGCAGATTAAAAGGCAGGAACAAACAAAAAAATGGTTGTGTGTTAAGTCGGTTTACGGACGATAATTTTACGTGATAACTTCATCTCAAGCCGAACGCTTAGATCAATCGTGCCTCTCTATCGCTTGTTCCGCGCTCTCGCATGCACGCTTGGCTCAGGCGGAACGTGATCTCAAACGTGACAATTTTACGTACGAGTAGCCAGCGTTCATTAATTTATAAGACGTTGCCACGTCAAAAAAGAAAAATAGATTAAACTAAATTAAATTAAGTACCTAGTACCTACATGCTCACAGAGCATGTGGCACGGCGAAGATACTATAATATTTTATCTTAAGATGCCTGGATATATTTCATATATAGCAAGCGATAATTTATATAGTATCTTCGCCGTCTGCGATCCCTATTTTAAGTTGTGTGTGTGTTTTTTATATGCATTCTGCTTCTTAGATATCTGTTGTTGAGCAATAGTCTAATGTGTTGGTCGATTTTCATATGAAGTAATGTCCTTAGCAGAGATGTGCATCCAGTGATGCAATTCCCTTCATTTGTATACAAATCTTGTTGGGAGGTTTGGTACACTATTTCTCTTTAGTCGAGAGAAAATGAGACTGCCTGATCCCTGCAGGTATTTCCCTATCTTGGTATTTTTTACTGTATAACTCAATTTCTTCTTTTACTGTACTCAATTTCAAATCTCAGGACTCTTATTAGTATTAAATTTTCATGGATTGAGAGAAGTGCAGTATCGTCTGCGTAGGTCGCTATAACGGTATCGACGTGAGTTGGTAAATCTGTAGTAAATATGAGGTAAAAACTGGGCCCAATGAACTGCCCTGCGGAACTCCGGATCTTATTTCACGCATGGGTGATATTTCGTTGTTATAACGCACTTCATAGCATCTGTTGTCGAGCTAGGATTTTAGAATCAAATAGAAGGAGTGCGGTAGCATTTTCTTAATTTTAAATAATAGTCCATTGTGCCATACTTTGTCAAAGGCCTGGCTCATATCCAAAAAATACTCCGCAGTACTGTCTATGATGTCAACCAGTCGATGCACTTGCTCAATGGTCATATGACCTTCTCTGAAGCCGAACTGATGTTTTGGTATTATCTCTGTAAGATATTCTCGCATTCTATTTAGAATAATTTTTTCGGAAAATTTTCCCATTACGGGTTACCTGTAACCCGTACAGTCTCATGAGACTGATAGGCCTATATGATGACGCTTCATGTGAAAGTTGGCCTGGTTTAAGTATCATCACAACCTGGGCTATTTTCCATCCATGATCAGCAAAAATTTCTTGGGTAGTTGTTTTAAGAGTGTTGCATCAATAAGATCATAACCCGGCCATTTGCTCTCTGGGAGTCTAACAATTTCTCTCCTTAATTCATTTAGCGTCACATGTTTTAATGGGAGGCACATTTTAGTAGGTAAGCTAAGGTATTTCTCTATTTCATTGTCTTGGTTCTGATTGTTGGTAGGAAATGGTTCGAAGATTTTATGGTGTTGAGCAAAATAGTTTGCTTTTTCGCAGTCAGAGCGTGCCCAAGATCCTATTTCTGTTTTTAAAGGTGTAGCTTGTTGCTTAGGACGCTTCAAGTTTTTTGTAGCCTTCCATAGAGAGTAAGTAGTTTGTGTCTGTGGTATGTGTTAGTTTCGAAAGATGCGGTTGTAAGTTCTTATTTTCCAGTTCTTTGATTAACTTTTTAATTTTTGTGAGGCTTTGTTAAAAGCGGTTTTATCGCTAGGATAGTGGGTGTTGTGCCACTCTGCGTAGTATTCGTCTTTCGCTGATGCACTGTTTCATGTATGGTATAATGTAGGGTACACATGCTCTTTTGCGATTCCTGTTTTATTTTGTGTTGTGGATCTGTTTGCTGCGTCATGGATAGTTTGGTTGACCTTCTCTATAGCAAGTTCTACTTCGTCAATTGTCTTTAGTGAAACCCTAAGCTGAGTCTCTTCCGTGATGACGTTTTGAAATGTGGGTAACATTTCAAAACGTCATCACGGAAGAGACGAGAGAGTTAGTGTTTCTGTTGTATATTTTCGGTGGTGCTTCTGTTGCCGAGTGGTCTGAAGTAAGATCCAAGTCAGCTTGGATGCTTGTATTGTTAATTGCAATGTTTCCTGATATTAAGGCTCACTGGTGGAGAGACAATCAAGGTTAAGTTTCATTCACTGCTTGATATAGCTGTGTCCCTCTGGTTGTAATTAGCCTGGAGCCCCAAAACAGATGTTTTGCGTTCCAGTCGCCTCCAAGTATAAACCGGTTTCCGAGTGCAGTAATTAGGTTTTTATATTCTTCCTTACTTATCTGATGTTTAGTGGGACTATAAACTGCAGCGAGTGTTATGCCTAAGCCTTTATCTTGCACTTGAACAAGTGTAGCTTGTATCTAATCGGTTGAAAAAGGTTCAAGTGGGTGATGTTTTATATTAATTTTTATCAGTACTGCTGTTCCACCATGTGCGTTTCCCGATGGATGATTTGTAGTATATGTAGTATAGCCCTTTATGGAGAGGTAGCTTTTGCTTATAAATCTGGTTTCACATATAAAAGCCACGTCTATCTTCTTCATGTGGAGAAACATTTCCAGCTCTAGTCGCGGTCCGACTAGTCCGTTGGCGTTCCATGTTATTATGCTATAGTGTGATTTATTTATTTTGTCATTTGGCTGCTTATGAGTTGGATAAAGCGATCTATCATGTTGTCTATCATGTTTATCATCATGGTTTGGATTCTGTCAACCCTCTGTTCTAGGATATCACCAAGCTGTTGCATTTGGATTGGTTGATTTGGGTTCATTGAGTGTTCCTCTTTTTTATTTGCCATTCAGCGTACGTTTCGGTATTTCTTTAGTGTGTTTTGGATTTAGTTGGTTGCGTTTTCTCGAAGTCTGGGCCTTTTTTGTTCTGATTCATTTGTTTTTGCGTTTGTTTTTTCTTTTTTTTTTTAGTATATGCTCTTTATATTGTTTGTATTTCAAGCATCCTCTGTAACTAGCTGGATGATTTTTGTGGCAGTTTGCGTAGGTAGCTTGCGTGTTTTAAGTTTTGGTACAACTACTGGTTGGGTGGTCATTTCCACATTTGACACACCTGTACGGTCATCTTTTACATTGCAGGATTTCTTTTTTCTTATAAGGTGGTTCAAAGGTTACTTTCATATGATTTAGAAACTTAACAAAAGACATATTGTCTTTGTTGTTTGGTTCCGGTTCCAGATCTACAAAGAATAGAGGAAGGGGATCTTTTGAGACTCAATGACGTACGCTTATGAGTTGTCTTACTTCATGTCCTTGGGCTTTTAGTCCCTCCTTTATTTTATATATGTCCTCCGAGCTGTGAAGGCCTCGTAGTACAACTCTGTAGGGTCTTTCACTTTTAAGCATGTAAGTATAATGACTAATGTTGTCTGTAATGAAATTTTCTCTTATTGATTTGTAGACTTGTATACTTTCTGGGATAATTGTAACAATGTGTCTGATCTAAATGTAGTCATAGTGAATTTTTCTGCTGTTGTGATCTTTAGTAATATTTTATTTAAGGTAGAAGATGTCCATGACCCCAGTAACAAAAATTGGTTCTGGTTTTGGTGGCTTTTCTGTTTCTTTGTTTTTAATGTTGTTTTCCTCGACGTTTAAGATTTGGAATTGGTTTTGTGTGGGTATTGTAGCCATCATTGAGGCTGACATATAAGTCTTTTTTTTGCGTTTTCTGCTGGTGCAGACTTTGTTTCCACTCTTTTTCTTTTAGTCTGTATTCGGTATTCGGTCTTGCTGCCAGGTATTAGAATTTCTTATGACTTTTGGCTGGTCAATTAAGTCATAAACATTTGTTTCCTGTGTAGTTTCTACGTCTTCAATTCGTTTTCCCATTTTATGATGCTGTAAAGAGGCGGTGTACATGTCTTTGTTTCCAGGACAGTGGCTTCTTTGTGTTATTTTAAAAAGGCTGGGATGGAAGACTTGTTGCATCATCTTCTTGTTTTTTTCCCTTCCTGTGCTGTTGTTTCTCCTATATTTTCTTCTTCCTGCCGAATTCTCCTCTCGTAAGCAAAATTTCGTCCCCCTCAGATACGATGGGACTGCCTGAGTTTTCCAGTTGGCTCTTCTCAGTGAAGGATTCTCCCTCTTGGCCGGTACCTTCCTGGGGTAATTTGTTTTTAAATCTTGCTATCATGTTTATTCAATATACTTGTCGGGTATCAAGTATATAGTATCAAGATTCAAGAATGGACTGAGATCCCAGTCCCGCCAGACTCCTCTTATATTCTTACTTATAAAATGTATGTCATAAGTAACGTAGTAATGTATATATTGTAAAAGCTTCCGTGGTCTAGTGGTTAGAGCTTGGCTCTCGACTCAGAGGTCGTGGGTTCGATTCCCGCATTGGAACAACAAAAATATTAGTTCCAAGTTTGGTTCGGACAATGCAGGCTGATCACCTGATTGTCTGACAAGAAAGATGATCCATGCGTCGGATGGGCATGTAAAAAGTCAGACCTGCGCCTGATTTCTCGCCAGTCGTGTCGGTTAGCCGTCCCACTGGGTTATGAGAGTAAAGGAAGAGAAAGTGCTCTTGTGTACTGCGCACACACTTGGGCACTATAAAAAATTACTCCTGCGTAACTGGCCTAGTTTCAATGAAACCGGCCACCGTCACCGAAATCGGTGAGGGGGAGTTATGTTATTGTAATATTAGTTGTGCACAATGAACGTTTGTATACCCGCCAGGTTGTCCGATGGGCCAATTCTCAGGTCCAGGGCGCCAAAGGTACAAAAAAAATGTACTCACTTTTCTTACAGCCTTTGAAATGATTCTTACGTATATTATAGTATAATAATGATATTTGTTATAATATTATAAAGTGTTGTTATAATATTATAAAGTGAAATTTACACAGATTGCTTCTTTATATGTTGTTGTTTTCATAAAATTAAAAAATGGAAAATCAACCACGTAGAAATAAAATCATTAAATTTCTAACCTTTATATCTCTGTTCATATTAAGAACTTTAGAGAAAAATGACTTTAATAAGTTTTGTTCCTTACGTTATTCTGAATCCAAAAAATATGATTGATACTTTATAAGAATCGAAATAAATTGAGTACCTTCAATTTTTTCGCAACTTTATCGCCTTGCACCTAAAAATTGGCCCACGGCACAATCTGGCTGGTATACATTAATGCATAATATGTTCATTGTACACACTAATACTATAAGGTTTGGTAAAATCAATTACGGATATTTTGGGTATATGATCTACTGCTTATTATAAAGACGTTTAGGCAAAAAGTATTGTCATACTCAAAGTAAAAAAATCACCTCATATACATGAGATAATGAAAATCATCTGAATGAATGAAATCATACGGGTGACTCTCCGCTCAACACAAACTCGCCCATATAAAGGTTTTTTTTTTTTTCGATTATGACATTTATTTTTTTGCCTCAATGTCTCTAAATAATCAGTAAATCATATGTTCAAAATATCCGTAATTGATTTTACCGGACCTTATTATATATTATGAAATACATTTTATCAGTAAGAATATAAGGTGAGTCTGGCGGGGCTGGGATCTCAGTCTATAATGAAGATACGCGATTAGTACGGGTCGGGCCGTATCAAATACGGTGTGTATCATTACCGGGTATCATCTTGTAACGCCATCCACAATGCGCGATGCCACGCGATGCAGATACGATACACCGAAATGCTACAAATGTGCACCCGTGCTTAAAGTGAATTAATAAAAACAGAAAATTGATATTAAGTACGTACAATGTACGTAATATTATGTCAAGAAATTACTAATTATTATTATTATTTTGTTTTAATGACGAACTGGCCATCAATAAAAATAATAAACATTTTTCAGCATACTGGAGCAGGTGGACAAGGCGGTGGGCAAGCTTTAGCCAGCCCTGGATCTTGTTTGGAAGACTTCAGAGCAACGCCATTTATAGAATGTAACGGTGAGGGTGGTACATGCCATCACTTCGCCAACAAACTCAGTTTCTGGTTGACAATCATAGAAGACAACAAACAATTTTCAAAACCTGAGCGTGAAACATTAAAAGCGGGAAAACTTTTAGAGAGAGTTTCACGTTGCGCTGTGTGTATAAAGAATACTACATAAATGTTATAAACAATAATATTTAGTACAAAGGAACTATATTAAAAAATATGGTAATAAGATATCTATATATATTCAATTAAATAAGTCATTTGAATCAGTGCCATTACGAGTATGTATAATACCTATGCGAAGTTCCATAATTATTATTATTGTCTAACCTTTCTATCTTTTGTTATGTATGTAGGAATAGTGTTTCTATCATAATTGAGCCAAAGTACCTTTCCGTAAGATTATTTTAAGTTTGTGTAACACTATAATTATTATTTCCACAATTAAACCTTTTTCCTACAAATAATGTTAAAATACGAAGCACATAATTATAATTTATATTAAACATACTTATTAATAATATTATTTGATATTTATTAGGAAAGCTGCTATGCTAGTCACATCAGATGCATGCATGTAAAATATATTTCTACTCATAACATGCCAAACTTTTATGAAAAAAGTTGTAAGTGAAATAATTAAATTTACCAAGTTGTAATTTAAATGTACATATTTGTCTATTTTTGTTACAGTGCAAGTTATATAACGTTATGTGACATTGTCTAGCACGATAACAATTTATAACATTTGCGTTTTTTTTTCAGATATATTTTATCGTTGTATATTTGCTGTGTGGAACTCTTTTATTTTTATTACATACATATAAGATTTTCGCAGCATGGCCGGTTTACCGTTTTATATTGCAACTTAAAAGTATGTTGGATGTTTGCTATTGAATAATATATTTTTGATGAAATATAGAGGTACTTAGTACTTACAAAAAAATAAATATTAGTGTACATCTATTTAACGGTATCCTATACCCACTGCCAATGTAGATATGTAAGGTGAACATTAAGTATGTAGATTATTTTAATTAAGGTTATGTAAGTGAATTTCTAAATAAATATTTTAAATTAAAAACGGAAATACATATTATTTTTAGTATTTTAATTAAATATATTTAGTAGGTACTAGGTTTTGCCCGCAGCTTCGTCCGCGTAAGAGAGAGTCCGTGGTAAAAACTTATATAGCAAATGTACTTACGAGTACCTACTGCAACATAGTAATAGCAATAGGCAAAAGCGAACATACAGACAGACAGAGTCGGCGGGGGCTTATATTTATAATACAATTTTAGAGAAAAGTCGAATGTGTGCGTGTGAATGTGTCGTTTCGAAAATTTTAATTTTCCCAAGGTCCACTGCTTGCCCGGACCCGCCTCGCTAATGAACACGACCTTAAGCTGTAATATTGTCCGGAATCCGGTAGGCGGGGGAAAATTTAGAGCATTGAAAATAAAACTATGCGCTAATACAATATAGCTGAAAACCAGGGCCTTTAATCAAGATGCATTCGATAATTTCGACGGTGAAGAAGGCGAAAACAAAATGTATGGGATTTGACATAAGGGATGTCACTTAGCGATGACTTATGTCAAATCCCAAACATTTTTCAATTCGAACTTCGCCGTCGAAGGACCAGAACCCTAGACCAGACCAGACACCCAGTTTCGAGTTTCGAGTGTCATATATGACATTTGACTCGATACTTAGGTTCGATTTTCAGCTATGTTGTATTAACGCAGACTTCGATCTTTAGCGCTCTGAATTTTAGTGCTCTGAATTTTCTCCGGCCTTCCGGATTCCGGATCATATAATAGTCCCAACTCCCAGCACTTTAAGCAATAGTCCAAATTATGTGCAGTAAAAGGAAAAGATCTTATGTTTTAAACACTTGACACGATAATTATCTTATTATGATAAAAAATCATAATTAGAACGAAGTTCCTTATGCCGCGTTGCGATATTGAGGCTAAGCGGATTCTAGCGGATTATATTGGCACGACACTTTTTGCCACTCGAAATCACAATGTAATAACGACTATTAAGAATGATACAAAAAACGACCTTATCACCTTGACAATAATGTAGAATTTTGCAATAATTATACATTGTGACTGTTATGACTGTTACATATTGTGACTAGCTAGCCGAGCGCTTGATGTTATTACTTAGTACGGAGCCGGACTTCGCGGCGGCAACACTGCGAGCAGCAAGCAACCCGCCCCCTGACCCCTGTCCCTACCTACGGCGCTAGTTCCGCGCGCACTATATAGTATACTTAGTTCAACTATTTGTTTTATATAATAAATTATATCTATACAGATAAACAAAATTGAAGTGTCTGTTTGTAACTTCATAACTTATATATATATATATATATATATATATATATATATATATATATATATATATATATATATATATAAGTTATGAAGTTACAAATAGACACTTTTTTCACATTGATTCCAAAGTATGTTGCAAACGTATTTCACGAAAACTTACAGAATGTACCTTTCAACCTGTGCAACTTTGATTTTGGGAGTAAGGTAGGATGCAAAGCTGCCGTCCACGCCCTCCGGACATATATTTCTTCCAAAATAGGCTTCAATTGTTCATTATCAACTATATATATTATAATATATATATTATAACTTCGTTCCGGGTGTCCCTTGACACCTCTCAAGTTTTTTTGTTGATAATAATATGTGGTCATATTTATATAAACATTACGATTTAAATACCTATATATTTTTTAATATAAAAAAATCATCTTTTTGTGATTTAAATATGCTGTCGCTGACTTTTTTGCAGGCACTACCAAATTCTAAAACTATCGATCGATATCGATCGATAAGGCAGCGGTTCTCAAACACGATTTTGTTCGCCCGTTTTTAAGGGTTCCGTAATACATAAGGAACCCTTAGTTTCGCTCTGTCCGTCCGTCTGTCTGTTCGCGCTTCTGTCTGTAATTATGAATACAAATAGATGAAATTTGGTATAGTTATAGAGTTATAGATTCTCTCTAGAGATCGAGAATCTAGAATTCGAGATCTCGGTTTCGGCATCATAAAATAATAATAATTTTATATTTTAGGGGTGCCTCTCCATACATGTGAAGTGGGGATGAAAAATATTTTTTTGTTCTCCCCCATCGTGTGAGGTATCATTCAATAGGTATTTTAAAATAAAGGTATTACATGACTTTTTACAAAGTCGACCATTTTCAAGTAATTGGCCTCTAAAGTGGTTTATAAGTTGGTCCCTGACATTTCTAAACTATAGGAGATAGAAACTTGTAAGTTTCCATGCTGATAGATCACGCTAAAAACTCTTTAGGAAAAGTATTTTGAGTGAAATCGGACAATAGTTTTTGAAATAATTAAAAGAAAACCTATTGCGAGTTGATCGTTACGGAATACCACAAAATAGACTTAACATTATTCGGTTTAATATTTAGCCTATGACACTCATAAATAAAGTAGCTTTCTATTGGTAAAAGAATTTAAAAAATCGGTTGAAGTAGATCCAGAGATTAGCCACTTACAATATCGGCAAGTCACAAACTCACAAAGAAACAAACTTTACCTCTTTATAATATGGTGTGATGATATAGTGGCTTAAACTTGCAGTTCTTTAAGCAACGTTGAAATCCCCAAACATGTGTCTATAAGGAGTCAGGAGTTCTGTTCAGTACTTTTGGATCCAGGGTATACCTTGGTGCAAAATCTTACTTTTTGGTAGCATATGCTTGGGTTGCTTCAGAAAAAGTCGGAATCACTATATGTGTCCATATACATTTTGAAGAGTTCCCTCGATTCCTCATGGATCCCATGATCAGGTCACAATTTTTGTAAAAAAGCGATCAATTTCGAAGTATACCCTTTGTATCAAAAAAAGAATTTTGAAAATCGGTCAACAGACGGCGTAGTTATCGTTGAACATACAAAAAAAATACATACAGCCGAACGTATAACCGCCTCCTTTTTGGATTTTTGGAAGTCGGTTAAAAAATCACTAACATCTTGGCTGCACCTACCGAAGTATTGCTTTCAAAGTATGTTGCAAACGTATTTCACGAAAACTTACAGAATGTACCTTTCAACCTGTGCAACTTTGATTTTGGGAGTGAGGTAGGATGCGAAGCTGCCGTCCACGCCCTCCGGACATATTATATCAAAGCTAAAACTGGGCAAGTGGTTCTGAAAGTAGAAGTAAAAATTCCTTCAATTCTGTCTCTAGAAGTGCTTTATTTTTATATCTATTTTATTAGGTTTGTCAACAATTGATTACACGTAATACATTTAAAAAATACAATTAATATCACAATGAAACGTATATCAAAATCTTGAAGACAAACACAACCTGCATAATTAATTAAAACACATTACAAATAATTAACATTAAAATAAACAAAATTCATGCATTCGCAAAAAAAATAAAAGATTAGTAAATTTAAGTAGTATATTGTGTGTAAAGTGCTCTATTAAAAAGTTCAAAAACACGTACCTGATATCTACGAATATATTATACATGCTATGGCGAGGATTCGACACTCATATACAAAAGTGATCGTTTACTTTCTTCTACTGCAGGGATCCCCAAATTATTTTGGACAAGTGACCCCTTTTCCAAAATGAACTGTTATCTCAGTCCCTCATGTCCAAATTACATACTTTTAAGATCAACCCCCTTATTCATAATGGTCCGCTAACTTAAAACAGCTGCTACAGAGTGTTATTTTTCATTCTGACTTAGGTCAATAGAAGAAGACAGAGTAATTAGCAATGCTTTAAGTAAGCAGACTATTATGAATAAGGGGGCCTATCTTTAGTTTTTTCCTATTGATACAAAATACCTTGGTACTAAGGTACCAACTGGAAAACTTTGCACTTAACCAAGTGAGTAAATTTGACTTCATTTCTCATCAAAATTTAACAAAATAAAAAGACATACAATTCAGTAAATATCAAGTTTAATTTATAATGATTATTACAAATTAAGTACTTAAAGAATCTTAAGTAGGTAGGAAATTATATTTAAAAAAGTATTAATTCGCAAAGAGAAAATAAAACATTCAGTGTGATGGATGAACCTGGTGACTATCTACCAATCTAGCTACATCCGGTTCAATACTGGTGAGTTGCAGCCTTAAATCTCCACGTTCGTTGATTTTCAAACGGTTTCTTTGTTTAAAGCTTTTTTCAACTAGGTATGATGATGGAAAAGCGATAAAAAAAAATCTGCAATATTCCACAATGTAGGATACTGTGTTTCAATATTGCGTTGCAACCAGAACTTCTGATAGCCTTGGTTGAACTTCTCCTTAAGCTCTTCGTCTGATGGTAATCAACTCTTCTTGCATTATCACATTGGCTTCTTCTATGGCTGTCACCCTGCAGCTGCAAATTAACTTTGTTGAACATTCCAAAGATATCAGTCAAGTAATAAATATCTGTTTTTCATATGTTCAGATTTTCTTTCAAATTCGGATCTTTTTCTTGTAAAAACTCCAACACAGATTCAAAAATGGCTGAAAATATTTCTAAGCAAGAGCCTCTTGATAACCAGCGATCTTCAGTGTGCAGAAGTAATCGAGTAAAGACTTCGTCGTTTTCCTCACATCTCGAGCAAGTAACCGAGAGTTCAAAGAATTGCTTTGAATCTTGTTGATAGCATTTATTACATATTGTAAAGACTTATGCAATCTAGGACTCAGCTTTTTTACTACTTAATGCTGCCTGTGAATCACGCAGTGAATGACCAGTACATCAGGCAGTTGTCGCTTTAAGTGAGCTATAAAGCCACGATGACGACCAACCGTAGACGGTGCACCATCAGTCGCAACAGAAACATGGAATGTTCTTCCATGGAATAGCTTTGTCAGTAAAAAAATGTTCCACGGCCTGAAAAATCGATTCTCCTATGGTATTAGTCTCTAAATATGTAGCAAAAAGCAGTTCTTGGCACATATTTTCATCTTTGATATATCGAACATATCCTAACAACAGAGCTTTATTGCCGGGTAATTTAGACTCGTCCAACTGGAGAGAGAATCTGTTGGTGTGTAAGAACTTGCATAGAATGTTTTCCACATCGCGTCCCATCTCGTCTATGCGTCTCTGAACGGTGTTATTGCTCAAAGGTATTCTCTTTAAAATATCATGTGCGGGCTTGTGCAACACATTGCTAAGGACCTCCGCAATGGCTGGTAAGATAAGCTGCTTTCCAATTGTGTGGGGTTTCCCCGACTTCGCTATTAGTAAATATATATTATAGGACGCTCGTTAACCATCATCGTCTTTAATAGATGATGACGCAAACATCGATCTTATGGATGGCCTTTTGTCTAGTTTTTCTTTAAGTGCTTGAAAAAATGATAAGGGCTTACTTTTTTGTCAGCATGTACTCTTGATAAGTGGTTATCCATTTTTGAAGGCTTCATGGCATCGTTACTGAATACTTTTTCACATATGAGACACATCGGCAAGTGTTGATTTGATGGAGATGCAATAAATCCGAACTTCAAGTAGTCCAAACTGTATTGTCTGCATTTTTTTTTCGTGTCCGCCATCATAGAACTCTTAGTAATCCTGCAAATAAAAAAAATAAGAAACTACCTAAATAAAAAACAATTATAAACTGTTAAATTTGCACACTATCTTATTTTTATCACACCCAGGTAATTGATGTTTGTTAGGTATTACTTACTCATTGATAAACTTGGATACCTATATTAGGTAAGTAACTATAGTAGGTAATTAGGTATAGAAAATTTGTATTAGGTAAGTAGGTACCTATCAGCATAAGAACGAAAACCAAAGCAAACTGAACACTTCAAAGTTTAGGTACCTACCTACTTAACAACTTAAGTGTAAGTAATTTTTACAAATACTTTTATTATTAAATATTTTTATATTTAAAGTATGTTGTGTTTATCATAGGGCAAAAAAAAATACAATCAAATACTAAAACAAATTAAACTAGTAAATTTTTACAATTGAAACAACTGAGGCAACTGCAAACTGTTGCAAACAATCTACAGATAGCGCTCAACTGATCACTATCACACAGTGGGGCAATGCTGGTGCGCTGTGCCGGATAAAAACTGTTTGGTACTTACACTGTAAATTTTTCATAAACTGCAGATATTGTATGGTTACGCTATTAACTCGCGTAGGGAGCTCAGAATTTTGTAATTTTTTTTTCAGTCTCTTTACTTCACTTAATTTAGCTATGTAATAATTTTGTAATCTCTTGAAATAAATGAGTACTTATATGAGTTATTATCGTTCAAGCTCCAACGAATTTCAAAACGCAAATGAACTTTCAACCTAAGTGCAAGCTCATTAAATAGTAAAATATCAGGAACACGTTTGGACTTGTTGATCGTTCGTGTTAAATTGCGTAAGCGTCAAATAGAGAGCAAGTCAAAACGCGCCTGAAAGACGTACGCTCGAACTCATTATCTTGCACAAACTTGTCCACACTGACTTGCCGAGTTTTTCATCTTGTACAAACTTGAGACTGTACATTACTACAACAATGCTATTTCCTATAAAAATATTAATTATTCTTAGTACCTACACGTAACACAACATAAACAATACAGTACCTACCTATCTTGAAAGTTTTAAATAAGAACTTGTGTTAATTTAATAGGGGTCGATTTTTAGACCTCGTCGACCCCCAAAATCAGTTTTCGTTTATGTCGACCCCTAGTAAACCGATAGGTATCGACCACTTTGGGAATCCCTGGTTTAAAATATAAATGCTTCATAGTTGTTCTCAGTAAGTAAACTATTATTTATAAATAAGTTTGCCTCTGTGTAATTAGTAAATGAAGCTGAAAGTCTATTGCGCCCTATCTTTTTTAAGCTGCCGTTAATAATATTGTAAATATTGTTTTTTATGAGAAAAACTCCAAAAATGATGGGGTACAACATAGTTCTGTCACTGTCATTTTTGCTAATTTTTTGGACGTAAACCAAGTAAGGTGACACGTCAATCTCATTGTACAAATTTACTGCCAATATAATGTTTTGTAGGCTCTACGCTTTGCGTGTGTGGTATCGAAGACAAGGCAACTTCCCCGATCTCTTCAGATTTATCAGACCCTGAGCAGCATTGGCAACCAACCTTCTGGTTTCCCGCGTTTTTCCTTACTTTTTTGTTACAATGCTTACAAATCTTATGAAGACGAGATCTTTTTAGTGTCTTTTTGGTTGATTGATCCGTGGCCATACTGGAATCGTCACAGTCTCTCTACAGTCATACTCTACAGTCATAAAATTACTAGGCAGCGGAACTGTGCGTAAAGAGTTCCCGCCTCCCGGATCCGGAGGCCGATTTATTGTTAGAGGTATAACTTAAAAAAACTTACCTAAAATTAGAGTCAAAACAAATTAAATAGAAAACTAAAGCCAAATAATTAAAAATATATACTATACACCCGCACTGAACTATTTTTAAGAAAATAAATTTACGGCTTGAGAAAAAACAGGGAACGAGACGCGTTCGTTTCCCGCCGTTTTTCAAAATTAGACTTTTTTTAAAATTTATTTATAGTATGGGCTTATAAATATTTGCCAGTGTCAAGGTAAAAAGACGGGAAATAGAACTTTCGTTTCAATTTTCAACACCGTATTCCTAAATTGTCAAGTCTAAATAAATAGTCAGTGCAGTCCATGAGTCATGTCAAATGCCTAGAAACTTTCAGTAAAGCTTCTACCACTTTACTGAATCGACTGACATTATTATATCACTGAATAACACAAATTTATGAAAGAAATGCAAAATCCAAGTCACCCATTGAATTCCCCGTCAAAACTCCAGTCAAACTTTGTTAATTAAAATTTTTCAAGGAGTTTTGCCGGGGAGTTCAATAGGTGACGTTGTGGAATTTGTATACCTCATAAATTTGTGTTATTTCGGTTCTTAATGTATAATATTGGTAGAATATTATCCATTAAATATTCGTTAACGTGCACAAGTGTGGTGGGGTGGGGTGTACAACTTCTAAAAACGTGCTATTTTGTGTTTTCGCCAAAACTCCCTAGGAACTTTACTGAATTTACTGACATGACTCATGGACTGCACTGACTATTTATTTAGACTAACTAGACCAGACTTGACGATTTAGGAATACGGTGTTGAAAATTTAACGACAGTTCTATTTCCCGCCTTTTTAACTTGACACTGGCAAATGGTTTTATGCCATATATATATTAAAAAAAATGCCAATGGCAAAGCATGGCAAAGACACCAGCCGTTAGTAGTATATATATTATAGTTATAGGCATATTCCCGTATGGATCGCAGTTGGTAAGAAAAAAAGAATGCTTTTAAAACAAACATTCCTTTTATTGATTTTTACAATAATTTTTAGGGTTCGGTATCCAAATGCTAAAAACGGAACCCTAGTACTGCTACTTTGCTGTCTGTCCGTCTGTCACCAGGCTGTATCTCCTTAACCGCGATAGCTAGACAGATGTATTTCTGTTGTCGCTATAGCAACAAATCTATACATATAATAAAATCGTAACTGGTTGCTGTCTAATGAAGATGAAGAAATTATATAAAAAAAGCTTTATGAACGACATAGAACCCAAAACAATGATTTTTAGAATTTTTGTCTCTGTTTATCTGTTTGTCGTATGTTTGTATAAGCTAATCTCAGAATCTACTGAACGGATTTTGATGTAATTTGGTATGATAGTAGTTAGACTCTGGTAATATGTGTTAATAACACATAGGCTATTTTTATTGCGGAAAAATGTACGGTTTTCGCGATATTTGTTTTTGCGCGTACGATGTCAACGGCTTAACCGATTTGAATGCGGTTTTCACTAATGGTTTCAACTTAACCAACTTCCAGAAAAGGAGGGGGTTGTACATCCGGCTGTCCATAATATATAATATATATTTTTTATGTTAAACGATTACTCCATCGCCTGTGGACTGTGTGTGGATTTGCTGTAAAGGGTATAATCCCTAATTGGTCTTTTTGACACCAAAGTAGTGACCTGATGTTGGGATCCATGAGGAATCGTGGGAACTCCTCGAAATTTATATGGACACTTTTGTGATTTTGACTTAAAAAAATAGTCCAGACATATACTACGGAAAACTAAGATTTTCTACCAATATACATATATATTATAGTATACATATAGTATACCCTGGATCCAAAAGTACTGAACAGAACTCCTGACTTCGTATAGATACATGTTTAGGGATTTCGGCGTTGATTAAAGAACTGCAAGCATATGCCACTATGTCAATTAGAGAAATCATCATCATCATCACATTATGATGATATAAAAGGTACAAGGTGAACATGAGTTCTATATTAAATATTGTTTGGCTGGTACCGACTTCAAAATAATGAAGATTGAGTAGAGGAATAGTTAAAATTTTAGACAAACTCAAAAGGGCAACTGGAAAATAAGTTTTATATCATACTTTTTTGTGCATTTTTACTTTGGAAGTCGGTTTAATTTTTTGTTTAAAAAATATTTTTTTATTGGCTTTTCAAATAGTACATTATAAGCTGGGAAATATTGTCCTTGCAATGAGTCCAACTGCACAAATTTTGTTAACAAAATATGTTAGAAAGAGTATGTAAATTTTATAATTTCAAAAACTCAATTTTGACAGAATTTTTGCAGTAGAACATTTATATGTTAAAAAGTAATAAATGCATTAAAATGTGATAAAATATTTTTGTATGTTAAACACAACAACACAAAATAGCACAATAATGAAAAAGAATACTTTATAATTACTCTGTAAATTTTTCCTTTTCACTATAGTACTGACGAAACATTTCAAACTAGATTAGATAAAGCTGAAAGATGGTTTGATTCCGTGGAAAAGATTACAAAGACCGCTTGAATTTTTTGCAAAATGCAATTCACTGAAACGAATAAATAAATAAGTGGACGTCGTTTTACTTTAGACGAGAAAGTCTTATCCTTATCTATCTATAAAAGAGGTCCTAAGGTCTATAATACTTTATTGTATAAACTATTTACTTTGCCTTCCCCAAAGTCTTTGAAAAGGCTTCTCGCTCAAGTGAAACTATATCCTGGCACGGACAATCATATCCCATTTAAAAATTTAGAAAAGGAAGCCAAACTTTCTGCTCCTGAAATTTCGACGAAATGTCAATTACGCCCCAATTACACTTCAATCCTTTTAAAGATGAATTAAAAGGTTTAGATACTAACGGTAGTAAATTTGCTAATCATGCCTTGGTCTTTATGATTAAAACTTTACAAAAACGTTTAAAGCAGCCGGTAGCTTTTTATTTTAAGCACGTTAAGTAAATTTGAATTAAAAAAATACATTACAGATGTGATTAACAAGGTCCATGAAACCGGATATACAATTGTTTGTACCATTTGTGACCAAAGCGCTACAAATGTAGCTGCGATTAATAGTTTAGTAGCTGATTCTAGAGCTGATTTATTAAGAAATAATAGAGAGATGAAAAGGGATCATTTTTTTATTAATTCTAAAAAAGTTATTCCTTTATATGATACACCTCATCTCATAAAAGGATTGAGAAATAACTTAATAACAAAAAAATTGAAATTCTTTGATTTCGTCGAGAATAAAGAAAGAATCATAAAGTGAGATTTCTTTGAACAATTGTATTGGGCGGATGTAAACTATAGTGACGAATATTGTCGGATCGCATTTAATATTACGGAGGAGCATATAAATCCTTTAAAAATGAATAAAATGAGGGTGAAATTAGCAACCCATTTATTTAGTAGACACATGCGCCCAACATTTGGTTGACAAGAAGGTAGTACCCATTGAATGCCTTAACGGAAAAAACTTTTGTATCGCAATTGATAGTTTATTTGATTCTTTAAATGTAAGTTCATATCAAGGCCAAAATGGGAAACCATTGAACAACCAAATTAAACGGCTCGACTGATCCTAACGGTATTTTATTACTATTGTAATTTATATTAGTGGAATTTAATATTAGTTCTTATTAGTTGTAATAGGTAATATACCTAGTAAAAATTAGCTATTGCCTGCAATTCGTTTGGGTAAAACAAACGGAGCCCGAATTTTTTACATTATTCTCAAAATAAATAATAATCTTTTAAATACATAATCATTTCTAACCTTTAATTTCTCATTTTTCAGTGTCAAAGAAGAAATATCCCTTATTACTTGTGAGTTGTGACTGAACAGTCATCATAATATTGAAAATAAAATAAAAAGGTAATTAGGATATTTAAGTTTTATCAAATATAAAAAGCAAATAACTTTTACCAATGGATATATCTCATGCCCTATTATAAGCCGACGAAGTTATCAGGACTGCTCTGCATACACTCTGTATAAGGCTACTAAAACTACAACTACTTAATAGGTAATGCTTATATTAGTTTAAGCTGGATTTAAACAGTTAAAATTATTTTGTGAATCTCTGAACTTCAAGATTAGGTATCATTTTTCTTTTTAGTACACCATGCAATTTTTTAAATCATATCATCATAAAACCATAAAGTTACTTAATAGTTCGTACACTAAACCACTTCAGACCATTGTATGAAGTGCTAAAGCTTGCATGCCGAGGGAAGTGTTACTTTTTCTAAATGTATATTTTTTACGTTGTGTAAAATTTTCATTTAACTCTCTGATTATTAATTATTTTCAGCATCGAGCGGATAATTGTGGGCGCTTCATATAGGTTAAACGAACGAACGAACCTTTCTTCGTGGAATCGAAAGTCAACACCTGCTGGGCTGGTCATCAATCATCATTTAAATAAACAAGAACAACGGTTGAAGGTGAGCAAACTGTTTTATTTTAAATCTTTCATCTGTCAATAAAAGTTCTCTATAACGGCTCGACTGTTCCTAACGGTATTTTATTACTATTGTAATTTATGTTAGTGGAATTTAATATTAGTACTTATTAGTTGTAATAGGTAATATACCTAGTAAAAATTAGCTGTTGCCTGCAATTCGTTTGGGTAAAACAAACGGAGCCCGAATTTTTTACATTATTCTCAAAATAAACAATAATCTTTTAAATACATAATCATTTCTAACGTTTAATTTCTTATTTTTCAGTGTCAAAGAAGAAATATCCCTTATTACTTGTGAGTTGTGACTGAACAGTCATGATAATATTGAAAATAAAATAAAAAGGTAAGCAGGATATTTAAATTTTATCATATATAAAAAGCAAATAACTTTTACCAATGGATATATCTTATTCCCTATTTTACCGACGAAGTTATCAAGGCTGCTGTGTATACACTCTGTATAAGGCTACTATAACTACAACTACTTAATAGGTAATACTTATATTAGTTTAGGCTGGGTTTAAACAGTTTAAATTATTTTGTGAATCCCTGAACTTCAAGATTAGGTATCATTTGATAAAACCATAAAGTTACTTAATAGTTCGTACACTAAACCACTGCTTTTTATTTTTCAGTATTATGAATTCAACATGTCAATCAATCTATGAAATTCTGGGCACTAAAACAAGCATTAACAAAGCAAGAATTGAATCCCGAATATGGGAGAAAAATAAGCATTGGTTGGGAGAATGGACGAAGACGCCGTGGCCGCCCTTAGAAAGAGATGTTCCGTTGTGCAAGATGCACTGCAATCAGGCTTGGGATGGTGCGGGAACGAGGTTTTTGGGGGGAGGCCTTGGTCCAATAATAGAAAGCATAATATAAAGAGTTACTAGTTAAGTCGATGTTGATCTTTTAAAAGGTTGTATTTACCATCATTTCCAATATTGTCTACAATGAAATCTATTAATGCTAGTAATGCCGCTATTATTGTAAAAATATCTTTAGTTTTTTGTAGAAAATCCAAAAAAAGGGGAACTTTATCCCTTTAAAGGATCAATTTTGACTTAACCTATATCCCTCTATGGTACGAGCTACGTTATAAGGAATATATTATATCTTCATTTGTTATTTATTTACGATAAGTTTTATATGATAGATAAAAATCCAATTAGCATTGCATATGTATATTAACGTATTTAATCCGCACGTAATTAAAATACGCAGCCTATTTGCAATTTATTAATTTGATTATTATCTTTAATATAAAACTTATCGCAAATGAATAACTCATATGAATTAATGAATGAAATATGAATTTATGAATTAATATAGAATATTATTAATAATAATACTCTATATATCTGATCTTAGACCAATATTGATATGTATTCTATTTTTAAGTGCATTAAAGGCGTCTCAGATGACGAAGATATGTGATATAAGATGTCTTAAGATTTATATGAAGTGTACTGTAATATCTGATAGCGCGGGCGCGCTATCGCCAAGTTGAAAATATATAATATCTTCGCCATCTGTGATAGTTCATACAAACTGTACAGCAAGCGATATTGTATCTAAACATAAAATATCAAATTATCTATGCCATCTATGATACCCCTTAAAAAACCTTAAAGAAATATCTTAATCTGGTTTGAGAGTTTCGCTGATCATCAGCACCAGCTTAGCCTACTGCTACTACTTAGTGATATTTACAATTAATTTATGTTAATAAAGTATTGTTTTTGTAGCTTGAGCGGGAATATACAAAACTTGGCCATATGCACTAAATTAAATGAAAAATATAATAATTAATATCAGATCTTCGAGATTAAGCCGAACACATGTCAACTTTTCGTAGTGTTCCTGCAATAAAAAATGAAACACGGTCAGGTTTTTTTTATATTCCTGGTTAGGCCCTAATTTATTTTATTGATTTATATTTTAGATAGATAATCAAGATGGAGATCCTCCTCCTTTTGCCAAACTCATGTTCTTTATAAATACATGATTTTTCATTTCCCATGGGGCTCTAAAAAGCAGTTTTATTAAGTATAATGGTATATTATGT
The DNA here is from genome assembly GCA_963565745.1 of Phengaris arion. Lineage (NCBI taxonomy): Eukaryota > Metazoa > Arthropoda > Insecta > Lepidoptera > Lycaenidae > Phengaris > Phengaris arion. The sequence continues at coordinate 31,040,997 of OY751432.1, read as the reverse complement.
AGTGCTCCAAATATTGATACATGATTCGATTTAGATTTAATGGTAAACATTGAATGTTTTCATAATATAGTCCTAATATTTATCTTAAGCTAAATATGGGAAATCAAAAAGAACACATTGTATATATTAATTATTGGTGATAATTTTATATGAAATTGTATCTGGCAAGATTTATTCAATATTATCAACTCTTTATGTAAATTCCTAGTCACATGTTACAGGAATTTGACATTGGTCGCCTGGTTTTAGTATGTTTATGAATGAAAAAGATAGTTTAAAACTTGGAGTGTATTCAAAAATTATATAAAATTTAAATATTTACTACAAAACTTAAATCTTTATTGATCGTAATGATGTTCTCATGTTTAACTTATGGTTTTTTTTATTCTCAGCAGTAAAATGCCATTTTTATTTACTGATAAAACAAAAAGATTTACGGATTAATTTATTTTATATAATTTATTCAATAGTGTTAAGAATGTAAAGTTGTAAACTCAGTTCAGACCCCATTTAATCTAAACGTAAGCAAAATGTTTAAATTCCACCAAATCATTGTGTGTATTTCTTTATTGCACGGAAAACAAGTGACATTTGAATAAGTAGCTTTATAAGTATTCGCTTACGTTTAAATTAAATTGGATCTAAACAGAGTATAAGTAGTATAACGTGTAATATAATATACAATAGTAATTTTCAATTACCATAATATGTGAAAATAAAATATTTTACCTTTTTGGTTACATTTTGTTTCGTTTTGTTTTATTGTCGGATTTTTATGTTTCAAAGGTTTTATTTTTGTGAGAATTGTGTATTTGCTAAGGAAACTTAACAAATAAACACTGTTCTTATGAAAATCAAGGTCTTTGAAACATAAAATTCTGACATACAAATCCCGTAGATTTCGTATTGAAATCTATACCTATATATATATATATATATATAGCTCTGTAGTGCAACTGCATCTTAACCAGGTGGCGCTAGGAGCAACATCAAACCTTCATTTTTGAACCGTCAAACAGGGGAAGTGGCTTATCTACTTCAGTAGTACTACTTATTTTCTATGGTAGTACACACAGATTAATTATTAGTTATGTACTAGTAGTACTTATCATCTATGCTCCAGCCTGTCGTTTAAATGTGGGAAAGAGAGGGGGAAAAGAATACTAAGAATAATTTATGTGAAATGTAGTGCATAAATGCAAATCAATGATTTAAAAAATAAATGGTGTTTAGTTAAACAAAAAATATATTACAATGTTTGAGTGGGCCTATAGTGGCGCTAATAAGGCCGTCCCTAGAAATGTCGGTCCTGAGTGTGCATATTTTTTGTCGCTTAAAAGACAAATACTTGAAACAATTACCGTAACAGCTATCTGTTTATATGTTATTGTGAGTTTCAAATTGATTCTAAACAAGATTTTAATAGCCGAGTATAATTTTTTGTTTTTAACTATTTTTGTTATAGTTTAGCTTTAGGACTAATTAGTTAATATAATAATAATAATAATATGACAATCTCATTTTGAGCGTACTAGGTAAATTTAAAATAGTACCTAAGTTCCTTAACGTTTTTGTTTTCAGAAAAATACTTACCCAAAATTACGAATTTCTGACGAAGTCACATATATAAAAAATGATAGAGGTGGAAAACGACTTCTGGTGATCCTCTTGGCGTTATTGTGGGGAATGGAAATTGGTTTTAAATTCGCTTCACGCACTGTAATATATTTGCTAAATCCTTGCCATGTGACAACATTAATTCAAGTAAGTTTGTTAAAATATATTTTATGATTATATCAATACCCCAGTAATTGGGTGTTACCTGGCAAGTTTTATCTACAGAACGTACGTAGAACATTTTATGATAAAAACATTTCAAAATAAACTAGATAAAATTGCCTGCAATTGGATTTATTTAGCAATGTTTTCGTAAAATCAAGTAGTTTAGGTATACAAGGGCCTATGAGTTACCTATTACACTTTTTTTCTGAAAAACTCATTACCATACTTTCCTTCATTACAGTGACCTCTGACTCCGTGGTTAAGCGAGTCAGTTCTCAAGTCGGAGGTCACGGGTTCGAAGCCCAAATGGATATATATTAAAATTTATAAAAAATCTTAAACAATTATGTATAGTATAAAAGTATTACATAATATATTTCCCTTATCTAGTACCCATTTTAAGTTGGTTCATCTAGTCCTCAGTTCTCAAATAACTTAGCAAGGGACCAGATTGACATGGTGTGGAACTGTTGACTTGTGGAGGCCTTATACATTATCGTGACAATCTTGCATATATAATCGTAATTTAGGCAACGGCTGCTAGTATTTCTATGAAATTTAGTATGCAGGGAGTTTATCCTAATACTCGGGTTTTATCCTAAACCTGAAACTGCGCATTAAGTTATATATGTTTTTCTTTCGTCGTGAAACAATATATCAATAATTTCGACTGTATAATGTCGATTTTTGCCAGATAGGTATTTTTGCGTTGTTTGCAAATTCAGAATGTGGTGTGTTGAAAGTTCAAACCCCGGTAAAATATTTTTGTGATTCTTTTTTTTTTAATTTACTAGTGCTCCGAGCATATCTCGGTTACCCAGGTACTTCTATACTTATATGGGCAAAAGTCATTGAATACTTATGTTATGAAAATTAAGAAACTGTAGATCTAATAAAACATTGGCAAGACAATATGAATTGTAGGAAACATTCATTAGTTTAATTTTGTAGTAGGTAACATAATTTATTGTAAAATGAGTCGCAAAAGGAGATAAGGTCAAAAAATGTTTATTTTACTTAATTTTTAGGGTTCCGTACCCAAATGGGATTACTGAGGCTTCGCTATTCGAAAGGCCCTCTTTCGAATAGCGAAGTCTTTTTTATAGTTAAGAATTGAAATGTATAAAAACTCCTACAAAACTTTCCAGGTACCTAACCGTTTTTCTCAACCAAATAAATATAATAGAATCTTATGTGCTAAAAAAACACAATAATTATCTACTTTTAGACTGGGACTATATGCTCCCGGAATCCGGAAGGCCTAGAAAATTCTGAGCATTGAAAATAGAACTCTGCGCTAATACAATATGTTCCATTGTATCCAGTTGAAAATGGATGTTTCGAGTGGCGTGCTGTCATATATGACATTGACATTTGTCTCAACACTCATGTGTTCCATTTTGAACTCTATTAGAGCAGAGTTCTATTTTCAGTGCTCTGAATTTTCACTGGCGTTCCGGATTCCGGAGCATATAGTCCCAGACTTAACATTTGTTTCAGATTTACCTTTTAGCTGCTCCTCCTAGCAAAACTGTCACAGCACTTTTTCGAATACATTTAAATCTTTTAAATGGCCCTCTTTTGGCATTTTTATTTCCAGAAACAGCTTCAAGAACTGTAAGTAGTCATTACTTGTATTCATAGTTTTTACTATTTCATAATATAATATATGTAATAGTTAATATTAAGTGGGTATTGCTTCAATATTATAAATTATTATTGGTAATAAAAAAAATACAGTAGCGTCAGTAGCCCACTATTGTATATTTTTTTATGGGATATAATAATTCCCCTTTTAAATTTGGCTAAAATTTTAACTATTTCTACTCAATCTTTATAATTTTGAAGTCGGTAAATTTTCTAAATTCTTTTTTTGATGTAAAGCTCCGAAGTTGGTCCTTTTGACATCAAAGTGGTGACCTGATGATGGGATCTATGAGGAATCGAGGGAACTCCTCGAAATTTATACATAAGCATATGCTACCAAAAAGTAAGATTTTGCACCAAGGTTATACCCTGGATCCAAAAATACTGAACAGAACTCCTCCTCCAGAGTCAGTACCAGCCTACTTGAATGTGAGTTCTATTTAAATATTGTTTTATCATAATGTTGTTCGGGCTGGTACTGACTTCAAAATTATGAAGATTGAGTAGAGAAATAGTTAAAATTATAGCCGAATTTAAAAGGGGAATTATTTAGAAAATAAGTTTTATTTCAAACTTTTATGTAAATTTTTACTTTGGAAGTAGATTTTAATTTTTGTTTAAAAATAAGTTCTTTATATGTGCCATAAAAGTGTAGGGTAAGTATTGGGATTTTTTATGAGCCACCAAAAAATAAATCATAAGGACATAAATAATCTTTATGTTGTTGAAAAAGTTATTTTTCATCGCTGGACAGCTTTTGCACGGAAACATAACACGGCTTCATAGAAAACTGGCGTTTAAGTATCACGTAACGCAATTTGGGGGGGCGGGTCTTGTAAAACGTTACGACGCGTTACGAGGGGGGAGGGGGGTTCAAACAATAGTTTCAAACAGTAGGTACATATCGTCGGTTTATTTCTTAAAACGATTGTTAACGATGAACGCAGCTACTATAAACAATAACCGAGGAATTTGAGCGACTTTTAGCTACTTTTCGCATCATAATAATGACTTTAAGTTAAAAATAATCACTTAGGCGTTACGTAACGTTTTAAGGGGACAACATTACACGTTACATTACACCCTCCTAAAATCTTCAAAAATTGCGTTACGTTATACTTGAACGCAACGCAAATAAAACGTTAATGAACACAGTCTAATTTTGAAGAAAAAAATACACACCCAGTTTTATTTACCCATTCGATAGTGTTGCTTATACCTAGTCTTGCCATAAATACTGTACTGTAAATACTGAAACAAAGAAAAATAAATTCTATTGCAAATGACATTTATTACTTTTACAGTGTGTTAGTTTAATACATAAATATAAAACAATTATAATATAAAAAAGCTTATTCAAAGTGGTCTCCATTGGCTGTAATACAGTCCTTTAAACGTTGAGGCCAGTTATTAATAGAAGCACGCACTCTCTCCATGGGAAAATTCTTCAGTGTCAATCGTACGGATTGTTTTAGGGACTCCAAATTATCATGGCATTTAGAGCAAGCCGTACTCTCTAAAACTGACCATAAATCATAATCCAGCGGATTAAGATCGGGACTAGACGACGGCTAGTCTTCAAGCTGTGCAAGTGTCAGAACCTATAAATTTTGTACCAACTATTGTACTTACCACTTTTACAGCAAATAAATGAATTGAATTGAATTGAAAAATTTCAGCTCTGATGAAGTCCGAAACGTTCGTTTCCAACCAAGACTGCGGAGACCGAGCTTTATGACCCGGCGCCGAGTCTTGCTGGAAGGATCATTCTTGGTTATTTAACATGGTGTTGTTAAGGAGCTTCACTACCTTCTCAATAATGGTATCTTGATACACTTGTGCGATGTTTTGATACCTTTTTTACAAAAGTATGGCTCAGTCACTCCTTCATAGCTAATATATAAATAATTGTTGGGGACCAAACCATCACTGAAGTCGGATAGTGCCCACGTTGCACTCTGTCGACTAATTGGGAAGCTTCCTTAGGGATTTGAGCATAAATACAGTCATTTTGTTTGTTAAAATGTTACCCAATTGTAAAAAAAATCTCATTCGCAAACAAAATTTTTCTGTGACCTCCCTTTGCGTACCGCTTCAGTAGTTGTTTCGATTTTACCACCCTATTCTTTTTTAAATTATCAGTTAAGAAATGACCAGTACGTCTTTTATAGGCTGCAAGTCCTAATTCATCTTTTAAAATACGCGACATGGCTCTAGGTGCTATCTTCATCTCCCGAGATAAAATCTTGACGGCCAGATCTTTTTCTGTCACAAACAGAGGAGGTCTCATTGTACCTATTAATAGCCCGGTACACAAACATTTTACTAATACCAAGCGTATGGAGAGTTTTAAAAATTGCATTTGACTCTATACCTACTTTGTGAAATGCAATCACAGGGATTCGGTTCTCTTTATCACCCCACTCCATTTTAATATCGCAAAATATTGTACAATGTATTGGCGCCAAAATGAGAAAACACAATGAACAATCATAAAAATGACAGATTCCAAATTCAAATGTAATATTTTGTTTATTTTTAATTGTAACAGTATTTATGGCCAGACTAAGTACCTATAATGGAACAAATTCCTAAAAGTAGAATAAGGCGGCAGTAGATTAAGGGTAACATAGTATATTATTCAATAAATTACTTCATAAATTGAAGAAATGTATGAGAATAATAATTATTCTCATACATTTCTTCAAAATATATATCAGCATTAAATCATACCAATAGTAATTATTACTATTGGTTTGATTTAATGCTGATATATATTTTTCTTAATTAGAAGATTTTGTTCTTGGCGTCATAGTAACTTTGAGTCAGCTCAATATTACCTATTCAACGATGTATCACACGTAACTGTATGGGAAATTTCAACTTTGTAACTCTATTCCGCAAATACTGTCAAATTATACATACTTAACTTACATGTAGTCAATGAAGAAAATAATGTACAAGAAATGCCCTTTCCAATGAAACACGGTATGTTCATAGTAGGTCGACCAGCGTTCATACATTTTTGCCCATCCTCTTTTAGTAGGCATTTAGCAACTTCTTAACTTCTTACAGATTTTTGCAGAAGCTGCATTGTACTGGATACAACATGGCATGATGTTTGTTATTCCATATTACTTGTTGAGAATAGGTGGTAAGTTACTTTTAAGGTACCTAATTACTTTTTAAGCCATTTAGATAAAACCCTATTTTGATGAACAAACTCCTCATTATATCTAATATCTATATAAAAATACTCGTGTTCGGGGACACACTCCTCCGATTTAAGACCAATTCTTATGATTTTTTTTGCATATTCGGTAGGTCTGAGATTTGGTCATAATTTTTCAACTCCTTAATGATAAGGGTGACTCCGTCTCTAAATATATTTTTTTATTTTTTCGACAATTTTTTTTATTTTTATATGATGTGGCGTTAAAAATACATACAATGGCAAAAAAAAACGTTTTCCGAGTTAGCTAGTGTTTAATTTACTTGTATACTGGTTGTTGTCTAAGGTATTTACATATATATATATTAGCGGCGCTGCATTTTTAAGATAACTATTGAAAATTATATTTTACCTTTTGTCCGCGGCTTCGCTCGCGTGGAATAGTGTTCTTGGAGAAAAAACTTCATCAGCAAATAACTCTACTCACTGCAATATACCTACTTCTGTATACAATATTGAAAATGTTTTTTAAAGTTTCGTACCCAATGAGTAATAAGTTAAAAACAGGACCCTATCTAATAGCTAATAGCTACCTAATAGCTAGATCGCTTGATATATGTTTTTAGTGCTTGAATATAAATTTTACGTTAACATCTAAATAAAAGATATTAATTTAAACTGTATGGTTTATGGGGCTACCTACTATAATGTTTATAAAATGCTTAAAGTGAATATTTAATTTGATAAGGATCAATAATGTCTTAATAGGTTCTGAAAATACCACACATAATAATAAATATGAACTGGGCACGGGCAGCTAGTTTTATTAAGTATTGTTATTTTCCTCGTTAGAGAGCTCCAATAAACGCGTGCGATCGCTGCTAACACGCCACCCCCCGCCGGTCCAACCCCTATGTCCCTGCATTTTAAATCTTCAATATCTTCGAAAATATTCATTTAAATTATATGCTGTAAGTGGCTATTATTATTAATAATAAATAATATAATAAATTAATATAATAAAAATAGTTAATTGGATAATGATTAATGCTGTATTGCTTAAAATAGCTTTGTAAATAAGCCATAATTTCTCGTGAAAAGTAATGGATAAAAAATGGTTATTGTGGGTTATCCCTAAAAGATATAATTATTTACTGGATTGTATATTATATTTTTGTATAAATATTTACTGTATAATTTATAAGAAATAGCCCCCACCAGATCTAACTCCTCGTCCGGCATGAACATCTTTGCCACGTGTGGGGGGGACATTGATAACGTCTAGTTACGTTAAAAGGCTTTTCATTGACAAATCGGAGCTCTAGTGACCTTCGAATATGGAGAGACAATTTGATCGTACTAGTAAAGGGCCGCTTCCCGGCGGCGATCGCCGGGGCATGTCTGGAGCTGGCGCTGGATGTGACAGTATGCGAACCGCCTGTGGCTACCAGCTGAATAGGCGGAAGGGTGCCGGGGAACTCGAAAATGCTACAGTCGAACACACCCGAGATAGCGATAACGCCTTGCGGAGTAGGCCCCAGACCACAAACTCCGCCGGTCTATCGCCAGAGACCATAGCACCACATAACACCAATGCTGATATTAGGCAAAAATGGTCTCTAGAAGTTAGGGAGCTTATATTCTGCTACTTTAAAGCTAAATCATTAGGAGTAAGTTACATTAAACGATTAGAATAACTTTTTAAGAAAATAAATCCAAACAGTAATAAAATTAACCAATTTACAGGTGCCTCACTTTCTAACCAAGCAGGTAGTATAATTTCCCGTAAAATCATATCCGACGAAATCATTAATGTAGTAAAAAATCAGGCCGAATTCTGTGACAAGTAGTGTAAGTGAACAAAGCTCAAACAACTCTAATTCTCAAACAACAATACAACGTGCTGAAATACAAACACCAATAATCGGAATAGATAATATGGTCACAACAAGAACTATGTGAATGTTTTGTTACATTAAAACTAGATCACAAGGTCCAGGCTACGTTAAGGGACTAGAAAAACTTTTAAGCAGAGAAACGCAAATAACCCTAAAACAGCAAAAATGACAGGACAACTTTTATCAAATCAGGCGCGAAGAGATAACATATAATGATTTAGCAGATGAGAGACTAAGAGAAATAAGAATATAGGCTGAACAATCCAGTAATAGTGATTTACCTTCGCTGCAAACACAAGAAACGAGTAACTCAGTAGAATTAAATGAATATCCACCCAATCACATATGACAATCATACACTCAGGCATCAAATCACTCAAACACGTGTGAAGAAATTCATCTACTTTCAGAAGTAGCAAGCATAAAAATGCAATACCCTACATATAATATAAGGACGAATATCTAAAACTCAGACAGACGGACAGTTTTTGCTAAGCGGAGAAGAATTTACATACTTAAAAGATAATGAAACATACAAATATTTAGGAATACACGAATCTGGAAAGTTAAATCATCAGGTACACACCATCAAATAACAAAAGAATATTTCAAAAGAACTAAGAAAATACTAAACACACATCTAAGCGCAAGAAACAATTAATTAAAAAAAATTAAAGAAGAGCAATTAACACGTATGCGGCTCCGGTACTACTCTACTCATTTGGCATTGTTAATTATAAAGATAGAGATATAAAAGCAATAGATGTAAAAACTAGGAAACTACTAGCACTAAATACGGTACACCAACAAAAATTTTATTAGATGAAGATTAGGTCTTTACCTATGAAATTGTCGTTTTGTATGAAAAAATTTAAACTAATTTTTTTCATGTATTTTTTATTTGTATTAATCGAAGTAATCACCCATGCAATCAATGCATCTTTGCCAACGCAGTGGCAGTTTATTGATGTCCTTCTTAAAGAAATCAGCTGGACGGGAGGCAACAAATTCTTCAAAGGTATTAGTAGTAAGTATACTGCCTCTCGGGTATTGAATTTTTTTCCCGCCAAGAAGTTATCCAAATTCTGGAAAAAGTAGTAGTCTGTAGGCGCAAGGTCTGGTGAGTAGGGCGGATGACGGAGAGCTTCCAACCCCAGTTCTTGCATCTTGGAGACCGTTTGCTGTGCAGTATGAGGTCGCGCGTTGTCGTGCAGGAGCAGCGGAGACGAGCGATTGACCAATGCTGGTTGGAGATGTACCAGCTTCTCCATCATTATGTTCTTCACAGTACACATCTGCAGTAAAGCTCACCCCGTTTGGTAAGAAGCTGTGATGAATCACACCAGCGCTAGACCATCAAACAGTGACCATCACTTTTCTAGGGCATTGTTTAGGTGCTGAACCAGGATCCAACCAACTTGCTGAGCGCTTGCGGTTATCAAACAGAATCCATTTTTCATCGCAGGTAACAATGCGGTTCAAAATTCCTTCATTTGTGTGTGTTGAGCAGTGCAAGGCACGTCTCGACGCGTACTTCGCGCTGGCGATCATTGAGTTCGTGGGGCACCCATTTGTCAAGCTTTTTTACCTCGCCAATTTGACGCAAATGGACCAATATTGTTTTGACGCTAACGTCGAAAGCTGCTGCTAATTCAGCCGTAGATTGTGTATCATCAGCTTCCACAATCGCCTTTAATTCGTCATTGTCGACCAAAGTCTTCGGACGACCGCGAGGAAAAATTTTTCAGGTCGAAATTTCGAGAATGGAAGCGAGCAAACCAATAACAGGTGGTGCGTTGGTTTGTAGTGTTAGCTCCGTAAACGTCGTTGATGTTGCGTGCCGCTTGTGGCGCGTTGCTGCCACGACGGTACTCTTATTCCATAATTACCAACTCGACATTTTAACGTATCCATGATGACGAAAAAGATTGAAATGCGATGAAAATGTAACACTAATCAATAAACAAATGACTACTTTTGGAAAAAGAATTTCATGTTTTTTAAATAAAATTAATTTGAAATTAGAATTCTTAGCCAAACAAAAATTATTTTGATTCGAAATGGCCAGTACTACAGAACGGCAATTTCATAGGTAAAGACCTATTAGTTATCCGTAGAGGAAGGAGGAAGAGGGTTATTAAGCATAGAATCGTTATATAAAACACAAATCATCAAGTATAACCAATATTTAAACAATACAGGTTATTATTTAGTAACATCAGTTTATGAACACGATAAAAACATAAATAAAAGCCGTGTGGTGTCGTGGGACACCGGATAGGAAGGAAGTTCATTATTATAAAATGATTAATTTTAAGTTTTATTCGAGGTACGAGGGGAGGTCCAAAAGTTCGCGGAATGGAGGGGATGGAGTGGGGATAGGGTAGCTTAGTGTCATACTAATTGAGCACTCATAATTAGTATATATATAAAATCTCAACCCTATAGCGCCATTCGTTTACGAGTACTCGCCTGCTAAACAAGTCAATCCGGAAGCAAACTGCAACTATGGAGAAAATTGAACATCGCGCTGTGATAAAATTCCTTACCAAGCAAGGAAAAAACGTTCAAACCATTTTAAATGAAATGGAAGCCGTTTATGGAGATCAGTGCCCTGGTAAAACAATGGTTTATAAGTGGCATGGACTTTTCAAACATGGTCGAGATTCAATTGAAGACGACCCTCGCTCTGGGCGGCCAGTTGAGGCCACCACATCAGACATCGTCGAAAAAGTCGAAAAACTTGTACTGGAAGACACACGTTTAAAGAAAAAACAATTATCTGCATTTGTTGGAGTATCAGATACAACCATTTTGCGGATCCTGCACGACCACTTGGGCATGACAAAAGTCAGTGCAAGATGGGTGCCGAGAATGCTCACGCCGCTTCAAAAACAGCAGCGCATCGACGCGTCTAAGCACTTTTTGGAGGTGTGTGGAGACAACCCTGTGCAGATTTTGGAGCGGATTGTTACTGGAGATGAAACATGGGTTCATCACTTTGAACCTGAATCAAAACAGGAGTCCATGCAATGGCACAAAAAGGGTACACCACCTCCCAAGAAATTCAAAGTGTCAGAATCGGCTGGAAAGTTGATGGCCTCTGTTTTTTGGGATTGTGAGGGAATATTACTGATTGATTATAAAGAAAAAGGTACCACTATAACCGGAGAATACTACGCCACAATATTGGAAAAGTTAAAGGAGGCAATTAAAGAAAAACGTCGTGGAAAATTGGCCAAGGGTGTGTTGCTTTTGCAAGACAACGCGCCGGTTCACAAGAGCCGAGTTGCCATGGCTGCTCTTCACACGCATGGATTCGAACCACTTGTTCACACACCCTACAGTCCAGACCTGGCCCCTAGCGATTTTTATTTGTTTCCAAATTTAAAAAAAGAGCTAAGGGGAAGGAAATTTTCCGACGATAACGAAGTGAAGGAGGCAATTTCGGCGCATTTTCAGGCCAAAGACAAAAAATATTTTTTCGATGGTTTAGAAAAATTAATCCATAGATCAAATAAATGTATTACACTTAAGGGTGATTATATTGAAAAGGAAAAATAAATTTATTGTTATATTTTATTAACAACCCTTTCATTCCGCGAACTTTTGGACCTCCCCTCGTATAAAGAAAATAATAAAGACTATACATAAAAATCTTACGTTACGGACGTTTTTTCCCGGCTAGGGTACCCATCCGCATTGCGCCATAAGGAACTTCGTTCCAACAAGTCCTAGAAAAATAAAATATAGATTAAAAAAAAAACCTGGAAATCAAAACCTTTACTCACACAGTTTTACAAAAAAAGCCGTGTGGTGTCGTGGGACACCGGATAGGAACGAAGTTCCTGATTATAAAAATATTAATTTTAAGTTGTATTCGAGATATAAAGAAAATAATAAAGACTATACATAAAAATCTTACGTTACGGACGTTTTTTCCCGGCTAGGGTACCCCTCCCCATCGCCCCATAAGGAACTACGTTCCAACAAGTCATAGAAAAAGAAAATATAGATAAAAATCTCTCTTTTAGTTGGTTTAAGAAGCACCTGATATCTCCTACTTTGAAGCGGCCGTTTTTGCAATACAGGACCAATCAATAATAACGCAGTTTGAACGCGATATATCGTCAAAAATCACATGTTCTCCTAAATGTTCAATTATATGCAAACCAAGTCGCAAAAAACACTAACATTAGACTTACCTTTTACTAAAAAAAAGGTAAATAAAATACTGACAATCAAAAGAAATTAATTTTATTTCAGGTGTGTATAATGTTGAGCCATTTTGGGATTTCAACTGGGCGATCTTCAGCTATTGTTTGAATATGTTATATCACTTTATCATACTGCAAATAATTGCTATAGTGAGTAATATTTAACAAACCTTTTAGAATTTTGTAATTAAAGGGACTATATTATGCTCCGGAATCCGGACTTAATGATCCGGAATCTGGAAGGCCGTAGCCCTTTTGTATTAGCACAGAGTTCTATTTTCAGTGCTCTGAATTTTCACCGGTGTTCCGGGTTCAGGAGCATATTGTCCCAGCCTAATGTAATAATAAGTCTGATAAAATATTTCTGTAAATAACTCGTGTAATGCTTGATAAACAGTTTATTGCATTAAATTTACACACATATGACACAGTAGTACAGTATGTTTTATAAACTAGAGCAGATGGCATGTGGCCATGGAAGAAACGATGAGTTTTTGAGGACCCGATACGTAGCGTGGCGCGGGCGAAATCGAGCTATCTAATTTTCTTAGTTGCCGCTAGAGGCGTGGTGTCGCCAGTTTATCGAGACGCGGATGAGTGGGTGCTGGGCGGACGCGTCTCGGGCGTTGGCGTCGATGATGGTGTGTTCCCGGAGCCGTTGTAAGGGAGAGCTCTCAGGGTTTCCACTAAGAGTTCTGTTGCTTTCCGCAATCAAATGCATCCTGATGAAGGACTGCATCACGCCGGCTAGGAAAGTCTCGGTGTCCACATTAGTAGTTGCGCCGGTGCGGCCGGTTGCAGGGACGGTGGCGCGGGGGCGCCCTCGGCGCGCAGCTCTCGCGTTTCGTCGCTCTGCTCTGGCGCTTCGTCCAGGTTGTCGACTTCGCGTATTCATCGGCATGACCTTCTGCTTCTTGTCCGAGTAGGGAAACGTTTTCCAACACTCGCGATAAAAACTTGTTACGTATGTATAGTTCGTGATTCGAAGCCCTACGTTGGGCGCCACTGTAATGCTTGACAAACAGTTTATTGCATTAAATTTACACACATATGACACAGTAGTACAGTATGTTTATAAATTAGAGCAGTAGGCATGTGGCCATGGAAGAAACAATGAGTTTTTGAGGACCCGACACGACGCGTGGCGCGGGCGAAATCGAGCTGTCTAATTTTCTTAGTTGACGCTAGAGGCGTGGTGTCGCCAGTTTATCGAGACGCAGACGAATGCCGTATATGATTTAGAGTGCTCGCATAAACCTACCGGATGCGCGTCTTACACTCGTTTAAAAAGCGATGAATAGAGAGAGAGACAAGAACAAATGACGAATATGACGTGTCACAGCTTCGAAGTACGGTCGGTATGTGTTTTGTTTTGGACAACATTTACGACTTACGGACTACGGTGTATTGTATAATTATCCCCTGCATTGTATATTATACTTTTATACAGTAAATACATATTGTATAATTTATGGTGCATCGTATAATTATCTACAAATACTATAGCGAAGCGAAGTTACTGCTGTCCTATACAAAATATGTATTTTTCGTATCTGTGATTAACCAAACGCAATTATGTTATTTTTGAGTACGCTAAAATCGTCATTTACGTCATTCTCAACCTCTACCTAAACTAGTTTTCTGCAGTGAACCACTGCTCTTTCAAAATTTTTATTATATATGAGTATTTTACAACAAGTTCACTTAATTACCCATTTACAGTTTGAATATTCCTCAATGTGTTTTTTTTTCATTTCAGCCTGCTCAAGTAAACTTGAATCATATGCTCTGCCCTGCAATTTTGGACCCTTTTGATGGTCCGTGGTATCGTATTGCTGCTGTTTTACACCAAGCGCTACTTTGTCCATTATTATGTAAGCTGTTTTGCCTTATATCAGACTTTTGTCTAACAAAATTTGGCCCCACCAAAGTTAAACCACAAATGAAGGATAATTTGGTAGACAATACTACACATAAACACATTGATTAATTTTGGTTTTCTCTACATTATAATAATTATCTATATACCAGTAGGTATACAGGTGAATTTTTCAAGTGGACATGGTAGACGAAATCCAAAACTATGAGGAATTGAAAAATGTGCTGAAAGAAGTAGCGAGCCCGATTTCGACAAAAACTAAAACTGCATCATTAGGTTTTTGATAAATTTATTTCTCTAGCTAGGAATTGCTATTGCTAATAACTGTCTGATTTTGTTTCCCGTAATATAACACAATTCGATAGTCTTGCTTATATGTCCCATCATTTCCAATATTTTCTACACTAAAACCCATAATATTTTAAAATTATTTTTTACGAGATTTTGGACTTTTAAGTTTAAAAATTGCCCATTTTTTTCTCCTCCATTTTTTCCAAAATGTATGCTTTTAATTTATTTGTTTTTGTACATTTTATGTAGCTGTTTTATTATTCTTTTTAATACCATTATTACCGTTAGATACATAAAAACTACATAATCAAATAAATTGAAAACAGCATTTTTGAGAAAAAAAATGGAATATTTGTAAAAAATTAAGTCGAAAATCTCGTAAAAGATTAATTTTGGAATTTTACTTTTTATTTTAGCTAGAGGTTAAGATAGAGGCAGTTTTAGTTTTTATCAAAATCCGGCTCGCTACTCCTTTCAGCATTTTTCGCTATCCCTTATAGATTCGGATTGTGCCTGCCCTGCCCAGTTGAAAAAAATCACCCGATAAGTACAGCTTTAAGCGTTATTAAATGTGTTTATAAAATTTTACGTTCCCCACCAACTAAAGCAAATTAATTATGTTAATGTGTGCAATATTATATTTAAAAATATGTTACTGCAATTTATTCCAAATACTTACCTATAATAAATAATTAATAATAATAAATATACTGTCAAAAATTATTTTCCTGTTTGTTGTGTGACTGTTGAGGCTTTGCCTTTATTACTATAACATGTTTGCCGACACGGACTGATTGCAGAATCATTCATATATAATATTTGTTTTGCTTGATAAAGTTAATTAATTTATTCTGACATACCTACTTATGACTTATGTAATATAAAATTATTATAATCTTTGTCACATATAATGATGTAAAAGTGGGAATATCAAGTGACAACCTCTTTGGGTTTCATATGTGATCACCTTTAATGGGCTGCGACAAGGAGTCAAAAAATTATGACAAGGTGGCAAAGGGGCTAGGAGTTAGAACCCACTTAGCACAGTAAAATCAAACAACAAACATGCACAATCAAACATGAATCAATCGAAAGAACTTTTTAATTCTTTCAAAATATTAGGTAAAATATTTTGGTCGAAATTCTGTCGTAGTACGTCGAAGAACGTCGCTATGAACCAAATTAAAATTCAATATTTAGTTTGTAAATCTTACTGAAAAGATCCTAGTCGAAAAAGAACTAACCCTTGTCAATCATAAAAGAAAGTAGATATTATATTCTACCACTATGCTCCTGTGTTTTGGATAACCTACAAGTCAGATTCTACTTGTATTTTCATATCTTCTTTCAATAATCCTACAAAAATTTCCTGATTACTAGATCATTTTTGAAACAATGGTAAGTACCTCGCCAGTTTTTCCATATTCAGAGGTTTGCCTCTTGACTCTGCATCTATAGTTAAATTATGAATAGGACATTTTAATGTATCTATTAGTTTTATTGATTTCTTCTGAAAGCCACTTAGAACAATATTCGTTTGTCCCAAATAGGTCCGATTAATCTCGACAATTTTATTTTGGAGTTTACATTTATTACCAACAATAGATGGCAGGAATCAAAATATTACTTTTAACTTCTACGGTATCATGATGTAATATTTTTTTTTGTCAGGGAATTCACGCATCATGAAAATAAACATACCTGCTATTATGATTAACTCATTTCTGATATTGTCCTTAATATTATGTAAATGTTGAATGACAGCCAAATAACTTTGAAGATACAGAACTGATTCTCCCGAAAGGTCTTATCTTAATTTGTGCCATTGTTCCTGGTTTACTTGAAGGTAGTCCTGACAATCCTCTGTTTTGGCTTCTATTGAGAGATAATTTCGAGATCATATCACTTAAGAAGTATCTCCATATATAACTTGTAAGACTGCCTCCCGATTTGATCATCTTGAAAGGAAAAAATCCGCAAACCTTCATAGTCATCACAATGATTACTGACGTATGTTCTTATACTAGAGGCTAAGACACTCCAAAGACCTCTAGTTTTATCTGAGAGTGCCTCGAAATCTTTATAGCTAACTGGGATTAAAACTCATTTGTTCGATCACTGTTAATAATCAAGTAAAAGTGGTCCATAGTGACATTAGAGTATAATGTGGTATTTTATGTAATCTAAGCGTTGTTGATTACACTGCATAATGCCTACAAACTTATAATTCATAGGTACCTATCACATGACCGGAATTCTGATACAGGATACTAATTAATTTAACTCTCTGTTTATTCCTATTAGGTACCTCTTTTAGGTCATGTCAGATATACATTTTGATAGTCACTCAATGCTGTCTTTGTGCCCCCTGAAACAGACATTGACATAAGACAATACCTGATCATATTGAATTTCAGGTTGTCAGTAATTACTGGTTTATGGAAATTAAGGGATGGGGTCATCCTATCAAGTATCAAGTGCGGGAGATGTTAATTTTATCTCTTGAGGAGTAATCAAATAAGTACAAGAATAATGATCGCAAATGTCTCACAATTGGCATATCTTGTGTAGCTAACTAACTCAGAGATGTAGTTCTGGACAATCAAATAGAGTTCCTGAAAGAATAAATTGTAGTCTTCATTCCCTCTTAATGCTTTGCCCAATTGATTAGTGTTTATATTTATATGAGTTGCCAAATTGGTGTTCAAGGAAAAAAGGGTCGACCTATTTTGGGAGGAGGCCTTAAATCTATGTTCGTAGCTCCCTCCATAGTTCTTACCACACCAATCGCTGAGACTTACTTTTTGGAAGATTTAATGTAACTCCCTAATTTTATCATCGATTATTCTTTTCAGTAGATTTAACAGATTACTATTCGGATCTATAAATCAACTGAAACTTTTGCTATTATACAGTCTCCTCTTATTAAATCGGGAATGGGGTCATAATCATTAAGATAGATCTGCTCACTTGGTATAGGACTAGTGATTCCTATAATGTTGAATCCCCAAGTTTCCCTTCCTTCCTTTTAGTGACAAGGCTATCTTAAACGTAAAGGTTTCCATAGCTAAGTAGGTGTTTTTCTACAAGATGATCGTCATCTAGTTGAAGTTCTATAGTGTTGGACCTTAATCGTATTATTTTGATTGCGTCACTGTCTTAAGATTTTCCTAACGATAATATAGTTTTTGACTGTTGGTTGCCTAAATTGATGAAACGGTTGATCATTTGGATATTGGAGAAGCTTCCAATTAATTGTATTTGTATTCCCTCATTCGAATTTTTCAATATTTCGTGAGCCAGATTAGCTGTTTAAAGCCTCATATCTATGAGTAAGCTGCATAACTCTTGTGAGTCATTTCTGTCTGTACCTAGTAATTTCGTTACGTGGGGAATCGTAACATAGTTCGGCAAGAAATTTTCAATGATATCCCTCGACTCTCTGTCGAAATTCGGCAGTCTTACTATATTCAATCAGGATGTCCTCAACCAATCTTTAAACTTGCACGGGTTGAGTATTAAGAGCCCGTTATAGACAAAACAATCGCTTTGTCTTATAACTTGCCATATTTTAATCCAGATCGTTAGTGGATCTGAAAATCCTCGTTTGCAATGTTGAAAGATTAGATAACGGAAATTCCCCTAGAATTGATGGTGAATTTTATTTATTTTAAAATTTGTTATTTATATAGTTTCTATTATAAGAAATACGAATACAACACTATTTTGTTATATAAATATGCGATTTATTTATAATTTCGAAAATAAAACTGTAGTTTTACTATCTGTATATCACGTGACCTAAATCGCCAGCCGCCATATTTTTCTTGTAAGTGACGTCATAAAAACATAATCAAATCGAATAAACAACAGCGAAAATTAAATCTAAAGTTCATGCACTACACACGCACATATTTGTTTGTGTTCTTATGACGTCACGATATAATGGTGGCTGTCGTTTTGGCGCAAACATTTATCGTTTAAATTTTAATAATTTTTTCTTTGCATAAATAGATATTAATTCCAGGAAATAAAAATACTAGTTGACTATCGAATCGATACGAACATTTAAAAATATATTTGAAAAAAATGTAGAACAGCCTATTTATGACACACAGGAAAATTGAGTTCATGTCTTTGATGTTGATTCCATTTTGACAGATCCAGGTTAAGATTATAATTTTCAATATTATTGAGGATCTCAAACATTTTATTAATAAAATATAATTATCTACATAGCTAATATTATTTTAATTTATAGTATGATGGCTTTTAATTACCATTAAAAAGTTAGTGATAATAAACGTTACCATTAAAGTAGTAGCTAGTCATTTATTACCTATAAAATACATTTTAGTCTGGTACATTTGCGATCAGGCACGGATCCAAGGGGAGGGCAATGGGGGTCTTTTTAATAAAATCTGTTCTGACTTGACACATCTTTAAATCACTATGTTCTATTTCTCTTTGAATTTACAGGTACAAAAAGCGTAATAAACTTGGGAGAGCCCTAAGGCATCCCCCACATTAGGCGTGCGCGTTCCTCGGGCGTGTGAGCGTGTGTGCAGCGCGCACGCGGCGCGGATCAGCCTAAGTTTAGCCTTTGTTGTTGTGCGTGGCACAAATAGTGTGCGCACACTATTTCTCGAGTCTCGCGGACACGCCAGAGACGTATTTAAAGATTTGGTGCCCTGAGCCAATTAAATTTGCGGCCCCATGAAGCAGTTGCGAATTTTACTATCATTTAACCGACTTCCAAAAAAAGGAGGCGATTATTTTTACAGGTTAAAATCTTATTTTACTTCTAACCCTATCTGAAAGACAATGTACTTTGAAAAAATACATTTAAATCAATAGCCGAAAACCCAATCGAAAACAACATCGATATTCGGTATAATACTATCCAAAAAAGAAAAATTGTTTGTGCTAACATTTATTTTAGAATTTTCTAATCCACTTTGCTCTTTAGTTAATGGGAAAGTGTAAATATTCCTATAGTAGTTATGAGAGTAATATCTTTTGTATGAAAATACTTAAAAATAAAAGTACCAATGCTATTTTTTAAAAAACCCCAAATAAATACAAGGTTGTAACCATTTCACATCCATTTAAATATGTCACTTACTGCTTGCACGATAATTAAGACAGTTCTGTTTTTTTTCCAAGACTAAAAAGCGAAGGGGGTTAAATGTTGTAAAGACGGTCAGTGGTAGGTTTTTCACTTGTAAAGTAACATAAAACTTTTCCCCTGAGAATAATTAAATGAAAAATCTTACAAGGGTTAAATATAACAAGGATGATGCCTAGTGGCGAATATGTCATTTTTACAAATTACATTTTTAAACTTTGGAATAGAGATACATAAATCTAAAAGAAACAGTTTATTCAGGTTGACGGGTTAAAAATGATAAGCAAATAAAAAATATCCCCATCTCTTTCTCGCAAAACGATTTGTTACGTCACAAACTGCTACCGCCATACATTTTTTAATGACAAATGTATGGCGGTAGCACATCGTGACGTCACAGGCCGATATATTAAATTGTTTGTATCTTCGTTATTTTTTTGAGATTCACAAAAATGAGCTCTAGTTTTCTTACGAGGGCGGGTCAATAAGTCCGTGACTTTTGGAACAAAACACAGATTTTTTGATAAATAAATCATTTTATTTTTCAACGTAGTCCCCCTTGAGCTCTATACACTTTGTCCAACGCTTCTCCAATTTTTTTATACCTTCCAAAAAATATGATTTGTCGAGGTCCTCAAAATAGGCCTTTGTTTGCGAGATGACTTCATCATTGGAGTCAAATCTTTTTCCACCGAGCCATTTTTTCAGGTTTGGGAACAGAAAATAGTCACTCGGAGCCAAATCTGGAGAATAGGGTGGATGTGGGAGCAATTCATAGCCCATTTCATGGATTTTTGCCATGGCAACTGCACATGTGTGCACCCTTGCATTGTCTTGGTGAAAAAGAACTTTTTTCTTGGCCAAATGAGGTCGGTTTTTTTCAAATCCTCATTGAAGCGGTCCAATAAGTTGGCATAATATTCCCCATTAATTGTTCTTCCCTTTTGAAGATAGTCAATGTGGATTATCCCACGTGCATCCCAAAAAACAGTCGCCATAACTTTATTGGCTGACAAACCCACCCGGCCTTCTTTGGCGCCGATTCACCCTTAGAAACCTACTGTTTTGCCTGTTGTTTGGTCTCTGGTGTGTTGTGATGGATCCATGTTTCGTCCACGGTTACAAAACTGCGCAAAAACCCCTCCATATTGTGATTAAACAACGCCAAACCTTCCTGTGACGTTGTTACACGATTGCGTTTGTGGTCGACTTGCGGAAAGCTTTCTCATGCCCAAGTGATCATTCAAAATTGAAACCACTGAGCCATGCGAGATGCCTATGGCTTCCACAATCTCTTGCACTTTCAATCTTCGGTCGGCCAACACCATATCGTGAATTTTTTCGATTGTTTCGGTCGTAGAGACCTCAACTGGGCGTCCAGGACGTTCGGCATCTTCAGTGCTTGTACGGCCACAACGAAATTCAGTAAACCACTTTTTTACCATTGAAATCGATGGTGCAGAATCCCCATAGTATTTATCAAGCTTAGCCTTGGTCTCGGTAATGGTTTTTTTTCGCAAAAAATAATGCTTAATAAGCACACGAAATTCACTTTTTTCCATTGTTTCCTTAAGTTACTGGATAGTCTGATAAAGATAGCTGTAAAACACAAACTAACTGACGCAGCAAGTTCAAATTTTGATAGGAGTCAACTGACAGATGCCTGTTGACAGAAGTAGTGTTGCTTTTTCAGTAAGGAGGTTAGAAATTCAAAAAGTCACGGACTTATTGACCCGCCCTAGTATTAACATGTTGTCTAATAGACGAAAAAAAAAATTTTAGACAACATGCCTATGGTTGAAATGGATCTAAAAGAAGTATCTGCATTTTTTGAGTAAACTAAAGTAGTATTATGTCGAAACCTCGCTATCACAACGTCAAAATTGCAAATACAAGAAAAAATTCTGATGTTATTCGATGGAACGGCTCGAGAGAGAAACTGTGAAAAAAAAATTTAAAAAATCATTGCTCTCCCTCTGAACTAAATTCTGGATCCGCGCCTGTTTGTAATCCGTTTTATGTAATACAAACGGAACAGTAATGTATTGTGTTTATTATTTATAATGTGCCTTGTGTATTTATGTAATTATCTTAGGCATCGATTTAGATAAGCACTCTACTTAATTTTAATATTATTAATGGCAATAAATACATACTTAGGTACAACTGGTAAATTGTAAAAATACCAATTATTAACATACAGTAAAACCACGCTGCTAATAGCCCTCGGCAATATTCGTTTTTCGATAGATATGATATCACACGATGTATGACAAACTACGATTGTCGAAAGCCATTAATATCATGGTCGTCCTGTACGTCTGTGTGATTTACAGTACCTATATATAATTACAATACTACTGTTAACGGTTACACATACGGTTAATAATATGTATTTAAAATTATGATGTAGGTGTTTCAATTTTCTATAGTATATTTGCGTTAAGAAGACACTATAATATAAAAAAATATATTCAGAATTGACCAATGACCCGTAAACCGTGATCACAATAACCAATTATAGTAGGCCATTTTGACATATTATTATATGTACGAATTACATTCATCCCTAATAGACTAGTCATTATACCTACAAGGTTAGGTAAGGCGAAATACGAAAAAGTTTTCCGTTTATTTAAATACAGTAGAGCGATTATTCGAACTAATTGGGGGACATAGATAGGGGCTAAAATTGATAAGTATACAAAAAGTTTACCAATAGAAAATTTGTGATCTCGGTTTTTCAAAAAATTGGTACTTAAATTAATTAGTAGATACCCATGTTCAGTCAACGAAGATTCAAAACGGGGTTGTAGTTTCCATTTGCGCCCTGCATACGTAAAGTTCGGTCCGTGGATTGGACTTCCGCGGCGCGGATCAGTGCGGTTTGGACTGCGGTTCGAACTCTCGTGCTAAGTACGACTAAAAATGAGCCACGGTTTGGACTAGCTTAAATTTATTATTATTAAAATATTATTAAATTAGCACGGCGTCTTAAATGATACGTCAAAATACGTCATAGCGTGCGGTTCAAACCTCAGGTTCAAGATGTGGAAAATGCTTTGTCATCGACACTCGATCAAATCAACATCGGACTGTCGACCGCGCGGGTTGAAACGGCTCGTCTTATTTTCTGCGGTCTGAACTGTACGTGTGACGGGCGCTATTTCAGACAAATTGACTACGAAATACGTTCCTAAAATTAATATTTTTCAAGATTTGTCCCTTGTCCATTTATTTTGAAATTTCTTTTTATTTACCTATGTAAATACTACTAATACTAATAATAATACTACTACTATGGGGACACTTGATGCTACTTTTGTTTTTTAACTACTATGTCCTACATCGATATAAAATTTAGGCTCTGAAATACGTGGAATTTATCTGGCTACAAACAGGGCCGTCTTTGACCTGTAAGACGCCCTGGGCACATTTGAATAAAGGGGCCCCTATGAACTCTTATCTTATATATTCTAAAAAAAAAGGAGATGCCCCAGACTGCTGACGTATAGACGCTCGCACAGCCGTAACCGCGTATAGTAGGAACGTGAAAGTAGTTTTAATTTACAATGTTACATTATATAATCTATTAATTAGATTCATGTTTCAGGATTTATTACAATTTACCCCCTGAGAGTGAAAAATAAGGTTTGAAAGTTTGTATGAAACAAAATTAAAATCTATCCCAATTCCCGAAATCTAATCCGCCAAAACGCGCTCAGCGAAGCGCCACCAGACCACCTTTTCTCGAAGCATTTTATCGATTTTTAAGCCTTAAATTTTGGGTCTGGATTACACCAGATATACGAAATTTTCAGGATATGTTTCCAGTAGCAGACTAATTAAACATGTAAAGTTTTGATTGCATAGGTCTTATACTTTAGACTTTATTGATATCTAAATACCCATGATTGCGTCATTGACTCACTGATGATTAACAAAATTATAGGGTACTTACGGATGTCCTAGAAAGCAGAGATTTAGTATGCAAGCTAGTATTAGCACATACATACAATAAAATTGTCAACCTTGGAACTTTTGTCCTCTAACCCTATAGATTACCCACAGAGTTCTGTAAATTGTTGTAGGGATCCGTGTTATAAATAGTAGCTATGCATACATTTAATATAGTCGTCTGTCCACCACACGCCCGTCACATCAATCTAATCGCGACCAGAAATAATCTCGTTCTCGTTCACGTCCCGTTGACGTTGGCGGTGGACAAACAACGTAACATGTAGGGATGTCATAACATAAAATATTCTCTACGCACAAATCACTTTCTTTGAAAGTCAAAATCAAATTTTATAAAAGTATCGTACGGTACGTTAGACGCAATAATTACTAAAAATTTATAAAACCGAATACACAATTTAATTGCCATTTTATTAAAAATTAAAATAAATAATAATGTTTCAAGACATTGTGCATGCCATCAATAAAACTGACAATTGGCAACACTGGATCTTACAAACGTCAAGCAACAGCTGTCTTTGTACTCGCTTAATTATGAATTGTAGTCATGTTTCCTCACTAGACCTACAATAGAGCAGAGTTTAAACATATTAAGCACTCTGACATTGGCAACTTACTGAGGCCGCAATACATAAAAGAAGAAGAAGAATTGTAGTCAATGTAATTTCAAAATGACTGTTGGAATTTTATTTATTGTTGTACAACAGCGGTTCTCAAACTTTTTTGGTGACGGTACCCTTTTGGAAAGCAAAATACTTGACGGAACCCTACAATAAAACAATAGTTTTTAAAAGTGTATTCTTTATTAATAAACATAATAAAAGTACAATGTAACAGTTACTGATTATTACTTACTTTAACATGCCACATGGCAAGTACATTATTACAAGATATTAAAAAAGAAAAAATCTAACTAATGGGAGGTATGAAACTGTTTTTTATTTTTCATTAATTGGTTGATGTCAGGTTTGATAGAAGACAGTTGCAGTCTCATATCAGGTTCGGCGTCCAGTCTATTGCGATATTTTGTTTTCGTGCCTGCATACGTTGAGAATCCTGTTTCGCACAAATATGTTGTTGGGAACGGGAGAAGAATATTCAGAGTCATTTTGCCAAGCATTGGATATTCATTACGAATTCTGCACCGTTGTGAGGCAAATCGTTGAGAGGCATCGTTTTGAACAGTGACTCCATACTTATGTCTGATGACATTTCTAAAAGAGATTTATATATCTCGTTTGACATACTTTCGGGCTTTTGCAAGTTGGGCAAAAAAGGATTATGAATCCATGAATTCAGTTTTATTTTTGTATTCTGTTCTTCGGGAAAATACTTTTCAAAAGATGCGCGCATCGAAGTGAGATATTGGACTAATTCTTCAAACATATCATCTTGAAACATTTCTGAGTCGTTATCGCTAACAAACTCACTGAGTGACGTAAAGCTTTCTATTTCTCTCTTATCAACGCAAACAATCCAAAAATCTAATTTTCTTTTGAAGGCAGTTATTTTGTTATAGGCCTGGAACACTGTTGTCTGGTTTACCTTGCAATGATAAATTCAATTCGTTAAGTTTTTGAAAGATATCCGCCATAAAAGACAATCGGAACAACCAAGTTTTATCATACAAACGGTCTTTCAAATTAAAAGAAGTATCAGCTGAAAGAAACATTTGTAACTCCGCTCTAAGTTCAAATAGCCTTGTTAAAGTTTTACCCCGAGACAGCCATCGCACTTCTGTATGGAGCAGCAGTGTTTTATGTTTGCTGTCATAATCTTCACACAATAATAAGAACAATCGGGATTGTAGTGGTCGTGATTTGATAAAATTAATTATTTTTACCGCTTCATCCATAACTAATTTTGGATTTGACGGCATTTGCTTCATCGCAAGTGCTTGTCTATGCAGAATACAATGGCTGGAACTACAATTAAGCGCTTTATTTTTTATGCGTGACACTGCTACTGCTGTTTTACCAGTCATCGCCTTGGCCCCATCTGTACAAATGTCAATGCAATCATTCCAACTGAGATTATTTTCTTCAAAAAATATGTTCATTTTATTAAAAATTTCTTCCCCGGTAGTGTTTGTGGGCAGCGGTGAACACATAAGCATGTCTTCTTCAAAAGAACTTTCATATGGATATCTCACGATACCTTGCTGGTGCAAGGTAGCCAGACCAGCGACATCAGTTGACTCATCCATTTGCAAGGCGAATCGTGTTTTTTGTAAACATGTAACTAGTTCTTGTTTGACGTAGCTTGCCAGCTCATGGATTCGCCGTGAAACAGTATCGTTTGATAGCGGCACAGTAGAAAGATGCTTTTCAGATTTTTCATCGAGCATACATTTTGTTATGTCTAACACACATGGCTTTATTAAATTTTCAGCGATAGTGTGCGCTTCACCTGCTATCGCATTGCACACAATGCGATAGCTAACTAAATATGATGCCTCCCTGGCCTTTTCATTGATAGTTTGTGTTACATGCATCATATTTTTTTGACTTTCCAATAACTGTTCTTTTCTGCGAACAAAAAATTATTTATTCTTGTCTTTAGAGACGGGGTGTACAGTTTCTAAATGTAGGCGCAATTTGGCAGGTGCCATGGAACTATTAGGAAGCAGTTTACTACATAGCATGCAGAGAGGTGAGCCGTTAGAATCAACAAATCCGAAACTGATATATGATTCATCATACTTCCTTTTTTTCGTCTTTGAAACCGTGGAGCTTGACGTCGTGGCATCATCGTCTGGATCAATAAGTGCTGCATTCTCCGCGCGTACTGCTTTTGAACATTCAGCGTCATTAGAAGATGTTGTTGCAACACGTTTAACGCCTTTAAGCCAACGTTCCATTCTTCTTTATTAATAATGTTACACGTCAGGATGGTGGGGTCAAAATAATGCACAATCGTTACTGCTTATAAGAGACTAAGTTTAGTCCAAAGAAGAAATGTACAAATCTGATACAATCAGAATACAGCAGGCAGTAGAACAATAAACACTAGTTACATATCACGTTTAAACTCCGCAATTCGCTAGCCAGCTTGTAAGTAGGTAGGTAGGAACTTGTCGCTCCGAAAGCTAATCGTCAATTGACTGACGAGGCGCGACGCGCGATCGCCGCTTTTATACTTAGTCCTAGACTCGATCTCGAACATTCTCAAAAATACTCGAGTCGGCGCCTTTGATAAACAAAAAGCGGAAATAAAAATATAAAAAATGCGTTGTAAACAATCTCGACTTTATGTTTTGAAGTTAGAGCCGAAAGTCACTTGTTTACAACTATAGTGTCTAATTCAGAGGCGGCTTTTATCAAAGGGACTGCGCGCTCACAAGTATACGCGCGGCGGCGGCGCGGCGGGCGGAGTCAAAACGTTCGACCAGAGAGAGGTGTTTTGATTTTTTTTTCTAAATTCTTGCGGAACCCCTACATATCGTATCGCGGACCTTAGGGTTCCGCGGAACACAGAGTATAGCTGTTGTACAATATTATTGTTGTACAATACCGAATTTCAGTCAAATTATGCTAGATTGGACCGTGTGGATGGTTCCTATCTTGTAAATGCCTCCGAAGGTTACACATTGATCACAAAATGAAAATTATTCACAGATGATTTTCTTTAAAACATTTATATGCAATTTTTCTTTATTAAAATTATAAAACATTGTGCAATCGGTAAGCCTGATTTTCAAGCGAGCGTAGAGTAGCAATGAGTTGGGGCTAGGGGGCCCCAACCTTCGCGGGGCCCTGGGCACGTGCCCATTGGTAAAGACGGCCCTGGCTACAAAAACTGTTTCTATTGGTTTTCACAGACTGTGAAATTTACCTACAATAATTATTGATATAACCATCATTTATAACAAAGTTTTTAACACCTTATTAAACCACTAAAAGCTTAAATTACTAATATTGTATTCGCACGCGGTATTTTAGCATTAATTTTACTATAACATTTTTCACCGCCCTTTTTTATGATTTGGAACTCATTCTTGTGTGCCTTCTCTTGTTTTTTTTATCTTAGGACTATGGAAATATTAAATAATTAAACAATATACAAAATATTTTAAGAGACTTGATCCAGGGGGGATCAAGTTTCCCATTAAAATGTACCATGTGTACCATGTGAATAGTTATATGTTATAATGAAATTAATCACAAAAGTCGATTAAGATTAAAACTTTTTTAATTTATTCAATAGAAACGAAAGATTCGTTTTATATTCATACACATCTTTAATAAGTTTTTAAATCAGTGTTCCTAAACTTGTAAGGTAACCGAACACCAAACAAAAGAAACCCTATATTCTGGACACGGGAGAGGTACTGTGCCCGAGTCGGGCTAGCCACCGACCTACTCATTAAGAGTTCTTCTCATCCCAATTTTGAGAGGAACAAAATTCACTTTTAATAAAAATAATATTTTTAAATTTAGATTATTTAAAACTAAAAATAAATAACTGTGACGAAACCCTGATGTCTATTCCACGGAACCCACTTTTGAATCCCTCAATTCAAAATAACTGTTAAATCAGAATAAAAAGTGACAAATAAAAGTTGATTGTAACAAAAATCATCTTTCGTCCACCATTTAAAAAGGGGCCATATCCGTCGAATTCTCATTTGGAAATCTGCTGGTATAGTATACTACTGCCAATGTAAAAGTAGGTAGGTATTTTCTATACAGATTCTGTAAATTGAGTGTATCTAGTCAGCCATAAGGATCAAGTGTCACTCTCCTCCCGTAGGTACGTATTGCGTCTTCTTTTTTAGTTTTGGATTTCGTCTACCATGCCCAGTTGTAAAATTCACTCTCAATATACTTAAAAAGTTAAATAGTGAGAAAATTATTTGTTTTAGACTGTATACCTGTTTTGTTTTCATGAATGATACCTTGAGTCAATAGAACCGAAATGTTATTTTTTACGTACCTACTACGCACTTCATACATCCTTCGTGTTTAAAAAAATGACCAGGAAACCGTATTAGAATAACTTAGTTACAACTTAGGTACAACCGTAATTACTATTATATCTCACAGCAACAATATCGCACATTAAACGAGAAATAAAGCAATTTATTGAAAAAAAAGAATTATTTAACATGTTTCAACATTACAAAACAAATTATCAAGTGTGAAGTCTTCAGTTCCTAGAAATCATACCCAAAAAAGGTTGTTTACAACATCACTTTCACTCTACGAATAACAATACTTACTGTTACCCGTGGCGAAGGGTGGTTTTACTTCAGAGGGAAGCCCTAGTCGCAAGACGTAAGTTGTGCAAGTTTTTTTGAAAGGAAATTTAGCACCATATTATGTATGATGGTCAAGGTCGTTACAAGCGTGGTCTAAGAGTTGTGTCGTGTCCGAGAGAAATTGTAAATACTCATAATGATTCCTATTCCTATTATATATACGGTATTCTTATATCTACAATTAGGTATATTTCAAAATACAAAATAGGTACTTAATAATTAAACGTTTTTCTGTGTATTAATTAACTATTGTAAGATATTCATAATATTAAAATACTTCCACGATACTACCGCCTATTAAATAGTAATATATAATATAATGATCTTCTTTTATTATGATAACTACAAATTACAATTGATAGTAGGTACGTATCGAACTTTCCGCTTACCGTAAAAGTCAATTGATTCAAACGATTTATCACCAACAATAAACACAACACGAGTACTAAGTAGTCTCACATTCAATATTCACATATAAGATGTATTAGTTTAAACTTTAAGACGAATTATATTTATCACTTCTCACTGCTCAATATGATTTCAAAAATAAAAGTTGAACAATAATTATTATTAACGTAATGTAATAACATGATTTTACATCAAGGACGCGCCGGCTGAGGTACCGCCGGGCTACTTTTAAAAAATCATTCGTCTCATGATGTCTTATAACGGCTTCTCATTGGTGAAAGCTACGGGTTAATGTCACAGAAAAATAGCCCTTAATTACTTCAAACTGTCATCGGACAAATCATATTAATAATATTGTTTAGTTGGCCAGCCGGTTATTGAAAACAAGTTTGAATTTCAACTTTATTTCTAACGAGATAAAGTTCCTATGATCTCCCACCAAAACTCCGAATATATCGGGTTTTAAAGAGATCTGTGATTAGAATATTCGTGTCAAAGTTGCAACGTGCAGCGTATAGATGTCGGTCTAAATCTCGCTATCGCTTGTCCGACCTGACTTGTATAAGATATTATTATTTTCCATATACTAATTTTGGCTGGAGGTCTTCATGAGGTAATCTGAAAGGGAAGCTGATAAGAATGGAGTTCTTTAGACCCTTCGCCACTGCTTACTACAGAAGCGTAAGCCAAAAAAGTGGTCCCACGAATAAGTTACCGCGGTGGGCGGGGCTAAAAAACGACACCAAGCTAACATTGCGTCGGACATATTATTGTGTTTTTAAGGTTTTTACGCTATTTTATATCGCAAAAATGCCATCGTGTGTTGTGAAGTGGTGCAGAGTCATTCAGATATGTATAATACTGGATTAACCTTTCATACGTAAGTAAATTTGTCTACGTGCTGCTCATCTTGTGTTGCCTGTAATTTTTTCCTCGACACCATCGTTCATTTGGGTTGGATGGAGATCTCTGCATAGAATTAATGTGTATGTTGTATGTATTCAGTATCTTAGTTTTAGGTTATCAGTAGTAAAAGCGCAATAAATAATAAACATTTTAAACACTTTCGCTCTGGAAAGTGCTATAGGAGGTAGCGTTATTTTTAGGAAGAATTTTATACCGGCTGATAATGAAATAACAATAATAGTTTTTTACTAATACATAAGAGACCGTTAATCAGTCTGGTAGCATTGAAGCCGACAGTGAAAACAGCATATAAAAGTTGTTAAAAATAATTACACTACCTACAAGTAATTTTATACCGTATCAAAATTATGGTTATTTAAAACTAAAAAAATAACCGTCAGCTGTTCGGATCAAGCATTCAGTCAAATTCTGTATCTTTAAAGACTGAGTTCTGTTCAGTGCTTTTGGATCCAGGGTAAGTATACCCTTGGCACAACATTTTACTTTTTGGTAGCATATGCTTGATTTACTTGACTAAAGTCAAATCCCTATAGATGTACCTAATAATTTTTAGGGGTTGCCTCGATTCCTCATGGATGTCATCATCAGGTCTCCACTTTGGTGACTAAATGACCAATTTCGAATTATACTACAAAAACAAAAGAATTTTGCAAACGGCAGAGTGATGTTCTAAGATATGCGTGTCGGTGTAAAATACTATGAGAAATTAACCTATTACCTATTAAGAGTCAGTAAACATAATTTAAAAAAATATATATGTCAGTCGAAGTTTAGTGCAAGCTTTGTGCGGAATATCAGCATTCAGCGTTCCCAGGTATAATACTCATCATCTATGAGCGTTCCTCTTCGTTATTAATAATAAAGCACCATTTACAACGTATTTTAAAATAGTAAAATTACCAAAGATAACACCAAGCATTCTAGGATTTGACATGTTTAGTGTGATTTGATAGTTGACAGATGGTTACAAGAATGTGACGTCATGACAACACATTTCAGCGTTTTGGCGGCTTTAATTAATTTAACTAATAAGCTGATTTGCAAGGAAAGGAAAGAAATTCACAAGGAATAGTCCAAATTGCAAATGTATTAATTATGTTATTATGAATAATTTGACATACTTTTCAAAAACTTAGTCCTATGCTTGTTTTTGATGACATTCTTTTTCAACGGTGAACGCTATCTCTATAAAACGGGCCATGGGTGGTTGCCTGTCAAAACTTACCACATTAGCTAATGGCAACGATTTGTAGTTAAGATAGCTCGCCCACTGGTGGCGCCACTACGACCGTGATGTACTAATGTCGAATGGAGAAATCAGATTAGCCCGTCGTCCCCAATGGCTCAAGACAAAGGGGACATTTCGTAAGACCAAGCAAGCAGCTCGTCGACACATTCCGTAATTTTTCAGAATGGCCAGACTGAACAACAGAATGGTCTGGCCATTCTGAAAAATAGTAATAAATTAAGAAGAACCATTTAAAACACTGGTTTTATTATGATTAAAAGCATAGATATGTAACTTTATGCATGTTATTTAATTACACTATAATAATAATAATTTCATTAAGATTAGATAATTTATCTTATGCGTTAAAGTAAAAAAAACCAAACCAAGAGCGTGTCTAAGGAGAGTTGTAACAATCAACGCACAAAAGGCTTTTTTTAATCACTTCAAAAGTTATTGTCCTATTTTGCTTACAATAATTTTCCTAACGAGTTTTTAGCTATCAGCATGGAAACTTATAAGTGTCTATCTCTTTTAGTTTAGAAGTGCCAGAGGTGGCAACTTATATATAACTTTGGAGACAGATTACTTGAAAAAAATCTATGAAACCTTGCCTTTATTTAAAAACATCTAGTGAAAGAGTCCCCACATTATTAGTTAGAATTAAATTAAACTTTTTTCATCCCCACTTTACATTTATAGAGAGCCACCTCTAAAATATAAAATTATTATTTTATGATGTCAAAAACGAAAAATATACACGATATAAAACTATACCAAATTTTATCCAATTACTTTCATAATTACAGAAGTAAGAAGAGTGGACAGACAGATCAAAACTATAAGTGTTCTTTGTAATACTATGGAACCCTATATAAGCAAATTGAACTATACACACTTGTAAGCTTTATATCACATATAAATGACTAGAAAATTCTTTTACATACAATATTACTGACACTTGTTTCTTTTTTAAAATACAAAATATTAGGTACTGTCTTTTTATGTGCACGCTATCCATCAATTGGTGGACCCAGATATATCATAGACACTTCTGTATTTCCGTATACAGCAGATACTGTCGGGTATAACTTTTTTCTAAATGGAAGACCTAAAATAAAATAATTCACTATAATAATTATTCATAACTATATTACAGTAATTAATTTAAATTATTTAGAGCCTGTTTCTTGATTTCTTTTGAATACAATTAAGAAAAGTGCAGGTCATGGCGGTAAATAACTTAATTATTATCTAGAGAAAGGAAAAAGCTGGAGAAGACCTGTGTGTTCCAAAAACATAGATGAATGTCAACATGAAATGTGTTATATTTGCAAGGCTAGTTAACTTTATCAGCAGTATAGGTCAGGTTATTAAGGTTATAAGACTGAGACTTTGTGTAAGCTGAAGGAAATATATCAAGAAATCAAAATGTACAGTACATTTTGCAGCAATAAAAAGTAGCCTATATCCTTCCCTGTGGTCTAATTTATATGTGCCAAATTTCATCAAAATCAGTCCAGCCGTTTCGGACCCTATTCAATGCAAACAAACAAATCTTTCCTCTTTATAATATTAGTATAGATATAGGTCAGGTATTTAAGGTTTTAATTATTAGTTAGGTATTTACTAAAAATTAAGAGAATTGAGTACCTTATTTATAACATTTTTCTAAAATAAAAATGTTATATTAAAGGGTGGTGAAACAGGCCAAATTCTTATAATAATTACTATATTTACCTTTAAAAGCCACTCCTAAAAATTCATAATTTCTTTCAAAAGATAGTGTATGTGCTTCACAATCAAGTATAACTCGAATACGTTCTCCCACCTAAAATTTGTAGCAAAATATATACAATTTTAATCACTTTAAATTATTATACCTACACACTTACTATTAAAGTTTGTTCAAATTTTTTATATAGAAAAATTGGTAAATATTATAATTTCCACCAAAGTGGGCTAGTACTTCGATTGAGGTTATTGAATTGACATAGTTTGAATAAAACAAGTAAATCATTTAAAATAATTATCTTTAGTTACTAACTTGATACTTAGGACAGTTATTCAATAGAGGATAATATCCTTGTGTGTCTCCATTATGTAGTAAATGATTATCTACTAAATTCCAACCCCAACTTTGTTCATCTGAACCCAATAAGCCAACATATCCTTGACACTGTAAGGGTGCATCTCTGGTTGAAACACCTACAACAGCCACTGTTCCCAATGGTCCTTCCCAAATAATCTCCCAAGTATGACGACCCTGAAAAAACCCTATTTTTCCTCTACAGGCGTCTGTGCTTTGTGCCACTGGATTTCTGAAAAAATGTTTAAAATTAATTATCTATTAACCTTAATGATAATTTAAAATACATTTAAGTGATTTTTGAGCAGTTCTTACCTGTGTAATGTAAAACCATTCGGTTTAATATATATATTTCTAGAGCAATCATATGGATTCCAAGCATGGTAAAAAGCTCTTAGCTTAGATTTATAAGTTGTGAGTGTTGAGAGCAAATCGGATTTTAAAACTTCTTCTGCTAATCTTTTAATACAGTGATATCTCCAAATGTCATTATTTTCGTCGCTTAATATTCTAAACCAACCTTTACATACTAGTGCACAGTTTTTTAAATCACTAAGCGTTAAATATGAAAATATATTTTCAATGATCTGCTCCATTTCACTGATATCATTCAAGTCAAAGGTATTCATCATGATACAATATTATATTATTTTTGAATAACAAAAGTTACATACAAAGTTACAGGTTTAACTTATATTAAAATATTAATTTAAAAAAATTAAAATATCAGATACCTTTGACAAAGAATATATTATAGATATACCTGTGACAATATTTTATCTACTCGTTCAATAAACTTATCATTGTTAAATATTTTATTTATTTCAAATTCAAGCGAGCTTCATGTCTTGTACAATTTTAAATATACATTTTAAAACATTTTAACGTCATTTTGGGTGTACTGCAATGAAATCTAATCACATTTTTTTTTTATTGTTAAATGGCTTGCACTCTGTACATAGGCAATGACGAACATCACAATTTGATTTGACAGGAAAAAAAAATTCTTCTTCTTTTAATTATGGCGCCCTCGGGCTCGGACTCACTGAGGCAGCAATTTTAAAAGAAGAAATCCACAACAGTTGACTGTTGACACAGAGTTTCAGACACAAAGTACATTGTTACATACTGAAAGTTGCAGAGTAAGAGTTTTGTCGAGGAATCGGAATGATTGTAAATATTTGAAATTGTTTGTATCTTCGTTGTTCAATTTCTTTAGAGATGTAAAAGTAACGAAATAAAGCGTACCCGTATGTATTCGTTTACTATAACAATTAGTATCGTTACGTTACTCGTTACTTCCAATACCTCATAACATGCTATGTTATGTTAAAGCAACGAATCAAGTGTAGTAAAAAAAGTAAAAGTAAGTCGTAAGTAAAAAACTTGGACGAATTTCCAAATTATACTTCACTGTATAAACAAACATCGCTCTTTGTAAAGTACTTTTATAAATTCACCGCATAAGCTAGCGCATGCGTAAAACGTATGATCAGCAAATGTTTCAAAACACGCATCAACACTACTTGTGTGAACTAAAACGTGAGTAACGAAATGTATTCGTGTGTACCGTTTCGATACTCGGTACTAGCTACTCGGTACCGAGTAACATCCGGTTGCTGCTCTAAATTTCTTTAACACTTGACTAAGGCTGGGACTATATGCACCGGAATTCGAAAGGCCGTAGAAAATCTTGAGCATTGAAAGTAGAACTTTGTGGTAATACAATAGAGTTGAAAATCGAAGTGTCAGGTGTCGAGCTGTCATATATGACATTGACATTTAACTCGACACTCATGTGTTCGATTTTCAACTTTATTATATTAATGTAGAGTTCTATTTTCTGTGCTCTGGATTTTCATCGGCGTTCCGCATTCCGGAGCATATAGTCCCAACCTTAGAATCATCTGTCAAAAGTGCTCAGTAAAATGTTTAACCCCAAGCTTATGAAATTCAACTGCTAAGTGGGAATGGGCTTCATTTTGACGTTTGATTTTTTAAAACATAGTTTAAAAAGTTAATAATTAAAAATTTTGACATTTTAATTTGTTTTATTTTAATATATGGCGTCGGCTTAAAACCATTTGCCAGTGTTAAGTTAAAAAGGCGGGAATAGAATTTTCGTTTCAATTTTCAACACCGTATTCCTAAATCGTCAAGTCGAAAGTCTAGTCAAAGTCCAAATAGATAGTCAGTGTAGTCAATGAGTCAAGTCAGTCGATTTAGTTAAGTAGTAGAAGCTTTACTGAAAGTTTCTAGGGAGTTTTGGAGGGACACAAAATAGCACGTTTTTTGAAGTTGTACCACTTGCCAACACTTGTGCACATTAATGAATATTGAATGTTTAATATTCTACTAATATTACACATTAAGAACCGAAATAACACAAATTTATGAAAAAAATACAAAATCCATAACGTCATCCATTGAATTTCCTGTCAAAACTGATTTTAATTTTGTAATTCGTATTTTAAAAACTTCAAATGTCAAAATGAAGCCAATTCCCACTTGTCAGTTGATGTTCATAAATTATGGCAGCTGAGTCAACAATCTAAATTATTAAAATACAATTAATACAATTTTGCCGTCATTTACTCTAACATTGGCGAATCACTACGGAGCCAAATATAAGAAGAAGAAGAAGAAATACAATTTGAAATGTGTAATTTTGTGCATCAAATTAATATAAATAAATACATTCCTAGGTACATAAGTTTATAGGTAAATAGGGTTAATTTTGTATAAGTTGCTCTCAGTATTCAAATAAAATTATATATAAAGAAGATTTCAATATAATTTAATCTAAGTAAAAATAGAATTCCGTTTGTTCTGTACGATAAGTTAAAACCTATCTGTAGTACATTTATTGATCATGATTTTGTTTGTTTTTAGGTAAATAATGCCAGTTATTGAAAATAAGATGACAGATGAAGATGAAGACTATATTATTTCTAGGGCCAAGGAAGCCCAAAAATATAACATCTATGCTGCAAAAGCTTGGATGCTTACTGCAAAAACTTTATATCCATCAAATTTTAAAATTCAATTTGAGGCATACATGATGGAAAAACAGTCAGCAAATGTTCAAGAAGCTGCAGAGAGTTTTAGTTCACTTGTAATGTCACGGCAAAATTTACAGAATCTGTTACCGGAAATAACGGCAATAGCTAATGCACTTAAATCAAGTGAACAAAGCTTTTTAAGCCAAATGTTTGATAATATAGCCCCTGACATACAACTCATTATACTTAAAACAAGTGTAGAGAACAGTGATGACACAACAGAACATTGTCGCCTACTGGTTTTATTGCTCAAAAAGTTTCCACAGTTGGGGGTGGATAGTCTAGTTAAAACACTTATTAACACTGACAACTTTTTTTATGACAATAGATATGCACGCCTATTGGTGGTAGAAACCATACCACTGTTAACTTCTCTGGAATCACCTAGGTTATTACAAAGATTACTTGTGAAAGCTATAGATTTTTATAATTCATATATATATGATGAAACTGAAAATGACATAAAGGATCCGTGGCAAAAGTTATATGGTGTATTGGACTTGCTGGGCAGGCAGTTAGGTTGGGATTCCTATCTAGTAAATTACAGCAATATTTTAAATAAAGATTCTTACTTTCAAAAACTTTTATTACTCAGAAATTGTGAAGACTGTCGTCAACTTCTGTATTGTGGAGTCACCTTTTTCTTAAGGTCATTGTATGAACGTAATTATATAGAAACACATAAAGGAAACTATATTTTAATAGAGGCATTAGCAGATTCTGAAGTGCCCCCAACAAAACGAAGAAAAGGAGAAATTGAAGTTACTGGTGTTTCCGCTCATCAGTTTCAAATGGCTGCCAACTGTTGGGAGCTTTTACATAGCAATGAAGTAATATCACGAGAGTTCATGAAATTAACATCTCAACTTCAAGTGAAACCATGGTTAGATGGTTTCATTGAAGAACTTGCTTTGTATCAGGGGAGATATGATGAAGCAGCACCTGCAGCATCATTAAATAATCTTACAGCATATGTACTTAAAGCATCAATATTGTTTTTCCAACAAAATTATACTGGTTGTATCGAGAGTATTTTAGCAGCTATACCGTTACTTCCAGCAATAGAAGGAAGCTTTGAACAAGATCTTATTGTTGGTGGCAAACACAGACATTTGCATTACTTACCTATGACTAAACTTGCAATAATGCATTATTTTTGTACCCTGTTAATTCGCATATTAATGACTACAGGAAACAATACAGATACAACCTATGGACATGTGTTAGTACTAATGCAACTGGGCTGGCCCCAAGAAGAATCAATTTTTCTTCATATAATAGACTCGATAAAGCAGAAAGGGGTTTTTCATTATAATCTTTTTTCAGCTTACATTATTCACATTGATATTTTGGAGGAACTGAGTTTTATTTGGAATGAAAAGAATGTTGCATTGGATATTCTTCCAAATTCTCAACATTTAGGTCAAAGAAGAATAGGTACAAGAGGAGCAGATAAAGGTGTTAAAGAAGACTTTAAACAAGCAATGAAAGCACAAGTTGCTAGGAGCAATGAATCAATGCTTAATTTGATTATACAGTTTATAACATCAGAAAGAGCATTTTTTCTTCAGATTGTGTAAAATGAGTTAATTAAAATAATATACACATACTAGAAAGTCATTATTTTTTAATTGTAAATATTTAAATTTTAAAATCGAATACAATAATAAATTCAAGAACTTCCTTCATAAGAACCAACAGCAAGCAAAAGATTTCTGCGTGTAAAATGCAAATTTTTGATGGGAGAATTTTTTGTAGAAAATGACATCAGCAAAAGTTTATCTTCTTTTTGTACGGAGTTATTAGCATTTTCTTCAGCAGTAGTCTCGTCTGTTATAGCAGCAAAGTCCCAAAGTTTGATAGTGCAGTCTAATGAACCTATGTAGAAGAGTTTGGACATGTTATTGATTGATGTAATAATTAAAAAGATATTGTATTCTTTAAGGGCTGTGTAGGGAAATTTACAAGATCACAGCGAATTTTTGCAATATGATGCAGCATATTGATATAATAATTATTATCGCCAACAAACTGTTTTGCAGTTTGGCGATTTTTATGGTTATGTTTCATATTGTTATTCCTTATGAATAAATGTAATTTCAAAAAAAAAAAACTTGCTGGCACAGTAAGTAGTAGTTTAACAGTAGAATACTTTAAGTGAACAATATTGTTATTATTTTGATCATCAAACAAATGTTTTAAATTAGATTTGAAAATCATAAAACTAACTTACCAGATGACAATATGGTACCATCACGACTAAAGGCTAAGGCATGAATGGGTGATGTATGCATCAATGGTAAATGTGATGTTGGTAAGCCTGTAGAAAGGTCCCAAACTATTATCTCCCCATTACCGCCCCCAGACGCTATCCATCGTCCACATACAGAAAATGCTAGGGTGAAAGGAGTGGACTGAAAAAAAAGAAATTAATAAATTCCATCAGCTTACAAAACATTTTACTGCAGGTAGGTATAATATTTCTTATATTCCCTTTTATATACAGGTTGTTTGGTATCGAGGAAAAAGGATTTTTCAACCATAGACGTTTGGGAGTTGCGACCATTACCGACCGAGACTATACTAAATGAATATTATGAATACCTTGTGTCCTGTCATGATTCGCACTTGTGTTCCCATTGAGCAGTCCCAAAGTCTTACTGTGCGATCACTAGAGCCCGTAGCAACATAGTTAGAATTGGGATGGAATTGGATGCACTGAAAAATCAAATTAACTTTTGACGGCCTCTGTGGCTCAGTGGTTGAGCGTGTTGGTGCTCAAGCCGGGGGTCGCGGGTTCGAATGCCGCCGAAGGAAAAAAAGTTTATCCGTGTTCCTGGGTCATGGATGTGTATTAAATATGTGTATAGTATAAAAGTATTCAAAAAACCGTTGTCTGGTACCTTGTAGCACGAGTTCTTCGAGAACTTACCACGGAACCAGACTGACGTGGTGTGAAGCGTCCATAGATATTATTATTACTATAACAAATTAACTGCCATTAATAATAATATATGTAATATTATACTGTCTACACACACATTGACAACACTGATTTTTTGTAATTAAAATTAAAAACACAATGTAAAAATGTATAAAAATAAATATGTATAATAATATTTATGGACGCTTTTACATCATATCAATCTTATCCTGTACTAAGTATCCGAAGAACTTGTATTACAGGTACCAGACAACGAAAATATACTTAATAGATACACCCCCTTAATAATAAAACTATTTACACAACGGATAACATAAGCAATGTTGCTGTCATTGTCTGATACGTTGGAAATGTCACATGATAGAAAAAGATAGCAACATTGTTTAAGTTATCCGTTGTGTAAATATTTTTATTAGGAAGAGGGATATAATATAAAGGTTTAATATTTCGCATGGGCTAACAATGGCCATATTTCATAGCGGCCATTGTTTGACCATGTAGCTAGTAAAAAATTATTAATCTTTGATCAATTGATCATACAATCTAATTCAGTAAGTATAGTGTGGCTTGTTGTGCCTCGGCCAGTTATTCAGTTATTCGTTATTTATTACAATTTGACTTATTGCACATGCCTGTCTCATTTTTGTACATATTGTAAAGTCGGTATTACATAAGTATACCTACTTACTTCACCAAAATTTAAGAAATATACATAACATGTCTATAAGACGTTAAAAAAAATATTTAAAACTGGCCAAGGTAGATACCAAATGTATCACGTCTGTACTATGCTGTACCTTAATATTCCTTTTAAAAATGTAAGTACTTGAAAAACTATTTTTAAAAAAAATCTTGATGATGTCTAGTGACATATTTAACGAAGAAATAATTAATAGACTATTAGCCTTTCAGAAACTGGGGGTTAGTATATATTATAATTAACAAAATCGACATATATAAATCAAATAAAGTAACTATTTCTTTGCATGTTAAAAACACAAACAAACTTTTAATACCCGTTAATAAATGACAGTACGCATTAAAAATATGTTATCTACAAACATTGGAACTTATCAATATAAAATACTATCATTAAGGCCTCTCGCCCACGGCGACTTTTTGTAGTGATACTGTCGCGCGTTTCGTAAACGATCGACAGCATCGCTACTAACGCGCGTTAGTCGCATTTGCAACGAGCTACAGAAGTGATGGCCAACGAGCTTCTAACGCGCTACAGCATTGCAACTGTATCGATATTTTTTTACGTTGTCATGTAATGTCCGCCAAGCAATCTTTATTTAGTAAATGGGTTCATCCAATATTGACGCTGCTTTCGCTTCGGCTGCTTGGCATAAAGCAGCACCAAATACAATGTGACTAATGTCGCCTCAACAGTCGATCTTGCAACTGTGGCGATCGCAAGCATTTTGTGCTGTTACTGAATCGCGTTTGCATCGCGAGTACATCACATTACACACATCACAGTACACATTACGTATATTTTAAAATGTAATAAAGGTAAATACATTAACATCTGCCAAATGTCCTGCAAAGATCCTCAATGGTTGATGGTGGTCTGTCGCCCACAAACGGGCGGTGCGGTCGTGGCCGCTAGACGCGAAATAGTGGCCATGCGGGGACCAGCGCACATCCCACACGGGCCAAAGATGGCCGCGATAAACAACAAGGCAGGTCCAACATTGGAGTGACCACAGTCTTACTGAAATTAACAACAAAAACATGTATTTAAATCACTAACATTGAAAATAATCAAATTAGTAAAATATGTAAATGATATCGGACATACAATAGAAGACGCGGGACACTTCCCTCTTTTATTTTTCATCCCCAAACCCTAATAGCACTTACAAACATGTAGATTCGAAACGAAATCAGTAATATGTATTTTGTAGTAACTTTTTTGCTATCAAA
Source organism: Phengaris arion (assembly GCA_963565745.1). Classification (NCBI taxonomy): domain Eukaryota; kingdom Metazoa; phylum Arthropoda; class Insecta; order Lepidoptera; family Lycaenidae; genus Phengaris; species Phengaris arion. The sequence goes on along the minus strand of OY751432.1, from coordinate 30,999,155 downwards.
TAAATTTTTTCATAACTTACTAGTAGAATCTTCTGAGCAAGACAGTAGCATTGTTCTATAGGGGTCAAAACCAACTTTAAATACAGGACCCGCATGTCCATAAAGGGTCCGACAAGTGTCCCTGTCCTTTTCTTCCATCATACGTACAAGAACATCACCTGTAAAATTAATAAATACCGTCAATTTAGATTGACCTACCTCAGTAACTTAATAATTAGGTACATAATATTTTTTAAATTATAAATTCTGCTGGATTTCTTATACTGGGTGACTTTTTATTCCGTTTAGAGAGAAACAGGTACATGAAATGGAGTAGCCCATTGTCGTTGCGCGTGATTGGAGCGCATGGTGCGTGCGGCGTGCGGCGCACAGTGGTCCCGATTTAATAAAGCATTGACATTGATGCTAGAAGCACGAAAATTTTATTTATGGTTAACACTAGGATAACTAATAAGACAAAAAAATATTATTATCCTACCGTGACTATTTCTGGGTAAAAAAAGATTTTTTTTGTATGGAAGAAAATACATTTTTGTTAATTTCTCGAAATTCTTAAAAGTTGTCAAGATTCATGGTGCAGACATTTGTGAAAGTTTCTCAATAATATATGGCATAGGCATGCTTTCCTAAGCAGCATCCGAAGCGAGAAATAAAGATTTCCGGAACGTTAGACTGGCCCACACAAGAAAAATCGGTTCAAACTAATTTGGACATAATCTACAACTTTTGAATTAGCTCAGATCCCTACATCACTCATAATTTAAACCAACATTTGTTAGATCGAAAAAACAATTATTCTCAGAGGCCAGTCCATTTTTTTACAAGCTTTTATTTAACTTGCAATGTTTGTCATTTGTTCGGGTGGAATTTTGTAACTCAATTTTGAAGCAGATATCTTCAACCGATTGAGCTGAAATTTTGTATACACGTTTAGTTTGGATGCCAATGCATAGTTAGCTATGTGCGTCATTTCAAATCCAACATGACGGAACACACAAGATGGCCGACAAGTTATTTTTAATGCACTTCTACAATATGGGTATCAAATTTAAAGGGCTTGCTGAGAATAACTTGAAAAAAATAAAGTGACTACGTTCTAATTCCATCATGACGGAATCGAAATCGAAAAGTCGGGCCATCTTTTTGGTAAAAGATGGCCCCGCGCGAGTTTCTTACGCCGGTTCTTCTCGCCGGGTTAGTTCTTGAACCAGTGGTAGGCATCACGTATACCGACGTTCATAAAGTGTATAATAATACCAACTTTGATAAATTTTTTCGACTTAAATTGATCGCCGACAAGTAATTTTTAATGCACTCCTACAATATGGGTATCAAATGAAAGGGCTTGCTTAGAATAACGCGAACAATAAAGTGACATACTAAATCCAACATGGCGGAAAACCCAAGACGGCCGGACAAGTCATTTTTAATGCACTAATATGGGTATGGGTAATATAAATGCTAATACTCTAATACAATAATACTCCCTATAATATGGGTATCAGATGAAAGTATGGTGTGTTGGGGGTTTTTTAAGGTCCTTACTGAGGTTGAATTGTTCGAGTCTGTAGCATAAGTTGGTTAACTTCGACTCGCGTAATTTGGTGGATAGGCGTCAACAGCATAGAACCAACTGGCGAATTTGAATTTGAAAAAGCCCCGCGAATTTTTCCCACTGAACAACAAGTTCTTCTTGTTCTTGTGTGTTCCTTTCCGAGCTCGTGGTGTAACTAGTAACAAAATAATAGGACAGGATAGTCTAGTTACTAGTAGATTGTACTCGAATAAATGACAATATGGATTTAAATAATATCATACCATCCGGTATAAACAAGACAGGAGGGTTACCTAAGGAGTTAGAAATATTTGATGGGGCCAAGGTGATGTTGAGTTATAATGTAGATGTGTCCAAAGGTGCCATTGGACATATAACAGAAATCATATGGCCCTGCTTCCGGAGAGCACAAATGTATGTTGCTGACATACCATCCTATATACTTTGGTAAAGATGGTGTTCATCTCATTTAACCAAAGGCTGTGCAATTTCCAGCAAAATATAGTCTCCACTGCAGAAAGAAGAATGCTGCCAATTAATTATATTATGCTGGGCTTGCATAGTACATAAAATGCAGGGTAGTACTGTCGACCATGCCATTCCATGCTGTTGTATACTTAGGTTCGAAGCTCTTCGCTGCTGGTCAATCTTACGTGGCCTTAAGTAGAGTAGAATATCTAGGTCTCCTTGTTGAAGAGCTAGACTATACTAAATTAACCGAAAAAAAACCTTGCAACAATGATGCGTTGAATGAGATGAACAGTTTGAGAAACCTGTCTAGCGATAACTAAAAAGTAAAAAATAAATTAAAAGTAATTAAAAAAACAAGCTTTTATTTAAATAAGCTAAAACGAATAAAATAATCTTTTCCTTTTTTTTTACCAAACTTATAACGTCATTACACAATTTATATGATATAAATGCTTGTCGCGAGATTTAAGCACTCCTATTACTTAGTTTGAATTTTTTTTAATTAAAATCAATCAGATCAAGTTACTTAATTTACTAGTTTGTTTTGTTTGACTCTCGACAAGCTTTTATATAAATTGTGTAATGACGTTACAGGTTGATAGTAAAAGTTTTAAGGGAAATAAATATTTTATTATTTTTAACACATTCAAATATGTTTCAATTTTTTTTTTACTTTAAATTTATTTAAATTAATGACCACAACTATAACTAATGATTATTAAACCTGCTTCTCTATCTATGTCCTGTAATTTGTCAGCTGATTTCATGCCTCGGAGTCTGACTGTAGTGAGAGTCCATATCTAAAATCAAAAGAACTGACTATATTCATAAGACCTTTTCAATTTTTCTTTTCAGAGTTACAAATAACTTTTACATTTAAATTTAAATAATTAGGTCTCATTTTATGCAAATCAAACATCTGCAACTACCTTGATTGTAGAATTGTTGAATCCGACGGCTAACAATGTAGAATCATCACATATGTCTGCACAGATAGCTGTTTGTCCACTGTTTAAAAGGGTATAGAAACAAATAGATGGTAAGCTTTCCGGCCCCAGTTGCACTCTTTTAGAAGCTTCTCTAAGAGCTCTCCCTTTTTCAATTTTATCTATTTCTTTCCTAAAAAAAAAGACAAAACCTTATATGTACATTTTTGATCTGACAAAACTTTAATAGGTGCTTTAAAAAAATTGTTCATTACATGTATTGTACAATTGCAACAATAATGCAATAATAGATTTTATTGAAATTTCATGCTTCAATGTTACATGATATTTTTAACCTCTGACACAAAAGGGTAAGTTTGACGTGTCTGTCTGTATGTGAATCTGTGGCATTGTAGCTCCCAAAGGCAGGAAGCAATTTTGATGGAATGATGTCATGATCGAGAGTGCTCTTAGATATAATTCATCATCATCAGCTCACTTACTGATTGACAATGACGGGGTTACTTAAATTTTTTTAATTTGTACACATAAAAATTCAATGTGTATGTAATTCTAAATTATTATGAGTATGTTGGTTTCTTTTCATAAATATAAGCTCTTACAGTTCAGGTAAAGGAATTCTGTCATTAGGCGGGGCATTGGGGTCAGATTTAGGTTTCTTCATAAATATATTATCTCTTTTTGCTTTTTTCTTTTTTGGTTTATCAGGTGTTTCTTCTACTTCCTCTTCATCTTCTATTGGTGGTGGAAGTACTTGAATATCTGGTTCTTTTAACAGGCCATAGAAAACTTTGGTTCGGTTTTCTGTAAGAGGCAAATTAAATCATTATGTACCTAATTTTAACAGAGACCTAATAATATTAATACATAAATTAAAGACAAGATTTAATATTTTTGTTTTTGAGTATAATATTATAAAAATAATATAAATTTTTGATACCATTTCTTCCGGCTTCCCCTAACAATCCCCCTGCAGTGGCTCTGACCTGGGACTGTGAGCGTCCGGGACCATCGTGAACTTCAATTTGGATGTTATTGTTTATTATATTAATCAGAACAGGTGAACTCTTTTGTTCATGTAAGTATCTTTTTAATAGTGTTGATGCATCTCTGGATAGTTGAACTTCAAATTTGTTTGTGCTGCAAATATTAAACAAAATGTAATTCCATCAAATGAAACTCTCACTATGAAATAACACCTTGTTCCATTTTTTCAACCTATCTCCTGACAAGTTATGAACTTGCTAACGCGGGAGATGTTTTTTCTGTCTTAGCTATGAACAGGACTACATTTAAAATAAAATAACAACTCCACCAACTACTACTCCTACCTACCTACCAACTATGTGGTTGTTTTAATAAACATAAATTTTAAATTAACATTAAAAATTTTATTTCATTTCCATAAATTACATGAGGTTACTCACGAAATCTCACTTGGGGGAAAAGGAGGATCTCAGCAAATATCACGAAACTTTGTTCTGACAAAAATAGTTGCAAAATGTGAGAAAATAAGGTTGAATAAAAAGTTTTGAAAATCCAATTGTGCACATCATACATGTCTGTTAGAATAATCTCAAATACTGGTCTTAAATTAAGTAATAAAACAAATTGTATTTTTTTAATAAATCAACATTTATACACACTAATTATTTAAAAAATGTTACATTAGGGAGAGGGGGTGTTGTAGTGTTCATGGCGATTTTCATTGTATCTCACCAAAGGGGTCCAGGCAGGGTAAATAAATCCTCAAAAACGTCTTATGCATTATATGGACGCCCCATGCCTACTTAGAAATTTGTTCCCAGAATATTGTAAAAGTAAGTTACAATCAATTATGTATTATGTATTAACCTCTCGCATGCTGAAACGACAAATCAAAAGGTGCTCAAGAGGTTTAATACTAATTACTCTAATACAGAAGGATTCCTATTATCCAAATCAAATAAAACCAGGGTTATTCTGTATAATTGATTTCAAAGCTAAATCAAACAATAATTAATTTAAATAACCTTCTAGGGAAGGATTTTACATACTTATGTTATTTGGACAATACATTAATTCATCTCCCTTTGCTTTTAACTTTTAAACTTTTCATAACATGTCTCGTCGCTCAATTAAATAATTTAAGTCGGTAATTTAGAGGCATGAAGAATGAGTCCTGATAATCAATGTTTTGTTAATCGGGATTCTACTGTATTATTGAAAGCAAGGAGAAAATAACAACAAACCTATATATTTCTGCAAGTTCATTTCCCTTGATTTGGTCTTTATTTTTAACTATTGCCAATTTTTTTAAATCTTCCTGATAATAGTCCTCCTGATCGGGCCCAAACTTTTCTATAAGTTTTAGGGCATGATCCATGTGATCATACAATATTAAAATGAGATACATATGTACAAACACCGGATAAAGTAGTGTTGACAATTCGTACTGTAACAAGTTCAAAATATTGTTGATAATTTATCAAAATTAAATCGAAAAACAAAATGAAATTTGCCATTAATATAGTCCTGTTACATACTTTGTAAACATCCAAGGAGTTCTCAATGAACTTTTTTAGGCTATCATACGCAAATTCATAACTGTAAGGATCACTTTCAGCGTGATGTGTTGATAGTATAGTAGCCAATTCAACCTCTGGCAAGTCCAAGTTTTCGTATTCTACATCTCCCAAATTAGCTTCTTTCCTTAAAATCTCTTCTGTTCCCTAGAAATGTTAGATAATGGATGTTTATATGCAATCGATTAAAAAGTGTTTGCAAATAAATTTAAACTAAACTTACCTTTAAATCATATTTTCTTAAAAGTTGCAAGACTGCAAGAAGTGGAGTTGATTTATCGCCCATGTTAGGATTAAGTGATAAATGATTGATTTTTAACAATTCAGGGCTCAATATAAATTCAAATTTTCAATATCGTACAATCGTAATTTTAACACAATTTACAACAACAACGCTGGCCTGTCGCCATTGTCCGCCGCTGTCAATTTATATCTGAAAACTTCTTCTTCTTCATTAAAATAGCCTTCCTTGAAGAATAGCCAGGATCAGTGACGATGTTGCCAGTGACGATAACTTTGCGCAAAAGTAGGTTGTGAAAGTACAAGAGAAAAATAGTTCAAATCTCATAGGAAAATAAATTTACATCATATTTTATCTCCTTAGTACCTGAAACAACAAGACTAAAACAAAGTACACAAAGATCTACAATTTAATTTACTATGGATAATATTAATAAAATTGCACAGAACATCAACAAAGGGGTTATGGACTAAATTAGTTTTGAAATCTTTGGACTAAATACAAAAGGGATAAAAAAACCAAACTCTACGTAAGCATAGGTGGGTGGATTTCAAGAAAATTGTTCGTTATGTAATGGAATTCCACTATTTCAAATGTATTTACTTTAAGGTTAAATGTGTTTTATTTGATTTATGAATAATGAGACTATAGGCAAATACTACTTTTAACTTTGGATATTCAATAGCTTTCACGTTATTTGAAGCTCAATATGTACTCGGTGCATGAGGAGTTCCAATACGTCACCAAACAAACTTTACTGCAAAAAAAAACTAGCTCGTAATTTTGGTAACAGCATTTATAATTCGAATGTTCATTACACTCAGTCTTATGATAATGGTATCACATTAACCTAAACTACTAATATAAATGTAATTTGGACCGCTAAATAACATTACGTCACTTTTTGGTACTTGGTACTTTACGCCAACGACTTTGATATGGTTCATACGACACATAATTATATATTTATATAAAAAATCAAACAGGTGCCTAAATAATTCTTTTTAAATAACCTAGAGTCGCATATTTACCTATAATCATACATAATTAATCAGTTTAAATATCACAGCCAAAGTAGGACACGTCACGTTAATGGAATGAGATGTGACATATAGGAACTATTAAGCTTAGTTTACAACAGTAAATAAAAAGTATAAAGTAGATTACAAAATACTTCTCTAAAATATCTTAACAATATATATACTATGACATTCTGAGGTAGTAACAACAATTTAAATTAGCTCAGTCATTTATAAACTCTACATAAAAGATCTACTTGACTGTTAAAAAAAAAAACTTAAACACAAATAATAATAATCAGTCATCAGTGGGAATTACTTACGGGCCGTTTCAATAACCTATCCATCTATAACCATTTGATAAAAACGTCGTCATTCAATCATTTGCCGGTTTTTTGCCATACAAGTTTGACGTTTCTAACAAATAGTTATAGATAGATAGGTTATTGAAATAGGATATTAATCTTCTAAACAAATAGGACAAATGTAATCAAAAAAGATACAGTTTCCACTGCACGAGAAGCACAGCCAATTCTTGCAAACCATGCATTTAATCATTTTTTGAAAAATAAATGGTTGGCGAGTTTTGCAAAGACGACATAAAAACGTCTTTGACGTAGATGGTCCTATATAAGCAGACTTTTTTAGAGGCACTTGATCTTCTTGTTTTATTAGGTGTTGAAGAGTCTTAACTCGTTTAGCGGCCGGAGAGACTTCGAGTGATTGGTAAGCAACTGCAGGTTTCAAAACTTTCGCTCGTTTAGTGGGCAAAGTAAGCTCATCAGATTGGTTGACATCGTCAGGTTTTAAAATTTTAGCTCGATTTGCGGACAGGACGATAGCTTGAACCTGATTATTTACGGAAGATTCTGTTTTAAACATTGCAGAGGCTGGTTTTGGTAAGTGGTTTCTTGGAATATTTTCACTGCCTGCGATATTATCTTTGACAGGTTCCATATATTCAAGTGTATCTTGTTTTTCAAATAGAGACGCCGTTATTTCGTTTGAATGTAAAGGAAAATCCAATATATTTTCAAATTGTTCATCAGCAATGGCGGATTCTATAAGCGAGATATCAATCTGTTCTATCATAGATACACTATCAAAGATTTGAGCTGTACAATCGGGAACATTGATTCTGACGATTCGGGAGATAAAGAGGCCAGTGATCTTCCTAGTACATGACCAGTAACAAGCAATTGTTTGGTACCAGTTGGGACCAATGATTCTGATGGCTCTAGATATGGAACCACTACTGTGTCACTCATACTGCTTGTCGCTGTCATATTTTTTTCAGAACGAGAAGGCTTCTCCATCTTGTAATAATTAGTCAATATATGGGTTTGAGGACCATAACATCTAGACACACCACGCATTCCGTTACAAAAGCAACTCAATTGCCGGTGCTCAATCTGATTTATTTTTGTAGATATGATTTGGTGAAGTTGCATTGTACCGGGTACAGCTCGTATCCCTTCGGGAATGAGAGTTTTAATATTTTTGACATCATCGGTAGATATATAAAAAGTATTAACAGATTTCATTGTTCTTAACAATATTTTGTGAGCATCAAAGGCGTTTGTAATGTCCTCGCCATATAATACTCTTTTATCCAGTTGTCTTTTGACAGACCCCCCGACGCCATCAGCTAAACTTTTGCCATGTTCTGCCTCCGAAAATGACCAAGTCGTATGGGTTAATTTTAATTTTCGCGTAAAATAGTTCAAGAGAAAGAAATTTTTCTTTTGTCGGTATTGTCTACTTGGCCCATCTGAAAAAAAATGTATAATTTTCATTTCAGGATTTATTTGTTTTGTCTCTTTGATAACTGGTAAAAGATGTGCCCAGATGGAATAGGGTTCATGGCAGTTATCATCAGATACAGTCACAAATGAAGTACTGCAATCCTTTCCAAAAATGACTCCAGTGTGCAGAGTTATGGCATTTTTGGACGCACCGTAGTGCATCGATTGAATCTCTTTGCTGTATTTACAATCAAAATTTTCTGAAAAGTCACATAATATTATCATTTCTTCGTTAGTAAGATTCGTAACACATGCTCTGTACTGGCGATATTGTTCGCCCCAGTTAAAAACGTGCGTTTTAAAGTTCTTTAATTGTTTTTCGAATTCCAGAATAAGTTCACTTACAACCCCTTTGTTTAGTTGTTTTACAGTCTTCTTAGTAACATGCTCCCGGCCTGATTTCTCATATTTGTGATCCACCCTGACCCATTGGTACCAAGTAATTTCATCTTGCAGTTTGTTTCCGCTGTATTGAACAGAAGTTTTGCACTCGTTGCATTTATTGTACATGCAACGAAACGACTTCGTGTCACATGCAACATTTTTCAATAACTCGCTAGTGTTTGTGAAGGTAATAACTCCTTTTAGTTTTAGAGCCATGAATATAAACTCCATGTTGCTGTGTTTAATACACATGCATGTATCTCTGCTAGCTAAAGCTGGCGACAAAATGTAGAATGGCTTGTATCTGAAGAAGGTGGTGAAACTATATTTGCCACCCTCATCCCTATAAATCTGATAGAGATTTCTTAGGGTGTCTACCAGATACCTGATTTGCATTTTTTTCTTCTTTACAGTTCTTGTTTCTTTCTTTCCAGCCGTACTTCTACTTATATCGTCCCTATTGTAAAATGCTTTCATTTCCAACTCTATTTTCTTGTTCGAAAGCACGCGTTCGTGCTTGCTTACGGTTCTTATTTTGCCTTTTAATCCTAAAAGTTTACCACTGGGATTGTTCATGTTTTTGGTAAATTTTAGAGCTACCGTTTTAATTAGTTGTTTATTGGCGGTTTTTTTGCAGTGAGAATATGTTTCACGTAGTGATAGCTCTAATAATTCTTGCCGTGCTCGAAGTTTGTCGTTTTCAGCCTTCAACATCAACATCTCTTGTTCATGCTTCACTTTTTCACGGTAAAGTTTTTTTCTTACATTATTTAGAGCAGTTTTATAATCCTTTTTTCGTAGATGTCATCAATTGCCTGCTTAAGTTACGGTACTTGACTGAAAATGATTTAGGAACTGTACTTGGATCTTGATAGTTTGGGGCACTGTATTCTGTTGTAGTGCTTTCCTTCTTTCTTTTTGCTCTTTTTTTTGTTCCCTCCATTTTTTTCTCTTTTTATTTTTTTCTTCGTCAGTTAGCTCGCTTATCTTTTTTTGGGTCTTTTTTAATCTCTCAAGTTCTTTCTTTTTATGCTGCTCATATTTTTCCGGGTTTTGTTTAATTTTTTCTCGGTATCTTTTAGCTCGCTCAGCAGCAGTCAACGCCATTTTTCAGGTCTATACTGTAAATAAATTAATATATTTATGTAGACAAAATATAAAAAGCTAAAAATATTAAATATAAAAAAGTCCTAAGCATCTATGCTTGTCACCTTCTACCGGTACGAAAGGTTGGTATTACTAAGCATAAAAGGTAATCTCTCTATTAAAAAAAAGTTTCAACTACTGTAGCAAATTTCATCAGAATCGGTTTAGTAATTGAACAGAATTAAAAATTCTACCTTAACTCATTCTTTAAATATTTTAATCAGAATAATACGAGAACAAAAAAAAAGGAAACCGTTGGACTATATAAGGTAAAAAAAATTCGATATTTGCAGGCAAATATCGCATTTTTTTAAATTGAATTTACAGGGTAAAATGTACATGATACATTGTACACACTGCCTATGAATTCCATTACATCACGTTTTGCGATCCCTTATACATTACGTTACGTAGTGGACGTGACGTATGTCTACGGGTCGGGAATCAAATGAAAATTACTCCTAAATTAATGCAAATTTGCATATTCTACTCATATTACATTACTACTAAATAAAACGTCTAACATATAACTCGCAAAAAACAACTTAAAACAAGAATATTACCTTCAAAAATAGTCGTTCGTAATTGAATCACAATTTTTGCCACGTGACGGAGCGACCGCTTCACTCAGTTTTTCCGGCTAGACTGCTGTCAATAATAAAATATGGCGGCTGTCTATGGGCTCAGAATGTTGCCATTTGTTAAAATAAAACTTAACTTTAGTAGTTTTTTCATTCGAACTTGATCAAACACGTAGTGACGTATTGCGGAATTTCCGCGCGAACGAATTTTAGAGACGGCAAATATTGTGTTTTATTTTAATTTTGGACTTTAAATCACCGTCCATTGAGTTTGATCTAGAAGCTTGGAAATATAACCTTCTAAAATAATAATCGTATCGATGTCAAAGAGAAGGGCAATATAACAAATTTTCATTTTGAATCTGCATATGGGAGTGTGGACATGTGAAATAAAGCATGTTTTTATTTTTCATTAAATACATTTTTAATCTGATTTTAGCTTTGCAGTTTAATTATAAATGTATTTTTATTCGTTTATTGTAAAACATTACAATTAATAAATAAAACACATGTCTTGAAGCAGTGCGTCACTGATAAACAAGTTAGAAGTCATAAGACACGCAATTTCCCTGCAAACAAAATCTGTGAAATCCGCCCAGGTATCGACGATTATGTAAGTCTGGTTTTTATTTGTATTAAACTCACGTAGGATGGAAAGTTTATAATTATATAAGTTAGTACGAAAGGCGGTAGATACCTATATTTTGTAACTTTTTTCGCCATCACCACGTCATCTCGAAGGCATGGATTTGGTCGCGGTCTGCTTTTTTAAAGTTCACGTTTCTGCTCCGAAGGTAAATATTATGGAAAATACGAGTGACTGGACTAGTTTTATGGCCATCCCTATACGCATCCTTTTCGCACGATCCTGTGTTACTAATGTTGGACTAGATACATAAATGAAATCGGAGACTATTTCAAGCATTCCTGTCATATTAAGTAGTGTGCCACCACCTACCACTATCAGCTTGGGTTTCTCGTTTAGAGTATTTAACCAACGTTTCGCGTTATTAATTTTAAGGAATACTTAGGTCTAAGCTTATCTTTTTTTCTTCTGTCAAGGAGCACAGCCATTTCTTGTTCACATGTTACTAATAACGTGGTGTCATCTGCATAACGAAGTCTTTTGGTGCCCACCAATTGAGATTCCGCCATCCCAAGCTTTTCTTAACATCTTCATTACGTCAACCTATTTCGTTAACTTTCAGTTGGACCTGTATCAGGCATAGGGTCGAATTGATCTGTTCGTTATCAGTCTAATGACTGATAACGCAGTGAATGTGTTAAAATATACTAGCTGTCGCCCGCGGCTACGCCCACGGGAACACTGTACTTTTTCGGGATGAAAAGTATCCAGAGCTTAAACTACTACCATACCAAATTTCATTGAAACTTGTTCAGTAGTTTTTGTGTAAAAGAGTAACAAACATCCATTCATCCATCCAAACTTTCATCAATCCTCACATTTATAATAGTAGTAGGATATTCTCCATAGACGTTGAAGAGAATTGGTGACTGAATGCATCCTTGCCTTAGGTCTTTTTCAAAGCTAAACGGTTTTGGGATGGTCTTGTTGATTCTGACAACGCCTCTAATAATCTAATAAATAATCTCATAGTACAGCGTCTGAATAGGGGATTTAAAGTGATTAGGCACCCCGAGCTTATTCAAGATTATCCACAGGTCCGACCATACTTCGCAAAGCTATAATAATATAGGTTTAGCTAGCTATAACAAGACGATTGGTGTGTTGTACTCTAACCCACTTACTAATAAAAAGATTTACACAACGAATAACTTAAGCAACATTGCTGTCTTTGTCTGATGCGTTGAAAAAGTCACTTAACAGACAAAGACAGCAACGTTGTTTAAGTTATCCATTCCTGAATATGTCTCGAAATTCTTAAATTATTTCTTAATATTTATTGCGTTATACTTACTACGTATAAAACAATACCAATTACGTTTGGAACACCACAGAAAATTCTACAAGTAATTTTCAAGATTTGCCAACGCCTGGACCCCGACTTATTTTACCGACCGGATTACTTTGGAGTAGTGAATGGCGTAGAACGGCCCAAGTTGAGTAAACGGTGTTTCCTACTTACGCCCCAAATATACACTGGATGTTTTGTTGGACACCATAACATCGATGTACGCGGTTGGAGTAGTGAATGGACTAGGACGGCCCTAGCTCAGTAACCAACGGTTCCTAGTTACACCTCGTTGGACACCATAATTTGCGATCGGAGCTGTCAACGTGAATGACCAACCAAGCCCCATTAGGAGGAGGATAGTATATTTTAGCAGTTTGCACCCCAAGAGGTTCAAGGTTTTTTATATTAGTTAAGCAGTTTTTTAATTTTTGTCTATAGTTTATTCTATTATATAAGGTATCGTTTATAGTTTATCTTTACCAACCTATAACAAGCAGCCAGGATGCAGGAACCTCCACTAATATTTCGACGTGTCCTTTGGAAATCTGCTGCAATGCTCCCACTGTTCCCGATATTTTAAAAGCCAGTGGGGTTTGAACATCCACGTAGGCAAATGCCACAAACAGCTTCCAACCCTCATTCCCCCAATAACCAATTCACTTCCGAACCCAATCTATCAAACAAATTTCTGGCAAGAAATATCCAAATTTAAACGTTTTATACCAGTTCTAAGACGGATCCCTAGGGGTGCCAGAGTGACTGTAGCCCAAAAGCTTGCCGAGACCATACGCCACACAATGCTGGAGAACTCGAGGCAAGCCTGGGAAAATTTACTCACCTTTCCCTACAGATTTCTGCATATCACTAGAGATCCGCTCAACAATGCCTCCCTCACTTCAAGAATCAAAAAGAATTGTGTTTCGGACATTAACCTCAACCCAAATTTTTCTTCACATTCCTCGGTCAAACATAACATCGTGAAAACTGTGGAAAATAAAATAAGTGAGGGAGACATTAAGGGTGCAGCGCGGCTCCTGTTTTCCAATGACACGGTCGCTCCCGACTGCCTAGAAACCCTCATCGCCCTGCAAAACAAACATCCATTACAATCCAATCCTTTCACAGTTTCCAATGACGCATTACCACCACTACAAACGTCGACAGACAAAGTACGCGGAGCCATCGTATCCTTTCATTCGGGTTCAGCTGGCCGCCTCGACGGTCTCACCGTATGGAGCTAACCTCTGCGCCTTGAGGAAGAGAGATGGTGGCATTCGTCCGATTGCTGCTGGCTCCACATACCGGCGCCTTACAGCCAAATTAGCTTGCAAATCGATCACTTCGCTCGCGTCATACTTCCAGCCAAAACAGCTCGGTTTTGCCTGCAAAGGGGGTTGTGAGGCCGCCGTTCACTCTTTCAGAACAGCTATCCACAATCAAGGCGATGATGTGTTTCTGAAGGTCGATGTCAAAAACGCTTTCAACTCAGTTGACCGAGGCGCCATGTTGGCCCAAATTAAATCTAAAGCACCTGCCATTTTACCATTTATGCTCCAGTGTTACAACGACCCCACCAAACTCATTTACAAAGACCACCTCATCTCATCCGAAGTGGGCTGCCAACAGGGCGACCCTCTAGGTCCAGCAATCTTCAGCCTTGCTATACACCCGGTCATCGAGCTTCTAAATTCAAAATTTAATGTTTGGTATTTGGATGATGGGACCCTTGGAAGCGATGCGCCCACTGTACTATCCCACTTCCGCACTCTGATCCGCGAGTTCCAAAAAATAGGTCTGCAGCTGAACCTAGGTAAGTGCGAACTTTTTGTGCCAGACAGTTGTGGGGATAGAAACGCGATTATATCCAGCTTTAAAGAAATAGCTCCACAACTGTCTGTCATTGACAAGGATTCGCTCTTCCTTTTGGGCTCACCTATTTTAGACGAATCTCTCCCGAACTTCATAGATAACAAATTACAAAATTTTAATGAAACTTTAGACCGCCTTCTCCAAATTAACTGTCACATGGCCTTTACCCTAATCCGTTTTTGCATTTTCGTACCTTAATTGACATATGTCCTACGGTGTTGTCAACTGTAGAAGTTCCCTCAACTTCTCAAACAGTTGGATGATACCATAATACAAACGCTCTCCATTATTTTGAATACAAATTTCGATGACCGCGCATGGACTCAGGCAACGCTTTCAGTTAGGTTCGGTGTCCTGGGTGTTCGAAAGCCCTCTGACATATCGCTTCCGGCCTTCTTGTCCTCAGTCCACGCGAACCATAGTCTTATCGCCAAAATACTACATCACCCATCCTACTCCAATACAGTTCCCTTTCTGGACGAGGCCAAGGACGTCTGGAGCGCAACTAGTGCAGTTGTAGCGAATTGCCTGACAATACTTTTTCCCAAAGGCTCTGGGACGAGCCACTCTGCAAACTGGTACGGAATAATCTTCTTAATACGTCCTCCAGTCCTGTGGAGCAGGCTCGCAGCGGCGGCTTAGCTGCGGAGAAGTGGGAGTCGGACCTTTGGCTACAAGCATTACCGTCACCCAATACGGGCACATTGCTGGATCGAACAGCTTTCCGGTTAGCCACTTCCCTGCGTCTTGGCACCCCCCACGTCATCCCCCATCGCTGTGTTTGTGGTGCAAACGTGGACAGCCTCGGACACCACGGGCTGCCCTGTCAACAAAGCGCCGGCCGCATCTCCCGACATCACTGCCTGAACGATCTCATCCGTCGGGCTCTTGTCACCGCCGGAGTGCCAGCTGTGCTGGAACCCTCTGGTTTGGCGCGCGACGATGGCAGGAGACCAGACGGTATGACCCTGGTCCCTTGGAAAGTGGGACGGGCTCTTGTATGGGACGCTACTTGCGTCGATACACTTGCTCCGTCCCATGTCCAGGGCACCTCGAGTTCTGCAGGTGCGGCCGCCAATCAGGCGGAAAACCTCAAGCGGCGCAAATATGAGAACCTTAGTGGGGATCTCATATTTGAATTGTTTGGGGATGAAACCCTAGGTGCATGGGGTCTGGGTGCGCACAAACTTTTCAGTGAAATCTCCAAAAAACTCATTGAGGCCACCCGAGACCCCAGAGCCGGCACCTACCTGGCCCAGAGAATAAGTATCGCAATCCAGCGAGGAAACTCTTTGAGCCTTCTAGGTACTCTGCCTGGTGGGGACGACCTTTGAGCTTTGAGCTTTGACCTTTGGAGATTTCTTTGTTTTGTAACATTTTAAGTTTTGGAGTAGTTATTATTTTTTTAGTACTTACCTACTTTTATAGATTGTAAATATTTTAAATAGATTTTAGTTAATTTTAGCTTTTAACATTATACTACTTATTTAAATAAAATATACATATTGTTTAAGTATCATTATAATATTTTAGTGTAAAATACAGATCCATTGTGTAAATATTTTTATTAGTAGGGGGATAGAAGTTTTCGATCAGTTGATGGATATTTATGATTTGTTCGCAAGTGACTTTTCCTTTCACAAAGCTGGCTTGTTCTTGTGAAATCTGCCAGTCTAGAAACTAGAAAATACTGTTGTTTACAATATGCAGAAGTACTTTGCTAGCGTGAGATAAAAGTTAGGTAAATATCGCATTTTGATGTAAGTAGAGCCTTTTATAAGCAATGGCAAAATTACAGATTCAATCATTGGGCCATAGAAACACCAGTTTGCCATATTATGTCGTTGCATAATTATATTATAAAAGAAATGAGTCGCAGTTTAGCCCATGGTGCTTAAAATCTTAGCTGTTATTTGATCCAGACCTGGAGCTTTTTAGGGTTCCGTAGTTTACGTCTCGGAATCCTTATGGTTTCGTCATGATTTATGAGTCATCGAGTCCGTTCGTCTTTGGCTTAACGTCCAAACGGTTAGTGCTAGAAAGATGAAACTTTGCATGGATATGTGTATTTACTATGTTGACAAAGTGGTAAAATAAGATGACAAAAATATATTTTTTGGGGTCTCCCCTACACGTAAAGTGGGGATGTTTTTTTTTCTCGCGTCTACCCCTCAGTGTCGGGTATCATTAGATAGGTCTTTTATAAACATTGAGAAGATGGTAAAACGATTTTCTGATTCAGGTATCACTTTGCGAGATATTCAAGTTGAAAGCGAATTTATTTGTTAAAATATCCCTATTCCTTAGGCCTAGAGGGCCTAGACTATGTTGATGTTTGTAGGTACTTAGGTAGGTAGTTATGCAAGTAGGTACATTCGGTGTAAATAAAACGCAATCAGTAGGGGTTCTATTTATTGTGCCATTTTTTTAACTGAATATTATGTAAGACAAGTCGTTACAAATATTAATTAATAATTATTCTCCAATATTGTTAAATTATATTTTGAATTTAGTCGGATAAGTTAAGTAGGTACATAATTTTCTAATAGTAATAATAATTAATTTTAACTACTAGTAGGTAAATAGTTACATAGATGTATAAATCATCGGTTTTGTAACGCTTTCCAACTTCCAAATTAATGACTTTTTTAAACTTTGGTCTTGGGTAGGTTAGTAGGTACCTATAAGTAGGTATTTAGATTTATGTAAGGTAGCAGAAATTATTGCATTTGATCGTTACAATAAATAGGTAATAAACAATCGGAAAAAGATTCTTTCGTTTTAATACTTTTTAAGGATATGTCATATGTGTTACTTTTATTTTACTATGATTACTTAGTACCATTTACAAATAAGATATTAAAGCAAACAGCTATATCTTTGAATGAAAATAGTTTTTATTCAGGTTTAAAGCAGATATGTTGATACCTATTCTGCTGTTTCGATTTCAAACTAATACCTAACATTTGAACTCGGTACTGTTGAAAAGTCCATACAAACTCACACTTGGTGGTCTGTAGGTCAAATTATATAATTAGGGTAGGCTGGTCTAGGACTCCGCACTTAGACTTTGAGATACTCTTAAATAGAATCGCGAAGAATAAGAAAGTCATCATAAGTAGCTTAGGGCATTAAAGCAAGTATTTTAGACAAAGATATCAAAACTGAGGATAGGCTAGAGCTTAGAGCTCAGCGTCGAAAAAATAGGTCATCGCGAACATGCATTGGCTTACCGTAGCTTGTTAGGGAGTAGGGACCCAAAAGTTTGATATAAAACCGCCGGTCTAGCGGTTCTAAACCTAGCAGATTTTGAGTGTGAAGAATTTTTAAGAAAAAAAAGGTACAAGCACGTACAAAGGTACATAACGAGCAAGAAAACTGTTTTGATACACGGATGCGCACCAACTAGAAACCGATAAAAATGCAAGTCTAGCAGTCCTATTCTTGACCAGTTTCCAGACAGACCGCCCTGAACGTGTAAGAATTTTGAGCGAAAAAAGGTCATAGGGAACAAGGTTATACGTCAATCTTTTTAGTGACAGATTTGACGATAAAAGTTTGTTCTACAAAATAGAAATAAATACAATTTTCTACAATTAAAGCTATGAGCATTTATGTCAAATTGATAGTTTTAGCGCTGCAGAGTCTAAGAGGGAAATATTTAGGGATTTGGTGATATTTTTTATAATTAACTATATTCTACTTTTTATGCCCTTTCAGATGATATCAATGTAGAGAAGTTTGTAAATAATTATAAAGACCGCCAATTTATGATGGCGGAAATTTTGAATTTTCAATTACATATATTGAATAGGTACCTATACCAAATTTTAGTAGCAATAAAACCAAAACTATACATACGCTATATCTACGACCGCTCGTATAGTATCACAACCAACTTCGCCGTGGAATGGTTTGCGTCAATTGCGTACTCTTCGGATGCGCAGGTACTCATAGACCAGGTTACCCTAATAAAATTAATCAGCTTAGGCTGGGGCTATAATATTATGATCCCGAAAGGCCCGGCCTTACGGATTCCGGACAATATAGTCCCAATAGTAAGAAATATTAGTCAGTAGTAAGTTAAGAAATTTATTTTGACCCTAAGTTTATTTTCTATAAATGTCTATTTTGGTCAACAATTTGTAAGGCTAAGTTGTGGTCAAAGAAAGAAATATCTTTAATGGTTATGGTTAAAAATCTAAATAAGTTTATCAAAATTCAAAAATGTCAAGTAGAAAGAAGGTAACAGGTAAACAAACCTAGGTATGTCTAAATGTACACTTGTACATTATTATCCTATGATTTATAAAACTTTACGGTTTGTACCCGAGACATTTCAATTATTAATTATTGTTATTACACATCATTGACTATAATTTTTATGTTGCTTTATTTAAAATAATGCATCCACCGTATGTTGGATCGCTTATTACTAATCACAACGAATAAATGCCGAGTAGCTAGCGCATTAGTAGAGGCTATCTGATCAGTTTATTCCGTGTTCAACCCCTAGATTTCCAATCCCCGTCCATAAAATGACGTTACGAGGACGGGGTAGGAATCTATTGCTTTGTGACTTAAATAATGTCAGTTCGTCGTAACGAGTCTCGGACGAGATCGTAGAACCAACTTATTTCCATTGAGTCCCGGTGAAATATAAGTAGATGAGTAGGTATACAATATATTTATATAAAAGCCTACGTATTCCCAAATAAAATCAGCAAAAGATTCGAAGTAGCTACAAATTCCGGAACCTCGGACGTACCTACCGCGTTCCTCCTTATTTTTATTAGATACTAGGTGTCCCGACACACGTTGTTTTGTCTTAACTATAAACCTCTAATATTTCTCACCGTTTAAACCTTCCCTGAACTTCCACAATTATTTCAAGACCAAAATTAGCCAAATCGGTCGAGCCGTTCTCGAATTTTAGCGAGACATTGGAATTGCAATTCATTTTTATATATAAGAAGATTATTGTTTGTTCGTTTTAATTGATAACAAGCCCCCCTTCTATTATTATGTGTTTGTCTATAGGTATACCAAATATATTTATTTTTCTTTTCTCGTTAACCGTCACCTACCTATACTCTTAAGTCTTACTAATATTACAGCGGTCGTTCTAAGTATTTAAGGTATCTAGGTACAACTTAGAACATAATATTATTATGATTATAGGTATACCTATGCCTATTAGCCATACATTGTGATCAATACTTTTTATGAAACGACTATGTATGCGGGTATGTGTATGTATACCGGGTAATTTTTTAATCTGCCTCGAGCAAAACAGGGTATAATAGGTACCTACATGAGACAGAGTACTATGGTATATTTAGTTTTTTTCTTTTTTATAACTTAGTAAAAATTTGTTTTACAACATTGCACTACTAATTAAAAATCATTATTGAGTAAACGAACATAAAAAACAATGATAAAAATATTGAAATTACAAATAATTATTGTCACCCTATTGACCGCTGTAGACCCCTTTGACGTTGCGCGTGATTGGAGCGATCAAAGCCAACGCGGCGCTCCGTTGCTCGCACGGGTAGAGTGACCAAAATTCATGATCTTTTTAAGATTTTCCAATTTTCAAACAGTTTGACACAAATGATTTTGACAAAAATATAAATGTATTATATTTTTGATACAAAACATGTTTTTCTCGAAACGGAATAAAAAATCATCGAGTATGTCTATGTTGGTACAGGTATGTGAATAACAATAATTATAATTTTGTATTTAAAACTACGCGTTTACATTAAAATAAAGTATTGATTCATTACATTATCAAAATAACTTAAGTAATCACTTATGCTTAGGTAGTGGTAATTACAAAGTCTAAAAATCTTTCACTGCGTTATACAATATAATAAAATATTAAATACTTAACTATTATTATTATTCTTTGCTAAAAGAATTGTTTATCTATATGTCAGTACGTTCTAAGCCTAGCCTTAGTACCTAATACAGCTGGATTATTTAGGAAGATATATCTACTTTTGGTAAAAAGGAAGTCGAAGCAGTAATTCATAGGTAGACCTAGTATTTTAACATTTAGAATGTTGACATACTTATAGGATTTATGCATTATACATTTAGGTACTTTACGAAACATACAAACTAGGTGGATATGCCAAAAAATTTATTATTAATGAACGACTTCTTGTAAAATTCAAATCTACTGCAACAATGTTAAAACACTAATCAAAGCTTAATATGTAGAGAAATAAAAATAACCTACAAATTGGTAACAAGTAACAGTAGATAAAGTTATTGTTAATCTAAACCATAGATAAATCATTAGTCTATGATCTAAACATAGAATGGAAAAAGTGTAATCACAGTACCTAATGACTAATGAGGGTTTTCGAGTTCTGATGGCTGTTTGGACCCGACGCATGCTGGCTAAAAAGTGTCCAACACCAGACGGCGGCTCACATGCGTCAGTT
Organism: Phengaris arion; assembly: GCA_963565745.1. Taxonomy (NCBI): domain Eukaryota; kingdom Metazoa; phylum Arthropoda; class Insecta; order Lepidoptera; family Lycaenidae; genus Phengaris; species Phengaris arion. Next base: position 30,978,178 of record OY751432.1, on the reverse strand, counting down.
CCAAAAAGCTGTAAGTAAGCACAAACTCGAAAACCTTCATTGCCAATTTAATATTATTAAGTTACAAGTCTAGGCTGGAGCAGTTGAGTGACTCCAAGGTCCGAGGTGCGACGTCTTCGTAAGGAATGACGTGCGCCGACGCCAGCTCCTTAGAGACCCGCTCCGCCGTGCTCAGCACTCTCAGTAAGTTGAGACCCGCGAGCTTCTTTAGATCTTCGATGCTCCACCCGTCTTCCATCAGCTCGGCGAAGAGCAGAGGATACGAGGCCACATCTTCCAAACCTTGCGGTGTGCTGTCGATACAAAATGTTTTAACACCACACTGTTAACAATTTTTATAAAAAACTATAACCCGACCACGTAAATTATATAGCCTATATTACCCGGGCTATTATTACAAATCTATTGACACCTCATTTAATAAAATCGGATCATAGCTTAGGCTCTACGGTGGAACAACCGTGAACACATCGACTGCCAAAATCATATTACCCTTCCTTCTGGCTTCGTCGTAGTCGGGTAAAAATGGACCTATGACATAAGGCGATAGATATTATACGGATGATAGTAATGCGTGCTTTGAAATGTTAATAAAATACAAAAAATATCTTTAGTTTTTGTGAAATGTCGGTCGCTAGGTCAATAACATTGTGAATGCTCACTAGTTTATGCCGTCGTAGCCCGCGCCGAGCCCCACGCTGTCCACGCCGGCTATGGCGCGTATGTGGTTGATGTGCTCTGTAAATATTAAATTTTACCCGACTCATAAAAATATTTACACAGTGGATAAGCTATACAATGTTTTGTCACTGTCTTAAAGCGCGTCTCCTGCTCATGTTTTTTCGGAACATTACACAGGAAGAATGAAAAAAAAACATTTGTTTTCATACACAAGCTCCTCTCCAGCTATAGAAAATGTTCATGAAAGATCATGAGTTCCGATGAGGAAGACAAGCACTCGTTTTAGCGATTGCAGGTGCAGAATCTAGGAGAAAACGCAGGCGGTCTAAAAAGGCCACTTTAGGTGTTTCGTATATTTTTTTCAACTCATATTATGTTCGCCATTTTACGCATTTCTATTGAATACTGTCAAAATGGATATTTTCTAATATGATGAAATAAGATTAATCATCTAAAAAGGCCACTTTAGGTGTTTCATATATTATTTTCAACTCATATTATGTGCGCCATTTTACGCATTTCTATTGAAAACTGTCAAACTTAATGTTTTCTAATATGATGAAATCAGATGAATCATGTAGCCATTTTACCATTTTACGATTTTTGTATGGAAAAAAATATATGAAAAATCTAAAGTAGCCTTTTTAGACCCCCAGATTTCGAGTTAGGCCATATTTACTGACCCGTAATTTTAGTATTTATCAGGAGTTACGAATAGAAGACCGATTTGGGATTGATAAATAATTTCTTCCGTATTTTTGCTTAATGGTCATATGAGTGGTGTCAGTTGATAAGAAATGATATATTTCTTCCCCTCTCCCAGCGCGGGGAATGTTTTCTGTCCGTCTCGAAAGACAAAAAATTGTATATTCCTACGCCCCAATGTTTCGATGTTTGTGTACTGTTTCGAAAAAAACACGCGCAGGTGACGCGCCTTTATACGTTGGAAAAGTCGCTTGACAGACAAGGACAAAACATTTTATAGCTTATGCGTTGTGCAAATATTTTTATTATTAAGGGGGTTTGTATATTAGTGATACATAACAGACTATATAAAATTTTCAATGCAACGACCTCAGAGTTGAAATCAGTGCGTACGGCGGTCGTTTGCAATAAGGCGTTTCAGCTACATAAATGTACAAAAAACTTTTTCTTTTTTCAGTGCCAAAAACGAACAAAATGCGACTTGTTAAACTTATAACTTTCTTAACCTCCGACGAAAACAGAGGGGTGTTATAAATTTAACGTGTCTGTCTGTCTGTGGCATCGTTAAACCGATTTTATCAATTTTTTTTGTTTAAAAGTTGACGCGATTAAGAGCGTTCTTATTTCTTAGCTATCATTTATTATCAACTGCTTGACTATTAAGGGGTTACCAAAAACTTTTAATTTTGTTTTTATCTTTTCAGATTAGCCATAAAGCTATCGACATATCCAATAACACATAGATAATAGACTCCTAGATCAACAAACTAAAGATCACGACCACGCATGACTACATAAATAATAATAATAGCTCTCCACACCGATTTCGGTGACTGTGGCCGGTTTCATTGAAACCAGGCCAGCTACGTAGGAGTTGTTGTATAGTGCCCAAGTGTGTGCGCAAATCACAAGAGCACTCTCTTTTTCTTTACTCTCGAAACCTAGTGGGACGGATTACCGACACGACTGGCGAGAAATCATCATCATGTTTACAGTTTTCCATATTGTTAATAACGCGGTTGCTTTGCAGATCAACACGTCGAAAATTTTTCCACAAAGAGCTCTTCAGTTTTTTTAAAGGTAACGTTACGAGTCGGCTCACTTAAATAACATTTTAAAGCTGCGACAGTTTGCAGATTAAACCAAACCACACAACAATGTAATAAAAAGCGTATAAAAGAATGGACCGCCCCAGCTGGGCAGCTGGGCTGGGCTGGGCTGGCATAGTTAAGCTAAAAGAAAAAATATCTATTGCAACCTAGTTGTCAATCGAGAGTGTCACGCTGTGGACAAAAAATATAAATGGGTTTTTTTATAGTTTTCATTTACACACCGACACGTAGACCACAAACTATGAATATTACAGTTATAGATCATCTACACACATCTACAAATAGTATCCGCCTTCCAACGATTTTCTGATAAGGGTTTTTGTCGAAATCTCTTAAATTATATTTTTAAATAGAGATATTTAAGAATATAATATTCCATACCTACTAATTTCGCATTTGAATAAATGCTTAAATACAAATAACAGCCAAATCATTTTCAACATGCCTTTAAATTTTGTGGATGGCTATTGAAATGAAAATCAAACGCAGATACACAAAATCACCGACGATCGTCATAAAAATGATTTTACCCTTTGAATTGACACGGTCCGACCTAATAATACCTTTGCTGAAGTGATCGCTTAATCAACACATCAAAACACGATAGAGTGATGCTGTTTCGGAGAGTTAGGAGGTAGAAAAGTCAAGTGATTGTTTCAGGAAATGTAGGAATAATATTATTAGGTTATTTGGTTTTAAGATAGCATATACAGATTTATTTTTTCAAAACCATTCTGTATATATATTCACCAAACATTAAAAGTAAATAAACTGTTGAATTTAAGCAACTTTTACTAAAAGTGCTATCTATGCCATACTTAGCACTTTTGTAGGTAACATCTGATTAAAAGATTAAAAGTTGCTTATATTCAAGAGTATATTCACTCTTGGAAGTTTAGCCACTACTGAAAAAACACCCTGTTTAAAGATATACCTTTTTAAATGAACTTTACAATGAACTGTTCGTCACTTTACAGTTTTCTAGTCTTTGAGTTAAGCCTTATATAGACAGCGAAATAAATGGGTCGTTAATGCTCGTTTTCTGTAGTTTTTTTGTCGTTAGTTTATACTTTATCTATTCATTATATTAGCGCTTTTGGTTGGATGACGCAAACGCGTTAACCAATCACTATTGTTATTGAACAGATAAACTACCGACAAAAACTTCAGAAACCGGGCATTAATCCGCTAAAGCCTTTAGATTAATTATGGGCTTAGATTAATTATGAGGAATATAAGGGCGTCCCAACTAAGTAACCTAACCTAACCTAACGTATGGATATATGTTAAAATGTTATCGTTTCATTTTACTATAGTCTAGACCATATTATTATAATGAATGTAAATCAAATACCTATTACCTTTTTTATATTTATTTATATAATTTCCTTATTTATACGGTACGGTATTTTATACGTCGCGCATAACTTCGGTCGAATTTGATAGCGCCGATGGTGTTGATATGTGCATAAATTCAAAGCAATTTTATGCCTCTATCCTTTTATAAGTAATACTCGCTTTCATTAGTTTTTATGAACCAAAATAAACATTTCCCACGAATTTGAATGAGGTTAAAATTGTGTATTGGCCGAGAAGTCTAGAATCCTTACAAACTTTTGAAAAGATTCAAATGTAAAGAATCATGAAATGCGTACGTTTTCATGTAAAATAAAATTTTCTTGTGAATAAAACAACAAACACAAGTTGAAGCAATGACTATATCATTGCTATCGAATATTATAATATACGAGGTCAGTGTGTTGTTGACTTGTCTGCGAGTTTTTGTCACTACTCGCAGTGAACACATTATCTATAATTTATATGGCATTGAAATAACGCCCCTAGTGACAAACAATGGTAACTAATTCGATGCCGTACAAATTGTTGTTAACTTCTTCAAGGCGAGTACTTAGTGACCAAAACTCTCACATAGCACACTATTAAAAAAGTAACGCCGATTTCGGATTTCTGCGAGTATAATTTATTTTACATTTTTGTGGTGTTAAATTGGTACTCATATCCTTCAATTATATAAATCAGCCAGTTTTAATGCGTCGTTAATTTTTAAACCAACTTCCAAAAAAGGAGACAGTTATGCATTTGGCTGTATTTATATTTTTTTTGTATGTACAACGATAATTCCGCCGTCTGTGGACCGTTTTTCAAAATTATTTTTTTGATGTAAAGGGTATAATCCCAAATTGGTCCCGTTTTCACCAAAGTAGTGACCTGATTATGGGATCCATGAGGAATCGAGGGAACTCCTTAAATTTATATGGACACATATTATGGTGATTTCACTTTTTCTGTAGTAGTCTAAGAATATGCCACCAAAAAGTAAGATTTTGCACCAAGGTTTACCCTGGATCCAAAATTACTAAACAGAACTCCAATATTGTATATAAATTACATGTAATAAAAAGATTTTTTTTGCCCTTTATGCTCTAGTAATATTAACGTATAGACTACGATGAAATATTTATAGAATATTTTATTGCATATTCAATTTCAAAAAATAAAATTAAAGTATACATATAATACAAAACCCTTTATGCGTGATTCCAACTCGCATTAGACCCGTTTTTTTTACGATAACTTAGAAGTTTGATTTTATCACAGCTTCGAGGGACTGTAGACGACGAATTCGATACCTCCACGCGTTCCTGAAATAAAGGGTCTTGACACACAAACTGGTGGATACGGACAACAAAGTGATTATAAAAATGAGACTACAACTTACCAATAGCATCCTGCACGGTTGCTGAGTCGCCGCACGTCAGGAAGCTCGTGTAGAAATTGACCATGATGAGGCCTTTGTTCGCAGCCAACAGCCTGAGGACGGTGTCGGGCACGTTGCGGGTGACGTTGCACAGCGCGCGCGCTGACGAGTGCGAGAACAGCACGGGCGCGCGCGACACCGTGAGCGCGTCGCGCATCGTCCGCTCCGACACGTGCGATAGGTCTACGAGCATGCCCAGCCGGTTCATCTCTTTTATCACTACCTGCAAATAAGGAATTAGCGTGAGATATAGTACAATAGTACAAGAGATTATTAATTGTTAATTGTATTAAGGTTGTTCATTTAAAATCAATTACGGATATTTTGGGCATATATTAAGCTACTGCTTATATAAAAGATGTCTAGGTAGAATAATAGTTAAAAATTTAGAAAAAATTAATATACTAAATAAAATTACATGGCGCTCTCTAAGGCACTGAGGTCATTAACCTCACAGAAACAGGCCATTAAAAGAGTGAGCAAAGACTTTGCCTAAATAACATCAATACAATCGGTGTGTGAGGTCAATGACTTTTACAGCGCTGTAAAGAGAGTAATGTAATTTTATTTTGTATTTTTTTTTTCGAAATTTTAATTATTTTTCTACCTTAACGTATTAACGTAAGCAGTAGATCATATGCCCAAAATATCGATTTTATCGGTTCCATACTGAGAAAAAAGTTCATAGGCACTAGATTTCTAAGCGTATTATTATTCTTACGGTAGTTGTAGTGTTTATAACAATAAAATTTGTTTTTAATTGTTAAATTGTAAACAAATTTTACTTTTATAAATAATTATTAAATTACGTTTAAAATAATTATTAAATTGGAAATAAATTACGATAATTTGAAACGAAATTTTGTATAACAATAAAATTTGTTTATAATAAAAACCCATAATCAAATATAAAATAATAGCCGTAACCAACAAAAATATTGTAATATTTTTTTTGCTTTCAAAAAACGTGAAGGTTTAAGCACGATAATTGGTACCTGTATGTAACTCTGCGTTACAATTGAGAGTAGTTTGAACAAAAGGGAATGTTAGGCAAAAGTATCGCAGCACAGAAACAAAGGAGTGTTTCGCAAGCAACCTGAGCCTCATTGAGAGCGGGATATTGCGGGCGACAGTGTTTATGGTTATGGAGCATGAGTGCTCCTCGCTCCTGCCTTCTCGTCTCAATCTTTACGCTGTTTTTATTATGCGCCGATAATATCCTAAGTATTATGAGCTCCTTTATTTCGGTTATGTGCCTATTACCAACAAAATAAAGCTCGGCTCATATTCTAAGTGTTTATTGTTTAAAATACTTTTACAGATTTAATTGAAGCGTTAGTTTCGCTTTTGTTTTTTTTTCTGATACTCAGCCAACTAACATAACAGCCTAAACTAACTAAACGGTGAAAGGAGTAGAGTACTAGTTAAGGGTTTTTATAATTGGGTAGTAATAACATGTAGCATATATATATTTTATTATAGAATTAGTATGTTTTTGAAATAGCATCTTTTTGTTGACGAAGTGATATTTACTTAGGGGAATATGTTGTACCTCGGAGCCAGTTGCACCTTGGCTACTTGGCTTTTTCTAAGTATTGTATGCTTTTGGATTTTAATGTTATATAATAGTGTTCGCTACGTCACTACCGACTTTTTGCTCCTTAGCGGGATTCGAGCACGCGACCTCCGGCTTGAGCATCGACGCGCTAACCACTGAGCCACAGAGGTCGTTAATTTTGTTTGAACTATTTATACTAATGCTATTTATTTCCTTGTTAAATATATCATTAGTCACAGTTAAAAAATTAAGAATTAATAGTTTTCGTGAGTATTAATAATTATAAAATAAAAAAAATATAGTAATTTTTTACTGGAAGTTTTGGTGTATTCAAGATACCAACATACCTGACCTTGGATATTTTAAAAACTTTTTTAAACGTCTGAAATGCAGGTAAGAATCTTATGTACATTTGTCATATTTATTGGTTAGGTACATCCAAATAACCGACCTTCCAAAATATGCAAACTTGGCTTAATACTAAGGCGGGTCAATAAGTCCGTGACTTTTAGAATTTCTAACCTCCTTACTGAAAAAGCAACACTACTCCTGTCAACAGGCATCTGTCAGTTGGCTCCTATCAAAATTTGAACTTGCTGCGTCAGTTAGTTTGTGTTTTACAGCTATCTTTATCAGACTATCCAGTAACTTGAGGAAACAATGGAAAAAAGTGAATTTCGTGTGCTTATTAAGCATTATTTTTTGCGAAAAAAAACCATTACCGAGACCAAAGCTAAGCTTGATAAATACTATGGGGACTCTGCACCATCGATTTCAATGGTAAAAAAGTGGTTTACTGAATTTCGTTGTGGCCTTACAAGCACTGAAGATGCCGAACGTCCTGGACGCCCAGTTGAGGTCTCTACACCCGAAACAATCGAAAAAATTCACGATATGGTGTTGGCCGACCGAAGATTGAAAGTGCAAGAGATTGTGGAAGCCATAGGCATCTCGCATGGGTCAGTGGTTTCATTTTGAATGATCACTTGGGCATGAGAAAGCTTTCCGCAAGATGGGTGCCGCGTTTGCTCACAGTCGACCACAAACGCAATCGTGTAACAACTTCACAGGAAGGTTTGGCGTTGTTTAATCACAATATGGAGGAGTTTTTTAACCGTGGACGAAACATGGATCCATCACAATATACCAGAGACCAAACAACAGTCAAAACAGTGTGTTTCTAAGGGTGAATCGGCGCCAAAGAAGGCCAAGGTGGGTTTGTCAGCCAATAAAGTTATGGCGACTGTTTTTTGGGATGCACGTGGGATAATCCACATTGACTATCTTCAAAAGGGAAGAACAATTAATGGGGAATATTATGCCAACTTATTGGACCGCTTCAATGAGGATTTGAAAAAAAACCGACCTCATTTGGCCAAGAAAAAAGTTCTTTTTCACTAAGACAATGCAAGGGTGCACACATGTGCAGTTGCCATGGCAAAAATCCATGAATTGGGCTATGAATTGCTCCCACATCCACCCTATTCTCAAGATTTGGCTCCGAGTGAATACTTCTTATTCCCAAACCTGAAAAAATGGCTCGGTGGAAAAAGATTTGACTCCAATGATGAAGTCATCTCGCAAACAAAGGCCTATTTTGAGGACCTCGACAAATCATATTTTTTGGAAGGGATAAAAAAATTGGAGAAGCGTTGGACAAAGTGTATAGAGCTCAAGGGGGACTACGTTGAAAAATAAAATTTATTTATCAAAAAATCTGTGTTTTATTCCAAAAGTCACGGACTTATTGACCCGCCCTCGTATGTACTGCAAGTCAAATTGTAACTAACTAAACGAATAAAATAATTACTAAGGTCCCTTATACTAAATTATGTAAGGTTCGGTAAAATCTATTACGGATATTTTGGGCATATGATCTACTGATTATGTATAGACACTTGGGCAGAAAAATAATTGCTGTACTCGAAAAAAAAATCTTCCTTTATATGGGCGAGTTTGCGTTGAGCAGAGATTCACCCAATATGAGATGATTTTTTTTACTTTGAGTATGACAATATTTCTTTTGCCTAAACGTCTTTATATGAGCAGTAGATCATATAACCAAAATATCCGTAGTAGTATTTTAACAAACTTTATATATAAAGCAAATAGATAATGTAGGAAACAAGTTATAACGACTACTACGGATGCCTCCAAGTAAAATGAAAAGTAAGTTAATTGAAATAAACAACAATTTTTGTGTACCCTAAAGAATATTATGACTTTAATCTTATCGGTCCGAATGGCTTAAAATACAGCGGACTCGGACATGATCAATTTGGGAGGGATTATATAATTTAGTATCAGCGTCGTTATATAGTTGTGTGGATCCCTAAAATAATTAAATTCAGTTTAAGAGAAATCCTTGGTCATGAGCCTTAAGAAATTGTGTTTTTGGGCAGATTAAGAGGAGTGATTTAAGAATAAAGATATTAATGAGGTACTCGAAATGAAATGGATATTTCTGTCGACAGAATTCATATTTATTAAAAGTCAAAGAAGTAAATTCAATATACGTAAATGTTACATTTAATTTGGTGTTTGGAAATATAATTTCCTCCGTCGATGAACGATTTAATGAAGTGTTCATTTCGCAATATTCTTCTCGGTCGGGTAGTGAAACGGACACGAACTCAAAATACATAATGTTAACAACTAGTTCGAATCGACCACTTTGCGGTGGGTCCGCTAAGTGGAATATTGGTGTTTCGAATATTATTAATACTAATATTCCATAACTATAAACCGACTAAATGTATACATTTAGTCGGTTTATAGTTTTGTGGGCCTAGCAGGAACATTGGACAGCGATGTAAAATTACACTTATATATTATAGACTTGGCATGTTGAGGCAAAAAATGTCTCAAGTTAAATGGCCTCACTTTTTATGATTTTTGGGGCCATTTTGACATTTGAAGTATGGTGAAAACAAATTGGTTGACATTTTAAGTATGGTGAAAATCAAGATGGCTTAACTTTTTATTGTATGTTTTCTCTCTTTCTTTTTTTGTCTCATTCTCATCTTTTTATTGAGAATTGTATGAAAATCTGTCAAAATCATGACAGTGCCCATATAAATTTCATTCGATAACGTTGTTTTTTGCAGGGATAGTGGTTGGTATCTTTTTCTTATGTCAAACATGCGTTATCTTAGATACTTGTGACGTGCGTTGCAAGTGCAATAAAACGTTGTAAAATGGTATGCGTTTGCAAAAAATATTCTCTTATTCTTAGTAGAATTGAACCTATAATATAATTTTGCAGATATTTTCTCATTGCCAGTAATATCTATATTTATTTTCTATACTCACCTTGCCAAACGGAGTGAGACCCCCTCGAACTCCCGGCTCGTATGATTTGTCAGTGGAGGCGCACTCGGCCCACGGCGTGTCACACGTGGACGTCAGCGTCAGGTATCGGACCCCCACCTGGTACAACGTTCTCAGCACCCCCAAAGATCCTCCTATAGCGTGACCCCCTTCCACCCCTATAAGGGAGCACAACCGATGGTTGGCGTGCGCGGTCAATATATCTGAAAATAGGGTGTTGTAATACATCAATCAATCAATTTGGTAAAACAACACCGGAACCGGAACACTTTACGAGAGTATATATGTTAAATCATATAAACTTATTGAAATAATAAAGTTGGTAATACACCAATCTCTACTAATTAATTCAATTCACAAAACATTTTACTTTTAAAAAGTTACTTTTATACTATTTTTTAAATGGCATATTTAGGAAACCCTCAACCGTCAGAAATATTCAAAAAATAACGTCTTTTCTTCTAAGATCAAGAATAGTGTTGATTTTTATATTTCTCGAAAAAGGAGCTGAACGAAACAAAAAGAATCTATTACCATTAAGGAGCACGGACCGTTTGTGGCAGCTAATTTGTTTTGTTATTTATGGACCGTAAACGGCGATATCCATAATGAGTCTAGAAAAATGTGGTAAGTTTTCTTAAAATTATTTAATTTTGCTTAAAAACTTATTTACTTGAATCTAGATTAATGTTTGTACGTGACAAGAAGGTAAAGAGCACTTGTAGAAACAAGACCTTTTGCTGAGATTGCTTAGTGGAGACGCAGGCTTAACCTAAACGGATGCTTAAAATGCTTACACACGCGCCGCAGCTCCCGCGGCGCCGCTGAAATAGGATTTGTATGTCATTTTTTGCCACAGCGCCGGTGGTGCAACGCCGCAGTTCCTACGGCACCGGCAGTGAAATCCATACAAAATCCGTCGGCGCCGCCAGAGCTGCGGCACGTGTGTGTTGGCGCTTACCATCAGCGGAGGTGCAGAAGGTGAGCTCGGGGTGGTACTTGTCAGTGAGGCGCTGGATGAGGTCGATCTGCTCGAAAGTGAGCTGCACGGCGTCCCGGTGCTGCGAGTCGCACGGCACGTACGCCGCCCAGAACTGCACAAGTTTTTAAAATGATGTATGTAAAAATACTTCAACTTCATAATGATTTCATCCGCCAAGCTATGATTATTAAATATCTTTTTTTCTTATCTTATCTATATCTTACATTATACCTTACGTCGTCATCATTCATTTGTAATAATTGTAATACTTAAATTAAGTATGTAGGTTTTCTATAGAACAGAAATACTTTCGGTCGGTACGAATCGCTGCCGCAGGGAACAAAAGGCAATGTAGTAGGAGATCAAATCAACTTTAATTTTCCGAGTAATTCGAAGACACGCTAAGTGGCGTTGGAATTGCAAACCGATCTTAATATCATAATTGAAATTCATAATTTGCCGAAAGTTCAATATTAATGTTGAGAAAAAGTCTGTATATTTATCGATTTCGCGTGCAAATCGCGTGAACGCGAGTCAGACAACACCGGCAGAGCGATTTGTCTGCGGTCGGCGAAGACGGCCCAAATAATGGGAACTCCTCAAGTATTCCAATATAATGACAAACATAATATGCTGGTTTAGGTATTGGCGATGACGTTTGTGCCTAAACCAGCATATAATGTAACACCTACTACAGGTGTGACATTTCGCTAAGTAGTATTAAGTAACAAATTTAGCAATCTGGTAATATTTTGCTCTAAAGATATTTTTAATTAATGCATACCTATGTATAGGCAAATAATAAGGTTGTTCGCATTATAAGGTCTCGAAGGCATGTGCTGTTACTTACGTCCAAATATTATTGGAAATTATTGTTTTGCAGTAAAGTAAACATACAATTTTCAATGAACATAAAAATGTCCGTAAAATACAATTATACAGTGATGTTTATACTTTTAGTGATTTATTAAGTCAATATCATGCAAGACTTCCACCGTGCATTCACTCCGCTCCCTGAATACAAATGCGTCGTCTTTACGTAAGTCACTGACTCGAACATGTTACAGCCCTGAGGTTTACCGGAGTTTATAAATGCTATATTATAAAGCAGTGTTAGTCGTCTTTTTGTTGAAAAGCTAATAATTAAAAATAATTATTTTATTAATTTTGGATATTGCAGGAATATATCATTTAGCCCCGACTCCACAGTAATAGAAAACTTATAAAACATCATAACTTATATTATATACGAAATACGAATACGAAAAGCAAGAATAAGACAATAATATCAGGTAGTGCACAATCAGTATTTAACGAAAAAAATTCCTCGTTTATGCAGGCTCTATAATGTTATTACTATTCGCAATTTCGTAGAGCCCGTAGCACTTGCGTAGAGCTCGTAGCACTTGCGTAGACGGAGCGTAGCGTATCTAATTTCGTAACTAGTAGTTGCCTAGTGGTTGGAATTCGACAACTCAAGGGTGTCACAGACGGCGAAGATACTATAGTATTTTATCTTAAGATGCCTGGATTCAATTCATATCACAGTACGTCATATGAAAATATATAATATCTTAGCCGTCTGTGATAGTTAATAGAAACTTGAAACTGTATACGAGTAGCAAGCGATATTTTATCTTAACATAAAATATTATAGTATCTTCGACGTCTGTGACTCTCCTTACAAGTTTTTCTTTTAAGTTTGAACTTTAGAAGGGTATTTTGCCTTTTTTTATTTCTTTTTATTTTTGATATCGAAATATAAAAAATAAAAAGAAATAAAACTAGGAAAATGTTGTCTATTGAATGTGAAAGACAACAAACGTCAACGTGTGACAAAATTTTAGAGATTGTAATATGTATCATACGCATGGAAGTGTTAGTTATTAATGTAAGGTGTAGTGTGTGTAACGTTATTTTTACTAATGTATTTTAAGCTTCTTAATAAAACAATATTAGCACAGATTAAATAATATACTTTTCCTCTATAATATAAAATTTAACGGTGCGAATTTCATACATTCATATAAAAAAAATAATTAAATAATAATTATCGTAAAAATAAAAAATATAATAATAATAATATAATTATCCAGCTTTGGATAATTTTCATTACAAACGGTGTGGAAAGTTTTTACATCACGTATTAATATATTAATTTTTGATATTTTGTTACAATAATTATACATTTTACGTTGATTTTATATGAAATATAATAGAAATATATATTGTAATGATTATGAGTTTATTAAAAGATGCGTGGTAAAAGTATACCTTATTAAATTTATAATTTTAACTTTTAGCTTTAATTTAGCCAATATTTTATAATTAGTAGCTCGAATTTCAACATGGTAAATATTTATAAAATAATAATATTCTGGTATACCAAGAAAGTTTTTTCTGTGTTCATAATTCATAATGTATCTTAAAAAAATAAAAAATAACCCGTCTGTAAAAAAACCATACGCAACGCACTAAAAAACCAAAACAAGATTGAGCTGAAAGCCTAAGTGAAATAACTGATATGATATTTGGGTATATATATTACCATTTGCAAATTATGAATCATACAAAAATAACTGGCTTCCACCTGCCACTAAACATAATGTCAATTATTTCACTTAGGCTTTCAGCTCAATCTTGATTCAGTATTTTTAGTGTGTTGCTTGGGTATGGTTTTATTTTTGCAGGCGGTTTTTTTAAATTTATTTATTTCATTTTAGATTTTTTAGTTTACCCAACACACACTTGGTCGATTTAAAGCAAAATTACGACTATTTGAATGCATTGATTACAAATTTATTCGAATTATTTAATTATAAAATGGTTGTAATTATTCCTGATGAAATTTAAATACATGTATATTTGTATAAATTTAAATAAATCTTTTGTAGTAATGTAAATTTTCTTTATTTTGATACCCTACTCGATAGACTTGGTTAAAACAAATTGAACTACTTACAATTTGGCGCCAAAATCTGTCATTTCTATTTCTATTTTTTTTTCTTTTAATTAGCTACCTGAGGACACATGGGTTTTTAAGACAAATCTAACTATACCTTAATTGTCAAAATACATTTACAAACATACATACAAGATACGAGCGAAAAACATAACCCAGTCGGGTAATAAAAATATCTGTAATTTTATTTATGTATGCCTGCATACTGAGTAACCTGTAAGCTAACTATTATACATTGCACATTCTGCTCAACTTGTGGTGTTGATTAATGTAATCTCGTAGTGAGTTTACTGGTTAGTGCTAAACTTAATTTAGGTGATAATTAACGTAGATGGTACAGGGGAGATTACCTGTGCGGCAATTCTCCCCTGCTTGAGTCGCGGCAGGTCAGTATGACTCCAGGAGCTGGTCGCCCACGGCGAGATGGTGCGCAGGTCCTCATCGAACCTACGACAAACAGGCTACAGGTGAATATTGGCGATATAACATGTCAATACGTTATATTTTGAATGTTACGTGCATACCAGGACGTAATATTCAAAATATAATGTTTTCGTATATTACTTAGACTTTCAATTTACTTTCAATGAATAATTACAAATGAATCGTCGTGATATCATAAGCTGATTTTTGGAGTTTGGACCAATCAAAACGTGTTTGACGTTGGTTTGATTTTATGAGAATAGCATTTTGCTGTTTTAACATATAAGGATTGCATCGAAACTGTTTTACTGTAAGTGAAAAGGTACAATGGTTTTTTATTAATTGAATACAATCGTAATCCGCCGTGGTCAATTCAAAATAAAGGCAATTCCTTTTTTTACAATTCACATACGAGAAAAATACTCGGTGCTATTTGAGACTCGATTTGCAGTTTATTTGATAGGATATTTTTTGAGGAAAATATTTTATTTAAAAAAAGTAGATAATATACGTACAGACAATAGCACTAACAAGCTAATGTAAACAATCAAATTTGTACATGAAACCTAAATTTTAAATACATGAAAACTTAAAATTACCTACTAAACTAAAACATAAAATCGTATAGGGAGTAAGTTTCCCCGGTTGTGCCAGGTCAGGCCGGCAGTCGGCACACAATCACAAAACATAGCCTTTGGCAGTTCGCTCAAAACGCGCTTAAATAACTTTGTTTTAAAACTACTAAAAGCTATTGGAAAGCTTAATTAGGTATTGGAAAATGTTTGAAATATCTCTTTCAATAGATATAGATACACAGTTTCCAGGGCTTCTTGGATAAATATTCGAAATAAATACAATTAAGTGACTAGTCAGTTTCGGAATCCCTAAAAGGTACATCTAGATATTGTGGTTCGTGTTTGTACACCTACAAATGCACAAATGAGTGTCTAAAGCGAGATCGTTAGGACCTTACAATACAACCTCATCCATTGTCTTAACGGCAACGTTATTTGTGTTTTCTACTTCTTTGTATTCAGACTCATATGCTTCTCATTAGAATTCCGCACACCCAAGACTTTCTGTTAGCCAACAAAACTATTGAATTAATGAATATAATAGTTAGTATGAATAAAATTGTTAAAGCTACTTATGGCATAAACAATATTTTTATAGCATACATCTTCATACGAAATACTGAGGCTCCAACTAAACTGTCGGTCGACATAAAGTTTGTTTACTATTTCTTGTACGTGCGACATTGTTACTATAGTATTCGCGTTAAGAAGAAAGTGAATTATGCGTACATTATATGTCGAAGTTGACCATCACGCATAAGCCGTGTTCACATTAAATAATTAAAGTATTTTGATACTCTTTGACGCCTTCGTGGTCCAGTGGTTTAGAGCTTGGCTCTCGACTCCGGAGGTCGTCGGTGCGACCTGTGTTTTCAAGTCTGGTTAGAACAATGTAGGCTGATCGCCCGACTGTCTGACAAGAAAGATGAACCATGCGTCGGATGGACATGTAAGAAGTCGGTCCTGCGTCTGATCTCTTGCCAGCCTTGTCGGTCATCCGTCCCAATGGATTACGAGAGTAAAGAAAGAGACAGTACTCTTGTGTACTGCGCACACACTAGGACACTATAAAATAACTCTGAGTAGCCGGACTAGATTCAACGAAACCAGCTACGGCCAATGAAATCAACGTGGGAGCTTTTTTTGGGAGCGAGAGAAATTGCGAGCTGCTCTCGAAATTCAAACTCTAGGAATGGAACGTGTAACTTTTTGGTGTAGTAAATAAATTTCAAGTTTGAATAGCTATATAAAAATTGCGCGCACTAAGCTACGGCACAAATTACCTAGAAGGCTAGGACTTAACATTATCTAGATAATGAAACAACGCATTATTATACAATCCACGCCTAAGTGAGATAATTTACATTAATGGGCCACGAAACCACTTTATAGGCTAGGTTGTATAGTTAATGAGTGTACACAGGGGACTATAAAATAGTACAATGTGCAAGACGTTTTCACCATCATTTTAAAGATTTTCTTAAATTATAGGACATTTCACATTTTTATTAGGTTCTTACCATTATTATACCTATTATTGTGTACAATAGATTGTACAAAATTTATTAAAGCAGATCACATTTATGTTTTGAGTATTTAAGGCTAAATAAAGATTTGTGTGAGCTTTATCCTTTGGGGTTTCATCAAATAAACGTAAATCTATTTTTATTAACGTATACGAAACGTATTCCTCCCAATGATTTCCTTGTTTCGTATAACCCACGTTCGATACCACTATTTTCTATTGTAACGTTAGTAACGTAAGAAATACATAATTATGGTCATAAATGTATAAACGAACTATTATCATTATCTTCAATGGATTTATAAAAAGTTTATACTGCGCTACACCTTACGTTTCGTTAAGTTGTAAGAACATTTCTGCAAGTTTTAGGAAAGGCAAAACAATTATTGTGTAAATAAAGTGTACTGGCAAAAAATATTAAGTTAAGGTTAGTAAGAAAATATGAATTACCATTTCCCCTGCGCAATAAGCCGGTTTGTTGGTTGTACTAATTATTCAATATAAACTTTAAAGTTTTTGCCTTGTTCATTAAAATATGTCAAAAGAAGCTTTTCGTTTTCGTTGCAAGCAAAAGTTATAAGCCGCGAACGAATTCTTTTAAATATTTATAATTTGTACATTATGGTGAAATATTGTCATCGAAAACAGAATACTTTTGTTTTTTGATTCGCGCTGAGTAACTCAGGTCTTTTTTTTTTGGCTCAAATTAATGCCTGGACTCTGAGCCTGAAAACAATGGTGTTTAGAAATTAACTTAACTTTTATTAACATAAATATCAATCACCTCAATAAATATAAAATAATAATTAACTAGAATTGTAATTTTAAGTGAATTTACTTAATATAATGAAATTTTGAAACGATATTGTAATCTTAAATTATGTTGAAATGGCTTTAAATTAAATAATGTAACTCAGGTCGTTACATGTCTACAAAAATTCTTTACTTTTGATTACCTAGTGACTAGTACCTATATCTTTTAAATTCAATAAAAATATTAAATTAACAAACGAAACTGACGAAGATATCACAAAGAAAAGCGGCGACCAATTCTTTTATAATTGGTTTATTTGATCAAGACCCAGAAGGAGGTCAGACAGACTTGACAAATAAAAGGGCACCTTTACTGGCACACAATGCTCTGTCTGTCTACATCATGTCTACATGGATAACTCTTTTATTAGTGATTTTATAATACGAAAAAAATACGAAAATCTTAATTTCTATTTGAGATGTAGTTTTATGCATAAAGTGTAATTAAAATGCATTATTTTATCGATAGATAAAAAACACAATTTGAATTTAAAACACAGTCGATGATACTTAATACGTCTTTCGATCAAAATCTGTTTTAGGCGTAGGTGGATAAAGCACTCGAGCCTACGTTCTATTCAAGAACGCGAGTCGATTTCATGAAATTAGGCGAGGAGGTTGTTAAGCAATTATAATTAATTTGTCCTCGCTTGATGAAGTTTTAAGATTGAAACGCCCTTACACTTTCTATTTTGAACAATTTATGGCGTTCGTTGCGGTTTTGTTGTATATGTGTTTTGTTCATATCCTATAATTCAAGGTGACTTGATGAATGAAAATATAAAAGTAATGCAATTTTAAATGTTATTTTCTTTTTTTATTATATGGAAACATTATTTATTTGCTATATGATAAGGTAAGGTTAAAAAATAAAATAAAATAAAACAAATGAATATATGTATAGACTATTCAGTACCTACCTAAATGTTGTATAAATATAAATACATTAGTATTTGCGTTGCTTACCTAACCTATGAAATACGTGAAATAGTGATAAATAACGTGAAGTTATCTATCTAATCTGGATAAAAAACTCAGGATTTTACAGAGATTTCTCAATTACACACCTGAATTCCTTGATCTTGTTGTGTAGAAATTTCCTGATGTTCCAGGGCAGGTCGTTGTGTCCGTCTATCAGGGGTGTGTCGTGCAGCAGGCGCTCGGCCAGGCGGAGGCGCTCGTGCAGGGGAGCACCGGGGGGTGCCCGCAGCGCGAGGGGCCCTGCCACGCACGCCGTTCCCGCCACCAGCACCAAGATGGCAACGCAGCACCAGCGCCGATGCCACGCCGAGAAACCTAGTACAAATATATAGCAGAGTGGAAAATTGTCTGTTACAAAAATGTAAATGCAAACGTTAGGTACAGTTTACTATGCAAAGTACTATAATATAATATAGGAATTTTTACGTCGATTAAGCTCAGTAACAAAACTAAATCGACACTACGCCTAGTTTAGTCTTTTTTCAAATGATCTCTCGAGTCTTATCACGCTATCATAAATGATGAAAAAAGCAGAAAAAGTTATTACAACATAATTTCTGAATAATTTTAACCGAAGTATTTGGTATTTAATCTTTCTGAGAAAACCAGAATCAGATGTTGTGAATGTGTATGAAATGAGCATAACTTCGTTGCCTTATTTTAGGAACCAAAACACCGATAAAATATAATTGAGACTATATACTATACTATATACTATTTATATACTATACTATTTAATATTATTCCATCCTAATTAATGTTATTAAATGAATGGGTACGTTAGTATTTATATCTCCCAACAATAACAATGTTTTGGTTGATGTTGTAGACGTTGACTCATTTTACCTCAAACGTTGTGTTTGAGGTAAAATAAAAACGGACGGAAGGCGTCCGAACCGTTAAGGTTCCGACCTACCGTCACCAGATATATTACGGCTTAGTCACTCGATACTTACGCGAGGAGTTGGCAGTGGCGGTGGAGCTGTGGCTGGTGGTGGACACGGTGCCGGGGGGCAGCCACTGCGACTTGCACGTGTTGCACGACGCCACGCGCACCTGCGCCCGGTCCGTCACATCCGGCGCCGGCGCCGACCGCTTGTTACCCTGCGACGTTTTAACTTAGGTAAGAGAGTATGAGTATTGTGATCTTTACTTGATTTACTGGATTTACGGCCGAATACTGAAACGCTAATCAAAATTAAGAGCCCTCCTATTCACAGGCTGTCGCTGTTTCTGCAAACCGAAATGACAAGGACATCATGTGACTTGAGCGTAGTGTAATTTAATTATCGTTCCAGTATTCGGCCGTTAGAAGGTCCACGGCAAACAATATATTATGTTTTATTCACTAAAATTTAGAACAATTAGTTTTCAAGAATTAATGTGTTTTATATTTAGAGAAATTAAAAATTATTGAATGTGTCCTATGTAGTATTATGTTCTAAGAAAATTATACTTACATGAGGATCGTAAAATATGGAAGTACTTCTTTTATCACAGCTAGAGTCACAAGTGCAATGAAGGTGTGCAGTCCGTAAATTGCTGTTTACAATTCTCTCGGAGTCCATAAATGTTTGGTCGTTTTCTACTAAATCGCTTTTAGAATTCCTAGAGAGAAAAGCGCTCTCATCTTTTGGCCAAGGTTCCGCGACACGATCTCTGTACCGGTCGCTTGGGAAATCATTATACGACAACTGCCGCCGTATGCTCCTACTTCGACTGCGATTATCTAAGGTTGAACATTTTGTTGAAGGAAAATTTCTGCTGACATTATCACTGCTGACATCAAAGTTCCTTATTTTCATACTTTTTTGCGATACGTTCGTGTCGCCGGAGCAACTCCGAAGACGGTCGAAACACTGATCGACATTCGACGAAAAATTTTCGTACGTCGTTGCGCTATGTTTTAAATCCTCCTTGGATTGTGCATTCGAAGAAGGAAATATACAACTTTGGCTGTTAACT
Organism: Phengaris arion; assembly: GCA_963565745.1. Lineage (NCBI taxonomy): Eukaryota > Metazoa > Arthropoda > Insecta > Lepidoptera > Lycaenidae > Phengaris > Phengaris arion. Next base: position 30,957,787 of record OY751432.1, on the reverse strand, counting down.
TTTCTTTGAGACTTATCGACTAACGACATCATAGACAGTCTTTTGAGTGAGTTCGAAGACCCCGAGGTAATCTCGGCTAGTTGGACCGCATTTTGTGATCGTTTGGTCATGGCTTCTCCCCCTATTTTCTTTAGGTTTGATAATTTTCTTTTTATTTTCTGCACCAATGTACTGGTTGGCTCGTATGATATTAGCTGTTTGGATATATAGCTAGATACCCCTATGGTTTTGCTTTTGCTATGTTTTCTGTCCAGGCTCCGATGAGACACGGAGGCCAGATTGATTCGCCCGGTATCCCTTTTTATTCTTTCGATATCGTATATGCTGAGGGTGTGACCTCTAGGTTTGACGGGATCCCGGCAGTAGTTCAGGTAGTTGTTCTGTCTGACGTTGCAGTTGCACACCAGGTCGAAGTTGTGCTCCGCCAACTGTTCATTGATGCACTGTCTCTGCGCAGCGAGGGCGAGGCAGGCCTCGCAGTCGACGCCCAGCAGCAGCTCGAGGCTGGTGTTCCTAATGAAGCCGTCGCTGAAGGTACGCGAGCGGAACTGGGCCGCGTGAGTGTCGGGGTGCTGGTCGTAGTCCATCCCACCGTCGGCCGGGCCGTCGTGGGCGCAGCCGGCGTCATCGTCCATCATGGTGGCGGCGTCGCGGTTGACCTGGATGACGCGGGGCTGCCGCAGCACGCGGCTATCGCTGCGCACCGAGCATCGGGAGGGCGAAGGTGAAGATTTGCTGCAGCCGTCCACTTGAAACATTGTCGACGTCTAAGGGTTTAGCCGCTGTATCATTTTCCCGTCTTCATCCTACAAATAGACATTGAAATTAAATTTAGATTCTCTCTGGAAAATTGTACCTTAAGTGCTCGATGTTATGTAACTAAGAGTTTTAATTTAAGTACCTAATAATAATTTAAATAAAAAAAAGAACGAAAATTAGCAATTTATAAGCTATAACATTTTATACTCTAAATGAGCTAATCTTGTATAATAATAGGTCTTTACCTATGAAATTGCCGTTCTGCAGTACTGGCCATTTCAAATCAAAATAATTTTTGTTTGGCTAAGAATTCTAATTTCAAATTAATTTTATATTAAAAATATGGAAATCTCTTTTCAAAAGTAGTCATTTGTTTATTGATAAGTTTTACATTTTCATCGCATTTCAATCTTTTTCGTCATCATGGATACGTTAATAATTCGAGTTATTATGGAATATGAGTACCGTCGTGGCAGCAACGCGGCACAAGCGGCACGCAAGATCAACGACGTTTACGGAGCTAACACTACAAATCAACGCACCGCCTGTTATTGGTTTGCTCGCTTCCGTTCTGGAAATTTCGACCTGAAAAATGGAACTCGCGGTCGTCCGAAGACTTTGGTCGACAATGACGAATTAAAGGCGATTGTGGAAGCTGATGATACACAATCTACGGCTGAATTAGCAGCAGCTTTCGACGTTAGCGTCAAAACAATATTGTTCCATTTGCGTCAAATTGGCAAGGTAAAAAAGCTTGACAAATGGGTGCCCCATGAACTCAATGATCGCCAGCGTGAAGTACGCGTCGAGACGTGCCTTGCACTGCTCAACAGACACACAAATGAATGAATTTTGAACCGCATTGTTACCTGCGATGAAAAATGGATTCTGTTTGATAACCGCAAGCGCTCAGCAAGTTGGTTGGATCCTGGTTCAGCACCTAAACAATGCCCTAAACGAAAACTTACCCCTATAAAAGTGATGGTCACTGTTTGGTGGTCTAGCGCCGGTGTGATTCATCACAGCTTCTTACCAAACGGGGTGAGCATTACTGCAGATGTGTACTGTGAACACAATGATGGAGAAGCTGGCATATCTCCAACCAGCATTGGTAAATCGGTCGTCTCCGCTGCTCCTGCACGACAACGCGCGACCTCATACTGCACAGCAGACGGTCTCCATGTTGCAAGAACTCTTGCAACTTGCAACTGGGGTTGGAAGCTCTCCGTCATCCGCCCTACTCACCAGACCTTGCGCCTACAGACTACAACTTTTCCAGAATTTGGATAACTTCTTGGCGGGAAAAAATTCAACACCCGAGAGGCAGTACAAAGCCTTTGAAGAATTTGTTGCCTCCCGTCCAGCTGATTTCATTAAGAAGGGCATCAATAAACTGCCACTGCGTTGGCAAAGATGCATTGATTGCATGGGTGATTACTTCGATTAATACAAATAAAAAATAGATAAAAAAATTCGTTTAAATTTTTTCATACAAAACGGCAATTTCATAGGTAAAGACCCAATATATAATTATAATCTCGGAAACAGCTGCAAGTATTTAAAAGAAATTTAGTATGCTGGGAGTTTTAGGGGAGAAGAATCGACCTAAATAGGCCTTATTCCTGGGAAACTGCGTATTTTTAAGTTATACATATATTTTTAGGGTTCCGTAACACTCAAGGAACCCTTATAGTTACGCTCTGTCCGTCCGTCTGTCTGTCTGTCTGTCCGCGCTTCTAGCTTAATGTAATTATGAATATAAATGGATGAAATTTGGTACAGTTCAAGACTGTGTATATACATCGGTTTTGGAAATATAAAAAAATAATAATTTAACATTTTAGGGTGAGGTTTCAAGTGGGGTTGAATTTTTTTTTTCCTTCTACTCAATCGTCTGGGGTATCGTTGAATAGGTATTTTAAAATAAAGGTTAGGTGTAATATATGATTTTTTACAAAGTCAAACATTTTCGAGTAATCGGCCTCCAAAGTGGTTAATAAGTTGCTCCCCACCCCTGGCATTTCTAAACTATAGATGATAAAAACGTGTAAGTTTCTATGATATTAGATCATACTAAAAACTCTTTAGGAAAATTATTATGAGCGAAATCGGCCAATAACTTCTGAAGTAATTCAAAGAAAACCTATTGCGCGTTGATAGTTACGGAACCCTCTTTAGACATGTCCTGACCTGCTCCTGGTTAGGTTATTTCTTTCGTCGTGCAACAATTTAATTTTGACTAAAGATTGGCAGTTTGCTATGCGTACCTATGTGTAATTTTTGAGTTGTTCGGTAAATATTTTCGAGATTCTTTTTATATTTTATAAAATCTACTAGAGCTCCGAGCAAAATTTGGTTACCAAGCTACTACTATAATTATGTATGTAGTATCGCTGAATACTAGTATGTATATGTATTTTTAAGCTAACGCAGCTATGTACGTTCATTTATATTCGGATTCGGATATTACGTCATCTAACCAATGTTAGACATTTAAGTGATTATCCGAGCTGAATTTCTTTGAAGGTCAATAATACCGGTTTTCCGCTACGTCTTCAGATCACTGGTAAGTGATAACTCTGGTCATGTCCTAGGGCATTGACAGCGTCGTCAACCCCTTCGCCTTCTTCGTCTTCAGGGCCTAGTTCCTTTTCGTTGACAACAATTTGGTCTCGACTTCAATAATAGTGACGCCTTTATCCTGCCAACCATTCTAGCTTACGTCCTGTCACGCGGACGATCCATCAACTTAGCTACTCTCTGAGCTCCGCTACCTTCGTTTGTAGCGACTGGTCATCTTCCAGCTCTACAGTGTTAACACCTCTCGCAACCTCGTCACGAACACCGCCCACGATTGACTTTACTACTTCGAGCACTATACGGAACTGACGCTAAACTATTCAATGATACAACATGTAGAATGCTTAAAGTATACTTCTACTATTCTATTAAGTAATGGAACGAATCTAATATTTCATACTACGAGGGAAAATATTTAATACGAATCAGTGTAACCAGTAATACGAATTATAATATTTGTTTACGAGAAAGATAATATTTCATAGGATTAAAATCGTATTGAATAATGTTTACCACTCTTAAAAAAGTTGTAACGTAATATTTAACGTCACGTCATAACAAAAAGAGTCGTGTTTTCATACGAATAACAAATAAAACGGGTAAAAGCGGCGCACATTATGATATACGAAAATACTGATGTGGATAATATGAAATAATGCGGATGTTAGTGTACCTGCAGTGCATTTATTTGCTATAAAGAACCTTCCGTCCAATGTTGTTTTGTTTGCTTTAACAAAAAACGTTTCACCAACTCTCTCTCGATGTAATGAAAAATTACTTGTTTCATTTTTTTGTTTTTCACTATTAAAGCGAATCAATTTAGGTATTTCGGACTAATTTAAAAGTATTGGTTACGTGTATGATTTTATTTTTATATATCGATATACTTAAACGAGACAATCTAATATAAATATAATACTTTAAACGAGACAATCTAGTATAAATATAATTAAATAATTAAGCCTTATTCTCGGCAACGGCTGCAAGTATTTAAATGAAATTTAGTATGCAGGCAGTTTGCGGGAGAAACATCGGTCTAGTTAGGTTTTATCCCTGCGAAACTGCGCATTTTTAAGTTAAATATGTTTTTTTTTCGTTGTGCAACAATATATATGCTATGCAGCTATGAAGTGAAATAAATAAATGACTACCTACATACACCTACAGTTTTTTCGCCAACAACTACACCTTGAATCTACACAGTCATGATGTGTGAAAGAGTTATCGACAACTGAACGTTGAAGATTGTTACAGTATCGTACTAATATCGCTAACACACAATGAGCCCCCTCATTGTGTGTTAGCGGGGTGTGATTTTACCTACCTTTATAACCTACACACCTCTAGGTGTTAGAAGGGTGAAAATTTAGGGTTATTATATGTATTTTTAATGCCTAATCACAAAATAATAAAAATTATCAAAAATAGGTAAAAAAAAATAATTAATTAAAATTAAAATTAAAAATTACCACACTTATCACTTAGGGATATAAAAATAGTTAACAACAAATTCTCATACCTACCGAATACTGTTACAAAATTTCATAATAATGACGTTGTTAATACCAAAGCCTAAATAATTTTTTTTACTATCGAATAGAATTCAGACTTATTATAGTAATCTAAATAATATACCACACTACTATTACAAAATTTCATACTTAATAATAGTAGTATTATAAATATGAAATTTTGTGAGAATGGATGGATGTATGGATGGACGTTTGTTACTATTTCACGCAAAAACTACTGAACAGATTTTGATAAAATTTGGTATGGTAGTAGTTTTAGCTTTGGATTAACACATAGGCTACTTTTTATCCCGAAAAATACAGTGTTCCCGTTGTAGCATAGCTACATTTTATCGCATTAATATAACTTATAACGACGCTCCTAGCGTCATCTATTGGCTGTTATTGCTAACTTTAATAACTAAATTATGTTAGACGACGCCATCTATTGGCAAAGGTTTTGTAACTAGAGCTTCATCTCCAAAATTTCTTTATTGTGGCGGTTGGATTATGCATTACCGCTAGTTGTCAGTTAAAAAAAAAACATTATGTCAGTAGGAGTATATAAGGGCTGTCGCGAGATGACAGGGCCTTTTTTCCTCCTGCTAGAAGACGAAGTAGAATTTTTATTGTTGAAGTTTTTCCAGTATCTTATATTTCTTAATCCCGTGTATCACGGTGAGTAATTTAGTATATCTGTGTTGTGAATGTTTGTAAAATCATGCTTGTATAAAAACGCAGTATTCTTACATGTAAAATATCATCCTTCTAAATTAGTTGTCAATTATTTGATTAGCCATACCACGTGCTATCATTTGTAGTTTCATCTCACATTATTTCATTGTCAAAATATTAGGATATTTGTATCCATGCCTTAATTATCTGTTTATCATCTTTTTTCAATTTGTAATGGTCACACAGCCAGTGATATTTTAATCGTTTGGGGTTAAAGTCACGCATGGCTGTGGGACCGGACTCCTACCGACACGTTATCGTGAATATTTCAGGAACTTGATTTGGGGCACGAAACACCGCCAACTACAGCATTCGAGGTACCAATTAAAAGGACATATCTAGCTGGAGTTCAGAGTGCTGATAGTCATTGGACGGGGATTTATTTTTTTTATTGAGACGATCTATCTCGACGAACGGACGCAGCGGTGACGGAGAAGCTTCCAGGAGTTGGAGCCCTATCTCGCATCCGCCACGTGCTAGACACCCGGATCCTCAGCTAAGTTCCCACGTGGTTTAAATCCCCTTACCACCACCTTGACACCAAGAGGCTAGACCAGACTAAACGGCCTTCTGCCCACGACCCCTATTTTTTTTTGTTTATACAATATAAATATTGTCACGGGAAATCTTTTATTTTATTTTAACAACACCCGTAACACCGTAGGATACTGTTTTAACGCGGGCGGAGCCGCGGGCAAGCTGTATATCCTTTATAATACTAATATTGTGATAGCGTTAGTTTGTTGGTATGGATGTATGCATGTGTGGATGTTTGTTTTTCTTTAACGTAATAACTGCTGAACGGATCTTGATGAAATTTGGTTTGGTAGTAGTTTAGGCTCTTGTGTAACACATAGGCTACTTTTTATCGCAGAAAAATCAATGGTTCAACGGAATTGCTTTTTGCGCACATGAAGTCGCAATCAACATCTAGTTGTTTAAAAAATAAGTATTTAATCTAATAATTTAGTATATAAAGAAATAATTAATGTACATAATAAATGTGTTTCATTTGCCGGTGTCCGATATGGCGGCTCTGTGAGCTTTCATTATTAACATTAGATTACGCGCGCGGTGACGGAGAATAGTTCTTTGTCTCGCTAGAAAAACTGACACGACCGGGCGACGTCAAGATTCGCGAATGAAGATCTTTTCATTCGCATTTTGTGAAAAGTATGACGTCTGCTTCTTTGTATTACAATATACGATGTTTCATTTAACATATAAAAGGAGAGTGTTAATTTATATGTGCTTTTGTGTGTGAATATTGTGTAATCATACAAAAACAAAATGACAATGCGTTCTCATAATAAAGAGGACAATAATTACCCACCTAATTGACATTAATGTTATAGCTATTAAGCTTGAAATTTTGTTAAAATAACAATTTCCGAATTACTTTTTGTATGAAGCACGTTTTAATATTTATTAACTGATTATAATTTTTGGCTCTCAATACATATGTGCTTCGCTGCCTATGCTGTGACGAACGAACAAAGATCGTAACTCGCCTATAATCCTACTAATATTATAAATGTGAAAGTTTGTGAGGATGGATGGATGGATGGATGTTTGTTACTCTGTCACGCAAAACTACTGAACGGATTTCGATGAAATTTGGTATGGTAGTAGTTTAGGCTCTGGATTAAAACATAGGCTACTACTACTTTTTATCCCAAAAAAGTACAGTGTTCCCGTGTACAGTGTTATATTTAGGCGGGCGGAGCCGCGGGCAACAGCTCGTAATTCATTTAGTTTTTAAGTAAGAACATTATAAGGGTTCTTTTGCCTCTTAGATTATTAGAATGAAAAATGTAAATGTTGGATGACAGATTGACAAATTTAACGTCAACGGTAACTAAATTGCATCTATCAATCGCAGGGTTGTTGTGTTAATCTGAGCTAGTGTGTGTTATTTTATTAGTTTTATGTATTTCAAAGCATTATTAAAAAAAATAGCTTACTGCACACATTAATCGATATAAACTTTAATTTACCGGCCAAACTTTACACTCCTCCAGTTGCACAATTCTCGTTAACTGTTCTAAAAGATTTTGCCCCACGTATTACTATAATAATAATATGGCCGTAATATATCGATCGTAAGGAAGAAAAAGTCATAAGACGTTAATATTATCTCTCTTATCGGCCCCAGCAGCACGCTGATCCTCTGGCCCATCGCTGAGTGGTACAAAAAATTACCCTGTAATTTTCTTATAAATAGAATCTTACCTAAATCAGTTTTTATCGTTTCCAACGTACCATATAAGTTATTTATTTTTAAATTTAATAATATATATGTTAACATTTAAAAAATCTTATGAAATAAAATAATTAATTTTTAAATCTTTAGGCTGCACTCAGAGACATTTAATGCCTAATTAAGGTGTCGCTTAGTACAGACTTGGACAGAAACTGTATGGAATTTCTGTCAAAATCTCTACTAAGTAGCTCTTTAAGTAAGCATTAAATGTCTCTTAGTGCGGCCGTTTGACTCATTTTAAATGAACGAATATGTGTGACGACATATTTCGAAGTATTCATTATATCATATTGGCAATTTATCATGATACTTGCTGTATGAATACGTCGAAAAATGTCGTCACACATATAAAATTAAATTCAATACGGATAAAAATAACAAAAAAACGGGTAAGTAAAGTGTATGGTAAATGGAGTTCGATTGTAATGAGAGCAGCGAGAGAGAAAAGCAATTTATGAAGCGGATACGGTGTCAAGTCGCTACCGCCGCAGATGAGCATCGCTCACATTTTTATCCGGATCATTCGTGGGCCATCCATTATCCCCCGCCCCGCACCTATCTATCACCGTAATTGTTACAAATTCGACCACTCGAGGTGCATACGCATACATCATTTGATAGGCCTCCCAAAGGCCTCCTTTTGACCTACATTTTTGAGAATTTACTACGGCGTACTTTATATTTCATGAAGTAAACTATAATTATAATTATCATAAAGAAATTCGTGTCATATTAAGTATGAAGATCATATATTATATATCATATTCAGAATTGAATAAACAATCGATGTGACCATGCAGAAGTTACACGGGAAGTTCAATGTAAATCATCAATTTTTTCCAAACGATTAATAATAATAATAATGAAAGGCATATTGATATAATATACATCTTGTAGGTACTGAAGTGTAATTTTGAGAATAATATATTAAACATGTTTTAATAGAAATAATATATCGCACTAAGTGTTTATATAACTTTAATATAATTTAATTAAACAATCTAATAACAGACGAACGACAAAAAGTTTGCGAATATATATTCAATCTCCAGCTCGGCGGCAGGTACGAGTGTAGGTAATAATAACTGAGTGTAATTAATATAAATTGAGCGTTTAATTTAATTCGGTTTATTGTCCGGGGGATCTCGAGAGTCAGGCTGAGACATAACCTCGCAGGATATCTCAGACGCCTATTCCAGTCTAATTCTTGTGCCGGATTAACGACGGAAATTCCGCATGAAGACTCGCTACGGTAATATTTAGAAAGGGCTTCGTAAAAACAGCTTTCTCAGTAAGTTATTTAAACCAAATTCAACATTTCCGCCCAAGTTCTATGTAATTCCAACCTTTATTATCTTTTATTAGATTTAATTTTATACTAGCTGGTGCCCGCAATTTCGTTTGCTTGGAACTAATAATGGAAACATAACCTTATTTTTTAAAACGGAATCCTAAAGTCAAAGTCATTTTATTTATTCAAAGTTGGTATTATAATACACTTTCTGATCGTCGGTATACGTGATGCCTACCACCGGTTCGGGAACTAGCCTGGCGAGAAAAACCGGTGTAAGAAATTCGCGCGGGGCCATCTTTTACCAAAAAGATGGAAAATTGTTATTTTAGAATAAAAAAGGTATTTAACAATGTTATGACTAAAACTACATAACAAGAATACAATAGTACATAGAAGTAGCCTTGGAGGTGGCCATCCTATTCCCATGGTGTGCGATCGTCAATAAAATCAATGACCCTATAATAAGCTTAAGCATACAAACGTTCTTTAGCTACTTTTTTATTTATTAATAGGCAGATTTTGAATTCTTTTGTATTTTCGGGATTCGGGACCTTTAAAGTATTTGTTAACTTTACTTATTCTGATCACCGGTATATCTAGTTTGTGTTTATTTCTAGTGTTCATACAGTAATTATTGCCTTTTGTATTGAACATACTTAAATTTTTTCTTACATACAACACATTGTCCAAAATGTATTGAGAAGCGACTGTCAGAATTCCTATTTAAAGAAATAGGAATTCTGACACTTTTCTCTCAGAGATTCAAAGCAGGACATTTTGTAAATCGAACGTATTGCTCGCTTCTGCAGCACAAATATTGTATTAATATCGGCGGCATTTCCCCATAAAAGAATGCCATAAGACATTTCACTATGAAAATAACTAAAATAAGCTAGTCGCGCCGTATCTTCCTCAGAAATTTCCCTAATTTTTCTGACTGCATATGCTGCAGAACTGAATCTATCTGCAAGATTAGCAATATGAGGACCCTACTGTAATTTACTTTCTATCATACCTAGATCTGTTATACCTAGAAACACAGTGGTATCCACTAAGTTCATTTTCTCATCATTTAATAGTATATTGGTTTGTACTTGCCTAACATTGGGTAAAGTACACATTAAACATTTTATTTTATTTGAATTTAAAAGTAAATTATTAACATTTAACCAATGTACTATTTTCGAGAGAGCGCTATATACGAGGTAATCATCGTGATTTGACTATTGTCGCTTCACATAAAAAATCAGTGAAGTGTCATCGGCAAAAATTACTATCTCATTATTATTATCTTTAACTAGATATGACAAGTCATTTATATAGATGATAAAAATAAATGGGCCTAAAATGGATCACTGTGGGATACCTAGTTCTATTTTGGCCCCAGTAGACCTTTTACTATTTATCTGTACCCTTTAAATTCTATTTTTAAGGTAAGAACTCAAAAGGTCGAGTGAAGAGTCCCGTATACCATAGTGGTGCAATTTTCTGATCAATGTAGCATGCTCAACATAGTCAAATGCCTTGGAAAGGACTCAAAATACACCTAATGCATCCTGCGACCCCTTCCAAGCTTCAAAGATTCTACAAAGAAGACCCAACCAGCATCCGTTGTGGATCGATCCTTAGTAAAACCATATTGATTATTGTGTAGTAAATTATTTGAATTAAAATGTACTATTAAACTATCTTAAAATTCTGTCAATTACTTTACTAACTACTTGTCAATTACTGATTTAATAATTTTTGTAGACATGCCCCAGAGATCAGCAGTATTTTTAATATTCAACAACTTAAATGTGTTAATAATGTCTCTGGAGTAAATTTTTTTAAACTTAAAATTGACATCACATTCCTTTACATTGTCTCTTAGTAGCTTTACAGCAGCTGCAGGCGAGGAATTTAATTTTTTTTGTAGTTGAGATCGGAATGTCAGCAAAAACCTTTTCGAATACCGTCGCAACTTCTAGGTCAGTAGTAATCTTTTTATTTTCAAAATAAAGTTCAAAATCGGAGCTACGACAGGTGACATTTCCAGTCTCACTTGCTATCACCTTCCATGTAGTTTTAATTTTATTGTTAGAATTTTAAATCTTATTCATTATATAAAGAGCCTTAGCAGCTTTACATACTCTTTTGAAAGTTTTTGAATAATTTTTAATATTTGTTTTAAATTATTAATATTAGGTCTTTACCTATGAAATTGCCGTTTTGTATGAAAAAATTTAAACGAATTTATTTCATGTATTTTTTATTTGTATTAATCGAAGTAATCACCCATGCAATCAATGCATCTTTGCCAACGCAGTGGCAGTTTATTGATTTCTTAAAGAAATCAGCTGGACGGGAGGCAACAAATTTTTCAAAGGCATTTTGTACTGCCTCTCGGGTATTGAATTTTTTTCCCGCCAAGAAGTTATCCAAATTCTGGAAAAAGTAGTAGTCTGTAGGCGCAAGGTCTGGTGAGTAGGGCGGATGACGGAGAGCTTCCAACCCCAGTTCTTGCAACTTGGAGACCGTCTGCTGTGCAGTATGAGGTCGCGCGTTGTCGTGCAGGAGCAGCGGAGACGAGCGATTGACCAATGCTGGTTGGAGATGTGCCAGCTTCTCCATCATTGTGTTCAGTTCTTCACAGTACACATCTGCAGTAATACTCACCCCGTTTGGTATGAAACTGTGATGAATCACACCGGCGCTAGACAACCAAACAGTGACCATCACTTTTCTAGGGGTAAGTTTTCGTTTAGGGCATTGTTTAGGTGCTGAACCAGGATCCAACCAACTTGCTGAGCGCTTGCGGTTATGAAACAGAATCCATTTTTCATCGCAGGTAACAATGCGGTTCAAAATTCCTTCATTTGTATGTCTGTTGAGCAGTGCAAGGCACGTATCGACGCGTACTTCACGCTGGCGATCATTGAGTTCGTGGGGCACCCATTTGTCAAGCTTTTTTACCTTGCCAATTTGACGCAAATGAACCAATTTTGTTTTGACGCTAACGTCGAAAGCTGCTGCTAATTCAGTCAGATTGTGTATCATCAGCTTCCACAATCGCCTTTAATTCGTCATTGTTGACCCAAGTCTTCGGACGACCGCGAGGTTCATTTTTCAGGTCAAAATTTCCAGAACGGAAGCGAGCAAATCAGTAACAGTTGCGTGCCGCTTGTGCCGCGTTGCTGCCACGACGGTACTCATGTTCCATAATTACTCGAATTTTTAACGTATCCATGATGACGCAAAAGATTGAAATGCGATGAAAATGTAACACTTTTGGAAAAAGAATTCCATGTTTTTAAAATAATTCAAAATGAATTATTTGAATTTATTTATTTCAAATTAATTATTTGAAATTAGAATTCTTAGCCAAACAAAAATTATTTTGATTTGAAATGGCCAGTATTGCAGAACGGCAATTTCATAGGTAAAGACCTATTACATTTTTCATCATAGAATTCATATAATCTTTGCCTGCTTATTTTAATTAAGATAAAAGTAGCCTAAGCTACTCCTTATAACATCTACCAGTGAAAGTCCGTTCAAAATCGGTCCAGCCGTTTCAGAGAGAAAGGCCGATTGAAACTTATGCATTAACAATATTCAAATTTTTGTACACAAGTTTGCTGCCACAGCGTCTGTTATTACGACAATTTGTTTACTGTCACGTTTAATCACCACGATTCTACAACAATTACAACCATTTTTATTTTTAAACAAAAAATTAAACCGACTTCCAAAGTAAAAATGCACAAAATAGTGTGAAATAAATTTTATTTTCTAAATTATTCCTCTTTTACATTAGGCTAAAATTTTAACTATTTCTCTACTCAATCTTCATAATTTCGAAATCGGTACCAGCCAACTTGAACGTGAGTTCTACTTTAAATATTGTTTAATCAGGACCTACCAACTTCAAAATTATGAAGATTGAGTAGAGCAATAGTTAAAATTATAGCCAAATTTATATGGGGAATTATGTAGAAAATAAATTTATTTTATACTCTTTTGTGAATTCTTACTTTGGAAGTTGGTTTTCATTTTTTTTAATATAAATTTATAGTAGATATTATATATTATATTACTGTCCTGACTGAGTGCTGAGTGCACACGATGCGTTGCGGCGGTGGCACGGCGCCGGACCGATGTCGCTGCGTTGTTGTACTAGAAATATCTGTAGCATGTCACACGATGCGGTGCGGCGCCGCACCTGACTTGCAACCGCCGAGACGAAGCGGGGAGGGGTGAATGCGTTGCGACGTCGGAGCGGCTCCGCTCAGTTGTTTATGCGTCACAAGGCACATGCTCGCTCGTTTTGTTTTTTTCTTAGTTTTTTGTTGATTTGATTCAGGTTATTAAAAATGAGTATCATCGAAGAAGATGTTGATATGGACTACATATATTACATTAGTTCAAGAAAGGGAAATTCTATGGGATAAGTCTAATGTGGACTTTAAAAATAAAAAATTTAAAAACAATACCATGGGAGCAAATTGCAAAAAAATTATTTCCAGTATATGATCATTTTTTTCCTGATAAAAAGAACCAAATTGGTGAGTAATTATTTATTGTTTTAATGGTGGTTAAATCTTCTGTAACTGAAAAACCTTTTTTCGTCTAACAGCAGCTCTTTATATTCTTGGAGAAAGAACTGTCTATCACTGTTCCATAACGAAATAAAGATACAGACCCAGTATTGTCGTACGCTTCTACGTTGATTTCGGCGGTGGCGTAATAATAGGGCCAACAACGGACGTCTTTTTCGATCCAATTTTATTACCTACGCTGCTGGAGCGACGGCAGTATCGCTGCGACATATCAACGTTACGGCGCGACACCGCTCGTGTGCCCGCCGCGTCGGTGAAATCTTTGCGGTGCGGCGCAGCAAACGCATCCTGACTTGACTCATCAACGCTGAGCCAAAACTTCTGAAGCTCGAAACGTATTATTTGGACCGTGGATTCATTTTGTAACTATAGGTCCACTAAGAAGGGATTTTGCGAAACTCCCTAAAGGGGTTAAAACGTTTGTATGTAACTTTTTTGTTTGTGGTCAAATCTTTTTGAAATTTCGTGATATTGGTCTTTGACATGATCTACTAAAACCCTAATTCAATATTTTCTAAACTTCGATCTATTAATTGTTAAAAAGGGGTATTAAGCTTTATATGGGGAAAAAATATCAAATGAGCATTTCGGATTGGAACTTCGTAATTTTTTCAGCTGACTACTACAATAAATAATAATAATAATAATTTAATAATATAGTGGTAATTGTTAATTTGGTCAACAGATTGGTAATGCTTATTTGGGGAAATAAAACGGCTTCTCAGAAAACCGGCATAAAATCGCTTGAGTTTGTTTTGCCGGGAGAGTGAGAATACCGGAGGCTTTTTTATATTAGGTAATAAATATCTTGAAATGTGTTAAAAATATTTTAACTTTAAAGGATAGGATACTATACCCATTCTTAGATTAAAATAATTATCACAAGCAATGTGGTATTTTCAAAAGCTATTTAGACGGATACAATATTACCTAATCCTTATCTAGAATATCTCGTAGATAAGGATTAGGTAATATTAAAATCAAAAAGTAAGTGTGATAATTTATTATAAGTATATATTTTTACTGTGTGCTATTACAATATTAAAGTAGGTATATTTGCTAAAGGAGTTTTTTGCCGCGAACACTCTCCTACGCGGTCGAAGCTGCGGGCAAAAGCTAGTTCTATAAATATAATTTGATCTTTCATACTAACACTTGATGGTGTGCAACATAAAATGAAATCTAATACATTATAATTGACAATTACTTATAAGATTATAATTTTAAACATTCGCAAATTACATTTAATATCATATACGTCATAATGAATAAATATCATAATAATTATATAATAATAATTAACAATAAGATGATGAATGATCTAGATATCATGTCATAATAATTTCCCTAAACCTTCCTAAAATTAAATTTTACGTCGTCAAATTATTTCAGTGCATGTCACCGTAAAATTGTAAAAACCGTTAGATTGTAATATAACTAGAGAGATTATTATATGTCAAAGGATTGTCAAATAAAAATTCTCCTTACAATTTTACGCATTATTTTTCGTTATATTATAATATATCGAACTGGAATTCGTCAAATTGTCATCTGTCCGTAGGTTGTCTTTGATTGGTCAGTTACAGTAGGTAGACGATTTTATGTCTATAGAGTTAAGAATGGAATACAGCAGGTCTAAAAAGCACCCTTGGGTGTTTCATATTATTATGCCCACTGTAATATTTTTGTAACTCTATGATTAATTCATCTCGGTTAACAATATCAGGAATTTCCGAGTTTTGTTGAGGTACATTCTCAATATCCGATATGGCTAAACTTTAGAATAATATCACATATTTGTCCTATTAATTGGTTTATTGTAACCGCTTTAATTATTAAGGTCTTTTGTTATCGAAGTAATTTCGCAAGTCTTCAAAATTGTAAGATCCGTAGTTTTCGAGATAAAAAAATAATAAAATTTTGAAAATTGTACAGAAATTTGGCCATGTCGACGTTTCTGTGACATTTGACGCTTCGTTTTCCATAGCTTTGTGTCAAAAAACTTTGCAGAGCTCTATTTTACGTAAAAGTTGTAACACGGCCTCACAAAAACCTGGCGCGAAATAATGTTCTCACAACTCACCCCTATTCGTGTAATTGAAGGTTATTAAAAGCCCTTAACGCTGTTGTTTGATTTATTCAGGGTCTCGCCACTCATGAATGATGCAAGATATTACAGATAATTTATGACCGGGTCCGCGGCTTTCGCGACGCGCCGGCCCCCAGGTCTCCGCACAGCCCCCGCCCGGCCGCCGACCAGGCTACATGTCAACTGATTCATAATATTTCAGCTCGATATATTTTATAGTTTACCGAAACCGGTAAAGTACAGGCTGATCCTAAACTTCACTTTGTTATAAATGCAAATTTTGGTTTTTTGTTTAAAACGCTTTCACATTTAAGTCACAATATATTTGAATTAAGCCACAATGTATTATAAGTAAAGATTTTAATCTTATATATTAAAATCTCCTGTCATGGCGTTTGTTACAGAACTCCTCCGAAACTGCTTGATTATAAAATTTTCAGGTGTATTCGGTAGGTATGAGCATGGGTAAGCTATTTTTCATACCCTAAGTGATATGGGTGGCCCACCCCAAAAAATTTAGTTTTTATGTTCATTTTTTTATGATTTGGTATTAAAATAACGTCATATTATAATCCACAATTTAACCCTCCTAACACCAACCCCAACTCATTGTTTAATAGCGATATTAGCACTGTAATAATCTTCAACCTATCTTTTTCTTCAAGACTATCTTTTTTACTCATCACCTGTCGGTGTAGGTGTTGGTAGTAGGTGAAGGTTGTAGGTGTAGTTGTTGAAACTGTAGATGTATGTAGGTAGTTATTTATTTATTTATTCCAGGTCATAGTTAAGACAGGACAAAGTCTGTTAGCTGCAGCTAGAAGATTAATAAAAAATAGTAAAAAAAGTTAGTCATTTTCATATTATCCAGTTAGGTTCCACTGAAAAATTACAGGTTTCGAGAAACTTTTGAAAATCTAGAGAATTTATACCAGCCACGGCATGATTAAGTATATGTAGGTAAATTTTAAAAGGTGTTCTTAACCCTCAAACGGGCGCGCTATGAACATTTTGCTGCCCTTGCCACCAAAAGCTTTGTAAATTTAAAAATCATAACCTGTTTAGTTCGGGCTTTCTAGTAGCCGGACCCACATTCGTTCGCTATCCGTGCCAAAAAGATGATTGCTGAGAGTGCCCAGGAGATGGCAGGACGAGGAGATTTCTATTTTAATAATTATAAAAACTACAAAAAAAGTTTATAATTATAACAAGTGATAACAACATTAACTATCAAATTTTCATCACGTTTTTTGTGTTTTTGAGAAACCAAATTATTTGATTTGTACTTATGAAATAAAAACCATAAGCAAAGGATGAAGTTAAATTCAGTATAATAATAGGTTCAACAATGGGAAATAGATTCATGAAATAACTCAAGAGTTTTTAACATGATCCATTAGCATGAAAAAATACAAACGAGCGGCAAAATGCTACCCACACGGCCACTGGCGTTCGAAAGAAATAACATCCTTCAAGCCTTCTCAAGGGTTAAATTTTAGCACAAAACTTATGAATAAATACAATATTATCCTATACAACATTTTTAATTTGTTACACGTAACTAAGATATTATTCATAGTACTATATATTTGATGTATGATTTGTTTGCCTGTCTCTATTTTACTTTATATCCCCGTTGACTCTTTTGGGAATTTGCTCGTAAATCAGCAAAAGTTGCTGTTCCTTGTTTGTGGACATAGACTTGAAGCTGTATGTTTGTGTTTTCTTCAAACTTTTGCTTGATATTTGTGTTTTTTTTTGGGTGAGAAAGTGTGCCATACATTACACAAGTCAGCGGTCGGGTACATAAAAATTATTTATAGTTTTATTTTAATTTTAATTAATATTATATGTAAATAGCTTATTGATTGTTCTTATTGATTTATATGTATATATATGTCCATAGCAAACGATAGTACAATTACAAATAATTTTTAGATATTGTTGTTGAATTGTTGATGAATGTTCAGTAGAACGTGTTCATGGTTAAAAAGAAGCGGGAGATATCTCGCGTGTGTTGTGGTCGCGAGCGCGTATTTTGTTTATTCAAATATTGAACTATTTGTTATTTATTTTTCCAAATGCATAAAAGCATATTATTATACTCACTATCATATCATACTATATACATATCTGTTTATACCCACAAATCTTCTAATCGTTATTTATACATTAAATTCCTTCTAAATACTGTTAATATTAATGACAATCGTAGACATATTTATTAAATAATTACGAGCAATAGGAAATTGTATTGAATAGAAAATAATTAAATTATTAACAGTTTTATTTTGTTTTATGATAGATACTCAGACATCTAGGCATACTGAACGAACACAACTAGAATATTATTTAAGTAATTTTGACTTAAATGTGGTATAATAACCGAACCTAGAGCATGTCAGGACATGTCTAAGGAGGGTTCCGTAACTATCACCGCGTAATAGAATTTCTTTAAATTACCACAAAAGTTATTGTCCGATTTCGCTCAAAATAATTTTCCTACAGAGTTTTTAGCATGATCCATCAGCATGGAAACTTACAAGTTCCTATCTTCCAATGCCAGGGAAGATAGGCAGGGGGGGGGGGGTGCAAATTTTTAAACTACTTTGGGGGCCGATTACTCGAAATGAATTTGTGAATAAGGCATACCTATATATGAAACCTTGCTTTTACTTTAAAGTACCTATTCAACGATACCCCATGACACACGATTGGGTAGATCGAAAAACGCCTTAAACATAAAATGATTTTTATTCAAAAAATCAAGATCTATACACATTATATAACTATACCAAATTTCATTTATATTCATAATTACAGAAGTTAGAGGATCGGAAAGACCATACAGACAGACGGACGGACAGAGCGAAACAATAAAGGTTCCTTCAGTATTACGGAACCGCAATAAAAGATATGGAGTTCGAAAATTGAAACCTCATCCAAGCCTCTACTGTGAGTGTAGGAGGCACTGCGTCAAAGAAATGCTCACGATCCAATACTAGCCGCTGTCCGTTAACACAATACCGTTTCACATTTAACAATACCACAAATGAATCATTAATGTATATAAAACAGTACACTGTATTATTAACGCCAAACTAATAACACTGATCAACATCAAAATTGGAGCAAAACAATGTAGGTATATATGGAATTGATACATATTGAAATGAAATGAAATGACATTTTTTTTAAATTATTGACAAGACAAATATGCAAATAGAATTTATCTAGCACGTCTAGTTTTGCCGCTGTAAGCAACATTTGATGCGGTTTTAGTACACTCCTTGCATAAGCATTTAGATTTTTCTCAGTAAACACGTTGCTACCGTGTATGTCGTGCATGCCATGGTGATAGGTTTTACCTAGGCACTGCAAACTTGGTACAAAGATATAACATCCAGTGGTCCACATAAATGTTAGCTGATTTAGCTAGACAATCAATCGTGAAGCAACATAATATAAAACTAAATCATACAGAAAGTGATATATCAAATAATTATTTTTTATATCTTATTAGTATTTTAATTCATCTAAGATTTTAAGTAACATCACGTAAGTTAAATAATTTTGTACTTTTTAGAGCAATACGTATTTACTATGTGAAATTTCGTGAAATTTAAATAAGAAAATCTTAAAAAACTAGACGTGATAGAATCATTCTGTAATCAGTTTTGGATTCAGCACACTAAAGTACATTAAAATCACAAAACCAAAGTTCTTGCTTTAAAATTTTTTGCAGACCAGTTTATACCGATATTAAGTGAAAAGTCACACTTGTGGCAGAAAGTCCTAAGGTCAGAAATTCAATTTTTATGTCTTTTAAAATTTAAATATGAATTGCTACTTTTTTTGGTATTTATTATCCCAAAGTTGAGATAAATATTTTCCCGTTTATGAAAAACGAATCTTTTAATAATGCCGTGAGTGAGGATTACCCATGGGATGTTCTAGTTTCATAGTTGAATTTTTTGTGTTAGAATATTGCATTAATATGCATTCAAAAGTTATGCAACGATATAATTTATTCTAATATATATTACCTAGCTATAGGTATATTATTATTTAATCACAAATATTACCAAGTTCTAGATCACATAAATACCTTTTCTAGTTAGTTCCAGCTAGCGACGTGGACGAAGATACAATTAGCATAATATAACTTTACCTCTTTATGTCGCCACATCATGTCATATTCAATCTTTATTTTTACGGCTCTCCCCGACTGAATATTGGCGATAAAATCTGTGTAGTTACAGTTTGTTTTTTTCTTTGTTTGTGCTACTAATATTTTAGAGGCAATTTTTAGAAAAATATTATTTTTCTTTGTTTTAAAACACCTTATTTACTATTTTGTTGAAACAGAACTACCAGTTAAAACTTTATTAAGAGTCACAAATTGAAAAAGTTTTATAGAGTTTAAACACTTACTTGTAGCATTCGTAGCAAAAATACAATTAACAAATATGACAACGTTTTATCAACACAAGAGTTTTTCAAGACATGTTGTTTTCACCTTTAATTTAATCCGTAGCTGTAAGCGGCGTAAGCTACGAGCTACGAGCTCGCTACGGGCACTCTACGCGAGCACTACGGTGGCTCTACGCGAGCGACGGCGCGGACCGCGTGGGTCGCACTGGTCCCCGCTGCGAATAATCCATACGGCGCGGCGGTGCGGGCTGCTGCGAGCGGTGAGCCCGGCGCGACTGCCGCTGCCCGCTGCCCGCGGCCGCTGTTCAGGCGGACGCCCCACGCTCGGCCGATGTTGACACAATTTTCAACAATGTCAGTGTAACTTTTAGGACCCGGTGTGGTCGTGTGTGCACCGTGTTATGGTTCTTAGACTAATGGCAGCCTCACTTGAAATAACTTTTTGATGCTCGCCTTTGTAGAAATAGTATAACCAGTTTTTGATAGTTCCTTCAACGTGCTAGACGATTTTGGCGATATTAACTTATATCAAAGGATGTTGGGCATTTTTGTATGGACCCTGGCCATCTAAAAGAGTTCAAATATCTATATGAGATTATTGCTTATAAATCACAGTTATCGAAACGTAATTTACTTTATATTATAAATCGAACAGTGGTGTAGTCGGCGACATAAAGGTTTCACATTTTTTGAGATTTCAGACTCGAAAACTATTGAACCGATTTGAAAAAATCTTTCACCATTAGAATTCTACATTATTGCCGATGAAATAGGCTCTGCGGGCCGTTAGCCCACAAGTGGATTTTGTGTTTCCCTGTCAGACATACATTGTACAATACTTGCTCACTATCGTATCTCTCTTACCTGTGGTTGAACGTCTATAAGCACATTAGTTAAGTTACCTTTTTTCTGAAATGGATCAGAAAATGAGCATGTGGATCACACGAGGGCAAGCAATTACATCCGAATTGCAATGCAAAGTTATCTCATGCCGGTTTTCTGTGAGACATAACGTGACATTATTGCGTTCGCGCCGGCCCATTGGTGCTAAAGCATAGGTTTCCCATGTATCTTTTTAAGGATATCATACGCACCGAAATGCTTAAAACTATATAACACTTGTTATTATGATATCAGGGGTCATATTTCTCCGGTGGTTTACAGTGTTCTGCCCATAATAAAAATTAAATCTTATGATTTTAGCTTTAATTGAATCGGTTTTATCTTATACCGGCCAACTTGATGCATCGTCCTTTAATATTATTGATATAGAGAAGACGGCACCTGTTATATTGGCTGTAGCCAAATAGGCAAATTACAATAAATTTCAATTGCTTACATGAATCGAACAATAACTAAATGACACACAGAGACGATATTAGCTCTGTAATTTAGCGGCGGCTGTACATTATACCTCACCATTAAGGCAATGTTAAGCTTTATTAAATGCTTGTATAAACTGTTACTAGTATTGTCTTTGATGTGCTTAACAATTTAGAATATTAGATTCGGTTTAAAAGCAGCCACGAGACTAGATTAACTCTCCTTGAAAATAATTAACTGGTAACTATAGATTAGAAGATGACTAATAAATAAGAATGCTATTTATAAGCATTTTAGCATTAATACACTCACCAAACGTTTGCTAAAGTAAAGAAGAAATATAAATAAATCTTAAATACGATCACAGTTTACGTTCCCTTGTTAATAATACTTGATGTCGCCCTGGGGTTGAAATTCGCCCTCAATAATTCATATATTTTTAAGTTTGTACTTTATTAGGGTTCTTTTGCCTCTTAGATATAATAAAATGTAAATGTTGTGATATATTGACAATGAACAACGTGTAACAAAATTGTATATATCAAACGCATTACGCACGGTATTTATATTTATTGTTGTTATTTATTTATTTTTTTGCATTATTTAAATAATATTTTTTTATTAGCTTTCAGCACAGCTTCCTCCGCGTAAAATTTAATTTACCAGCCAAATTTCATACTCCTCCGATTGCACAATTCTCGTAAAACTGCTGAAAGTTTTTGCTTCACGTATAATTAATTACCTGAGTAACCGAGCTTTTCTTGGAATTCTTATAAATTAAAAAAAAAAAACAGAATCACAAAAATATAATATTTATCTGACCAGAAATCGAATATTCCAAATTTTCGAACAAAGAAAAAATTATATATACGCATACCAAACTGCCAATTGGACTGGCATAATAGTGTCGAAATTATTGATATATTGTAGCACGACGAAAGAAAAATCTATTCAGCTTAAAATTACGCAGTTTCTCAAGTATAAGGTCTAGGCTAGATCGAATTTTCTTCCAC
This sequence comes from Phengaris arion, assembly GCA_963565745.1. NCBI lineage: Eukaryota > Metazoa > Arthropoda > Insecta > Lepidoptera > Lycaenidae > Phengaris > Phengaris arion. Next base: position 30,935,185 of record OY751432.1, on the reverse strand, counting down.
AAAACTCCCTGTATACTAAATTTCTTTGCAGTCGTTTTCGAGAAACTGTTTGTGAAATATATAATTCAAATTCAGTTCAAAAAGTTTTATTTCCATACAGGTTAATAACAACCCTTACGGAATTGTCCCGACGTGATGACACTAGTAGTGTTTCGGGAACTAACCCGGCGAGAAGAACCGGCGTAAGAAACTCGCACGGGGCTATCTTTTAGCAAAAAGATGGAAAATTGTTCTTTTAAAAAATAGATATATTTTTACAGTGTAATACTTAACTTAATCAATATAATATTACCAAAAATCAGGATACAATGTACTATATGTATTACATATAGTACATAGAAGAAGTCTTGTAGGTTGCCATCCTATTCCCAAGGTGTGCAATCGTCAATAAAATCATTGACCCGATAATAACCTTTAGCACACAAACGTTCTTTAAATACTTTTTAAAATTTACTAATGGAAATATGTTGAACGATTTCTGGGACTCTATTGTATAGACGTATACATTGCCTTTAAACGATTTGCTTACTTTACTTAGTCTGATCACATCATAATATATTCAAGATTGTCTAGCTTTAAGTAAACGATAATTTTGTTTCCTGTAGTGCAAGTTCTTTGTCTATGGAATAATTAACAAACGATATAATTAGTGTTCCTGATATTGCATACTCGGTGATGAAGACATTGAAACAATCGCGTTGTTCTAGGAAATGTAATCTTTATGCTGATTTGGCGTAAATGTCTATGGATGCAAACCTGGTCGGTGGTAAATTGCATTTTCTCCGGCGGAATTGTAAATTTATTGCGTTTCCTCAACGGAAACGCTTGCTGAGTTACGCTTATAAAGAGGTGATTATTTGCAATGAATTTCCTTATTGAAATGAGGGCCTTTGGTCAAGATGCATTCGATAATTTAGACAGCGAAAATCGAAATCAAAAATGTATGAGATTTGACGTAAATCATCGCTATTTGACTTATCGCTTGCGAGGCCTTATGACAAATCCCATACATTTTATTACTATTTATTACATATTATTTTTTTCATTATTACTATTACTATTCATTACATACAAGTATTATTACAAGATATCAAAATTTATAGCGAATTATATTAATTAGTTATTTAGTACCTGAGAGACCTAGCTTTTCTCGAGGCTTTCGTAGAACGATAAAATATATAAAAATAATAAATAATAATAACATTATTAGAGAAAAAGAAATTAAAATAATCACAAAAATATTCGATCCCGAGACACCAATATTCCAATTTTAAAATTTTTCAAATTCAATTTAAAACACATAATAATATATTTAAATGATTAAAAATAATTATTAAGAAGTGCTTTTAACCGCATCATATTGGAGGTGATATTATTATAGTTTTTGTTTATTTTTTATACATAATTTGAGTTCAATAATCCATGTATGATTCCATTTAAGCGCAGCGAGTAAATTGCTTTTTAACACATTTAAAGCAAACTGATTTTTCTTTTAAGCACGATTAACGATGGAATAGCTTTCGACCGGATTAAAAAATATTTTTTGTAAATAGGTATTTTGTTTTTGAGAAAAGAAAAAAAAGTAGATATTCTTACATGTTTGTGTGTGTGTGTGTGTTTAGTACATCAAAATTCAGGGATTTTTAACGTTCCACGATTTGATTAGCTTTTGTTAATTAGAAACAATTTTATTGTTAATTTAGTTTTGTATATTTATCTATTTTTATTATTTTAACTTTCAAATAAAGCTATTTACAAATTACATTTAAATTTCTATTGAAAATATACAGTACCTATTAATTATGCTTTACTATCTGAATTTAGCCCTACTTACCCAACCTTTACTATTTTTACTACTAAGTTGGCAAAACGGGCAAGTTCATAAAGTTTTTAATAGCATAATTTACCAACTCTAAGAGTGCATCTGCATAAAATTATTAAATTGTTGTTCATAAATTGTGTAGTATAACTCGTGATCATTAAATTGTATTTAACTTTTACATTTAAATTAAAATATAAGAAAACCTTTTGCAAATATAAGAAAACCCAACTCAACTGCGGGACTAAATCAAGTGTAATATCATAGTAATTTTGGTTGTATTGCGATAGTTATAAATAACGTCAACGTGACCGGCTTGCTAGTGGTTCCATTGGGTGTGGTCAGGAGGACTAAGGAGAGCGAGGAGCCGGAGGTTCAGGCATTTACAGATCCGACAATGGACGTCGGAGGCCGCAACAATGGCAAAATATAAATTGCAGACTCATAATTTATTTTTGCTCGAAGCGAGTTATCTGCTCGGGTCTTGTTTGTTTATTGGGCATATCCTTTTAACCGCCGTGATTTAAAGCTCATGAGTACCAGATTGTTTTATAATGCTCGTGCGAGTTCAACGCGGCCTGAATATTTATCGGAACGCTCAAAATGCACCGGGCCACATTAATGATTTAGGTAGATCTATTGAAATCATGAACGATTATGACGTATAGCTACACTTGTTCCACTTTAAATTGGAGGTTGTATGTAAAGCATAACTAAGCCTAAGTGAATCATTTCTAAATCTAAAGTTACTTGCTGAGTGTATTTATATAGTGAATAAAATGTATTAACAGCCTCTGTGGTCTAGTGGTTAGAGCTTGGCTCTCGACTCGGAGGTCGTGGGTTCGATTCCCGCATTGGAACAAAAAAAATGTTGTTTCCAAGTTTGGTTAGGACAATTCAGGCTGATCACCTGATTGTCTGACAAGAAGGATGATCCATGCGTCGGATGGGCATGTAAAAAGTCGGACCTGCGAATAATCTCTCGCCAGTCGTGTTGGTTATCGGTCCCACTGGGTTACGAGAGTAAAGGAGGAGAGAGTGCTCTTGTGTACTGCGCACACACTTGGGCACTATAACATAACTCCTGCGTAGCTGGCCTGGTTTCAATGAAACAGGCCACCGTCACCGAAATCGGTGTGGGGAGCTATTATAAAATGTATATAAAAGAAACTGAAAAGAATGCCGATGAAAAATTGTTTAGACGAGCTTACGTGTTAGACATCAGTGAGGCGGAGAATATAATGGAATATGGATGGCACTGGAACGGCATCATGAAACTGGCATTAATGTAAATATATCTACATCATGTACGAGATGTAATTGTCTAGCAGACATATAATTTGATAGCTTTGACAAACTCAAATTTTACAAGATCGTGCGAATAACACCGGAGCATTTAGTGAAAATGTTTATTAAAAAAAAAAAGTTGCAGTTTTTCATGTTTCTTCATACCATTACGAATACATAATCAAAAAAATTAAAAAAAAAACAATGTCATGAACTTAAAAAATATTACTCATACGTATTTATTGACAGGCAAGAAAATAATATAAATGCTTTTATTAACACTAGAGTCGAGTTTGTCGAACACACTGAAATCTAAATAACTGTTGTTTGATACAATAGTTTGGCCATATAATCCCCCTGGCAGGAGGTCAGGTGCCCCGGCCCACGGCCATAAACCAATCCTGAAGCAGCACCATTATTATTCGCGGCGAATTCGGATAATAATTAACAATGTAATATTTTACTGCGGTAAATTACCTAATACATTCTAATAAACCAAGTTCAGATGCAGTAAACAGGTTATTGTGAATAAACATTTTACAACAATATTTAAATGTTATGAAGAACTAAGAAGTAAGAACACTTCTAATGAGATAAGATAAACTTATAAAGTAGTTAATGTTTGTCGTGTTAGTTAAAAAATCATATTAAAATCACAGTTACACTTAACTGTTGTTTCATTTTAACAAGAATTAATAAAGAACATTAAACTGTCATTTTATACATGTCCAATTGCAATGCAAAGTATTTTCAACTTCCAATCCAAATACACAGGAAATTTTTATTTCACGATTTTTTTTATTTTTCCTTTAAGGTGAGTATTATCAAGATTAATTAAGAATGACAAGACTAAAGCCGATTTAAAATTAAAGGCGAAAACTCACTTCTAAATTAGTAAAATCTTTCTAAATAAATAAGTTTTTTAATACAAAAAAATTTACGACTTAAAAATATTTGTAGAGATGTAGAGGTCAAAGATAGTGAAAACTATAGCGGTGGTATAAAAAAACTCAACGATCCAGAAGGAGAAAAGGATAGCACTTGAAAAGCAGTTTATAATACAGCTTAAAGCTAAGACGCCAACACATAAATAAACGCAGAAGATATAGTGAATTGCACAAAGGGTGTCGCCTCTTGAGCGCCGAGCAAAAGACGTTGGGCTGTGACAAATGACACCACCGTACACGTAATGAAAGCCCTAGGACACCCGCGATAGCAATTTGTGTTATTTTAATCACTTTGTCTTATTGCTATTGTATTTGGGGTCATATTTTGCTAGAATTCTCGGAAAATTTTCCCTCTTTCGTACGCACTTCGAGGCAATGGGCGTTGTTTTTCCAACGTGTAAAATTTTCGAAACCAGTCAGTTGTGACAATCAAGCTTCGTCATGATGTTTTACTTCCGTGGTAAACAAAATTTTACGTGGAAAAAATTTGTTCCATCAATAAATTATGTTAAGGTATTTCTGTTCTACAGCTTAAATATGGCAGGTTGCGCGTGATGAAATAACGCCTCGTCACGCTATTGTTTTATATCAAACATACCTACTGATTTTTTTGCAACGGCTCGTTATTTTTTTAAACAATCAATAGTTGTAATTGGATACACTTTTCAATGATACTTCTACATTCAACTTATTAATCCACGCAAGTACTTAAGCTTAATAAAAGGAAATCTTGTTCTATTCAGTTTCATATCACTAATTCGGTATTCACGGCATGCCCGCCGCCCGGATCTTTGTGAGATCTTTGTGCGCGGCCCGGATTCGCCACACTTGCACATTTTGTGGTAAAAATTATTGGCCAGGTTTATTGCATACTTATAGGTCAAAGCACAAAGTTCCTCTATGAATAATACTTTTAATAAAAGCTTTCGGTAGATAGGTATAAATTTATTCCGCTGCATGCTTTCAGTCAAAATAAATTCTTTGAACGGCCTTCTTACATATTTTATGGTAAAAATTTAATATTGATTTCTTAGGTTTACGCGAATATTGTTCCTTGTTTTAAACACTTACGGATTGTGTCGCGGTGCACTTTTCTTTTTCCCGACGTTTCGGCTACTTTCCAGCAGCCGTGGTCACGGGAGGACTGAGGTGTCAATTGTCCTGTTTGTTGAAGTTGTTCAAACTACCCGAAGATTCTTCAATTATTATTTGTGTTCCGATCCACGCAAAACATACTAACATTATCTTGAAGCCGCGGTGATTTTAAATTACATTTTATTTTGTTAATTATTTGATCCCAACTAGATGGCAGCACCCAGCCATCTTCTCGGTTAAAATTAGGGTACTTTTTAATTTCTATAGCCTCGCGTATCATTCTTGGGCGATAACGGTGTTCCTTAGCCAGTACTTGTGGCTTATCAAATCTTATGTAATGGCGAGGTTGATCCAGTGTGTGTTCGCAAATTGCAGATTTATTGTTGCGACGGTGTTTAACATCTGCGATGTGTTCCTTTACGCGGGCGTTGATGGATATTTTAGTTTGCCCTATATAGGAGAGACCGCAGTCACAGTCGAGCTTGTAGACTCCTGCATCTTGAAGGGGAATGTTACATTTCACTGGTGGTAAAAATTGACTTATCTTTTTGGGTGGCTTGAAATATGTTTTTATAGAAGCTTTCCTTAGAATCTAGCCAACTTTATCACTGACTCCTTTCATAAAAGGTAGAACTGCAGGTATTCGTTCGACAGTGGCTGGTTTCACTCGGTCACTGTGATGCAAGCGTGGGACTCGAAGCTTATTGTCACGTAGAACTTGTGTTCTAGAAGCGGTACGTGGATGATACTTTCACAATTTTACCATTTGACAAAGTAACCATATTCCTTAATCATTTGAACAGTCTCAACCCCAACCCCACCCCCAACCCCAATACAATTCACTATGGAGTTAGAGACCGATAACTCTTTAGCTTTCTTGGACGTATTAGTAATAAGGAATCCCAATGGCACCTTAGGTCACACTGTGTATCGCAAACCTACACATACTAATAGATATTTAAATAGTGAGTCCCACCACCATCCTTTACAGCTATCTACCGTTGGCAAAATTTTGTTTAGAAGAGCACGAAGAATCTGTGATCAGCAGTATTTGGAAACCGAGCTTCATCATATCACACAAGTTCTACGTGACAATAAGCTTCGAGTCCCACCCTTGCATCACAGTGACCCAGTGAAACCAGCCACTGTCGAACGAATACCTGCAGTTCTACCTTTTATGAAAGGAGTCACTGATAAAGTTGGCTAGATTCTAAGGAAAGCTTCTATAAAAACATATTTCAAGCCACCCAAAAAGATAAGTCAATTTTTACCACCAGTGAAATGTAACATTCCCCTTCAAGATGCAGGAGTCTACAAGCTCGACTGTGACTGCGGTCTCTCCTATATAGGGCAAACTAAAAGATCCATCAACACCCGCGTAAAGGAACACATCGCAGATGTTAAACACCGTCGCAACAATAAATCTGCAATTTGCGAACACACACTGGATCAACCTCGCCATTACATAAGATTTGATAAGCCACAAGTACTGGCAAAGGAACACCGTTATCGCCCAAGAATGATAGGCGAGGCTAAGAAATTAAAAAGTACCCTAATTTTAACCGAGAAGATGGCTGGGTGCTGCCATCTAGCTGGGATCAAATCATTAACAAAATAAAATGTAATTTAAAATCACCGCGGCTTCAAGATACTGTTAGTATGTTTTGCGTGGATCGGAACACAAATAATAATCGAAGAATCTTCGGGTAGTTTGAACAACTTCAACAAATAGGACAATTGACACCTCAGTCCTCCCGTGACCACGGCTGCTGGAAAGTAGCTGAAACGTCGGGAAAAAGAAAAGTGCACCGCGACACGATCCGTAAGTGTTTAAAACAAAAATTTAATAGGTTAAAAAATAAAAATAAACGCGTTGACTTGAGAGCCTCCTCCGGTTTTTTCGTCGGTTAAAAACAACATATTGTTGGCTCCGAACAGCCAATTGTTGGTAATAGTTATTGGCTACCCCCTTATCAAATAAAATACAGGTCGCGTATTCGTTTTGTTTCACTTTTTACACTACTACATACCTACTTAATGATGTTATATATATATATATAAGAGATTTCCACGTATATAGTCACTCATCACGATATCTCTGGAACCATTAGAGCTAAAGACTTGAAATTTGGTAAGAATATTCTTTTCACCGAGTAGAGGTCAGCTATGAACGGATTTTACGAAATTCCACCCCCAAGAGGGGTTGCGGGGGCGTTAATTTAAAAAAAATCTCATTTTAAAACTACAGCTCTTATAGGTATGAAACTTAGTCAGGATATTCTTTTTGGCATGTTTGAATTTACTAAAAAATATTTTATGATATTCCACCCCCAGAGGGCTGTGCAGGGGCGTTGAAAATAGAAAAAAATTATCTTCCAATCTATAGCTTTTATAACTCTGAAACTTGACCAAAACACATTTTTTAGCATCTTTGAGTTTACTAAGAACTAATTTTAAGATGTTTCACCCCCATAGGATTGTGGGGAACGTTTTCCACGTATATAGTCACTCATCACGATATCTCTGGAACTATTAGAGCTAAAGACTACAAATTTGGTAGGAATATTCTTTTCACCGAGTAGAGGTCAGCTAAGAACGGATTTTACGAAATTCCACCCCCAAGAGGGGTTGCGGGGGCGTTAATAAAAAAAAATCACATTTTAAAACTACAGCTCCTTTAGGTATGAAACTTAGTCAGGATATTCGTTTTGGCATGTTTGAATTTACTAAAAAATAATTTTATGATATTCCACCCCCAGAGGGCTGTGCCCCCGGGGGCGTTGAAAATTAAAAAAAAATTATCTTCCAATCTATAGCTTATATAACTCTGAAACTTGACCAAAACATTTTTTTAGCATCTTTGAGCTTACTAAGAACTAATTTTATGATTTTTCAACCCCAGAGGGTTGTGGGGGGGCGTTTTCCATGAATATAGTCACTCATCACGATATCTCTGGAACCATTAGAGCTAAAGACTTGAAATTTGGTAGGAATATTTTTTTCACCGAGTAGAAGTCAGCTATGAAGGGATTTTACGAAATTCCACCCCCAAGAGGGGTTGCGGGGGCGTTAATTAAAAAAAAATCACATTTTAAAACTACAGCTCTTATAGGTATGAAACTTAGGATATTCTTTTTGGCATGTTTGAATTTACCAAAAAATAATTTTATGATATTCCATCCCCAGAGGGCTGTGCGTTGAAAATTAAAAAAAAATTATCTTCCAATCTATAGCTTTTATAACTCTGAAACTTGACCAAAAAATTTTTTTAGCATCTTTGAGCTTACTAAGAACTAATTTTATGATGTTTCACCCCCAGAGGGTTGTGGGGGGGCGTTTTCCACGTATATAGTCACTCATCACGATATCTCTGGAACCATTAGAGCTAAAGACTTGAAATTTGGTAGGAATATTCTTTTCACCGAGTAGAGGTCAGCTAAGACCGGATTTTACGAAATTCCACCCCCAAGAGGGGTTTCGGGGGCGTTATTATAAAAAAATCATATTTTGAAACTACAGCTCTTATAGGTATGAAACTAAGTCAGGATATTCTTTTTGGCATGTTTGAAATTACTAAAGAATAATTTTATGATATTCCACCCCCAGAGGGCTGTGCGGGGGCGTTGAAAAAAAAAAAAAAATTTTTCTTCCTATAGCTTTTATAACTCTGAAACTTGACCAAAACATTTTTTTAGCATCTTTGAGTTTACTAAGAACTAATTTTATGACGTTTCACCCCCAGAGGGTTGTGGTGGGGGCGTTAAAAATTAAAAAAAAATGTTTTTTCCAATCTATAGCTTTTGAAACTCTGAAACTTGGCCAGAATATTTCTTTTGCCATGTTTGAATTTATTAAGAACTAATTTTATGATATTCAACCCTAAGAGGGTTGTGCGGGGGCGTTAAAAATATTAAAAATTTGTATCTTCCAATCTATTGCTTTTAGAACTTTGAAACTTGGCCAAAATATTTTTTTTGGCATGTTTGAGTTTATCAAGAACTAATTTTATGATATTCAACTCCAAGAGGGTTGTGCGGGGGCGTTAAAAATCAAAAAAATCGACGGTTGCACTCCGGGAGTGCCGGCAGAAGTGAAAACTTGAATTTCTCTTCATTTTTGATATTTTGGAATGGTTAGAGAATAATTTTGTACGAATTGCTTTCATTATCAGTATAAAAGTACTATTATTTATGTGGTGGAATACAATATTCATTTATTGCGCTATCGTACACAAACATGGCAATTTATATTACATTAAAAATTTAACACTTCAGAACTATTACAATTATTTTACATAATAATAATAAATAATAAAATAAACAAAATAAATTAATAAAATTAATCTCATCCATAGATGCGCGTGGCACGCTGTAACATTAACACACACGAACATTCGTGCAAGCGCCCTGCGCCGCCTGTCCTCGCTCCATCCGTCTTACGAATTTTCGATCAGGTTACGTGTCCTGACGCGAGTTTAGAAATTTTTACCCATTCCAAAAAAAGTACACAGCGCCGCTAAAGAAGTTTTCACTTCAAAAATTGTATCTTTTAATCTGTAGTTTTAAAACTTAGAAACTAGAATTTTGATGAGGTGACGAAGGACCAGGCGGGACGTTACATCAGTAGCTCTGAAGCAGTCTGGCGAATATTTCGTTTTCCTATTCATGACAGGTTTCTGATGTGATGCATCTTGCTGTACACCTTGAAAATGGTCAAAGAATTTATTTTACTGAGCAAGATGTGGTTGACAAAGTAATTAATCCAAAAAAATCAACACTAATGGATTTTTTGAGCTTTGCCAAGTTGATGACTTTGCAAAAACTCTTTTGTATGTTGAAGTTACAGCTTATTACGTATGGAAAAATAACCGCTTTGATAGAAGAATAAAGGGTAAGGTTGTTTCAGGTTATTTAGGAGTCAAGAAAGATCAAGTTTTAGGTAGAGTTTATACCGTGCATCCCGGAAATACTGAATGTTATCACATGCGTCTTCTCTTACATGTGATTCGAGGAAAAGTGTGTTATTTATGTGGAAAGCTGTGTTATTTATTATTTTAACTCATATAAATCGATTAGACCCTAAATAGTTAAGGGTGTGTTAATTTCGTAAAATCCGTTCATGATAAATAATTAGGCAGCTAGATAACACAATTTAATATTTCTTTCACTTGGCATGTATTTTATGCCACGCGAAGCGGGCGGGTAACGGCTAGTTTATGTATAAATAAAGGGTGGCTAACGCAGACTGTGTACTATAAATCTTTGGAGAGAGATGACAACAGTAGGTCATCTTCCCCTACTTTATTGTTTTATACCATTGATGTTTTTTTAATATAAAGCTAGGGGCAAACAAGCAAACGGATCACCTGATGGATGTAAAAGCGATTACCATCGCCCATGAACACCCGCAACGTCAGAGTTTATCTTGACACTGGCAATGATTTAATTTAATGCCTTCCGCCATATATTAAAAAAAATATGAATAAAATTTATAACGGTAAATAGTTCCCTACCTTGTCAATGGCAAAGTACACAAGTTACACGTGTCAGTGCCAAAAAAAGAAAAAAATATATTTTATCGCGTGAAACGGTGTCGAAAAGTTGCAGCAGGTATAAGTCCGAACAATTTCTCGGAGCACTCCCCGTAATATAAAAGATAGACTTTGCCTATATAATAATGAACTGAATAATGAACATTATTTACTTATAAATTTAATTTATTAAACAAATTTTAAATTACTAGCGATCTTTTATTACAATTTTCACTGACGCTGCTCCGGTGTCCAAATTCATACGCCCAAAGTATTGATTTTATACATCCCGATTGACATTTGAGGTGCCCACCTCCTGATTAATTGGCTATGACGGATATACCCTGGTCCCTTGCTCGTTGCTCCATACAAAGTAACATCACATGAAATTATTAAAATGAATAAATAATTATTCTTTTTTTTTTTGTAAGGAATATTAGTAAAAAATTAAAAACAAATCTACGTAAAAACATTTAAAAAATTACTGAATTCATTAGGTGTATTCGAATAAGTTCTGTAACAAGCATTTTTTACAGTAACTATATAACTACTACTTAGTACTAGTAGGTACATACTACAAGATATCAACGTATATATAATACTAAATAAAAATATACGAAGCCACAAAACATTTTCCTCGCAGCACAATTCTTTTTATGATAGGAAGGATAAAATTATTCTAAAGTACGCAAACTAAAAATATAACTTAGAAGTGAGTAGATAATATTATTGTTTCGTACGAAACCTTGAAAGTTCGCTCTATAAATTTTGTTATTAAAGGTAGGCTTTCAATACCCAGATAATCAGATCCAAGTGAACCGACTCCTTATCGGACATTCGTAATGTGGTCATTCCGAACTATGCCCAAGTGGAGGCGTATTTTTCCCGTGCGCGGTGCGACCCTTCTGACATTGCCTATTGTATGCGGATTTTAAGCAAATTAAGTACAACTAACAGTAACTAACAGTAACAATTACCGTAATTTATTGTACATAAATAACGATACCATTTCAGAAATGTTTCTGAAATAGTATCTACATTTAACAATAAAAGTATACATTTGTAAAGTAAACAAACAAAAGTCTGAATTAAATATTCAGACTTTTGGTACTTTACCGAAGTAATTAATTAATTATTATAACAGGGAAGATGGTCAGAAGTAGGTCCTTACCGACTTGAAGAACTTTAGATGGTGTTCAGCCATATTTCATATCTTAATGACTAATATATTATACAATGTTAATATTGATATCATAATAATATATTGTTGTCACTTGAGAGGTAATTAAATTAATTTTCGAGTCCACGGTGACGCTCCATCATAAAACGTTTATGATGTGAATGAAATTAATTTGTGTAACAGTATTAGATGTTAATAGTATCCGCGATGGGAGCATAATAGACTGTTTGATAGATTATGAAACTGCTATTCTACTAAGCCCTGATTTCACCAAATCTCTTTAAACGCGCTTTACGCTAAACCCAGATTCGACCTCTCTCTCATTCAACGTTAGAACGGAACAGATATATCCACCGTACTCTCAGCGTTAAACGTCGTTGATGCGTTGGTGAAATTGGGGCTTAATGATTAAAAATGTTTGTTATTCTAGGATAGCTTTTTGCTACGAATTAATGTAATTTTTGTATTCTTTTAATTATTTTAAATGTGACACAAATATTTTAAAATACTTTTCTAATAATGCTTATTTTGTACAGTATTGTCCGTAAAAAGGCGTTCAAATGAATAATAACTTTTTTCACAAACATTTAAAATTAAGTCACATCTCATTGTTGGCTTCGATGATAATATAGGTAGAAAGGAGTACATTTTGATAAGCTCAGAAAATTAATTATTTTATAGTTACTCCGTTGTTTTCTTCATAAATTCTTCTAATAAATTACTTAGTAATGCTCGTTGCGTTCGCACTAAATAAAACACATAGTATAGCTATAAATTATAGTTCGTAATACTTCACCGTGTCACTAATTACGCTAGTAACGGCGTCGATAAAAGCTTGCATTAGTGACATTGTGTCGATACAACGCCGTAAATTAAACATTTTATTTCGAATGAACCGAAGACATTAATTCGAGTGAAACATTTTATGGCTGTATCCAATGGGAGGGTACATTAGCCGTGGAAATTCCATCGAAATACTGTAAATGAAAAAACGTGCTGTGGACCTTATCGCTCCTAGTATCTGACTCGTAATACAGAATTTCAACTCAATGGATTTGTGCGAAGACATTTTGACGAAGGTAACTCAGGGGTTACGCGATAATAAGACCGTATCGGGCCGGAGTATTTGTCTGCCGGATATTGAAATATCTAGTCTTGCCGCCTCAATAATTCATTGTATACGAGATGATGTACTTACTTTGTGTTGTGGTGAAACTTTACACATTTTTTACCGATGAATGGGTACAGAAAAGTTTCGATCCTTTATTCTGTTTTATTATACCTTCCTAATACTCGTGCCACATGTACGAGTGTATGTATTATAAAACCGTTTGTCTTTACAAAACATTATATTATGTGATATTTACTTCGTGGAATAATATCACTGAACGTATCGGACTTGTGAATTCGCTGTATACTGAGTGCTAAGTGTGAGTTTTTCTTTTCGCATTCGAATGTGAGCGCGTTTGGCGTTTACTAGGAATTTGTATGTGATTTGACCTATTTGTCGCGTTTACAACTAGGTGCCGCTGTACAAATCACATACAAATTCCTAGTAAACGCCAAAAACGCTCACGATCGAATGCGAAAAGAAAAAAAACTCACACTTAGCACTCAGAACGAACGAACGATGCCGCTTATTTCGTAGCAGGCTTTACTTATTAAATTTGCACGCTGCAGAACGATCTAGAATATTAGCACTAAGAATATTAGTTGGACACGGGCAACATTGTCGCGGCTGGCACGGCCTGGGCCACCGACATCTGGCGTCTTCGGGCTGTCTTCGCTGAAATATTAGACAATGCACACAACATTGTAGAGTGCTCTGCCGTTAAATAGTTTTTACTGAGCCATTCAAAGTTTGTTGAGAGCTGTAGTATAAATGTTTCAATAAAACGGTTGAAAAGTTTAAAAGATTCGAAACCACTTTTCCAGTGATGTTGTGTTTTTTATTGTTCTGTCGGGTAATGGGTTCTAAAACTACATTGCAAAGTTAAATAGATGCGATAAAGTTTAATCGCACATGCCTTGGGCTATTTATTCTCATATTTTCGTTATAGTATGGCGTAGCGCTAAACTTTTTCATGAATTTTAAAAGATAGTGAATGGATTTCATGGATATTCAATATTTGCGTCTATTTACTAGGTACATGCAGGAAAAAAAATAAAATGATATAAAGTTAAAATTATAATATATTACGAATATTTTTACTTTCTGAATAAAAATAGAAGTCAGGTGGTCTATATTTTAGTACCTATAAGGCTACTGATATGAATATAATAACAATAGGTAGCATTTGATTAGCATTTTATTTTCATTCCGTATTAAAAACTTCATTGCAATGCAAAACTAACATAAAATTCTTAGTAAAATTTCTTGAAACTGAAGTGTGTTTATTTTCTTTTGATATTTCATATTCTTAGTAGGCCAGAGCTTTAATAAGAGTGACTCATTTTGAAAGGAGTACACATAAGTGTCTCCCGAGAGAGACATGTAACAGGAAAAACGCATGTTACAGGCGTCGTCGTGCTGTATTACAAATAATAAAAGCCGTTCTAGATTTTACGTTGCTTTTACTAACAAAATACATAACCAAAGGGAGAAAATATATTTACTTACTAGCTGTTTCCCGAGGCTCCGCCCGCGTAAATATACTATCGAGTATACCGCGGGAACACTGTTCTTTTCCGGGATAAAAAGTACCCTATGTTTTAATCCAGAGTTTACACTACTACCATACCAAATTTCATCAAAATCCGTTCAGTAGTTTTCGCGTGAAAGCGTAACACGTCACACAAAGCGTAAAACTTACATTTACATTTATAATATTAAGTAGGGATACGTTTCCTACGTACCTATGGATATTTCAAATACAATCAATTTTGTACCTGTACTTACTACTTAGGGTTTTCATAGACCTACCGTTCCAAGTTTTTATATTTCGTTGATAATATTATATACCCATATAATAAACTGTACGAGGGCGGGTCAATAAGTCCGTGACTTTTGGAATAAAACACAGATTTTTTGATAAATAAATCATTTTATTTTTCAACGTAGTCCCCCTTGAGCTCTATACACTTTGTCCAACGCTTCTCCAATTTTTTTATCCCTTCCAAAAAATATGATTTGTCGAGGTCCTCAAAATAGGCCTTTGTTTGCGAGATGACTTCATCATTGGAGTCAAATCTTTTTCCACCGAGCCATTTTTTCAGGTTTGGGAACAAAAAGTAGTCACTCGGAGCCAAATCTTGAGAATAGGGTGGATGTGGGAGCAATTCATAGCCCAATTCATGGATTTTTGCCATGGCAACTGCACATGTGTGCACCCTTGCATTGTCTTGGTGAATAAGAACTTTTTTCTTGGCCAAATGAGGTCGGTTTTGTTTTCAAATCCTCATTGAAGCGGTCCAATAAGTTGGAATAATATTCCCCATTAATTGTTCTTCCCTTTTGAAGATAGTCAATGTGGATTATCCCACGTGCATCCCAAAAAACAGTCGCCATAACTTTATTGGCTGACAAACCCACCTTGGCCTTCTTTGGCGCCGATTCACCCTTAGAAACACACTGTTTTGACTGTTGTTTGGTCTCTGGTGTGTTGTGATGGATCCATGTTTCGTCCACGGTTAAAAAACTCCTCCATATTGTGATTAAACAACGCCAAACCTTCCTGTGAAGTTGTTACACGATTGCGTTTGTGGTCGACTGTGAGCAAACGCGGCACCCATCTTGCGGAAAGCTTTCTCATGCCCAAGTGATCATTCAAAATTGAAACCACTGAGCCATGCGAGATGCCTATGGCTTCCACAATCTCTTGCACTTTTAATCTTCGGTCGGCCAACACCATATCGTGAATTATTTCGATTGTTTCGGGTGTAGAGACCTCAACTGGGCGTCCAGGACGTTCGGCATCTTCAGTGCTTGTACGGCCACAACGAAATTCAGTAACCACTTTTTTACCATTGAAATCGATGGTGCAGAGTCCCCATAGTATTTATCAAGCTTAGCCTTGGTCTCGGTAATGTTTTTTTTTCGCAAAAAATAATGCTTAATAAGCACACGAAATACACTTTTTTCCATTGTTTCCTTAAGTTACTGGATAGTCTGATAAAGATAGCTGTAAAACACAAACTAACTGACGCAGCAAGTTCAAATTTTGATAGGAGTCAACTGACAGATGCCTGTTGACAGGAGTAGTGTTGCTTTTTCAGTAAGGAGGTTAGAAATTCAAAAAGTCACGGACTTATTGACCCGCCTTAGTACCTATATCTTATATAGTTTTTGTTGATAAAAAGTTTTGAACTATTTATTTTTGCTTCCAGTCATACATACATCACATTCAACATTGGCAAAGTTCCTGCTCAACCAGTTTCTAAACATTTTCTTTTGCACTAGGTCGCCTCAAAATATTTCAACACAATGAAAGTGATCGCATCTACTGCAGTCCGCATATACGCACGATTCATCTCTTCTATCTATATTATATCTTTTGTCTAGTCGAGCGGCAACTTGTTGGATAGTACATACAAAATTCCCAAAAGCAGAAATTCCTAAGTCAAAAGGAAACATATAATACTTAATAAAGCAAAAAACTGACTAACATTTTAGTAACAGACAGCATAAATTAAGGAAAGTTGTGGAGCAAGCGGCTACATTCAAAACCACACAAGTCTTGTTTCTTTATATTTGTCTGCTATTTAACCTTAGCTTTATGTTTAACTAAAGGCTTTTTGCATGGCCAGGTAAGTAGAAAGACTCTATTATACGAAGATGCTCTACATTTCAAATTTCAATGATACGGTAATTATGGTAAATTGTTGTATTTTTCTCTGAATAAATTAAAAACTTAATTTACACCGCGTCTACCTAGTCTCGAAGCTTTATTAGACAACAATTTATTTACCAATATTAATAAAACCAACAGTTCGCTCGTCGATTGGATCTCCTACAGAGTGATGAAGCGTTATGTTAATTTACAATAATTAAGGTACCTAATATACCCGGTGAAAAAAGAAAGTACTAAGGCGGGTCAATAAGTCCGTGACTTTTTGAATTTCTAACCTCCTTACTGAAAAAGCAACACTACTCCTGTCAACAGGCATCAGTCAGTTGACTCCTATCAAAATTTGAACTTGCTGCGTCAGTTAGTTTGTGTTTTACAGCTATCTTTATCAGACTATCCAGTAACTTAAGGAAACAATGGAAAAAAGTGGATTTCGTGTGCTTATTAAGCATTATTTTTTGCGAAAAAAAAACCATTACCGAGACCAAGGCTAAGCTTGATAAATACTATGGGGACTCTGCACCATCGATTTCAATGGTAAAAAAGTGGTTTACTGAATTTCGTTGTGGCCGTACAAGCACTGAAGATGCCGAACGTCCTGGACGCCCAGTTGAGGTCTCTACACCCGAAACAATCGAAAAAATTCACGATATGGTGTTGGCCGACCGAAGATTGAAAGTGCAAGAGATTGTGGAAGCCATAGGCATCTCGCATGGCTCAGTGGTTTCAATTTTGAATGATCACTTGGGCATGAGAAAGCTTTCCGCAAGTCGACCACAAACGCAATCGTGTAACAACTTCACAGGAAGGTTTGGCGTTGTTTAATCACAATATGGAGGAGTTTTTGCGCCGTTTTGTAACCGTGGACGAAACATGGATCCATCACAATACACCAGAGACCAAACAACACTCAAAACAGTGGGTTTCTAAGGGTGAATCGGCGCCAAAGAAGGCCAAGGTGGGTTTGTCAGCCAATAAAGTTATGGCGACTGTTTTTTGGGATGCACGTGGGATAATCCACATTGACTATATTCAAAAGGGAAGAACAATTAATGGGGAATATTATGCCAACTTATTGGACCGCTTCAATGAGGATTTGAAAAAAAACCTCATTTGGCCAAGAAAAAAGTTCTTTTTCACCAAGACAATGCAAGGGTGCACACATGTGCAGTTGCCATGGCAAAAATCCATGAATTGGGCTATGAATTGCTCCCACATCCACCCTATTCTCCAGATTTGGCTCCGAGTGACTACTTCTTGTTCCCAAACCTGAAAAAATGGCTCGGTGGAAAAAGATTTGACTCCAATGATGAAGTCATCTCGCAAACAAAGGCCTATTTTGAGGACCTCGACAAATCATATTTTTTGGAAGGGATAAAAAAATCGGAGAAGCGTTGGACAAAGTGTATAGAGCTCAAGGGGGACTACGTTGAAAAATAAAATTATTTATTTATCAAAAAATCTGTGTTTTATTCCAAAAGTCACGGACTTATTGACCCGCCCTCGTACATTACCTACATAACAAACTATATACATTTATCCGTACCAGCCATGCCGGCCGGTACTTTCTGACCGATGTACCTAATATTAAATTGGTTTTCAAATCACAATAACATGATTATTATTGGTGGCGGTGTGGCTTAAAATGATATGTATGAATATTTGAAAAGTCCACATCAATAAACTACTGAAATAAAACACATTTCATTTTCCGTATTTATTTTAATGCAGATGAGAAGAAGTAGAGATAATCAATAAATTGTTAATCATATTTTATATGAACACTAGCTGACCCAGCAAACGTTGTTTTGCTACGACCGATTCTAAGCCCTACCGAATATGCAAAACAATTTCATAAGAATCGGTTCAGCCGTTTCGGAGGAGTGTGTCCCCGAACACGAGAATGACACGAGATTTTTATATAGGTTTTAGATTCGATGAATCAACGTTGAAATAAGTTAAAATATCACAGTATTTACACCACCTCCTGCAGATATGCGACTTAAGCCGTTGTAAGCCAGATGCAATTACGCTTACATCTCACCTAATTTTATGGTTGGTCGATTAATTGTTCCATAGGATACTTATATATTCTTTGGAACCTTTTTTGGACAAGAGTAACATTTCGCCGAACGGATATCGTGGCCACATCTACCAAAGTTTTATGGGAGTCGTTGCGGTGTCGGTCATCACCTCGAATTTGAAGGGAGATTACATACAGCCGCCGGCGCGGGCGGCCGGAGCGGCCGGGTCTGCGTCTAATTCCCGCCCAAAGATTAATTGGATTATGTTACGCGGGCGGGCAAATGCGAGTCAGCGATCATTTGCTTAATCGCCTGTTTGCATGCAACTTCCAAATGAAACTCATAATACTTTTCAGTTTCGTTTAGTACCTATATTTATGTTTTAAATGCAGCGTTTCCTAAATAAGCATAGATCATGTCTAATTGCAGTATTGCAGTAAGTGTTAGATAATTATTATTTGTAAAATTTTAACTGTCACATAATATCTATAAAATCATCTTCTCGATCCAATATAAGTAGTAGTTTTATTTCAACTTTTAATTCCAGTATTCTTTCGAGGCCTGCGAGAGGCAGCCATACTGCAATTATATTAATTTTTGTCAATGACAAATAAGGTATCCTATTTTAGGACAAACTCCTTATCCAAAATTTCCTTGAAATGCCGAAGTTCTTCCGGATAATTGATTATAAATACAGTTTAATCGAGAAAGTTTTGGATAAATGAGACATCGGACTTGAAAAGTAGATAAAATAAAAAGTATTTTAACATCATTGTCAGAAGAGTCGGTACCTAATAGGTACATTAAACATTTTGTACCTGTTATATAATAATCATTAATCATAATTATTATCATTATTTATTACTGTTTTTTTAAAAATAGAATCATTATGATTTAGAACGTTTAGAGATTAGGTTAATTTCATCGTTAGGTATAATTAATACTTTGTATAATTAGTACTCTACCCGCAGCCTCCGACCTAGATTCAGTTTTTTACCTATAGCCCTACTAAAATATAACTCAATGTTATATAGTTTATATAATCATTGGCTTATTTTAATTTATTGATTATTATGTAGTATCTATATAAGTACTAAATAAATTTTATAATATTTAATAAAAAATAATACTATCATACTTTTATTGGAATAACGTTTAAGGATATATTTTATATATATCCTTGTGTTAATAAATCATTTAAAAGTTAAAATAGATGGCAATTATCTCCCTATCAAACCGGAGAGTTCTTGAGAGTTGAAATCTGAGTTGTAAGTTAAATTGTTAAATCAATAGAAATCAAATGTTCACTATTTTATATTCGTTCTGGAAGAATTTTCGTAATCTTAAAATCACATCACATCACCTCTCATCTCCAATTGTGCTGAATACATTGAAACTTTTGTGTCAGAGTGATGCAGAGTTTTCAACTTATGCTGCCCTAAATCTGATTTTCTGGAAACTTTGTAAACGCGATATGAAGGATTCTTTATTTGCAAATTTAATATATTTGTATCAAATAATAATAACTAGCTCCAACTTTACTGTCCTGCAAAAGAAAGAACTTCAGTTTAAAAATTTGATTTTTTTTTCAAAACTGTAAAAGTTTGAGATTAAAAATAAACAAAGTTTTATAGCGAAATTTTATCAGATTTCTGGAACGAGTAGAAAGCCGATAAAATTTTCCTAAAAATGCTTTTTATTAGAAATCACTAACTTTTATAGTTTTGAAAAATATCTAATTTTAAAAGTGTTGTACCTACTAAACTTTTAAAATTAGATATTTTTCAAAACTAAAGAATGTAAGTACCTACTTTTTTTTGCAGGCCAGTAAACTTATCTTTTGCAAGATCACCTAATCTATCATCTCAAGTCTAATAACATGATTTTGATAGTTCCAAATAATAATAATTAATGCAGAGCTGGGCGCCAATTCTCGTACTTCGAATCTCGTTCGATTAACACGCTGATTCATTCGAAATTAAATTAACTGATTTAAAGTTTCATTCACACAAATTTCACATAAATAGAAATCAATATGAACACTATTTCTTGAAAGTAAACTTGTTATTCGAACCTAAATCTGTCTCAAAAGTGTAGAAGAATGTGAAAGAGTTTCTCTAATTTAAGTTATATTGTGCCCTTCGGATCAAGATCCCCATCTTCGCCCTACTCATCGATGCTAACGGCCGACGCCCGCTGACAATCGGCTTTACTCTTTTCTTAAACGTTATTTAATTTTTGGTTAAGTGAACAAAAATTAAATACAGATAACCCAAAGTAGTTTAAAAAGTCATAGTAGAGGACTAGCTCCTCTACCGTTTTTTGAAGAAATATCTATAACAGATTATATTTATAGCCAAGTGATGAGGAGAGTATCGACAAGGGATACCTATGACAGCAAAAGATTAATGGGAGTATTTTCTATACACGAGAGGAATTTGCCCGGTATGGGTGGGTAAAAGGTATCTAAAAATTAGTCTTGATGTAAAGCTTTTAAAAGTTCAACATTACTAGATAATGTTTCTGTTAAATGTATGCCTATGTATGTATGTAATGTATGTCTGCCTTTATGCTTCTTATAAAGGTACCACTAGTTATACTGCGGTATTCAATCTTTTGTATGACCTTCAAAGTCGTGAACTCTTGAAAACAGTAAAAGTGAGTCTAGTGTATGTTTGGAGGGAAAAAAAATATTTTAATTAATTGCGAGGCACTTGCTATTGTTTGTATTGTCTCTGTTATATCATGGCGGGAAGCAAAAGAATAAATTTAAGTCATTCGGATCTCTTCTTAAGCACTTCCTCATCTTTGGTCTTTCTTTGTTTTGTCGTATAATGAATGAATAGAAATGGGCACAAAATAATATCTATTCAAATCTGAATATGAAAAATAAGATTTAATTAATATTATATCTAGCAATGTCCCGCGGAAAAATACCAGGGCCTCTAGTCAAGATGCATTCGATAATTTCGACGGCGAACTTCGAAATCAAAAATGTATGGGATTTGACATAAGTCATCGTTAGGTAACATTTTGCTTGCGATGCAATAAGTCAAATCCCATACATTTTGTTTTCGAACTTCGCCGTCGAAATTATCGAATGCACCTTGACTAAAGGCCCTGGCCTGGAATGGCCATCGTGTACACTATGACCACTATCTAAAAGGTATTTAGCAAAATGAGATTTATCACGATGACCATTTCTATAAGCCGTATTATTTGTACCGAGCCTCAGAGTTGCACGATCTTGCTGACATTGTTGCTTGTGTGGTGGTGGTGTTCGCACGATCTTGTTTCTGAGTGTACGCATAAGCAGTGTGGGAGGAGGCAGGTGCTTTACGCATGCATAGGCGTGCACTCACAAATTTGTTTGCAGGTTGTGGGTATTTTACCGTGGGATATAGATAGATATAATATTAATTTAAATTGTATGCTATGGATTTCCGCAAAGTAACGCCTGATTCTATTAACTGTTTAAAAAATAAGATCACCTAAGACGGTTGCTCACGATTTATTATAATACAACGAAGAATAGAAGGGTCGTTTATAACTTTTTCACGTATATTTACGAGGTAGTATAAAAATCTCTGTAATACCTGGCTCTAATTAACTCACCTTATACAGCCTTTTAAGTTATTGTACCTTTGCTTAAATTGCACGTGCTAACACCATATTGTTTGATGTTAATAATTAGGTTGAGTATTAGTCCTACTACTATTATAAATATGAAAGTTTGTGAGGACGGACGGATGAATGTATGGATGGATGAATGAATGTTTGTTACTCTTTTACGCAAAAACTACTGAACGGATGTTGAGAAAATTTTATATGTTAGTAGTTTAAGCTATGGTACATACAATGTACGTACGTACAAAAAAAGTCCATTGTTCTCGTGGGATACTGGAGTTACGCGGGCGAATGCTGGAAGAATTCACGATGATGCGCTAGTCTCACGGCACCACAAAAAACTGCAGCGCCCAAAGCGTGATTTTACAAACTAGAACGGGCTGAAATTGAATGTGCAACTACTTGTAGATACAAGAAGCTTGAAACTATTGTTTATTGATCTTATACTTTACTATTATTCTTATACGCGCAAATCTTGTATATATATGAGCGGAATCTCGGAAACGTCTTCAACTATTTCCATGAAATGTAGTATGCAAGTGGTTTGGGGGTGAAAAAATTTATCTAGCTAGCAGTGGCGAAGGCTGGCTTTCCTTTATAGGGAAGCCCTAGCCTGTATAATAGGTAGGGATTTGAATGAGGGTCTTCAAAAGGTAAGTGGCAAGTGAAGCCGATAGGAAAGGTGTTATAGGAACCCCACGCCACTGCTAAGTATGTCTTAACCCTGGGAAATGAAGAATTTTATAGTTATATATGTTTTTTCTTTCGTCGCGTACTAAGATATATTAAGTGCTTTCGATTTCAGTATGTCAAATCCGGATGGCAGCTTGGTTAGCGGTGTCCTTTTGACGTTGTTGGCAAATTGGTGATTTGGGGTAGAATATCAGACGAATATTTTTACCCGACTACGGCGAAGCCTAAAGGAAGGATAATGATTTTGGCAGTCTATGTATGTTTGTTTGTTCCGCCGTAGCGGCTAAATACTGGTCCGATTTTAATGAATGTGGTGTCAGTAGATTCGTAATAATGTCACGGGTAACATATTTTAAGTAGTCGCATTATAGTTTTTAGCTTTTGATTATTCTTAATTAGTTTGTTTATTTTTTTTTAAATTTTATCATTCTACCGAAACTCCGAACAAAGCTCGGTCTCCCAGGTACTTACGAGGGCGGGTCAATAAGTCCGTGACTTTTGGAATAAAACACAGATTTTTTGATAAATAAATCATTTTATTTTTCAACGTAGTCCCCCTTGAGCTCTATACACTTTGTCCAACGCTTCTCCAATTTTTTTATCCCTTCCAAAAAATATGATTTGTCGAGGTCCTCAAAATAGGCCTTTGTTTGCGAGATGACTTCATCATTGGAGTCAAATCTTTTTCCACCGAGCCATTTTTTCAGGTTTGGGAACAAGAAGTAGTCACTCGGAGCCAAATCTGGAGAATAGGGTGAATGTGGGAGCAATTCATAGCCCAATTCATGGATTTTTGCCATGGCAACTGCACATGTGTGCACCCTTGCATTGTCTTGGTGAAAAAGAACTTTTTTCTTGGCCAAATGAGGTCGGTTTTTTTTTCAAATCCTCATTGAAGCGGTCCAATAAGTTGGCATAATATTCCCCATTAATTGTTCTTCCCTTTTGAAGATAGTCAATGTGGATTATCCCACGTGCATCCCAAAAAACAGTCGCCATAACTTTATTGGCTGACAAACCCACCTTGGCCTTCTTTGGCGCCGATTCACCCTTAGAAACCCACTGTTTTGACTGTTGTTTGGTCTCTGGTGTGTTGTGATGGATCCATGTTTCGTCCACGGTTGCAAAACGGCGCAAAAACTCCTCCATATTGTGATTAAACAACGCCAAACCTTCCTGTGAAGTTGTTACACGATTGCGTTTGTGGTCGACTTGCGGAGCTTTCTCATGCCCAAGTGATCATTCAAAATTGAAACCACTGAGCCATACGAGATGCCTATGGCTTCCACAATCTCTTGCACTTTCAATCTTCGGTCGGCCAACACCATATCGTGAATTTTTTCGATTGTTTCGGGTGTAGAGACCTCAACTGGGCGTCCGGGACGTTCGGCATCTTCAGTGCTTGTACGGCCACAACGAAATTCAGTAAACCACTTTTTTACCATTGAAATCGATGGTGCAGAGTCCCCATAGTATTTATCAAACTTAGCCTTGGTCTCGGTAATGGTTTTTTTCGCAAAAAATAATGCTTAATAAGCACACGAAATTCACTTTTTTCCATTGTTTCCTTAAGTTACTGGATAGTCTGATAAAGATAGCTGTAAAACACAAACTAACTGACGCAGCAAGTTCAAATTTTGATAGGAGTCAACTGACAGATGCCTGTTGACAGGAGTAGTGTTGCTTTTTCAGTAAGGAGGTTAGAAATTCAAAAAGTCACGGACTTATTGACCCGCCTTAGTATTATAATACAATATTGTTACCAGACGTTGGAAAAAAAAACTATTTTAATCTACACCTTTAATATAAAAATATATGTATTGATATGTTAGAAGGCTAGGAAAAAAGAGGAAACTGCTGTGGTGACATTTTTACTAGGTATGTACTCTAACCTCCATCAACATGGCTTCACACTAATCTACTATCTAGCAATAGTGATGATAGTGGTGACTTTATGCAATTAGAAGCTCTAACTTCTGTGTTCTAGTCTAGAATCTTCATCTATTATATGGGAACTAAAGTTGGACGCTGAACACAAAACTCTTCTCCCCATTCTAACGGTTATTTTAGCAGTTAATGCACGGAATATAAAAAATAATAATTCAATTCCGTACGCTCAATATTGTATTTTTATTACAAAAAACAGGAGTTAAGCGTTACATTCACTTTTTAAAGCTGCTCGCTTTGATTGTTCTATGTCATAATATAAAAAATTGGAAGAGAAACCCCATTTTCAAATAGGTACAGGTATTTTTCATAAAAAATAAATTTACTGACAAAGTTTCTGCGGCTGTATTTGCCTTTATGACAAAACACGGTCTGGTAGAAATTTAAGCTTGTATATTATTATCTTGTTTAATATTAGCTTAAGTACCTGTACAAAATTCTTCTTTTAGTGTACATTTGCATATATAATTAATGTTGATACTTACTATGTACTTAGTGAAGAGAAACAATAAATATTTTTTATAATTTAATACGTAGGTAGGTACATTAACGACAAAGTTCCTCGACCAGTTTTTAAGCACTTTATTTGCATTAGGATGCCTCAAAATATTAAACACAAAGGAAGTTACCGCAACGACTGCAGACGTGGTTAAATTACTATTTACACGTGAGTGCCTACCTATGTGTGCGTGCGCACGATTAAATTGCACTGTTAAGTGATTTTCTTCTTATGCCTGGTCGAGCGGCAACTTGTTCGACTGTACCTACTTGGGAACTCTAATTTCACATCTTTACAACATTCACAATAACCATTTATTAGCTGAGAAGTGAAAAGTAATTTTAAGAAGGTTTCCACGTCATGTCTGCTAAAAATGAATAAAACCTACTTTATATTCTATTGAAAAATAACCTTATTTGTTGACTACTGCGGGTCTGAGAAAAATAAATTTGTTCTGTTGAATATGAGGGCCTCGAGGAACCAAAGTAATATTGTACGGATCTAGACCATTACACAAACAGACTCAGCGGTGATCTTTATTTATATTATCAGTCTATTTTCCACATAAAATGTTGTGTTTACACATGCATGCATTACACATTTATGTTATTTGAATTTAAACAATAAAATATGATGTCATAATGTACGTCATACAATTGAAAGTGTCTGTTTGTAATTTTAAATTAACAGCTTTGCACTAAATGCATATGACAGTATGTACGGTGCCTACACCAAAAAAAAATTAAAAAAATTACTGTCTGTCCGTCTGGACCGGCCGGACCGATAATGACCGGACTTTCACTGGCAGATAGTTGATGTTATAAGGAGTAACATAGGGTAGGTACTTTTATCTTAGGGTGCCGTTAAAAAAGATAGGGTTCATTAATAGTTCTACGCAAACGAAGTTGCGGGGACCAGCCAGTTAGCTAAATACTCTGTTAATACTACTTCTAAGTCTAGTAGCTAAGCTAAATCTCGCAAATATTTTTCTTCAAATTAAACCTTTCCGTTAAAAACTTTTAAATTAAATCCAGTGGCATTCTTATAATTAAAAAAAAATATAAGAAAAACATAGTTTTTTTTTTGTAAAAGAACTATGAATTTGTCAATATTTAAATACAATTCGCAAATATCACATAAAAACACCTTTCAGTTAAAAATATACCCAAAACGGATGTCTATCGATTCGCTTAATTTGTGTTATGTTGCCTGTATACCTACCTGTACTATTTATAAATAAGACTATTTACTATGAATGTCGTAATTAAATGTTAGCCAATACGCATTAGGGAAAGGTAAACCAAGTCACGGTTCAATTCCCTTATCGCCTAATTATTATCGGGATCCCGAGCCGAACAATGATAGGACCGATGATTAGGACCGTGTACATTCTGATATACGACTACGAAGTATGTTTTAAGACAGTATGTGTATATTACTCGCACGAGATGCCCCTTGGCGAGGTGACGACTAGTGGGAGGGCCGTTTAAGTGTAACACAACTTTATGAACTTCAATAAGACCACGTCTATAATGTAGGTTTTCATTTATATTTTAGTAGTTTTTTTGTTTTCAGTGCTTCATAAAAATATTTCTTAGGTTAAAAATAAACAGACAATACAATAAAGAAGAACACTAGAAATATAATACAACAACGAGATTTTTCATTAGGGCCAATTTAACTTCGCTGCGACATCTTGACTATAAATAAAGCGGATTTTCTTTAGTTTCGTTGTTTAAAATGTTTGCACGAATTTTTTGTCTATGAAAATATGAGTAACGACGTTTATAAACAACCAAGCTGCTACAATTGATGAATAATAACAACTTGTATTTTCCATGATGTATCTAGAATTCCTGTAGGCATTTGTATAGGTATGATTTGGGCAGTAATTCTCGTAAATATGATTGGATAAATCCCATCTGGATTTTCATTCTGTCCCGCCGCGCGCGCACTTATTGACGTGTATGGAAATGAGTCAGCGCGTGGACCGAAACGGGATTATATCGAAAATAGTCAAGAGCTTTTATGCTAAAACATTTTCCGTGTGAACCGTCCTTTACGTCTAAAGAGTGTACTCGAGGTTTATAGGGATTTAGTCGGGATCGATGATTTATTATAACACAGGGACTATATTGTTTGTTCGCACATTATTTACTAAAACATCATGAATTCGCAAAGGGATACGCCATGAAAAGGACATATATCTCGCTTAACATACCGCACTCTACATGAAAAATCGATTTAAGACTTATATTTTCTTCTCTGCAAAATGAACTCCTTATTTATGGCCATACGTCCTAGTGATCTTACCTAATATTTTTCAGCAACAGCGAGCTGAATTTACAAAATATATTTGTTTCCTTGGTCAAGCTCAAGCTGGTTTATCTGCAAAAGGTTTTCGAATTTTCACAGGTAGGTACCTAACCTATATCCAATAATAATATCTTTACCGAATATCAACTTTACCAAATATTTGAGTGACCACTAAATTAGACAGTATTGAATGCCCATTACCTATTATTAGCTACTAACAAGCTTTATCTCAGTCTTAGCGATTAAGATTGCTATTAATATTTATAGCAATTTCACTAACCTTATTATCACTTTAATTATCTGACTCAATGCATAGGAAATAATCAAAGCTGAAGGCATTATATGTTTAGCACATCGCTAGTTTCAGGTTTGAGATAAGCATTTATATTTGTGCTAATTATATAATTATTAGCACAAATATAAAGGCATGTATTTAAACTTGCGACCAAACAATCAAATTTTGGATGTGAAAAAATCGAATGTTTAATACTAAATTACCAAGTTGGCGAAAGAATATAATTCAAATCTGGTGAGTAATTAATACCAGTTTTTTTCATTGAATATTCCAAACTAGCAGACAATATTATTTTAGCGAACAAATAACCATCTTGGCGACAATTTGAGAGTACACATTTAATTTAAGAATAGGCACATTTATTTTCCCTAATTCAAAAAATATAATAAGCAGCAAAACGAGCTCACACAAAAAAAAACGTAAAGGAGCGTAATTTTTCTCAGTTTCGGGGGGTTAGTTAGTTATATTACAGGTTTTGAAATTTCTAAATGACGTATATTTATTTTTCCATAAAATTGATACGGGTGTCGTCTTCGAGGTTTTTAGGGGTGCTGAATATAAAAATGATATCCATTTTGAATTTCAAAGATAGCAAACATTTATTTAAATAAAAAAAAATCTTGGTGTCCTTTTCTAGGTGTAGGGGATGTGAATTACAAAAAAAACATTTATTTTGAAATTTCAAAATGGCGGATATATTTTAATTTTTGTAAAATTCTTCTATCTCAAAAATGATGCCTCTGAAAAAATAATTAAAATTTCCTCTCCCTTAGTAACCCCACAACCACATATTTTCTTCATGATGGGAGAAAAAGAAATTTGATAATCCTGGATTTTCCAACATTTCTATAGCTTTATACATCGCTCGTATCTCAAAGTACATCATTGCCATATTTTTTTATATAATCGCTTCTATCTCAAGAACAGGTAATCCAACTGAAAAAATAATGAAAATTTCCTCCCCGCAATTAACCCCGTAACCACGTATTTTCTTTATGATAAGAGTGCTTTTTTTTTAAATAGAATTTCTAAAAATTTCTGTAGCTTACATAGCTGGTACTACATAACCATACTGTGTTTAATAATCATCAATTCTTATCAGCATCCGCAACAACTTTTAAATTAGTACTCATGTCATTTTAACGATGAATGAAAATTCTCCATTTTGAAAATTGAATTTGGAAGATAATTTTATAATTAGCACCCCCAAAAAACATATTAATTTTAATGAAAAAATGTACGCCATATTGGTATTTCAAAATGGATTTAATTTTCATATTATTCTGCACCCCCAAAAACTTGAAAACGAGACCCATACTAAAGGAAAACAAACTCCAACAGTCTGCGAAAATGCGATTTTCCGTAGCCTGCAAATTGAAATTTTAACAGCCATTCATTTATGAACCCAATCTGGTTTTATAGCTGCTTACATCGTATAATAGCCACCAACTCAGAAATTAAGTCGCCAACTTATAAATTTCGGTGCCAATTTGGATTAAATTTCATTACTTTTTATCTGCCGATTTTTGTATTTATTGTCACCTGAGTGCTTTCACCAGTTTAGTAATTTAGTCGCCAATATATTAATTCGCTGCCAAATTCAGTAATACGTATGCTCATGTGCCTTCGCCAACTTATTTTTTGTTCGCAAGATTAATTATATCCCAAATATAAATAAAAATAAAAATGTATAATAATCTGTTTATTATTAAAAAACTCAATATTTGCTCCAGTCATTTTTATTGGCCAAAAGTGCTGGTAAAATTTCTGTCAGGGTGTATTTTGCTAGCAATATCATTAATAAAGCCCACCCTTGTTTCATAAATCAGAAAAACGACAAAACAGCTCTGCAAATTTTTGATTATTAATTTCAATTGGTGGCTTACACAGAATGTCTAAACCTCGTTTTCAACTAAAGTCGTTTAATTAATTAAATTTAAGCGTGCTGGATGCCTTAAATTGATTAAAAGTCGACGGAGATATTTCCAATATTGTTCCAAAATGTAAAGTATTTGTCCAATAGATGAATTTTGTATTTACACTTATATTATTATTTATCATCATCAACTCCATTTCTTATTGAATATTGTATGGATTTTAGAATTTGAAGACATCTGCTACTGTCAAAATAAATCGAGCTAATATAATATATAATATGCTAATATTGCTTCGCAAAGTGGGAATGAGCCAAAAAAAGAAGAGTATTATTAGTCATTCATATAGATAATATTAATATTCTTTCCAAGAAACCTCACATTTTTGGTTGTACTATGTAACTATCATACTTTTTTCAAGTACTTGAAGCAAAAATATTCAGTACAGTTTTAGTTGAATTGTGCAACCGGAGGAGCATGAAATTTGGCCGGTAAATTAAATTTTTTGGGGTTCCTCCGCTAAAACTTTAATTATGTATGCAGAAACTTGACATTTACTTAACAATGCTTTGAAATACATAAAATTAACACAAACAACAACACTACCTCAGATTATTAACACACACTGCCGCGCATTTCATATATATTATTTTGTTAAACGTCTGTCACAATATTTACATTTTTTATTTTTTTTCCATTTAAGAGGCAAAAGAAAAATAAGTTCAAACCATAGACGTTTATAAGGTTTGGTAAAATCAATTACGGATATTTTGGGTATATGATCTACTGCTCATATAAAGACGTTTATGCAAAAAAAATATTGTCATACTCAAAGTTAAAAATCATCTCATAATGGGTGAATCTCCGCTCAACACAAACTCACCTGTATAAAGGAAGATTTTATTTTCGAGTACGAGTATAACAATTATTATTTTTCTGCCCAAGTGTCTATACATACCTACCTAAGATCATATGCCCAAAATATCCGTAATTGATTTAACCGAACCTTATATACTATAGACGAGGCATTTCGAGGCAAAAACTGTCCCAACTTTTTTTTTGGGGTTTCAAATTCAAATTTTTTGGGTAGTTTGGGGTCATTTTGTATTTTTAAGTATGGCGAAAACCAATATGGCGTAACTTTTTCTTATAAGAAGATTTGTTCTGTCAAACGTATGCCACAGCCTAACTTTAGTTTTGAAATCTTAGATTCAAACTTAAAAATTATATGAATAATAATGTGGGTGAATTTCGACCACAGGTCGACCTCTAGTACACATAGTCCGGTATAAGATTAGTGGGTTTATCTGCGTATATCTACTAGCTGCGACCGTACACTAGGTAGTTAATAGTAACAATAGACATGACATACCTGGTGTGACCACTGTCTCCGGTGTCCCGCTGCGGCCGACCGAGAGACGCACTGTTATTGCTGATATGAGCAATTACACATACCGAGCTATGACATAACCTTAATAGGAACCACCAGATAACCCTCATCTAAACAGAGTTTGGAGTTATGATCTGAAATCATTTACGGATATTTCATACTACCACATATGTAAAGACGTTTAGGCGGAAAAATAATAAAAAGTGTCGTTACAATATAAATAAAATTACACTACGGTCTTTATGGCATTTTTGAGGTCATTAACCTCACACATCTCATGTTATTCAGGTGTCTGTCTGCATTGGTGTTATTTAGGCAACGATTTTGCTTCACCTTTAAATTAGATGTTTCTGTTAATGACCTTAGCGCCTGAGAAAGCGCAATGTAATTTTATTCATAATTTTTTTTTCTACCTAAACGTTTTTTCATAAGCAATAGATTATATGCCCGTAATATCCGTAACTGATTCTGAACAACCTTGTATATCCGTCACATAGACGACACCAGACAAAGGTACCTGGAGGAGAGAACCAACTTATGGTAATTAATTATTATTTTTCGCATTTTTATTCGCAGTCCGTAGTTTCGTTATTTAAGTAAAAGTACCTGCATTTAATTTTAAGGAAATTCGTTCGATTCTATTTAATTCTCTTTAACTTTAAATACAGGTACTTTTAGTTAAGGAAATTGATTGGATTCTATTTACTTAATTCTTTTTAATAGTAAATACTTTTAGTTGAGCAAATTGATT
This sequence comes from Phengaris arion, assembly GCA_963565745.1. Taxonomy (NCBI): domain Eukaryota; kingdom Metazoa; phylum Arthropoda; class Insecta; order Lepidoptera; family Lycaenidae; genus Phengaris; species Phengaris arion. The sequence goes on along the minus strand of OY751432.1, from coordinate 30,903,124 downwards.
GGATATAATAATAACTACGAAGTATTAGAAATGCATAAAATATTACCTTTATATAACCTTATGTTGGTTCTATCCTCCAGGCACCTTTGTCGTGTCTCGTCTGTGACGATTGATGATTCTCACCATAATATCAGAAAGAAATATATCATTCTGATATTATGGGGAGAATAGATCATTCAAAATTATATTTATTTGTTCTTTGTGTAATGCTTAAATATCTCAGAGAAAATGATTCTACCTAAATAAAACAAAAACTTTATCCATTAAAGCACCAAAAGCGTTTAGCCGCCATCAAACTCCGAAACTGGGACGGCCAAATGGCTATGGGAAATGCTCGTATCAAAAATAGTTTTGTACCATTTTAATTACTGAACCATCAAAGCCTAAAACATTTCTTGCTTTCTTGCAAGCTGCACAGTGGGATTAGCAGGAACAATTATCAGCTACGTATTCGTAACTTTACGAAAGAGAATTGTATGAAAATTATGACAGCGCCCATACAATTGAAATTCGATATCGTTAAGAATATGTATAGTTGTCAGTTGTTCCTGCTCGGGTTACAGTTCGGTTAAACCAGTGCAGTGGTCGGCAACACGCGGCTCACGGGTGAACATCACAATTATTTTTTAAGTTTATTTTCCTACTACTATATATAATAACCGGCAGATACAGCTATATTTTCAAACTTTACGATATTTTTTTCCTTTTACAAAACAAAGGTGCCGCGCGTCCATGAAATTATTATATCCAAAAGCCTATACTTTTTGATGAAATTAGAAGAATCTATCGTAACGGTATACCGAGCAGGTGCATTCGTAAGCTTAGAGCTTAATGAATTATACAGGTGACGCAGCTGCGCCCGTGATCAGAGATTTATTAACTCAGATATTCGTGCATAGCTTCTCGTATAAGTGTATGTGGAATATTGTATGATAACTAAATGCAAATAGAAATCTATACAAATAAATATAGTAATGTCTGCTTGTAATTTCAAATTAACATCTTTGCACTAAATGCATATGATAATATTATATACAATACCAGTGACGTGGGGTTGCTACAACTCCATTCCTATCGGCTTCACTTACCATTCACCTTTTGAAGATAAGCTAAGGCTTCCCTACGAAAGAAAACCAGCCTTTGCCACTGTGCGATACCTACATTTGTTGTTAATCAAATTTTAATGTTTTTGTCTGTTTGTTTGTTCCGGCTAATCTCTGGAATGGCTGGAGCTATTTTGACCGAACTTTCACTGGCAGATAGCTGATATTATTATAAGGAGTAACTTAGGCTACCTTTATCTTAGGGTATCTCTTAAAAAAACCTTACTTCACTACATAGTATAAAACAAAGTCGCTTTATCTATTTGTCCCTATGTATGCTTAAATCTTTAAAACTACGCAACGGATTTTGATGAGAGTTTTTTAATAGATAGAGTGGTTCAAGAGGAAGGTTTATATGTATATAAGATGCATAATATAGTAGAGAAACACTGATAATATTAGAGGTTTCAAATGTCGTAAACAAACACTTTTTTTGCGCTTACATTGCAAACGCTGACTGAACCCTACGTGATAGATCAAAAAAATGTACTACAGTATTGTACACCTGTCTATATATAAGTTCGCGATAGTATATGTCTATCTCTTAGGGATAACCTATAATAACCATTTTGTATCCTCTACTTTTTACGAGAAATAATGGCTTATTTACGAAGTGATTTTAAGCAATACATCATTAATCCTTATCCAATTAAGTACTTTAAATATATTATGCATTTAATATATATCAATATGGTTCTTTACAGCATGTAATTTAAATGAATATTTTCGAAGATATTACACATTTAAAATGCAGGGACATAGCGGTTACGGGGGTACCGGCTCGAGGGCAGGTGGTGTGTGCCTATAAATAGCGAGTCGAAGGCATAAGTCGCGGGCAAGAAGCTAGTTCATAATAATTCATATTTAATTTTTAAATTAGAACTTTGTAAGGCCTATAAAAAATATTTAAATGGTGTAACAAATTACAAACATCGACCTGTAATACATTTTTTAAAATTATTTCCATGCAGTTAGGTCGGCATCTACAGTATTGCAATTCATACAAACGAAATAATCTCAACCCCAACCCGCTAACAGATATAACAGTATTACACGGAAAATAAAGTAAGTAGTTGTTTGTTCGGCTGTCAATACGGTCGCAGGGTTTACTTACGGCAGTGCTGCGGTTGCCAAGCGCCGGTCGCCGGCAGACGAGTTAAGTCTCTCCCCCGGACACTTGATACACTACGTGCGGCTTGTTCTTCCGAGTAAACTGCTCATCAAATGGAATGATTTTAGATTTACTTTTGATTTCGACGACCTTTGCGGCCCAGTGGTTGAGTGCGTTGGTGCTCTGAGCCGGGGGTCGTGGGTTCGAGTCCCGCCGAAGGAACAAAACGTTTTTCTGTGATCCCGGGTCATGGATGTAAACTTATTAAATATGTGTATAATATAAAAGTTTTAAATATACTTCACGTAGTCTCGTCCCCGTAACACAAGTTCTTCGAGTACTTAGCACGAGGTCAGATTGACTTGGTGTGAAGCTTCCATATAGATATAAAAAATATTTATAATAGCTTTCGTAACATTTTAGTTGACTGCAAACGTTCACAGCTAAGTTATTAGTCTTAACATAGTCTAGCAGGGCCGATACCAGTAATCGTAAGAAATTTGTCGTGTCGGATAGCTAAGCGTGGGCATGCAAAACCTGTTGCTAATGAATGAACCCGCAAAAACAATATCGCATCAATTTACAGCACACTCCCTGGGAGATAGGTTATCCCTTAACTGAATAAGATAGAGCGCTAATGACTATTTCAACTTTACTCCTGACGGAGTATCTCGGGCCGAGATAGCCATTATCAGTTCTTAAACAATTGGGTTTCGGAGAAATAAATATTGGAATTCGTTATCTATCGGCTCGCGCTCTACTTCCGCGAAGTAACTCTTACCCAGTTTTATATCTTTAGGAGAAAGTTAAATACTTATTATTGAGAGGTAATAAGTTAGATTTTTACCTTCACAGCCAACTCCAGTGCGGAGTTATCTGAATATACTCTAATTGACTTGCGATCGATCGTAAAGATTGACGATCAAAATGGAATAAACTAGTTTTGTCGAAAGCAAATCGTTTATGACGGAACGATGTACTTGGTCCTATACGTATAGTTAATGGGCCGCTTTAACAAATATCTAGGCTATGAAATTAGTAATGCAATCAGTGCTTTTAAATCGATATAATATGTTTACTTCACAACTCATTACGGGTAATATTTTTCAAGTAAAAATACGATCTACCATCGGGGCCTTTGAGACCCAGCAGAGCCGCGGCGGCTTCACACTCCTCGTCCGTCGCCGGCAGGTTATCTAAGCTCGCCATTACGAAGGCGGTGAGGTCTTCGCAGCACATCATGCCCAGGTAACCCCCTTTCTGCTTTATTCGAATGTCGGCGAGTTTTATTAGGGGCTCGGGGTACGGCCGCGCTGAAATAAAAAGTAATGACAGATGCAATCACCGGTAATTCTCATGAAAACTGCAAATTATATTCCAGATACGTTTAATGGGTATTTTTTAATTCGCTGCCAGTCGCCAGATGGCGCGACAGTAATTACTTTTTATTTGTATTATTTCAACAGGCTGAAATTATAATTATAGTAACCATTAAATTATTCCAGAATATGTGCGTTATTATTAAAAGTTCGTAAATATTTAATAGTAATAATTTCTTTTTGTAAAAAAAGCATTGAGAGGGTAAAAATTCTGCTTTATATAATAATTTACGCATTTTGTTTTACCCAAATAAAACGACATATTTACATACACCTTAAACTAACTGCATACAGCATAATATTTTAGCGCTCGTGACTAAGCCTTTTGTGTGTACAATTTTCTATTACCAACTTTTAAAACAATTGGTAAACATATTAAAATTTACGATAAATGAAATATTGAACTTGTGTTGTTGTGAAATATTGAACGGGTGGAACTGTGGAGCATTAGCATATATATATTTTCGACAATCGTAGCCGACCGCTAACAAAGATTTCCCTAGCATCTCTGGGGAGTTTCCAGAATCGGAGTAAAACATTTTCTTCCTGAAAAAGAGCCCGAAGCAATTTTTATTTACATAATTATAAAAAGATTGAACATACTTTATTTTATTGCGTCGAAACTGTTGTTTTAGACACTGATTACAAAGTACAAACTGTTGTTGTATACTTTTAAAAAAGTCTGGCCTTTGGTATTATATATTGGTATAACCAATACCAGATGAGTAAATTTGTGAGCTTTAACTGTAAAAATATTAAAAGGAGCATGGAAAATGTCAAAAGATTGTGCATGAATGCGGATATCGTGGCTTTACAGGAAACGTGGTTACTTCAACATGATTTACAGCTTTTGGGGAATGTGGATGACAATTTTGAATACACAGCCAAGACCGCAGTAGACCTTAGTTCAGGAGTTCTACGCGGTAGGCCGCACGGAGGGGTGGCAGTGTTGTGGCGAAAAAGCGTATTTCCCAGAGTATCAGTGGTGAAGTGTAACAGTGAACGTATTGCAGCAATAAGAATGGAGGATGAGGACGGTCGTGATATGTTAGTTATGAGTGTTTATATGCCTACGGACCATATGGACAATTTGCCGTTGTTCTGTCAGTGTTTAGGAGAAATGAATGCGATAATACAGGACAACAATATAGAAGTGGTGTATATGTTAGGAGACTATAATGCGCACCCTAATGCTCCTTTTGGTATAGAGTTGCTAGAGTTCTGTGACGAGAATGACTGGATCTGTAATGACTTGGAACTAGCCGGTAAGTCATCTGACACACACACTTTCCTAAGTGAGGCTCACGGCTGTACAAGGTGGCTAGATCATTGCGTTGTGTCCAAGTCAGCATGGGACACTGTCAGTAGCTTTAGAGTGTTACAAGATACATTCTGGTCCGACCACCTGCCGATAGAAGTAGTTTGTAACTTAAGACTGATTAAGCAAAAAAATAAAATTAGTAACACTTTCAGTAATAAAATCAGGTGGGGTGTAAGGGGGGCCGATGAGATAAGTAAATATAAAAAATTATGTAACGACGAGCTGAAAAACATCCATTTCCCGGAAGAGTTTCAGAGCTGTGCTGATTCTATGTGTAATAATATCCAACATAGAGTCATCATAGATGGTTTATATAATAGAATAGTAAGCACTCTATGTAAAGCATCCATATCCAGTCACAAACTTACAGATAACCGACGTAAAGGTAAGCGTGTGTTTGGATGGAATGAGAATGTTAAGAAGGCGCATAGGCAGGCTAGGGCTGACTATATAATGTATTTATTAGCGGGGAAGCCCACTAGTGGCCCTTTTTATGACAAAATGTATGAGAGTCGTAAAATATTTAAATCGCGTCTAAAATTTTGTCAAAATAATCAAGAGCAGGTCAGAATGGACAAACTGGCTGCTCAGTACTCTTCCAAGAGTTTTGATAAGTTCTGGAGAGGTACTAAGCAGCTAAAGGGTAAAGTTAGGCTGCCTATTAGTATTGAGGGGGTGCAGGATCCAATTGGTATTGCGAACTCATTTCGAGAGGCTTTTCAAGTGAAATCTTTATTGCCGCTGGCTCTCGACACTGAGTGCCAAGTTCAATCGGGCCCAGCGATTTGTTTCTCGAGTAAGGATGTGTCCAAGGTGATAAATGGTATGAAGCGGGGAAAATCGCCTGGTCACGATGGACTCAGTGTGGAGCACCTGCGGCACGCAGGCTTTCATCTGCATAGAGTATTGGGAATGTTTTATACGTTTTGTATCCGGCACTCCTATCTGCCAGCAGACCTCATGAGAACTATTGTGGTCCCTATTGTAAAGAATGCTTCGGCGGATACGTCCAGTAAGCGAAATTATAGACCCATTTCCCTTGCTACAATACTAGCAAAAGTTCTAGATGCGCTGTTGGATACGTTGCTAAAGAAGTACGATTCGATTGGGGACACACAATTTGGCTTTAGAGAGGGAGTGTCTACTGAAAGTGCCATACTATGTTTGAAACAGACGGTTGATTACTATACCAAACGAAAAACGCCGATCTTTGCATGTTTCTTGGATTTGTCCAAGGCATTTGATAGAGTATCGTATGGGAAGCTTTGGGCAAAGCTAAGAAAACTTGGCGTATCAAATGATATAATTGAGCTATTGACGTATTGGTATAGTAATCAACGGAACTGTGTTAGGTGGGGTAATGCACTCTCTGAGGATTACTCCCTAGAGTGTGGGGTGAGACAAGGGGGAAAAACCTCGCCCCGATTATTCAATATTTATGTAAACCAGTTGATTGAGGAGCTCAGCAGTACTCATATTGGTTGTCATATTGATGGTGTATGTTTGAATAACTTAAGTTATGCTGATGATATGGTACTGCTGTGCCCCTCAATCGGTGGTCTTAACAGGCTGTTAAAAATTTGTGAAAGGTACGCTATTGAACACGGCTTAGAGTATAATGTTGGTAAGTGTGAGTACATGATATGTAAATGCAATAGTAAGATTTTCAATCATCAAGATTGTCCACCACCTTTACTTAACAGAGTACCTCTGAGTCGTGTTACAAAATTTAAATACCTCGGTCACGTGGTGACAGATACTCTCAGTGATGAGGAGGATATTGAGAGGGAGCGCAGGGCGCTATCGATCCGCGGTAATATGCTATCGCTTTTTAAAGCATTTTGTCAGACGTTTTACACCTGTGGTCTGTGGGCCAGCTTTACTCAACGGACCTATGGCGCCTTGCGGGTCCTTTACAATAACATATTCAGATCTCTATTGCGGCTCCCTCGATACTGCAGTGCATCCGGGATGTTTGCTGATGCAGGAGTCGACGATTTCTACGCGATTATGCGGAAAAAGGTAGCGTCAGTAGTGCATAGAGTTCGGGAGAGCCGGAATGGGGTCCTGAAGATGATAGCGGAGCGAATTTACTCTGCACTCCTTCACAGACTCACTGAGCTGCATGTCAGGGTGGCAAGATGAGCTGCATTTTGATTATTTGTTAGTATATTAATATAATTTTACTGTCACAAAATCATTTAAAATATGGACTTCTTTGTCTGAAAATAAATTATTTTTATTTTATTTTTTTTATTTTTATTAGTTTAATTTGTTTTTTAAATTTTAGTGACATAATTTCACCAACGTATTAAAACTAAGTTTAACGCTGAGTTAAGATTTTCGATCTGTCTGTCCCGTTTTAACATTGATTTAGAGAGAGAGATCGAATCTGGGTTTAGCGTCAAACGCGCTTAAAGCAGTTTGGTAAAATCGGGACTAAGAGATTAACTATAAATCAAATAAAATTGCGCAAATTGTCTAATTTCTGCTTGCTATCAGTATTTTTACACGGTGGGCGCGGCTACCTAACTACCGCCTAGATATGGTAGGTATATAATATAAAGACGTAGGTATGGAATGGATGATAGTGCTAAAGAAACAATTAAGTTAGTTATTTTTTATTCCAAAGATTTAAATTAATTTTAAGTAAAACACTTGGTTTACTAATAATTTAGCGGCTCGACCGGATTAATTCCACGGCCTTACAAAAAAAGATATGAAACTCTTGCATTGTGTTTCGCCGAGTGAGGCCGGAGTCCCAAAGCCTGGTTCTCCCCCTGAATCTCCAACACGGAGATTTTAAGAACCAGGAACCCAAGTGCGCACACCACTGGTGATGCAAGTGTCCATGGCGGTAATTGCTCACCATCAGGCAATCCATGTGCTCATTTCCTGGTTCATTTCGTAAATTATTTTGAAAAAAATGCAATTTAAAACGGGAATTATGTAGAAAATAAGTTTTATTTCATACTTTTTTGTGCATTTTTACTTTGGAAGTCGGTTAAATCTTTTGTTTAAAAAATAATAATATTTTTTTCCTTTTTAGTGATATTTGTTAAAATATTATAAACACATTTTAAGAACGTTTCAAATAAACGATCGAATGTATAATTAAATACGCGCCAAGCGTCCATTAGGTATTGTATATAAGATAATGATGATGATTACTGTAAGTTACATAATGGAAATGCTTGCAGTTCTATAAACAATGTAGAATTTCTAAACGCGTATCTTTAAAGACTAAGAAGAAAGTTATGTTCAGTGCTATTAGGTCCAGGGTATACCTTGGTACAGAATCTTACTTTTTGGTAGCATATGGTTGGGTTACTTCTGAAAAAGTCAAGATCACTATATATATCCATATAAATTTCAGGGAGTTCCCTCGATTCCTCATGGATGCCATCATCAGGTAACTGCTTTGGTGAAAACGAGACTAATTTAAGATTATACCCAATACATCAAAAAAAGAATTTTGAAAATCGGTCCATAAACGGCAGAGTTATGTTCAAAGATATCCGTGTCCATGTCGGTGTAATATATTATGAGAAGTACCTTTTATATCATCATGTCATGATTTATGGTGTGATGATGGTGGTGATGATGATGATTACATTAATTGACATAGTGGCTTAAGCTTGCAGTTCTTTAAAGCAACGCCGAAATCCCTAAACATGTATCTATAACGAGTCAGGGGTTCTGTTCAGTACTTTTGGATCCAGGGTATACCTTGGTGCAAAATCTTACATGCTCGGGTTACTTCAGAAAAAGAAAAGTCAAAATCAGTTTATGTGACATATAATTTTTGAGGAGTTCCCTCGATACCTCGTGATCCCATTATCAGGTCACCACTATTGTGAAAACGCGACCAACTTCGAAGTATAATAATACCCTTTACATCAAAAAAAGAATTTTGAAAATCGGTCAACAGTTGTCGTTGAACATACAAAAAAAACTACATACAGCTGAACGTATTTTTTTTGAAGTCGGTTAAAAAAAATGAACGAGCAAATACCTAACTTGTGCAGGAGTATTATTTTAATACCTATCAAAATCGTGATCTAACTGTGATCCTTGTAAATGAACTCAGTATAAAAAAAAGAAACAATTTTACAACCCATAGTTAACTCAAACATTCGTTCTTGATTAAAACGCTTCGTGCTGAAGGTGGAGGTTCAAGTGACTGTTATTTAATTATTCTTTTCTTCTGAGTTGTGTATTTTTGCAATTTGCTGCCGTGTACTGCTGCAATGCAATAAATATTTAATTTCGGTCGTAAAGAATATTTTTAAGTGCTTTAATGAATACAAATTTTTCCTTGGTGGAGAGATGAAGCGTTACAAAATGTATGCAGCGATAAAAAAAATGGAGGGAAAAAGTTTCGCGGCGATCGCAATCTTGAGTAATTCGCTCTGGTGCCGTATGTTTAGAAGGTGCCTCAATCAGATTTTATTTTCCTAGCCTCAGGTCGATGTCACTTTCATCATTTTGTAAGTTTTCACAGTTTTATTAAAAAACTACTCGTCTACTTATCCTTCTCAAAATGTTTACCTTTTAATTCTAATCATCATCAGGTATAGTTACGTAGTAAATAAAGTAATGTATATTATGTACCTATAATAAGTGCAAAGATGAATGACGTTAATATTATAATTACTTTGTAATCGCAAGTTTATCTATTTATCTATCTATACTATATAACATTATAAAGAGGAAAGATTTGTTTGTATGTTTGTATGTTTGTTTTTTGTTCGATTGCATTGAATAGGCTCATTAACTACTGGACCGATTTTGACGACATTTGGCACAGATATAGAGACCACGGGGAAGGACATGGGCTAATTTTTAAACCAGAGAAATGTACGGTTCCCGCGGGTTTTTTTTGCATGCACGAAGTCTACATCTAGTTATATTATATAATTGATGAAAGTAAAAAGTCAACGCAACTGAGTACGTACCGTTCCGGTACATAACAAAATATTTTCATCATGAAATATTTGTTTTAAGTTATGACCAGTGCAATTGTTCCTATATGTTAAAATCTCGCATTGCTTTTGCTGGTATCATATCCACTTTGGGCATAAATAATTGGGGTTGGTCCACTGAGGTACGTCGTATACAATTCAGCGGGCCGAGTAAAGTTTCGTATATTTTAACAATTTCAGAACACCGTCGAAATTTTAATAATGGAACATTGTTTTACTTAATATTATGTACTTTCCTTTTTTATTGACGCGACAATTAAGATATATTATGTACATTTTTGGGTTGTTATTTATCTTACACTTTAAACAAAACAATGTTGTATATATATTTAATCGTAATCTCGGCTGTAAGTATTTCCACGAAATTTAATATGCAGTTAGTTTTGGGGGAGAAAAATCGATCTAGCTAGGTCTTATCCTTCGGAAACTGCGCATTTTTAAGTTATATAGTTATGTTTTTTCATCAATAATTTCAATTCTAATATATCAGACCGATTGGCAGCCGAATTTCCGAACAACGCAAAAATTACACATACCAATATGTGTAATTTTTGCCTGGTGACAGATGGACAGACGGACATACGCAGAGATGGGCAAACGGACAGATGGACAGAGAAGTCTCAGTAACAGGGTCCCGTATTTACTCTTTGGGCACGCAATCCTAAAAAGCTTCTAGAAACCTTTTAGTGAATATGATTTTAAAATCTCGTTTAACTTGCTCTAAGAAAAAAAAAAAAGATGTGAGCCGTTTATTATCATTACGAGTCAAGTCGTGAAAGTTATGTGCGGAAATGGCGGCAGAGGGTACGTACAGACTATTATTGTCCTCCCACCTTCCACGCCGGCCCGGACTCTGACGAGGGCTAAAAATGTGTCCGACATTTTGCCGCGTTTTGCTTCCTTATTTATCGCTGAGTACGAACATTCAAATATTTTATAGGCGAATTGTGATAAAATAACATTTTGTATGCCGGCCCCTGCCACATAATTTGTTTTGAACCTGCCTTAGAATTAGAGTGAGTCAATTCGATGTTAATTCCATAGACACGGTGTTTTGTTCTTTTTATTTAAACAAACGGAAAGCCAACAATAAATACTATTTGCCTAACTCATTCAAATAATATAAACTAAATTTTAATTGGCACGGTGAAGGTACAATCGTTTCGTCCGACAAAATTTTGATCACGTCGGACTAACAGTGAAACTGGCCGCATTGTTCTCAATACAACAAGTTAGTGAGGCTCTGTTCGGTTTGAATTTACCGTGGACCGGCCGTCCCTTGAAATTTTCATTTTGTTTCCGTAATAAAACTGCACCTGGACATTGATTTATTGTGTAACCAAAAGCCGCTGCGCTGCTATGGCAATCCATATAGTCATGGTGTATCACATTAAACAGTGACTATACGAAGGATGTTAGATGTGTTAGTTTAATTGCCTAGTATCTAATTGTTTCTTACATGTATATTTAATGTAAAAATCAAGGGCATTAATATAATAAAACACATGAAATATAATGATGATAATGATATTTCGACTGGGCAACAAATTAAGTAAAAAGGTTCTCACATATAAATATGACATTCAGTTCACACTTACCTTTGTCCCGCTGCTCCATTTTGACGACTCCACGGAAGGCCCCTGGGGTACCCCCGTCAACGAAGACCACCTGGACCCCCGGCCGCGGCATCATCATGAAGATCGCCTTGTGCCACTCCATGTGCCGCAGCTCAGGGGCCACCGTCTCCACCACACTCTTGAAATTCTCCAGCCTCTGACATGGGGTAGTAACTTATTTGATATTATTATACTTTATATTATAGTAACTATAGTAGAACGTGATTTTATTTAGCTACTGTACCAACTCGTTAAGAGGAATTTTTCACGTGAGAAGTTAGAAATCTAAAACTACGAGCACATTAGTTAGTATAAAATACATTGACAACCTTCAATAGAATTTTTTAAGCGCAAATGGGTAAAGCGAATATGGGTTGAACAAATGATGTCAACATCACGACGTGAATTCAAAACTAAAAGCTAGTGTTTAAATTTTAAGAGTTTCGGTTTAAATAAATGTGAACCAAATTGCGGTGCCGATTCAAAAACTGATTTAAAAACGGATTGTTTTTAAAAATTTAAATGCACAGTATCAATTTCTTTATATTAATTTTAAACCGCAGATACTTTTTGTAAACCTACTTTGCTATCCAACAACGAAAATATAATAGGATTCGTTTCCACAGTGTTAGACCAAAAATAAATAATTTTCCACGGAGATTTCACAATATGTTTTGGACGAAATTGGGCATCTCGTTCATATTCCTCGCATGTTGTTACATTGTGATACGAGTCGTGGGCTCGTATAGGCTCGAGCCACTCGAATCCATCCAGAGCATATAACACGGCGATTTCAAATATCCAAAACTTCATAACCATACTCCGAGCTATTTCGTGAGCAATTTCATTACGACGAGGTATACGTGCTTATATACTGACACGAGTATCTCAAAGATTATTTTTGCCCGTCAATAACGTAGCAAGTGGACATTCCATACTGCGATAAGGTAACAACGAGGCGATTTTGCCGGAGAGCCGCCGGAAAACGTTTATATGATGGACGTTTGGTGTAACAAGGGTCGGGGAACAATGACGAGAATCGCTGTAAATTGTTAATCTGAAAGTAATTTTGTACGGGTGTGAATTTTTACCCCCATATCTACCCCATCGCTGACCCGGAACTCGGTAGACTCTACACCGAATTGGCGTGATGCGAATAAATAACGTAAGGAATTTTCGCATTAACAGAGGAATCCACGTTTACTCTGTTTAGTTATAGACAAACGTATTGAAAATAACTAAATCTAAGTGAAAATAATTCGTTCTCAGACACATAATTTCGTATGAAAAGGTAAATTATTTATTGATATTATGTATAAATTTATCAGGATTTATTTTCGCGCCGGGACTAGTCGTAACACCCTTTGGGGACATTAATAACAGTTATAAGTGTTCAGGTTGTGGTGTCAATTAAATGTTATTTTAATTATTCAAGCTTTTGCTTATATATTTAGATTGCAGGTAGATAATATTTGAAATGGGTACGCACGCACCAATTTCAATGTTTTTATTAAATATAGATATTTACATTAACATACTTCATTTCACCTACCTATGCGTAAAATCGGTCACCGAAATGAAAACAATAATAATGCATGGTACTAATTAACTAATGAAACAAAACGCATGCGGTCATATGACAGTACACATAAAATGTATAAGCGGGGATTCCATTTGGCTTAATATTGTTTTCGATTTAATTGATATTGGGATTGCTACGTGATTGTGCAACGTATTTAACAGCTGACTAAATTGACCATGAGCTCAGTGTTTCTATTATGCCATAATATCAAAATATGGTATTGACGCTTTTTAATGAACAATTAAGATGACTCTGGACATGCATATTTACATTTTGGAGGTTTTTGCTATACTTGTATGTAGCGGTAAGTGTGAAATAAAAGTGGTGGAACACCGTGAGTTCAAAGTCCTTGGAAGTTGGTTATAGTTACCATCTTCAGACATGAGGCGTGTAACGGGAGGATGGATATGTTTTTTTCTTCAGGACATGAAGAAAAACACGTAGAAAAGTTTATTTTCTTCGTAGTATTTGAATTGTACTATTTTTCAATCATGTAAAAATAAAAAAATAGTACAATTCAAATACTACCTCTGCACTGATGTTTATTCTTCTGTTATTTTATTTATCTTGTTTTCTTTCAATAGTTAAATATTATTTTAAGCCTGTTTGTTTCGCATCCTGATGCGATGGCAAACATCATGACGCTAACAAACAAATAACACAGAAACATACTTCTCGAGAAGTAGTCGAGACAAATAATACGAGCTCCTTTTCTTTTTCATTCAGGCGTTTTTAAAGTTTAGTTTCTTCATTTAACTAGTCTATTCACGGGTCGCCAAAAATCAATAGAAACGGCACCGCATTCATCCAAATGATACATTAATTTTAAAATATAACAAAAACATTTGCAAGGGAAAGGATTAATATCTGGGCGTTTTATGTTTGATTATTATTATTTTATATTTTACTATACAGCCTCCGTGGTCCAGTGGTTTAGAGCTTGGCTCTCGACTCGAAGGTCATGGGTTCCATTCCCGCATTGGAACAACAAAAAAATGTTGTTTCCAAGTTTGGTTAGGACAATGTAGGCTGATTTACCTAATTGTCTGACAAGAAAGATGGTCCATGCGTCAGATGGGGCATGTAAAAAGTCGGTTCTGCGCCTGATCACTCGCCAGTCGTGTCGGTTGTCCGTTATTTTAATAATATTAGGTCTTTACCTATGAAAATGCCGTTTTGTATGAAAAAATTTAACCGATTTTTTTATGAATTTTTTATTTGTATTAATCTAAGTAATCACCCATGCAATCAATGCATCTGTGCCAACGCAGTATCAGTTTATTGATGCCATTCTTAAAGAAATCAGCTGGACGGGAGGCAACAAATTATTCAAAGGCATTTTGCCTTTGCCTCTCGGGTATTGAATTTTTTTCCCGCCAAGAAGTTATCCAAATTCTGGAAAAAGTAGTAGTCTGTAGGCGCAAGGTCTGGTGAGTAGGGCGGATGACGGAGAGCTTCCAACCCCAGTTCTTGAAACTTGGAGACCGTCTGCTGTGCAGTATGAGGTCGCGCGTTGTCGTGCAGGAGCAGCGGAGACGAGCGATTGACCAATGCTGGTTGGAGATGTGCCAGCTTCTCCATCATTGTGTTCAGTTCTTCACAGTACACATCTGCAGTAATGCTCACCCCGTTTGGTAAGAAGCTGTGATGAATCACACCGGCGCTAGACCACCAAACAGTGACCATCACTTTTCTAGGGGTAAGTTTTCGTTTAGGGCATTGTTTAGGTGCTGAACCAGGATCCAACCAACTTGCTGAGCGCTTGTGGTTATCAAACAGAATCCATTTTTCATCGCAGTTAACAATGCGGTTCAAAATTCCTTCATTTGTGTGTCTGTTGAGCAGTGCAAGGCACGTCTCGACGCGTACTTCGCGCTGGCGATCATTGTGTTCGTGGGGCACCCATTTGTCAAGCTTTTTTACCTTGCCAATTTGACGCAAATGGAACAATTTTGTTTTGACGCTAACGTCGAAAGTTGCTGCTAATTCAGCCGTAGATTGTGTATCATCAGCTTCCACAATCGCCTTTAATTCGTCATTGTTGACCAAAGTCTTCGGACGACAGCGAGGTTCATTTTTCAGGTCGAAATTTCCAGAACGGAAGCGAGCAAACCAATAACAGGTCGTGCGTTGGTTTGTGGTGTTAGCTCTGTAAACGTCGTTGATGTTGCATGCCGCTTGTGCCGCGTTGCTGCCACGACGGTACTCATATTTCATAATTACTCGAATTTTTAACGTATTCATGATGACGAAAAAGATGCGATGAAAATGTAACACTAATCAATAAACAAATGACTACTTTTGGAAAAAGAATTCCATGTTTTTAAAATAAAACTAATTTGAAATTAGAATTCTTAGCCAAACAAAAATTATTTTGATTTGAAATGGCTAGTACTGCAGAACGGCAATTTCATAGGTAAAGACCTACTTACTTATTTTACTAAATTATTTGTGTTATACCAAATCGGTATTTTAACACATTCCTTGTATTGCTATTATTCAAGTTATTATTATATTTAATCTGACATTATATTAATACGTGAAGCAAAAAATTACAGTAGGTACAGTTTTACGAGAAATGTGTTGGCACAGTTAAAGTTTATATAAAGCAAGTTGTGCAGAAAGCTAATATTTTTTTTATTTTGCTTAGAAATACATAAAATTAATACAAATAACAACAACACACACTACCTCAGATAATAATTAACACTCAGTACCGTGCGTTTGATAGGTCTGGAATAGATCTAGAAACAATCAAATGGACCGCCTGATAGTGGGCAAGCAAATCCTCCCGCATTAAAACATTCCCAACACCGGAGAAATTATATTTGCGTTCATGGTCTTCAAACCCCCTAATTTCTTGGTCTTCGGGTAACCTACAAAAAGAAATGAGAACATTACCTAAATGAAAAAAGCCAAGTATTTCCTTTGAAAAAGTTATGAGATGTCGTAGAGACCAAGTGAAATTCAAGATAGTCCATTTAATTAGTTACTTACTCATAAAAAATTTGTAACCGTATGTGTAAAATTTTATTTTTATAATTTATTATATTATTAAATAGTGACTTGGCAATGAGCAATTAAAGAATTAATACCGGTATTCATAGTTTAATATAAATAAGATAGATAATGTACATAGATTAGACCTATGCATGTCACTGACAAATCTGGAAAAGTTATTTTGATGTTATCATTATGCCAATAAGGATTCAATAGTGGTACAATGCGGGTTATCCGTACGATAGTTTCGAAGATTGTTGACCATTTTTAAAACTTTTTATAGGTATGGTTAAGTTTTCTAAATTAAAAATCGTCAACACAATCTAGATCACAAATAATAGAATCACTGCGGGTAATAAGATGTTAGCACTAGCTTTAAGCTTCTAGTAACCATAATATTTATAAATTGATTTATTAAAGTGCTCATTGCCAAGTCACTATTTAATAATATAATTAATAGATTATAAAAATTAAAAAATTCCGCATACGGTTACAATTTTTTTTATTAGTAAGTAATTAAATGGACTATCTTGAATTTGACTTGGTCTCTACGAAATCTCATAACTTTTTGCAAAGGAAATACTTGGCTATTTTAATTTAGGTAATGTTTTTTTGGGATACAATTTGTTACATGTTGACGTTTGTCACAACATTTACATTTTCTTAAAGATGCAAAAGAACCGTTATAAAGTTCAAACTTAAATATTATGTGAATTATTATGGGCGAATTTCGACCACAGTTTACTTTTATATGTTAGCTAATTCTGTATCTGGCTGTAGGTGATATTTAACCTATTTATTTTGAATAAATACCACTTCTTCGTCGACAATTACCTTTCTATACATTTTACAATTGGGTACGTGAGTTTCAAGTATTTGTGCATCTCATAAGTAGACCGTAAGCAAATTACTTATTAATTAAAATAGCCGATCATTTGTTTACAACTTAATTTAATTTTATACGAATTACCTCCCTGCATATTAAATGGTACGTAACTAGTCAAAGCGACCTCTAGTAATATCTAATACCTAAAAGAAAATATAATGCAATGAAACTAACAAATACAACTGTTAACTTGCTGGGTACAGCTGTGCACCACTGAAAATATCTAACTATTTACATGCACTTGACTGTAGATAGTACATACAGATTGTATTCGAGCCGTAAAAATATAGAATAGACAATGCACATCTGCAAATAAATATACAAAAAGGGTGCGATCGTTTCTTGTTTTCTCTGTCCTCACTACAAAATATTACCCCAGAAGTGTGAGAGAGCAATGCCATAATTTATACGTACGCTATTAGGTATGATATATGCGCTATGGTATTGAGTATTGAGGGTATAAAGCTCTATAACACACTGAAGGGGTCGGCGGGTAAATTTAAATTTATACTCTTATCCATTCTTAGCAAAGTGTAGACAATATTTAAATTGTATAATGTATTCAAAAATATTTAGCAAAGCAGCTATTCAGTTATAGTATATTATTATTATTATTATACTCTTTGGCATAGAATCGAATTTTAAAATTAAATAAAACAACCCGTTTAAGTGATATAACCATATTTTGAACCGACTTCCAAAAAAATAAGGTGGTTATGCGTTCGGCTGTATATTTTTTTGTATGTTCAACAATACCTCCGCCGTCTGTTAACCGATTTTCAATTTTTTTTTTATATGTAGAGGGTATATATAATCCGAAGATAGTCCCGTTGTCACCAAAGTGGTGACCTCATGATGGCATCCATGAGGAATCGAGGTAACTACTCGAAATTTATATGGATATATATAAATTTCGAGTATAGTGATTTAGACTTTTTCTAGAGTAACCCAAGTATATGCTACCAAAAACTAAGATTTTGCACGAAGGTATACCCTGAATCCAAAAGCACAGAACAGAACTCCTCAGTCTTAAAAGATAGGCGTTTGGAAATTTCCACATTGCTTAAAGAACTGCAAACATATTATGCCATTATGTAACTTACAGTAATTATCATCATCATCTTATATACAATACCTTGGCGCGTATGGGAATGGAAGCTTGGCGCGTATTCGATTATACATAGTCTGACCATAAATACAGTTACAATTAAAAATAAACAAAATATTACATTTGAATTTGGATTCTGTCATTTTTATATGATTGTTCATTGTGTTTTCAAATTTTGGCGCCAATACATTGTACAATATTTTGCGATATTAAAATGGAGTGGGTGATATAAGAACCGAATCCCTGTGATTGCATTACACAAAGTAGGTATGGAGCCAAATGCAATTTTTAAAACTCTCCATACGCTTGGTATCAATAAATGTTTGTGTACCGGGCTATTAATAGGTACAATGAAACCTCCTTTGTTTGTGACAGAAAAAGACCTGGCCGTCCACGTAGTGTTCGTACAAAAAAGGTGGTCAAAGCAGTAAGGGAAAGAATTCGAAGAAATCCTGTCCGAAAGCAAAAGATTTCATCTCGGGAGATAAAGATAGCACCTAGAACCATGTCGCGCGGGTATTAGCTATGAAGGAGTGACTGAGCCATACTTTTGTGAAAAAAGTATCAAAACATCAAGTGTATCAAGATACCATTCTTGAGAAGGTAATGAAGCCCCTTCTTAACAACACCATGTTCAATAACCAAGAATGGTCCTTCTAGCAAGACTCGGCGCTGGGTCATAAAGCTTGGTCTACGTAATCTTGGTTGGAAACGAACGTTTCGGACTTCATCAGAGCTGAAGACTGGCCTTCGTCTAGTCCCGATCTTAATGCGCTGTATTATGATTTATGGTCAGTTTTAGAGAGTACGGCTTGCTCTAAACGCTGAAAATTTGGAGCCCCTAAAACAATCCGTACGATTGGCAGTGAAGAATTTTCTCATGGAAAGAGTGCGTGCTTCTATTGATAACTGGCCTCAACGTTTAAAGGACTGTATTGCAGCCAATGGAGACCACTTCGAATAAGCTTTTTATATTTTAAATTGTTTTATATTTATGTATTAAAGTAACACACTGTAAAAGTAATAAATGTTATTTGCAATAGATTTTTCTTTGTATCAGTATTTATGGCAAGACTAGGTATACATACTTCATAATATTTACTGCTTTTAAAATTCGATACACATAATATTAATCTTCAAAATGATCCTGATAACATCAATATTTCTGACTCCAATACCTGCTCGATTGAAGATTGTAGGCACCTAAAAACTCAGTTCAACAATAATTCAATATCATTATTCACTCAAAATATAAGAAGCCTTAACGGTAATTTTAGTAGTCCTAAACTAATCGTGGGATTTTTTGTTCTGACGGAGTGTCGCCTACATCATTCTTTAATTATCCCCACGCTGGATGGATAACAATGAGCGTCAACGGCATATAATTATTTACAAAATGATGGCGTGGTCGTTAACTATAACAGTCACCTGTCCGTAACTGTTCATGGATCTATTATACCTAACGCTAACTGTATCGTGATGACAACTACTGAAATCGCCGTTGTTGCAATTTATCGTTCTCCCTCAACATACAATATTGGGGACTTGTTGGACTCACTGAACTTAGTTTTGAGAAACTTTTCTTCTTACAAAACAACAATACTTGTAGGAGACATAAATATAAACATTGGACAAAATACCTCTGATTTACGCTCCCATGACTATTTGAATTTCTTAGCAAGTCGCGGAATGCTCCCTGGCCATACTATGCCCACGCGAAACGGTATCACCTGCTTACATCACATCATTTTAAAAACAATAAGAAAATCCGCCTGCTTTGTTGCTGACACATCTCTTACAGATCATGAAAGTGTTTTACTTTATATCCAAAAATCCACTCAAACCCGATTACCGATTACGTCGAAATAAAATGATGACTAATTTTAAATCTTTAGAAGCCGACTTAAAAAATATAGACTTTTCCCTAGTTTTTGAAGCACATGAAATAAACCGATAAAACCGGAAAAACATAAAGGAGACCCTAATAATAAAATTATAAAAATTACATGTAAAACATACAGAAACTTTTGTAACTGCACACTTAAAAAGCTCAAAAATAATTATGACAGGGGAACAAATACAAAAAGCAAGTAATGACAGCAGAATGCTATGGAAAACTATACACAAATGCACTCATACCGAAAAAGAAAAGGCAGGTGTGGGCTGTTAAGGTATTAGGACCGTTCTGTGAACGTGTTGGTTTTTTAATGAAGAAGGGAACATATTTGGTTTTCTCAAATTGAATAGCTAAGCCATTGCAATACGCTGTTTAAACCCTTCTGGGCAGCACCGAATGTCCCTTCCCATGTGTCGGTACTAAAAGCAAGAGCCGTATCATCTGCATAAGTAAATATTCTCCCGCAGGGCAGTTTCAGATTACATAAATCATTTAGGTATATTAAGAACAGAGTGGGACCTAGAATATTACCTTGTGGGATACCATATTCAACGGGGAGCTGGGATGGTGAAAAAGATTGAAAGGTGGGTACCTCATGAATTGAGTGCAGCAAACCGACAAACGCGCATCGACTGCTGCGTTACATTACTCAACCGGCACAATAATGAAAGGATTATAAATCGAATCATTACCTGTGATGAAAAATGGATCCTGCACTATAATCGGAAACGCTCATCGCAATCGCTGAACCCTGGCGAACCAGCCAAAGCCTGCCTGCCCCAAGCGAAAATTTAGTCAAAAAAAGTTACTTGTGAGCGTTTGGTGTACTAGTGCCGGTGTCGTTCACTACAGCTTTCTTAAATCTGGCCAGACGATTACGGCAGATGTCTATTGCCAGCAACTGCAAAGCATGATGGAAAACCTAGCTAATAAACAACCGAGGTTGGTCATTCGCTCTAGGCCACTCCTGCTTCAGGATAACGCTAGACCACACACTGCACAACAGACGGCTACCACATTAGAGGAGCTTCAATTGAAATGTCTAAGACATCCACCGTACTCCCCGGACCTTGCTCTAACAGATTACTATTTTTTTCGAAATTTGGATAACTTCTTGCACGGGGAAAAATACAACTCCGATGGGGCAGTCCAAACCGCCATCAAAGATTTTATTGATTCATGTCCGAATGGTTTTTTTAGTAAAGGAATCAATGAACTACCTATGAGATGGCAAAAGTGCATAGACAGTCTTGATTAAATAAATATTTGATTAAATGTTTAAAAAAAAATTACTTCATGTTCCTCCTTTACAAAACGCCAATTTCATATGTAATGACCTAATATAAAAATCAAAGACCTATCTTTAGATCAACACGTTGAATTATTCTCAATTAGTATAATTTTACTAAATACAGTTTTTTAAAGTGGGACAACTATCCGGCTTTTGTCCTATATTATCCAATTTAAACTATTCAGTATTTACATATATAACCAAACCTTTAGATTTACCTTTGCAGAGCCCCTTATCAATCTTATATATTAGGAAAGAAAGCTAACCCATAATGAGGTATTCTTACGAAGAAATAAGCAATTAATTTGAAACGAATTAGTTACAGAATAGGCTGAAATAGTATTGGGCAAAACGTTGATGTAGTCCGGTCATTAATAAAAATATCATAAGTCATTGAGTAGCGAGTAGGTACAGATAGATCCGATAAAATTACATTCTATAGGTATTATGGAATATAATTTTATAAAGTCGTTTATAACTTCATTAATTTACAGGTAGTATAATAATAATATAATATATATGGACGTTTGGTCCCGTGGTCTGGTCACGTCAGTCTGGTCCCGTGGTAAGTATTCGAAGAACTTGTGTTACGGGTACCAGATAACGGAAATATATTTAATACTTTTTATGCTATACTTATATTTAAGATTTTTATGACCCAGGAACGCAGATAACTTTTTTGTTACCACTTAGCCACAGAGGTCGTCATATATACAATTATTAATCAGCCGCGCTCTTATAAATCACCTTAATTCTTTGTCTTTTAGGCAGTAACTCGAGAACAAGTTTCTGTCATAAATTGTGACGGTAAGCAGGCTATATCGTCGTAACTCATTTCCAAATTAATTCAATTCACTACCTCTACTTTTTGTTCAACAAAAGGCAAACGTCTTAGAAGTTCATCCATGATAATATAATTTATTACCCAAGTTGTTCGCTCCATTATAATTGTACTAAAAGAAAATGCCTTCACGGATTTAACTCTCAATTCTTTGATTGAACAACAACATTAAATATTAAGAGGGCACTGCAGGAATCCATTTATAACTGCAATCTGTGGATTTCTAAAGCGAAGATATTGAATAATATATTTTATTATTTACCGCGATAATTCGAGGTTACGTAATCCCCCGGCTCGGCGCAATGCAGACAGTGTCTTGTATTTGTTGCGGTGATATGTCATACATAAAATACTACCAAGACATTGTGTTTCCCTTCGTGAACACAAATCTGTATTACCGATGGTCGTTTAATCGTCATTAACGGCCTTGCCGTAAAGAATAAGATTTAGGAAGCTTTAGTGATTCTGGCCAATAATTATCATACACTTATGTTGGTATTTAATATTTATTGTCTTAATTATACTTCTTTGTTATGTGATGTGTAGAACCAATTATGCTCAATGTTTCCTTAGTAATAAACTTTATAAATTAATTCAGAGTTAAGTACATAATTTTCAAAATTAAATATCCACGAATATTAGAAGCGCAAGCATCTGTAAAACCCACCCCAAGATTTTAAGAATTAATGAGGTGTTTCGAAGTAATCTCAAAATTGAAGACTAAAGTAAGACTAAAATGCTTTAGGTATATTGAGGTTAATGTTTACGGTATATTTTGAAGTAAGTATACTTATATATATATATAATAATTCACATTGAATTTTCACAATAATGTTCTGTCTAGGAAATAAATGTCATGTTCATTAAAACAAGTACCTATACTCATTAGAGTTTTTTTCATTATTATTTTTAAACTTGTAAGTTGAATGTCCAAAAAAAGTTTTTTGTTTTACAATTGACATTTAACACAATTCAGATTTATGGTTACATATTTATATTTTAAACGAGCAATTCTTGTAAATATGTATTTTTAATCAGAATCTCGGAAACTGCTTCAACAATTCCCATTAAATTTTGTGTGGAGGAGTGAAAAATCACCATATAAGTCCTATCCCCGCTAGAAACCGCGAATTTTTTAATTTTTATATAACATAAATTATTATGAGATTTGCTCTCAGTTTTTATGTTTGTTGGCTAATAGGAGTCTCGGGCTCGAGTCTCCATAACGACAGACATTTATTTATCTAACATTAGCTTAATACGACATATGTATTACTATAGTAAATATAATTCCGGCTATCTTATCTAAATGTCGCTCCTCACTGATAAGCAGTGATAAGTTCGTCTAGTGAAATAGTGAAATATCGCGTGTGAGGCGCCCAGCTGCCTCACAATTCAATTCGCCTCAATATCATCAGGGAGCACAGTAACCGTGTTATGTAGTTTCGTATAAACAGAAACTTGTTCTAAATTCATATTGTACCGTAAGTTAAGATAACCAGACGGCAGATAGACTTAATTGACTTGCATGAGGCAGCTATTTTGATTTTCCACCAAACAATGGAGCTGCACCCGGAACTTAGTTCACGTTGATAAGATTAATATACTCCTTTCATACCTGCCAAACATTAATTTACACAAACTCCCTCGTTCTATTTATGAGCCACTGTAAATCGTACGATGTAAATCTACGGTTAACTCGAAACAGTGATTAGATTTTACCGAATTGACAATAATGAATTTAGAATATAATTCTTTGTTTCACATCTATTTTATAAATTTAATAATTAAAATCCCTAGATAAGGGAGATCCCCTATACAATGTAATTTCTAGGCAACTAAAAAAATCAAGGACGTTCGTATATCTTAAATTCATTCGAATATTAGACCTAAAATAGTTTATATTAATACAATGATAATTGCATTCCCTGTTTTAGAATGACATTATCGTAACATTTTTAGAACGAAAGTACCATGTATGCCTTAATGTATTAACTAACTTATTGTCTTGTATTTAGAAAGTCGTGTTAGTTACACTATTTATAACTCAAGAACAGCTGAACCGATTAGCGAGGTAGCTTAGAACCAGGAGACGGACATAGGATACTTAAGTGCCCCACCGAGTCTGTCTGTCTGTATGTTCGCGATAATCTCAAAACTAATGAAAGGATTTTCATGCCGTTTACATTTACCGATAGAGTGGTTCCTTGGGAAGGTTGGGAAGGAGTCCTCGCTGACCTTGATTTGATGAAAACCTGTGACCATATCTAACGCGGTAAAATATTTACACTTCCCGAGTCTATCTATATGGTCGTCGAGCAGGGGAAGCGGGAAACTATCCTTTACCGTAATACTTACTATTTATCGTTCTGTAGTCAACGACCATCCTATCTTCGCCATTATTTTTCTTTACCAAAAGAACGGGGCTCACGTACGCAGTCTCGGACTCACGAATTATACCTTTCTATTTAAGGTCACTAATTACTCTCGCTCGTACGCGTAACTCTTCATCGTGGGACATTTTATAGGGACGAAAGTAAACGGGGGCATCACTAGTCACACGAATATGCATCTGCCCGATCTTTACTGTAGTAGTGGCCGTTCCACTAAGAAAGAAGTCCGAATATTTACTTAAAACATCGTTTAGTCGTTCCTTATCTTTGCCACACAAAGGAGTGGTTAATGTATTAATCGAGTGGTCAACATTAGAAATCGTCACATTGTTTACAAAGCCGCTATTTCTAACTATGCACTGTGTATCACCTGTACGAATGTACGCGATACCCGGACGGTTCAACACATCCGGCGGGAACAACATGAAAATCAATTTCTAAGGTTACCTCATCGAACTCAATAGGGAGCGTGACGTATTAGTCGGATCGTATTTAAGTACCGTTCAAACCGCGCAGGATCTGTGCATTATGATTCATTCGGCAAGAAAAGTGTTAAATAATAAATCTTTTGAAACAAGTGATATCCACGAACCACAGTCGATTAAAACATCTGCGGGTACTCCGCACAAAATCGGACTAATTACATCGCGACTGTTACACTCGTTTACAATTTCGCGGCAAAAATTAACGTTCGCTTTATTACGTGAAAGTGAAACATTCTTCCTCCGAATGACCTATCTTTTTACAAAAATTACACTTCGGTTTATCTACAAACGATCGAGAGGTATTATTACTATTTGAATTATTTACGATTGTCGCGTCATGAGGATCGGAAGATAATTTCAAACTTTTACTACAATTAACACTCCTGTAACCGAATTGATTACAAGTGTAACATTTTAGTGTCCTAGCACCGTCGCTCGCACTCAAAGTTCGCTTCCTATTATCCTTATCGCGGTGCACGGGCACACTCGAACGTAAATTATTATTGCGCGCATAATTGTAATTAATAACACGCACTTGAACGGCTTAGTGGCATACGTACGTCGATAAAAACTCCACAATCGTATGGGGCGTCAGCTTCGCGTTTATAGCTGAAGCGCGAATTTGAGGATCTTTGATTCCGCGTACAATAATTGCACATTATAGCTCGTCTCTAAACCATTTACAATACGCAAACGTAACAAAGACTTAGGTGTTTTTTATCGTATTCTGTACTCATAACTTCGAACAGTTTATTCGCGATGTCATTTCGTCGAGGACTTTTAATTCAAATTTAAAATTAAACCAATTTCGATCTCTGGAAACCCAATCGCGCAGCCGTGCATGTGCATCACCCCTTAACAAGAACCGACTCGAGCCAAACGCTCTTTTTCGTCCCACTCATTTTGAGCACGTGGACGGTCAACCTCGTCACTACCACGCGTTGACATCGTGGATACTCGGATCAATATCGTGTATTCGTAATCGTAATCGTGGACACAATATTGGTTTGATCTCACCGGATTGATGCCTTTTAGCGCCTCGATAAGACGCTCCGTCGCATCAAGGCTCGATGAGGGCGTTGACGGCGGCGCGGGCGGCAGCGACGTGTTTCTGTCACCCGGGTCACGTGCTGATTTTACGCGTGACCCGGCCAGCCGCGGCGGTTAGCTCGCTTCGTTTCTATGACCGCGATGTTAAGGCCGGCGCTCGTGCTAGGGACGGGCGCTGGCGCGGGCCCTCTCACGGTGGGATGTCCCTCCTCGATGGACCGCGCCTCGGGGCTCGGGTGCTGTTGCTCCAGCGCGGTGAGCCGGTTGAGGATCTATACCTATAGGAGGAGGCGTGCGCTCTCGTTGACTTTTTTTACGCGAATCACTTACCATTCTATTTAACTAAAACTTTTATTTAATTTGAATCGCGAAAATCAGAAATGACACTTGGCGATATTTTGGGCTCTAGATCTCACTTCTGATTTTATATTTAGAACTAATTAAGTATAAAGATATTTAAACTAATCAACACAAAAATATTAATTTATTAAAATTACTTGAGATTCTTGTTCTTCGACCGGTAGGAGGTGCGCAGCTAATAAAATTATATATTTTTACTCTGTGCTATTACTATATTGCAGGTATATTTACTAAATAAGTTTTTTGCCACGAACACTCCCACGCGGGCGGAGCTGCGGGGAAAAACTAGTTATTTTTAAAGGATGATTGGAATCAGCGCTTTTATTTGAATGAGGATTTTTAAATTCGTGACATCTGACAGCTCTTTGACACGACAAGGACTGTCGGGCTACCAAGCGCCACCTGGTGACAGAAAAAGAACCGAAAATTCTTATTGACCATTTTTGATACCACTTACGCCACCAGATGACGCTTTGTGTGTGTTTTGTATGCCCCCAACGGCAGAAAAAAAATCAGACGCCCTCATTGTAAATAAATTGATATAATATGTAGTTATAAATTAGTTTTATATTTACACACGTCTTTAAACAATAAAGTTGTATAATAACTGTTAAAAAAACTCTCTTTCTCATCTTAAAAAGTTAGCGGGTATCATTATTATTATACTAAAGGCATAGCCACTGTAAAACATGATATTACCTACAGACTCAGTATTCTATTATGTACTTGATCCTCATGGGAAACTTGGTACAGTATTGACTGTACCAAGACTCCCATACGTAGTAAGACAAACCGTAAGTTTGGCAATTTTGGTTTTGAGTGCGAAAATCTTAAATTTTAGACAAAGTTTTGACAAAACAAGCTGTACCTAAGTTCTAAAACAAAACCTAACGAACCAAATACGTTGTAAATCGAGAACTACTAAAGATTAGAACATTTTTACTCTGCACGTAATAAGTTTTTTCTTAAAGTGCAAGCAACTTCCAAGGAAACTATTTTCTTTTTACCTTTCCTTCAGTTAAAGTTTTAATGACTGAACAATTTAATACGAAGCACTTTAGTTCTTGAGTATAGCAGTTTAGTGCATAAGTTATGAATCTATTCCAAAATACATCATCATAAAATGAAATAATTTTTAAGACAATTGAAACTGAATGTATATTCTAGAATCTAGACCTAGTCCACATTTTGTTCAAAGACTCCTTTTTGGTATTCATTCATTTCGATATGTTTTCAACTAATATAATTTTCATGACTGGCCTTATTTAGACCGACAACGCGGTCTGTAAATTACTCATATTAGTATATATTTCGTTAAATCATTTTTTTATAGACAAGTCCACAGTTTAGATTATATTGTTTTGCTAAATCGTACGTTTTTTTCAGTAAAATTATTTTATGATTTACTCAATTGGGAAATGAAAAATACGACGCTGCGATGGTTGAGAGTGCCAAACTTTTTGCTATTCTCATCGAAATTTTAAATATTATTTGCATGTGTGATACGGGTGAATGACCGATACCGAGTGTCAATGATTTTTATATAACATGACTCATATACATTCGAGACAGCGATATATATTGTGTAACTAAGTATATAAAATATTTAATCATAAAATGTTTATAATAAATGAATAGCTTTTAAGAAATGTATAATATATCGCTGAAGGCCTCGATTTTGACATTGGAAAATATGTCTTTTCGTTCGCTCCAGTGTTGGCTCCGATTTCAAGAAAAAGTGCGATCTCCCATAAATCTCAGAGAATTGTGAAGATATGATATTCAAAAAAAATCTCAAAAGATGCGTATTTACAAGATATGTAAGGTGCAAAAAGAATTATTCGAGAAAGTAAAAAACTAAAAAAGTTATGGCCGAAATAATGAAAAAAAAAACCGAATTTTTGATTTTGGCGCTTGATATTTTGGAAACGAAGAATGATATCAAAAATTTGAGAAAAATTTCCTCTGGACAATTTAGTCAGCTACAATTTGAGCTTAAAACAAAGACAATCAGATTAAGGGTTTGCCCTGTAGCCTAACCTTAACCCGACTTTCCCGTCGTTCAGCGACAATATTTTTTCGAATTCCGTAGATTCATTTCCAATGTGCTCGATAGTCGTGTGAGGCACGAAATCCGTGAATTTTCAATAAATGTTGGGATATTTTTGCAGTTAAAATATAGTACTTACCTACATAGTAAATGTACACTACCTAAATCTTTGTCTTATCAACATTAAGAGTACAAGTAAGAAAAGTCCAGTTATGCAATTGCAATTTGAAAGCCCTCTACGTATCATAACTTTGATGTATTGTGCTCCTACTTTATTAATTTTAGCCTTGCGTCCACTTCAGTCTTTAAGCTCAACGTATTTAGCATATAATAATAACTCCCCCACACCAATTTCGGTGACGGTGGCCGGTTTCACATCGACCGGATCAGTGCTTTTAAAAGATCTTGCCGAGTATTGTCCCATTATTGTGACAATGCAACTCTGAGCTCCGCAACCGTTGTTGGAACCGGATTTCTTGTAAATACAGCTCTTTTTGGCCAATCCATGGAACGAATCTCAACCTGAGTAAAGAATTGCTCAACTTGTCTCGCTGCGTGCGGACGAGCATTATCCTGCATCAGAATGAAGTTTTCGCCTATAAATCCGCTAAAAGGTACCACATGAGGGTCCAATGTCTCTGTTATATAGCGATGTGATAGTAAACCACGGTTACCACGGCCATGTGTGTCTGCGTCAATAAACACAAGTTCAGTTCGAGCATCCATCGATATGCCGCGGCCGCCCCAAACCATACAAGACCCGCCTCCAAATGGAACCCTCTCCTCAGTGCAATTTTGAGCATATTGCTCTCCTCGTCTACGGTAGACTAGTCTACGACCATCAGCAACGTACAAATAAGTCCTACACTCATCAGTGAAGCCCATTGCTCTTCAGTCCAAATTAAGTGTTCACGAGCAAATCTTAGTCGAGCTTGCCTGTGAGCTGCAAACAATTTTGGTCCATTTGCATTTAGCCTTCTTATTATGGTTCGTGCACTAACTGCTACGTCACGTACCTGGTAGAGCCCATTTTTAATGCTTATAGACGATAAAAACCGATTTCGCAAGGAAGTTGTCACAATAAACCTGTCGTCACGAGACGTTGTCACCCGAGTTCTGCCGATTCCACGTCTTCTTTTGAATGAACCTGTCTTCATAAACCTTCTGTAAACTCGGGAAACCGTGGACTGGTTTACATTTAAATCTGCAGCAATTGTTCGTTGGTCTAGTACTTGCTGCACTAGAGCAACAAGTTGTGCGGCTTTTTCGGAAGATACATCGACGACGATTTCGGTCCATATTCGTGAGATAAAAACGTGTTTAATATTAAAACAGACTAGCAATTAAGCAATTAGTAACGATAATTCAACATGTAGCAAAACAAATAAAAATAACCATCAATCACAACATTAACGTAACGAGTTCATCTATAGTAAATTGACAAGATTTCTTCTATAGAATATTTTATTTATTTTGTGACAGTACCATATTTAAATTTGATTTTGAATTTGTGTTTATAAACCAGCCTTTATTTAGCCAATACCAATAAATGTAAAAGTTTGCATATTTCGTAAAAAAAATTGATTGAATGTGTTCTCGCACTATGATGCAGTTAATGTGTCCGCCAGTGTAGATGCTCTGCTAACTTTCATTTTTATTTAACTGAGCTAATTTTCTCGTGTCACTTCACAAGTCACAACCACACTATACTACCTAATTATAGAGCCAAGTCAATGACCTTCGGTTTTTTTTATGAATGAAAGACACTCGCAACATAAGAGGAGTCACAAGTGCGTTGCCGGCCTTGCAAAAAGGAGTACGCTCTTGGCTTGAAGGTTTGAAGGTCGCAGTGGTCCGGAAATACCGCTGGCGACAGTTAATTTCAGAGTTTGTGTGCGGCAGAAAAAGTGCGGAAGACTGCCGCTCATCAAGATGATGAGGATGGTAGTTTGGTCGCGTGGAACGGTGGCGGCAAGTTGCAGTGGTATTAGTTGTAACGTAGTTACATTTCCTTTCCGTAAAATCAATTATTTCGTCACTCCTAGCGTCATTTATGACCAATTAGCTTAATTATTTTTAGTCAATCTAGATGCTTAAGCACCGTCTATCGGCGAAAACTTTTATTAAAACAGCGTTAGCCTTGCTCTAATGATTGGATTCTTATATCGATTTTATCTCTCGTTTTTACATCATAAAAACATAACATTGAAATATTATGTTATTCTTAAAAACTAATTAAAGTACAGTAGAATTACGTTATTGTATAACATAAACACACCGGCATATTTAGCGGAACACAACAAAAGGTCCATAATTAAAAAAATATGGTTTTATTTTAAAATCTACTTACTACACTTCTTTTGTCATTTAAAGTTTCATTTGTTTTACTTAAAATGAGATCACATTAAAAACAGATTTTGCGAGTTAAGGCTATTTGTGAAAAATGCTACATTTTTGAACTTTTCATGTAACCGGGAAAAGTGAAAATTAATATTCAAATAACAATTAATTAAATTAGAAAATGGTGATTAATATCGCGTATTTCCTCCACGTGCTTTTATTAACGTTTCTACCCGTCTAGGCATACTGAGAATGATGTTATCGATAGTCTCCTGGGATAGTCTCCGCCATTCCTCAACTACGGCGATTCGCAGTTCACCCACGTTGGCAGGAGCTAGAATTCTGGACTTAACTTTTCTTTTCAGAAAGTCCCAAACGTGCTCTATTGGGTTCATATCCGGTGATCTCGCTGGCCACTCCATAACAGTGATATTCATATCATTAAGAAGCTTGAGTTACCCGAGCGGTATGCGGCCGAGCATTATCCTGCTTAAAAACAAAATCGTCACCGATATATGGGGCAAACGGTACGACATTTTCTTCTAAAACTTCTCTGATATAGCGGTCTGCAGTCAGACTCCCTCTGTCAATCACTACCAAGTCTGTGCGAGCTCCCAAACAAATGCCCGCCCAAACCATTATTGATCCACCACCGTATGCAACTGTAATTTTCAAATTTTGTCTGAATGTATCGTTCTCCTTTGCGTCTGTATATTCTTTGCCTGCCGTCAATTTGATTTAAGTGAATTCTGCACTCATCACTAAACAATACCTTAAAGTCGATGTTCCTAAGCAAAAGTTAACCTGTTTCTACGATGATTTACCTCGAGCCTTGGAGCCTTGGCGGGCACAAATGAACCCAAACCAGCTTCTTCAAACCTTCTTCGTACCGTACGCTCACTTACGGTTACACCCCGCACTGCTTCTAACTCATGTCGGGCTTGGACGGCCTTCAAACGGGGGTGCCTACGTACACGAAGCCGAATGAAACGATCATCCCTACTCGAAGTGCGTCTTTTTCTGCCTTGTCCTGCTCTTCTCACATAAGTACCGGTCTCCCTGAACCGTTGGATACTGCGATGGATCGTTGAAACTGGTCGACGAAGATCTCTGGATATCACTCTGTAGGTTTGACCATTTCTTCGCATTTTGAGTGCCCTGACTTAGCCCCAACGGAGATTCCGTTGGGGCTAAGTCAGGCATAATTCAGTCCTCAACTCCAAAAAGATACGCGATAAAAAAAAAACTAACAAAAAACAGTATTTCAATGAAATTTTAAATCACTCAGACTCAGAAGGAATAAATACTCGAAGTTCGCTCCAGATAAGGTGTATTTGAATAAAATTAAAACAATTGCATAAAATGTGATGTTCAGATGTTTTCTTAATTTGAAAATTTTTCTTTTTAAATTAAATGACGTATAAACCAGCCAGCAACCTTATATGATACTGATATCAAACCTTTATTTTATGTTCCGCTAAATATCCGGTGTGTGTATATGGTTATTAATATAATATATTTTTATTTTGATATGCGGACTTTGTGTTACCGCTATAATTTTTGGATAAAAAAATTACGAAGGCAATTTAAGGCACATCGCCCAATGTCATTTCCCTTTTTTGAATAAAATTTTCAAATTTGCATGACATTTTACGACGCGTTTGCAAATTTGACATAAATTGGTTGATTTTTTGTCGATTTTGCGAAAAAATTAAACCTATAATACTAGATTGTCACAAATAGAGTAAGTAAGTACTTCTTTATCTGTAAAATGATTAAAATATTTAAAAACAATATGATTTTTAGTATGGCAAAAAATAATTTTCCAGAACCACTTCTACTCTACTAAAAAGAGGTGCTGTTTAGGATAATTTGTTGCTTACGTAGCTTATTTTGTTTGTTTAAAATACCTAAATATAGCGAATATAATCCCATTAAAATTAGAAAAAAATAATCCTACAATTCAAAAATAATTCAAAAATGATTTAGAAAAATCTTTAAAAATCTTCTTAAAATTTTCAGGTTTTCTTCTATTATACATGAATTTTAATGCGTCGAATTGAAGTTTATGTCATTTGGTCACACTCTGTATTTATTGCACAAAACGTTTCTAAAGATTACTACAGAAATATCAGTCCTTACTCGGCCGTCAAACAACACATTTAGCAAACGCGTCCTTAATATTAAAACAATTTTAGGAAAAGTACCTTAATATTTAACTATCTGAATTCT
Source organism: Phengaris arion (assembly GCA_963565745.1). NCBI lineage: Eukaryota > Metazoa > Arthropoda > Insecta > Lepidoptera > Lycaenidae > Phengaris > Phengaris arion. Next base: position 30,870,094 of record OY751432.1, on the reverse strand, counting down.
ATTTAGGGTAGGTAGTTTTCTGCCTTGTCCACGGGTTTGTCTTTGTATAGAATAGACTTCTATTAATGTTAATATTGTGGTTTTTTTAAATAATAATCAGTAAAGTTATTTCTTACTTAAACAAATGAGACCAGAAAGAGTCAATTCGCACTGAAACAAAACGATACGTGTCATGGCGCTGAATTTGTAAGATAAATATTAAAAATTGAACTTTATTCATGACACAATATACACGTTTCATTGTAAGAGTAATGGTGCATTGCACTACGCTGCGGAGCGAATGTGCAGTGTATAACTGATAATTATGAAACCTGTATACTTTTGTGTAGTGAATAAAGTTTAGTTTTCAAAAGCTATCATAAAAATGCAGTGTAACGTCGCGTATCGTCGCGGTGTAAACTGAACTTAATACATACTCACTTCAGTCTGCTCGTACTAGGGTTGCAGAGCTCACTTATATATAGAGTAGAGCCTAAGCCTACCACTGACGTCATATCATAACGTTATGTAGAGATTGGAGAGCAAGATAATACTTAGCAATTTCCTGTATTACAGCTAAGTGTACAAATATTATGAAGCTCATATTATGAAGCTTCGTTGTTATTTAATATTCATTTCAATTCTAGATGTAATTTCTACGTAAAATTTTTTTTATGAAAAGAGGCAGACATTTTAAAACTAGTCTTTTAAAGGTGCAAAAAAATAAATAAATAAAATGTATTTATTGCAGATATCATAGACTCATAAAATTTCACTTACAATAAAAATACAATATCACATCACAATACATGTTCAGAAACAATTTAATAAATTAATTCATGCGTGGTAATAAATAAAGAATTTAAATAAATCAATAATTAAATATGAGAGAAAGTCATGGCGCGAAATTAAAAATAGTTAAATTGAATTTATTAAATTAGAAATAACATAAATTAAAATTACTATTAAAAAGTTAAAATACATAAAACAAACACGAATAAAAATGAATATTTCAAATTGTAATGTTGCCTATATTACTCTATATCAGATATGTTTGTCGCAGCAGTGCTTGATATAGGGACAGTCAAGTCTATCGGCTATCACGGCCAGCACCGTGCTGGAGCTGACCCGCACTCTGCGCACGAGGGATCGTTTGCGCATGGTTGCATATAATATCTTGCAACTTGCTTGCAACCAATAATTCTACTCTGAATTTAAAGTTAGTATACACGCGGCTACAGAATAAATATTTATTGTGTGGTATTCTGATAAACTGAGTAGCTCCTGTAATGGGGTTTTTGCTCTATGGCTGTGTCAACAGGACATCGCCACGATAGTGTGTCCGAGCAGGATAATCTCAATTATAATACAGCTTTTACTTTTTATAGGAGAACGAGGAAATTGCTGAGCGGCAATCAATCACCGAGTGGCAGGTAACTGACACCGAAGTTACAAACACATTTATAATATGATAATTTATTTATGGAACATCCACAAATTAAATTAAAAATTAGAGGTGTCCAACATATAATAGCGACGTCACTTTTATTTCTATTATGCTATCTACAAAAAGTATAAGTGATCAATTGCTTGTTTGACATAATTACTATTATAAGGTCAATATCAAAATCAAAAAATTTCGCAAACTCAGCTCTACCATGAAATTCTAAATATTGATTTGGGGGTTTTCAATTTTTAGGTTTTCGTAACGCAAAGGGTAAAAAATCGGTTCCTATTACTAAGGCTCCGCTGTCCGTCAGTCTGTCTGTCACCAGGCTGTATCTCATTAACCGTGATAGCCAGACAGTTGAATTGTTCACAGAGTGTTTCTGTTGCAGCTATAACTACAAATACTAAAAACATAATAAAATAAATATTTAAGTGGGGCTTCCATACAACAACCTACTTTCAAGCAGAGACAATTTTCAGTGAGAACTTGTACATAAACATTTTACATAGGGATATTATGTACATTTGTGTATTTATGTATATCACAGTACATAATAACAATAAAATATTAATAATAATAGTAAAAAAGAAAAAATGTCTATTATCACATATTATTAATAATAATTAAGTGACCAGCGATTGACCAACGGCTCACAGACCACAGTTCAACAAACCAGATAGATATTAATAGAGTTATCAGCTGGAGCAACGCACTCGTAAGCCAAAATGCGGTGAAATAATAATAATGCGGTGAAAAAAATATTGTATTGAATGTGATACTTTTGTCGTAGCCATAATCTCACTTTTATGTGGTTCTGGTAATGGACTTGTGAAGTAAATATTGCCATTTCTGTAACAGCGTATATTGACGGTTAATTGAAAGTTGTCTGAGAGCTCCGCAGCGCAAGTCTTTATATCAATCAATCAATCAATCATTCATTTATTCCTAAGATGTGGTAATGATGGTGGTTACAATAATTATAAATAGTTCTTACACATCCTACCATAACAATGGTGTGTAAATGTCAAGTTTAATGTTTTAAAGAACGATTAGTACAAGTACAATTAAATAAAATAACATTTAAACATTAATTTTTCATCACATAATTGAAACTAAAACATTAAATTATTATTATAAGCAAGATACTATTTTAATTATGTTGTAACACTGTCAAAATTACATTTTTAATGTCAAACTTTTTATTTTAACTACCATGAACCTAAGTACCTATTACATAATAAGTCAATATTTTAATATAATAAATGTCAAGTAATTCCAGAATCAGATTACATTGAACTATTATGAGCAGTTCACGTCAGCGGTCACATATTTATAACCTCTTATTTTTGATTATGTAACATGTAGTCATTTATGTTGTAAAAGAAATTTTCTAGAAGCCATATGGTTAACTTTTTTTTGTACGTATTAAAAGATAAACTGTGTTTAAAATTATCTGGTAACTTATTATATATGTCTATGGCCTGTATAAATACATTGTTTTTATATATGTATAAGTTACATATTGGACGATAGAGCTTATATTTAAATCTATGATTTTTACGTTCTACGTTCGATTTGAGTTCAAAATATTTTGGATATAACCTAATAAAAATACATAGTTCTTTAATGTACATGCAAACTAATGGTAGTATATTGTATTTTTTAAAAAGTGGTTTGCAACTGTCCGTAGTTGAGGCACCAGAAATAGTTCTAATACATTTTTTTTGGACACCTTTTTTTTTAAACACCTTTAAACACCTTTTCAATATCTACTGAGTTGCCCCACAGCAATAGACCATATGAGAGAATAGAAGAAACGTAACCGTGGTACGCAGTTAGAGCTGCTTCAGTACTAACGGTTCGACTTAATGTTTTTATCGCGTAGACGAAACGGTCAAGTTTGTCACAAACATATTCTACGTGGACCTTCCAATTACATTAATTTGCTTGTTGGTATATTTTATGTCTAAATTAATTTTCTCTCTTCTGTAGTGTTGAAATTGTATGATTTGTGTTTTTTCGGTGTTAACGTGTAGATTAATATTATTTAGCCACTTTATTAAATTTTTAAATGTTAAGTTAATTTCTTGTCTGTACGTTTCTCTATCATGACATTTAATGACGTGAGTCGTGTCGTCGGCAATTTACCAAATTACCAAAATACCAAAAAGAGTTTAGTCTGTTATTTTTATATAAAAAAAACTGATTTTGATTAATTTTCACGTAGATATTAATATATTATATTCTCTAACATATTAATATCTATGTTTTTATAACAATTACTTAAAAAGGAATGCGGATCGTTGACAATCAAAAAAAGTTCTGCTGTCAAGTGTCAAATCAAGTAATTTTTGTTTTGACTTTTATCTTTGGTATTGAGTGCTATCAAATATCAACAAGCGTCTTTTTATTCATAACTTTACTGTGTTGAGTAATTTAATATCAAATTGTTCATTATACATCTCGAATGGATTAGTGGCATCCCTTAACGGGTATAACGGGTGATTTTTTAAGAGTTAAGTTTTTCAGGTTGGCAGCACTGGTTGGTAATGGCGTCCAAACGTGATCTGTCAAAGTGAAAAGTATTCAGTATACTCTGCCATTTCATCATGGAAAGTCTTACAAACGAGCAACGATTGCAAATTGTTGAAATTTACTATCAAAATTCTTGCTCTGTTAAAAACCTTCATCGTTTGTTACGACCATATTATGGTCGTTATAATCGAACTAGTGAATCAACACTTCGTGCTGTTATCACCAAATTTCGCACCAAATTTACTTTGTTGGACATTAAACTATCGACTCGCATGCGTACAGTGCGTACAGAAGAGAATCTCAACCACATGGAAAATTTTACGTGTCGATTTGGGTTTGAAAGCCTATAAAATTCAGCTTCTGCAAGAATTGAAGCCTAATGACCTACCACAGCATCTAGTTTTTGGTGAATGGGCCTTAGAACAACTCCATGAAAATCCGAAAACTGTCGGATCTGGAGTAATGAACAGCCAAATTCCATAAAAGAATTACCGATGCATCCCGAAAAAACGATAGTTTGGTGTGGTTTATGGGCTGGTGGCATCATTGGTCAAGACGACCGTGGAAGAAACGTTACCGTCAACGGCGAACGCTATCGAGCTATGATACGCGACTTTTTTTTGCCCCAGTTGGCTGAGTTGAACTTGGTTGACATGTGGTTTCATCAAGACGGCGCCACATGCCACACAGCTCGTGAAACAATGGACATATTGAAGGATGAATTTGGTGAGCAACTTATCTCACGAAATGGCCCTGTAAGTTGGCCACCTTTCCTTTCCTTTCATGGAGTTGTTCTAAGGCCCATTCACCAAAAACTAGATGCTGTGGTAGGTCATTAGGCTTCAATTCTTGCAGAAGCTGAATTTTATAGGCTTTCAAACCCAAATCGACACGTAAAATTTTCCATGTGGTTGAGTAACACATGCCCAATTGCCGAAAACGGCGACGAATTGACATTTCACGATTCTCATTAACATTGGACGCTACGACTGCAATATTCTCTTCTGTACGCACTGTACGCATGCGAGTCGATAGTTTAATGTCCAACAAAGTAAATTTGGTGCGAAATTTGGTGATAACAGCACGAATTGTTGATTCACTAGTTCAATTATAACGACCATAATATGGTCGTAATAACGATGAACGTTTTTAACAGAGCAAGAATTTTGATAGTAAATTTCAACAATTTGCAATCGTTGCTCGTTTGTAAGTCTTTCCATGATGAAATGACAGAGTATACTGAAAACTTTTCACTTTGACAGATGACGTTTGGACGCCATTACCAACCAGTGCTGCCAACCTGAAAAACTTTACTCTTAAAAAATCACCCGTTATACCCGTTAAGGGATGCCACTAATCCATTCGAGATGTATAATGAACAATTTGACATTAAATTACTCAACACAGTAAAGTTATGAATAAAAAGACGCTTGTTGATATTTGATAGCACTCAATACCAAAGATAAAAGTCAAAACAAAAATTACTTGATTTGACACTTGACAGCAGAACTTTTTTTGATTGTCAACGATCCGCATTCCTTTTTAAGTAATTGTTATAAAAACATAGATATTAATATGTTAGAGAATATAATATATTAATATCTACGTGAAAATTAATCAAAATCAGTTTTTTTATATAAAAATAACAGACTAAACTCTTTTTGGTATTTTGGTAATTTGGTAAATTGCCGACGATACGACTCTCGTCATTAAATGTGATGATAGAGAAACGTACAAACAAGAAATTAACTTAACATTTAAAAATATAATAAAGTGGCTAAATAATATTAATCTACACGTTAACACCGAAAAAACACAAATCATACAATTTCAACACTACAGAAGAGAGCAAATTAATTTAGACATAAAATATACCAACAAGCAAATTAATGTAATTGGAAGGTCCACGTAGAATATGTTTGTGACAAACTTGACCGTTTCGTCTACGCGATAAAAACATTAAGTCGAACCGTTAGTACTGAAGCAGCTCTAACTGCGTACCACGGTTACGTTTCTTCTATTCTCTCATATGGTCTATTGCTGTGGGGCAACTCAGTAGATATTGAAAAGGTGTTTAAAGTCCAAAAAAAATGTATTAGAACTATTTCTGGTGCCTCAACTACGGACAGTTGCAAACCACTTTTTAAAAAATACAATATACTACCATTAGTTTGCATGTACATTAAAGAACTATGTATTTTTGTTAGGTTATATCCAAAATATTTTGAACTCAAATCGAACGTAGAACGTAAAAATCATAGATTTAAATATAAGCTCTATCGTCCAATATGTAACTTATACATATATAAAAATAATGTATTTATACAGGCCATAGACATATATAATAAGTTACCAGATAATTTTAAACACAGTTTATCTTTTAATACGTACAAAAAAAAGTTAACCATATGGCTTCTAGAAAATTGCTTTTACAACATAAATGACTACATGTTACATAATCAAAAATAAGAGGTTATAAATATCTGACCGCTGACGTGAACTGCTCATAATAATTCAATGTAATCTGATTCTGGAATTACTTGACATTTATTATATTAAAATATTGACTTATTATGTAATAGGTACTTAGGTTCATGGTAGTTAAAATAAAAAGTTTGACATTAAAAATGTAATTTTGACAGTGTAACAACATAATTAAAATAGTATCTTGCTTATAATAATAATTTAATGTTTTAGTTTCAATTATGTGATGAAAAATTAATGTTTAAATGTTATTTTATTTTATTGTACTTGTACTAATCGTTCTTTAAAACATTAAACTTGTCATTTTTTCTTTTTTACTATTATTATTAATATTTTATTGTTATTATGTACTGTGATATACATAAATACACAAATGTATAATATCCCTATGTAAAATGTTTATGTACAAGTTCTCACTGAAAATTGTCTCTGCTTGAAAGTAGGTGCCTATAAAAGTAATAAATAAAAGTTTATTACATTAAAAAATCGGCCAAGTGCGATTCAGAGTCTCGCACGAAGGGTTCCGTACAAAACGTAAAAAGAAACACGTTTGTTGTATGGGAGCCCCACTTAAATATTTATTTTATTATGTTTTTAGTATTTGTAGTTATAGCTGCAACAGAAACACTCTGTGAACAATTCAACTGTCTAGCTATCACGGTTAATGAGATACAGCCTGGTGACAGACAGACTGACGGACAGCGGAGCCTTAGTAATAGGAACCGATTTTTTACCCTTTGCGTTACGAAAACCTAAAAATTGAAAACCCCCAAATCAATATTTAGAATTTCATGGTAGAGCTGAGTTTGCGAAATTTTTTGATTTTGATATTGACCTTATAATAGTAATTATGTCAAACAAGCAATTGACTTCGGTTAGGTACTATTGGACAAATTGCTGCTCGGCCAGGCATAAGATGAAAGTCGCACACATACTCTCATGCAAACACGCAGTTCAACTACGTCTGCAGTCGCTGCGGTCACTTTCTTTGTGTTTAAATATTTTGAGGAGTCCTAGGGCAAAGGTAAATGTTTAGAAACCGTAGGAACATTGTCGATATTGTACCTCCTACAGTGGTGAAATTAAAATAAGATAGTATACAAATTATAAATGTTTCATACAATGAGTAGGTGCAAAAGTACCGAATCAATATTATAATGATATAGAGTGAATAGATAGTAACATAACTTACGATGACAACGACCACGATGGGGCCGATAATATTATAATTATTGCGGACAGATAAAATGTTCTATCAATTCTGGGTCAATTTCGGATTAAGCTCTTTCATGCATTTATATTCATATTTACAGAATCTAGAGGCGCGGACAGATAAACATACAGACAGACAGACGGACGGACGGATAGAGTGAAACTATAAGGGTTCCTTCAGTATTACGGAACCCTATAAACAAAAGTGACGTCGATTTCCAAATTTACAGAGCAAATACCTATATACTAAGTAATAAGTATTCATTAGTAGTTACATTCATTTGTGTTCAATTATTATAATGTAAACACAACTGATAGGATTTCTTTAATATGTTTGCACGGAGCCAATATATTTTATCAAGTTTGTTTGAAAAGTTCACCGTCGTGTCGTGTTAGTGTTCTCGTCGTGCCGTAGTGGAGACGACGTGCGGCGTGCGTAGCGCGTCCCGTGATCGTTTTTTTTTTTATTTATACAAAATTATTTTAATTATACATTAGTATTTGTTAGAAATTAATATTTTTTGTGAGTATTTTTTTATTAATTGTTATTAGTTGATGATATGGGCTTGTTAATATTTATTAATTTACTTGGCTCCAAGGCAGCAACCTTCGTCGCCCACATGACGTGTTTACCAAATTATCTTAACAATAATTCGGTATCACGAGAGCCCGCGGTGTCCAGAGTAACACTATTCTGTTTGTTCACTGATAACCGCTTGTTGTTACGTGTATTATTCGATGTATATTGTGTTGATAAAGAGCTCCGTGGCCTAGTGGGTAGACCGTTTGATTCCCACTCGAGAGAGTGCAGGTTCGATTTCCAGGTTGTGGCGTGTACCAATGAGACTTTTTCAGTCTACGTCAGTTTAGTTTCTTAAGTACATTATACAGACGCTCCAACGGTAAAGGAAAACATCGTGAGGGAACCCGCATATGGTTGGCCCCAGTCCCCAGACGTATTGACCAGCCATTCCTCTGGACTAGGCTGACTGTATCGTGAGAATGCCGTATGTGCTTGGGAAACCATACAGGCACTACGGTATTTCAAGAGTAGTTACTTCGCTCGGAGAATACTTGTATAAATTATCCAATAGTGGTTGAAAAGGCCTTAATTTTTATATTGTGTTGATTTTGTTTCGATACTTTGTAAGCATATTTGTATTACCTTCACATCACGTAATTAAATTTCTTGCACTTTTTTCTCATTTTATATGTAATTTTTTTTTCACTTTTAAGTCAAAATTACCCAAATAATATTCAAGTTGCTATCGTTCAGTATGCTTAGATTTTTAAGTATCTGTCATAAAACAATATAAAACAATTAATAGCTAGATTATGTACGAATGTCACAGCAAAATATAGACCCCACTTATTGTATTGAGTTCAGGTCAAGGTAATTTGCCAATTGTCTCTGACACGTACCTACTTATGTATTACAATGAATTTTTAATATGTGCATATTGAAAATATACACAATATATAAAAAAACAAAATATACTGAAAATATATCAGATACGAACTATATGAGCCAAATTCAGTTAAATGGTAAGTTAAAAACTCGCACTTGGCCAAATTTAGAACTACAGTGTGAATTAGCGTTTCAGTATTCAGAAGTGATTACGACTAGTAACGCTCCTGCGTTGTTCAATTCGCAATTTTGTTCAATAAATATTTGTCTCGGCGCACACGTGTGATTTCCTCCCCAATTAAATCCCCCAAATTCAGATGAGACACGTTAATAATTGAATCGGCTTACGACTCCACTAACAAGCCTTTCATTCCGAGGCCACAACGATTATGCGTTTGCATTGGTTTGCATTAACATTATTAGGGTTCCGTAATACTCAAGGAACCCTTATAGTTTCGCTCTGTCCATCCGTCTGTCCGTTATATAATGTGTATAGATTTCGGTTTTGGCATCATAACATAATTATTAAGTTATATTTTAGGGGTTGCTCTCCATACATGTGAATTAAGGATGAAAAATATTTTTTCAGGAGATAGAAACTTGTAAGTGTCCATGCTGATAGATCATGCTAAAAACTCTTTAGGGGAATTATTTTGAGCGAAATCGGACACAAAACGGAACGGAAAACCTATTGCGCGTTGATAGTTACGGAACCCTTCTTAGACATGTCCAGACATGCTTTTGGTTAGGTTAGGTTAGGTTGTTAGCTTGAATTGGTCCAGCTCTACAAATAGGTTAGGTTAGTTTATACAAGGGTTAGCTCTCCTAAGTAAATTTTATTTTTAGATTAAAAATTCTTTTCAAGCCTACGTAAGTAAGGTCACGTATTCTACGCAGGCTTCTAGTACATTAGCCTTTTATATAGCACCAGACATTCTTGAAGCGCTAATGTTAGAAAACATTATTGCATTTGTAATTGGACATAAATTAGGCGGCGAAAGTCGTGGAGTTGAATGAAAAAAAGCGAAGGCATTTCGGGTGAAATATCTTTTGACAACGACAATATTTTAAAACGCCTTACGTTTCGACACCCACCTGGGCTCGAGGACATTAAGATGAAACGAATACCATTGGTCGCTGTAAATACTCGTAGTGACTGAAAATATTTTAAAAATACAACTTATGAGTAACGAATCACGTATTCAATGTCATACTTTCTTTTTTGTCGAAAGCATTTGGGTCGAGAAAACTTATAAGGATTAAACCTTAAAGATATAATTATATTTATGTAGGTACAAGTAAGTAAATTACATTACAATTCTATATAACCAAATACCTAATTAGCCTTTTTCTTAGGCTTTTTTGATCCGCAATATTTTTTGCTCAATCTAACTCTACATTCAATAAGTACCCGATCTTAATATGATTGAAAAACATTCTCAAGTTAAATTCAAACTTTTTTCACTACAAAGAGCCATTTCATTTCTGAACCCTAATGATATTGATCGCATTACCTTGTGAAATGAAATCCGGGACCCCGACATTCAACATCACTCATTATCAAAACTTCAGGAAAGCATTTTTTAATATTCCATGAGACAACGAGCAAGGAATCTTGTGTGCCAAATTCCAAATGCGGTTTTTAAGTTGCTCATTTAATTTTTTAATAATAATAACCAGGAATATCTTAGTTCGTGGAATAAGGGACGAAGTGGCGGTGCTCTATACCAACCTATTTGGGATACATTCTTCCGAACCACACCCGATATAAAGAAAACTCGGCAAAGCTAAGAAATAGCCTATATACCCCCATTAATATATGCCTAATATACCCCCAAAGTTGGTAATCTCTCGTGTAAACAGTGGAATAACTCATATATTAAAATGACCCAAAGCTATCAGCTTTCTGTTAGCACAACCAACAAAACCTTGGACGCATCCACTTATACTAAGCGACGCAGTTTCACCCGACGTGACCCGACTATAATTAAACTAAAAGGTTTACTTATCGACATATTTAGGTGTTCCAATAATAAAAGAACTTTACGAGTGGTGTAAATGGCGAATAAAACGGAGAAGTTGCTAAGATACAGCTGCCAATAGCGGCGGAGCGGTTCGTGGTTCCGTGTTCTATTTAATAACTGACAAATATTAAAACGTCCAAATCGATCTTGTCATTAGCGTGCTTCCAGTACTTACCACCACTATCGACGAAGATCTGATGGCGCGGCCGCGCCATCACCAAGTCTATAGCGGCCGTACCTACTATTTTTTCTCGAAGCATTTCGCGGCGTTTACGTGCGTTATATAACACACACAAACTAAATACAAAGGAACATACCCATATGTTCTTTTGTATATAGTTTGCATAAAACTCATGTGTTTACTAAAAAATTACTAGAAAAAAAAAATCTAATTAGAAGCTGATTTGAAAATTCGTTAAAACAATATATAATTACATAATATAATTACTGCAATTTTTTTTCACTGCCTTTAGCCACTAATAACCATAATATTAATAGATTGACTCGTTGCTAAGTCACTATGATTATCCACACACAGTCACAAAATTTTTATGAGTAACTAATTATATGGACTATTTTGAATTGGACTTAGTTCTACAATATCTTAAAACTTTTTGTGACGGAAAAATTTGTTTTTTTTTTCTTTTTATATTTTTGTAAGATATATTATATGACTAGCTTTTGCCCGCAGCTTCGCCCGCGTGGGAGTGTGTTCGTGGCAAAAAACTTCTTTAGCAAATATACCTACTGCAATATAGTAGTAGCACAGAGTGAAAAATACCAAATTTCATCAAAATCCATTCAGTAGATTCTGGGATTAGCGAGAACACACGCACAGACAAACAGACAAAAATTATAAAAATCATTGTTTTTGGTTCTATGTATTTCATAATAGTTCTATGTATTTCATATATGTATCACATATTGTAATAGTTATTCTTATATATCTTCCATGTGTCTGTACATGTGTCCAGTTACCAGTGACAAGTTACGAATTCACTATATGCATAGATTCTTGTCAATTATTTGTCAGGTCGTTCACAAACTCATAATTTTAATGCTTAAACGAGACGGTCTTTGTCACGGAAAAGCGATTATAATTGCATTTTTTTTAAGACTGTAAGTAACAATTACGTTTTCCGTTATCTTGTGTAATAAGTATTTAACTTCAACCGAAAACTTCTAACTCGATATTAGAGCCGCTGTTACAAAGCACGTTTCGCCCGTATGATTAAAACTATTATTGTTCTAGAACTAGCTTTAAGTATCTAGTAATGAAACTTAGAATGTCTTCTTAGTTGAGGGGCATGTCGAGACAAAAAGTGTCTACCCCTAAATGGTCCCAAACATGGGGTTGTTTAGTGCCATTTAGGTTTGACACTTGTTATTTTAACATTTTGACATTTGCTTTCTGCGGTATATATCCAGTTTTCTGTAATCAGGATGACGTAACTTTTTCTTGTATGAAGATTTTGTCTGTCAAATATAAGTTATACCTCATCCTTAGTTTTGAAATATTTGCGTACGACTATATTTATCTCTGGTAGACAAGAAGTGAGCCACTAAACACCGCGAGCTAATATAGCACCGATAGTCGCGTGTCCACTGATTGCTTTCACATACGAGTACCTAATATTGATTGTTGAATATTCAACGTTTAGCTTAATCAAACTCCCAACTATGAAAGTACTAATTCAACAACGAGTAACGACGGAACTAGATTCCATATAATATATTACTTTAGATTACTGTCGCCCAAACTGTGGATTTAGAACGAACAATTGGTAACAACGTATTTGTAACGGTATTTTTATTTTATTTTATTAGGTTTATCAACAATTGATTAATTTTAAAATACAATTAAAATTACAATGAAACATATATCAATTTCTTAAAGACTTTAAGAAGAAAGAAATTAAAACACATTAAAAATAATGACCATTAAAATAAACAAAATTCATGCATTACAATTCGCAAAAAAAATACAATTAATAAATTTAAGTAGTAAATTGAATTTTAGAAATACGTACGTAGTTAAAATTTACAAAGCTTATTGAATTATATTATATATATAAATATTATTATATCACTACAAATGATACAATAGTTTTTTAAAAATTATAAATTAATAATAAAAAAACTAAAATAAAAAATGATAAAATATAGTAAAAAGTAATAAAAAATGAAACCTTATTGTAATTACAAAATAACTAATATTGAAAAGGATAACATTTTTTTTTCAATTTTTGAGAACGATTTCAATTATTAGTAAAAGTTAAGATAATCTCTTAAATGGTGGAAAAAAGACGTTGGAGTTAAAAGATTCGACTGAATGAGAATGGTATAAAAATCATGACAGCACCTATGTAATTTTCATTCGATACCATTACGAATACCTTGTTCCTGCTAAGACCACAGGAACAATTGAGAACAAAGTATTCGTTACGTCATCGAATGAAAATTGTATTAATATCATGACAGCGCGGCGCCTACACAGTTTTCATTCGATAACGTTACGAAAACTTTGTTGTCGGTTGTTCGTGCTTGGGCTACTGAATACTCAGACAGAATAAATTCTAAGTTCTAGCTCACGTAGTAAATAAACGGTTATTGTAAGTTCAATTACGCAAAGTTAGTGCGCGTGTTACCTATTTAATAAACAGTTTGATCCCCTCTCTTCAAGTAATGAAGATATTTATTTAATACTTATGAAATTGAATTTAAAACAAAAAAAAAATTGTAATCAATTAATTGACGACCTCTGTGGCTCAGTGGTGAGCACGTCGGCGCTCAAACCGGAGGTCGCAGGTTCGAATCCCGCCGAGGGTACAAAAGTTTTTAACATTCCTAGGTCATGAATCTGTATTAAATTTGTGTATATATTTATATATATATAATTCTACTGTACGTGTGTATGTCACTCAACTCCTCCTAAACGGCTGGACCGATTTGAATGAATTTTATTGTATGCATTTGGGTGGCGCCCTGTTTGGTTTAGATTCACAAATCAGCCCGGCAGGACAACGTCTGTCCTGTCCGCTAGTAATGTAATAAAACTCTTAAATATATATATAAAAAAGTATTAAATATACGTCCAATTGTCTGGTATCTGTACCTAACACATGTTCGTCGGATACTTAGCCCCGGGACCAGATTAACGTGGTGTGATGCATGGATGCATCCATTTATATTACTAGGAATAGATGATAGCTTAGAGACTATAACTTCATTTATTATCTAACCGAGCTGATTAAACAATATTATTTAAATATACAATTTACATTATTGATTTTACTTACTAATTACTATATTATTATAATTTTATAGTATTATATTATATATTTATAAGTAATTAACTTATTAATAATTACTTATGTGATTTGTGAAAAATATACCTCTATTTTCTCGCCCTTAAGATGTTCTCAATTTTTTCAACTTCAATATTGTTTCAGGATATAATGACACCAACGAACGGAGACACTGCGGCTCCCCACGTCGTGGTGTTGGACGGAGGCTTCTCAACTCAGCTGTCCTGCCATGTGGGGCACGTCATAGACGGCGACCCGCTGTGGAGCGCGCGCTTCCTGCATACACACCCCGCGGAGGTCGTCAACACGCATCTTGACTTCCTGAGAGGTAATTATGCGCGACTCCCTGATTATTTCGCGTTTAGAAATCTGTGTTAGTAGCGTAGGAGACAATGTAGGTAAAGGACTTTTGCGCTGGGCGAACAATACTATAATGCTGCCAAAGAATTCTTATTATATCTACCATAGCGAATTAAATATACTTATACCTACAGTTCTTATTACTGGCCTTGAATTGAACAAGTAACTAATGTCAAAGTTTTATAGTTTTATACCTACCTAGTTAATTTTGTTTGCTTATTTGGAGGAAAAATCATTATGTCTCTGAAAAATGAAAAATCATTATCTACTGTATCGTGAGCTTGTGAAAGGTTTTAATTACACAGGAATATTTTGCAAAAAATATTATAACAACAAACTGAATAGCTTCGTATAGAAATTTAAAAATAATTATTTTACTTTGTCCAGGGGTTGCAGGTATATTAAATGCGTTTTCCACAACGGAATGTAGTTTAATTTCGTCAGTGTTTCATTTTAGATGTTTTAGGGTTCCTTACCTCAAAAGGATAAAAGCGAACCCTTATAATTTAGATTTTAGTTCAATTATTATAAGAAAACAGTTATAATTTTTAACCTTGTCGTTCGTGAAAATCAAGGTATTAAGTAGTGTTTTGAGTGATACCTCGTTAGTTAAATTAAAACTCAATAGATACTTATATATTTAAGTAAAAGCAGATGTCCCCACTGACTGACTCACAGACGTATAGGATAGTATAGCACAGCGGTAACCGCTAATAGAAGAAACGTGAAATTTGGACAGTGGTTTTAATTTACAATGCTAACGAGCACTAAGAAGGGATTTAAAAAAATCTTTCCCTAAAGGGGTGAAATATTAGTTAAAGGTTTGTATAATTTTTTTTAACTCTGCTCCGATTTCGATGAAAATTGAGATTCATGCTTTTAAATACATTTAATTAAATACGTATTTCAGGGTTTATTAGAATTCGTCCTCTGAGGGTATAAAATAAGGGTTGAAAATTTGTATGAAAAATATTTAAAAAATCTGCTCCGATTTCCATGTAATTTAATATCAGAGCTAATAAAAATTATTAAGTACGATTTTTATACTTTTTTGAAATTTGGGGACAATTTAAAGGGGTGAAATGGGGGTTCAACGTTTGTATAGTGAAATATCAACTGCTGGTCGGAATACGTTAAAATCTGTTAAAAATGGTTTTTCGAAATACATATCCAACGGGGGTGCAATGGCTTGGGGAAACACACGGACGAAGTCACGCGTAAAAGCTAGTTGGGATATAAACATACAGACCGCTATTTTTAATAACTCTCCATCAATTATATTGATATACCGAATAATAAGAATATGAAAAATGAAAATCAAATAGTGAAATTATTCAATTAACATATATCTTATACTTTAAACGAGACAATCTTGTCAAAAATATCAAAATATATAATCGGTTTCTCGAAATCGGCTCCAAATATTACCATCAAATTTAGTATGCGGGGAGTTTTGGAAGAGAGAAATCGATCTAGCTAGGTTTTATCCCTGAGAAACTGCGTATTTTTAAGCTAGGTATATATGTTTTTTATTTCGTCGTGTGTGCGAACGGAAGTGTATGATACTTGGCACAGTTAAAGTTTATGTGGGGGAAAAATAAGGCAGAAAGCAATTTTTTTTAAATGATAGAGATACACTGCAGAGAGAGAGAGAGAGCACACTGGGTGTACCTACCAGTGGCGTAGGGTTCCTATAACTCCATTCTTATCGGCTTCACTTGCCACTTACCTTTTGAAGACCCTCATCCAAATCCCCACCTATTATACAGGCTAGGGCTACCCTATGAAGTAGAACCAACCTTCGCCACTGCTGGGTACCTCGGATTATTAACACACACTACCGTTCGTTTGATAGATACAATTTTGTTACACGTCGATTGACAATCTGTCACAAGCACAACATTTACATTTTATTCTATCTAAGAGGCAAAAGAACCCTAATAAAGTACAAACTTAAAAATTATATGAATTATTGAGGGCGAATTTCAACCCCAGGGCGATATCTAGTATTATTATATAACGTTACACGTGGTAGGGATTGATCGTCTCGTATCACAGAGATTTTTCAAATTCATTAATTTTCCAACTGTCACATGGAATAAAAGGGAAACTTCGTACTGTCAAGCAACAGAAAGCTCTACCCTTCCTTGCGTCTGGATTTCACAATGCGGTTGAACATTGTGAAATTAATGTTTCATTGGCTATCGATACCAATAATCGCTGAGAAATAGTAATCTGCTTGTTGGTATTATCGTGACACGTGTCACGCGAACAGAGGTCATAGGTCATATGACGTTTGTTCACGTGCCAACCCCATGCAGGGACTGGTTAGCCCCATGTCGAGATTGGGCAGAATACGAGCTCACAAGGCCTGCTGTAGGATACGAGATGAAAAAATTGGTGATAAATTACATGCTGAGCAGTGCTATCTAGCTCAATTGATAAATAGTTTCGTAGTTAAGTTATTAAAGGCCCAAGCGATTGACCGATTACTACTGTGTAGAGTGATGATATTGAATAAATTGCTGTTGGCATGTATCAAGTTTTATTATAAAAATATCTGTGCATACATAAAGATAATAGTTGCTATGTGACTATTCACATAGAGATACCAACTTATCAGAACACTTCATTTTATATGATACTGTATAAAGTACTGTATTAAGTACCCACCACCATTTTCCTGTACAACAGATTTAACATATAACATTGACTTTGTTACAAAATGAAAAAGATAATTAATACATTAAAATAAATTACGCTTCAAACTTTAGGTATTCTCAACACAATAATTACCTATCAATTTTAGTAGATTTTAAAATACACAAAATATATAGTTAGTATTAATTGGATCATTGTTTTTACGACTTTATTTTGCTGGTCTGTTTTATTCCACAGTTAAAGTTTTATCCTTTTAAAGATTTCTCAAAAATACCTGCAATTGACAGACCTAGTCTAGAACCAAATTGTAATATTTAAATAAAACATTAAATATTTAGTAAACGATTTTAATACAGACAGGGATGGAACAGAAGACGTAGAGTAGTCAGCAGTTACGTTGTTCGCACACGGAGGCAGTAGGTGAAATGAATATGGATACGTAACGGAACCGATGCCGCAGCAGGGCTGAGTGCTTCGGTACGGGTGTTTTGACAAATTTTGCGTTAGGTCGCTTTTGGCTTGTCATTGCGAGCTGAGTGGCGCGAGTGTGACCTCGCCTCGTGTCATCGTCCTATGAAAGCGCTTTTCTTCACCACAAAACGGACGGTTTCTTTTCATAAGGAAAAGCTGAAAGTGTCTACAAGCAAATAACTCCCTGGAGGCGAGAGCCTCCTGCCTCGCTTTGCCGTTCGACTTTTGAGGGAATGATAATATGAATAAATATGAAAAACATCGTTCTCATCAGGTAATTGTGAGATGTAAAAAGTGGACGATAAATTAACGTTTCCCTGTAAAAGGAACGATATGCCGCCCTTAACTGAATCGAAGTCTTTTGAAAACATAAATACCGTGAATAAAGATTACATTGCGAAATGATGACCACTTTTGCAAAAAAGTGTCCTTCATTTTTATATAAAGAGTTTCATTGAAACCGGTCGTGTTTCAGAAATGTAGGTAATTAGGGTTCCGTAGTAACTACAAGGAACCCTTATAGTTTCGTTGTGTCCGTCCGTCTGTCTGTCCTCCTTTGCCAACTTCGGCAGTTGTGAATATAAATAGAAGAAATTTTGTACAGTTATAAATTGTATTTAGACTTTTGTATTTTAGGAGTGGCTGGCTTGATTGCTCCCCATTCATGAGAAGTTGAGATGAAAAAATCTTTTTCACTCCACTTTATCGTGTGGTGTCTGGGGTTTCGTCGAATAGGTATTTTTAAAAGAAGGCGGAAATTAGGAAGGGTTTTTTGATGTAATTTGAAAAAAAAAAAACCATTGCGCGGTCGGAATCCTCCTGAGACATGTTTTTTGTTAGGTTATTTTAGATTCATCCAAAATTTCTTGCTCATTGCGATTGAAGATTATTAACTAGAAACTCTTGCAATGAAACGTGTACCTTCTTGTATAGTGAAGTTAAAATTTGAATCGCCATATTAAAAACACAGGGCAGCGTCGCGCACGGTAACTGTAGGTTTCAAGAGTTCGTATAAAGTGTACCGCTACAAAACTTTTCTACCGCTAAGGTCTGCTGTTCTCGTCTTTTTAGCTTAAAGTTCTCACATGTAGTTTCCTAAACCAATTAAACGCCCATCAAGACGTTGATTGTTGTCGTTCACGTGAAGCACAAAACGTAGATTGTTATAGGTAACGTAGTGCCGTAAATTTGCATTGTAGAGGAGCCGGGGCGGCAAAACATATTCCGTGCTGTTCGGAGCTCGAGCCCGGGCGTACGCCATCATTAATCACCTTGTCTTTAATATGTTTCCATTCGCGGCACGTCTAGTCACTCTGTAGCATGTAATTAGTTTCTTCTAAGTTACAAATTCTCCTTTTCAGTTTTCGTAGTTCGCACACCGTTAGAAGTTAAAACAGTTGTAAAGTGTCGCTTTCTCTAATCCATTGTAATGTAATATTTTCTTTGAGATAATATTTGGAATACAAAATATTGTATTGACTGGTTTTTCATAGGATAAGAGCTATTGCGTCAGCTTAATATTTACTAGTAATTAAAATGGTAATTAAGATTAGATGGTGTGGAATAGCAGCATTATACTATTATTGTAGTACATTTTATCAATTTATAAATACAATATACGATATGTTGTGTTTACGTGATTAATTTATTTAAATAAGGCACAACTGGACTTATGGTAACTAAAAGGTGCTATGTAGTGTTTTTTTCATCTTGTTATATTTTTTTGTATCTAGTATGAACCATTCTTCTGTTTTATAACGGTATAGGTGAATATTTTGTTACTCTCAATACTTTGTTACCCGAGTGTTTCATTACTGCCCTAGAGATCTGACAAAGCCCTCCATCATCAAAGACGCGCGAGTGCACCCTTATAAATGACATTGCCATTAAAAACGAAAACTTCACCATATTTACCGAGCACGATAGAAAATTCTTTACTATTCAGTCCATTTTGAAATATAATAATATATTAAGTTCATAAAGGGAGTATTGAAAGAAGACTTAAACCCAATGTCTAAACTAGAAACATCAGGATTTTGTTTGTATTTTACACGTTATATTAATGCTATTCTTGATGTAAAAATAAAAATATACATAAAATGTTGGCAAAAAATACACGATTAATTTAATATGTTGTTTATAATGTTAGCGGTACGCGGCCGCCGCAGACACATTTGGCAGCTTTTCAGAGCACACGCACTGAGCTCGTGCAAGCGCGTGATCTGTTGTTTTTCTCTCGCCTTTTTATTTCAATCCTACGACTATGTTTATTACTTTTATTCACTATTTTTACATGATTAATCATTACAACAACAATTTTTTTATATTTTATAAATACAATAAATATGTATAAAATAGTATATGATGAGACGAATGGAAGACAGCTTACTTCTTTCGAGAATTAATATACCTTATTTTATATCAGTTATTAGTAATGTAGGCTCCCAGATGTGAAATAAAACGACTTGGTACATATATAGTGGACTGTATTATAAAGATATGTGTAAGTCTGGGCGCCTACGTTGACAAGATTAGATAGCGATTAGCGCAGTGTGGCGCTGGCGAATAAGGCGCACGCGTAGGCGCCGCGCCGCAACAAGTAGATTTAGCTCGGTAATGATTATCAGGATATAAAATCAATTGTTTATATATTCCTTCTCATTTATGTTGAGTAATATCCAAAATGTATAAGGCCCATGCGCAGGCGCCGCGTTTCCCGTTGCGGCGTAGCCGCAACAAGTAGATTGAGCTCGTTAATGATTATCAGGATATAAAATCAATTGTTTATAATATATTCCTTCTCATTTATGTTGAGTAATATCCAAAATGTATTATTGGAACCAAACATAACCCTATTACTCAACCTGAAAATACTCATCATCCGTGCCTCGTTACGATAAAACACAAGTTATTAGTGAGTAGTGTTACATAACACAAGGATATTGAGTTACACGTGTCGGGTCACGTAAGACAAGCCTCTTACATCTTGAGCTAATCCCCCCGAAGGGTCTCGACTGCGGGAGTAACAAAACAATATTATTTCTTTCAGCCGGCGCGAATTTAATCATAACAAACACATATCAGGCGTCAATCGACGGGTTCGTTCAGCATTTGAACGTAACAGCGGAGCAGGCGCGGGGGCTCATTCGGCGAGCGGTGGACTTGGCCAAGCAGGCGCGGGACTTGTATCTTGAGGAGTTTGAACCTTATGATCAAAGCGGTAAGTACACTTTGATTATATATAACCTTATTGCTACGTTAATCCGAGTCATATTAGTAAAATAAATGTTTTATTCGGTAGTAGAGATTGCAAAAACTTGGAGCGCTACACGCGTAGCTCGCCGAAGCGCGTTCTACGCTCGTTCTGCGTCACAACTTTCAAAATTATTATAAGTACTTATTAATGAGGGTTTTTGATATTTTTTCAGTCGCTAGGGGACAGACCCAACTCACACAAGGCGTCATCTGATGGTGGAAGTAGTATCTAAAACTGTCAATAAGAATTTTCGATTATTTTTCCATCACCAGGCGGCGCGTCGTATTTAAGTCGGGTCTGTCGTGCCAAACAGCTGTCAAATGTCATTTGAATTTAAAAACCCTCATTACCTGCATGTTTGAATTACGAATTAAATAATGGCATTTCAAAAACATCTGAAATCTAAGATACGAGCAAACGGCAAACATATTTGTATTAAACTACTTGGGAAAATAAAACCGAAGGCAACAGTTAGGTATTACTTACGAGTCATATTAGTTTGTTATAAGTTATAAATAATGTACTGTGAGGGCAGCACACCGAGGCGTATCGAGGCATACTTAAACATTACTTCATCACGTTTCCCTTTTTTTATTTCTTTTCTTTCTTTCACGCTTTTGGTCTCGTGCACTTTTCACAGTGAACGTGGCGTCGCGTCTTGCGGCGCGTGTGGTTTCGGCGCAATTTCGACTGACGCTAATTAGTTATGTTACTCTTAATAAGTTTTCCATTAAGTCGTGCTATTCTAGAAGTCCATTGTAACGAATATTTTATTATTATACTGGCTTTTTCCCGCGGCTCCACCCGCGTAAATACATTATCCCACGGGAACAATGTACTTTTTTGGGATAAGAAAAGTAGCCTATGTTTTAATCCAGAGCCTAAAGTACTACCATGCCAAATTTCATCTAAATCCGTTCAGTAGTTTTGGCGTGAAATAGTAACAAACATCCATCCATCAATCCTCACAAACTTTTACATTTATAACAGTAAAAAAAAAATAAACTGTTGAATTATAAAATAAAAGAATGATGATTTACACCGTGTTTACTAGCTGTTTCCCGCGGCTCCGCCCGCGTAAATAATATACTATCGAGTATCCCGCGGGGACACTGTATTTTTCCAGGATAAAAAGTAGCCTTTGTTTTTATTCCAAAGTCTAAACTACTACCATATCAAATTTCATCAAAATCCGTTCAGTAGTTTTCGCGTGAAAGTGTAACAAACAAACTTATTAGTAGGGATATATATATTTATAGACTGTAATTCAATGGTTGACTCGATAGATATACAGCTGGTATTCACCGCAATGTCCCGCCGCTATAACAACCTACTATGTACTATCGTACAAGTTGCCGCTCGACCAGGCATAAGATGAAAATTGCTTAACAGCGCCGTTGAATCGTGCGCACGCGCACATATTCACGTGTAAAGACGTATTTCAACCACGTCTGCAGTCGGTCACTTCCTTTGTGTTTAAATACTTTGAGGCATCCTAGTGCAAAGGAAAATGTTAAGATACTGGTCGAGCAGGAACTTTGTCGATATTGTATATTGTACTTGTTTGGTGTACACTCGCCATGTGTCAGTAACAGAACATGATAAATCAATCCAAGCCCGAACTGTGGATCATGGTCGGTCTCAAAATTATTAAACAACCTAACAAAAGACCCAACGAAAGAATATATATCCAATTTTTTCATTTTCACAATAGATACGCCACTGATAGTGGGTTCCGTGGGCCCGTACGGCGCGCACCTTCACGATGGGTCCGAGTACGACGGCAGCTATGCGGACAACACCACAGTTGAAGTAAGTACAATGAACAATCATCATCGTCATCATATTATAAAAATTAATATCTGAAGCAAAAACTTTAGTACAGTTTTACGATAATTGTGCGGACGGAGGAGTTTCATATTTGGCACCATTAAAATTGATATGAAGAAAGGTGTGCAAAAAGCTAGTTAGTATTTTTTAAAATAATGCTTATAAATATGTATGTACAATTAATAGAAATAACAAAAACCCACTACGGATACAATTTTGTAACACGTTGACGTTCGTTAATCTGTCACAACGATTAAATTTCATTTATTCCTTTTCCTTCTTTCCCTTCATTCTTCAAATGTGTAAAAAATAAATCTTTCATTTTATATTTCCATAACATACAATTTTGCAATAAGGTAGGCACTAGGCACTTTATGAATTATGATTAATCCACTAGTTTATTTTATTTTACATTGTCCGTACGAAACATGGTAGGTAAACATTAGCAACTTATCAATTTTGTATGTTTGTCGTATAGTTTCGTTCAGATCAATAATGTAAGAAAATTCCTTCGTAAAATTAACATTGGCATTAAGTAAGTCAAATCGCACCGAGCGCAAACGATACGCGAATCATATGAAACGTGTTTCTTTTTGTGAAGTGAATAAAATTCAATTTTGAATAGCTATCATAAAAAATGCAGTGCCGCGTCGCGTATCGTCTCGTATACGTGTGAACTAACCCTAAACCATTTATACTGGCCACACCATACTAGGCAGGCTATCACGACAGTTAGTCCTTATTAGGGAAAGTGATGGTAAGTGTTCTTTAAAGCGGCGCGGAGCGAAATAATTGCTTTATAGGTTATTCGTAGCATGAACTCATATTCGCTCAAGTTTCTCTACACACATCATATGCGTAATTTTGCTATAATTTAGAGCGACAAGCGAAAATAGTGAGTTGAGTGGCTTAAAAGTTATTATGATATCGAGGCTCTAAAGTTCCTTTCCGTTCCGTTCCTTCCTTTTAAGTATCAATATTATGATTCTTTGCGTAAGTTCTGTAGCTTATTGCAGATGTCGTGGACCTGTCACAAAAAAATATTAACTAGCATAGAAAGGAAAATTAGAGTAAAGAAGGAAAAAAACTGCAGGTGAGAAATTCAGACAAATTTGACACAAAAAACAAGTTTGTTTCTTAAGAGTGCGCTAATCAACGACGGCTCGAACTCATTGCGGCGCGAGGGGAAAATGCTTGTTATTTCACCTAACATCGGGGGGAAAAGGATATACTTACCCATAAAATAGTAATATATACTTAAAAGAGAAGCTAAAGTGCATATGTATTTTATACGGCTTTGTAAAGTATTTTAGAAAAGGCGTTCTCAAATTACTCAAATCGACACTCAGCTCTTAGTGTTTTATGAAAAAACTATATAATACTATTGTCTGCAGTAAAGTTATCTCACTTGCTGAACAATCGAACTGTGTCGGTATGTGCTTGTTTTTTTATTTTCATTATTTTTTTGTTTTTTATTTACGGTCAAAGTTGTGTTAAAAATCCGATGTTTGGAGGCTATTATCTTCTAAACTAATTTAAATTTTAGAAATATAAGCACGTACCGACCTAGATAGAAGATAGAAGTGTAATAAAAATCGATATTACGCTGAAATTGGGTGAGTAAATCACCAAGAGCGTGTGTATGGAGGAAAAACCGACTAGTGCAGCCTTAAAGTGAACATTCAATTATTGCTAATCAAATTATTAAACTGAATTGTAGTTCTAAATCTTAATAAAATTAAACCAGGAGGCAGGTATAAACTCGGGCCCGTTGCTTACACATTTGATTATTATAAATTTTTTTATACAAAATATTTTAAGCTTATTCTTTAATTTTAAATAAACAGTGAAACAAAGGCATACTTATAATAATATGTTAGAGTTTACCTGTAGCGGCAAAGTGCCGAGAGTCGAGGCATTGGAGCTATAAATAATTACAATTACTTACTACCCTCAGTAAAGGCGACGCGCCGGTGTGAAAACTAAATTCTATTATGAAGCTTCCCCCCCCCCCCCCCTCACGAATGTCTGTTTGATTCAATTAGTTACACAGCTCCGTCGAACAACGCCGACAAAAAAGGGAACGAGCAGATTTTTTTTTACACGGTCGATATAAATTTTAATTTGCACCCTACTTTACGACTCTCTTTACGATTTAGCTGGCGTTTGCAGCTCTCGTTTCATTAGATACGGTATATAAGATTCCTCAGTAAATTATGTATACCTATTTCGACATTAGATGCCGAAATGTGAGTGCTGCGGTATCCAGAGTCGTTTAAAAAAGATAAATTCAATTTTATTTACATTGCGTTTGTTTATCTGAAAGATATATTTATAAAGAATGGAAATGATAAAAACACGTTAATGATTCATTAACTTTACCTAAAACCGCGGAATAATAATGCAAAGGTAATGTTGCAAGGTTTTAAATTGCGTTAGTATAGTGTGATAAATGTGAATGTTAGGCAATTGTAAAATGTTTACATGGATATATATGTATATTGTATAATTATTACTTCTAAGGGTTTTGCAAGTTGAATTGAGATAATAGACTTAAAAAAAGGTTAATAATAAATGTTCTTTTTATGCACCTACTTTTGATAACTTTCACAGAATTATATTTTAATTATTATCAATAGGCATTAAGTGGGAATTTGCATGATACCTATATTTAATGCTTAGTTAAACCAAGTAAATCATGAGAAACCAGATCTTTGCTTGTTAAAAACGAAATTGTTTTCCCAATCACAGATAGAAAATTACAAACTCTATAAATGTCCCTCGGCAAAGTATTCTGTTACGGAGTATTTTGGATAATTTTAATATGAGACCTCTTTCGGTGAGCTGAGTGTATAGGAATAGAAATACCTAATTAGCATTGATTATTGAGGTTGATACGTCGTTAAATATATATTTATTCTCTCACAATACTCTATTTATTTTTGCAAGCAGGTCAAAAGTTCACTTTAATCAAATTTTATTTCCAGTTTTTTTTGTTTATTCATTTAAATAAATAATCGTATATCGTCTTCCACCCGAGTCATTAAATATTGGGGAAGTAAAAGATGTTTATTTTAGGTAACGTAAAATGCGCTAGTAAAAACTTTACAGACACTTTCAGACAGGCAGTAACTAAGTAACTGTTTTTGAGGTAATATTAACACTCGGTATTTTTGTCATTGAAGGACCGGCGTAGGTATTATCTACTTAGACAAAACGAAAAGTATTTTTATAAATTTATAAGTTTCGTTCTTTTAAAGTCATGACTGAGTAAGGTCTTACATAACCCGCCGAAAAAAAGTGACGATAGAGACTCGATCACAACTTTTTACATGACTATTGAGTATTGACTACCCAATAGTCATGTCAAAAGGAAAAAGTCAAAAGGAAATGCTTGTGGCAGTCTATGTTTGTATGTGTGTAATGTAGTAGCGGCTAACCTACTAATAAATGAGGTGTCCATAGATTCGTAATAATGGCCAGGGTAACATAGGTTATAAATATTTTGCGTAGTCCGGTTATAAGTTTTTAACTTTTTTGTGTAAAAGGTGTTTTTTTTTATATCACTAAACAAAAGAGTTTTACATGAATTTGCAAAATCTGCGCTATCACCAGAGTACATTGTATAGAGGTCAGAGGTACAACACTATAACACTATCGGCGCGATACCGCGTCCAGCGTCCAGTGTCCAGATACCGACCGTCTCGCCGATAAATTCGCTACGTGCATATTATTAATATGATTAATATTTATTTGCTTTTGCGTCGCTCGTTTAAAAATTATGACATTCGATTTTATCTTTACAATTTTAATATTTTATTAGTTTATTGCCGCAAAGTTAACAAATGGTTTATTCAATACTGAAACAAAAAAAAGAGCTTTTTGGAATGTCAAAACTCATTTCAAATAAAGTTAATATTCGGTTTTGATTTGCGTGAAGGGTGACAAAAATATCACAAAATATTTTGCGAAAGAACAAAGGGCCTGTCAAGTGTCCTTTACCCAACGTAATAATTTGTAAACAATGGCCAAACATAACAATTAATTAACTGACGTTGGAATTTACTAAATATACATTATGGCGTTTACCTTAATGCTATATATCACGGAGATATGTCAAAGGTGGGTTAGAGCTGGAGCCATTTGGGAAAAGCTCGGGTCGACCGAAAGATATAAATAAACTGCTTCGGCTTACTCCATAATATTATCGATGGAGTCATATCGTATTTAATAACTATAATTTTTATAAAAAATTAAAACCCGACTACGTAAATTATGTAACCTATGTTGCCCTGTCCATTATTACTAACCTATGGACACCTCATTTATTAAAATCGGATCAGTAGGTTAGCCGCTACAGTGTATATACATTACACACATACAAACATAGACTGCCACAAGCATTTTCCTTCTAAAGGCTTCGCCGTAGTCCATACTCAATAGTCATGTAAAACACCTCAATTATTAAAATTGGACCAATAGTTAAGGCGCTACAGTGGTTACGGAACAAATATAAAAACATACACATAGAGTGCCAAAATCATTTCCCTTACTTTTGGCTTCGCCTTGGTCAGGTAAAAAGTACAAAATGCCATTTAAAATATTAACTTAATCGAAACTGGCACCGGACCAAATACGTGATTAAATGATAATACGTATTTTAATAATCAACACGTTAACAGTTTAAGATCAGAAAATGAATTGTCCTACTTACGAACATGGCAAATTCGAAAAGAATTTATTTCTTTGATCATCCTTCACGACTTGTCGACTTATTTTGTTGAGTTATGGAAGTGAGTTCAGCTTTGCAGTTAGAAAGTTAGCTTTTGCGTAGATGGCGGCTTACATCAACACCAGACACGTTATGCAAACTTGGATTAGCGTATTATAATTTTATTTAGCTATTTTATATTAAGCAGCCATTTACAAAATGATTTGTTTACAAACATGGATCGTTAAACTTTGTAAAGACATTATTTATCGAAAAGATAATTTCCGTAGGACAAGTAAATATCCTCCCCGGTCGGGCGCTAACGACGTTTATCATTATTTCAATTAAGTACTTGTACACAAGTCACAAACTAATTACCAGCGGCAATAGACTTGTTCAGAGCCCGGGTACCTACTATCAGAAAAATAATAATATAAGTATTGGTATTATAAGTTTTTTGAGTAAGCGGAAAAAACCAGTTAATTTGTTAGGTTAATTGAAAAGGAAAATAATTTTTTGCTTTTTAGTGCGTAATTCATTTTATATTTTCAATTATTTTTAAGGGCTTAATTAGGTTTTAATAATTAGACGATGCGGGAGTGGCACCGGCCGCGTATCCAGGCGCTGGTGGAGGCTGGCGTGGATCTGCTGGCGCTGGAGACCATCCCCTGCCAGGAGGAGGCGGAGATGCTATGCGAGCTGCTGAGGGACTACCCCAACATGAAGGCCTGGCTCTCCTTCAGCTGCAAAGTAAGCTCGCCTTCTGTGCTTAATACTAGGTAACTCTACATCAAAATGGAAGGTCATCATTGTATATATAATAATTATCATTATAAAAATGGAGGACTAGCTTTTGCCAGCGGCTCCGCCCTCGTAAATACAGTATTACACGAACACTGTTCCTTTTACGGATAAAAAGTAGTATATGTGTTAATCCTGTGTTTGAACTACTACCATACCAAAATTCATCATAATCCGTTCAGTAGTTCTTGCGTGAAAGAGTAACAAACATCCATCCATCCATCTATATAGGCTATAAAAGTTCAGTACAACAACGTTCGATCTATCTGAAGTGATTTCGGTCAATATCTACACCTACCTCCTTTGACAAATATGTTTAAGAAACAGAATATTTTCGTAAGTCAAAAGTCTTCACATTGAAGACTTACGAAAATAATCTGCCTTTCTTCATTCTTCTTCCTTCTGACGAAATTAAATTTGTGTTAGTTGTAATCTGTTACTTCGCAAGTTAAAGTTTAGGAGTCCGATTTCGTTAACAGCATTTACTTTCAGTGATATACCTATGTTCTGCTGTGACTAAAAGCGAGTGCTCGTTAGTTCATACTTGTAAGCGCTTAAGATATACTCGTACTTTAAATTTCATATATTACAGTTTAATGCATAAGCAAATAAGCATATACATTCCTAAACAAACTGTTGAAGGCCTCTGTGGCTCAGTGGTTTGCGCGGACATCACCTATTAGTCACGCTCAAATCGGCGCTCAAGCCGGAGATAGCTGGTTCGAATCCCGCAGAGGGGGCAAAAAGTTTTCAGTATTCCTAGGTCATGGATGTGTATTTAAATATGTTTATGATATAATAAAAATCTTAAATGTGTGTATAGTATAAAAGTATTAAATATATTTCCCGTTGTCTGGTCCCCGTAGGCCGTACCACACGTTCTTCAGATACTTACCACAGGTTGACGTGGTGTGAAGCGTCTATAGATATTATTATATTTATTAAACTGTAGATCTATTCAAACTTGGGTCACAATATCAAGAAACTCCAAAAAAACTCATCAGAATTCGTTCCATGACCTCGACGATTATACCTACGCGTTTTAAGGTCAGCTGGACGATAACTTACATCACAAATTAAACAACACTTTCTGTTGTTGTGCGATTAATAATTCTTATTGTAAACATTTAATATAATTTTCCACGTTCATTAACTTTTGTTAAAATTATAATGATTAGATTAATACCGTTTTTCGTAGACCGTGCGTAATTTAAAAGTAGGTAAGAAAAATTAAATAATTCATTTTACAATTTTGATCCATTATCTGCTTTTTTGAAATAAGTGATATTTACTTATCATTAAACATAATATTATGACTAAGTAATTGAGAAAATTTAGTACCTACCCCATCACTCTCGTTAGTGTCGCTAATGAGCTAATAACTTACTCGTAAATACTTAAAAACATCATTTATATCGTATTTTTCAGGACAATCAAACCATAGCGCACGGAGAGAGTTTCCAGAAAGTTGCCAAGAAATGTTGGGAGACAAACCCTGAGCAACTGGTGGCTGTGGGTGTGAACTGCTGCGCGCCCTCCTTCGTGGCCAACCTGATGAAGGGCTTCAACGACGACCGGCCCCACGACCCCATACCTCTCATCGTCTACCCCAACTCGGGAGAGAAATACAACCCTCAGATTGGGTATGTGTGGCTAGGATTAGCTGTTTCCTCTAATAGGAATCATCGATAGGACGGGACCATACATTTTCATTTCCCTATTGAAAGTTTCGATAAAAGTGTGCTACCGGTAATTTTGTAAAAAGCATATATACTTAAATAGCTAATTTATCTCTGATTCACGACTAGATACTTTATGCATTTACGTTTGTCCCACTTAAGCTTACAAAGTTGAACGCAAATGGAGATAAATTTAACAGATTATTATCTGAAGTGAACAGATACTACCTATAATAGTCGAACCAGCAATTTATCCATCAAAGTTAAGACTTGAGTCTCAATATTTTGCACCTTGTTTCCAACCAGAAGTTCGTCGTAATACATCACATTAAATCAGCTACCTGCTAATTAATATTATTATCAGAATAATATGATATGAAAGAATAGCGGTTTGTTTCGTATTTTAATGAATACCTACTATTTACAAAGTAGGTAAGCTGGGAGTATTAACACTAAACCAATTTGTTAACGAGCTATCAAAAAGCTTGGCTATTTTTTTCGGGAGCTGACCGCTTTGTATTTTCAGTTGGATCGACCGCGACAAGTGCGAGCCGGTGGAAGTGTTTATCCAGGAATGGTTGGACCTGGGCGTAAGGTACGTCGGCGGCTGCTGCCGGACGTACGCCGCAGACGTGTCCAGAATTCGGAATCAGGTCAACTGCTGGCGTGACCGCTGGCGCTTCAAACACAACGCCACCAACGCCTAAGCGTTGAAGAGACAGAGAATGAAAGATATTGATCGAGACAGAGATATTTACAAGACTTTGCATAATACAACAATATAAGATAAATAAGAACTATACTTTCGTGTTACTTTTATTGTAATGTTTGATAAAATATTTTATAAAGACGTTATAATATGATACTGCGCACAGAGGCAAAAATATTAATGTTATTTTTTTAAGTTTTATTAAAATGAACAGCCATGTATATTTTTTTTAATTTAAAGGCTTTTAATATTCACAATAAAGTTCATCTATAAATAAAAAACATTTACGAAGCTCTGGACACGAGCTACATACTACATTGTCTAAGTAAATGTTAATGAGTAATTGAACTTTTTTAGTTAAATGGATAGACTATATTAAATTTAAACCAGGGAGCTTTGTGAATCAGTGAAGAGTTATAAGTTGTAATATTATCCAGCATTTTATTTTTTGATATTTCATAACCACGGATAAGAGTCCCATGCCTTAAAATCTAGAATTTATCCCATGCATATCTATTCTCTATCGCTAGAGACGAGAAGAGAAGCTTTTCAAATCTGTTGGATGGTGATTGGTAGAGACGTTTTTCCCGTTGTCATTTTACCTATAATACTTAAATATCACATGGGCATTTCACGTCAAGCGGAGAACCAAAAAAAATTTGTCGTGACAATTTTAAAAAAAATTATAAAACTATACCTGGCCTAGCAGCCTTTGAAGCTTGAAATGTATTCAATAGTTTAAGACTTAGAGCAAACATACACATGGCTATGAGTACTTTCTATGCAATCGGGTTTTATTCGTTCATTCTAACATGAAAAAATATAAAAATAAACGTAATTTTTCCAAAATATAATTAAAATTATAAATAATCGCATTTGTTAAATAAATAATAACAAGTTTATACAAAAGAGTAACTTCAAAAACTATGATACGACTGTGAAACACACCAGTAGGAAACGCCATCTCGTAGCTATAATAAACCGGCCAAGTGCGAGTCGGACTCGCTCAAGTAGGGATCCATACCATTATACCAATATTTTACTTACTATTTCGTTATTTTTGTACGAAGTTTTCCAAGTAAGCGCATTTTACAAGTTAAGTATCTATAACTTTTGAACTAACAACGTTAGATAAGCCGTCATAGTTTTCCTTCAAAGTTCAGCACTGGTAGTCCATCTACCATTATGAATATTTTCAGTTTTTTCGAGCCAGCCATTTAGCTTTTAGGGGGACTATTTTAACAAAAAAAAGTGCTTTAAAGTTGAATATCTCGCAAACGGATGTCTAAATCAAATAATCGTCTCAGAAACCTCTCAATGTTCATAAAAGACCTATCTATTGATACCCAACACTATGGCATAGACGCAAGAAAAAAAAATCATCCCTACTTTACAAGTAGGCGAGGTACCCAAAAAAAAAACGACGGGTTGCACTCCGGGAGTGCCGGCAGAAGTAAAAACTTGAATATTAACGTTGTGCATTTTTGATATTTTGGAATGGTTAGAGAATAATTTTGTACGAATTGCTTTCATTATCAGTATAAAAGTACTATTATTTATGTGGTGGAATACAATATTCATTTATTGCGCTATCGTACACAAACATGACAATTTATATTACATTAAAAATTTAACACTTCAGAACTATTACAATTATTTTACATAATAATAAATAATAATAAAATAAACAAAATAAATTAATAATATTAATCTCATCCATGGATGCGCGTGGCACGCTGTAACATTAACACACACGAACATTCGCACAAGCGCCCTGCGCCGCCTGTCCTCGCTCCATCCGTCTTACGAATTTTCGATCAGGTCACGTGTCCTGACGCGAGTTTAGAAATTTTTACCCATTCCAAAAAAAGTACACAGCGCCGCTAAAGAAGTTTTCACTTCAAAAATGTTTTTAGTGACTTTATTTTAGCACTTTATCGACGTGGTAAATAAACATACCTAAGCAAAGTTTCATCTTTCTAGCTTTAACCGTTTGGACGGTAGTCCGAAGACGGACGGACATGACGAAACTTATGGTTTTTAGGGTTCCAAGACGTGAACTACAGAAACCCTACCTACTACCTACCTACCTACCCTAAAAAGTGTCACTAAGAAATACAATACTACTAGTCGTTACTTGCTAGAAAGAGACAGCTATTTTCTATCTGCATCCAAAAATAACGGACTTCACTTTTAGTCATTTTTTAAAAGCGCATAACTCAGCAAAAAAGTACTGGATACTGAACGAAAAAAACATTGTGTGTACACATCCACGTCTACTAGAAGTATAACTGACCAGAGTATAAACAAAATTAATCTTATTTTTTAACACGCTTTTATTAGCTCGGGTTGTATGTATCTATGTATGTAACGGAATCTTTGAGCTTAATTTTCACCGGTTTCTAGACGTCTGATCAACTTGAAACTTTGCACACGTCTTAAGTGCCGATGACAATGCAATAACCCGATAAAAAATTTCTAAGCGTGTTTTTTTAGTTTTTTTAAACTATTATATTATTTTGGTTGTCCGCTTGACGTGAAATGCCACACGTATAACACCAGTATAGCCCGCACTAGTATCAAAAGGTTATGCCAGTGCCGCGGTGGTTCAAGTGGTCAACGGGCAAAGCGATAACTAACGAAACCACAGTGATTCGCGCAGGCTTCGGTAATCACTTAACCCCCCGTGTTAAGTGATTACCGAAGCCTGTTGCACGATTAGGTACTTCGCAGATTCTATTGCCAGTTGCCACTCAGAATAATGTTCGAGAAAGTACCTACCCGTACCTATTATACTGTAATGTACCTCTGAAATCTACGTATTACCTACAGTTTGCTCTTAAACACGTAATTGTGTTCTAGCAAGATTAATATATGTTTTTTTATTACCTACACTTTTTTTTTGTTGGTACCCTTTGGGTACGGAACAAAAAACCGGTACCCCATTACTGAGACTTCGCTGTCCGTCCGCCTGTCTGTCCGTTTGTCACCAGGCTGTATCTTCTTAACCGTGATAGTTAGATAGTTGAAATTTTCACAAATTTTGTATTTCTGTTGCCTCTATAATAACAAATACTAAAAACATAATAAAAGAAATATTCGTGGGGCGCTGCCATACGAGGGCGGCACTGAAAATTTCGGGAATCAAGGAAGTGACACAACATTACTATTTAAAAATGTATTTATTGCTTTTCGAAGTATTCTCCGCGAAATTTGACACATTTTTCCATACGATGGAACCAATCATTGAAGCAACCATTCCATTCGGAAGTTGGGGTCTCCAAAATGGCCGTTTTGTAGGCGTCCACAGCTTCTTCAGGTGATGAAAATCTCTGACCACGCTATTTATTCTTTATTTTAGGGAAAGTATAGAAATCATTAGGGCTTAGGTCGGGGCTGTACGGCGGATGGTCTAATAATTCCATGATTTCTTGCTCTAAAAACTCTTTTGTTCTGTGCGCGGTGTGAGAACTCGCATTGTCGTGATGGAGGATGATGCGGCGGTTGCAGTTCTCTTTACGGAGTTCAGAAACGATCTGTGACAAACAAATGTTAGCATACCATTCTGCATTAACCGTTCTTTGTCCCTCAAGAGGAATAGTCGCAACATTGCCGGTTTTGGAGACAAACGTGGCCACCATTTTTATTGCAACACTCCGTGAACGAACAATTTTTGTTGGCTTTAACTCATTTTCGAACACCCAAACTCGTGACTGGTTTTTTGTTTCGGGTTCGTACGCGTATATCTAGGATTCGTCACCTCATACAATGTTGTATACAGCATTTGAGGATCCTGCGTGGAATCTTTCGAGAGTTCTGACGCACCAAGTAACGCGAGCCGCTTTTTGCTCTTCACAGAGCAAATGCGGTATCCATCGGGAAAACAACTTTTTTACACCTAATTGTTCATGCAAGATTATTTGTATTTGACTCATGCCAATGTCTAAAGTTGCCTGAATTTCGCGGTATGTCACATGTCGATCTTCCTCAATCAGCTTACGCACAGCATCAACGTTTTCTTGGGTGACTGCAGTTTTTGGACGACCTTGACGGGGATCATCACTGAGCTTGACACGTCCACGTTGAAATTCAGCAAACCAGCGATAAATTGTGGTTTTGGTTGGGGCTTCATCACCAAATGCTGAAATCATCCGGTCAACACACTGTTTTTGTGTTAAACCACTTCGAAAGTCATAATAAATCAGCGCTCTAGAATTTTCTCGAGTCAATTCCATTTTCTCAACGACTAAACAAGTTTGACAAGACCTTGTGACAAGACCGAGAATCTTTTTTTAAATAGGTAAATAAACGGTATTCGATTTTTAAAACCAAGGAGTTTTAAATTAAAAAGATTTTAATATGACAGGAACAGTGAAAATATTCCATTCCCGATACTTTTAGTGCAGCCCTCGTACAACAAACGTGTTTTTTCTTCTATTTTGTACGGAACCCTTCTTACAAGAGAGCCGGATTTAAACTTCTTGCTCTCCAAGGCCAATATTTAAGCTTTAAATATCATATTTAATGCATTCTGAAATCTACGGATACAGCGCAGCGACTGGCTAATAAAATTTATTTTCTAGCACCCCAGGAATCTCGAGCGGTGTTCGTTACTATAGGTATTCCTCATGCCACGGCTACGAGACCCAACTTTGTGCGACAAAGGGGCACGAGTCGAGTGCTCGCACTGTAATTTCAGATTGATCAAATTGATTGTGCATATTGTCACACAGCGGCGGCTTTGATTACCACGATCCCGCACGTGCGAGCTCCAGTTATTTCTGTAGACACTAGATTATCAGGTCGATTGCCTTCCTATTTATGGGATCACGGAACACAAAATATGTTACATTAATCTTGCTAGAGAAATCTAAAACGTGAGATGAGTGATCTATCTGGCTTTTTTTGTAGGAAAAAAATATGATAACTTCAAAATTAATACGAATACCAAAAGGTGTTACAGTAGCTAATTTATATTATACTTCTTAGATTGCAATATAGTGAGATCTATTTCCATTATCTAAGTAACATTTCTACGTGGTCGGCGGCAGTGAACCAAACGGAATAGTGGACATTTTTATCCCACCTGCGGTTACCCTTTACACCTACATGTGCAGTGCGGCACGGCCGACTGAGCACGCAGTGAATCGGGCCGCTTGCTTCAGAATAGTTTAACTTATATATCGGCCGGTACCACTGCACTTTACGAATGACCCTAGACGACTGCAATTCATTACGTGCGAATTCAAAATTGCTCTGTTGGTTTGCAATTGAACGCCATGATAAACTGTGTTGGCTTACAATCGATAACTCACTAAACAATAGGTATTCAGCATCATGGGCGTGTTCGTTGTGGTGTTTATTTACCAGCCTATACCAGCCTATGCTGTGGTTATCCGCACTCGCAATAATGTTTATACATTAATTGTCTGATACGTTGGAAATGTCACGTGATAGGAAAAGACAGCAACGTTGTTTAAGTTATCCGTTGTGTAAATATTTTTATCAGTAAGGGGGTTAAAATATAATCTTTGTATAAAAGCTGCTTATTTGAAAGCTTCAAGTACTTATCACATAATTTGTAAAGACAAAATATTCAGATAAGTATGAGAATATTTTGCGTACACTAAGTAGGTTTTACAATGAGCGGTATCAGGGAGTAAGTGTCACGCTGCGTCAGCGATAAGCTCGAATTAGCATAATATTCACAAATTAGCTAGACTCTGGCGTGGTTAGCTTAATATATCTGGCTAGAAAAGCACCCAAAACACCTCTACTTTAGGTAACTTGTTGTTTAATCATCTAATGCTCTAAAAACTTATAAAAGTAGGTACTTAAAGGATAAAGAAAATCGTGTTAATTACACTATTTATAACTCAAGAACGGCTGAACCGATATGGCTGAAAATTGGTGGGGAAGGTAGCTTAGAACCAGGAGACGGGCATAGGATACTCAAGTGCCCCGCCGAGTCTGTCTGTCTGTATGTTCGCAATAATCTCAAAAAGTACTAAAAGGATTTTCATGCCGTTTACATTTACCGACCGAGTGGTTCCTCAGGAAAGTTTAGGTCGATAATAATTTGTTAAGGTTTTGTGGAAATTGTTTGATTTATGACGATAATTGTTGAAGGTGTCAGAAAAAATCAAGCCGTCTGGGAACTTTTATCGAAAACGCTACCTAACCTAACCCGTTGGAGATAAATAACAAAACAATGTATGGTGAGATTGTTTCTCTTTTATAGGTCCTCAAAAATGTCCGCGTTGGCATAGATATGATTCGACGACCTCTGTGGCTCAGTGGTTCAGCGCGTTGGTGCACAAGCCGGGGGTCGCGGGTTCGAATCCCGCCGAAGCAACAAAAAGTTTTTCTGTGTGCCTGGGTCATGGATGTGTATTAAATATGTGTATAATATAATAAAAATCTTAAATATATGTATAGTATAAAAGTATTAAATATACTTCCCGTTTTCTGGTACCTGTAACACAAGTTCTTCGGATACTTAGCACGGGGCCAGATTGACGTAGTGTGAAGCGTCCATAGATATTATATGTCTATCTTTTAAGGATAGGTTCCTATACCTATTCTAAGTTGAAAAAAAATATCAGAAATAATGTGGCATTTTCAGAAGCTATTTAGACGGATACAATTTAATTAATTATCTTTATCTAGAAGATTATATCTAGGGGATGTCTTAAAATTTAAAAGTACATGTGAACACTTATTAAAAAGTATATATTTTTACTCTGTGCTATTACTATATTGGAGGTATAATTGCTAAAGAAGTTTTATGTCACGAACACTCCCACGCGGGCGGAGCTGCGGGCAAAAGCTAATTGTTCATAAAAAGACAATATTTTCAATAAAACATTTATTCATTTGTTCTATTAAAATCTTTCTTTGAAAATACATATCAAATTATATAACTGGTTTCTTCAATTATACTTATTTTATGTTAGTAAATAGTTATTGTCTTATGTTTTATGAAAATAGACGGTACATAAGACATAAATTTTGGTTTGAATCAAACCAATTTGATCGTTTACAAAGCTCAATTGAACGGTTTGTCACACATTTACGGGTTTGAAGCTCGTTTGATGGAATTACTTTATTTAAATTTTTTTTATTTTTGTTTTGTTTGACAGTAAAGTGACAGTGAAAACGAACAGTGCCGTTTGACAAACCGAACAAACCGGCGTCAAACGGTTGCATCAGACACGTAAGGTTGGAGTCAAACCGTTTGGTTGTCTTTTTTTACCCTTTAATACGCAATTAATACTTTTGAGGCAAAACGTACAAACTACAAGCTAGTTAAGGGTCAGTTCACACCGCGACGATACTTCAAAATTGAACTTTATTCACTACAGAAAAAGATACTCGTTTTATAAGACATCAGATCGGTGCAACCTGACATTCGAATTCTTACAATGAAACGTGTATCTTATATGTAATGAATAAAGTTGAATTTTGAATAGCCATCATAATAAAACATGGCGCATGGCGCGTATCGTTTCGTTTCTATGTGGTAACCTAAATACAGTCTTTAACATTTGCTCTCCTTGACGTCCTTCAGTATATTCCGCGACTGTAGCGCGGCAATGGCGAGAGTTCGCTCCTGTCTTTCCTCGT
Source organism: Phengaris arion (assembly GCA_963565745.1). NCBI lineage: Eukaryota > Metazoa > Arthropoda > Insecta > Lepidoptera > Lycaenidae > Phengaris > Phengaris arion. Next base: position 30,831,590 of record OY751432.1, on the reverse strand, counting down.
TGAGTTGGAGCTGGAGGGTTTTAACGTCCAACTTGAGGGTCTTGACTTCGTTCTGCAGCCGCATGACGATGGCTGTGAGGCTGGGCGGGCCGTGATGCGAGTGTGTGGGCAGCGACGGCGAGCGCACGAGGGCGTCTATAGTCACTGGGAACTCGTCGTCGCACTCTGAAAGCAGACCGACAACTTGAATGACTATTCAGTTATTTGTACAGATTTACATTTTTTTTCAAATACGAAAGACCCACCTTGATTTTATAAGTGAAGGCTGATAAACATATTTAACAGTTATTTTAAATTATAGTTTGTGTTAGTTATAATATTATAAATAAATAGTATTACTTCTACAATATAAATAAATAGTTTACATCTGCTGAATAACATAAATTAATGGCTACATGTTCTACTTGCAACATACAATGTCTTAAACTATTCTTAATTCTACCCACACCATCTTTACATAAGCAATTCCCAGTGAAGCTGATTATAATATTTTGTAGGCACTGCAGTAAATTTTAAAATGGTAATTGTGTCTCACATAAAATCACCAATAATGTAACGATACCATTTACGGACATATATTAACTGCACTTGGAGAAGCTTTTATTAATGCATATTTTACGTATGAATCTGGCTTTGTGTAGTGTGGGCACTACCTAATCAAATAATCCCTTAAAACACAAGACACATTAAGTGCTTAGTTTACAAGCATTAAGTTTAAGAGAAATAAATATACTTAATTATATAACGTTTTGCAGAAACGTTGGGCATAATATGATTTCTTGCTTTATGTAAAGACGTTAAGGCAGAAAAATAGTTTAAAAACGCGAAAAAACTTTTTATACTAAATAAAATTACATTGACTTTTTACGAAACTGAAATCACATTTGATTTCTAAATAAATTTAATTCAACTACTTAATTGTAATCAGTTGTATGAAAATTAGGATTAAGATTATATTAGAATTAGAATTAAATATGTTCAGCGCCGTAAGACAAATTTATACTAGATTTTATTTCGCAATTCTTTTCATTTTCTTCTTAAACATATTTACGTAAAACAGGAAATCATGTGCCCAAATATTCTGTAATTGGTTTTGCAAAATGTCATAATGTAATTAAGTGTATTTGCTTTAAACATAGTGCTTGTAAATTAATAACTTAATGTCTCTTGTGCTTTCTGGGATTATTTGATTGGGCTGTGTTCACACTACACAAAGCCAGATTCATACATAAAATATGCATTGATAAAAGCTTCTCCAAGTGCAGTTTAAGTAGTAACATTGCTTGCCAGGAGTTGAGCAGATTCTACTTAATATATCTATTGTCTGTATTACTAATACGAAAGTGAGTCGGTAACATGTTTTTCTGTCCGTAAAAGACAATCCTCAAATCATTGGTAATTTTTGTGAAGACACACTTAACCTGACAGTAAATCATTTACCCAAAGTTTCTGAAATTGAAACACCTATTATAATACAAGTTGATTATAACAAAACATTTTACACTTAGAATCATAATATTCTTATACATTTTCCAGCAGTTTTTAAAACAGCTTGAACTCTACACTTAGACACATGATGGTTTTCCATCATGTCGCAATGCCTACGCAAAAGGAACACATCTGCTACTGGGTCGCTCGTTACCCATTTAACATTCCCAATAAACAGTGTTCCGTTTAAGGAGTCAACGTCCCCACAACTAACGCGTTATCTTTACGGGATACTTAATTTTATGTCAAGTTTGGCTACCTATTGCCTAGTTATCGAATTTATACGCTAGCTTTGTCAACCACGTATTAAGCTTGTTCAATAAGGTTAGAAGATATTGTATATCGACGATCCTATTATAAATATACATATAATGTGCACACACTAATGAGAGATATGTGTGATGATATTTTAGAATTTACTTATTACCTATGAGTAACATCTTTCTGTACCTATTTGTCCTATGACAAAAAGACAGGTTCGAAAAAGGACTACAGTGCGACCACGATCTCAATTTCGGCAATCGTCATTTTTAATACATTTCTACACAAAAACTAAGATTGCCGATTATCCATTAGCAACATAGTTTTATTGCACGTTTATTAGCTTACATTTTGAACCCATATCCAAATGTCATAGCGTACATTACAATTTCTTTTCCAATGACAATGACATTGCAAATGTCTGACAAAAAGACATAAACATAGAGATCATAACATTAGACATCGATAAACCGGGATTAAAAGCCCACCCGTCAGAACAGCGCAGGAAACTGCAGTGATTATTTCCGACGGAATATCCATAATCCTTCTGCCTTCTACATTAGCACCAAGATTATACTAACCTCCGGTTACAGTACAAAAGTGCGGTCGCGGAGCACGTAGAATTTCTCTCATCGCTACTTGTCTCTTTCACTGGCGCACGAATATAATATATTGCTATAGCTGTTTACACAGGTACTAACCCGATAGGATCGCGATAAGTCAATTTACGAAATTCTGCGTGCTCCGCGACCGCACTTTAGTATTAGATCTGTCACATACTAAAGTACTGCATACTCAGAAGATAATATAAATTAAATATAATATTATAATAATACTAGCTGTCCCGGCAAACGTTGCTTTGCCATATTAAGTATTTCGCCCATATTATTTTATTGAAGTGACTAAATAAGTGTGTCACCATGGCAACGTCGATCGCTATCCCGTCACACAAACAATATGGTCGCCGTCAGTCTCGAGTTGTAATAATTTACTATTTTTCATTCAACAAATGCACTTATCAATATATAAAATACCCAGTAGCCGATTCTCAGACCTACTGAATACGCATATAAAATTTGGTAAAAATCGGTAAAGCCGTTTCGGAGGAGTACGGTAACTAACATTGCGACATGGAAATTTTATATATTAGATGATAATACAATATCCCTATTGTATTATCATCTACAAATGTTTTCTACAAATGTTTAGTATCTTCAAGTTATATATTAGTAAGTAAATAGTAAGTAAATAGTAAGTAATAAATAATACAAATACATATTCTGATTAACGTTTATTTGCAAATACATTGTACATGTAATAATATAATCTACAATTTAATTTAAAAAAATAAATATGCTTAACACTTAAAACACGCGCAGATAATAAAGTAATTAATATTACGCATAATATTATAATCAAACAAGGTAGTGTAATAGAAATTTCTTCATTATCCGGGAAAATACACAATCAAAATAAATATTAACATTAAATTTGTAAGTAACGCGAATCAAAATTAAACGATTGTAGTATTAATATAATGTTCATTTATACAATATCTTTTAATAATTTGGTATAAAATTTACATAAAGGTTGATTTATTTTTATCGTAATAATGATATTATTGGATTGTCTAGCATTTTGCAAATTATGCCAGTTATTCAGTTTAAAATCGTAGTGTTAGGTAAACTAGCGAGAAGAAAGTCATGTCTCATTCATGTTATAATATTATGTTAACAAACGATCTTTAAATACTATTCGTGTACTAGATACTTTCGTTATATTTTCTCCAGGAAATAATCCACCGTAATGTAACAGCGACAAATCAATCGCGGTTTTAAGCACCTCGAATTTTGCAATGTCCAAGAAATTATTGCTCACCATATTTTAGGAAACAAAACTGTCACATAGCAGTTTCTTAGAATTTATTTTCGTCTGTTCAATTTAATTTTATATTGGCACTCTTTTCTGTTGTGAGAGATACATCTATGTATCCTTTTGATTCCCTCATCGTAAATCTATGTTTGGTTGAGATATAGTTGAGAGATAATTGCAGTAAATACTGATTTGGAGAACGTGAAATACGCAGAAAATGGCAAATATTCAACGCTTGCACGCGGAGAACATTTCGACCTTCCATGCCCAAACTCTCAAAATTCGTCATGCCAAATCAAGCGCAAAGCATGAGAGATAAGCCAAGGTTTAGATACGGAAATCGCCCAACCAAGGCAAAAAAGGATGACAATTTGTGTGTACCTTCTCCGCAGACTACTTTTTATTCTTTATAAAACGGACAGGACAAGTACGACGAATAGTCCTTTATATACACCAGCACGAATTATACGAGATAGAATTTCTGGTAGATTGCCAAGCGAACGGTTTACCGCTTGAAGAGAATTTCACATCCGGCAACGGTCAAAGTTAAAAAAAAAATGAAACGTTTAGCGAATCCCTAATCGGCAGACGTAGTAAAACAGTAAACACATTGTACATGGAGAATTAACTATCGAACTATTCGATTCGACTGACCCATTTCTAAATTCAATTTCAATTTCAACAATTATGTAAAAGCAAATCAAGTCACAGATGTTGCCCCAGTTCAAATAACAAATTGACATCTTAATATAGAAGGACGGAAAACTAGGTTTTATATGGTCGTGAGCGACGCTGAAGTTGAAACTCATGTTATCGATTTCAGAACGACGTAATTGATACACTCGGAAAGTATAATACTGAGCTCTACGCGGCCGGCCGGTGCGCCCAGCGTCGCCCGACCGCCGACGTGTCGAACATGACTTAAACACCTCCCGACGTATATTAAATAGGGATGAGCCACAGGAGCCCAAGATACGTTAGTATTAAAACTTTGTTACGATTATGGCCTTTAATTTCCTCCGCACACGAAAAGGGACCAAGTCATTTTTTTTTAAATGTTTTAAATGAAAGCATATAAATTGTTGAACTGAAAACTTCTTTTGGCGCACCGCACACACATTTTATTGTAGTGAGGCTGATCCATCACGCTCTGAGGTGAAAGGTTCGATCGGGTGAACTCGGGACCACCGAGTGTACCCGAGCGAGAAAGCGCCGCACACACATTTCTTCGTAGGCTGGGAGTAAGGCCGATTCGTCACGCTCTAAGGTGGAAGGCTCGATAGGGTGAGCGGTTCTAATATTATTATTTACTTGCTTTTTTTACACGTTTTGCCAATTTGCTTTGCCAATGAAGTTTTCACTTCTGCCGTGCGGTCTTAAGCACACACTATAATTTTTTACAAGTATCATAAAATTACCTACCACATAATAATCAATTTATATATATATATATATATATATATATATATATATATATATATATATATATATATATATATATATATATATATATATATATATATATATATAAATAAAAAAATTCACGTAAAGGTAAACCGTAAAAAGTTAACGTAATTCACCTGTAATATAACATTATAGATTCGACTTTGAGCATTACATTACAATACTACCTCCCATACTGACGAGCATTCGCGTATAATGTAACATTATAGCATTATAATGCTCGGTCGTCCTACACTGATGTAATGCTCAAATATATAACGTAATTACACGCGAATGCTCCCGGTGAGGGACCTTAAAATGCGCTTTAAAATAATTAAGGGGCAAAAAAGGGGAATAACTAAACTATGAATATGTGAGGCGACAATCGACTGCAAACAAGATAAAATAATTAACAAAACTAGTAAATTTAGATTTTTGGATTTCACCTTGTCGCTGTTACATGATTAAGAGTAAAATGCTTTTAGAAACTTTAAATTTGTCGGCTGCGAAGAGGTTGTTTGTAGCGTATCCAACTCATTAATTATTTGATGCGGTCGGTATTAAGACTTTATTCAACGTTAAGACTTTGTTCATAATGATATTGACATAAATAACTGTAGTACGGACACAGCCAGTAATTAATTAAAAAGTAATTAGAAATATTAAAACTTCTCTTGATAAGTATTTACTTATCAAGAGACTATATGCTTCATAACTATTTAGTTATGAAGCAGAAAATTGTTTTAGTAAATCAAATGTTGGCCGTATACGTCATACGTAATTCAATATTTTAGCATATTTCATATAACACTTAAATCTACACTTCATAGCCCGCCACATTTCTACATTTTGCTTATAATCTGAATCTTTGACATTATCCGATTCAAGTTTGTTAGAAGTTCGCGTCAGTTCATAGTCGCTTAGATCCGATTTATTGAATAACGTCTTTCTATTAGAAATTACTTTTTCAAGTTTGATTTATCTCTTCTCGTATGGTTATTTTAACTATATGAATAAATATATTATGGCACATAATATGACGTCAAGTACCTAGCGCAGGCTGATGAACTAACACTGATTGATTGTAGATAATATAAAATACTTTAATACTTAGGGTTTAGCATTTACGAATTTGTCAAAAAAATATATTTGCCGAAGTATTCAAGATATGCCTACCCTAAAAAAGGCATGAGCATGAGACGTAGGTACCTATCTAATATAATGTATGTATTAGTTTATCCACCTACGTAGCGTCTCGTAAATACAGCTGCACAGTTTTGCGCTAAAATACAATTTTCTATGGACATTCATTTAATATTGAATAATTTAGATATATTACCTACCCTAATGCATTTTAACTTACATACTAAGGTCTAGTATTGTCAAAATGGAGGTGTTAATATTTGGTGTTAGTATTTAATCATTAGTTCAGAAAACAGTACATCCATCTTTAACACGTACCTAGGGATAAACATGTATGTAATGTTTTGGTATTCACACCTGTGACCTGTCACATATTTCACAAATGACTAGTCGTTAGAGAAATATTATTTAAAATAACTTACTTATAACAATTTCGATTTTAGAATAGGTGTTTCAGTTTTATTCACCTTTAGCAAAACGTATTGTTGCAACAATATACAGTATAAACAAAAGACGTACTCGTAGTTCATAAACAATCACATTTATGAACATTCAGCGTGACAAAGTCTAAATATAACCAATAACGCCATTCCATATATAAATCGTCTGGTTAAATAACTACTCTACATAAATTTAAAGTTTTAAGTAACATGTTTATAATATGTATTATAAAAATATTTTGTATACCACACACGTCTACGAATACATAATGCACCATTGAATTGTAAGAAAAACTTCTTAATATTGAAAATAATACTGACAACATGCATATAAAAACAGATCTATGTTTACATAGATAACATGACATCAGGCAATACACAGCCCATACGAGTGTCACAATCATGCATATCCATTTACGTCCGAAATTAATAATCAATCTCAATCTCACTTTAGCTAAGTATATGAGATCAAGATTTCAATACATTTCAACGGTCCTAGGATTAACTTTACGTCAATTTTTGTTTGAGTATCTTTAGATTTTAGCTACGTTATTAATTTCGGGCGTTATACAAGTAACACAAGCATCCGTACAACAGTGACGTTACCTACATTAAAACGGCACTACTTTTGCCAAGCATACACAAACTAATTTGGATGCAGGTCTTGGAACAAAATTGAAATAGGAAAAATGTGGGTTACATCACTTTTGCACTACAGCGTTCATGCCCAATACATAACTAAGCGATAGGCAACACAGAGCAGAAAATCGTTGAACAATAATCTACGTTTCCGTGGTTCTACCTTTATACGTATGTAATTCCAAAACTCCACAAGTTTTAATCACTGTCCTACCTCGATCTCTACTGAAATGCTAAACCTAGCACAGCAAACGTGCAAAATGAGACAGTGTTTGTATGAAAGGCTTTTAAAAACGAAATCGCTTGTGTGTGCAAGTATAAAAATGTCATTTTAATGACATTGTGTTACGGATTCCCAAAAAGTTAAACCCCGTTAAGATTGGCCGTGTCATTTACAATTGTTACAGCCTTTAATAAAGGTAGGTTCGTCTAGGTATAAGGAACTGACACTGATGATAATAATAAACGTTGATAATATTTTTTAAATCATAATATTATCATACTTTAGTTTTGACCAATTACTTATTAGACCTACCTAATTATCTAGTTATTAGATAATACACTATTTCGGTGGCGGTGGCTGGTTTCGTTGAAATCAGTTCGGCTACGCAGGAGACAGATCAGGCGCAGGACTGACTATTTACATGGCTATCCGACGCATGGATCGTCTTTCTTGTCAGACAATCCTGCATTGTCCTAACCATACTTGAAAACAATAATGTTTGATTTACCAACGCAGGAATCGAACCCACGACCTCCGGAGTCGAGAGCCAAGCTCTAAATCACTGGACCACGGAGGCGTTAATAGATAGACCATATTATATTAACTAGATAATATGTATTATCTAAAGATAGCCTTCCGATACACGCGACATGCGACGTGCGACTCGAGACCGCGATTCGAGACCGAAATAGGGTCGCGGAGCCACTGCTTAGTATGAATTTCTATGGAGCACTAAACAGTCCCCGCGATCCGCGTCGCGTGACCGGTGAGCGCGGCCAGAGAACCTGATTTGCTGGTTTGCTGATCACGGTAGCGGGACGCGGTCTCGCGTCGCGGTCGCATAGACCGGATGGTTACCTTTCGATAGTCGAGATTAAAAAAATAAATAGCACAGCGATGTTTGAAAGCGATAGAATAGATTAAGCAAGAATATAGTATCTAATAGCATCTAAAGCATAGGCACGTATTGAGTTATACCGGTAAGTTCCGCGACCCGCTCCTTGGGATATCAGCCAAGCGCGAGTAGAACTAGATATTTTTAAAATTTAGGTCCACATCTCGAAGTGTTCTTATTTTCGTTAGTAAATAAATCCAAGCATACCTTTAGAACTAAAATATTATCATAAAATTCAAAAGACGTGGGGGCGGACATTTGTCCTAAGATAATATTCAGACGGTAAAATTTTATAACGCGAAACAAAGAATACATGTTATCGAACAAAAATAAGGGATTCATTTTCGATAACAATTTTACCGAGGTTTACTCTTTTAAGTAGATCTTTACAGAGGGAGGTCGCAGAAGCGCGGCCGGGGCTGCCCGGGGTAGAATCTAGTGTCAATCGAAATGATGCGACTTGGTGAGCTGTTTGACGAAGGTGCCGCAGCACCAGGTGGAGGAGCGCGCGGCGGGCGGCGGCGGCGCGGGAGCGGGCGGCGCGGACACGCGCGCGCGGGCCAGGCTGGACTGCGAGCCCCACGCCGGCGCCCGCTCCCCGCGCCGCTCCCACAGGTTGGGGTTGGAGCGGTTCCGGTGCTTGTGCTCCGCGAGCAGGCGCCGAGCCTCGGGCGGCCGGTACAGGTGGCCGTCCGCCGCCGAAGAGCTCTTATTGCGCTTCACCTTGGCCGGCCTGCACCCGCCGGCGTATTCCGGCGTGGCGGACCGCGCGAGCGGGGCGGTGCAGTTATAGTGAGATGTGTTAGTAGCGACAGCATGATATTGTACTTTACCGGGAGAAAAGTGGCCGCAGTCCACTGCAGGTGCGATAAAAAGGCAGCCGCATGTAACAAAATACAAATGTTCAGACCACCGTGTTGTTACGCAAGCCGCAGCTACTGACGCACATTTAGAAGGCGTTCGCCTCTGTGGCGGTGTTTTGTTAGGTGCTCGTTACATGTAGGAGGTATTCCAATAGGAGTAGTACCCATATAAATATATAGTGTAACATTAAATATTATAATGAATAAATTACTTAATTATGAAGCGTATACTGTAGTGAGATTAAACACATTGTGATGTCACAAAACAACAATGACTAGCTACTTTGTACTAATTAATATAATTGTATAAATATGCACTGTATATGTCGGAGCTATCTAATCAGATCTATGATATATTTACGCTAGGTAGATAATATGAAGCATGCTGTACCATGCACGTAGACCCGTCTACAATATAAATGCGAGTATAATATTTTAGGTTATTGCCTGTAAAATACTGGCACTTACACGAACATTTAGGATTATACAATTTTAGAAGCGCTATGTAGTGGTTAGTTATAAGCCACTGAGTACAGATGGTGGGGCGTTCACTTAGAGCATTAATGAATGCTCTTAGGGCGTTCAGCGTTGTGAAGCTAGAACTAGGCGAATTTACAATTTTAACAAATAAAATATAAAAGCTATTATATTATAGTATTTGGAGAGTGAAATTGATTTCACAAACTCTTGTTTGTTAATGTTAATTCATTAAAATACAGCATAACATATGTTAAATTTAAATAGAGATAGAGAAATGTATACCTACATAAACAAATTAATTTATACAAATAATTAATTAATTTAATTAAATCTTGACATGACTAGAAGAAAACAGTTTAGAGAGTCTCAAAATGAACATGAATCTGCGGTAACCCAATCTGCGAGTTACCGCCCGTTCGTCACTCAGTTTATGGAACCTGGAGAAAAACCGGTCTTTCGTCACCTAAATAGCTACCGATTGGACACCCGACAGGTGACCAATGGGCAGCTACATACTATAAGGCGTTTTGCAGACGACGGGGCGGGGCGGGCTTTTTGTCCGCGAAGCAATAAAGACCGCGTCTGCCCGTCGATGTCTGCGGCTGCCCTCGCCGCGTACACAAAGCACACGACGGGCGGAGGCAGTCAGTTCAGGACGTTCGTTCTAGTGAACAGCACGTCAGTAAAAATGTACGTCGTGATATTCTTTTAACGACGTATGGGCGATCTTTTCTGCACTTCAGCAATTAAATCATCTAAATCGATGACGTCCATCACTAAAAAGCGCGTGGCGCGGACTGAGCTAGCCGCCCCGCGCCGCCGTCTGCGTTACTGCATATAAACTGGTTTGTGTGATCCACGGCGGGCAGCCGCGGCGCGGTCTTTTTGCCCTCTGTGTGCGTTAGTAATATAGGATTCCCTTTGTGCTATCGTTCGCGGCGAAATTGACCGGCCCGCCCCGCCCCGTCGTGTGCAAAGCGCCTTAACGTCTTTTGGAACTGCCCATTCTTTTTTTCATTAAAACTAAGTAGATTTTATAATCGTCAGTTATTATACCTACATTGAAACTATGTGGCTAATGTCCTTCGGCAATCCTAGTTAAAAAACAAAAACTATTTGATTGACATTGACTTTTATTGACTTGATATAAGAAATCTTGAGTGTATCTTATAGTTCAATTTTGAATAGCTATCTTAAAAATACAGCGCCTCTTCGCGTCTAATCACGGTGTTAACTGACCCTTAGCAGTTAAATTGTCGGTAGGTACATTAATGCCCGGTTTCTGAAGATTTTACATAAACTCTAGATAAATTAATTTTAACTAGCGCAGAGTTTTCTTTCATCAAATACGAGTTATGGAATCGATAACCATTAACCGGACCTCATTGGTTAGTTAAAGTTAAACTTAGTTTAATATTGAAGAAACAAGTTATCACTACTAATGATGATTATATATAAACTTACGACAAATTCACTTTAGAAACCGGGCATAAGTCGGAGATCGCGGAATTAGATTCGAAAACCATAACCCTCCTTCTGACGCAGTCGGGTAAAAACTCAACGAACATTACTTGAACACCATCGCTTACCTACCATCAGGCTATCCGACTGCTCGTTTCCTTGTTCATGTCATAAAATAATAAGTGTGTAGTGTTTATTATACCTACGATGTCTAGTTTTAGGTACCTATTATACGTAGGGCAGCGGTGATCACTTGCCATCAGGCGATCCGACTGCTCGTTTCTTCGTTCATTTCATAAAAAATGTGCGAGCATGAATATTTATAGCATTAATGTACTCCAACAGGAGACGAACGGGCGGTTCCAATGTTTGAGGTGACGAGAGGGAAAAGGTTCCATAAATTGAGCGGTAAGCCGAATCTGCTTATGAAACATAATTTCGGTAGGTAAACAGAGAGCATTGTCATAGCTTATTAGGCCATAGCTTATTGCAAAAAAAGTTAAAGCTTCAGTTCAACTTATTAAAAAAAAAAATGTAGTAAGTTTACTGTTTATAAAACTAGTGTATACAACAACGCGTGATATAACATTGAAAGAAAAACAAGTGAATACCCCACCACCGATACGCGGACCTTTGTTTTTATTCTAGCAACCAACTGATAATACGATTTCTTGATTTTGCGTGTCTCCTCCGCGTTGACTCGAAAATCTCCAGGGGTATATTGGGTACTGTATGATAATTAAAATGTTAGTATCAACCCTGACCGTTATTAAAGCACTACATTGTTGCCTATCTCATTTCCAAGGCAGAACTAGCAGGCACGCGAATTGAAGTTCAAAATGTTTAAGACCATCAACACAATAGCCTCGACAATGATATTTAAGTAACATTTTGATCACTGGAATATTACAGCCTAATATTGTGTTGTGAACAGTAGAGTAGAATGTAACTAGCAGCGCCATCTACAGTAATACTGATGCAGTCTGTGACGACTTTATTAGGTGGGAAAAAAGAAAATAATTCGTCAAAAGCCTCCATAATATATCTAGTTTGTTTTAATTGACTTCAAATATACTATGTATTTATTTAAGTAATTATATCTATTTCCAAACGCAGACTTTCATTCTAATTTGGCATGTATGCGCCGATGGTCGATTATTATCAAAAAAAATTTTTTTTTTTATAAAATAGTTGACATTTAACATCACAACACAACTAATATGGAATCAAAAAACATTGTAGCTCCAAAGAAGTAACGTTCACAATAGCAACGACACAAAGCAGACGAATTCACTATTAAACATTTCGACACTGATAGTGGATTCTGTGTTAATTTTTAATATGTCCACAGTTTATTTTAGCATTACAGTATTCCGTAACTTTGTTTATAGAATTATTATGACGTTTATTTTGCATAACACTTATTAACTTTATGAATAAATAGTCCAACAACTAATTTAAAGAATACGAAGAGAATACTTACCGGAACTAACAGCGTTTCTGCAGCGGGCCGAAGTGCAATATGCCTCGATGACTTTGAGTATGAGCGCGTCCTCTTCGTAGGAGTTGGACTTTCTTTGGTGCGGCGCGTAGGGGTGGGTGGGGCCTATGTTTTCGTCGGACCCCACAGTGAAGGACTGCGGCCGCAGCGGCGGCGCAGGACGCAGGCACGTTATGCTCCACCCTGCAACAGTACACGATAATGAATGAACACAATAATTATTACATGCGTGGTTCCTTCGATAATATTCAGGAAACGCATTATTATCATATCAGAAATTTAAATTACGCAAGACGCAGGTATAAAATATTAAACGTATTAACGGTATCTAAATTATTACACCTATTACATGTCAATAAGAGGTCTGGTCGATTTTTCAGACGATCTATTGTAATAATTGTCTGAAAAATCGCGCCGATTATTCATTATAAGAAGCATAATGGATATTAAAAAATATGTAAGTCAAATTTAACCAAAGAAGAATATATATTACCTTTACTGCTATAACTGGTTTCGGCGATGTCAATAAAGTCAACTGAGGAGAACTTTTTTCCAATAGGCATCTTTTTCGTTTTAGAGGGAGTTTGGTCGAGCGAGTCGCACGAGTTGAGGAGCCACCTGGCCGACTGATTCTTCTGTTTGTGCTTTGGACTTTGTTGCGATTGTTGTGAGTAGCTCTGGTGATTGTTGAATGAATGCGATCTTTTGTGGTTAGTGAGTCCCGATGAAAGCTCGCTACTGCTGTCGCTCATGGTCATCTGAAAATTTCAATTTCATTTTATTCATGAATGTACGTTGTTTATTCTATACGTAAATACGTAAATCGTAATAATGTATACGTTTTATGTATTTGAAAATTCTTGCGATATGTCTTACATTAAATTGAATTATTTGTAAAAAAATCTTAAAGGTTGACATACATTTTTAATATTTTACTCATGATTAAATCGAAAAGTTTTTAACAATTTTATGACAAAAAGTTTAAAATATTTGCGTATATTTTTTGTAATTACTAGAACCTTTTTAAAAAATGTGTCCATTTTGAATTCCTAATTTACAGCACTATTTAGCTAAACAATATTTTTAGCGTTCTGTACACAAATACTCACCACGGTAGGTGTGTTTTATTTTACGAAACATTAATGCGTGTTCGATCGTACTAGATTAGAGACCTATGCACAAAGCGTTTTCATGCACTTCTCGTAAATATCGACGGTTAGCAGTGGCGAAGGCCAGTTCTCCTTCACAGGGAAGCCCTAGCCTGTAGGTATAATAGGCAGGGATTTGGATGAGGGTCTTCAAAAGGTAAGTGGCAAGTGAAGCCGATAGGAATGGAGTTATATGAACCCCATGCCACTGATGGTTAGTATATGGTCTACTTGCAGTGAATACATTGGGTTAGTCATATGAATAAACACAGGCAAGGATGATCGCGTAAAGCACTGCGATTGGGGCAACTCTAATGACAGTATTAATCTAGTGGTAATAAAACTTCAAGGCAATATTATCTTCAAACCATAGAAACACAAACAGTTTCTCTTTACAAAAAAATTATCCTTGCCTGAGTCGGTGACCACGGTAATAGGTAATTTCGCTTTCATCCACCAGTGGGCATACAGATCGGACCGGTACACCACGAATCCGGTCTGGCTTAAACTCTTCTGCAGTTTGGACAGATCCTCGCTTCGGGACCGAGTCTTCGGCACTTGTGATACGGGCCTTTCCGATTTATTGTTATTTGTGTCACAGTTTCTCGCCAAATCCCGACGTGATAGTCTTTGACGATTTTCTTCGTCGGAATCCCTTTTGTATATTCGCATGTGGTAATGTAAGCTCGGCTTGGAACGTTGCGCGATATTCAACGTGCCCCATTGACAAGGGTTGGGCTGCCGGACATTTTTGGGTACTTCCAAATGAGTACTCGGCTTTCGGTAAATACGCGGCGGAATTTGAGGTTTTATTTTGATTTCGGGGACATAGCGTTCGATGTTTCTACGTATCGAGGTTCGTTTTATTTCAGGCGAGCTCACGGGCGGGCTTCTGGTGAAAGTCGACGTCAGATAAGTATGAGAAGCATCTCTTACGTCTAAACTGGTTTCGGAAGTGACACTGGTCACACACGAAGTACGGGCCGTGGACCCGAATGGTGATGTACACCTGCACTGTTCTTCGAAGGCCGCCGCCTCTATTTCAGACAGAGTTAGTTTGCGATTTACGAAAGTGTCACCCGTCAAATTGTTTAGCGAATCTTTGAAGTCAACAGAAATTTTATCTTGGCTGTCCGATTCGTTACCAGTGTTTCCAGTCGAATATTCGTGCATATTCAAATCTGGAGACGCTAGGTTGCAGCTGCCCGCTACACCGGAATCGGACGATCGAGGACTCTGACACAGCGATCGATTACAGCACTCGCATTTCCTTCTTAGCTTCTGAGGGTCGGATTGCGAACTCATTCTTTCGAGATGTGCGCTGCTGTTTTTCATTTCCGTTTCGACCATCGACCGGGACATCGATCGACGGAGCCGTTTGTCGGAATTTAAAGAGTGCTTTCGAAACGGAACGTTAGCGTTAAAATTTACATTGATTATTTTCATGTCCTCGTCCTCATTGCGAAACATCGGCGGCGGATCTATAATTATAGGATCTGCGGGGTAATCCGACGACTGTCTGGGTGACGGCGGGGGACTCAGAACCTGCACGAGGTTGGCCACTTTCGAATCCTCTTCGTTCTCGGAGCTGCATCTCTCTTCTGCCGACCTCCACAATTTCGGGATCAACTCGTTTCTCGCACTATAATTAGGAAAACTACGTCTCGTCGGGACGAAATCTGTTCCGTTTCCGTGATTGAATTGTGTATCCTCGTCTATATTCACTAAATCTTCGCAAGCCATGTAGGTTTTTACTTCGAAACTAGAATAATTCTCAATACTATCGGAATGTTGGGCAGCGAGACCGCCCGAGTTTTTTACCTGAGATGCGTAAGAACTTTCTACACTAGTTATATTAGGCGGAATATCGACGAATAAATTTTTAGTACAGTCCCCTCTGACTTTGAACTGAGACGCAACGAGCTGCAGTTCGGGAGCGCCGTCGAGGTTGGCGGCGGCCGCGAAGTTGCTGCTCCAGCTGCTGCATGACGACGAGATAGTTCGCGGCCCAATACTGTCGACGGCGTTCTGCCGTAACATTTTGGACGAGCTGGTGCCCTCTATGTCCGTGCAGCTCGAGTTTGTGTACGTTTCGGTCGTGTCGGTCTCTCTGTCGCTGTCGTCACTGTCCGTGTACTCCTCGGTTGTGATCGTCCCGTCGTGTTCAATTTTCAGTTTTACATGGTTCATGTGTCTGCGCATCACGGGCATTCCGCTCATTTCGAACGCTTTGGCCCACGTTCTCTCGTGGAGAAGTTTGCGGAGCATCTGTCTCGTTATCACTTTTTTCTTGACTAGCTTTGCAAAATACTTCGTTAACGAGTAGTACGGCGATGCAGAGGGGTAATAGGATGGCGGTAGCGTCTGGTGATAGAGGCTGCGGCGGCTAGAGTTGATACTAGTCAATGCCCCCTCGGAAGGAGATCGCGTTAGCTAAGTAACAAATAAATAAAATAAAATAAACTGAATAAGGAGTTAAGTTTTATTTTATTTAATTATTTACTATACTTACATGCGGTAGGGACTGCGGCTGCGCAGGCTCGTGCGAGGGACTGCTGTTGTTGGAGTGTTTCTGCAATAAGCTAACCCAATTGTCAGATTCGGCTTTCGTTTGGCACACGGCGACTATCGTGTCTATCATTGGACCGCTAATTTCAAATGCATTTTTTCTAGTTTCACTATCTTCTAACTTACAGACTGTAATACCAGTTAATGGAAGACATCCCTAAAACAGAGATTATAACAAAAGTATATTTAATAAGTATCATTATAAATCAGGAGCATAATTTAATTTTAGAACTACACGATTACCTCATAAACAAATGCGGAGACCCTTTTGCTAACCGACAACAAGAGTAGAGCTGAAGGAAACAGAACGAGGTATCTATCTTGGTGCGAGGGTCCCACGGCCACACTGCCCATGTGCAAGACGTCACCAAGAGCAGACACCTCGCCTCCGGGCCAGCCACGAACCTCCCCTGTCACCACTTGAAGTTCCAGCTCTTTTTGTCTCCTCAATGCTGCACATCCACTCTGTAAAATGACATAAATCATAGGTACCTTTGAAAATTAATATTTTTTCTAAAATAAATTAATTTTAATGTTGTTTTTATTTCTATCACGCCACCGAAATACGCCTATTACTTTATGTTAAATTTTGTATGTTAAAAAATTCAAAAGTGAGTTAGGGCCATCCACAAATTATGTAATTTTTGTGTTAGATGAATTCTCAATACATTTTATCCTTTTTTTAGAATTTAAACTAGCTGATCCCGACAGACGTGTTCTATATTTACTACGCACTGGAATAAACAAATAAATAAGCTTAGTAAGAAATAAATAAAAAACATACCGGTTGTCTGTAAAGTCGGTTTACTGACGATAGTTGAACGTGAGAACGTCAACAACAACAACAACAACAACAACAACAACAACAACAACAACAACAACAACAACAACAATAATAATAATAATAATAATGAGGTAAAGGCAATGCGAGCTAACGCTGGTACTTGGTAACGGTACTTGGTAACGATAACTGGTAACAGGTAACGCATTAGTCATGTTTTTTTCGTGCGTGCAGCCGGCTCCGTCGATTTATAAGACGTTATCACGTCAAAAACTGAATAAGGAGTGAAGTTTGATTTAAGCTTGGTCAATGCCCCCTCGCCAGACACCTACAGCCTACTCCTACAAATACTTTCTACTCCTACTACCTACACTTACAACCACCACTACTAACACACCTACTACTAACCCCTACAACCTACAGGTGATATGTGAAAGAGTTATCGACGACTGAGAGTTGAAGATTATTACAGTACCTACTAAAATTACTATTAAACAATGAGAGTTGGTGTTAGAAGGGTAAAAATTAAGGGTGATGTGTATTTTTAATGCCAAATCACAAAATTCATCCAAAATCGCAAAAAAATTTTTAAAAAAATTGAGGTGGGTCAATTGTCAAATAGTTCACAACCTTTTCTCATACCTACCATATACACCATTTCATCTGTCAAGCCATTTCAGAGTTTTCTAAAAATCACTTTTTTTAGAAAACTCTGAATTTTACTGATAAGATTAACTTAACATGACTTTTCGTGACCCTTTCCAGCCACGGAAAAAATAAATATTACGCAAGGCTTAATTGACACCTTCAATTTCACTGTAATACTAGTATGAAGGTGAAACATTTGAAAGCATTGATTTGAATAATATATAAAGTTCAACCAGAATAGTCAGTGACTCATACTCAAGCATTTGTCACACACCAAACATGCAAGGAATTTATGCAGTTTCCTCTATTTAGAATTCAATACTCATTTTACCAATATCACACTTATCTTTATAACATCACTTACTCATCACTTCCAATATATGGATCATAATTTAAATGGCTTCTGCCAGATGCCACTTACTCTTAGTGCATTTAAGTTATATTATAATAAACCTTACTTTATTTATAACTTTTTATAACTCAGCATTAAAGGAACAATAATATTAAAAAATACACACCGCAATATCCTTATATACAACGGAGGCCCGGTGTGTGTCGCCTCTATCGGGATGAGCTTCATGCACATGCCTCGCCAACTCTTGGAGCATAGCAGGATACTTTCCTAGCCTTCGGAAAGGTTTAGACAACCCAGCTGTTAGTACTAGGACACCAGGGCAAACAGCACCAGCATTCTCCATCCATGTATTTAAGTTTTCCCTGAAAGATGCCTTACATTTTCGAGAACACATAACATTTGTATGACTATTTAGTTAACATGCAAGCCATATAATATGTATATGTCATATGGAAGGATTTCCCTAATTTATATTCCTTGACTGTAAGCATTTAAAAATACAAATTACTCACTTGTATTTGTCTAAGATGCACACTGCTTTTGGATGTCCAGTGCAATAGGTTTGATGTACAGCTTTTATTTTTGGAGCCCACTGTAGGAACAGACCACCCACCCGTTGATCAGGGCCAGTCTTTGTTGCACATTCTTCAAGAAGAGCCAGAAACTGTTCATGAATTTGTAGCACCTCATTAATATTGCCCGTTAATTGTTTGTACTCATCTTTAGTTAGCCTACAATACAAATTCACTCTACTACATTATACTCATCATTTAATGAAAATAACAAATAATAATAAAAAATTAAGCTAAAATGTTAATTTCAAAAATACTCAAATAAGAACTCACATATCACTTTTTTCTAATGGTTGTAAAAAGTTGCTCACTAATCCTTGCATTTCAGCAACATGAGCTTTTTCAGAATCAATAATATCTTTAAGAACAACATTACGAAATGCTTGTATTTCAGACACTGCTCTAATGGGTGAAGTTGTTAACGATCCTAATGAATCTATAAAGAAAAAAAAATGTTAGGATACTTTCACACTGTTCCCATACTAAGTATTCATTGGTTTCTTAACTTAACTGTATCATACTTTAAAGCTATTCACATTTAAAAGTTTTTTTTTTCTACTACATTAATAATTACACCTAGGAACATACTGCTATCAGTGATGTTTATTTTGGTATGAATTTAAATATGCAAAGAAGAAATTCACTACCTTTGTATTCTGTAACATAATTACTGGGAAACCATCCTGTGGTTTCACCCAGAGTTCCTTCCCACCAGCCACCTTCTTCTCTTTGAGTCACGGTTATAATATCACCTTTTTTGAAACATAATTCATCATTGTTTTTGCCCTTGAATGAGTATATTGCTTTGACCAAGCAATTTTCAGTTGCCATTTTAATGAACAAGTAGTACCATTTTCTCTGAAATAAAAAAAATATAGTAAAGAATTCATTCAAATTACAAGTTTTTATGTTGGACATACAGAGATGGTTATTGAAGTTATACAATTAAAAGGTTGGCCTACATATTGATAGTATCAAGAATAAAGAGATGTAAGCACATAATAAGGTAGCAAAAAATGTAACAAAACCAAAAAAAGGTCAGAATAGGTTTACTGTCAGATGTGGATGCCTAAAAAACTTATACCAATACATGCAAACATAAACTTTAAATGACAAAATACATACGGATATTGTGATTATGCCAATTTTTTTATAATTTAAAGAGGAAACAAAAGATTTTTGCGTACAAAATAATATGTTTAATTATATCCGCTTCTCTCACGGTCTTCCAAAAATAAATACAATTTGACAATTGTTTTTTTTTATTTTTTTATTGTGAGCTGGATTCTGAGTCCTTTGCTCAAAAAAATAATACACTAATATCACAAAATAATAAAAATAGTTCCTTCTAATAGTCCTTTTTTCAAGAGAGATTCGGCAGAGAACATAGTTTTCATTACAAATTGTTTTCACTTCTGAGCATAGTACCTACACCTACTAATCTGTCCAAACTTATTGCTTTGCAATGAGGATTAGTCATATTTTTTGTGGGGTATGCAGACTTATGGCGACAAAAAAACCAGTAAATACATACTGTGAACAAATTATTTAAATAGGTCCATAAATTACGAAGGTACAGCAGTTTTAGTGCATTAGTTTCAAAAACGCGTCGTGAATAAAAAGTCACTGCGACGTCATCTGTAGTGATTCGTGATAGGTTACCGGCTACCGCCGTTAGAACTGTTGCCAACTAAAGTTCGGCCGTTGAAAGAGAATAGAAGAAGAATAGAGAAGAAAGAGAATGCGTTCCTGACACCTATCAGTTAGTCACGACTAGTGATGGGCACAACATAACACTGAGTTCGTTACCGTTCCTCCAAAATGAACCGCCGCATTATTTTTAAGATTATTTTCGTTTTAAATTGGCGGAATCATTTAAAATTTATATTTTAGTTATTTAAGTGGAAACCAAAAAAAGGTAATATTCATATAATAAAATCGTTTTATTTATTCTTTGTTATAAAGTTACAATCTGTATTTCTATGCAATAAAGTACATTGAATTGAATGTGCGTACAGAATATTAATCAGACTCCGATTCGCTTCAGGAGGTGGTGTCTTCATCATCATCTTCGCCTACATGTATAATTATATTATTATCAATAACAGAATCAATCCTGATATCTCGGTCAAAATGTTCCAAAATCAAGTTTTTAGTCTTCTCAATAACCTTTGCCCAGTCATCTCTTGTGACTTCCCCGCAGGCTTCTTTTAATAGGGTCATCATCTTTTTCGTGCTGAATGGCGGGGAAGTATTGTGGCGGGCGGCGTAACCTTTTATTTGAGCCCAGATTAGCTCGATCGCGTTATATTGGCAATGATACGGTGGAATTCTTAGAACGCGATGACCGTACTCCAGAGCCAGTTCATCGATTTCGTATCGCACATTTGCCGCTTTATTTTCTTTAACTAATTTAATTAGCTCTGCTTTTAGCATCTGCATATTTGCGTCAATGCCTTTTGCTTGTAACCAAGCCACCATTTCTTCTTTTTTATTAGCTTGCGTAGGTGGTTTCTGTATTTGAACCGAGTGATAGGAGGCATTATCCATGAATATTACAGAAGGCTTTGGTAGGCTGGGCAAAAGCACGTTCTGGAACCACTCTTTAAATGTAGTGGCATTCATTTCTTCGTGGTAGTCATTTGTGGTTTTTGATTGAAATGCCAGAAACGCGTTCTCCACAAAGCCGTATTTTCTGCGTGGCATATTATCAGACGGGCCCCCTTACCCATTGGTACTTTCGACGTCGACGCTTGTGTATCATCCGTCCAAGAACGGGAAACCGTGTGATTGGCGTTTAGCCATGTCTCGTCAATGAACACGACATTATCCCAGTTATCAATTTTTTTTGCTTCTCTCAAAAAACTTATCCGTTTTAAAATTATGTCGTATCGTTCTAATAAAATTTTTCTTTTGTCTGTTTTTTTATACGAAAAACCAATATCTTTTAAGATTTTGGTAAAAGCAGTTTTACCCCCGCTAAACAGTCCAGCTTCTCTTCACGATGCCAAAAGCTTCTTCCTGTTGAGATATTCATTTCTGGAATAGTAACCATATATATGATTTCTGATTGCATCGGCGTCAAAGGTGTCAATATCTATCACGGGTTTAGTTCTACGTTTCTTCTTCGGAGTACGTAAAATATTATCTTCCGTGCCAGTAGAGCCGAACTTTTCTTCTTACTAATATTTGTTATCGTTCGTTTGCTAACTCCAAGCGCCTTAGAGACGCGTTCTTGTACTTGTTTGACAGGTACCAGGGGTCCGCAATTTTGCCGCTCCCTCTCAAAGTAATCTTGCAGCTTGATGATTAACTCACGGGCTCCACTTTTCAATGTTTGTCCACGTTTAGGCATTATTATGCACCAAAAGTAAAAAGAACGCAATACACAACACAATCGAAGTCCGATTTAGCACCGATGTCAGTTTGAAAGGCAGAAACAGTCCATTAAACAAAAGCCGGGTAATCAAATAAAAACAGATCGAAAACACTTGAAGAACGTGATCTATGCGTACGAAACGACAACAGACGACTGTTTTAGCGTCAGAAAATGGCGGCCCATAACGCCATTTGGGGTTACCATTTTTAATCAAGTATAAAAATGCTAGTAACGCCATTTGGGGTTACCATTTTCAACCTAAATATAAAAATGTTTGGTCGTAGTTTTATTTTTATATTTCATAAAAATTATCTTATAGTCCATTATTTTCAAATTCTTAAAAAGAAAAACAAAACGTATTATTTTATAAGGTATAACTGTATAAGAACAGATTACGATACTATTATTGCCTGTTATTGTTAGCACAGCACTACAAATATAAAGCGCTGACATAACCTTGTAATAGCGCAGTATAGATTTAGAAAAATATTGTTTACCAAGTTATTTGACACTCAGTTAGGCACAAAATTATAACATTAATTGATTATTGGTATAATAATGTTGTTTTAATGTTTGCTCATCAATTGTTAAAACGGTAAACAACCAGCAAAAATATTTTTATCGTATCTGCAACGCCATTACAAAGTTACGTCGTCAGTTCAATCGCGACGTGTCAGGAACGCATTCTCTGAACGGCCGTAGTATAGAGTTGTTGCCGTTCGTATTTACTTTGTTTGTATTTTATTGTCATCATACAATATTGTATTGTGTCAAATTGCAAAAATTTCAAAACTACAAAGATTTCAAAACTAAGGATGGGCTATGACGTACTTTTGACAGAACAAATCTTCATTACAATAAAAAGTTACGCCATCTTGTTTTCTCCATACCTTAAATGTCAGCCATCTTTATTTCACCATACCTCAAATGTTAAAATGGCCCCAAAATCCCCAAAAGTGGGGCCATTTAAATGGGGACATTTTTTGCTTCGACATGCCTCGTCTATAATATTACTAACCCAATTAATTAAATAAACTATACTATAAAATAATTATAAACTATTTTTTCTGTTCCCAAAAATACAAAGATACGAAAAAAATGGTGTAAACTAAAAAAAGGAGAGACGATAATACCTCTTTCAAGCAATCTGTTTTGTACTGTTGCGAAGATCATTTTGATGTAAGTACCTATTTCTTAAATTTAATTCGTAGACTAGCATTATTTGCCCGCAGTTTCGCCCGCGTAAAATTAGGTTTTAAACTTTCATCCCCTATTATACCCACCTAGGGCTAGATTTAGGAAAACGCTGAAATAAAACTCATTAGTTTTTTCGTACTCAATTCATACAAATTTCATGCAAATTATGTCCAAGGAATAAAAAGTTTCATACAAACTTAAATTTCCTATTTTACCCCCTTGGGGGTTGAATTTTGAAATCCTATCTTAGTGGATATTATCTTACCTTAATTTTGCACACGTATTTCTCATATTAAGACGTCTACATAGACGTCTTAATATGAGAAATACGACAAAAGTAATTAAATAATAGTTCCAAAACTGGCCATAATGGCGCTAAAGTGGCAAGGGTGTGTGCTATGAAGTTAGAATTTTTGATGACTATGACCAGTTTTTAGTAGTGAATTCAGTAAATCATGAATATTCTAATTACTCGTATAGTCGAAAATATTTTTATATATTATAAAACCGAAGAAGGTCCCAAGATTTAATTATCCGTTTAAATTTTGCCGCTTTACACCCTTGCGTCTGTAGCGCCCCCTATTTAACGCTATTTTACGGACACTTTTCATGTATAGTGATGTAAATAATCCTTACCTCTATTCTCCATGACCACGTCAATCTGGCCCCGTGGTAAGTAGGTATTCGAAGAACTTGTGTTACGGGTAGATACCAGACACAGGAAGTATATTTAATACTTTTCGCCCGAATTCCAAAAAAGGAGGCGGTTATACGTTCGGCTGTACTTTTGTATTTTTTGTCTATAAAATTCCTTTATAATTACCACTAAAATTACTAAAAACTAAATTTTCCGAATTTTTCATTCATCTCAATAATTCGCTAAAGGGGCTCCGTACATGGTCCGGTCTGCCTTTAGTTCGGCCTGAACGGATGCAAAATCGTGTCGTGTGTGTGCTCGAATCCGTTCAGGCCGAACTGACGTCAGTTGGGTCGGATGCGATTTTTTCCGTGTATGGGCTCGAATCCGTTCAGGCGTCAGTTCTAACTGAAACGATCGGCCTCTCGTCTGTGGCTGCCTTAAAGGCACAACATTTCACATCATCGTAGCATCACTGATTATTAAATAGTTACATAATAAGCGTTTTGAGCAAAAATAACGTTGGCTGGTTGGTTGGCTATTGATGTCGAATTTGCGCGAGACAAAATGATTAACATTTCATTAAAAAAAACGACGGGTTGCACTCCGGGAGTGCCGGCAGAAGTGAAAACTTAAATATTAACGTTGTGCATTTTTGATATTTTGCAATGGTTAGAGAATAATTTTGTACGAATTGCTTTCATTATCAGTATAAAAGTACTATTATTTATGTGGTGGAATACAATATTCATTTATTGCGCTATCGAACACAAGCATGACAATTTATATTACATTAAAAATTTAACACTTCAGAACTATTACAATTATTTTACATAATAATAATAAATAATAAAATAAACAAAATAAATTAATAATATTAATCTCATCCATGGATGCGCGTGGCACGCTGTAACATTAACACACACGAACATTCGCGCAAGCGCCCTGCGCCGCCTGTCCTCGCTCCATCCGTCTTACGAATTTTCGATCAGGTCACGTGTCCTGACGCGAGTTTAGAAATTTTTACCCATTCCAAAAAAAGTACACAGCGCCGCTAAAGAAGTTTTCACTTAAAAAAATCGGTTGTCTGTAAAGTCGGTTTACTGACGATAGTTGAACTTGACAACGTCATGTTTATAGTGCGTGCGTTTATAGTAAGTAATTGGCCGCGCCTTAGGAAGGCGTGTTGACGTTGAATAATAATAATAATAATAATAATAATAATAATAATAATAATAATAATAATAATAATAATATTAATAATAATAATAATAATAATAATAATAATAATAATAATAATAATAATAATAATAATAATAATAATAATAATAATAATAATAATAATAATAATAATAATAATAATAATAATAATAATAATAATAATAATAATAATAATAATAATAATAATAATAATAATAATAATAATAATAATAATAATAATAATAATAATAATAATAATAAAACGCCTCTCTGTCCCACCGCTCACATACCTAAGTCGCGGCTAGCTGAGGTAACGGCAATGCGAAGTAACGCTGGGACTTGGTAACAGTAACAGGTAACGCATGAGTCATGTTTTTTTGTGCGTGCAGCCGACTCCATCGAATTATAAGACGTTATCACGTCAAACCAGGAGGCCATAAGGGAGGCAGGGACCATACGCGGCGTAGAGTGGAGGTTCATACCACCGGGGGGCCCAGAGATACCCAGAGGAGCATGGGAGCGCATGATCCGAACAGTAAAGTCTTATCTAAAGGTAGGTAGTTTTAAAACAGCGCGCGCGCTATATAAATCCTGTTTAGCAGTTATTAGCTCTCCTAATTGACAACGATCATGAAAATATCGATGATGAAAGAAAACATCAGTCTTACATAAAATGAATTTTATCAGTTTAACAAGATATGATTGAGATATTTATTATTAATACCTAATTAATCCAAAAAATAACATTATTTTTTAATCTTTCGCTTAACAAAAAAATCTATGCTCTTAATATTATCAATGCAAAAGTAACTATTAATACTAACAATAATTTGTGCATGAATGCAAAAGCAACATGCTCAAATTACTGAACTGATTTTACAAAATTGGGGTAAGTCTGAACTAAGAGAAGGATATAGGTTACTTTTATCGCAACACGTGCCACAAACGAAGCATCTTAAATATATTTTTTACTAACAAAATCGTTATTACCGACTTCCAAAAAAAGGAGGCGGTTATACGTTCGCCTGTTTTTTTTGGTTGTTTAACGATAATTCCGCCGTCTGTTGACCGATTTTCAAAATTATTTTCTTAATTTAAAAGGTATAATCTGAAATTGGTCCAGTTTTCACAAAAGTGGTGGCATGATGATGGGATCCATGAGGAATCTAGGGAACTCTTCAAAATTTATATGGACATATATGGTGATTTCAACTTTTTCTGAAGTAGCCCAAGTATATGCTACCAAAAAGTAAGATTTTGTACCAACCTATACCCTGGATCCAAAAGTACTGAACAGAACTCCTGACTTCTTATAGATACATGTTTGGGGATTTCGGCGTTGTATAAAAAACTGCAAGCATAAGCCACTATGTCAATTAAAGTAATCATAATCATCACCACCATCATTCTACCATACATCATCACATAACTATGATATACGAGGGCGGGTCAATAAGTCCGTGACTTTTGGAATAAAACACAGTCCCCCTTCAACGTAGTCCCCCTTGAGCTCTATACACTTTGTCCAACGCTTCTCCAATTTTTTTATCCCTTCCAAAAAATATGATTTGTCGAGGTCCTCAAAATAGGCCTTTGTTTGCGAGATGACTTCATCATTGGAATCAAATCTTTTTCCACCGAGCCATTTTTTCAGGTTTGGGAACAAGAAGTAGTCACTCGGAGGCAAATCTTGAGAATAGGGTGGATGTGGGAGCAATTCATAGCCCAATTCATGGATTTTTGCCATGGCAACTGCACATGTGTGCACCCTTGCATTGTCTTAGTGAAAAAGAACTTTTTTCTTGGCCAAATGAGGTCGGTTTTTTTTCAAATCCTCATTGAAGCGGTCCAATAAGTTGGCATAATATTCCCCATTAATTGTTCTTCCCTTTTGAAGATAGTCAATGTGGATTATCCCACGTGCATCCCAAAAAACAGTCGCCATAACTTTATAAGCTGACAAACCCACCTTGGCCTTCTTTGGCGCCGATTCACCCTTAGAAACACACTGTTTTGACTGTTATTTGGTCTCTGGTGTATTGTGATGGATCCATGTTTCGTCCACGGTTAAAAAACTCCTCCATATTGTGATTAAACAACGCCAAACCTTCCTGTGAAGTTGTTACACGATTGCGTTTGTGGTCGACTGTGAGCAAACGCGGCACCCATCTTGCGGAAAGCTTTCTCATGCCCAAGTGATCATTCAAAATTGAAACCACTGAGCCATACGAGATGCCTATGGCTTCTACAATCTCTTGCACTTTCAATCTTCGGTCGGCCAACACCATATCGTGAATTTTTTCGATTGTTTCGGGTGTAGAGACCTCAACTGGGCGTCCAGGACGTTCGGCATCTTCAGTGCTTGTAAGGCCACAACGAAATTCAGTAAACCACTTTTTTACCATTGAAATCGATGGTGCAGAGTCCCCATAGTATTTATCAAGCTTAGCCTTGGTCTCGGTAATGGTTTTTTTTCGCAAAAAATAATGCTTAATAAGCACACGAAATTCACTTTTTTCCATTGTTTCCTTAAGTTACTGGATAGTCTGATAAAGATAGCTGTAAAACACAAACTAACTGACGCAGCAAGTTCAAATTTTGATAGGAGTCAACTGACAGATGCCTGTTGACAGGAGTAGTGTTGCTTTTTCAGTAAGGAGGTTAGAAATTCAAAAAGTCACGGACTTATTGACCCGCCTTAGTAATAGGTACTTCTCAATTCTCATAGTATTTTACATCGACATGGATATCTTTGAACATTACTCTGGCTTTTATGGACCGATTTTCAAAATTCTTTTTTTGATGTATTGGGTATAATCCGAAGTTGGTCTCGTTGTCACTAAAGTGGTGACCTGATGATGGTATCCACGAGGCATTGAGGGAACTAGTCGAAATTTATATGGACACATATAAATAGTGATTTTGACTTTTTCTAAAGTAACCCAAGCATAGGTATGCTACCAAAAAGTAAGATTCTGCACCAAGGTATTACCTGAATCTAAAAGCACTGAAGAGGACTCCTTAGTCTTTAAAGATACGCATTTGGAAATTTCGACATTGTTTAAAGAACTAGAAGCATATGCCATTATGTAACTTACAGTAACCATCATCATCATCTTATATACAATACCTAATAGAAGCTTGGAGCGTATTCAATTTTACATTCGATCTTTACTTTAAACTTTTTTTAAATGTATTAATAATAATTTTACCTGTATCACTAAAAAGGGAAAAATTAATATTTTTAAACAAAAAATTATACCGAGTTCAAAGTAATAATACACAAAACAGTGTGAAATAAATCATGTTATTGTGTATATGTAATCATGTATTATGTTCTGAATAATACCCCTTTTAAATTTGGCTAATATTTTAACTATTTGTCTACTCAATCTTCATATTTTTGAAGTCGGTGAATAAAACAGTATTTAAAAGTCGAATAAAACAATATTTAAAATTGAACTCACGTTTAAGTTGGCTGGTACGGACTTCAAAATTCTGAAGATTGAGTAGAGAAATAGTTAAAATATAAGCCAAATTTAAAAGGGGAATTATTTAGAACTTAATAATTATTTCATACTTTTTTGTGTATTTTTACTTTGAACTGGGTATAATTTTTTGTTTAAAAATATTAATTTTTTCTTTTTTAGTGATACTGGTAAAATTATTATTAATACATTTTAAAAACGTTTAAAGTAAAG
This sequence comes from Phengaris arion, assembly GCA_963565745.1. Taxonomy (NCBI): domain Eukaryota; kingdom Metazoa; phylum Arthropoda; class Insecta; order Lepidoptera; family Lycaenidae; genus Phengaris; species Phengaris arion. The sequence goes on along the minus strand of OY751432.1, from coordinate 30,802,695 downwards.
ATCGAATGTAAAATTGAATACCTACGCTCCAAGCTTCCATTAGGTATTGTATATAAGATGATGATGATGATTACTGTAAGTTACATAATGGCATATGCTTTATGTATGCATGTATTTTTACATCCATTTTTAGGTCTATTAAAAATAATCGTAAGTACAAGCAATCTACGAAGTATATAATCGAATGTGACACTTTACAATAAAATATTCCTGATAAATGCCAACGTAGACTGTCAGAATCGGTAAATCTGATAATTGACAGAATTACGATTAATGGCCGGTTTCAATAACCTATTTGTTAAAAACGTTGTCATTCAATAATTTGCCGGTTTTTTGCGATACAAATTTGACGTTTTTCACCAATAGTTATTGGTAGATAGGTTATTGAAACGGACGTAAGAGAGCAAGCTCATTTACGTGGTACCTACTGTCGTTACTAAATTTTTGCGAAAACTATTCTAATCTCTCTTATTCTCTAATTCTAATTTGTTAACCTAACAGTATTGTTAGGTTAACAAATTAGAATTAGAGAATAAGAGAGATTAGGTTTATTCAAATTTTCATAAGGACAAAGTTATACGAAAATTAAACTTTAACCACTAAAAGGCTGACTACTGGTGCGGTTACCCTATGACAAATTGACAATAAATCTACAACATTTTGGCCTTTGACAACTGACAAGCTAAATAATTTTCTAAATATAAAAAAATACTCTGTGTAAATAATGAAATCAACGATAATAATCTGTACTTGAAATTGATTGATTTTTGTTTTGTTTCCTAAATAATTTATCTGTGATATTACAATAAAATCATTAAGTTTACGAAATTAAACTATGGATAAATCCATGGAAGAGTCCATGTTTCAATCTATTTTACGTGATGATCAAGAAGCAGTTAGTGTTTTAATGACTCGAGGTATTTATGATCTATTCATTAGAAGAAAATGCTATCCCTTTATAATTACTTAAGTGTATTTTATTATATTATATATTTTTAGGAGCGAATCCCAACAAAGTAACCAGTAATGGAAAGACTTGTTTAGGTGAAGCAGCAAATATTGGGAATTTAAGTACAGTAAAACTCCTTGTAGATACAAAACCTCTACGACCCTTTTCTAAAAAGAGGAATACCAAATCTCAAAAAAGAAAGCTCCGACACAATGGTCATAATGAAGACACAGTAATTAAATATAAAAACTTAAGTGATAGAAGTCTAAGAAACTACCAAGTAGATAAGGATTCTAATTCAAATCATAGAAATCAAGGTTATTATGTAGTAATACACAGTGAAGGTTCTAGCAGTGATGAAAGCAGGTTGAATAGTTTAAAGTCTCCAACCAGCCCAGTGTCCTTGCCCTCAACTCCTTTGGCAGATTTAGAATGGGATGAAGAAATTGGTAATATTGCCCCAACCACAAAAGAAGATGAAACATGGTCTTCAATGTACAAGTAAGTATGTGTATAAACAAAAATTTCAATAATATGGAGCTACCTTTTTAGAAAACTAGGTATATTTTATGCTCTAGGTATATTTCGTCTAAGCATGTAAAGATAAGTTTACACTAGTTATAATGTCTTAGGAATTTCAAAATTAATTTATAAAATTTAATAAAACAATAGGTAAGCTATCTTAAAGTGTCTAAAATGGAAATCAGAATTCTACATTTGTAATAAGCTTTGCATATTATGCATGCATGAATTTTATGTAAAGAAATAAATGTTGATTAATATTGGAAAAAATTATTTCAGGTGGTATGCATCTATTTTGGAAAGTACAGGTGCTGCTATAGCTTCAGCTTCAAATGTGACATATGGAGTGGATCAACAAGATGCATTCATGAGAACTGCTTTACATTATGCTGCAGAACAGGGTCATACGGGAATTGTTAAGATTTTAATAGATTCTGGTAAGCTAGAAGCTGCTAAGTATGAAGTTTGGCACAATTAATGTAAATGAAAATGTAATTAAAAATGTTTATTTCATTTAAAAAGGTTGCAAGTTAGATGTTCCTGCAGGTGATGGACTCACAGCATTGCATATAGCTGTAATGAGAAATTATTTCGAAATTGTAAAACATCTTCTGGCAGCGGGCAGTAATGTGAATTATAAGACACATGAAAAAATGACTCCACTACATTTTGCAGCGTCAAGGGGATTTTTAGAAATAGTAAGTACTGCCTTTCAAAATTATAAAGATGAGATTTAGAGCATGAATACATAAGAAAAGTCTTTGAATTTTCAACAGCAATTTGCTGTTTCAAATTAAAAGATCAAAGTTGACATGAGACATGTATTCATTATAATATGATTGTTTAGTAAAATGATAATTGATACATAAAATAATGTAATCTATTCTTAATTTTTCAACATGAAACTTTAAATGCATATTACTTTCAGGTGAAAATTCTAGTCAGTAAAGGGGCTAATCTAGAAGCTCGTGACACAAATGAACGTACAGCATTATATCTAGCCTCTGGTAGAGGACACGTAGATGTGGTTAAGTATCTAATTTGCAGTGGAGCAAATGTTAATGGAGAAGAAATACACGGTAAGCTTAGTTCAGGGGGCCTAGCTGCAACATTTGAAAGCGGTGTAAACGTAATGTTAACTTTGATTGTCTATGATTTTGTAAACCCATTACTGTGGTGATCATGTTACATGTGTTGTAATAACTGAAGGGCAATAAAAAAATAGAAGTATTATTATTTTTGGACAGGTTACACCCCACTGTGTGAAGCGGTCTGGCACAGATACAAGGACGTAGTTGAGGTGTTGCTGTCTTCTGAGGCCCGAATAACACATTCTCATAAACTTTTACACAATGCAATTATGCAAAGACAGGTATATTATTTATGTTAAGTAGAAAGATGTGACTACTAGTTGTGCAATGCATATATGTATGCATATGTAGATTTAATATCTCAATATAATTGAATATGTGGAGGTCTTCGAAATTTATGCTTAACAAATTTGTTTTACAGGAGGAGATAGTAACAATGTTGGCAAATCAAGGGAGCGGTATCAATTTACATAACGATAAGGGGGACACTCCTCTGCTTCTTGCAGCCAGAATTTCACGACCCAGCATAGCACTAATACTCTTAGAAAATGGTATGACTGATGAAAATTACAATTAAAAATCAAGGATGTGTATATAAAATAATAATACATTCATCTTTTTAGGCTTCCATACCCAAAGGGTAAAAACGGGCCCCTATTACTGAGACTTTGCTGTCTGTCTGTCGATGATGTATTTCTATTGCCGATATAACAACAAATACTAAACAGAATATGATAATTATTCTTTTTAAAAAGAAATAGTCAAATTGAAATAAATATTAAAGGGTGGCCCCTATGCAATATGGATATTAGTACTAATAGTAGTATATATAATGGTATGGACCCATTTGTGCGAGAGTCCGACTCGTACTTGGTCAGTTTTAAAGGTTTCAATTTTTTTCAGATGCAAATGCAAATGCTTGTAATAGTATAACAGGAGCAAGTGTTCTCCACATTGCAGTAGAATTTATAGACTGCCCGAATGATTTTCAGGATTTGCTCATGTACTTGCTACAGTACAAAATTGACATGAATGCTGTAGCTCTAACTGGTGATACAGCACTGAACCGTGCACTTTTACTTCAAAGGTAGGCTCATAGTATTTTTTTATTTCTTATGAGTAAAATTTTCCAATGCAGGCAACACAATTTATGACTGAATGCTCATTTGCTCATACTTTGCAGGGATCATGCAGCAGTTTTGCTCATTAGACATGGTGCGGATGTTAACTCCTGTGATGTAAGTTCTTGCGGCCTAGACAATTTATCTATAGCTTGTCAGAAGAGATCACCCCACCTTGCCAGTATGCTTTTGAAAGCTGGACATCATTTGCCTTTATTGGATGTCAATGTATCGACACTTAAACATGGAAGTCCAAAACATGTGGAATATTATATTTGTAAGCAAGGTTTAACTTTATTCGATCTATGTAGAATAAAAATTAGGATTTTATGTAAAAATTTACCTTTGTTCTCTTATGTTCATAGTTTACCATTACCAAAGAGCTTAATGAAACTTCTCATGTTGGAAGATGAAGGTTGTTTAGACATAAGTTGTATATTTATTGATAATCCAAGAGTATTTAAATCATAATACAGTATTTGATTAACTTTTATTGAAAGTTTAAATACGTACTGAAAATAGTACAAAGGTGTATAATGCTGTGACTTTATATTATTATATAAAACATTTGATAATGTAGACTAATAATTATTCTGCCCTAATATGTTTACCCCCATAATAATAAGAATATTTGGACGCTGATAAGCAATAATGTGTCAACGTGTTAAATTAAATTTATTCTATAGAATTTCAACGATATTATGTCAAAAGTTTTTATCATTTTTCGTTTTTCAGTGCTAAAATGATTTTATTCACTTAACACCATTTTGAAAATTATAGTTTATCGCATGTGAAAGCGACTAATATCAACATCTTGATTTTAGTAATTTTGTGGGTTGACACAGTATTGCTTATCAGCATTCATTTACACTATTGGTGTAAATGGTGGTCTCACGGCCGCTAGCGCCGTAGCGGCCGTGAGCGGTGGCGTTTGTCTCAATCGAAACTGTTTCAAAGTAATAAAGATAGTTTCAAATTAAGTATATGACAGTTATGCTGCTCGCTGGTCCGCTGCCATTTCGGTGTGAATCGGCCCTCAGGTCACAATTTAACTAGGCAACCTATTCGCAATGTGTCAATGTGAATATTATCTATCATTTATTTCTTATCACTAATAAATAACAGATGAGGGTATATATTTCTTATAGTGGATCTTGCACTAAATAGGTCATTCTATATATGTTGCTTGCTGTCTTTGTCTGTCAAATGACTTCCAATGTATCAGACAGACTGCAACATTGAATTGCTTAATCATTGTGTAAATATTTTTATTAGCAAGGGGGTACATTTAAATTCACTCAAAGGTGCTTAATAATAATAATATGTATTGCAGTTCCAGTCTGCTTCAAATGTTGATCTCATGTTTTAATATGTTTAAAATTAATTTTTATCCTATTATAGTAACAAATAAATATATTTATTTTAATATTTATCAATAAATTATGTTCTTATGTATAAAGTTGTAAAAAAAAATATTAATCAAAGCACATAATAATGTTGTGTACAAAGGCATATATCTAAAAATAGTAGGAATACTTTAAGATCAATCAAAATGCAGATACATCCAATATCGCATGACATAATAGCAAATACAATACAAAATATTTAGTTTTTAAACATCAAGAATAGTATGCATGACATGCCACACAACAGCAAGTTTTGTTCCATGCTCATACAGATTTTATATCTCTGACACTATAATATTATTATACCAGAATATGTCAATAGGTATATAGTTGTTTACTCATATTGACGAAAAATAAAGTAATGTTTAGAAAAATTTATGGTTTCAATGTGTTATATATTTGGAATATTTCCCTTATTATCTTTTATGCCAGGAAGATTAGGCGATGCATCAATTAAAATATGGATGAGATCATAATGCTTGTTTTCAACAGTTTTATGCAGGACTGTTTTACCATCAGCATCTTGCAGCATAATGTTTGCCCCATTTTCTATTAAAAACTTCAATGTAGATATTCTTCCTGTAAAACATAAATTAGAAAATGTGATGCAAATATTGCTTTGTACACTTTCCTCAGTTTTGTTATTTTTACACTAAAACAAATATAGTTTTAAATAATATATCTTACCGGCAGCTGCTGCTTTGTGCAGTGGTGTAGCCCTACCATTTTTGGTTTGATAGTCAATAAATGCTCCATTCTTAAGGAGTATATCACAAATATCAACATGACCCCTTCCAGCAGCATAGTGCAAAGATGAGTATCCAGCATTGTCCGGACTGTTCACTAGATCTTTTGCATTTCTAGACTTATCTATCAAGGAGATAACTTTATCTTTATCACCCGAGAAAGCTGAAAGTTTGTAGCTTATTATACTATTATGTTTTAATATCATGAAACTCTATTTTGCGAATTGCAATAAAAATGCAGTATGCATTATAATAATTTTTAGACCAATCAGTGCTTAAACAATATACCTGCGTTCCAAATGCCCCTCTCCCAATCCATTTCTGATAATGTTTGGTGGACAGATGCATTTGCACTGTTGACATGGCAGTTACAGTTTGAATGATTATTCATATTCCTTAAATTATCAATAACAGTATGATATAAATAATATCTGGTTTATCCTTCGTTTATGTTAAATGTTACGCCTCAATGTCCAAGTAGTCTCTCCTTCCCCACTGCTTGAGACCACTCTGTATCCTAATTGAGAAAGAGCATTAATAGCTTTTATTGCAGTTGTTTTGATTTGTACTCCATTAATAACTTCAGTGCCAGATCCTGAAAATTTTTTAGTGAGTGCTACTACTTCGTCATAACTTAAGCCGAATACAGAGCAATCATAAGCATGCAAAGATCCTTTTATGGCAATATAAACAACATCATCTTCTTCATCAATAGGAATTGTTGCTAAATTGTTAGCAGAAACATTTTGACTTCCCTTTGTTTCCATTATAAAAAAATATCACAAAAAATAATATGTATAAAATGATATGCCTAAACTTCGTCGTCTTTGTTTGAGTGGTGATAGTGCATAGCTTCTTTGCTAAAATTGGTTATGTTATCTTGCTCCACAATTATTGATGGTTCTGGCTCTGAAAATTCTTTTCTCATAGTCCACATGTATTCATTGTAGTCTTGTTTGACCGCTGTAGAGCTGGAAGCGACCACCTTGTAACCCAGGACCTGAAAATGTACAAGTATTCATTAGTTTTAGCCAATTTTAAATAGTTACTTACGACAGAAAACTACAAAGAATTGTGAATACCTCTAGAGCACTAAGTATGACACAAGGGTGTTGAAGATACACAATAGTTGAGTCATCACTATATCCTCCACAAGCAAAACGTTTTAATTGCTCTATGTCCCCGGCTGCGTGTTATAACAATTAATTAGTGTTGACAAACACTCAACCACTTTAAAGAAGTATAAGTACATTCGGAACAGAGAAATGTCTAGTATCAATAATTATTGCGCAATTCATTCTTATCAAAATCGTTTAGATACGTACGTGACGAGATATTAAAATTAGGTATAAACATTTCTCTTTCCTGGATAAAATTGAAATATTTGTCATATTCTACCTTTTAAGCCGGATACCAATACACGCCAGGGATTTTTATGCCCATACGAAGCGAGATTGCCTCTAATCAAAATGTAGGGCATTGATTACGAATAACTTAGCACTTGTGTTAATTAGAAAACAACAACGTCTTAAAGTTGTATTATATACTTACTATTTTATAAATGTAAATGATAATTATTTATATTTGTTTACCTTGCATAAAACAATGAAATGAACTAGGCAGGTCTATAGATTTTTTTAAAATTGGATTTTTGGATAGCAGAAAGATCAAACATCAAAGTTAATCAGGTGCCGGTTGACAGCTGTCGATTTTTTAAAATTTAAATATGGCGTCGGCTTAAACCATTTGCCAGTGTCAAGTTAAAAAACGGGTAATATAATTTGTGTTTTAATTTTCAACACCGTATTCCTGTATCGTCAAGTCTAAAGTGTAGTCAAAGTCCAAATATTAGGTCTTTACCTATGAAATTGCCATTTTGTATGAAAAAATTTAAACGAATTTTTTTCATATATTTTTTATTTGTATTAATCGATGTAATCACCCATGCAATCAATGCATCTTTGCCAACGCAGTGACAGTTTATTGATGTCCTTCTTAAAGAAATCAGCTGGACGGCAGGCAACAAATTCTTCAAAGGCATTTTGTACTGCCTCTCGGGTATTGAATTTTTTTCCCGCCAAGAAGTTATCCAAATTCTAGAAAAAGTAGTAATCTGTAGGCGCAAGGTCTGGTGAGTAGGGCGGTTGACGGAGAGCTTCCAACCCCAGTTCTTGCGACTTGGAGACCGTCTGCTGTGCAGTATGAGGTCGCGCGTTGTCGTGCAGGAGCAGCGGAGACGAGCGATTGACCAATGCTGGTTGGAGATGTGCCAGCTTCTCCATCATTGTGTTCAGTTCTTCACAGTACACATCTGCAGTAATGCTGACCCCATTTGGTAAGAAGCTGTGATGAATCACACCGGTGCTAGACCACCAAACAGTGACCATTACTTTTCTAGTGGTAAGTTTTCGTTTAGGGCATTGTTTAGGTGCTGAACCAGAATCCAACCAACTTGCTGAGCGCTTGCGGTTGTCAAACAGAATCGATTTTTCATCGCAGGTAACAATGCGGTTCAAAATTCCTTTATTGGTGTGTCTGTTGAGCAGTGCAAAGCACGTCTCGACGCGTACTTCGCGCTGGCGATCATTGAGTTCGTGGGGCACCCATTTGTCAAGCTTTTTTACCTTGCCAATTTGACGCAAATGGACCAATATTGTTTTGACGCTAACGTCGAAAGCTGCTGCTAATTCAGACGTAGATTATATTGTATCATCAGCTTCCACAATCGCCTTTAATTCGTCATTGTCGACCAAAGTCTTCGGACGACCGCGAGGTTCATTTTTCAGGTCGAAATTTCCAAAACGGAAGCGAGCAAACCAATAACAGGTGGTGCGTTGGTTTGTAGTGTTAGCTCCGTAAATGTCCTTCATGTTGCGTGCCGCTTGTGCCGCGTTGCTGCCATGACGATACTCATATTCCATAAATACTCGAATTTTTAACGTATCCATGATGACGAAAAAGATTGAAATGCGATGAAAATGTAACACTAATCAATAAACAAATGACTACTTTTGGAAAAAGAATTCCATGTTTTTAAAATAAAATTAATTTGCAATTTGAATTCTTAGCCAAACAAAAATTATTTTGATTTGAAATGGCCAGTAATGTAGAATGGCAATTTCATAAGTAAAGACCTATTATATAGTCAGTACAGTCCATGAGTCATGTCAGTCGATTCAGTAAAGTGGTAGAAGCTTTACTGAAAGTTCCTAGGGAGTTTTGGCGGGAAACATAATAAAACAACTACTTCGAAGTTGTACCACTAGCCCACACTTGTGAACGTTAACGAATATTTAGTGGTTAATATTCTACCAATATTACACATTAAGAACCGAGATAACACAAATTTATGAAATATTACAAATCCCACAACGTCACCCATTGAACCCCCCGGCAAAACTAATTTATTTGTTTTTGTTCTTAAGACGTCACGATAATGGTGGCTGTTGTTTTGGCTCAAACATTTGTCGTTTAAATTTTAATCATATTTTCTTTGCAAAAAGAGATATTATTTCCAGGAAATAAAAATACTAGTTGACTATCGAATCGATTTAAACGACGAACATTTTAAAATATATGTATTTGAAGAAATGTAGAATAGCCTATTGTGGCGGATATTGTGTCTGAGTGTTGGCCAACTGATTGTGTAGGCATCCACGCATTGGGAGGACGTTGTAGTCAGATTCTCTGTAGTAATACTTATCATCTATGGTCAGTATGGTCATAGATAATACAGTATGCTTCAGTTCTACTTGAGTGCTTCAGTTCAGTAGATAAGGTGCGGACGTATGTATTATAATGGATGTTGAGACACTAAGGCTACTTTTATAGCGAGATAATGTACGGTTCTTGTAGGATAATGTATTTCACGCTTTCACGTAAAAGCTACTCAACCGATCATCATAAAATTTGACACAGATCAATATTCCATAGGCTAATTTTTATTTAGGTTAGGTTAGGTAGGTACTTAAAATGAGTGCTTTCTTAGGGGAAAAAATTGTTTTGGCGCATGCGCATAAGATATTCGCGCGCATCTACAGGTGTGGCGTAATTAATGGATAACCCTTCACCTGCAGCTGGAGAATATCATAACGGATCAGAAAAACACAATTCATGTTTAGTAAAAGTATCATGGTTTTTTAGTTATCGGCCATTTTTTAAAAATTATGAGAATTTTACCCTTGCTCACTAATTTTGTTGTCACAGTCGCAAAGACATGAATTATCTCTATCAGGTTTTTATTTATTATACTTGAATAGTTGTTTTATCAAATGTATCGTCATTTTTGTGCTGTTGCCTATTTTTTTTTACAAATGCTACCGAAAATAAGGTTTTTACTTTCAAATTTTTTTTCTTTGTGTTTGATCGCACATATCATAAAAAAAAATGTATGGGGACTTGACTGAACAGCTTACAAATAATTAGAATATTTAATTGAGATTGTAAAAAGGTATAACACATGGTATTTAACCCTTAGATTTCAAAGTGATTACCTAATGACTTTGATGAAGGCCTATTTTCCTAAAAACATACGTCTCAGAAAATATTTTAATTATTTCTTTTTTTATATTTATAATATCTTTTTCACTATCACATTATACATTTTATAATAAGGACAAAGCAAAGCTATTCAACTCGTAGAAAAATTCCCACCGAAAGACCCAGATCCAACTTTTTGTACCTGCTTTATTACCTGCTCCGACGACGAAAAACAAAAGACGGAAAAGTTGTCCCACTCTTTCATGCAATGGGTGAAAGAGACACACAGAAGACTAACACAATTGTTTGTCGTAGTGATACTAGTTTTAGAGGGTTGCTAGAGTCAGTGTGGTACCATACTACTTCCAAGAGATACGTTTTGTTAGTAAGAAAAAATTTATTATTATTGATAAAGTGCTGTGACCTCGGACTTGATTTTGCTCAGTGAGATGGACTTGGTAATCCCGTGATACAAATATTGATCTTGTGCTCTAACCCCGGACTTGTTTATTGCTAGTGATTTGGACTTTTAACCTGGACATACCGCGCATCGAGTGCAATGCCTCGATTTGTATACACATCCGCGGAATATGCAGAAATGCATTTTATTTACGGTCAGTGTGGTGGTAATGTAAGTCAAGCCGCAGAACTCTATCGAGCAAGGTTTCCTAATGCCCGTCATCCTGATTACCGGGTATTTCCAAGAGTGCATAATGCGTACAAGGAAGGCAGAATTCCTGGAACTGGTGTCGGTGGTACTAGCGGCGGGAGGCCACGCCAACATGATGACGACATAGTCCTTGCTGAGGTTGAAGCTGATCCAACCACCTCCGTGCGAAAAATATCAAGCCGTATAGGCATATCAACAAGAACTGTAAACAGGATTTTAAAACGCGAGAAGCTTCATCCCTCTCATTATAAACGTGTACAAATTCTTCTTCCAAGGGACTACCCTTTAAGATTAGCATTTTGTCAAAGAATGTTACGAAAAATAAGAAACGAACCAAATTTTTTTGACAAAATACTATGGAGTGACGAATCTTCTTGTAAAAAAGACGGCTATTTTAATATGCATAATTTACATAGTTGGCAGCTGACTAACCCACATTTAGTTAGAGAAGATAGATCCCAGTACCAATTTAAAATAAATCTGTGGTCTGGTATCCTTAATGGTGAAGTCATCGGCCCGTTCGAGCTGCCAGACACGTTAACCGCCGAGAGATATCTAAATTTTTTACAAAATGATCTCCCTGGACTTTTGGAGGACGTGACCTTGAAGAATAGAAGGGACATGTGGCTGCAGCACGATGGCTGTCCTGCACATTATGCCCGTAACGTTCGCGAATATTTAGACGCGACATTCCCCCAAAGATGGATTGGCCGTTTGGGATATTTTCTTTGGCCTCCAAGATCACCAGACCTTAACCCTCTGGATTTTTTTTATTGGGGTTGTATAAAGGAGAAGGTGTACAAAAACCAGTCACATCAGTGGAAGATTTACGCGAAAGAATATTTGCCGCTGCTCGAGAAATTAAGGAGGCAGGCCACGCGCAACGAATAAAACAATCGTTTATTAGAAGGTGTAGGCCTCCATTAGAGCTCGGGGTGGTCATTTTGAACACTTGTTATAAAAGTGAATAATAAACTGTGCAAAGATAACCTTCTTTTCTTTCAACTCCTTTAAATTTAATTCATAAATGAACAAAATAATTTTAAAATAAAATTTTAATGAAACCTGTCATTAAGACAATAAATGGGCTCTTTTTTTATAAATTATGAAAATTCTTTGAAACCGAAGGATCAAATACCATCTATTATACCTTTTTACAATCTCAATTGAATAGACTAATTATTTGTAAGTTGGTCAGTCAAATCGCCATACATTTTTCTTACGATATGAGCGATCAGACAAGAAGAAAAAATGATTTGAAAGGAAAAAAATATTTTCGGTTGCATTTGCAAAAAAAAATTAGGCAACAGCACAAAAGTGATATGATATATTTGATAATACAACTATTCAAGTGTAATAAATAAAAATCTGATAGCGATAATTCATGTTTTTGCGACTGTGACAACAAAATTAGTGAGCAAGGGTGTCATTTTTATAATTTAAAAAAAATGGCCGATAACTAAAAAACCATGATACTTTTACTAAACATGAATTGTATTTTTCTGATCCGTTATGATATTCTCCAGCTGCAGGTGAAGGATTATCCATTAATTACGCCACACCCTGTATACTAATACAGGGTTACAAGAAAAGTCGAGAAGTCGAGAAGAAGAAGAGCTAAGGGCGTGTAGTTAGTATCTTTTCTTACTGATTTGGCTATGAAACACCCTATCCTAAACCTAACCGTTTTCGAGATATTCGACTTTATTTTTTTGCATAAATTTGCCGAATTTTTTGATATTTGAGTGTATAATATGAAATTTAGTAGTCAAAATAGCATTATTTTTTGCTTTTTACAACCAGGACAAGATGTATTATGACTTCAATAACCAAAATTGTAAGTAAATTAACTTAACAGGTCGTACTAAGACATTGAAAGTTAAAAAAGTAATATTTTTTTTATTAGGTTTATTTTTCTTTAAAGGATATCCACAAAAAATATTATGGAAGATGTTCTGCAGATCTACTTTTAAATATCTACCTTTCATCAGCTATCCAACAAGGTATAACAATCAAAGATTTTATTGGAATTGGTGCAAAAAACTTAGCTTCAACGGCAACTAAGAAGGTAAAAAATTACATTAGTTGATTACGTTTAATTTAACCCTTGACCCCAGAAAACAAAATAAAACAATAAATTAGTACACAATAACATTTATTACTTAATAACGCATGTTTAAATTTCATGTTCAATATGACCACCCCTGTTTTGCACACATTTTCGCAGTCTTTTTCTCAGTCCACTTTTCACTACGCGAGTTGTTAAATTGCCTCTTATTTCATTCGCCGCGTTGTAATTATTCTAGTTCTCAATTCTTGTACAGATGATATCGGGTTGGGCTCACTGTACACCAAACTCTTCATGTGCATAAATACATAAAAATCCATGGGGGTTAGGTCCTGACTTCTCGGTGGCCAGGCCAGGCCCACCTCGCCCAATCTATTTGTTCTGGTAATTTCTATCCAACCATTCTCTGACACATCTCCTGTAATGCGCAGGGCAGCCATCATGTTGGAACCACATGTCTCGGCGCAGAGTGAGTGACAAATCTTCTAGTAAATCATTGAGGTCTCCTCTCAGGAAATTTTCATAAAATTCCCCATTTAAATTATCAGGGAGAAAATATGGGCCAATCAAATGATTGGAAATGATACCCATCCACACGTTCAAGCTGAATCGGCGTTGTGATCCCTTAACCCTCTTCTTGTTTGGATTTCCCTGTTCTTTCGGGGCCCAATAATGGACGTTATGGTAGTTTGTGATTCCGTCTTTATCAAACTTTGACTCCGTCCACAAGATTTTTTTTAAAAAAGTCGGGTCTTCTACATCTGCATTCAACATGAATCGGCAGAAACTCAATCATCTTACGGGATCATCTTGTTCAATATCCTGTACAGGCGTGTAGTGGTATGGGTATAGGCCCGCAGTGTGAACGTTATACCACACTTTCCATTGCGAGACTCCCAGTTGAGCGGCAACAATATTTGTAGAGGTGGTTGGATTCAATCGGAATCGTTGCACTATTTCGTTGTCCTGTTCTTCGTCATCATCAATAACACGTGGCCTTCCTAAATCTGTCCGTCGTCTCGACACGGAGCCAGTTTATCGAAGCCTTCGATAGAGTCCTTCAAAAACTCTCACATCCGGTACTCGACGGCCGGGATAGCATCTTATGTACTCGTTACGAGCTTGCGCGGACACACAATTGCAGTATCCGTAGCAAACTAGCATATCTGCATATTCCTGGTTCGTGTAGGTCGTCATCGTCAACAGTTCCGTATCACAAGCAAAATCAGAGTCCAACAAACAAGCACAATAGTCACAAATCGGAAGAAACAGTCCAGAAACACAGCCAAGTCGAACAGAAAACAGAAAGCAAAACGATAATGCATCTACCATGGACGAATCACATAAGCAGACTAACAACCAAACACAAACAATATTGCATGTTGCATTCCCATTCCCAATCTCCTTCGGCATCGGCACATTATCTTTCTCACTCATACCTGCATAAATCGTAAGTTGTCTCGCTTGCACGCCCCGAACCAACTCAAAGGACAATAGGCAAGGGACCGAGAATTGCTACCTGGGTGCTTTTAACTAAGTGTTTTTTCTATGATTTTTGACAAAACCCTTGATTGTGATACCTTGTTGGATAGCTGATGAAACGTAGATATTTTAAAGTAGATCTGCAGAACATCTTTCATAATATTTTTTTTGGATATCCTTTAAAGAAAAATAAACTTAATAAATAAATATTACTTTTTTTAACTTTCAATGTCTTAGTACGACCTTTTAAGTTAATTTACTTACAATTTTGGTTATTGAAGTCATAAGGCATCTTGTTCTTGTTGTAAAAAGCAAAAAATGATGCGATTTTGACAACTAAATTTCATATAATACAATCAAAAAATTCGGCAAATTTATGAAAAAAAATTCGAATATCTCGAAAACGGTTAGGTTTAGGATAGGGTGTTTCATAGCCAAATCAGAAACGATGCAATCTACACGCCTTTAACGGATCTACGTCGACTTTTCCTGTAACCCTGTATAATAAAGTTTGTTAGATTTCGATCCAACAAACAAACAACGATTTTGATGAAATTTGGCACAGATATAGAGCAGACCACGGGGAAGGATATAGGCTACTTTTTATCGCGGCAAAGTGTACGGTTCCCGTCAGATTTCCTTTAGCGCACACGAAGTCGCGGGCAACATCTAGTTTTTGACATTCGAAAAATTTGCGCAGAAGTTTTGCGCAAGTACACAGCATATGCGCCAAAAAAATTTTTTCTCAAAGAACGCACCCGATGTTTTTATTTTTGTGATTTAGATTTTGCGTATTTTCTGTTTCATATAATTCTATAAATCTGAATGTTTCCTCGTTCATCATTGTTGAACTAGATATTTTTATTACTAAAGATTAAATTACGAAAGTTTCGACGATGATAACAAAAGGTACGTAGGTACGCGTGCGGTCACTGTCGGAGCTCGTAACAAACTAAGCATGTGCCAACAACGTGTGGATGGTGCGGCCACAACTCTGGCGACAACCCTTTGATCTTTGTTTTCCGTAACGGAACACGGATCACCAGCTTCTACCACAAGGATAAAAGGGCTCAATGGTCTTCGCAACAGATGGAAAACGCTGTTAAAATGGTAGAAAGGGGTGTATTATCTACATATGCTGTTGCAGCCAGATAAAACATCCCAAGAAGAACCCTACGCAACCATCTGGAGTGTTTTTTTTTTTTTTTTTTTTTTCATCCCCCTAACTTTATCAGGGATTGGTTTTTGTTTTTTGCTTGTATATTTTAATTTTTTGCTCTCACCTTTTTTTTCCTTTTTGTTTTTTTTTAATGTACTTATAACTATTGATTACAATTATTGGTTTCATTTTGATTAGTTTCATACAATTTTCATTGTTCTCGTCCTTATATCTAATACATTATTTGTTTATTTCTCACAACAGTAATTTATCGTCAGTATACGAAGTACTCTTGGTACTTAGAAGACCGCCTAGGCCGTCTTTATACTTATAATATAATAATACACTTGGGAACATCAGTTCAGTAAAATTCAGTAAAATTCCAAGTTTTAAAAATACAATAAAAATGACGAGCAATATAAATTAATAGATCCAATTTAATACATAATTCCAATAAAATAATAAAATACAATAAAATTCAATAAATTAGTAAAATTCAATATGTCAAGGCTAAAAACAATAAAAACTACGGCACAAACATTCATTCTAATCCTAATATCACAGTTCCACATAAAGCTTATTTCTTTTATCACACCAGTATATCACAGTTTTTCTTGTTTATATAGTAAACAATCTTTTTACAGAAAGAGAGAAAAACTTCCCTCTTTTTTCCCCCCAGGATGGAAGGTAAGTTCCCACCCGTCATCGATGTGCCCAATTTCTGCTCAATATCGTATCTATCGCTAGCAAAAATTGGGCACTCGAGTAACAGGTGAGGAACCGTCTCCTCAACTCCGGGCTGACACGAGCACGACGGATCCTCCTTCAGCTTGAGTCTATTCAAGTGGAAGGCGAATCCGCCGTGACCGGTCAGTATCGTACCGTAGTAGTAGTGTGTTATGTCTATTTTTCTGACTATCTTGTGTGCAGCAGCAGCGCTTGGGAAAAAGAGCTTCCTGACTCCGGCCGTCCCTCCCACTTCGTATCTCCTGTCCCATTCCTCAACCGTATCCTCTCTTAAGATCCGCTTGACGAATGAAACAGGACACAGATCGTAGTCAGGTTTCCTTTTCAATCGCAGCGTGGCCTCCTTGGCTAATTCGTCAACCCTCTCATTCCCTCTTAACCCTGCGTGTACCTTAATCCAAAACAGGGAGACCTCCCGCCTCTGCGATGCAGCTTTTCGGAGGGCCGCCCTTGTTTGCACTGCCAGGGGATGAGGGGAACTAAGGGTGACTGCCTGGAGAGCCGATCTGGAATCGCTAAGGATACCGACCTTCGCCATTCCACTCTTGCAGGCTATACTTACAGCTCTCTGGAGCGCTAGAAGCTCGGCTTGGTAGACGGTGTAATACGGCGGCAACGCAAGCTTGACGGCCTTCGTCTCGGCCTCACCCTTCCATACGGAGAGTGCGGCCCCGACTCGACCCTCAATCTTGCTGCCGTCCGTATAGATCCTATGGACGTGGCTGTTAACCACGTCTGCATATGAGTCCTCATCCACCAACCCGAACCTCAGCTCTACCTGCTCTGCCGGATGTGGGTCCTCAATCGCTGGAGCCATTCGTTGAACCGCCCTGTCTCTCAACACCGGGTGTGGTACCCCCTTCTTGATCTCATAGAGCCTCGAAGCTTCGAGTATCCTGAGATCAAGAGGGAGTATCCCAGCCAACAGCATCGCAGAGTTCAGGGAGACGGTCCGATATGCTTTGCAGATCTTCTGGGCAAAACTCCGTTGGTCGGAGTTGAGCCTTTTTTGGACCCCTATCTTTTCCGCGGTGGGTGCCCACGCTGCTGATGCATACAAGATAGTCGGCTCTATTACGGCAATATATATTGTCCTAACTATCTGGGGATTAAGCCCCCACCCTACTCTAGTAGCTTTGGCAAGCTTCTTGTAGCGTGCTATAGCCTTCTTGCATATTTCTGTGACATGGGCATTAAATGTCAGGCCGCTGTCAATTGTTACACCTAGTATTTTTATTTTATCATAGTATTTTAAATCGACACCCCCCATAGCAAACCGCGGCACATCAAATTTTAGTTTTCTTGTAGCCAGAAGCTCGCAAGTTTTGTGGGGGGCAAATTTTAACTTGTTTAGCTCCCCCCATTTCCTAATTTCCTCTAAAACTTTGTTAGCTTTCAGCTCAATTTCGAGGGCCGTATCTCCTTCGACTACTAAGACGATGTCGTCCACAAACGCCTGGTTGTACACATTCATCTCCTCTAACATCCTTAGCAGGATAGGTCCACCGATGGTCCCCCTGCTCACTTCCACACCGGCATATCTAACATTCACACTCCTGTCGCTCAAGTAGCTACTGAACACCCGCCTCAGGTTCCCGGACACTCAACTTCAGCCAACCGAACCTTTATGGCCGGCCACCAAGCACTGTCGAAGGCCCCCTTTATGTCCAGCGATACCACAACAGAAATTTTCTTCTCTTCCCTCTTCTTTCTGATGTGGTTCACCAACCTATAGAGGGCGTCTTCGGTGCTCCTTTGGGGCATGAAGCCATACTGGTTGGGGCTTATTTTGGGCAGCAGGTAGAACCTAAGTCGGGCGACCAGCATCTTCTCGAAGATCTTGCCGAGAACAGGAAGGAGGCCGATCGGTCTATAGGTTTTTGGTACTCGGTATCCCCTGCCCGGCTTTCTCAGCACCACCACTGTCGCCTGCTTCCACCTTTCGGGAAAGCAACCGACAGTAAGGCACTTATTCAGCAGGGCAAGGAACCATTCCGGGTTACAATCTACAGCGTGCTGGCAGATGTCGGATGTGAGACCATCCGCCCCGGGGGCCTTTTTGGGGTTGAAGGACCTTACGGCTCTCTTCAACTCCTCCATGATGCAAGGAGGGTCGTCCGGGCCCGTCGGCGGTTCGGAGTCCAAGGACTCCGCACGCCGGCGCATCCGTCGATGTTCCTCACTTTCGTCACTTTTCAGGTCCGCGGGGTAGAAGGTCTCCGCCAACAATTCTGCGGAGCTTCGGGCATCGAGGGTCTCACCGCCCCTTGTCAGGGGCAGATCCTCCTCCCTCCCTCCAACTCTGCTTAGCACTCTGTAGATGCCCTCCCAGACCCCCTCCCTATCCTGTTTTCGGAAAAATTTCTTCCAGCTTGCTACTTGAGCCTCTTTCACTGCCTTTTCATACTTCTCTTTCGCTTCCAGGTATAAACCAACCACGCGGTTTCTGCGATCTGGCGCTGCGTTCCGGATCCTGCATTTCCTCGTGGCGACCTCCTTCTTCATCTGCGTGAGCTCATCATTCCACCACGACAAGGTGAATCTCGTTTGTGCTTTTCGTTGGCATAGTGTCCCTGCATGTCTGTGTTATGACTTCCGTGTATCTGTCTATTGCTTCCTCTATTTGTTTTGTGTATTGAGTCCATCGCTTGTTGAGTCAATTGTCTGTCTGACATCAGCTGGGTCAGTTTCTCACGAAACTGAATCCAGTTTGCCTTTTGTGTGTTAAAGATGCGAGTGGTACGTATTATGTTCGTGCCTGTGGATTTATGTTGTGTGATGCCAAAAGATATGCCGTTGTAGTCCAAGCTCGTCAGACTCTCCTCTACTCTCCAGTCGCCCACTCGGTCCAGCAGATCGTCAGAGCACGCTGTCACATCCACGTCACGTAACTGGAGTACCTTCTACCCCCTCTGACGGTATCGAAAGTTGGGGTGTCTCCGGTGTTGAGTATATGTAGACTCATTTCTTCCAGTACAGCAGACACTTCCCTCCCTCCCTCGCGGGTCTTCCGCATTGCCACCCCACCACGGGCTCTGCGTTTGCGTCACCTCCCAGGACCATCCTTTCGGATCCTAACTCCCTTCCTATCCGCGTAAGATGGTCCAGGTAGGGCCCCACAGGCTTATCGGGCTCGAAGTATAAGGACACTACAATCATCTCCCAGGCTTTGGTTCGGAGGGTGCCCACCACAATGTTGTTATTGCTGAGGCATGTGTGTAGTTCGACATCCAACGTGTCGTCGAGTACTACAACACACGCCTTCACAACACCACCCACTTCCCCATCGCTCTGGTAGACCCTCACCCCATTGTATGTCCTCACACTCCGCGCCCCACCTATGTAGGGCTCTTGCAGCAACGCAACACAAGCCTTACGCTTGGTGGCCTCGAGTAATAACTCCCTTGTGGCGATTTGGCTCCGCTGGAGGTTAGCCTGCAGAATTCGGTACTGGAAGTACTCACCAGGGACAACCTTAGCAGTACGCTACCGCCGATCTGGCTATAGCATCCCACCTCTTTCTTTCCATATATTCTCTATCGAAGGCACTGTGCTCTTCGTTGCCTCTCTTAGCCTTCGTGCAATTAATGCACTTGGGCCTGTCTCCTCGCCGCCACTTGTCGCATTCAGTCCTCAGATGAGGACCGGCGCAGTGGCTGCATCGCACCTCACTCTCCTGGCAGTGCCGTCTGGTGTGCCCATACCCCAGGCAACGGGAGCACTGCACTAACGGACTGTGGTCTGCCACTTTCACTCTGCCTAGCCCAATATGGGCGTAGCCTACTTTCATACATCTCTTCCAAATCTGTGGGCTGACTCTAGCCACGAGATGGTTTTGTAGGGGGTTCCTCGCACGCATCGCATATGCTACCTCAACCTTTCTCTCATCCCTCTCCAGGCCCCCAAAGATGTCTGCATTTTGGTTGCAGAACGCAGTGACGAAGTCAGCTGCGTCGACCTTCATCACATCTTTGAACGCCAAAAGGGGGTTCTTGTTCTTCACTTCTTCAACTATTAGTCCTTCACTCTTGCACAGTCTCTCCTTCACTTTGTTCCTTTCTTCCTCGTTCATACAACCTATGACGACTTTCCTATTCTTGACTTTCCTGACTCTCTCCACCTTTACCCAACCGTCTTTTGCATTTACAGCTTTTCTAATTTTTTCCAATACCTCCTCCCTCCATTTTCTTGCCCGTCCCTGGAGAACACCATGACTGAATGCAGGGCCCTTGCTTCAGGAGGTTTCTCTACGACACCTCTCGAAGCAAGGCCCGCATAACTCGCCGGTTTGGCGACAGTCATGTTGTTCTCCAGCAACGAGCTCAAATTACCCATTTTATCCCTATTTTCCTTTATACTTTCTCCTATCTCTTCTATCCTTTTTATATTTTCTCTTATTAACCTATTATTCTCTTCCAGGTACCTCATCAGTGCTTCGTCGTCTGTGTTTGAGCCTGCGCCGGCTGACCGGGGGGGATGTATAGGGTCCTTCCCCGGCCCTCCATTGCTCCCTGGAGAGTGGTTCGACTATACGAAAGCTAGGTTGGTCGGCTATATTGACTACAGAACAAGAAGCTGGGACTTGTCAGAAGAATCATACGTTTGGCTGAAAAAGTCTGATTAACATACTTAGTACTTTTACATGATGAGAAACTCGTTAAGTCTGATCTAAAATGACCAATACTCGATAGTAATTAATAGGATCTCATTAGATTTAATATAAGTATTGACAACGTTTTGTATTAATTATGAAGTTGAATGCATACTTGTTTTTATTTAGGCTTTATTAAGACACAAAAGTGTGATTTTGGTTATTTAAAGTAATTTTGTTTCATTTATTACAAAGTTTAATAAATAAATACTTATAAGTATTTCAAATTACCAGTGCATTTTTATTAAAAACCTGCTTGCAGTTAGGTAATAAATAAATTAAGGTAGGCCTTATTCGGTGACCTTACCTTACTATTATAAATGTGAAAGTTTGTAAGGATGGATAGTTGAAATAGAAAAGATAGAAAGTGTGTATGGATGGATAGATGAATGGATGTTTGTTGGTATTTCACGCAAAAACGACTGAACAGATTTTGATGAAATTTGGTATGGTAGTAGGCTCTGGATTTTAAACATAGGCTGCTTTTTATCTCAAAAAAGTACAGTGTTCCCGTGGGATACTTTTTTTGCGCGAGTGGAGCCGCGGGCTAAAGCTAGCAGTGGCGAAGGCTGGTACTCCTTTATAGGGAAGCCCTAGTCTGTAGGTATAATAGGTAGGGATTTGGATGAGGGTCTTCAAAAGGTAAGTGGTAAGTGAAGTCGATAGGAATGGAGTTATATGAACCTCATGCCACCGGAAGCTATAGATGGAGAGCTACTTGGGCTACTATTATTGTATAAAATAATAATATTGTGTTATGTTGTATTATACAGTAAACTGTAAACAATAACAGATTGAACAGACAGATAGGTATGCAACCGATAACTTATAAAAGGAAATCTCCAAGGCCCATCTACCATCCTTCGATTACTAATTAAACATTATAATTGTTTACCTTTTCGGTCGATTATAGCACGTTACACGTAGGACTAGGTAAGTACATACATTATTTCACACCTAAAATAATTTTTCAGCTTCGAGCAGCTGTCGTCGGAGCCATCGGTCCTTTCGTTACTTCATAATATCTTTATAATAATTACTGCGTGTGATATTTTCCAGAAAACAATGTCTACTTAGTATTACGATATAATATATACGACGGACATGGCAGGCATATGGCAGATCGTATAAAAATATTGGGTTCTTAGTACTACTACCTATACATCGACCTGTAGAAAGCCTGAAATTAATAACGTACCGTAAGATGGGGGGAATAGGGTCTAGGGGGTGAATTGGGACAAAACCGGGAAAGTTTTTGCAACCTTATTATTCCTCATTCTTTCATAATTTAACAAATGGTATTTAATTAAAACTTTGTAATATTTATTAAAAAAAAAATAATAATAATAACGGAGTCAAAAGTGTAGGGTAAATAACGTGCGTTTTTTTGCTGTGTAAAATATTTGAATTTTCTTTTGCATTTACAATATTTATGTCAAAGCGAAGTACCTACTTATGTATTTTTAGTATCAGTTTCTCAGGTTTTGATTAAGATATCAGTTAATTTAGTGATTTAATGGATTATTTTCAATAATTGAAGAAAACCTCTCTGAGGAAAATTTAAGAAAAAAATGGGGGGAAACGGGTCGAACTACGGGGTGTAATGGGTCCAATGAGTGGGGGATTGGGTTAGGAATGGGGTCAGTTGGGACCAAACTTGGATAAATCGGGACGACTGTGGGTATGGTAAATTGGGTTTATATAGATAGGGTTGTCGCGATTCATAAATTGTGTAGGTAATTTATTGAAACGCGTTTTTTATACATCGTCAGCTGTCATTTCCATATAAAAACGAAGATTGCCATGCGCTATTGCGCAAAAGCAGAATGGTTTTGCTGCAAAGAAATTGTATATTTTGAACAATACTAAGTAGGTAAATAATAATATAAAATATTATGTTAGGGACGCCGCGTAACATACATGTAACTTACGCGAATACTACATATTTTCATAAAATTTGTATATGAGTATTTTTTGAATCGATTTGTTGTTTCAAGTAAGCCCTATCAAAAAACTTGATTAACCCCATACACGACCCAATTAACCCCAGAGCGAAGGTGAATCGGGTCAAGGTAGTTTTTTTTACTTTTTGTAGATTTTCTGTAAACTTACATTATAATGCGTTGTAAATAAAAATACATACTAGGTACCGGAAGCAATAAAATTTTTATGGAAGCAATTGATGATTTTTATTAGATATAAAGCAGAAAAAAGCAATAAAAATAGATTTCGAACTTCGAAAGTATCCTGATCCCCATTTTACGGTATCTAGATTACTATTTTAGATTATTTCAATCTCGCATTGCTACGTGAATTTCGATTAGTAACAAAACTTTGCAATCCAAATTTTTTGTCGATGATAGATAGCATGCCGCTGAAACCTCCTTTTCCTCTCAAACGTTTCGTTTAATGTTGATGTTTTTATTATGCAAAAAGTTTGTCATTTCTCATACTCGGAAAGTAGTGTTGTTTTGATCTCAATATTGGGTGGAAGATGCTGCTTTCCTTTCATAGGGAGGGAAAAACTCATACAAATTCATTCCGGCCCGAGGGTCTTCAAAACTTCAAAAATAGAACTGCTGTCAGCTGTGAAGAGTTTCATGTAAAAAAAAAACTATTAAAACTGACATGACTTTCTAAACAGCCAGTGTGAATTTAGCGCAAACTCTTTGAGCGGAATAAGCCGCGAGTGCCGCGACAATTACGCGGCGAGCGGCAAGTTCCATATTTAAAATTTAAAAAGTCAACACAAATTGGCGGGATACTAAAATCTGTTATGTATGTATCTGTGACGGACTTTTGTGCTAAGATTTGAATTAAATTTAATATTAAAAATGAGTTCAAGCGAAATATTGACACCAGATTCCATTACAGACGAGGCAAATTGTCTCATAGAAAATCTTTTGCCAAAAATATCAAAAGAAACATATATAAACACATACAATGATTTTATGAATTGGCGAGAAGACAAGAATATAAAATCTTAAATCTAAAGTGTATTTCTTACATATTTTAATGGAATGTGTAGCAAATTACAGCCTTCAACGGTAAGGAGCCGATATTCAATGCTCAAGAGTACACTTAATGTAAAACACAATGTAGATTTGAAAAATAATCATAATTTAACAGCATTTTTGAAAAGACAGTCGCAGGGGTTCAAGAGTAAGAAACACATCTTTCGTCTTCACATCTCATGAGTTGGAATTTTTTTTAAATGATGCTCCTGACGAGATCTATTTGGCAGTGAAGGTAAGTTTACCTAAGTATTTATGGATTTATCTAAATATGAACGTATTTATTACACAAATACTAAAATAATTACATGTTTTTCACAGGTCGTATTGATACTCGGTATAAGCGGCGCTTGCAGAAGCAGTGAACTCACAAATTTGACAATTAACGACATTGAAAGTAAAGGCGATTTATTATTAGTAAAACTGACTAAAACAAGATACATATTGAGCGCTCGTTTATAGTAAAAGAAGAGTTTACACAAATAGTAAAGAAATATCAAAAAAATGAGACTTAGTGATGTAAAAACGGACCGCTTTTTTCTCAACTATCAGAAGGGAAAATGCTATAAACAAGTGATCGGTAAAAATAAAATCTCAGGTATGCCGAAGCAGATAGCAACATATTTGAATTTACCAAACTGTGAGCAGTATACCGGACACTGTTTTAAACGAACTTCAGCGACACTTTTAGCCGATTCTGGGGCAAACATGACTACGTTAAAAAGACACGGAGGCTGGAAATCCAGTACAGTCGCCGAAGGCTACATAGAGGATTCAGTCCAAAATAAAACTAAAATTTCAACCAAATTAACCGAAACTATAAAAATACGCCCCAATTTGCCTCTGCCGACAACTTCCAGGGAGTGTCCACGATGGAATCCATTGTCTGATAAAATACCAGAGTCTCCTACTTTTACAGAGATCCAGAACAGCCAAATTTCTCAAAATATATCAAACAACATAAATATTCCAAACAAAAATGTAACTTTTATGTTCACGAATTGTCCTAATTTGACTATTAATTTTAAATAGGCACTAATAATATATTATTATCAATAAATAGTTTAGATAAACAACTAGTTTTATTTTTCTCATATTCTAAATGAAAAGTAGAGTGTTTGCCACGGGTAAAAGAATCAATTCCTGATCGGACTATAGTCTAACTACCTCGGGAATTGATTCTTTTCAACCCTAGGCTAACAATCTACTATACTTAAGCTAATAGATTGAAATATAATATTAAATTTTTTTATTAGAATATGAATTAATTTGCAATTTGAATACTAAAATAATATAATTCATTCCGAAAATTCGAGTAAGTTAAAAAAGCCGGCCAAGTGTGAGTCGGACTCGCGCACGTAGGGTTCCGTACTATTATACCAATATTTTACATGTTAACATATTATTTCGTTATTTTTGTATGAAGTTTTGACATGGAATTACTACCATTATGATTTTTTTCTGATTTTTCTTATGAAAAAATCATCCATACAAAAATCTGTTCAGTAGAATCGCGTGAAAGAATAACAAATATACTTCCATCTGTAGTGTATTGCCACCTATAATAATAAATATATTCTCGCATACTTGTGGGCGTGGTATCGGTAATGTAGTGGTAGTGGAAAACCGAAAAAAAGGAGTGGGGAGATCAAGCACCCACCCACTGGGGACTGCCATTCCAACACTGACCATCGACCGGGTGGGTCTGTGATACAGCAGTCTAGAAGTGTTTCTGTTACCCATCCCAATCCTACAAAGTGGCGACCCTGCCAATGACTGAAAGAAAAAACGTACGTAAAAACAATTAATTATACAAATAAATTAGAGGTAAATCGACAAACGAGCCAGGTAACGAAATATTTTCATGTATTAGCGTAATAATTAATACGTAATATTAAAATGTAAACTCAGATCTTTATATTTCATCTTTTTATGGGGGATATTTACAGGAAATGGAATCGTAAAAGTCAAACGTTAAATATTTTGTCTAATTTTAAACTACCCAATAATAACTACTAGAAATAACTTGGTTTTACGGTGTGTCATTTGTTAAGACCAATATTTGCGATTTAATATTGTTATGACTGTAAAAGTTTAAGAAATTATATCACCCAATAGCTTTTGTTCTGAGTATCAATATTGGAAAATAAGTCTCGTTTAGAAATACTCCCGGCTGGTGGTAGCGTCGATTGGTACCTAAAATTGCTTTCTTGCTTGCCATGTTAATAAATTACGATACTTTTGATAATAAAGGTATTGACTATACCTAACGAAGGTAAAACAAACATAAAACATAAAAAATTAAATAAAGATGCACAAAGTGCGTAATCAGTAGGCGAGCCTCGATCCAGAAATATATAAGAACCTTAAACTTTGACGAGTTTTTTTACTACCTGATTTACTACCTGAGCCTGGTATTTACTACCCATGCTACCCATTTTTTGTTTATTGCGAGACAGGTAGAGTGTGAGCGAGCGAGAGAAGAGTATAATGTTAATATATAGACAAGTTTGCGGGAGCGAGAAAAGACTTTTTAAAAAAAGATGAAATTTTATTATTAAGTTACATTTAATACTTAATTAAAATTTAACTATAATTAACGGGCAGAACTTTTACAAGAAAGCTAGGGTCTGTCCGGAGACTACCTAGCAGAAGCTCATGCTATGATCGACTGACTTCCTATCCCGTCTCAAGACGGTGGTCAAGCCAGATTACAATGTAATGCTTCCATGAATTAAATCTTAAGTAAACAAAACCTTAACTAGAACTATTGTTGTTAAGCAGTTAATCTGTCATCGCTGCATTATATAATGATGACAGGGTGCTGAGGGGTTGATATAACTAGATTACAATGTAATGCTTCCATGAATTAAATCTTAAATAAACAAAACCTTAACTAGAACTATTGTTGATAAGCTGTTAATCTGTCATCGCTGCATTATATAATGATAGTGCTTTTATAGGTTATTTCTCCAAATGAATTTTGTAAGTGCCTTAGGTCTAAATTTCCCAAGTTAACTTCACAACCTGGGTCCGTCTTTAGAATATACGTCCCCTTAATAGGTGTTTTATTTATTTCCTTTCCACATTTATCTGTCATAATTATGTTATCCTTTTGAATATATTATCCATTCTGATGTTGAAAGGCGTTGGACCTTAATATCCTCAATATAGACAGCATAAGGGATGCACAGCGACGTATCTTCATGATATTCCATCAGCTGTTCTACACAGGTGGGTAGTTTATATGACACAATTTCTTTATCGGTGCACAGGAATTCCTCATTTGTATTTCTTCACAAGGTGATGCTACAGAGAGTATGACGAACCTTTCACCATAAGGAAGGGATATTCATGGATTATAATAAAGGTCTTGTTCTTAATCTCGTTATAGACTGGTAAAGAATAAATTTGGTAAAAGTCGTAAGTATTATTATCTATCAATGGGACCTCTATTATAAACGTTATCTGGTTTCCTTTTACATAACCCATAACTAATAACATACGTTCTATTTTAACTAGATTACTTTCTATTACAGAATATAGCAAATGATTATTTGATTTTTGTACATTAATCAAAATTTCAAGTAATTCTGTTGAATTTACAATTGACTGGTGTAAAACAGAAACTTTGCTTAAGGCAAGAGCATTTTCAATTTCATTTAAAATAATATATATTGTTCTGAAACTATTTATAAAAGTTGTAAACATACTTAATATATAAGTAAAGTAAATTGACTTATTTTCTTTATTGTTTAAATCTTTAACCATTGATTCAATTCGCTTTAAACGGTGTTTTGAATAATAGAATTATTATAAATAATTTCAGTATTGTTGCTTTGATAATCCAATACTTTGGTAATTAAGGTAATTTTGTTTTGTAATAAATTTTGGTTCTTATTTATATCCTGAATTAGGCTATCATATCTGAGTGCATCCTCATTGTCTAGGTTTCCAGTGATGGATTTAATCACTGTACCTAATGGATTTAGTAAACCTCTTTTGAATCTTTGCGTGGAGGACGTTTAATATTTTTTTAATGGGACCTTGCTATTTCTAGCTCCTATATTTATTGGTACTGTGTTACGATTCTCTGGACCAATGACTTGGGCCTTTTAAAAATAGTGCTTCCTTCATTTAATTCGGGACTAGTTTCTCCACCTTTCCTTTTAATTTCTCTTTCTTTCAACTCTATCATTCTATTAGTAATAAAATTATATAAATATTCCGTTCTTTTTGCATGATCCTTTAATAACTGTTGCATATATGTTTTTTCGAAGCTAATATTAAATGTACTGTTAGAATCTGTGTGTCCAAAGACTACTTCAAATGGTGTAAGTTGTGTTACACTATGAATCGTATTATGCCATAATTGAATATGTCATTACTGATGCCGCATCTGTAAACTTTTGTTCATATTTTGCCAATCTATAAATTTCTAAAATGGTGGAATGAAATCTTTCTATTTTACCTGTAGAATTTGGGTTATTTGGTGTGGTAATATGTAATTCAATTTTATACATTTCTGTAAATTCCTTCATTAACAGGTTATTAAATTCAGTCCCAGGGTCGCATGATATTTTTCTAGGGATTCCATAAAATTAAAAAATATTTAATTAATGCTCGGACTACTTCCGGCGTTGAACGATTACTTATATTAATTGCTTGACCTAAATTACTAAAAGCATCAACTAAAGTTAAATAATATCTACCCTCTATGCTAAATAAATCTATAAATATTTCCTGAAAAGGCGCATTTTGCGTCTGTGTAAGTTGTTGAAAGGGTTTTATAGGTTTTCTTTCATATTTCATTTTCCTACATAATTCACACGCATTTATTATAGCTGAGACCGTTTCCTGTAAATTTTCCCAATAGTAATTTCTTTTAATTCTAACCATTGTTTCTTTAATTCCACGATGGCATGTTTTTCCTTCGTGATATTTTAATACTATCGCTTTTTGTTCCTTTTCGTCTTCTATATACTCTACTCGTTCAGTGCATTCTATCATTTTTATTGTATCCTTTTTAAATAATGTTATAATAGTTTTTGCAAAATCAACCCTGTATTCCTTTTCTTCAAAATATATAAAATATTTAATTTTTGGTCTTACATATTCCTTTAAAAAGTTTTTAACTAGTTCTATATTATTTAAGGGTAAAAATACCTCTAAAATTCTTTGCTTGGGTCTAGATACATTTTTTACATGTAATTCGTTTTTAAACCATGAAAAAACTAAAATTTGATTTGGCTTAGTATCAATTGCTTCCTTTAATATTGGTATACCTGAGGTGTCATAATTTACATTAGAATGTACTGTTCCATTACTGCTCGATACTGAAGGTATCGGGTATTGTTCCTCAAATTCTAAATCATCTGGGCTTACTGAAATGGTAGCAGATGAATCTGAAATGGTTATTGTTTTGGACTCTTCTGATACTCTTTGATTTTTGGCTAATCTAGCTATTTTACCTGTAACATTTGTTAAATATTTTTGTAAATTCTTTTCCTTCTCATCCACGTTAACTACTAATGAATTTTTATCATCTTCTATTATATTTAATTTTACTATTATATTTTACTGTGTTTTGTTTTCCTTTCTTATAAATTATTTTAAAATCGTACTCCTGTAATCTTAAGCGCCATCTCGTTAATTTACTATTTGGTTCTTTAATCGAATAAAGCCATGCCAGTGGGCGATGGTCTGTGTAAATTTTAAATCTTTTGCCAAATAAATATGGCCTAAAGTGTTTGACTGCCCATATTATGGCTAACAATTCACGTTCTATTGTACTATATCGCGATTCTGTATCGCTTAAAGTTCTACTTGCATATGCGATTGGATGATCTTCGCCAAGAGATCCTTGAGAGAGTACTGCACCTAACGCTATGTTTGAAGCATCGGTCGTTAAAATAAATGGCTTATCGAAATCTGGGTATTGCAACAATGGTGCATTTATTAGTAACTCCTTACGTTTCTGAAATGACTCTATATATTTTTCGTAAATAATTATCTTATTTCTTTTCTTTAAACACGCTGTCATAGGCTGTGTTATTTTTGCAAAATCTTTTATGAATCTGCTATAGTATCCTACCAATCCTAAGAAACTTTTAATTTCGGTAATAGTTTTAGGTATAGGGTAGTCTAATACTGCTTTTATTTTATCGTCATTTGGCTTAAGGCCGTCCTTAGTGATTGTATGCCCTAAATATAGTACTTCTTTTCTTAAAAATTCTGATTTGTCTAATTGTACTTTTAAATTTGTTTTACGTAGTCTATCAAAAACTATTCTTAAGCTTTTTACATGATCTTGCAGTGATCCTGAAAATACTATTATATCATCTATATATACCATACAATGATATCCTTGTAATCCTCTTAAAACATTGTCCATTGCTCTCTGAAATGTTGCCGGTGCAGTTTTTAAACCAAATGGCATTCTTAGGAATTCAAAATGTCCTGATTGTGTACTAAAAGCTGTTTTCTGACGATCACTTTCATTGATTTCTATTTGATGGTAACCACTAGCTAAATCTAGGGTTGAGAAGTATGTGCTATTTCCTAATTTATCAAAAAGATCTGTAATGTGTGGTAGTGGGTATTTATCATCTACCGTAATTTCATTCAGGCGACGGTAATCTATCACCATTCTATATTTTTGTTCACCCGATGCATCTATTTTTTTTGGAACTAAATGCACAGGTGCACTCCACGGAGAAAATAACATTATCCCTTAATAATTTTTCTACTTGGTTTTGTATTTCATTTGACTGTACTGGGCCCTTTCTGTACGGTTTAATATAAATAGGGTCCTCATTTTTTGTTCTTATGTAATGCTTAACTTCATTGGTAAACGATAATGGAAAATGTTCACAGTAAAATATGTCTTTATATTCTCTACATAAGTTATATATTTGATTTTTTTCTTCTTCATTCATGTGCTCTAACCTTAGTTTGTTTTTTAAGTTTTCTTCTAACAAATTATCAACTTCTATATTATTATAATTATTTATATTATTTATTTCGCATTTACGCATGTATCCGTTATATTTAGTAGTTTCAAAAGGTGCTAGAATTGTTAATATCACCTCTTCCTCTCTTGTATTTTGTATAATGGTTTTCGCAAAACCATTTTCGCATGTGACTAACGCACTAGGCATACGTATGCCGTCACAAAACTCTACAAAATTTAAAATTGCTTCGCCTGACTTTAGTGTTGTCGGTAAGCTAACACGTAATTCACAACGTGGTGATAATTTAATAATATGACTTTTTTCGTTATATATAATTGGAATTTTACCATTTTTAATATTAAGTACTTTATTTTTTAAATCTATACTGCATCTAATTGTTTTAATAAGTCATTACCAATTAATCCGTCGTACTTACAATCTACATTATACACATAAAACTTATGAAAATTATTTGATTTAAATATGGGTAATAAAGGAATGTTGATAACTTCGTGGTATATTCTCGACGCATGTGTACTGATTACTTCAAATGGCTCATTATACATATAGTTACTAAAATATTTATGCGCTATATCAGGTCTTATAAATGATCGCGTACTACCCGTATCTATCATGAATTTAGAATTTATTTCCGGTATATAAATGTGCGGCAACCTAAGATTTTTATCATAGTTTATTTCGATTATTTCATGGGGCCCTTTAAGGCTTTTCCCCGAAAATTTTCAATTGGCTGCGCTACATAATTTTTTGAATTAAAACTTATGTTATCAACTTCATCTCGACCATAGTCCCCCAGGACTAGTTGAAGCTTGAGGATTCTCCTCATTTAATTGTAAGTGATTTATAGTTGGTCTAGGGGCTGTCCTCATAGACACATCCGTATTCTGTTGTTGAACCTGTGGTTTGTAACCTAAGTTTTGCGGCGGTCTATAGCGCGAATTGAGGTCTATAGCCGAATTGAGACTGTGGCATCTGGCCATGTAATTGGTTAAATGGTTTATTTGAGAAATGGTTCTGAAACTTATTATTTTGACCAAACTGTTGCGGTGTCATTCGCTGAAAATTATTATTAAAATTTGGTCTATAACCAAACTGATGTTTGTTATTAAAATTAGGCTTATATCCGAACTGTTGATTATTATTATTGTTATAATTATTAAATTTAAATTTTTGTGACATTGGTTTTTGATAATTAAATTGCGGCTGTTGCGGAATTCCGAACTTAAATGTATTTGGCTTTTGCATAAAATTATTTTTTTAAAATTATTTTTCTACTATTTTTATTTTATTTTTCGCGTTATATTGTTCATGAAAATTCACTTCCTCGAATACAATGCTAAGTGCATTTTCCAAATTATTCGGTACTTTTAGTCTCACTATTCTTACCATATGCTCAGGTAAGTTGTATAAAAATACATTCAATGCCATATTATTATAAATTATAATTTTACTTTTCTTAATCTCCTCGTTGTCTATTCTATTGACTTTAGAAATTAAATTTGATCTGACAGATTGTATCCTATTGCAAAAATCCAAATAGGTTTCGTGAGTTCTAATTTTTAAATTTTCTAGCTCAATGGCTATGCACTCTTCGTTACGTTGATCACCAAAATGTTGGATTAACAAATCCTTAAAATCTGTCCAAGATACTACTACATAATCCTCTCTTTCGCTAATAAGAGCAGCAGCATTGTCTATTAACCTGCTCATTAAACAATGCATAATATAAGTATTTTGGGCTTGGCTACCCTTAAACTTTTCAATTATATATTCACATTTTCTTAAATATAAGTTTAATTGTCTTTTATCACCATTAAATAATGGGATTAGTTTTATAAATTCACTCGGAATCAGTGTAATTTGCTCCATTTTTGCAAATTTTAATACTTATTTTGTTCAATATGATTTTTACTTTAATATATTTATTTATTCAATAATTCTCTTTATAATTCAATAATATTTAATTTATTTTTTATTCACTTTTAATTTTCACTTTTAATTTACTTCATATAGTATTTTAATAATAATTAGGTATTTAATTCATTTATACTTTACTTATCTTTTTATTAATTTATTCATATAATATTCATTTAATTTTTTAACACATATAACACACTTAAAAATACTAACTGGGAAACCAGATTACGTTAAAACGGAAGATTTATTCCTGGATTAACAGTGGGCAAGGGAGGTGAAAAAGTTCGACTCACCAACACGCCGTATTCATTTTTCTTCCAGCTGCCTTGTCGAATTTGTTTGTAGGCTCCGGATCTCTCCTTCACTGCGCCAGGCTCGTTCACGATTTATCAGATCGATGATTTAAACGCGACGATTGACGTAAATGATTTTTCGGAAAAATCCGCGCCAGCTGCGCCAGACAAGTTTGCGGGAGCGAGAAAAGACTTTTTAAAAAAAGATGAAATTTTATTATTAAGTTACATTTAATACTTAATTAAAATTTAACTATAATTAATGGGCAGAGCTTTTACAAGAAAGCTAGGGTCTGTCCGGAGACTACCTAGCAGAAGCTCATGCTATGATCGACTGACTTCCTATCCCGTCTCAAGACGGTGGTCAAGCCAGATTACAATGTAACGCTTCCATGAATTAAATCTTAAATAAACAAAACCTTAACTAGAACTATTGTTGTTAAGCAGTTAATCTGTCATCGCTGCATTATATAATGATGACAGGGTGCTGCGGGGTTGATATAACTAGATTACAATGTAATGCTTCCATGAATTAAATCTTAAATAAACAAAACCTTAACTAGAACTATTGTTGATAAGCAGTTAATCTGTCATCGCTGCATTATATAATGATGACAGGGTGCTGAGGGGTTGATATAACTATATTGTACCTTTCCTCTCGCGACAGGGCACATAACAAAGGCAAGTATTTACAATGTAGTGCGTATCTCGACTTGTTCGGTATTGCATGTGTACATTCCTTTTAGACTTCTCTGTAATTTTAAAAACAGTGTTATAACGACGACTCCTGGCTATATCATTGGACTCTTATTTTTGCTTAGTGATTCGGATTTTGTTTGGTGATTTTACGACGACTTGGCTTGTATCTGAAATAGTATTGTGTATTAACATGCCACGTATTCAATATATGGCTCAAGAATACGCAAACGTGCACTTCATTTATGGAGAAAAAAGAGGGAAAGATACCCTACCGCGCGTCATCCAGATTACCGCATATTCATCAGGTCCACCCACAGGTGTTATTCGGAAGGTAGAATACCTGACAGCGGTATTGGTGGTACGAGCACTGGTAGACTGGCTAATATCAGACAAGACATTGTAATTGACGAAATTGAGCTACGGGACGGGACACGAGAGGTGGACGGGACCTCTACTAGAATAATAGCACGACGTACTGGAATCTCAAAGACGACCGTGCACCGTGTACTGAAAAAAAAATATTCATCCCTACCACATTAGACGCGTCCAAGCTCTACAACCGAGAGATTACAACGCAAGATCGTTTTTTTGTCGACAAATGCTTGCAAAAATAGAACAAGATCCACAATTCTTCGACAAAATTCTGTGGAGCGATGAATCCACTCTTAAAAAAGATGGATACTTCAACATGCATAATCTGCACAGCTGGCAACTCTCGAATTCGCATCTAATGTGAGAAGAGAGATCACAATACCAGTTGAAAATAAATTTTTGGACTGGTATATTAAACGGAAAAATCATTGGTTCATTTGAACTGCCCGGAAATTTATCTGGACAAAGTTACTTGAATTTTTTACAAAATGATCTGCCAAATTTAATGGAGGAGGTGCCTGAGGAGTGGAGACAATCTCACTGGCTACAAAATGATGGTTGTCCTGCACATTATGCTGCAAACGTCCGTGCATATTTAAATGCCACGTATCCAAATAAATGGATTGGTCGTTTGGGTCCCATTTTGTGGAATCAGCGATCCCCGACTTAAATCCACTAGATTTTTTTACTGGGGCTGTCTAAAAGAACAGGTGTATTTTAAGCCTATTTAAAGTTTGGAGGAATTACGCAGTCGTGTGCAGGAGGCCGCTTCAAAAATAACTAATCGGCGCTACGCACGACTTCTTAGAAGAGCATTTTTTAGAAGATGTCGAGCTTGTATCAGAGTCGGTGGCAGACAATTCGAACACTTGTTATGAAATAAAGATTGATTTATGTACAAATTAACGCTTTTATTTTGACAATTTAAGACAAGATTATTAGTCAACCATTCTCCCAAAGCCAAATTTTTGTGTTTATAACAAAAAAACGGTAATTAAATCCAATATTTCAATAATAAAATAACTCGGAATAGATCACACGCCTGGTCCTTGAATTATATAGTTATGTCTTGGACTGAATATTCGTATGATGATGATGATTGATGATTACGTATTTGCTAGCAGTGGGCACGAACACTTGATTGTTTGGGTTAATTGTGAATTTAGCTGCATCGGGATACACAGGCTTCTCAGGTTGACTAAGCTGTGGGGAAAAATAAAATTATATATAATTTATATTATGTTCAGTCGAAATTTCTAAGAATAACAGCTAAATTAAAAAAAAAAGAGAATAGTACAAACAAATTAACAAAACACGTATGTACTTCAAAACAGAACGCAAGGTTTAACGGACGCAAATTATAAATTTGTTCTGGCTGATTATTATATACTTATAGTAATAGCGTTGGCATAGATTTTACAGATATAACATAACTAGTAGGTATAGATGTACGGTGTACCATTTAACATTAAAGTTACTATAAAATCGGCCAGGTGGCAGTGCTAATGTCTGAAGTCGTAGATAATGAAGTACGAACGTTATTAATGTAATATAATTTTCTTGATTATTTACTTTTTACCCGCAATGTATTAAATAGTGAGCCTCTTATACCTACTAGTGCCTTGCGTTTTCGATTATGCGATGTGGAGGTCACAGTGTCATATGTTGTAGCAAATGGCAAACTTTAAGGCACAATAATTGTTGTCTCTCCGGGGTAAAGACGCGCTATACTCAGTGAAGTTGTACTTACAGGACGTATGGGAGTTACACCCGCCAGTCATTAGATGTGTTACCTCTTCATTCTATTGATAAATAATTGGTAATGAACTTAAAATAATAATAATTTTAAATAGCTGCAGTTAATAATTCGAGAAATAAATAAAATCTATGATTTGATCGGCTAATCTAATAAGACTATAAAATAACAGGTATCAAGTAGGCATGCTTATTTGATCTGAATATTCTGTCTAATAGTTCAATCTAGAACAGGTTAGAATGATTTCAGAATGGGACTGTATAATTATAATTATTAATAATTTCTATAACAGCAAAGTCTTCAATTTCTTGTACGACTTGTTATATTGGATGCAATTGCGATAAAAAGAGTAATAAAAAAAAAAACATTTTTTATCGATGTCACAGAAATCTCATCAATTTATTAGTCTATCAGCAATGGATAATTATATGTATTTACATAATATGTGACGAGAGATTGGCTTCTGTGCTAGGGTTAACCTGTGTTACAGCCTACAGATCATTGTTACCTGTCCTCCCGGGCTACCTATATTAGGTATAACTTATCGGAAATAAGTTACAACTTAATGATACTACAAAGAGAATAACATTATGTTTTTACATAATTATATTATGTTTAAAATTACGAACTTAAATTATATACTATGCTAATGTTCTAATTGAATTGTGTTGTTAATGTTAGTTATTATGATAGTAATATTATTGATTAATTAATACATAATTCTGATTGGAGACCAAAGATATTAGAAAACCCGAATACAAAATCGCCTACAAAAACTTAGCGAAAATATTATTAAAATATATTATTAAAATAAAATTAACCTTACTGCTTACTACTTATTACAGCCTTATTTTGCAAAAATAGCAAAGTAAACAGCTAAGGTCATAGACTTTTATGACTTAGTATGATTGAATTGTCATTCTATATTTTAATTCTTACTCTGTAGGGTTCCATGTTTGAGACAATTTTCGAGGGTTCGTGATAATTATATACAGTTCTCTAATGTCTTTGTTGGATTAGCATTACAATACTACTAGATATGTGACTAGCATCTTTACCATCGTTGTGAAGTTACATTCTGGTACTACAACTAGTACATACAATTTACCGTCATTGTTAAGTTACATTCTGGTGAATTAAGATTTGTAGTTTAATTAAAGAAAGATTTCAAAACTAAGGATGGGCCATGACCTACATTTGGCAGAAAAATATTTGAGATGATTTTGCCAATGAAATATGGACTGAATAAACTGCAGGAAGCAAATACCCGAAGTGTTAAGATGACAAATATCAAACCTAAGTGGCCCCCTAATCAAGATTTATATCTACCTAACCATTATATTATGTACACTTTACATACATTTGTACTCTTGGACTAAATCGATATTTAGAGTGTGTATTGAAGCTGTAAATAAGTATCTACTTACAGGTGGCAATTATATAGTGTATTTTAAGATAATTAATATTGTTGTTATCTAAATTAAGTATGTATGAGACGGGTAAGTTGTCTCTGAACTTTCAACCAATGATTAAAAGAGCCATTAAATTAAATAGTTTATTGACGGGTATTCACAAGAGAGAATAATAATCTGAGTAATTATTCAAACGATATATTATATTTGATAATGGTTTATAAAGTTAGTAAATTGCTGTAAATAGTAAATTAAGTAATAGTAATAGTAATTATAGGTATAGTTTTAGTAATTTAGTTTGTAAATTGTTTTATTTTTTATATTTTGTCAACGATTGCTGACTTTGGAAACAAGATGGAACCTTGAAATGTTGTTTCTATGTACTTACGATGTATCTATTACATTGTTACATATATTATATTTACATTGTAATTTTTCCATCTTTTTGGGAAAAGGTGGCGCCCGACCGAGTTTGTTTCACCGGTTCTTCTCGGCGGGTAAGGGTTGAACCGGTGGAACATTGTTCTATGAAAAAATATGTTGGTGATTAATAGTAGTCTTGATAAAATTATAATAAAAAATAAAAATAAAAATTATAATAATTCTTGTTTTTCAATTTTGTAAAAGGTAGATGTAGTGTATTGACACTTATAATAATAAATATATTCACGCACACTTGCGGGCGTGGTATCGGTCATGTAGTGGTAGAGGTAAACCAGAAGTGGGGAGATCAAGCACCCACTGGGGACTGCCATTCCACAACCATTCCAACACTGACCATCGACCGGGTGGGTCTGTGATACAGCAGTCTAGAAGTGTTTCTGTTCCCCATCCCAATTCTACATCATCCATCTATTCATACATCCATCCTCAAAAAATGTCATATTTATAATAGTAGTAGGATTATTTGCTTTTGTTTTGCTTAGTTTCGTCTCGTAAAAATTGTATCTTGTTTAATAAAAGGGTAAAGGGAAACCTATCACAAGAGAAGAAACCTAATTAACACAACAAACTCTATACTCAATCTCCGAAGTTTTACGGATTGAAATCGACCCTCTCAACGTTATTAACCCTAGGATCGTTTATTGGCAAGCTGTATCCCAAAAATGAATTGAAATCTTGATCTCGGATAGCTAAAATGAGATCAAGATTGATTATTAATTTCGTGCGTTAAGTCTATCGCCAAATAATAAATAATAATAATATAATAATATATATGGACGCTTCACACCATGTCAATATGCCAATCTAGTCCCGTGCTAAGTATCCGAAGAACTTGTGTTACGGGTACCAGACAACGGAAATATATTTAATACTTTTTATACTATAATTATATTTAAGATTTTTACTATGTACTCGTAATACTCACATTTGATACACATCCATGACTCAGGAACACAGAAAACTTTTTTTTCCCTCGCGGGATTCAAACCCGCGACCTCCGGCGCCAACGCCCTAACCACTGAGCCACAGGGGTCGACATTTAATTACAATGGATAATTCTAAAGTAATCAAATCAATCAAACATTAACGCTTTTAGACAGGAGCCGCTGGAACTTCAAAAACCTACCTACAAATAATAGGTAGGCATTTGCTATGCCTATTGCAATTGGTTAAATATTTCCGTAGTACTAGAACTCAGGGCACAGCTCGGTCACCCAGGTACCTACTCCAGGTACCAGGTCACCTACTTTACTGTTGTTTCCGTACACTGCTGACTTTCCATAACACAAAAATTTACATAATCTTTTACTCAGCGCAGCGATTACGGGCACCTAAGAATAGTATTGTACAACTGGCGTGGAACGGTTCGTGTGTTGTTTTAAAATATATTTATAGTTTCAATGAGGCTAACGGGTACAAGGAACAGACATTATAAATTTCTCACTTTTGCTCTTAAACTGAATTTATAAGGGAGGAGCTATTTCGCTTTACTTTATTGGTATGTACAAAAATCCTATTAAACTAAAAAAGTATTGCTAATAGAGTTTTAAAAGAGAATCAGCTAGTACTTTGAAAATTATTGTCAATATTTTTATCTTCTCATTCGAATACATTTATCATCGAATTACACGTTTCTCGTCCTTACTGCAGGTTATGGACCGCGTGTTTCTTTAAAAATGTAAATGTTAGCGAGTGAGGTGGACAGTATAATAATGAAGCTAAAATAAGGAACTACGATAACTATTTACAACAAATTAAAGAAGAAATCAAAATAATGGCAACTGTATTGAGTTCAGAGCGAATACTAATACAAAAGTATAAAAACAATGTCATTTAAATAAACGTCCAAAAAAATATAAATTCAAAACAGTAAAAAGCAAATTCGTATAAAAACTTATGGCTATCCAGCCAGTCGCCAACAGTAAGTATCATAATATTCGGTAAAAAGTATATCTTCGGATCATTCTCAGTTATTGTGTCTTCAAATACATCCATATCCCAATGAATGTGCCACAAATTATAAGCTGTTTTAATCGTTGTAGACGTCTTGTAGATAGTAGACACCAATAATACAGATTACTAAATAGATACTCTTGATGTTTTGAAACATGAAAAGTCCGAGATATTTTGGATTTACGACCGAAATAATAAATCTTGGCAGTTTTCAGATTTTCCTGTTTGATGTTGTTGTAGAGAAACTGGAGTCGTGTCTACCTAAGCATGTCGATCTCCTACATGCTTCGGCACGAATGGGACAACTCCACCAGAAACTACGGTGTGGTGGTGTAGTGTGGTGGCGGGTGCGGCGGTGCTTGCCATCAGGCAAGTAATCTCGTAGGTAAACGACAGGTTTTATTTTTTATTTTATAGCCGCGGGTAGCCTAAAGGTAAAAAAAGACGTGTGGCACTCGGGGACTGCCGCGGTAAAGCTATTGCAATTCAAAATTAATACTGCATTTGTGATAATAATAAAATGTATGTATATAGAGTACCTACTCACTCATTTTCTTTCACTATTTTTTCGTGACTTTCTTCATTAATGATAAATGCACTTTGTTCATTCATATTCAAAACACTTTATACACAAATTTTACAAGTACAGCTATTCACTGTTGTACATAAATACCTATACACCTATATACTTTCTCATAAACAGCTGCTTATGTATTCGTCCGATTTCGGAGCAGCTCGTCTCGATTCGTGCGAGTTTCGTAAAGTCGTACAATACGTCTAATCGCACGCACACAACGCCGTGTCGAAGACTGCCGAACTGAAACGACGTTAGACGATGCACGGAGCGTGAGGTTTTTTCGTTACGGAATTTCTGGATTCGGTCCCCGCGCTCAAGGCCCGCGATAGAAGCTATGCAATAGCTTAATAAACATTTTCGAATATTTTCTGCAGTAATTGATGTTTAGCGTACCCTTAGTAACTACACAGTAATTTTTTATCGCTGCATGTCGTTAGGTACCTACTCTTTTATTTGTAAAATAACTAATATTATTTCTCCCATGCTTCGGCGTGAATGGGCCGAATCGACCGGGCAAATACCACGGCTTCACAGAAAACCGGCGTGAAATGAAGCTTGCATTGTTTTGCCGAGTGAGTGAGGTTACCGGAGGCCCAAGTGGGGTTGGGGATTTAAAGGACTGAGAACGCAAGTCGCAACACCAGAGGAGTTACAAGTGTAACTCCTCTGGTGTTGCGAGTGTCCATGGGCGGCGGAAATCGCTTACCGTCAGGCGAACCGTCTGCTCGTTTCCTGGTTCATTTATTTTTTTAAATTTTGACAAAAAATAATGTCGACCTTGCACGAGACACGGTTAAGTAATGATTCTGCAGAGTATGGGAAAGGCATTCGAAATGATAATAAATGATGAGAGCAGCTTACGCAGACACCACAGGGGAAATGTGTCACCACATGTAGGTAATAGTTTCATCGCTGAGAGCTTGTAACTGTTTCTAAAGAGAACAATAATAATAATATTTAAGTCATTGTAACCCCCCTACCCCCTTTTAAAAGCTAAACGACTGGCTCGAAAAAAATGATGGTGGTCCATTGAAGGAATAACTACATTTTTAAAAAAAAATATACACGCCACTGTATCTTATGTTACCCGGGCTATTATTACAAATCTATTGACACCTCATTTATTTTAATTAAAACACACACAAGACACAAGGAACCCTTATAGTTTCGCTCTGTCCCTCCGTCTGTCTGTCTGTCCGTGCTTCTAGATTCTGTAATTATGAATAAAAAGTATGAAATAAAACTTATTTCCTAAATAATTCCTTTTTAAATTCGGCTAAAATTTTCACCATTTCTCTTCTCAATCTTCATAATTTTGAAGTCGGTACCAGCCCGAACAACATCCTGATAAGACTACATTTTATAGAACTCACGTTCAAGTTGGCTGGTTAGTAGTTTTTTACGGCAACGGCAACAAGCAGCAATTTGAGAAAATCTTTTGCAACAACAATATTGAGCGATAGGGAGCAACTCCAAGAAACTATATACTTTCATACACGAGCAAGCAAGTTTAAAAAAAACGCCAATTCGTATGTCAGACATTGAGCAATATGGATTATATGGAGCAACTGCAATACTGTGTACTGTTGTAATATTTAGGTGCCGATTTTTTTTTAATTGCTCCACATCGCTCCACTTTTTTTATTATTACTCCAGATGATCATCCGTATTGCCGAGCAATTATTGCTAAAAAAAAAGCCCGTATAAACGCACCTTAAGTTGTACTTCTGCAATCTGCATGAACGCGTGATCCAGTGTATACGATTAAGCTTTTGTCTTTCTGTTGGTACCTGCTAATCGCTGAAATGGCTGGAACGATCTTTTAGGCGACATTTACACTGGCAGATAGCTCAAGTTATAAAGGAGTAACTTAGTTTTTTATGGGATAGATCGGGGAACGAGCAGCTTTATGAGAGTGTTTCCGATCATTAAAACCGAGCGCAAACGAAGTTGCGAGCAACAAGTATCTCTACTATATTTTAGGAAACGGTAACCCAATCTGATGCTCACTAAGCCATTTTGGCTGGTAAGTAGTGACTTCGATTTTATTGACAATTTAATAAGTATGTAAGCACGTGCACTTAGAATGTTAGGAGATTGAACCCCAGTTTCTGAAAGGCTAATCAACGCCAAAATCAACTAATCAGCGGTCAAATCTTTTGTTAAGTGTAAAATGAGTTGCAAAAAGCTTGATCAGTCGTTTGATTTGATCAACGTGTTAGTTAACAAAACTAATGTCAAACGAATGGCCAAAGAACATGTCAACGCTGTTTTCGGTTTCTGGAAAGCTATTTAAGGCCTGTATGTGCTTGTATGTGTCATGTCAACTTGATCAATGATTAGTACATTTTTCACTAATCAGCGTTTCAGAAACGGAAATTGATTTAACAAGCCTGTTAACTCAACAACGTGTAAGTTCATCAACTATTTGATAAGCCTTTCAGAAACCGGGTGTAAGTATCAAAAATCTTTAAGCCCGAGTCCGCTAGGTTTCTAGCGAACTCGGGCTTAAAGAATAAAGAGGTGTTAGTTTTACGTCAATATCTGTAGCAAATTTTATGCTCTATCTATATCAAGATCATTGGAGCTATGGAAATTGCGAAAAACATTGTTTTTTGGCATTTGACCGTAAATAAATTACAACTCAGGTACGAGGCGGTACACGAGATTTAATGAAAATTTTGAGAGTACTTTAAAACAAAATGAAGGCGTCTCCGCGTTTCCAGCTTATTAAGTATCTCTCATTCCGAGGTTTACGCAATTTTATACCAACTAAGGGCTATGATGCCATTTTAATTTTTAAATTAATGATATGAATTTTGCATTCAATAGATAATAATGAATCGATACTATACGTGTTATCATATAAACGACATACTTATTGGCAAAATCTTTGAGCTAGTCTGTTCAGAGTTATTTTACCTCGAAGTTCTATGAGAGTGATCCTTATGTCGTCGACATAAAGGACTAGAGGCAAAATATCTGTGAACGGAACGTATACTTGATAAGACTACATATTATGACAAACGGAAGGCGTTATCAAGTGAACGACCGGGTGACCTCACTCGGCTGTCATGGCGGACGTCTCGCCGGGGCGCGGCGCGGGCGGCGCGGCGCGGGCTGCGCGGCGGTTTGCTGTCAAAGTCAGCTAAACAGAGAGCAAAACATTGTTGGTGCACTTGTGAATGCTGATTGCTGAGAATTTGGAAATAAATTGATTGTATGAAGATATTAAATAATGATAATGATATTGGAAAACACAGTTTAACAACCTCAGGTACGTTAGATACAATAAACTGTTTAGTATTTCCTCGATAATATTAAAAAAGTCAAAAATATTCTGTGATAGAAGTTAAGCAGTTAACAAAAACGTACGTTATGTACATAAACTCTGATTTATATTTTATATTCTGAGTT
This sequence comes from Phengaris arion, assembly GCA_963565745.1. Lineage (NCBI taxonomy): Eukaryota > Metazoa > Arthropoda > Insecta > Lepidoptera > Lycaenidae > Phengaris > Phengaris arion. Next base: position 30,758,776 of record OY751432.1, on the reverse strand, counting down.
CTGAGAATAGTAATAATAAATAAGTTAAGTAATAAAGCAAGTGTCTAAGTTAAGTAATTTGCTTAACTAATTATATTTCCTTCATTGTCACTTATTAGAGACATACCAACGAAAAATATTAGGTACTTACCGTGAAATACTTCATAATGGTCTTCGATAATTTTACTTACTAAGAATAAAAAACAAAGCAGGGGGGAGTCTGTTGTACCTCAACCAATTTTTCAGTTATTCGGTATTTATTCCAATTTGGCTTACCGTCGTGTACGTGTACATTTTGGTCGGTTAGGGTATACTTCATCAAAATATGTTAAATATACATAACATACTTATATAGTACTATATAATATCTATAGACGCTTTCACACAACGTCAATCTGGTCCCGTGGTAAGTTCTCGAAGAACTGAAGAAAAAAAAATATATTCATGATATATAGAAAAAGAAGAAATATATTCAATGCTTTTTTACTATTTATTTATTTACACATGTTTAAGATTTTTAATTTCACTATACACATATTTAGTACACATCCATGACCAAGGAACACAGAAAAATGATTGTTCCTTCGGCGGGATTCGAACCATGACCTCCGGCTTAAACGCCGATGCGCTAACCCCTAAGCCACAGAGGTTGTCATTACATGTCTTTAAGACCCGATATAGCTTGGCCGATATACCGATATACCATGTTGTACCACTTGTTTTCATCAATACATTCTCCATAGGCTAAGGTTTAATCTTGAATAAAACAGTGGATTTTAAATATTTTAAAGTACCTTATCACGCAAGTTTGTAACTACTTTAATACTGCATAAATAAAAGAAACGTATGCATTTAAAATTTATGTGATTATTAAAACACGTTCAAAACTATCAGACTTCTATTAATGAACTATAAAACTCTATAAAATACCTATTACCTACTAATAATAAAAATTTGAATTCCTAACTATTATGCCTCAATGTTTAAATGTGATGAATGTAAGTTTAATTTTTTTAATTGTATAATTGAATTTAATGTAGTATTAACTGTAATAAAGTATCATTTTTTAATGTATTTATAACCATGACTATTATACCTGTTTGCATGCTAATAATAGTGAAGAGTTTTGAGAGTAGAGATCTTAAGAATGAAAATAACTGTACCAACATATGTACCACTTTTGATGCAAATAAATTAATATGAATAATATTAATATGAATATGAATGGTAAAAATAACACTTGTTATCCAAAAAGTCAATAATATCTAAGCCTGGCTTAGTGGCGGTAATCGACTAACTCTTTAATATAAGATGGTCGGTAACGACGTAGCGAGCACTTTAGGCATTAGAATTCAAAGCAAAACCAACTGGCCAAGGTACAACATATTCCCCTACCTACCTATAGGTACCTATTTATGTAATCTGTAGAAAATTGTGTAGAGAGAAATATAAAATTTTATTTTACTATAGGCATTAAATTATTATTGGTTTATTAACCTTATTAGTTCTTAAATCCTCGGTAATTATGGGACGTGTCCCAAATAGACATGTAAGCGATATTGATTCTATAATGTTGGGCACAAATCCGAGAATTAGGTAAAAAAAAACATGAGAGATGTCAAGGGACACCCGGATGGAACGAAGTTATAATATATATATTATAATATAAATATATAGTTGATAATGAAGAATTGAAGCCTATTTTGGAAGAAATTTACATATAGATTAGCCGGAACAAACACACAGACTGACAGACGGACAGAAAAATGTTAACAATTTATATTTTATTGTAAGTACCGATCATACTTTTAAATGCATTACGTGAAAATAAAAGCTGTTAATTTGAAATTACAAACAGACACTTCAATTTTGTTTATCTATATAGATATAATATATTATATTATACAAAACAAATAGTTGAACTAAGTATATATAGTGCGCGCGGAACTAGCGCCTTAGGTAGGGATAGATGTCGCCGCCGCCGCGAAGTCCGGCTCCGTACTGAGTAATAACATCTTACATCAAGCGCTCGGCTAGCTAGTCACAATATGTAACAGTCATAACAGTCACAATGTGTAATTGCAAAATTCTACATTATTGTCAAGGTAGTTTTTTGTATCATTCTTAATAGTCGTGATTTCGAGTGGCAAAAAGTGTCTTGCCTAGTCAATCCGCCTTGCTTCCATACAATTCGCAACGCGCCATAAGGAACTACGTTCCAAAAAGTCCGGTAGAACCTGAAAACCGACCTCGGATACAAAACACTAGTCGACATAATTAATTATTACGGGAGGAGTGGGACACTTGATCCTTAGGGGAGACTAGGAACACTCAATTTCTATAAATAAAGGCTCTATAGTCTGTATGGGCAATACTCACTTTTACAGAGGCTATGTCATGTCGGTAGTACGAGTTAGTATACGATACCAGCAAACTTTTCAAATGGTGGGCAAAAAATGTTTTTGTTGCAATCAACATTTATTTTATAACTTTTATTTTGATTTAACAGTTATTTCGAAACTATATTTAAGATGTGTATGAATATAAAACATAAATCCTTATCTATGTGTTTTTCATTTCTATTATATAAAAGTCTTATTCTTAATAGACTTTTATAACCAATTAATTTTTTTCAAAAGTATAAAGGACTCCTGGGTACACGTGGTACATATATTCGAGGAGACTTGATCTTCCCTGGATCAAGTATTTATTTCCAATAATTGTTGATTTATTAATAAAAATAACAAAGAGTTTTACCTAACCATATGAAAGGGCGGTGAAAAACAGTAAATTAAGCTTTTAGTAGTTTATTTATCAATAATCGAAAGTTTAATTATTACCTAACTTTTTTTAGAGTTCCGTAATACTCAAGGAACCCTTGACCCTTATAGTTTCGCTTAGTCCGTCCGTCCGTCTGTCAGTTCGCGCTTCTAGCTTCTGCAATTATGAATTTAAATGGATGAAATTTGGTACAGCTAAATACTGTATATAGATCTCGGTTTCGGCATCATTAAATACTTATAATTTTATATTTTGCCTCTTCATACATGTGAAGTGGGGATGAAACTTTGTTTTATTCTACGTCATCGTGTGGGGAATCGCCGAATTTTTAAATAAAGGCAAGGTTTTATACATGACTTTTTTATAATGTAAACCATTTTCGTGTAATCGACCTCCAAAGTGGTTTTCCTCAACCTCCCCTGGAATTTCTAATTTATGGGATTTAGAAACTTGCAATTTTTCGTGCTGATAGATCATGCTAAATAATCTTAAGGAAAATCATTTTTAAACGAAATTTGACAGTTATTTTTAAAGTAATTTGGAAAAACCTATTACGCGCGTTGATAGTTACGGAACCCTCTATTAAGCATGTTCTGATATGCTCTTGATTATGTTATTTTACTTTTAAAAGTTATATAACAATTGCGTGGGAGCTTCCGGGGATTTTATTATATAAGGGACACTAGATCTTGGTACAATTAATTACCTATTTTAATTAAATTTAAATTGGTATTTTTACACTGATATTCTGTTCAAATGGCAGATTCTTGTAAATTCATGTTAAAAAATTGATACTGCAATACCTGATTGCGGTATCAATTTTTTTCAAAATATGACCAATTTATAGGGGTTATTTTATAGAGGAACAATTTATATTTACAAAAGGGGGGTCAAGTGTCCCCAGGTTCCCCTAACTATTAAATTTATAATTTATGCAAAATGTATTTTATACTTTGTGAAATTGGATTCAATATAATATTTTATTTATGTTCAAAGGTTTTACAGCATTAAGGCAAAAAAGTTAAACTTATAAAAGAAGAAAATGTCGGACATTGACGACACAGACGACACAATTTCTGATGAATCGGAACAAAGTGATGCGGGAACATTAAGAACGTGTACAGGACTTCTAAAGTCTTACCATGGCGTAGCTTACCAAATACAGTGGTTGATGGTTGTTGCTATTGAGGCCAAAAAATGTGGAAAAGTCGATGGTTTTAGATTTAGGACAGAAGTAGATTATGAAGATTCTGGAAAGTTCGATGACGTTGTTTGGGAGTACTATTGTGTTCACGAAAATAAATTTAAATACAACTTTTTACAAGCGAAACACAAGCTAAATGAAGAACATGACAGAATAACGATGAAAGATTTAAAAACAGGGAAGAATCCATTCGGACTTAAAAAGTATTATGTCTCATATAAAGAAAGTATACAAAATAATCACAAATACACAAAGGGTTTGGTAGAAAACTTAATTATAGCAACTAATATAGATTTAGATGATAATTTAAAACAAATATTTAAATGTTCACAAATCCATCTTCCTCTTTCGAATACTTTCGAGTCAGAAGAATGTAGACGTCCAAAGTGCTGGAAAATCAATCCTAATGTTAACGAGAACATAACAAGTATTGTTGTCATATTAGAAGAAACACATGATCTCATAAAGTTAGCAAAATTGCTAGAAGATCTTATTTTTAATGACAAAGAATTTACTATCCCTAAGGAGTTGCAAGAGTACAGTTGCTCAATTTTTAAAAACTTGTTGAATACCGATTATACTAAAATAAGCAGCGATTTTGTCGAAAACAAAAATTTATCAAACGAAACAATTTTTTTAAGAGAGGCATTCCTATATGTAGCTTTTGTGGAAAACAGACACTTGTGCGATGATGACATAATACATGGCTGCAAAGAAACAACAGATAACATTGAAGATTTTGCAAATTTTTTTGCAAGTAAAATTAATGATGCCCAATATAAAAATAAACTTGTCAAAATTCGTCTTTCAAAAAACTCTAAAAGTTATGAAAATTATAAACGGAACATAAGCAGATTAGCTAATTTCGTATTAATAAAGAAAAACGGAATCAAATTTAATCCCAAATTTTGGATCCAAAACGAAACTGAAAGAAGTAATTATTTTAAAACATTAAAAATTAAATTAAAATGCAAATTGATTGAGTGTGGTGTGATAGGTCTCGATGACTCAAATAAAGAAATATCTGCAAAACTGGATCCCTACCGATTTCAAATTACCAATTTTACTACGTGCATGATGCATCTTACAGACGAGAACTCATTTTGGGACGTTGTAAAAGATTATAACACTAGATTGTCAATTGCAAATCAATGCGAATTGTCAATTGCAATTATACCCAAAGCCTTACCAAATGATAATTTGCGTAAAGTAAGAGAAGACATAAATAAATTTTTGTCTATTTTGGTCTTTGCTGTTAATTTTACTAAATCAACTCTTAGCGAAGCCGTAGAAGATTACTTTAATGAAAGTTTTAAATGGATCGATAATGAATTTACTGCTTACGCATTTCGGTCAGAAATAGCTAATGCACTTGATCTAACGCAAGAAAAATTTATATCAAATGCGGAAGAAGTCACTCAGTTTTTTAACAAAGTAGAAAAAGAAACAAATCGCTTAATTCTCATTGGTACTACTTTAGAATACTGTACAAAGATTGAGTTATATGATATTGAATTTCAGTCAGACGTAATTAATGTACCTAGCTTGAACTGTTTTATTAATAACGACATACTTAAATTAAAAGGCGAACAAAGTAAGAAAGACCACGATAATTTTTACAGTAACCAAGTTTTGTGTTATACGTCTAACCAAATATTATTATCTTCAATTAAAGTATACCATTTACTTAAAAATTCTGTAAAGTACGCTTCTCAAAAAAATTATATATTTATGCGTTTAGAAAGTATAATTTATTTATATGAACATGTCATGAATGTTTTCGAAAATAGTATTAATTTATTAATAATTGAATGCGATTTCAATAGTAAGTTTGATCTACGTAAAATCTGCAAAAAAATAATAAGCATCCTGCGATCAGATACTACTAAGAAGGTATTGTTAATTATACAGGGCAATAATTATTTGAAAAATCAGTTAAAAAACAAATTTAAATCTAGTTATTGTGAAATAGTAGATCCCGAAGTACATTTTTCTAACTTACAAGAAATAACACAACAAAAGTTGTTACAAAATTATAAGATTTTCTTTCAAGGAAAAGAAAATTCTCTTGGTGATTTAATAAAAGACTTCGAAAATTTTATCGATTCTCAAATACTATGTCATTGTTTGAATAATGACGTATTAGAATTATGTAATCGATTCTTAACTAAAGACGATATTCTTAATTTTTATATATCAAGAGAAATAATATGTCAAAAAAAAGTGAGCACTGAGGTTATTAAAGAAAAATCTGCAGATTTGTATGCATTTAGCAATATTAAAATAAATGATTTCATGAATATAGTTATGCAATATCATAAGAGTGAGACAAATATTGCAAGCAAACTGAGCAAATTTGGTAAAATAGATTTTAATGATCTAAGTATCGTTAAATTTGTTATAGTGGATGATCATGTTCAATATCGTTTTTTATGGGAAGCCAGTAAAAATTCAAGAAATGTTCATTGGCTTATTAAAGAAAATAATTGTTTTAGGTGGAATGCCACTAATGGTTCATTAAGTAACTTAAGGTCCTATATGAGACCTAGAAAATATTATTCAGAAGCTGATAACGAAATCATTAATGAATTGAAAAATGACAGAATTGTAATAATTGCTGCTGATCCAGGGATGGGCAAATCTACTCTGATAAAACATTTGGCGTTAAGATTAAAAGACGAATTTCCTTTACTTTGGGTATTAGTAATTGATTTAGGAAAATTTCGTAGTGAACTTAAAAAAATAAAATTAAGCGATAAAAAATCTGTAATCAATTTTCTTATTACAGTGGTAGATTTTAAAATTTTAAAGCAAATAAAAGACGAAAAAGGCTATCGCAAAATTATAGACTGGTTTAATAAACAGTTGGATACTAAAGATTTTATAAATGAAATGAAAGTTAAAGGTACCGACTTATTAGAAATGATTATTTTCTACAATAAATTACATAACTCTGGTGAAGTTTATATTTTCTTAGATGGATTTGATGAAGTATGTCCGACATATGAAACTGAAGTAACATATTTGATTAAAACATTAAAAAGTAATTCAATGGCTCATATATGGACAACATGTCGCACATACAATATTATAAATACACTAGAAGATAATTTAGAAATCGTGTCATATGGCATTAAACCTTTCAGTGAAAAAGATCAAGAACTTTTTTTGTTGAAGTATTGGAAGTCTAAATTAAATTTTGATATATTGGATGAACAAAAAGCCAAAATTTTTATTGTTACGCTTCTTTTTGAATTTTCTAAAGCCACAAATGACACTAAAAGAACTTTTGTAGGAATACCTTTGCAAATTCAAATGCTTGCTCAAAACCGCCTTAATATGTTCAAAGAATTTTACGAATCTGGAATTGTATCTTTGAATAACGAAGATAAAATAAAAATAAAAAAAGGACTGAACTTGGTGAACTTATATGATGATTTTATAGATATTAAATTCCATGAAATTCGTTTCAAAGAGAAGAAACATACATGGCCTTCGGATGATGAAGATATCGAACGAATGATTGAAGAATGTCGACAAATTTTTATTCACGAACATCAAGTATTATCAATTTATACTTTGTATGCGGAAATAAGAGAATTATGTTCCGAAAACATAAAATCCAAGGCATTATCGCTTTTGCCTAGAATAAGAATGGCTGACGATAAAAATGCTATCATTTGTGGAGTTATTGACGAAAATCCAGTATTTGTTCACCAGACGTATGCTGAATATTTTGCTTCCCTTTTTCTATGGAATAAATTTCAGTCTATAACGCTAGAAGAATTTCGTAATGATTTTCTGTTCAATATGTTAAATGGAACATTTTTCTCAGATGAAAGACTGCAAGTCTGCAAGTTTTTTTACTTTATGGCAGATAAATATTTTAATGACAATATTGAATGTATTTATAAAGGGAAAGAGGACATTAAGATTGCTTCTATTTTACAAGAACTTTCAGACATCATCTATGTCATTTACGATTCGTATGAAAACCAAGGTATTTCCAGTCAGGGTATTGACGATATAACTATAATAAATTACAATACGACGGAAAAACATATCGAGTGCGTTTTCGAGAAAAATCCTCAATTTGCGCAAGTCGTGAAGCATATGTTTTATATTATTGAATCGTATATAACGGTTAAGAAATCAGATCATATGATTAATACAATTTTGAAAAATAATAATACTATACATTTGTTACGAATGGCGTCTGAAATAGGATGTTTCAATTTTGTTAAAAGATTTTTAAGTGTAAAAGATGATTATAATTTCAAAAAGTGTCTCAAGTGTAGTAAATGGTATTTTAGCCCTATGTGGCTTGCAGCTAGAAATGGACACATAGATATATTAAAACAATTGTCCTTAGTAATAGACCAAGAATGGCCTGACAAAGATGATAGAACTCTGACTCAGCGAGCGTACAACTTACCTGAATGCGATGTTTTGCAGACTTGTTTACTTTTGAATATCATAAATGCTAATCCGTACTCAGATTTAAATAATATACGAACTATGCCTATTGTAAATGCTCTTCAAAACGTGTGGCCTTTAAACATAATAGAAATTTTGATAGAAAAAACCGACATCGATATTTTTAATAAATTCGTTTGTAATAATAGCCAACTTAAAGCTTCTCTAGCAATTTGTACTTCATTACTCAAATATGAAACGTCTGTAGTGAGTTTAATGATTAAAAAAGGTGTGAATTTTTTTGGAGCTCTAAATGTATTGCTTTTTGAATTTACTGTAACAAGTTTATATGGACCAATTAATTCTATTAAATATGCGACATTTCACGGCCCATCGTTTCATTCTGAGCAGGAATACTCACGAGTCTATGGGCTAATTGAAACATTTTTACATTCGGGAGTAGGATATAATAGCTTTGACGACGTACATAGTGTAACAACTTCAGAGTATTGTAAACAAATATATTACATGCATCAGTTATTTAAGTATTTTACAAACTATAAAGTAAGCAACATCGATGGTGTCTATTTATTGTTAAAGCTTATTCTAAATGCCGTTACTGATGAATGTGAAATTATAAAATGGTCTGATAGGTCGCTTCTACTAAAAGTGAAAAAACTCAAGTGTAACACAGCAAAAAGGAAGAAGACTTACAAAACGCCAGAATGTTGCTATAAAACATGGCCAAAGTCTTACGATGGCATAATTATTCAATTAGTACCCATATCTCAAAACGACATTTTTCATAGTTTAGATAAAACTAAAGATGTCATTGAAAATAGCTTAACTAATGTTGCTAGATATATGGAAAAAGCTAGTAAAGAAATTGAAGAGTTTAGAAAATATCCAGATAGCAAATTGTATAACAACATTTTTATTGCTTACGAAGAAATGTTAAAATACCGATTTAAGTGTGATGTCTCTAAAAATACTTTATTTCAATCTCTGCCGAATTTCGAAAGATATATTTTTCAATGGGTTTTAAATTTGTACATCAGGCAAGATTATGACATTTATGGAGCGTTTAATGAAGTCAGTCAAAATTTATGGAGATATAAAATGATCAGAGAGTGGTTACAAGAAAAACCTAATTACTGTAATATTTCATTTGAAGAAATAATAAAAATATTTGGGCTAGACCTGGGTGGCGGAACCAATGAAAGTATAAGCATGCAATATCAAATTACGAAAATTATAATTAATATTTTTAATAGCGGCGCTTTGCAACGATTACTGAATGTTTGGAATGATCTAAACTATGTTGGTGATAATATTTTTCTAAAAGTTATAAAATCCATGTCTAAATATGAGCATATATCAACAATAATATTCGATTTATTTAATAAGCTCGATGCATACTACGTCTGGCTAATTGAAGCTATTAAAAGTAGAAAATCACAAAATCTTTTAAAAGTTTTAAAAAATATTGATAATGCGTTTGTTAAATCTGTTGTAAATGCTCAAGACTATGAACACGGTTCGCCATTACATTATGCTGTTTATGTTGGAAATGTAGAAATGGTGAGAATTCTTTTGACACATAGTGCTGATCCGAATCAAGAATTACAGTTTAATAGTAAGTTACTAGCGGATTCAGAAGAATGTACTGGACAAACTCCAAAAGATATTGCACAGGAAAGGGAACATCTAAATTCTGAAGTGTATGGAACAATAATAGAGGTTTTAAGTGATCTGAGTATTGGCTCGAACAATGACATCAGTTAAAGAATTCTGGAGCTTAAAATATGCTATCGCTGCCTTTTTTGCAGACACTATCAAACTCTTAAACCTTTCTCTAGAACTCAATAATTCACTCAACGATAAGGCAGTGTTTCTTAAATACGATTATGTTCACCTTTTTTTCGATTCAATTTGCGATTTCGACTACCATAGAAAATACTTATAAAATTTTTGGGTTAATATATAGCCTATGACACGCACAAATAATGTGGCTTATATATATATATATATATATATATATATATATATATATATATATATAAGCCACATTATTAAGCCATATATATTTGGACCGATTTTCAAAATTATTTTTTTGCTGTAAGGGGTATAATCCGAAATGGGTCCCGTTGACACCGAAGTGGTAACCTGATGATGGAATCTGCGAGGAATCGAGGGAACTCCTCAAAATTAATATGTAATATTAATAATATGTATATAATAATATAGTGATTTCGAATTTTTTACCTAATTGTAACGTAATTAGTATTTATTACCAGGGACATTAAATTTCATGAAAATCGGAACAGATTTTAAATATTTTGCATAGAAACTTTCAACCATTATTTTACACCCTCAGTTACGGTTGTGCGAGTGACTATAATATAGATGTTATGTCAGTCAGTCAGTGAGGACATCTCCTTTTATAAATAATATTATATAGACTATAATATTGTTGTGGATGAATCGTGAATAAAATTACTCTTATAATTCTATTATATATAATATAAAATAAAATATAAAAAATTCTACTTAATATTTTAATCAGATTATTTTTAAATTGTTTAATTAACGTCGAATTAAAATTTTTTTATAGGTTTGATAGACGTTTTTAAATATTGTATTTAATGCATTAAATGAGGATATGTGATACCGATAAGTCAGCTCCACTGGTCTAATCAGAATATTATCGTCAATTGTAAGAGCTTGTTACTGTATATCTGTTATAGTCCTAAAATACTTAAAAATTAATATTTTTTACAGAGCTTATATGTTTGAAAAGGAAAATTTCGGCGACATCTTAAAGAAAAATATGCATTACAATATTATTCCAATTCAACAGCTACCATGACGGAAAAGGCATTGGTTTTACAAAATAATAAAGAAAACGTAAGAACTTGCACAGGACTATTGTCATCGTACCACGGTATAGCGTATCAAGTGCAATGGTTGATGCTTGTGGCATTAGAGGCTAAAAACCATGGTTCCATTAGTGGCTTCAGATTCAAAACAGAAGTACAATACGAGGATTCCGGAAAATTTGATGATGTAGTTTGGCAGTTCTATAGCACCAAGGAACAAAAATTTAAATACAATTTTTTGCAAGCTAAACACAAACTTGATAAAGAAAATAAAAAAATAAAATTTAAAGACTTACTAAAAACGACAAATACTTCCAAAGGAAATCCTTTTGGACTTAAAAAATACTTCATTTCCTATAAGAATTATATTAAAAACAATTGCAAGTACGAAAATGGCGTGATTGAAAAATTAATAATTGCAACAAATATTGATATGGAGGATGATTTAAAAATAATTTTTAAGCCTAGTGACATAGACCCATTTATAAATTCCCACGAGGCAAGCAATTGTGGTACGAGGCCAGCGTGGAGAAGAATCGATATGAATGTAAATGATGCGAGATTAATTGAAATTGTTGATGTATTGGAGGGTACATATGATCTTATTAAACTATCAAAGAAACTTGAAGAGCTTATTTTCAACAACAAGGAATTACTTTTGCCAGGTGATTTGAGAACATACCAAAATGCTTTATTTGAAAATGTTTTGGACAGTGAGCATAGTAAGATTTCTAATGATTTTATAATTAATAAAAATTTATCACAAGAAACAAAGTATTTACGAGAAGCTTTCTTTTATGAATCATTTCAGAAAAAAAGGAAAATTTTAAAAATTATAGATAGAAGTCACGACATATCTCATATTAATAACTTTGTCCTTTTTTTTGCCGCTAAAATCAATAAAGCTCGTGGTTTGAATAACGCTGTTAATCTTAAACAACCAGGTAAACATAAAAATAACATACAAAAATTAGCAAATTTTGTATTAATAAAAGTTACAGACATTATTAAATTTAACCCACATTTTTGGACTCAAAACGCAGAACCAAACATTTTCAAGCGCAAACTAAAAGCTGAATTGGAAAATTGTGGTATATTAGAAACCAATGATACCGATGTCGAAGTTGCAGCAAAGCTTGATGTCTTTAACTTTCTCATGTCTAAAGATTTCAAAACATGTGGAATCCACCTTGTAGGCGAAATTAATTTCTGGGAAAGCGTAAGACAGTACAATAATAGTTTAGTAAATGCCACGTACTTCGAGGAAAATACTAAAAACTTTCCTAGTTATGGCCTAAATAAAATACGAAAAGATATAGACTGCTTTATTAAATTATTAGTTTTTGCTGTAAATTATACGAAAGAAATTCTTAATGAATTTGTTAAAGATAAATTTAACCAAAATATACTTTGGATAGATAATGAATTTACAGCCTATGCATTTCGATCAGAAATCGCAAACACACTTGATTTGACAGAAGAAAAATTTATATGCACCTCTGAACAAGTTTCCCAGTTCTTTAATAAGGTTCAGCAGGAGACGAATCGTTTAATTCTTTTAGGCCCTACTCTGGAATGCTGGACCAAAATTCACTCATATAATATAAATTTTGAAGCTAATGTGATAGACTGTCATCCTTTACGAATTTTATTACGGAATAAAAGTAACAAAATAGATCCTAAATTAAAAACAAATATCCAAGTAATTTGCATAAACACTCAACATAAAATTTTATCATTGATTAAGGTTTGTCATGTGTTAAAAGTCGCGACAGAATATAGCACTCAAAAAAATTACATATTTATGCGATTGGAAAGTATTATCAACTTATTCGACTACGTAATGGAAGTATTCGAGAAAAGTGTCGATTTGATGATTGTAGAGTGTAATGAAAACAACGTTGTTGATCCTGTCCGAAAATTGTACAAAAAAATTGCTAGCATTTTATATTCTAACGTAAGTAAAAAGGTTGTATTAGTAACACAAGGTGACCACTTTTTATCACTCAATTTAAAAAAGCTATTTAAATGTAATTACTATGAGTTTGTAGATTCAAAAATATCTTTACTTAGTTTGGACAATAAGACGCGCTTTAATATTTTGCAAACAGGCAAAGTAATATTTCAAGGCACAAAACTACCAATAGGGGACGTAGTTTCTGACTCATTGCACTTAATACAGAGTCAAGTGTTAGATCATCTACTTAATTATGACGATATAAAAATATGCCCGGCTTATGTCGATAAAAGCAAAATTATTAACTTCTATATTTCAAGAGAGTTATTTTCTAAAAAGAATATCAGCGTCGAAAATATAATTAATGATAATTCGCAAGATATTTTTGCATTTAGTGAAATTGAATATGTAGAATTGGTGAACATTGCTCTAAGATACAATAAAGACAATAAAGATAATAAAGATGGTAAAAAAATATTTAAATTTGATGAAATTAAAAGAGATAGCAATTATTCACTAAAATGTGTTGTTCTAGAGAAAGCTTTATATGAATTTCAATACAGTAAATTATGTATATTTCTTAAAAATCAAAATGTACATTGGGTTGTAAAAGAAAAAAAACATTTTCGATGGAAGCAGACGAGAGGCAGTATTAAAAATTTGCGTCCACTGCTTATTTCTGAAGAATATTATAAAGAAAATGTTGATGGTAAAAGTGAAATAATTCATGAATTGAAAAGTGAGAACATTGTTTTAATTGCTGCGCAACCAGGAATGGGAAAAACTACAATGATGACGAATTTGTCATTACAAGTAAAAAAAATTTACCCTTTAATTTGGGTAGTAGTGATTGATTTGGGAAAATTTCGCAGTCAGTTACAAAATATAAGAATTAATAATAAGACTTCTGCATATAAATGTCTTTATAATATTATTAATTTTAAAGTAAATCAAAGTAACCACAAAACACTAAAAAATAAAATGAGGCAGTGGTTTGTTACACAGCAAAATAATATGATAGAATTTGCTCAGTATAACGCAGGTATTGAATTGTTAGAAGTTGGTATATTTAAAAGCAAATTAAACAAAATAAACGAAGTTTTAATGATTTTTGATGGTTTTGATGAAATTTGCCCACAATTTGAAAAGCAGGTTATTTATTTAATAGAAGTTCTTAAAAAACACACCTGTGCTAATTTATGGATAACTAGCCGCACATACAATGTCGTCGATAAATTGGAAGAGAGATTTGGAGTCCTTTCATATGGAATAAAACCGTTTGGTGAAGAAGAACAAATAAGTTTTTTTATTAAATTTTGGAAGTCTTGTTTAAATATAAGTGAAATAGATGAAAAACGTTGTGAAATTTTCATTAAAGCACTTTTGATAACTTTTTCCAAAGTCACAAATGATGCAAGAAAAACTTTTGTAGGGATTCCCTTACACATAAAAATGATCGCTCAAAATCGCTTTCAAATATTTAAAAAATTTTATGAATCTAAAGCCTTACAGCTGAGCTATGAAGATAATGTCGCAATCAGTAAATGCCTTAATTTAGTGGATTTATATGAAGAATTTATTGATATTAAATTTAATTACATTCGCTTTAAAGAGAAGAAGCATGATTATCCAACTTTTTACGATGAGGAAATGACAAGAATGATCAAAATTGAACGAAGAAAATTTTTGAGCGAACATAAAGTCTTAGGAATGTACGCGTTGTATTCAGATGTTGAAAATTATTTTCCTGGAATCAATGCGAGAACCAGATCTATACTATCAAAAATCAAAAAGTCGAAAGACAAAAATGCAATTGTTGATAAAGTAATAAATGACAGTCCCTCATTCGTGCACCAAACGTATGCCGAATACTTTGCCGCTCATTACTTGTGGGACAAATTCAAAAAGGTTGATTGTAACTTTGACTATCTTAAGCAAATTATTGATAATTTATTTTTATATAGTAACAATATACAGGTTTGTCAATTCTTTTATAATATAGCTGACAAATATTTTAAACAAAAAATTCTACATGATTTTGATAACGTTGATGACAAAATGATTTTTGTTTTGAAAGAAATAGACCCACTAGTGCAATCTTTATACGACTTTTGTAGAAAAAGCGGGTCTTATCTTGATGAGGGTATAGACGATTTGAAATTCTCTAGAGAATTTAACCAAGAAAATTCTATATTTTTTGCAAAAAACCCAAATTTTGTGGAAGTAGTAAAAATAATGTTTCTTTTCGTCGAGTCTTATTTTAGTGTCAATAGAAAAGTTAGTAAAAACGTTATAGATATTATTAGAAGTGATTCGCGTATTAATTTACTGCGAATGGCGTCTGAAATTGGGTGTCCAAATTTCGTAAAAGTATACAAAGATCATAAAATATATGACTACAAAAATTGTTTGAATAGAAACAAATGGTACTTCAACCCATTGTATTTAGCTGCTAAGTTTGGACATTTAGAGACATTAAACATTTTAAAGGATCTTATAAGTCATTACTGGATCGACAAGGAGAAAAGAACATTACAGCAATTTGCTCACAGTTATCGGAGCTTAAACGTTATAAGAAATTGTTTGTTCTTGAACATTTATGATGCAAATTCATATAAATGTATAAATAACTTAGAAAGATTGCCAATAATCGATGCATTTGAATTTGAGTGGCCATCTGATATTATAGAGCTGCTAATACATAAAACGGATGCTACCATTTTTAATAACTTTGTTTATGGCGCTTCGGTATCAGGTTATCCTAACTGCAAAGCTTCATATAGAGTGTGTGATTTTTTATTAAAATATGATTTTTCAATAACCCACTTAATGCTAGAAAAAGGAATGGACTTCTTTGGAACAATAAACGAATTGATATTTAATTTTTCTAGATCAAGTTTACAAAGTCCATTAGAAGACATAATATATAGCAGACAATCGTCAGCTTGTACCGATTTCTTTTATACAAATGTATTTCAATTAATTGATATATTTTTAAAATCAGGAATAGCATATAATAACTCGTATTTTAAAGATACTACTACAATGCAACTATCAAAAGGAATTTATAACATGCATAAACTGTTAGAAAATATATGTAGCAATTACAGTATAGTAACAGAATGTAAAATGAATGTATTAGATTACTTATTAAAAGTATTTTTAAATACTGTATTCATAAAACAATATTATAAGCTTAGGAAGAGTAGAGACACTCTCTACTTGTACAATAAATCAAACAAAATAGTTAGAGAATTACAACCCACTGTTCATATAGACATTTTCGACTGTCTCAAAGAGTCACTAAATTTTAATAAAACATTAGAAAACTTTAAATTGTATTTAGAGAAAGAATGCGACGAAATAAAAGAATTTAAACGAAACAAAAGAACAGATTTGAAGTTAAACATCTTAAGTCAGTATGAAGACACGCTAGATAATAACTCAGACGATGAATCAAAAACAGAATATTTTAATTTATTGCCAGATTTCGAGAAATTATTGTTAGATTCCACTTTAAATTTGTATGTATTACAAGATTATAATTTTGACGAAGCGGTAAATGAAGTTGTTTGTAATGTGGAAAGATGCAAACGATCTCTTACGTACATGAAGGATATACCTTCAGATTCCGATATTTCTCTTGAGGAAATTACGTGTATGTTTGATCTGCATTGCATTAAACCACTTAATAGTAAATTTAACAATGAAAATATTGAGTTTATGGCGAACATTTTGGAGTGTAATTATTTAGAAGACCTGCTCCAACTTTGGTATAAATTAAGTTGCGTCGGGGAAAAAAACTTGGAAAAAGCCATTAATAGTATATCAAAATATTATATTGATATATCTTTTCAAATTTTTGAACGTCTTAGCAAACTAGACAAAGATTACAACCGTCTGATATTTGCAATGAAAACCTCGGAGTACCAACAAGTAAGTGACGTCCTTGAAACTATCGATAAATATTATGTCAAATCAGTAATAAACGGTCAAGACAAGGAATATGGATCACCTTTGCACTATTCAGCATTTATTGGACATAATGATATGGTTAAGTTACTTTTGGAACAAGGAGCTGATCCTAATCTACCTCTAGAAGGTAGCAGCAATCTAATCGATGATTCCAACAACGATTGTGTAGGGTATACCGCGTTGCATATTGCTACAATGAAAGGTCATTATAATATAGTAAGGATTCTTCTGAAATATAATGCTAGCTGTGACATTAAAGTTTGTAACAAAATTTCCGCTGAGGTCATAGCTCAAAAGAAACTGCACCAAAACCCAGAAGCTTACCAAATTATTTTAAATACTTTTCATGAAATAAGAGAAAATGGAAGATATAACAAAAGTTTAAAGCGTGACCTCACACTGGACAAACAATTTGATGTGGAGCCTAAACACAAAATATTTAAAAAATAAAGATAATAATGTCAGTTTACATTAAAAATAAGCAAATATTTAAAATGGTTTATTTTATTTGAGGACTAAGAGGGGGGGGGGGGGGTAACAGATTTAAACAACCCCAATCTTTATAGAGTTATAATACCTATAATATTGTAATGCTAGTGTAAGATTTAGAGACACTTCACATTTTAAAGGAATATCCTTTAAAATGTGTATTATAAGTCATAAAAAGGAGAAAAGAACGTTACAGCAATTTGCTCACAGTTATCAGTTAAAAGCTTAAACGTTATAAGAAATCGTTTGTTATTGAACATTTAAGAAGAATAATTTATTTAAATGTTAAAAATAACTAGAAAGATTGCCAATATATTCGATGCGTTTGAATTTGAGTGGCCAACTGATATTATAAACCTGCTACGAGTAGTATATAAAACGGATGCTACCATTTTTGGTGTAAGATATTTTTTATTTCCTTCCCATACTTCCTTGTTCCCTGAGTTACTTATTAGAAAGTTATGAAAGTTAGAAAGTTATGTTTGACTGTAAAAATATATTTAATTATGTTGAATAAACTTTCAGAATTTTATTTATAAGCAGAATGTAACATAAAAGTCAAATATGCACAAAGTTTTGATGTATAAACGACCTCTTAAGCTGAGATGGTTATTATTGTAAAAAATGTTTGAATAAAGACTTATAATAATAATTATAATATTTTGTTACTTAATTTCCATAAAAATACATAGATATGAATAGTAAACGTCAATTTAATCATAAAATTTTGAGCATATAAATGAAAATGGGGCGTAAATTATTGAAAAATAATGTTTCGGAGTTAAAAGAGCTTAAAAGGAGGACGACAATGTCCATCCGGTCTACCTACTCAATACTAAAACAAGTTATATGTCAATTAAAGGTTTTTTGTACTTTATTTCTTTATATTACATTATTTGTTTGTTGCATTTTTACGTAAAAATAAGGGAACCCTGGGCCAAGGTCAAGATGCCTTCGTTAAAATTTGAAAAAATCTGTCGCATCGTCTTCTCTTTTGAGATCACGTCATTTTTGTCAGCCAAATTTACTCTGTTGTTCGAATCGCAACAACAAATTGCTCAATCGTTTTTATCACTTCTTCTTCTTTTTTTTATGTATGGCGGCCTCAGTGAGTTGCCAATGTTCGAGTGCTTAATGTGTTTAAACGCTGCTCTATTGTAGGTCTAGTGAGGAAACAAGGGTACAGTGACCTACATAACTGATACTATGTTATTGAATAATGTAAATCAATCACAAACAAATAAGTGTTAGTTCTAACTTCACAATTTAATATTGTTTGAACGACATCATCACAAAAATACTAGAAGAGACCAACCTGACAGACCTAACTGAACATACAAAAATAACTATGACTGTAATAGACATGACTTTCAATACTATGAATCCGAAAAAGGCACACGGGGAAGCCGGCTTGACATCCGACATATGCGAGGCAGCAATCAGAGCAGACCAAAAGTAATGACTGCGCTATTCAATGCCTGTCTGAGGAAAGGCTGCTTCCCTGTGAAATGGAAAAGAGCAACAATAGTAGTTCTGAGGAAACCAGGGAAAGACAACTACACCACCCAAAATCATATCGACCCATAGGCCCACTCCCAACAATAGGAAAAGTGTTCGAGAAAATCCTGTGCAGAAGGTTGCTCTGGAGTCTAGAACGAGCCAAAAAGCTAAACCCTACAATATGGGTTCGTCCCCCAGCGCAGCACAGAATATGCGCTCTATGACGCCACAGAAGTAATTAGACAAGCAGTCCACCTAAAGAAGATTGTCGCTGTGGTGTCGTTGGATATAGACGGGGCATTTGATAACGCCTGGTGGTCAAAGATAAAACAACAGCTGCACAAGAAAGAAATAGACAAACACCTCCAAAAAACACTGTTTGACTATCTCTCAGACAGAATGATCAGGCTAACTTACGCAGGACATACCACTGAAAGGACAGCTGAAAAGGGATGCATACAAGGTTCGGTGGGAGGACCACTCATGTGGGACATACTAATGGACCCCCTCCTTGATGAAGCAGAAACCCTAGAAGCACATATTCAGGCATTCGTGAATGATCTTTTGGTGATAGCAATTGGGAGTGACTCCAAGGATGTTGTGGAAAAAGTAAATACAGCCCTAAAGACAAAAAGAGGTGGGGACAAGAAAAAAGGCTCCGTTTCGTGGCACAAAAAACACAAACCATCGTCATTACAAACAAACTAAAATGTAACACACCTGAATTGGAGTTCTGTGGAACAAAACTGGCCTATTCTACTTAGAACTAGTTAGCTAGCTACTAGCTACTAATTACTAGCTTAAAGATACTGGAAATCACCCTGGACAATAAAGTAACGTTTAAGGAACACATTGAGAACACACAACACAACCTGAACGAGAAAACCATAAAAATATACAAAAAAGTATCTACAATAGCCAGAGTGACCTGGGGGCTCAACCCTGAAATCCTCACAACTATATCCAGTGCGGTAATAGAACCAACCATTCTATATGCGACTAGCGTTTGAGAGCCAGCCCTAAGGAGGAAGTATATAAGAATTATTCACAATTAAGATCGCCAAAACCCATAAAACAACACCTCTGATGTCCAACGAATAAGGGAAAATGCCGCGCTGTATAAAATCAAAAGAGGCAAACCAATCGAGGGGTATCCTGATAGACCACTCGAAACAAGAGCCCACCCCTTCGATCTACCCCAACCATCCGAAGGAGGAAGCAGATGTACAAATTATACCTAAAGATATACCCATAATATATACAGATGGGAGCAAGCTAGATGGTAAAGTCGGGGCCGCGATAAGCTGGTAGGAAGGGGAGAGCGAAAAACGAAAAAACAAGATTAAGCTGGACGGATACTGCTCAGTGTATCAGGCAGAAATGGTGGCGATATGGCGGGCAGTGCAATTAATGATGAAACACAAAACTACGAAGGCGAGTCTAGAATCAGATTCAAGATCCACTCTAGAAACCCTGTCAGGCCCAAACAACTTTAATCCGATAGCAGTGGAAGTATCAATAATTTTAAAGGAGAATAACATTGATATCAACTGGTACTGGATTAAAGCGCATACAGGGATGGAAGGCAATGAGCATGCTGACATTCTTGGTAATGAGGCCACAACCATAAAAACAACTCCAACATACTCGGAAGTGCCTTTAAGCGCAGTAAAATATAATCTGAGAAGGAACATACTAGAAAAATACCAAAAGGAGTACGAAGAGGAGCAAGGATAAACCAATAGCATACTTCTTCGGAAACGTCCGCCAAGCCCACAAAATTATACAGAACATCAAGATGGACAACATAATGGCTCAAATGTTCACAGGCCACGGTGGGTTTGGCGAGTATTTACACAGATTCAACATAAAAAGAGCAAACCGTAGTGCACTGCCTATGCGAATGGACAAAACATACTGTGATAAGAATGTTCACCGAACAGCAAATAGGAAAGAACATAAACAGAGTAAACATTAGAGAAATAATGAACAAGGAAAAAGAGAAAGGTATTCTTAAAAATGGCAAGAGAAATCACAGAATGAGTGAGACAACAAAACCTAGAAACACCGGTGGACGGGAGAAAAAAAAGGCAGAGCGGAACTGGAAGAAGAATGGGAGATGAAAAAAAACACACGAGTCTATTATTTACCTAGTTATAAGAAACATATATAAGGCTAATATAAGGATAAGGTCGGATAATAAACAGCGACAGTTTTTGAAAAAAAATCAAAAAATAATGACAGCTCTACACTCGAAACTTCCTTTTTGAACTGTATTGTATAAGCGCAGAGTTTTAATTTTACTGCTCTGAATTTTCACCGGCGTTCCGGATTCCGAATCATAAAATAGTCCCAGCCTAAGGCCGGGACTATATTGTATGAGTCCAGATTTCTTTTTTCAATGCTCTGAATTTTCTCCGGTCGGAAAGTTTTATATAGTCTGGATGGATAGATTATATAGTCTGCCTTAGACAGAACCAGTCTTGCGAGATATTCCGTATTTCGATCTGCGATATACAGGATGGCCGGGAGATTGACGTCAAAAAAAAAATTAGGTCCCTAGGGTATATGGTAGGGGTATCCGAATCACCGCCATGTATGTTCCGCGAATTTTCATAGTTTTCGAGTCATGAATTTTTTTTCTGAATTTTTGAGAATTTTCGACCTGACCAACTAAGTAGAACACTTTTTCGAGATTTTTTTTTAAACTGAATATTAATAAGTTATACTTTTATGCATAAATTAATCAGGTTCATAAGTTTGAAGAAAGTTACGGAAATGTTGGGCTAAAATGAAAAATTTACGTTCGGTGAATAATTATGACTGATATTTTCAAATTTGAATTAAAAATCGAAATAGGTGATTTCATGGCTTTTTAATAGGCCTCAATAATGCGCTAGTCCCTCACCTTTCATAATTATTAAAAAAAGTAATACTTAATGAGCTACTTTGGCTAAAATCGGCCTTCAAAGACGGCGAGGTGGAAATTTTTAAAATTAGCCATGTGATTACCAATTTTTTTTTGGCAATTTTAACATTCCAAAGGCTGTTATCTAACCGAAAATTACTGCAGAAAAGCTCATATTTAAACATTTGGAGGTTTATTTTTTTTTATAACAGTTGGAGGTCAATCTCCCTGCTGATTAGATGCGGATACGGAATTTAATTATTCTTGAGCATAGTTATATGAATACTAACAATAAATTAAACATAATATAATACATAATTTAACAGGGATGTTGTATAGTGTGGAACATCACATTTTTATTAATTAAATTTTAAAGTCGTTGAAGATACATAAATGTAAAAGAAATAGGTATTTAGATTGACGCGATTAAAAACTATAAGCAAATAAAAACTATTGCCGATCTCTTTCTCGTAAAACGATTTGTTACGTCACAAATTGCTACCGCCATACATTTTGTAATGACAAATGTATGGCGGGTGCAACTCATGACGTCACAGGCCGATATATAGTTCTCTTTCATATTGTAAATTTATTTTTTTTGTAAAATTGGTTGTTGTGGTAACTTCGTTATTTTTTAAGACATACGAAAATAGGGGTTAGAAAGTATTCAAAACACTGCACTTCGCCTTGGTGCGTTTAAGACTAGTTCTATAAAAAGTATTTTAGTTGATGCGGTGGAAATGCCATTAGAAATAAGACGGAAGCAACTGGTAATCGTATACATAGATAACATCTATCTATACGATTACTAGTAACTACCATATATACTATCATAGTCATATATAGTATCATAGATACTATCTCAACCTCAAAATCCTATTTTACTAAAATAACATCCTTAATCCTCAAATAAATAGTAACTCCTCTTGTTAGATCTGAAGAAACATGTAAAATACAAAATTAAAAATCTCTGCGATCATAATTGGAAAGAAAATAGGTCATTCATCAAAACTGTTATGGGTTAGGAAATCAATTTTTCATTTCTCATACTTGGAAAGTAGTGTTGTTTTGACCTGATTATTGAGTGGAAGATGCTGCTTTCCTTTCATAGGGACGGAAAAACTCATACAAATTCATTCCGGCCCGAGGGCCGGAAATACTTCAAAAATAGAACTGCTGTCAACTGTGAAGAGTTTTATGTAAAAAAAAAAAACTATTAAAAAATGACATGACTTTCTAAACAACCAGTGTGAATTTAGCGCAAACTCTTTGAGCGGAATAAGTCGCGAGTGCCGCGACAATTACGCGGCGAGCGCCAAGTTCCATATTTAAAATTTAAAAAGTCAACACAAATTGGCGGGATACTAAAATCTGTTATGTATGTATCTGTGACGGACTTTTGTGCTAAGATTTGAATTGAATATTAAAAATGAGTTCAAGCGAAATATTGAAACTATAAATATTCTATACTATAAATATTCCAAATAAAAATGTAACTTTTAATTTCACGAATTGTCCTAATTTGACTATGAATTTTAAATAGGCACTACTAATATATTAATATCAATAAATAGTTTAGATAAACAACTAGTTTTATTTTCCTCATATTCTAAATGAAAAGTAGAGTGTTTGCCACGGGTAAAAGATTAAATTCCTACTCGGACTATAGCCGGTCTAACTACCTCCCGAATTGATTCTTTTCAACCCTAGGCTAACAATCTACTATTAAAAAACATCCTCATCAAAAATTTTCCTTTTGACCTGTCTCTTCTTTTCTACCGGTGGATCCTTTGGTCTGTTTTTAGCAATAATTTCTTGCATATTTGGAGTAGAAGTTAAAAGCCAATCACCTTTGACAGGTTTCAATTTTCTTTTTCCTTGGCCTCGAATGAACTGCCCCTGTGGTGCTGGCGAAATAGTAGCAACTGGATAAGTCAGTAATTGCTTTGATGGACCAGGTCTCACACCGTCATCGTGCACTGCTTCAGCTACCTCAACTGTATTAGACTCCTCTACATGTGAATCTAAATTCAGGTTCATCACATTAGAAACAACAACTCCAATATAAGCATTGGTGGTGGTTTGCGTTGTTTTTTGTGAATAATCTACTTCATCTTCATTTATTGCTGATGGATTTAAAAAAGATGCAACATCGTTATTTGGATCTTCTTGGATTGAAGAGGTGTTGATACATTCAGTTGATGGCAAATATGAGCTGGGAAGTATAGGTGTACTGTCTGCAATATCATCCTGATTCAACGGAATATTTGTGGTCTCTGCCGGTTCAAACATGTAGTCTGGAAAAATATCAGGATTAACAGGCCGGATGCCTGTCTTTTTAAAGCCCTTACTTGCATTATGAACAGTTGCCGCTTTTCCATACACTTCATTAAACAAACGCCCGATTTGTAAATGGGTAACAACACGCCCTGGATGATTTTTTAGCCACTTAGAAATTTCTTTATTGAAATAGGTTTTTAGTAGTCCATAGATACAAACATCCAAGGGCTGCATTCTATGGGTGCAATGTGGCGGTAAACACAACATATGAATACCATTTTTTTTGGCATAAGTCAAACATTCAATGCTTTTATGACTTGAATGACCATCACAAATAAGTAGAACCGGATCGTCTTTGCTAGATTTTGTATGTGCCTGAAAATGTTTTAACCATTTTACAAACACCTCTTTGTTCATCCATCCTGATTCTTTGAGTCCAAGAGTGCCAGTGGGAGCTTCATCAACTAGTTCGTTTTTCATGTTCTTCCTAGGAAATATAATACATGGCGGAATAAATTAACTGTTATATCGCAAGTTGCATGAGTTCATATGTATAATAAAATTGCTGAGTTTCCCATAGCATTATAGCTAAAGCAATAGGAAACCTATATTATTTCCGTTTAATAAAAACATAGTGTTTTTAGTCAGATTGAATTGGACTTCCGTCGGGTGCAGGTCTTTCTCTAAGTTCTTTTTATAATATATTTTCGTGTATCATTTAAAATAGTTTTTTTTTTAACTAAATCCTGAACCACCCCGTAACAGCGGTGTCAGAAGTGGGATACCAGTGTACATTTATCCGCATTCGTTCCACTGGTATTCCATAATATTCGATTCGCGAATAAAACTGTGCTGAAAAAAAAAACCTCTATGAACCAATTCATCTCCGGAGTGTGATCTTGAACAGTGTCCAAATCATTTCTGTGTCCACTTCGTCAAACTCTTGTGCATACTGAGTCTCGACAGTCAGCCTTACTTCGTAAGCCTGCCGACCAGTCCTGGAAGCATCTCCGTTTCTGCCGCCGTTCTGCCGCCGTTCTACTGCTGTTCCTGTTGTTCCTGACATTGGTTGCGTTACTGGAAACGCACCGCCACGCCGCTACCTGCTGCTAACTCGTCGTTGCTGTAATGCCGCTCAAGTTCCTGGTGATCCTGTCAACCCTGTGAGTAAAACATATTATTATTTGTTATTGCTACATTTCAGCTATTTTTAATTGAGTGTCTTTCAATATACTTACCAATTTCCTCACCAATCTCTAATCCTTCACGTATATAAGTAATTTCGAATATCGAATAAATTATATACATACATACCGTCCTTATCTAGGTATTCTTTAAATTTATTTTACAATGTCGACCGAAAGCAAAAAAAGCTGTGAGAAGACAGAAATTTTACTTAGCGAACAATTTCCCATTAATGTATTATGTAATTTTAATAGTCCCTATAAAGGAGATCGTGAAACTCTAACCGCTTTTCTTACTAATTGCCAAAACATCACAATCTCAAAAAACATTGTTAAATAAATATATTTTATCGCGTCTAGAGGGCAAAGCCCAAATTGCTTGTTCCAATAAAATTTTCGACGATTTCAACCAGTTGAAATGTTTTCTGAAGCAAAATTTTGGTGAAAGAAAGCATTACAATCACTTATTGCTAGATCTACAGTCGTGTAAGCAACAACTAAATGAATCTGTTTCACAATTTGCGCTTCGTGTTGAAAGCTGTCTTACTGATTTACAGTCCGAAATCTATAATTCTGAATCTTTAAAAAAAGATATTTCCGGTCGAATCGCTATGACAGAGGATTTAGTGTTATTTTCATTTTCCTTAGGGCTTCAACCGCGAATAAGTAATAATGTTAGGTGTAGAAATCCTAAGTCTCTTAATGATGCAATCAATATTTCCCTCGAAGAGGAAAAGATACAAAATCTTTTATATAAATCTACCAAATCTAAATGTAAAACCTGTGGAAAATCAGGACATACGGAATCGGAATGTTATAGTGTAGAGAGGCGCTCACATCCGCCACGTGATTTTTCGAAGCCTCAAAATCCAACATCTTTTAATTTTAATAATAATCAATCCGATTCCCACGTTTTCTGCAAATATTGCAAAAAGAGTGGCCACGACATAAAATAATGTCGTAGAAGGAAATATAATCATGAAAAGCGTAATTCGTATAATCATTCTAATAATTATAACAAGTCCGCGAACGCGCATCATATTTCTTACGAGCCGCCGTCGCCACCGTCACCGACACCTTATGAAGTTCCATGTGAAAATGTCGGCGACTGTGATTTAAACTAATTGATCGGATTACGAAAAAGTGCCGTCGTTTTCCGACTAATTTAGGCACACTAAAATTTTCCACAAAATCTATTTCGTCAAAATCTACAAATTCTAATCTTAAATCAAATAATTCATCTCAACACATACCTTCAGGAACCTCTGTATCGTTGAGACATATCTCTAAATCATTGGACCACACGGGTAACCAGCCCCAAACAAGTGCCAATATCTCTAAATCATCGGACCACCACACGGGTAACCAGCCCCAAATATGTGTCCATAATTCAAAATCGTCGGACCGCCACACGGGTAGCCAGCCTCAAATAAGTGTCCAATCTTTAAAAAAATATAATAAAAATTATATTAATAATAAAAATAAAATCGAGTCTAATTTTCAAACTCCAATATATGAAATATACATAATATCGAACATTGTTCTGAATCTTTAGGTACATCTCAGGTAAATTTTTATTTATCTAATAACACTTATAATTATAAATTTCATATCTTTAATGATGACGTAAGTCCAGAGTATGACGGCATAATCGGTAGTGATTTTTTAGGCTATTTAAAAGCTAAGATTAATTACGAATCCAAATAATTAATATTTGCGGGCAAACCATGGATATGAACTATGTTCAGCCAACTTACATAATTCCCGCTCGTTCCGAAGCCGTCATCAAGTGCGCGGTATCAAATTACTCACCCGAGCGTTATCCGAACAATCAAGGGTTATTATTAGATCATATTTTAAAAGATGGCATTTATTTCGCTAATTGTATTATCACAATAAAATCTAATAAAAGAATTAACGTAACAATTTTAAATACTACTAACTCAGCCATTGAAATCAAAGATTACGCAGTAGAATTAAATCCTTTTAAACCAGAAAATACTTCTAAAAACGTCTCCTCACAATTCGTCAATTCCATTTCCTATTCTAATTCAGATAGAGTGAAAAAAGTACTCGATCTTATTCGCTGCTCTCATTTAAATCATAAAGAGAAAGAAACTCTTTTAGAATGTTGCTCACATTACACTGATATATTTCACATGGAAGGTGAACCTCTATCATTTACAAGTGCAATCGAACACACTTAAGATTCAGGAGATGCGCCTCATATTCACGTAAAATCATATCGTTTCCCGGAATGCCATAAGGAAGAGGTAGATTCACAAATTCGAAAAATGCTTAACCAAAATATCATACGTCCTTCTTTTTCACCTTGGAGTGCCCCGGTATGGGTCGTTCCTAAGAAAATGGACGCCTCAGGTAAAAAGAAGTGGTGAATAGTTATAGATTATCGTCGATTAAATGACGTCACTGTATCGGAAAGTTATCCTCTACCTCTCATCACCGATATTCTAGATCAATTAGGACATTGTAAATATTTTAGCACCCTCGACCTATCCAGTGGCTTCCACCAAGTCAAAATGAGTCCAAAGGACGCCCCAAAAACGGGATTTACTATAAACACAAATTCGAGTGTCTCTGGGCACTACGAATTCACAAGAATGCCTTTTGGGCTAAAAAATGCACCTTCCACATTCCAGAGGCTGATGAACACAGTTCTCTCGGGTCTTCAAGGGCTACATGCAATATATATATATCTCGATGATACGATCATTTATAGCCACGACCTTCCTAGTCATATTTCAAAACTTAAATTAGTTTTTGACCGCTTACGAAAATTCAATTTAAAATTACAGCCTGACAAATGCGAGTTCTTAAGACGCGAAGTCGCTTACTTAGGCCACATAATTACAGACAAGGGTGTCTGTCCAAATCCGGATAAAATCAAAGCTGTAACTCAATTCCCAACACCTAAAAATCCAAAGGATATAAAATCCTTCCTAGGTCTAGTCGGATATTATCGACGTTTTATAAACAACTTTTCACAAATCACAAAACCATTGACATCTCTTTTAAAAAAGGATGCAATATTTCAATGGTCTCATGAACAAGAACGAGCTTTTACAAATCTAAAGGATAAATTGACGTCAGCACCTCTACTCCAATATCCCGATTTTAATCAACCTTTCTTACTAACTACCGACGCCTCTAACTACGCGGTAGGTGCCGTATTATCTCAAGGAGAAATAGGCAAAGATAAACCTATCTCGTATGCGTCACGAACTCTAAACAAAGCCGAGGGTAATTACTCTACCATAGAGAAAGAACTTTTAGCCATTTTATTCGGGGTAAAAACATTCCGCCCTTATCTATATGGGCGTAAATTTAAAATCATAACAGACCACAAACCGCTAGTATGTCTATTTAGCGTTAAAGGTCCCGGATCCAGGCTCATTAGATGGCGTCTTAAACTAGAGGAATATGATTATGAAATTATATATAAAAAAGGAAAATTAAATGCAAACGCTGACGCATTATCTCGCTATCCAATACTCATTCTAGATGATAAAACTGATAATTCAATGATATGTAACCCTACACTGTCACCCGGAAGTGACATCGATTCTCATAATCTTCCGTCAATATCTGAAACCTATATGGTAAACCCGGTGTTACCTTCGACACCCTTATTCAAGAACATAACGAAAGTTTATTAAAAACTAAAATAAAATTAATCGCGTATCCAACGTCAATTGATCTAGACGAATCTATTCCATATTGTAGTGATATCATAAACGCATCTACTAGCGACCCTAATATTCGAAATATTGAACGCGAACTCCATACCTATTATTCAAATTCCAATGATAACCATGTATTCACACATTTGTTCATTAAATTAAATCATTTTGACGAAATGACTTACAAAGATATATTTAATGTCCTCCGTGAATATCGAGACATGATAAAATACTGGTATTCTGAAGAGAAGGAATTAGCACTATCAGATTTTACAGACCCGTTCTCTAAGCTTTCGTTTACAAAAATATATAATATTACTGCGTTTCTTTTTCATACTACTAATATAAAAATTAATATTTATCATAATTGTATAAAATATCCAACACCGAGCGAAATCAAACAAATCTTAAAAGACAATCATGACTCACCTCTCGCTGGGCATCCAGGTATCTCTCGTATGCTAGAAAGAATCAAATCCCAATTTTGGTGGAAAAACATGAGGCAAGACATCGAAGTTTTCAAAGAAAAAAATTGTCGTTCGTGTCAAATTAATAAGCCGTTACGACAAACCAATCGGGCTCCGATGATAATAACCTCCACAGCATCGCGACCCAACGAAAAAATCTATTTAGATCTGGTCGGTCCACTTCCTGAAACATATGAATATAAATATAAATTTTTACTTACCGTACAAGATGACCTCACTAAATTTTCACAAGCTTATCCTATGCAGTCATGTTCAGCTGAAGACACAGCTAGAACACTCGTTAATTATATTTCACACATTGGAATACCCAAAATGATCATCTCCGACCAAGGTACAAACTTTATTCTGACCTTTTTAAGCAACTAGCAAGGTTATTCAGTATCAAACACATTTTTGCTTCACCATATCATCCCCAAACTTGTGGCGCGCTAGAAAGGAGCCACTCTACCCTCAAAGAATATTTGAGGTCCTATATAGGCGAAAATCAAAACACTTGGGATCTTTACATCCCAAGCGCTATGATAGCTTACAATTCAAATGTGCATAGTACGACAGGCTACTCCCCATTAGAACTATTATTTGGCTTTAAACCCTATTTACCATCTAGCATAGACGTCCTCGATAACAACACATATACAGATTATATTCGAGCACTAAATCATCGACTTTATTATAGCCGTCAAAAGGCTCTACAAAATATTCAGACGTCTAAAGAAAAATCTAAAAATTATTATGATGTTCGAACAAAGCCTATTATATACAACGCTGGCGATACGGTGTATGTCCGTTGCCACCACAAGCAAAATAAGGCCTTATCCCCAGTGTGGAAAGGTCCGTATAAAATAATAAAACTAAATGGTAATCATACGGCAACGCTATTAATTAATTGTAAGCACGTTCGTCATCATTTCGATGAAATAAAGCCGGCAAGTGACGACACAGCATAGTGTCCTAGGTCAGTAAGTTGGTAGTAACAATAGTAAGTATAACGTAATCGTAACATAAGTTCTTTCATTCTATTTCAGATGCGCGCTGTCGCCGCTAGCTAGATCAGATTTCGTATCGCCCATCATTAGTAGTCCGGGCCTTTATTTTGATAAGCTCCT
Source organism: Phengaris arion (assembly GCA_963565745.1). Taxonomy (NCBI): domain Eukaryota; kingdom Metazoa; phylum Arthropoda; class Insecta; order Lepidoptera; family Lycaenidae; genus Phengaris; species Phengaris arion. Next base: position 30,727,929 of record OY751432.1, on the reverse strand, counting down.
AGATCTTAAGTTTACTAATAACGACTGGAAAGTCTTAGCATATTTAGATATAAGTCATATTCAACCTAACTTAGATAAAATAGAGTTTTTATTAGAAAAGCTAAATATATTTTGTAACTCTCTTACGTCATCCAAGATACAGTCGGACTGCATTAATTCACTTTCGGCGCTGAAAAATCAGCATCTCGTTAATGTTAACAAGTTTTCTTCTGTATCATATTTGCTCCATAATGATAAAACTAAAGAGCGTTTTAAAAGAGGTCTCATTGATTTAGGAGGATCTATCTTAAAAACTATCTTCGGTACATTGGACGCCGAAGACGCTGTCAAATTATTCAGAAGATATAAATAGTGTACAGACGGATGAAAAACATTTCGCTCATCTTATGAAAGATAATATCCATGTTATACAATCTACCATTTCATCATTTAATAATTCTATGTCGAAAGTTAACTTAAATGATATTTACACAAAATATTAGACTCGGTTTCTAGCACAAATGATAAGCTTACATTAAAAACAAATTAACTCCTTATCTAATTCTTTAGAAGCTATAATCCTAACGTCATCTTTCGATATCGATGACATAAACAATGCTATTTTATTTGCAAAACTTAACGTTTTACACCCGACTGTACTTAGTCCTTACCAATTATATAATGAATTAGATAAACATAGAAATAAACTTCCTAGCCATTATGACTTGCCTGTTGTTAACGCTACAAAATATACAGGAATTAACAGATATTTCCAAATTAATTTGTTATTATCATCAAAATAAAATAATATTCGTCCTCAACATCCCTTTAGTCCTACCTCAAACCTATAATCTTTATAATATAATACCGTTACCAGTTCCATATGATATATTGAAACCAGACACCTACATTCTAATCGAGCCAACTAGCTCATATGTAGCAGTAACAGGTGATCGCATGTTCTACTCGCCAATTGTAAACTAATCAGTGAAAAGTGTTATGTGTGTGTGCTCGCCGACTTATTTTCAGGCGTTGCCAACCCTACGTGCGAAACAACTTAATTAAGTGAAGTGGTTACTAAACTCCCTGATTCCTGTGTAGCTAAAATAATTCACGGTTCTATAGATATATTCCACAAACTTAGTTTTAATCGATGGATTTTTCAGTCAGTTCAGTCAGATCCAGGGAAATGCCATATTACTTGTGAAAAGTCCGATGTAAATTCAGATGTTATATTATTCGGAACTGGCATCCTGACCTTACCTAAATATTGTAAAGCATTTTAAAAAACATTACAGTTCACCGCAGTTGGCGAAACGCCACTCGGTAACGTTACAAACGTAGTGTCAAATTTCAACACATTACCTACTAGACGATTGTTGTGAACATTCAAAAATTAATAAAACATTTGCAAAACTTCCACACTCTAGTTTAAAAAATATTGGCAATCTTGACTCATTACTACATGCCAGCATCCATCTTCGCTCAATGGAAGATGAGTTAAATAAATTAGAAAACCCATCTCACTTAGAGACATACGGCATTCACTACATTTCTTTAAGCTTATTAAGCAGCATTATATTTATAATATATCTGATGTATAAATGTCGAAAAAATATAACTTGTAAGAAATCGCCTTGCTGTATTCAAATTTTTAATCAGTGCCATAATTCCAAGTCTCGCACTGATCATCCAGCATCTCTTGTTGTCTTTAAGGATAATAGTATTAAAAATGATTCTGTGCTGGAGGAAACGTCTATTAACACGCCAACTCCTTTAAAAAGAAATGTTGTGTTAACCAATATAATAAAAGATCATGAATTTTACTTTAAATGTTAAATGATTTAAATATTAATGCAGATATAATAATATTATACATTAATTCTCAATAATAATAATTGGTACTTATTTTATACAAAAATGTAATAACTATATCTTAAGAAATCCTAATAATATTTGTGTTAATTAAGTATATTGAATAAATTTAAGTAAATAAAATATTTTTGTAATTTAGCTGTTTTCTTGTATACTCCAAACGAAAGTCCAATCTCTCGCGTTAATCTTAGAGTAATCTCTCATCACTTTGAGATGTGATGATCGATCTTAACGGGGGGGTTGTTATATCGCAAGTTGCACGAGTTCATATGTATAATAAAATTGCTGAGTTTCCCATTGCATTATAGCTAATGCAATAGGAAACCTATATTATTTCCGTTTAATAAAAACATAGTGTTTTTAGTCAGATTGAATTGGACTTCCGTCGGGTGCAGGTCTTTCTCTAAGTTCTTTTTATAATATATTTTCGTGTATCAATTAAAATAGTTTTTTTTTTAAAAACTAAATCCTGAACCATCCCGTAACAGAACCTGCATTCGTACAACACACTACTGTCGCATTCGAACCTCTCTCAGCACTGGCGAGACAGCCGACTTGTTTCCTGCCTTTGGTGGCCAGAATTTTTTGTGGTTTCTGGACTGTAGTCAGCCCGGTTTCATCCATATTAAATATTCGGTAAGGTTCCAAATTGTGAGATTTCAAAAATTCTTCATAAATATGGAAAAATTTAGCTACCTGTGGTTTATTAAACGCTTGAGCTCTGGCAGCAGAAGTTGGTTCTGGGGCGCGCAGAGAAATATCCTTATTTCTTCTAAGGAAACTTTTAAGCCTTTCTTGTCCAGCAAGTTTCTTGTCCTTGTTGAAAGGGTGATCGAAACCATTTTTTTCGGCTAGTTCAAAGGCAAGCTCTTGGAGTGATGTACGCGTCAAACCAAAAAGTCGTGTTTCTAAAAACTTTATGTGTTCTACTAACTCCTGCTCAATTTCAGTTGAAAATGTTTTCTTGAATCTTCCTAATCCTTTAGAGTTAGAATTTACGGTTTTGTTCATATTGAGTGCATGTCTCCTAAGTGTCGCCTGAGGAATACCAAATGTTTTCGCAGCCAATTCCCATCCCATTTTTTTTGCTTCCATGCTTCAATAGCCTTACTCATGGATTCTTGGCTCCAAGACTGCCGATTAGTTTTTCTTTCGTAGTTTCGCGGCATATCACCTAAAGAAAATAATAAATGTTAATTAACTGAAACTTTACGGACAAAATGACATACCATGTCGTCGTTTTGTCCATTGTATATGTATGTCATTTTGTCCAAATGTAAACGAAAACGAATAAAAAATCATAATTCCATCAAATAATTGATGAGTGCAATAAAGTTAATCGAAATCACTGGGTACTGGCATAGTTCATTGATTTTAATAGAAATAATTACACAAAATAAAAAGTAACTCACCAGAAAACAGGAGAAAACCATCTATAAAATAAACTTTTGAAGGCGCGAAACACGTTCGAACCGGTTACTGCTATGCGACTGAGCCAATGGCGCTCAACATCTGACAGGATTATAAATATGGCTGCCGTCACGTGATACAGGCGCGGAGACGTAACTTAAACCCGCCAATTTTAAAATAAGGTGACTATGTCATTTTGTACATACATGTCATTTTGTCCGTACTTCCCATACTTAAAGCCTTAGAAATTATATGTAACGAACCTAATTCGATAATGTATTTAATTTATACGGACTCAAAATCATGTCTTACAGCCTTGCAAAATATAAATAATAGAAATCCCTTACTTATTGTAATCAAACAAAAATGTTAAACCTTCTAAATAATAACTATAACTTTCAAATCGTAAGGATCCCAAGTCATCAAGGGATATCTGGAAATGAAAAAGCAGATCTATTTAATGTAAGAAATTCTATTTTCGATAAATTTTAGGTGTTTACCTATGAAATTGCCGTTTTGTATGAAAAAATTGAAACGAATTTTTTTCATGTATTTTTTAATTGTATTATTCGAAGTAATCATCCATGCAATCAATGCATCTTTGCCAACGCTGTGGCAGTTTATTGATGCCCTTCTTAAAGAAATCAGCTGGACGGGAGGCAACAAATTCTTCAAAGGCATTTTGTACTGCCTCTCGGGTATTGAATTTTTTTCCCGCCAAGAAGTTATCCAAATTCTGGAAAAAGTAGTAGTCTGTAGGCGCAAGGTCTGGGCGGATGACGGAGAGCTTCCAACCCCAGTTCTTGCAACTTGGAGAACATCTGCTGTGCAGTATGAGGTCGCGCGTTGTCGTGCAGGAGCAGCGGAGACGAGCGATTGACCAATGCTGGTTGGAGATGTGCCAGCTTCTCCATAATTGTGTTCAGTTCTTCACAGTACACATCTGCAGTAATGCTCACTCCGTTTAGTAAGAAGCTGTGATGAATCACACCGGCGCTAGACCACCAAACAGTAACCATCACTTTTCTAGGGGTAAGTTTTCGTTTAGGGCGTTGTTTAGGTGCTGAACCAGGATTCAACCAACTTGCTGAGCGCTTGGGATTATCAAACAGAACCCATTTTTCATCGCAGGTAACAATGCGGTTAAAAATTCCTTCATTTGTTTGTCTGTTGAGCAGTGCAAGGCACGTCTCGAAGCGTACTTCGCGCTGGCGATCATTGAGTTCGTGGGGCACCCATTTGTCAAGCTTTTTTACTTTGCCAATTTGACGTAAATGGACCAATATTGTTTTGACGCTAACGTCGAAAGCTGCTGCTAATTCAGCTGTAGATTGTGTATCATCAGCTTCCACAATGGCCTTTAATTCGTCATTGTCGACCACAATCTTCGAACGACCGCGAGGTTAACATTTCAGGTCGAAATTTCCAGAACAGAAGCGAGCAAACCAATAACAGGTGGTGCGTTGGTTTGTAGTGTTAGCTCCGTAAACGTCGTTGATGTTGCGTGCCGCTTGTGCCGCGTTGCTGCCACGACGGTACTCATATTCCATAATTACTCAAATTTTGAACGTATCCATTATGACAAAAAGAGTGAAATGCGATGAAAATGTAACACTAATCAATAAACAAATGACTACTTTTGGAAAAAGAATTCCATGTTTTTAAAATAAAATTAATTTGAAATTAGAATTCTTAGCCAAACAAAAATTATTCTGATTTGAAATGGCCAGTACTGCAGAACGACAATTTCATAGGTGAAGACCTATTATTTCATTCAGCAATATAAAATATCAAGTTATAATAACGAGACTACGCATTGGTTACATTAACTTATCACACATACATTTGATAACTAAAACTCCAAAAAATATATGCCAGTGTAGGCAGGTTATGAGTGTCTCTCATCTTTTAATAGAATGCACAGCATATTAGGTCATTACATATGAAATTGGCGTATTGTAAAGGAGAAACATAAAGTCGATTTTATTAAACATAATATATTTATTTAATCAAAGTAAATATAGGTGGTTCATTGATTCTTTTACTAAAAAAACCATTCGGACAAGAATCAATAAAATCTTTGAAGGCGCTTTGGACTGCCCCATCGGAGTTGAATTTTTTCCCTTGCAAGAAGTTATCCAAATTTCGAAAAAAAGGTAATCTGTTGGAGCAAGGTCCGGGGAGTACGGTGGATGTCTTAGACATTCCAATTGAAGCTCCTCTAATTTGGTAGCCGTCTGTTGTGCAGTGTGTGGACTAGCGTTATCCTGAAGCAGCAGTGGCATTCGTTCTAACGAATGACCAACCTCGGTTGTTTAGCAGCTAGCTTTTCCATCATGATTTGCAATTGCTGGCTATAGACATCTGCCGTAATCGTCTGGCCAGATTTAAGAAAGCTGTAGTGAACGACACCGGCACTAGTCCACCAAACACTAACAAGTAACTTTTTGAGTCAATTTTCGGTTGGGGCAAGCTTTGGCTGGTTCGCCAGGGTTCATCCATTGCGATGAGCTTTTCCGATTATCGTACAGGATTCACTTTTCATCACAGGAAATGATTCGATTTAAAATCCCTTTATTATTATGCCGGTTGAGTAATGTAACGCAGCAGTCGGCGCGCGTTTGTCGGTTTGCTGCACTTAATTCATGAGGTACCCACCTTTCAAGCCTTTTCACCTTCCCAATTTGCTTCAAGTGTATTAAAACAGTTTTATCACTAACACTACAGCCTGCAGCTAACTCAGACGTGGTTTGCGATGGAGCCGCTTCCACAATAGCCTTCAATTCTTCATTATCAACTTTGGTCTCCAGCCGTCCACGGGGCTTGTTCTGCAGGTCGAAATTTACAGAACGAAAACGTTGGAACCAAAAACGCACTGTGTTTTCTTTTGAGACACCGCCGCCATACACATCATTAATCCTTCGAGCCGTTTCTGCAGCACTGGTGCCTCGGTGGAACTCGTACTCGAAAATAATACGATATTTCAAGTTTTCCATTTTGTAAACAGAGTGACGCAAAGAAAAAACCAAAAGAGGAAAAACAAATGAATTACGGTTTTCGAAACACAAATGCATGAGTAATTAGCGGTATACTAAGGCGGGTCAATAAGTCCGTGACTTTTTGAATTTCTAACCTCCTTACTGAAAAAGCAACACTACTCCTGTCAACAGGCATCAGGACTCCTATCAAAATTTGAACTTGTTGCGTCAGCTAGTTTGTGTTTTACAGCTATCTTTATCAGACTATCCAGTAACTTAAGGAAACAATGGAAAAAAGTGAATTTCGTGTGCTTATTATGCATTATTTTTTACGAAAAAAAACCATTGACTATCTTCAAAAGGGAAGAACAATTAATGGGGAATATTATGCCAACTTATTGGACCGCTTCAATGAGGATTTGAAAAAAAACCGACCTCATTTGGCCAAGAAAAAAGTTCTTTTTCACCAAGACAATACAAGAGTGCACACATGTGCAGTTGCCATGGCAAAAATCCATGATTTGGGCTATGAATTGCTCACACATCCACCCTATTCTCCAGATTTGGCTCCGAGTGACTACTTCTTGTTCCCAAACCTGAAAAAATGGCTCGGTGGAAAAAGATTTGACTCCAATGATGAAGTCATCTCGCAAACAAAGGCCTATTTTGAGGACCTCGACAAATCATATTTTTTGGAAGGGATAAAAAAATTGGAGAAGTGTTGGACAAAGTGTATAGAGCTCAAGGGGGACTACGTTGAAAAATAAAATGATTTATTTATCAAAAAATCTGTGTTTTATTCCAAAAGTCACGGACTTATTGACCCGCCCTCGTAAAACTTACCTGCATTAATTCCTTTGCAAGAAATAAAAGTAATTTTTATATTTTAAGTTTATTTTCTTAGTTAATGATATAAAACTGTAAACTAAAATAGTTTTAGATACTCTTGTATTGTGTTACTATTTAATCCATCTTAATAAGTCTAGCAAGACAATGCATACAGCTAATTCATAGTATTATGGCCGCTTGTAATATTTTGTATGTATTTCGGAGGGACTCAGGTTTGACTGCGTTTATTTATCTTACCTTCAGCAACACCAGACTTGCCTTTTGATATTTAACTTGTTTATTTTAATTTAAACTTCAGTTATTTTAATAACATTAATTTATAGGATAACTGAAGTTATCACAATCCATTTTGCAACATTTAGAATCACTTTTACACTTTACTAAACTTTGAAACTTTAAGTAATAATAATAATAAAGAAATATAATGATTCTGACGAGCTATTTTGATAACAACTAGATGTTGCTTGGACCAGCGTCCCCGTAATAACAATCTTCCTCCCGAGCACGCTGTACTCCCCTCTTCATAGGGTGGGGCGAATCCTCATTATCCCCACCTTGCGGATTCATGGGTTGTCAAGAGTGGTTCGATGAGTAACATTGCACGTAGACATGACAAACAACAGCAGGTGCATTAACACCTGCGCCTATATGTATGTATAATATGGTACTGGTCAAACAGTTAGGTTTATATATTTCAATAGTAGGTACCCTGTACAGTCGAGGTACTTATAATTTATTACTCCCAGCTAAATATATTTTTTTTAAAGTTATAGTCCCGTAAAATTATAAAGAATATATCAATTATTTAGTAACAAATATACTATAGAGAATAAATATTATGTAGTTAATTGGTACTTGACTGTTTATAATAGGTATATTAATAGTTTACTTTTCTTTGATTAAAGAGTTCTTATGAGGTGTAACTTTGTACTGACTCACAAGTTACCGATGAGCCTTTTACTACATGTTAAAGGCTGAGTGCATATTGCATGTACCTCAAATAGTAGTATAATATTATGATAATAAGTTACATTGTATCATTACATTTTGTAAAAACATATAAATTTTAATTACCAAATACAAATATTTATTTCCTAGGAAGTTTCAGAGAAACTTGCTTAAGAACAACATTTGTTACTATAAATTAGCTAAAGATTGCTTTCAGTTGGTACAGTAGTGTGTAAAGATTACAAATTGCGAGTAAACTACAAAATAAGAAATTTATTTATAAAAAAACAGTGTTTAATACTTGAATACAATGTATTAAATATACTAGGTATTGACAATAATTATGATATTATGAATACTTTAGATAGAATTCTATTGACTTTTTAAGCAATATTCAACGCAATAAGCGCAGACGATGACTAGAATTTCCAATAATTATTATTTACAAATAACAGCTGATCAATAAAATCCGCCATATTTTTCGTAATTCAACTAGGATGGGTAACCACAATCCCAAATATTTTTAGGGTCAAAATCTATACGTTAGGCGTTTACATCAAAAAATCAAGAAATCATTAAAACACGACGACAAAGATATCCTTACTTATCATCATTACTACATAGTATAAAACAAAGTCGCTTTATCTGTCTGTCTCTATCTATGCTTAGATCTTTAAAACTACGCAACGGATTGTGATGCGGGTTTTTTTAAATAGAAGAGTGATTTAAGAGGAAGGTTTATATGTATATAACATGCATAATATAATAGAAAAACATTGATAATTTAAGAGGTTTCTAATGTCGTAAATAAACACATTTTTTGCGCTTACATTGCAAACGCTGGCTGAACCCTACGAGATAGATCAAAATAGTGAATTTTAGTATTGTACACCTTAAAAAGGTCTACAAAAAAGTCTGCAATGGTACATATCTGTCTCATAGGGATAACCAACAATAATATTTTTTTATCTTTTACTTTTTACGAGAAATAATGTCTTATTTACGAAGTGATTTTAGGCAATACAGCATAATCCATATCCAATTAAGTACCTTAAATACATTGTGCATTTAATACAGATCAATATGGCCCTTTACAACATGTAATTTAAATGAATATTTTCGAAGATATTACAGATTTATCACTGCACCTAGCTGCTGGTGCCCAGTTCATACTTATTATTATGTATGGTATTTTCAGAAGCTATGTAGACGGATACAGTATGATCCTTATCAAATTAAACACGTTGCACATCTACGTCTACTACGTCACATGTATGGAGAGCCACCCCTAAACTATAAAATTATTATTATTTCATATTTCCAAAATCGACATCTATACACAATTTATACTTATTCACTTTATACACATTGTAGTACGCATTTTATACACATTATAGTAGCTCTTTAAACCAAACAGTTTGAATATAATGAAGCGGTCTCGCACGTAGCGCCGATAGGGTCTTGTTTTGACCCATTGGGGACGAAAAACATTATCAAATTTTTATTTTATTTATTTAATGTTGCTTTTTAACAACTAAGGTCATTAACGACCACAATTTACAACAAACGAAATATACCTAATATTAGGTCATTACATAAAAATGTAATGAAATGAAATTGGCGTTTTGTAAAGGAGGAACATAAAGTCGATTTTTTTAAACATAATATATTTATTTAATCATTAAGTATAAACCATTGCTATCAGTGCACTTTTGCCATCTTATCGGTAGTTTACTGATTTCTTTACTAAAAAAAACATTCGGACAGGAATCAATAAAATCTTTGAAGGCGCTTTGGACTCTCCCTCGGAGTTGATTTTTTCCCTTGCAAGAAGTTATCCCGAAAAAAAAGGTAATCTGTTGGAGCAAGGTCCGGGGAGTACGGTGGATGTCTTAGACATTCCAATTGAAGCTCCTCTAATTTGGTAGCCGTCTGTTGTGCAGTGTGTGGTCTAGCGTTATCCTGAAGCAGCAGTGGCATTCGTTCTAACGAATGACCAACCTCGGTTGTTTAGCAGCTAACTTTTCCATCATGATTTGCAATTGCTGGCAATAGACATCTGCCGTAATCGTCTGGCCAGATTTAAGAAAGCTGCAGTGAACGACACCGGCACTAGTCCACCAAACGCTCACAAGTAACTTTTGTTGAGTCAATTTTCATTTGGGGAAGGCTTTCCTGGCTTTCCTTTCCTGCTTCAGGCAGGGTTCAGCCATTGCGATGAGCATTTCCGATTATAGTACTTGGTCATTCGCTCTAGGCCACTGCTGCTTCAGACAACGCCACACACTGCACAACAGACGGCTACCAAATTAGAGGAGCTTCAATTGGAATGTCTAAGACATCCACCGTACTCCCCGGACCTCGCTCCAACAAATTACCATTTTTTTCGAAATTTGGATAGCTTCTTGCAAGGGAAAAATTCAACTCCTATGGGGCAGTCTAAAGCGCCTTCAAAGATTTTATGATTCCTGTCCGAATGGTTTTTTTTAGTAAAGGAATCAATGAACTACCTATGAGATGGGAAAAGTGCACTGATAGCAATGGTTTATTTATTATTTATATATATATTTATATTATATATATATTATATTATATTATATATATTTATACTTTGATTAAATAAATATATTATGTTTAAAAAAAAATACTTTATGTTCCTCCTATACAAAACGCCAATTTCATATGTAATGACCTAAATATAAATATTCAAATACCAACTTTCTGTAGGTACTCAATCTTCTTATTTTTGAAGTCGGTACTAGCCTACGTTTATTATTTATTTACTACGTTTATGTTATTTACGTAATCTTCTATAAAATATATATAATAATAGATTTCTGCGAATGTTTATGCTGTTACCGACTTCCAAAATAAAAAAATCGAGTAGAGAAATAAATAAATTTTGGATTAAACGAAAAAGATAACTTTTTAGTGCATTTTTGAAGAATATTTTTGTTTTTACAGTAAAAGTATAAAACCGTGCACATGAACGTTTTCACTTATCAGTAATATTGAATGTATTTTAAGGATGTACGAGTATCTACTGTATTGTTGCCGGCAAGTCGAAAGCCTTTGCAGGCAGTTTTCGTTTCAGAATTCAGTGTTTGTGAGGGCCCACAGTCGTGCGGTCGCTTTCTGATCGCTGTCTTTCGTAACCGGCTTCGCGTGTATGTGACAAGTTTAACAAAACTGTGATTGAAAGTTGAAAGTGATCAGGAATTGTTGTTTCATCTGTAAAATCTCCTCATATTGTGTATGTGAAATTAATGTAAGTATTCGTTAATGAAAAAAGTTTTTGGTATTGAAATTTTGTTACGGGAAGTGAGATGAAAAATGTTTTATATTTCAAATGTACTTTCTATTGTAAAAAATTTACAGGATCTGCTGCTAAACTATAAAATAAATATATTGTAAGTTTTTATGGTGCCATAGAGCTATTTCTTCTGCTCGTAGAGTTTAGAGCGAAGACAGTTTTAAAATATATCGTTTAGTTCAATTTTAATGTAACAATCTGATACGTTAAAATGATAATGATGAATATTACAACTGTAGGTAGTGGAAAAATAATTGTGAGAGTAAAAAAATGCTTTCAAAGGTGGATGGGCTGAAATGTATGAACGCTGGTCCTAGAACCTACTAAATAGTCATAGGGAAGAGCATTTTTTGTGCATTATTTTATTCTTTGGATACATGTAATGCAGTTTTTTTTGTAAATGTCAACAACAAAAACAAAAATAAAAGATTTTCTTCTCTTTAATAGTAAAGTTAGCAGCAGACATTACATTACCTATCTACAGCATTTTTGCGAAGAAGAGGGCAAGGAGTGAGGTAGGATCATGGAGCTAGCTCCATGGGTAGGATCCGTTCCGATCTCATTTCGTGTATCCTTATTATATAATTGTTTCGATAACCTGAATTGGCCCTATGCATTACCAACATGAGAAATGTTAGTGTACATAGCATTAAAAAAATTAAGTTTCCCATAATTTTTTCCCATAAAGCCGGAAACAACATGGCACAACGGATAGCCATTGCTATCCAACGAGGCAATGCTATCAGTTTGCTAGGTGCTCTGCCAGATGGGGACGACCTGGGAAAGTTTTTCTATTTATAGACATTTTTAGAGATAATCATATTTGTAGATAAGTCTTCTTTTTTTTTAGTTTATTTTAGTTTATTATTTGGCTCTATATTGTATTTTAATAATTAAAATAAATATCACAGTTTACCGTATAGTTACGTAAGATAAATAGGTGGGTAATGCGAAGGTATAGGTTAGGTTAGGTTAGCTATCTAAGAGTTACTATGGCGCGAATACCCAAATCTTCACCTGTTAAGAGAAATTCGGCAATCTAACATACAGGTAAGTCCCATACATTTCTTAACATATGAAAAAAATTATTAAAACACTACGATTTCCTTAAGTTTGCCGCATGGTATTATTTTCTAGAGTTTAATTATTATTAGGAATCACATGGAAAGGAAATACACTATTGAAAGGTTTAACAATACAGGATATTGTGTAATTTTTCCAAATTAGTCGGGTTTCTATGACGCTGTGTTATTTTTCAAGTCAGGCTGACCCATTCTTCCACGATAATTAAAACAACTTTTCGAGTATGCTGAAATAAAAGGAAATAAAAACCTTTTTATTCTATTGGTTTTTGGTGTCTACAAAAAACCCATTAGTTACCTATTTATGGTCATACAAAGAAATAAAGTATAAAAAAAAGACCTTTCTAATGACATATAACTTGTGTGTATTCATTATGTAGACCAGAATGCCTATCCTCCTTTGAAATAACTATGTAATTTCAGTTATTTTTAGTAGCAATTCTTTAGATGAACAAAATATATTTTACTCACATTCAAATGGGTAGGCAGACATCCTACCTAAGTAACAGACCATAAATGTTACATAAGTATGAATTAGGGTGATTTTTATACAGAAAAAAGATATTTCTAAGGTCACATTAATAATTGAACGGATTTACCATTCAGATTTACACATTTTATTTATCACACTTCAATATAATATTATGTAGTTAAAATTATAGAAATTATACTGGTTTTAGAATTTTTAAGGATTATTTTAAAATTTCATCTCAGCACACGGTGGGTACGGAAACAAAAGTAAACTAAATACCTACCTTCTGCTTAATTAAGTTAATTAACCTCGTAGCCTGCAGCCGATTTTAATTGTTTCATTCGAATGTTTCGCTTTTGATTTCAAGTTTGTCTCATTTCACAAAGGAGCATATTTCTTTCAGAAGTTTGTCACCGACATCTTGTTGAACTTATTTAAGCATAGATATTGATTCTGAACTTATGTTTACAATAATTTCTTACCGTACTTACCTCTGGAAATCTGTCCTCAATGGTACAGAAACTTATATGATTTTTTTATGATGAAATGTGTCCGACATTTTTAATTACATTTGCAAGCAACTTTTAGTCTGCATTTTTATATTATAAAAGTTTATCCAACGGATGTTGGATAAACTTTGGATGTACTTCATATTTTAAGCCGTTAAATAGCAATAAAATTATCGATTTACAATGAATTCATACAGATTTTCAACATATAATAAATTGCCCTTGGAGTAACATAAATAACGCATCTCCGGAATCGCGGCGGATGGAATTGCACTCGCTGGCGAGCACCAGACATGAAATTGCCCTCGCACACCACGAACACAGGCTCTATAGGTATCACGCCGGCGTCTCTGCTACCTTTTTGTACACACTTTGTCCGGTATAGCGTATTATTTTTACATTTTATGCTGCTAAACAATAACATTTTCAGTTTATGTCACATTTCCCATTTTATGGTCCAAAACTGTTTACGTGTAGAGCAAAACTATCATTGGCTCTCATCCAATTATTGGTTATATTGAATGGAACTGAAAAAATGGCTCCAGAGCCGACACGATTAACGTGCCAGTAATTGGATATTTTATTTTAATGTAGGTTTCGGAAAAACGAGTTGCATTAAAAATCTGTAGATAGGTACAATTGACTATGCATTTACCACTAGGTTATTATTGTTAAAAAGAATATTCAAAATTAACGAAGGTGACGTGGGAGAACGAGCTTTGCTGGAGTTCTAGTAGTACCAAAAATAGCAACTGATTACAGATGACGATAAGTATTATACAATAATCACATAAATAATAGTACCTGGGTAACCGAGCTTTATTTTTTATTTATCAGAACTCCGAGCGAGTTCTGATAAATAAAAATAATCACAAAAATGTTTATCAAAAAAATTTTGACCGGAATGTGAACCCACATCAATGTCGAAACTTCGAACAAGGGAAAATTATAAATAGGTAGGTAAGGCTAACAAAACAAGTCGAAATTGATGACACGAAAGATAAACATATATAACGTACTTTCCCAGGGATAAGAACTAACTAGATCAATTTTTCTCCCCCAACATTCCCTGCAATCTAAATTTCATGGTGATACTTGCAGCCGTTTTCGAGAAACCGATTCTATAAATACAAGATTGTCTTGTTTAAAGTATAAGATTATTAGAACCCGAGACACCAAGTACAATGCATACGTAGCCAAGTTACGCGATTTGAAAATTAAAAAGTTAAATAACATTAATTTTAGTACGCAACGAAAGAAAAAATGTATGAACACTCAAAAATCCGGGCTAATACCTAACTAGACCGATTTTTCCCCCAAAAAGCCCGTGCGTACTAAATTTCATGGAAATTGTTGAAGTCGTCTCAAAGATTCAAATTATAAATATTATAGATATAAGAATATTAATATGACAGGTACTGGTAGCTGGAAACGAATAATATATTTAGTAAAAAGTTTAGTATACCTCTATAAAACTATACATTATTTACCAATAATTGCTCCCAATAAATAATCAATCGTTTCATATAAATATAAACGATTTTCTTGAAACAAAGTATTATTGATTTATCATCAATTTATAAGGAAGAAAATAAAGGAAAGGAAATTTCATGCAAAAGAAATGTAATTTATTCTTTAACAGGAATTTCTGAAATATCTCGTAAATTTTCATACTTATTGTTTTCTCTATTAAATAGATATACATTGGTAAAATGATACAATGTTACCTCAATAGTTCTATTGATGAAAGCATGGTTTTTAACTTTATTTGAACGAATAACAAATTCAATACTTGTAGGTAATATAACCTTATATTAATATTGTTGCATAATAAAGTAGTAATAAAAAGTAGAAATGTTAATGTCTTATTGACAGATGTCACAAGCACAGCCATTTTAAAGAAGAAGAAGACTATATACAGTTTAGACTATATCTATGTAAAGCATCTCTCATATGTAATACGTATCTGTGTTAAAGCATCTCTCTCATATGTACCAATAAAGAAGAAAATTACAATTGTTGGTGTATCATTATTATCACCACTCAAGCATAAGAAGTATCTATAAGAACCAAGACGTCGCAGCCCACAAAAAATATAAGGTACACACTTTGATAATCGTAAAATATTATATCACCTATATTATTGTTTTCTATGTACTAACCCATTGCTTTGACGGTTGCTGACACGATTTTTTGATGGTCTACCACATCGTGCGGGGTATCATTAGGTCTTTTAAAAAACATTAAGAGGTTGCTTAGACGATTTTTTGTTTTAGATATTTGTGTTGCTGTTTGCGAGATATTCAACTTGATATAACAATTAACGCTCGAAAAATCTAAAAAAAAAATTGTATTGGTAGTCCATGTGATGAACTTCGAAGGAAAACTATAACGGCTAATCTAACTTTGTTAGTTCAGGAGTTACTACTTTGTTAGTTTAGGAGTTAGTACTTAACTTGTAAAATGCGCTTACTTGAATAACTTCGTACAAAAATAACTATTAATATTATGTAAACATGTAAAATATTGGTTCAATGATATGGAAATCTCGTGCGCGAGTCCGAGTGGCCCTTGGCTGGTTTTTATCTTGTTTAATAGTGATCATTAGTGGTGACTGTAGGTAGAGGTTCCAGCGGACTGGTAATATAATTAAAGTGTCGCTCGATCACTTTATAATAGGTCTTTACCAATGAAATTGCCGTTCTGCAGTACTGGCTATTTCAAATCAAAATAATTTTTGTTTGGCTAAGAATTCTAATTTCAAATAAATTTTATTTTATAAACATGGAATTCTTTTTCCAAAAGTAGTCATTTGTTTATTGATTAGTGTTACATTTTCATCGCATTTCAAGCTTTTTCGTCATCTTGGATACGTTAAAAATTCGAGGAATTATGGAATATAAGTACCGTGTTGGCAGCAACGCGGCACAAGCGGCACGCAACATCAACGACGTTTACGGAGCTAACACTACAAACCAACGCACCACCTGTTATTGGTTTGCTCGCTTCCGTTCTAGAAATTTCGACCTGGAAAATGAACCTCGCGGTCGTCTGAAGCCTTTGGTCGACAATGACGAATTAAAGGCGATTGTGGAAGCTGATGATACCAATCTATGGCTGAATTAGCAGCAGATTTCGACGTTAGCGTCAAAACAATATTGGTCCATTTGCGTCAAATTGGCAAGGCAAAAAAGCTTGACAAATGGGTGCCCCACGAACTTAATGATCGCCAGCGCAGCGCCAGCGCATCGGTCGCGCGAAGTACGCGTCGACCTTGCCTTGCACTGCTCAACAGACACACAAATGAAGGAATTTTGAACCTCATTGTTTTTGCCTGCGATGAAAAATGGATTATGTTTGATAACCGCAAGCGCTCAGAAAGTTGGTTGGATGCTGGTTCAGCACCTAAACAATGTCCTAAATGCAAACTTACCCCTAGAAAAGTGATGGGCACTGTTTGGTGGGCTAGCGCCGGTGTGATTCATCATAGCTTCTTACCAAACGGGGTGAGCATTACTGCAGATGTGTACTGTGAAGATCTGAACACAATGATGGAGAAGCTGGCACATCTCCAACCAGCATTGACTCAATCACTCGTCTCCGCTGCTCCTGCACGACAAAGCGCGACATGTACGCGACGCGTACTGCACAGCAGACGGTCTCCAAGCTGCAAGAACTGGGGTTGGAAGCTCTCCGTCATCCGCTCAGACCTTGCGCCTACAGACTACTACTTTTTCCAGAAATAAGATTCTTGGCGGGAAAAAATCAATACTCGAGAGGCAGTACAAAATGCCTTTGAAGAATTTGTTGCCTCCCGTCCAGCTGATTTCTTTAAGAAAGGCATCAATAAACTGCCACTGCTTTGGCAAAGATGCATTGATTGCATGGGTGATTACTTCGATTAATACAAATAAAAAATACATGAAAAAAATTCGTTTAAATTTTTTCATACAAACGTCAATTTCATAGGTAAAACCTAATATAAGAAGAATAAGGGCGAGAAGCCCTTACTACCGCACTTTATTAATACACTTTATTAATTTAGTAATATTATTCCATGAAATACAAATAGATATTGATGAAATTAAATCAGATAATTGATATTAATGTAAAAGCTACTTGAAGATGTAAGACTTTTAATTGGGAATAAAAATGAAAGTTACGCGAATGAAATTCCTCAAATTTCATTCACGTAATTTTATTCACGTAACACAAATCGCGGATAATCCTCAAAATTCAGAGCGATAGATCCTAAATACACAGTTCTAAAAACCGAGTACCCGCACGCTCGCACTCGGTAATTTAATCCGCCTTAATAACTAAAATGCCTGTTGAAATAACTTCGAGCTTAACGTTAAAAAAAATATTATTTCACATGACGTCAAGAAACTTACTGCTTCAACGTCTTTAGTTTAGTCTTATATTATAAGTAGAAATTCACTTTACTGTTGTTAGTTATATCAAAATTACGTATTTTATAGTAATTTCATAGTAATCAAAGACACAACGCCTAACAAAGATACATAACTTATTTCCTGAATGGGTTGGGTAACGGGTACCAAGAATAATATAGCCTATATTATTCTTGTGATTAGCTTTTTATTATTAATTCTGATTCACTATTTAGTATAATTTATAATAATAATAAATGATAAATAATGTTGTAAATTGAACTACTTTTACTTTTCGTGATTTTGGAATTTTAAATTATTAGATTAAACATTTTCACATAATTCGCTGCGCGTTCAAATAGAATTTAATTGTTTATAGGGTAATCTGGTCAAAATTGAAGGTGACATATTGTGCTAGATATTTTAGGAACGAGAATCGAATACTGATTACGCTCCTTTAATAATTTTAAGAAATTTTAAGACCATCCCGTATAATAAAAATGGCCTATTAATTTTACTCATTGCTCATGTTATCATAAGTACCTGGTTAACTGAGATTTGCTCGGAGTTCTGATAAATTAAAATAAACAAAAAGTATCACAAAAATATTTTTACTGACTGACTTACTGACCGGGATTCGAACAAACTACATTCCGACTTTTCGAACAAAGCAAAAATTATACATTAAGCATACCAATCTGCCGATTAGACTGATATAATATCGAAATTATTCGAGTCGAAATTATTGATACATATTTGTTATGTAGACGAAATTGTTGCACGCAGCACGACGAAAGAAAAGACATATTATGTTGCTTAAAAATGCGCAGTTTTTCAGGTATAAGGCTCAACTCACACTGGCACAGAGTCGAAGCGACGCGACGCGTCATGTTTTGCACGGCGACGCGGGTGTTCGCGCGGCGACGTGCGTCTGCGCGCGACGATGCTCGTATTAGCGCGTTCGGATCACAGTGCTGGACTAGTGACTTTCGAACATTCGTGAATGGTGCTCGCTCGGCAGTATACGATGGTTGATATCGATCTTATCATGATTGCGCTAATATCAGAAGTTGAAGAGGAAGAAAGTAAAATTATATCAGAAGCTGAGAATAGGAAAATAAAACGAAAATTTTGGGTTCACGAGTTATGGAAGAAAAGACATATTCTTGGCGAATTCAAAACACTTTGTAGTAACGATTTAAGCCAGGACCCAAGATATTTTTATGATTATTATAAAATGGGCTTAGATAAATTTGAAAATTTGGTAAATATTTTGAGGCCTCACATCCAAAAGCAAGAAACAAATTTAAGAATACCTATTTCCGTTGAAGAGCGGATATCAATATGCTTGAGGTATGTACGTAAATTTTTAAGAGCTATTATTGTTATTTTTGATCGACTATGACTCGGAAAACTGTGTTCGAATTCAGCGCAAGCATAGTAATACTGGACTTGATGAACGAGCGGTACCCCTTGTGTGAGTTTGATCGAGTACGAAACGTTACTATCGCGTCTGCGTCACAGCCGAATTAGTATGGGAAATCGAACAGCGCCCCTAGCGGACGTATGGGGAAGTTTTGATTCCGACAGACGCGATAGTAACGTTTCGTACTCGATCAAACTCACACTAGCCCCTCGGATGTGTGTGCATTTGTTATTTCAATTTGCTTTTAAATGATAGGCGGTGGTAGTACCGTAACGTACCTAGTAGTTCTGTAATTTTGCGTGAGAAGACCTTTATAACATCAGTGGATTTTTCTCGAGCGTCGTCAGAACACCCTGCCTTAGTTTCGTTACAATATGATCGACAGTTTGAGAACACAAATAGGACAAAAATAAAAGCATTTGTTTTTATTTATATAGATTTATTTATCTTGAATCATAATTTTTACGCATTATTATACAAGGTGTAAGGAACAGTTCTCCAGAAACTGATAGCATGCATATATCACATCATTTTAAGCTAAAAACTACATGACATTATTTCCGGAAAGTATAGGTAGGTATGACAAAAAATAAGTATTTATAATTTTTTGGAGAACCGTCCCACCCTGTTTACTTAGTTTAATAATTAATAAATCAGGGCATTCATCAGCCATACATAACGTCATTCACTGTAGTCATTATCGCCTTCCCTCCGTTGCCGCGTCGTCATCCCAATCGGCAATGGTATGTACGGTGAAGGTGGCAGCTCAAGATTTTCTATACGATAGCTCGAAGAAGTGCTATTTCCGAACTGATTAATGGTTGTGCAGTTGGTACTGGTTGACGTATTTGTAGAAGGAGTATAAGTGGTTGGTAGCTGTATTGTATAATAGCCGGTATTTGGCTGCATTGTATATGTGTTAACATTATAGTTAGTGGAATTAGATTGCAGCTGAAGACTTTCTGATTCGGTTCGTAGTTCTGTTGTATAGCCACTGGATGAAGAAGTATTTGCTTGCCTTGGGTTGATATTAGTTGTTTCAGGTTGAAAGGAAGCATTGGAAGCAACTTTTATTTCCGCGTCAGTTACTAAAAGTAATATCTGTCGTTTCAGTTGCGCTTGCATTTGTATTGGCATCTGTTTAACGGTTTTAGACATAGAGAGAAAAAATGTGTCTGTTGGATCTTCTTCTTTTTTCTTATTTTCCAGATATTGCGCGAATAACATTTGTGATAGTGGTTGGGACTTCTTTCGTGTAGTATCGGAATGGTTGGATAATTGTGATTCGGGTCGAGATGGCAAGTTGGTGTCGGTATCAGTGTTTAGGTCAGTTTCTTCGGAGCTATCTAAGTTACACGTCTGTGGTTTGTTCTGCAAGTATGGTTTTAAAAACTCCAATTCTTTTTCAAATCTTATTGGCTTATCATTTGATCTAGCAGAACCACTCTTAAATTGCCTTAATCTAATGGCCTTTTTGTAGCAATCTCGAATTCTTTTCCACCGCTTTTGACACTCCGCCTCTGAAAAAGGAACACAAAATTGTAACTTTTATTTTAATCTAATAAAATGTATTATTTACGTGTATTTTTTAAATTGTTACAGATTTCTGACTACGGCGATAAGCTTTCAAGCCTTAGGTCAAAGTTATCGAGTAGGATACAGCACTGTTTTAACAATTGTACATGAAGTTTGCGCAGCAATATGGAAATATTTACAGCCACTTGTTATGCCGAAGCCTACACAAGAATTATGGACTAAAATAGAGGAGGAATTCAGAACCATATGGAATTTCCCTAATTGTATAGGGGCAATTGACGGTAAACACGTCAATATAAGGGCTCCCTGGAATAGTGGCAGTCTCTACTTTAATTACAAAAAATATTTCAGTACTGTCTTGTTAGCCGTTGTTGACGCAAAGTACAAATTCATTATTGTTGACATTGGAGCATATGGACGTAACAGTGATAGCGGCATATTAAACAGCTCTAAATTTGGACAAAGATTACAAAATAATACGATTGCTATACCGCCTAATAAAAGGTTGCCAGGTATGATAGAAGAAATGCCACATGTTTTTGTAGGAGACGAAGCATTTCCCTTGTCCGAACACATTATGAGACCATATCCTGGAAATCAGGTGTCTGACAATCATGAAAAGAAAATTTTTAATTATCGCTTAAGTCGAGCAAGGCGCCTAGTAGAAAGTGCTTTCGGAATCCTGTCACAAAAATTTGAGGTTTTTCAAAAAAAAATAAAAATGCAACCGATGCATCTTGATTCTATGGTTCTTGCATGCACATGTTTGCATAATTACATAAGAGAAAATGACGAACTCGAAAACTTGCAATTGCCAAGTAATAGTATATTACAAAATATGCGGTCAGTCGATAACCAAACTACGTCAAATGCCATGGTGATCAGAGATAAATTCAAATCTTATTTTATATCCGAGCATGGGGCAGTACCATGGCAAAACGAAATGATCACACGATGTTAAAAAAGTGGTCATAATGTTACATTATTAAACACAACTGAATACTTCATTGGATTTACATCGCGTGTACATAAAATAAAGGGTGTAAAAAAGTACAAACTACGCACCTAATTATCCCTGAAAAACTTGATTTCCCAGGTATAGTTTCTTGAGGGAAAATGTTCGCATTGATAAGTAGTGTTCCCCACTTTCGGTTCTGGGTTTAATTTTTTTACACCCTTTATAACTATTGTGTATGTTATGTAAATGTAATAATAAACAGTTAGAACTTACCAGAAATTTGCATTTCACCGCTTACTTTTTGCCAGGCATTTTTCCTACAATTTTTATCACTGTAGGTTTTCGCCTTGACGTTAAACAGACATTCATATTTCTGTACTAAAAAAATTAATTTTTCATCTTCGTCCATTGTCGTATAGTTCAGCACTGTCGTCCGTCCGTAGTGGTCGGCGTCTGACGCGTCACTGCGGCCGAGTAACGCGCGGCGACTCGCGAATCCGCTCGACTCCAGCCGAGCGTCGAAGCGCGAATGCGCGCGTCAACGCGCGTCGACGTGCGCTTCCATATTTACATAGCACAAATTTGTACTTAAATAATGGAACAATAGAGATGAATATGCTATAGGCTGAAAAATATAACGCGTCGCGTCGCTTCGACTCTGTGCCAGTGTGAGTTGAGCCTAAGACCTATATCGATTTTTTCTCCCCCAAAACCGCCTGCATACTAAAATTTGGCTTGAAAGCAATGTTTTACATAAATCATCAGATAAATGAATATTTCTCTCACAGCTTTTTTATCCTTTTTCGTTAGCTTTAATCTAATGTTTAAATAAATAAATTAGCAAACACGACAAGGCCCTGAGCATCATTTAGCTCAATGGTGGACAAGCAAATCTCCTAAATAAAACGCCGTTTTTTGGGAGATTGTTCTAAAAAACTGATTGTAAATTTCAATAGTTCTCTGTACTAATCTTGAGGTTAGTGTACTTGTAGTTGTTTTCCGGCGAAAGAAATCCTGCCTGGCGCCACTTCTGCAAGAATATTTGTCTCCGCGTCATCTGTTACTGTTTTGTAGTTAGTCGCTTTGATCAATAAATAGTGTTTCAACTGTTATTAAATATTTTTAAACAATTACAATATTTTGACGACCTCTGTGGCTCAGTGGTTGAGCGTGTTGGTGCTCAAGCGGTCGCGAGTTCGAATCCCGACGAAGGAATAAAAAAACGTTTTCTGTGTTGGATGTGCCATGGCCCTGGAACACAGAAAAACTTTTCGTCATAGATAAACAATGTATAAATAATTAGTGTATAATATAATAAGAATCTTAAATATATGTTTAGTATAAAAAGTATTAAAATATTTCCGTTGTCTGGTACCCGTAACACAAGTTCTTCGAGAACTTACTACGGGACCAAATTGACGTGGTGTGAAGCGTCCATAGATATTATTTTTATATTATATATCAGGACCACTAGATTGGGTGAGCGATTGATCAACTACACTACAATATGATTTCCAAAAGTAAAATATGATATTAGGTCATTATATATGAAATTGGCGTTTTGTCGTACTCGCAACTTTGATCTCAAATATATCTTCTTTGGTTGGGAATTCCAATTTCAAATTTATACCACTATTTGCACATGCATTTGTGTTTCGAAAACCATAATTCATTTGTTTTTCCTATTTTGGTTTTTTTTTGCGTCACTCTGTTTACAAAATGGAAAACTAGAAATATCTTATTATTTTCGAGTACGACTTCAATCGTATCAACAGTGCTGCAGAAACGGCTCGAAGGATTAATGATGTGTATGGCGGTGTGGTCGCAAAAGAAAACACAGTGCGTTTTTGGTTCCAACGTTTTCGTTCTGGAAATTTCGACCTGCAGAACAAGCCCCGTGGACGGCCGAAGACCAAAGTTGATAATGAAGAATTGAAGGCTATTGTGGAAGCGGATCCATCGCAAAACAACGTCCAAGTTAGCTGCAGGCTGCATTGTTAGGGATATAACTGTTTAAATCCACTTGAAGCAAATTGGGAAGGTAAAAAAGCTTGAAAGAAATTGAGTGCAGCAAACCGACAAACGCGCGTCGACTGCTGCGTTACATTACTCAACCTACTCAACCAACTATAATGAAGGGATTTAAAATCGAATCATTACCTGTGATAAAAAGTGGATCCTATATGATAATCGGAAACGCTCATCGCAATGGCTGAACCCTGGCGAACCAGCCAAAGCCTGCACCAAGCGAAAATTGACTCAAAAAAAGTTACTTGAGAGCGTTTGGTGGACTAGTGCCGGTGTTGTTCATTACTGCTTTCTTAAATCTGGCAGACGATTACGGCAGATGTCTTTTGCCAGCAACTGCAAATCATGATGGAAAAGCTAGCTGCTAAACAACCGAGGTTGGTCATTCGCTCTAGGCCACTGTTGCTTCAGGACAACGCTAGACCACACACTGCACACCAGACGGCTACCAAATTATAGGAGCTTCAATTGGAACGTTTAAGACATCCACCGTACTCCTCGGATCTTTCTCCAACAAATTACCATTTTTTTTAATTTGGATAATTTCTTGCAAGAGAAAAAAATCAACTCCGATGGGGCAGTCCAAAGCGCGTTCAAATATTTTATTGATTCCTGTCCGAATGGTTTTTTTAGTAAAGGAATCAATGAACTACCTATGAGATGGCAAAAGTGCATAGATAGCAATGGTATATACTTTTATTAAATAAATATTTAAAAAAAATTAGTTTAAAAAAAAATCGACTTCATGTTCCTCCTTTACAAAACGACAATTTCATATGTAATGACCTTATATTTAAATACATAATTAAAACGTAACTTAACCATCAAATGATGGTTGCTGACGTTTAACTTTTTTGTTAAAATTTGGTTACTGCTAGCGACCTGGTCCGAGGTCTGCTCGACCTAGCGAATCGTCACAAAAAATTAAAAGAAAAAAAATTATTTCATATTTAGATGTATATTTTTAAATGATAAGGTGCCACGGGGTAAGTTCAAAAGTTAATACATAAGGACTACCCTATTATATATATACAAGATTGTCTCGTTTAAAGTATAAGATAATATACAGTATAAGAGGTTTATTTAGTATTTATTACTAGGATATTACATAATAATGAATTAATTAAAATAACAAAATTATTATCTAAGCTATATAGGTATATAAGTTATTGTCTAAATGAAAAATATAGGTAAAGAACTGAATCTAGGTCGGAGGCTGCGGGTAGAGTACCTAAGAGGCTGGCAGCATTGCCTCGCTGTACGGCTAAACTGATACATTGGCCGAGTTAAGCGCCAGCCTTAGGGTCATTAGTTTTGTTGACCAGTTTTTTGGCCAAATCCCTAAAAGATGCTTGGCACTGGGGCCCCAAGGACCCATAGTTTCGACTTCAAAAGGGAGAAAATTGTAACCATCGCCGATGGATTCATATTTCTACCTTTTGTTGGTCTCGGCGAGTGCAGCTGCCGCCCCCGCCACCCTTTCAGTGGCCGCTACGTGTGATGCCACCTGCTTATCCACACAGGTAGCGTCCCACACCAGCGGCCTCCTACGGCTCGATCAGCAGGGGAGGAGCAATTTAACAGGTCTGATTGTGCCAAATTAAGAAGGGGTTCATCCCAATTCTTTTGTATGTTGGGATGGACTGGAATTTCGCCTGGGCAGACTCCACGCCAAGTATTAACAGCTTCCGGAAACTATACCAACTCAGTATAAGATAGTATAATGCTGCATAAAATTATAGTTTTATACATACTACCATATAGTTGATTTACTAAAGTTTAGAGTTAATTATTTATTTATTTACTTTAGATTTTAAAAAACAATTTCATAATTTACAAATTGAAAAAAATAAATTAGAAATTGACATGTTAAAGCAACAGAAAGAAAATTAAACTAATTAATAATTAATAATACTTTGTAGTGCTCGTAGCTTCGCGTAGAGGGGTTCGTAGCACCTGACCTCCGCGGCGGCGGCGTAGGCAAAGCGTTGGTGACTGACATTATTACTAACCGACTTCCAAAAAATGTTGCTACTTAGTTTTTAGATGTGGAAACGTATAAATAGTGCTGACATTATATAGCATTTAATTTTGTTTTAAATATATTAAACATTTATATATATATATTTTTTGTATGATGAATGTTTATGATTGGATCCATAAAGAATCGAGGGAACTCCTTGAAATTTTTATGGACACATTTGTGAAAAGCTTTTTTAAGTTTTTTGTTCGTACTCTGCGCAGAAAATAATAAGCATACTGACAAAATAATGAAAATGTTATTCTAGAAAAATATGATTATTGGTTTATGATTGAGATTTTCAAGTTGAATATTGGTTTGTTAACCTATTTGAAGCTTTTGCTATTTTGGGTACTTGGGCTAAAATCGGTTTTCAGAGACTAACGTGGATTTATTAAAATAAGTTATCTCTTTAAAATTAAGTTTTTGGCTATTTGATCATTTCGAAAGTTAAAATAATTATTATAGTTCTTAGTTTATCTATTTCCGTAGTACTCATGGAACCCTTTTAATTTCGAACCATCCGTCCGTCTATATGTCGGTCTGTCCACTCTTCTAACTTTTGTAATTATGCATATAAGTATATGAAATTAACTATAGTTCTAATATGTTGTGTATAGATCTCAGTTTTGTATCATAAAATAATAATAATTTGACTCATATCCTTAATTTCTCTTTAACCTCTTGCTGTTTTTGTGTTTCTCAGGCCTGGAAAAGGGCGAATGTCATTCCTCTACCAAAAGTTTTTAATCCTAATTCTCTATGTTGCTTTCGTCCCATTTCGTAGAATGCCTTTCTTATCTAAAGTCCTGGAAAGTATTGTTCACCAGCAGCTCTCTTTTTTTCTACATAATAATAAACTTTTAAGCTGAAACTGAAATCGGACTTTCGTTGTGGGCACAGCACCGCTTCCGCGCTAATAAATGTCACTTATGACATTCGGTGGGCCATGGAAAATAAATCCCTTACCATCCTTATCCTTTTAGATTTTAGTAGTGCCTTCAATTCCATTAAATTTGATAATGTTCTCGTCTGTCTTTCTAATTATATCGATAGACGTCTTTTAATTTGTCCCCTTCCGTCCTGTACTGGCTTAATTCCTACCTTCGGGGTCGGTCTCAGCGAGTACAGATAAATAACGTTTCCTCAGATTGGTGTGATCTCTATGCGGGTGTTCCCCAAGGTGGAGTACTTTCTCCTCTCCTTTTTTCTATCTTTATTTACTTCATTTTAAAAGTAATAAGTCTAAATATCATATCTATGCAGATGACTTGCAGATATATCAACATTTCACTATACCTAATGCAGCATCTGGCATAGCTCTCATTAATGATATTAGACGTATAAGTGAATGAGCGCAGTCTTTTGGTCTACTCGTATACCCCACTAAAACAAAGGCATTATTAATAGGTAGCAGACGGATGCTTGCAATACTTGACAAAGCTACTCTTCCTCCCATAATCTTGAACGGCACTACGATACCTTTCTCTGACTCTGCCAAAAACCTAAGAGTAATTTTTGACACACACCTGTCTTGGAATACTAATGCCAACAACATTAGTCGTAAAGTTTACCACACCCTGCATTCACTCAAGTTACTCCAAAACTTTCTTCCTACACCTACTAAAAATCTATTCCCGCAAACCTTTATCCAACCTATTATTGATAACGCTGACGTTTGCTATTTAGAGACGAATGACGAGATTCTAAACAAATTAGAACGGTTGCGGAATCTCTCCATATGTTTTATTTTTGGCTTAAAAAAACGAGATAACGTGTCTCAATACAGAAAGCAGTTGCAGTGGCTCCCTATTCGTCTAAGCAGAAACTATCGTATCCTCTATCTACTTTTCAATACTCTGTTTAGTACTTCTACGAGTACTCTACTAGTACTTCTTATTTAAATGAGCGATTCTCCTTTCCTAACTTCCAAACGTACTCTTCTAAATATTCCTCCTCACCATCGTGCTGCTAAGCTCTGTAACTCTTTGCTAGCTCAGATACGGAAGTGTCAAGTGTCACTTGGGCTCTTTAAGGGAAGACTGCGTGAGCACTATCTCAGCTTAACCTGATAATTAAGATACCAAACTCTTAATTTAATATATTATGCTATTAATATATTATGTTTTTATTATACTATTATAAATTATTGTATATATTAGTATATTGTAATATTTTTATGTATGTATTTGTATAATATTAAAGAACTTAATTAACTTAACTTAAACTGATTAATACCAGTTTTTTTCACTGAATATTCCAAACTGGCAGACAGAATATTATTTTAGCAAACAGATAACCATCTTAGCGACAATTTGCGAGTACACATTTAATTTAAGAATAGGCACATACATTTTCTCTGATGTAGGTAATTCAAAAAACATAGCAACAAAACGAGCACACATAAAAAACGTAAAGGAGCGTACAAAATTTCCATTTTAAATTTTACTCCGTTTCGGGGGGGTGTAGATATTGTGTAGATTCATTTTAAAATTTAAAAATGGCGGATATTTATTTTTCGTAAAATTTATATGGGTGTCGTTTACGTTTTTGGGAGTGCTGGATACAAAAATGACATTCATTTTGAAATTCCAAGATGGTTGACATAAAAAAAATGAATATATATAATATATATAATATAATATCAAAAATGGCAAATATTTATTTTTCTCTAAAATTGATACGGTTAAGGCGTGTCATCCTTGATGTTTTTAGCGGTGCTGAATACAAAAATAATATCCATTTTGAATTTCAAAGATAGCGGACATTTATTTTTAATAAAATGAGTCCACAATCCCTCGCAATCACATATTTTCTTCATGATGGGAGAAAAAGAAATTTTAAAATTAAAAAATTTCCTACATTTCTATAGCTTTATACATCGCTTTTATCTCAAAGTAGGCATTGCCATATTTTTTTATATAATAGCTAAAATATTAATATAATCGCTTCTATCTCGAAAACGGTGCATCCTACTGGAAAAATAATGAAAATTTCCACATACACACATATTTTCTTCATGATGGGAGAAAAGAAATTTGAAATTTATAAATCGTTCGTATCTCAAAGTAGAGCATTAATATCGCTTAATCGCTTATATCTCGAGAAGAGGTAATACTATTGAAAAAATAATGAAAATCACAAAGTTACCCCGAAACCACGTATTTTCTTTATGATAAGAGTTTTTTTAAATCCTGAATTTCCAAAAATTTCTATAGCTTACATAGCTTGTACTACATAACATACTGTCATATGTCCTAATCAGAATCCACAACAACTTTTAAAGGACACCCATATTAATTTTAATGAAAAAAAGGTACGCCATTTTGGAATTTCAAAATGGATTTAATTTTCATATTATTCTGCACCCCCAAAAAATTTAAAAACGACACCCATACCAAAGCGAAACAAACTCCAAAAATGCTATTTTCCGTAGCCTGCAAATTGAATTTTTAGCAGCCATTAATTTATCACCCCGATCTGATTTTATAGCTGCATACATCGTATAATAGTCACCAACTCGGAAATTAAGTCGCCAACTTATAAATTTTGGTGCCAATTTGGATTAAATTTCGCTACTTTTTATTTGCCAATTTTTGAATTTTTTGTCACCTTTTGTGCTTTTGCATTGATATTTGACTCGATACATCTTGTGTGTTCGATTTTCAGCTCTATTGTTTTATTATTGTTATTAGCGCAGATTTCTATTTTCAATGATTTGAATTTTCTCAGGCCCACCGGATGATAGTCCCAGCCTTACGAGTAGTGATAGTTACGGAACCCTCCTTAAACATGTCCTGACATGCTCTTGGTTAGGTTATATTTTAATTATGATATTAATTCTGTCTAGTTAAAAATAATAGTACGGATAGAGATAGTTAATTATTATTACATATTTTTTGGTTTGAAACTTCCCTTTAAAAACAGCCCGATGGGGGGTTCTAGCAAATGTTTGTTTACATTTCGTTTATTATTTTCACGGTTCGCTTAATCAGTTTGTTCTCGGAACACCAGATAAAATAAACATTATTATGAAATGCAGCAACCTGTAGCGCTCTTGTTATATCTATAAAAGGATTTTCCATTTGTGTTAGTGGAGTGCCTTACATGAAGTGAATAATTGTTTTACATTTACATGTTCTCTTTGCATAAATGTTTTGTTATCGTCGTCTCTTTTGTAATTGCTGGCGACACTGCGTGAGTTTCTTTTCTTGTCTTGTCTGTATTTTCTATTTATTTATTCCAGTTCATGGATAAGACAAAACAACGTGTGCTGGGACAGCTAGTCGTAAATAAAAAATAGAAATGAGTTTGCATTTATTTAATTAAGAAATAAAGAAAGTAAAATTCTAATGACATTGAATACGTAGACAATATTTCGGACACAGGGGATAGCAAAAGGTTATAAATAAATAGGTATTATTTAATTCTACCATTTTATTATATTATATTATGTTTGAAAAATAATTCAAGGGCAACTCCGAAGACGAAATTTTTGATGTCCGTACTGGATATATTACTGTAACCAGGCAACAAAACTGAATGTTTTTTATATAGTTGAGGTTTATCCCTCACATACTACGTACAATTTTTTTTTAATAATTGCAGTCTATGTATAAGAAAAAAAAGTCCGTTCTTCTCATTAGCCAGGGGCGTCTATTTGCCATTTTCTGCAACAAAATCGTCTGTATCGCATATTCTCTTTGATAAATTTATGTAAATCATAATTGTAAGGAAAGGACATTAGTTTCCCTTTTATAAAAAATAAACGCAACGGGCGTGGCTAAATTAGCCTTTTATTATTATTATAAAACAGTAAAGAAGAAGCGTCCGTCGTAAAATATTAATTAGTATGGTACAAGTTGTGCTTGACCATAAATGATTTGGTAATAACAATGAGAGTGTGGTTTACCGCGTGTGAGCAAGTTACTCATGCAACGAAGAAGCTGTAGACATGTAAAGTGGGGTGACAGAAAATATAAAATTGTTATTATTTCATGATGCCAAAATGGAGGTCTATAAACCTTATAATATAAATTTACCAAATTTCATTCATTTATATTCATAATTACAGAAGCTAGATGGGCGGACATACAGACGGACGGACAGAGCAAAACTATAAGGGTTTATATAAAGTGTACGAGTATCATGGAACACTAAAAAGACTTTCAGCATGCAGGAGGTTAGAAAAAATTAAACAAGAACCAGAAAAATAGACTCTATTGCAAGGAAAAATAATTGAAAGGAAAGTGTGAGTTTCACACCCCGAAAATATTAGAAAAATTTGAAAGCTATAGTTATTTTTGTTAATAAGGCTGTTATTATAGTTATTAAGTGTAAGTAGACTTATGTCAAAAATTGCATTTAACTAAAGTTCCTTTATACAAATTTATTATAAGTGATAGTAATAATCTAACCAGTAATCAATACTGAATTAATACTGATTTCTGACCTGAGAGTGCCATAATTACAGATTTTTATTTACAAAGTTTATAAGCTAAGTCAATACTGAATCTGACTAGTTAAATAACAGATTTTTCAGTGAAATTAGTAATGTTAACACTTTTCATTAAAACAGATTATTGTTGTTGTGAGATTCATTGATTATACTTTGATTAAAACTGATTTTATTTACATATTTACTTTTTTTACTTTTTGTTCTACTTGTCATTAGCCTGTATGAAATTCGAGTCCCTGATGCAAAATAATATATATATATATATATATATATATATATATATATATATATATATATATATATATATATTACATGAATTATGATCCCTTAACCATTACTTTCATTACTGCAAGCTTATTTTGCAAGCAAGCAAGCATCCTAAAAAAATATTTGTTAATCTGCATAATTAATAATTTAAATATTGTATATATGCTAAGTCTACCCTTTTTTTAGTTAAAACCTTATTTCTCTTCTTCTTCACACGAGTGTGAAAATTATTTACCTATTACTCAGGGGAAGGTCGTTTTAGTTTTTGCAAATTTTGTTTCAAATATTTTTAGCGATTTTTTATCCAATTTCAATACTCTCCGGTCGGTGCGATACGCCCTTGTCGCCTACAAAATTAGTATGAAACTTAACGCTCAAGGTCACTGGCGTTATACAGAGCCTTAATTTTATTTTATTTCTTAGGTTGTCTGGACTGACCAAATCTGGAAGGTACCGACTTCAAAATGGTGAATATGGAGTCTACTCTATCTTTTTTCTCCATCTCAATTTATATTCGGCTAAAATTTTAACTAATTCTCTTAGAAATAAGTAGTTAAAATTTTAGCCGAATTTAAAAGGGGAATTATTTAGAAAATAAGTTTTATTTCATACTTTTTTGTGCATTTTTACTTTGGAAGTCGGTTTTATTTTTTGTACAACAATAATAATTTTTCTCTTTTTGGTTATATTTTGTATATTATTATTAACACATTTTAAGAAAGTTATAAATACAAAGGGCCTCCGCTATTCTCACTCTCTCAGCAAAACAAACTCTTTTCTGAGAGGCTGTGGTATTTCCCCAAATAGAATGCCTATTCCGATCTGTGGACCTACCAAACAATCACCCGGTTGATAATGATTAGATACTATATTATTAAATAATTATTATTATGTATTGTAGTAGTCGGCAGAAAAAATATAGCATTAAATATAATATAGTGCTGATGATGATCACAAATATAATTTTGGCAATAACAAAATTTCAAAGACATTGATATCGGTGCACAAAACTCTGATGAGTAGTTAGTACCTATGTCATCATAATGATATGTTGGTGACACGGAATGTGACAATTGTGGTCATGATGATGAAGATTACTGTAAGTGTTATGATGGCATATGCTTACAGTTCTTTAAACAACGCCAAAATCCCCAAACATGTCTATAAGGAGTCAGGAGTTCTGTTCAGTACTTTTAGATCCAGGGTATACCTTGGTGCGAAATCTTACTTTTTGGTAGCATATGCTTGGACTTCTTCAGAAAAAGTCAAAATCACCATATAAATTTTGAGGAGTTCCCTCGATTCCTCATGGATCTCATCATCAGATCACCATTTTGATGTCAAAAGGACCAATTTGAGATTCTAATCTTTATATCAAAAAATAATTTTAGAAAATCGGTCCACAGACGGCGGAGTATTCGTTGAACACTGGATAGGAACGAAGTTCCTTATTATAAAAATATTAATTTTAAGTTCTATTCGAGGTATAAAGAAAATAATAAAGACTATCCATAAAAATCTTATGTTACGGACGTTTTTTTCCCGGCTATCCCCCTTACCCCTCCGCATCGCCCCATAAGGAACTTCGATCCAAAAATACAGCCGAACGTATAACCTTTTTTGAAAGTCGGTAAAAATTGCCTTACATATCGTACTATACTGTACTGTAAGTACTGGCAATTAAAACAAATGTGGGCGTATCGTGGGTAGTGTTGGTTTCAAAATGAAAATACCAGACTCATCATTACTTCACTTTTATACTCAAATAGTAATTAAAACTAAACGCTTCACACTATTTTAATAACATTTCACTGTCTATTAAAAATAATAACGACTTTGCACTTATTTTCGCTATCACTTTTAACAAGAACACCGACAGTTCCCAATCCGAACCTCTCGCTGCGACGGCTGGTAGTATAGTGTCCCGTGATCGTTCCTTGGAGGGAAAAATGTGTTCACCACCCCCACCCAACCGACGCGACCGCGCAAGCTCGTCAGACCGGACTCCATCAGCGCATCAACATGGCGCCACTATTTCCGCCAATTATACTTCCGTAACATTGACTTGTTAGTCAATTCAGCAACCAATGTATTGACCGCTCTGACATGTATATAATATTTTGTAGTGTATGTCCTAATCTGTCAAATAAACGTTTTTATTATTAGTAATATTATTATTATAAATATCTCGAGCTTTTACCTTGAGGTAGGTAACTAAGAGTACAAAATGACTACAACAAACTGGGTAAATTAGTCTCAGATGCTATTTCACACCTTAAATTTTTTGCTAGATAGAAGAATCGCTTTTCTCTACTAATAATATTACCACTGTACATTGAATTTCCGAATATATCCGTAAGTGAAATTAAAATTCCACAACGTCCCTGTTTTGCAACTGTCATTAAATTCTCAACTCCCTTACGCTTCCGAGTGGCTTGTTTTTTAATTATGAAGCTTCAAACAGTTTTTGCAATTCAAACCATTATTACTTATGACGGTAACTGAAGCTCGAAATTTTAGAAGGATTTGTGCACACAACCTTTAAATTGAGTTGTGAGTAAAGGGTCCGGTTTTCCTTCAGTTTGGCTTGAACGGAAGCAAAACCGCATCGTCTGTGTGCAATTTCAAGCTCGCATCAGTCGGCCGGATGGACTGAAGCCATTGGTTCTAGTGTTGCCAGTTCTGTTTTTGCGAAACTACTAAACTCGCGTCGATTTCTACTAAAGATTACTGGAAACTATAAAAAAGATACTCAACTTAGGAATCCCTACAATATTAAAATATTATTATTTATTCAACTTTATTATAAATTTTACCGTTAATTACGTTCACGAATGCTACGCTGTAAACGATGTGCCTAACCTAGGCCATTTTGTCTATGATTACTGTCTGGCTCTTTCCTACTAAAACACTACTAATAACTAAATTCCTACTAAGGAGGGAATAAAATACTTAATTTAGTAGTTAAACTTTGTAAAATTGTTTTTTAAGTTCACAGATCTGAAGTATAAGAGAAAATACAACTATAACTGACACCTAAGTGTTTTAAGCGTAAAATATAACGGTCTCACTCACAAAATGAATACTCACGGAATATAGACATTATAAGACGATTGCGTCGTTTCCGCCTGTTTCTAAGTAGCTTCCAACAGATGGCAATATATCGATAGCATTATATCCAAAATCATGTCGTGACGCGACCTTGAAATTTCACTCTCAACGTCCGCGTCGGTAAAGAAGTATCACGTCAAAAATTATTAGTTTAAGCCCGCTATATCCTCATACAAAGGATGTCTGGAAGAAATTGAATTTAGATATAAGGCCGCCTTTGTGTACTTTTGTCTTGTTCTGTGTATAGTTTGTATTTCGTATGTATGTGCAACTGCTGATTATGCACAATAAAGTATAATATTTTAATTTCGTTTCATCACAGGATTAAAATCTATAAACTTTATCGCAATCAATAACATTCTATGGCACACTCCCCATGATAGGTTTCTAGTGTCCAGTATATTGTAGGTTTAAATACCTATGTAGTATTTATTTATATAATAGTAGGTATTCGTATGTTGATAGTTCATAGTTTTTAGTGAAAAAAGTGAATGGCGGCTATTTATCACAATAAGGTTTCTAATTTACATAGACTGATCGAACGCAAGATTTAGTGAAATTATCGCCCCACGCCTATCTATATGACGCTATCGATGTGACGCCGCCCGCCCGCGCCCTCGAAAGTCGGTGCTAAGATTTTTCACGGATGATATGACTACATTTACCTCGAAATGAAAATGAAGGAAAAAACGAGCAATTGTATTCACGCCGATGCCCGTAGGTATTATTAAATTAATGAGTTTTGCTCTAAGTGCCGGGCTATTTTTGTAAGCGATTTAAATTTTTATTGTCTCACATCTTCTGTTCTGTTTACATCCCCGTCAGTCAATCTGCATACACGCTGTTTGCAGTGTACAGTCGTGAATTATTCACATAGGTAAATATAGTTTTAATAGCACGTCTACACATAGATAGTTACGTTTGTGTGTATTTGCGAATAAACGTATGCAGGTCCAGATTAACCGTAAGACTAAAGAGGCGGTTTTAACGGTAATAGGTGTATGCAAACTCTTTAGTACTTTTCAAATGGAGAAACAGTTATACAGGATAACATTTCAAACAATCACAATGGCTCCGACGGTAAATCCGCTTCTACATGCTTGGTGTTTCCTGCAAATAGCTAACACATCACACGGCTCCATAGTACTACAAACAGCCCTTACAGTTTTGCTCCGGCCTTCTATCCGTTCGTCCGTCTGTTTGTTCACTTCTGCTATCATGGATATAAATGGATATGTGTTATTTAAGATTGCTATAGATTCTTCCTTTGCCTTCAGAAGAAATAATAATAAAATCTTAGGACGGTTTCATACCACGTCAATCTGGTCTTGTGCGAAATTCTCGAGGAACTTGTGTTACGGGTACTAGACAACGGAAATGTACAATAATATGTTTAATACTTTTATACTAACTATACATATTATATTTAAGATTTTATATTAAATTATACTCAATACACATCCATAATCCAGGAATACAGAAAACTATTTTGTTCCTTCGGCGGGATTCAAACCCACGATCTCCGGCTTGAATACCGAGGCGCTCAACCACTTACTCATAGAGGTATTAAAATAATAATATTATTTAATAATAAAACAGACGAATGTAAACAATAAAAATCTTTAAACCCCAGCACATTAAAGGGAATAAAGATTACTTAGCTGGTTGGCAGCGAGGATGGCAGTGCTTACGGGCCTCGTCTTGGTTAAGCCGGCCCTGAGCGCGCGCCGTGAGAATTTTTCATAATGTGTAATCATGAAAAATTCTGTCACACAGCGTATACGCTGTTGAGTATGAAGAAGCCAATTTTTTTTTTATTTTTGCTTCCAGAGTTCTGTTTACAAATACAGTGTGATATATAATTGTATTAATTTGTCAGTTAATGACGGTCACTTGTCAAATTGATACTTTTTTAGTGAAGGTTTGCATTTATAATGTTGTCTGAAAAATTAGTTTCGCACAGAATATTGACAGGACAAAACATTTATATAGTGAAATTGCATGACAGTACATTCCCACGAGTGTTTTTTAGTGGTCGCGACAGAAAAAGCTGCACACTGAATAGAACTATGCGTTAATGCAATAGAGCTGAAAATCGTGTAGAGTTGTCAAATCCCGTGGGTGCGAGGGGAACATGCATTAAAATTTACCTGTAAGAGCCTTTGTTATTAAACATTATGCGATGTTATTATTTAATAAATAAATATGCGTAACTTGTCAGATCTGGTGTTTACACTACCTACTCGTATGTGTATAGGTATAGTAGGTCCTTACATATGAAATTGGCGTTTTGTCGTACTGGCCACTTTGATCTCAAATATATCCGCTTTGGTTAGGAATTCCAAACTCAAATTTATACCGCTAATTACTCATGCATTTGTGTTTCGAAAACCGTAATTCATTTGTTTTTTTCTCTTTTGGTTTTGTCTTTGCGTCACTCTGTTTACAAAATGGAAAACTTAAAATATCGTATTATTTTCGAGTAAGAGTTCCACCGTGGCACAAGTGCTGCAGAAACGGCTCGAAGGATGAATGATGTGTATGGCGGTGGTGCGCAAAATAAAACACAGTGCGTTTTTGGTTCCAACGTTTTCGTTCTGGAAATTTCGACCTGCAGAACAACCCCGTAGACGGCCGGAGACCAAAGTTGATAATAAAGAATTGAAGGCTATTGTAGAAGCGGATCCATCGCAAACTACGTTCGAGTTAGCTGCATGCTGCGGTGTTAGTGATAAAACTGTTTTAATCTACTTGAAACAAATTGGGAAGGTGAAAAAGCTTGAAAGGTGGGTAGCTCATGAATTGAGTGCAGCAAACCGACAAACGCGCGTCGACTGCTGAGTTACATTACTCAACCGGCATTTTAAATCGAATCATTACCTGTGATGAAAAGTGGATCCTATACGATAATCGGAAACGCTCATCACAATGGCTGAATCCTGGCGAACAAGCCAAAGCCTGCCCCAAGCGAAAATTTACTCAAAAAAAGTTACTTATGAGCGTTTGGTGGGCTAGTGCCGATGTCTATTGCTAGCAACTGCAAATCATGATGGAAAAGCTAGCTGCTAAATAACCGAGGTCATTCGCTCGACGCCACTGCTGCTTCAGGACAACGCTAGACCTCACACTGCACATCAGACGGCTACCAAATTAGAGGAGTTTTAATTGGAATGTCTAAGCCATCCACCGTACTCCCCGGATCCTTGGTCCAACAGATTACCATTTTTTTCGAAATTCGGATAACTTCTTGCAAGGGAAAATTTCAACTCCGATGGGTTAGTCCAAAGCGCCTTCAAATATTTTATTTATATATTTTAATGCTTAGTTGGGGTCCTAAATTCACGACAAATTAATGTTGTTTAGTAATATAATTAGTGTCGATACTTTTCATGAGGAATAAAATATAATTCATTGTTTTTAAACAAAAACTGTAGTAACTACTCTCCACAGAGTTTTTGATCGTCTCTATGTTTTAATTGCCAGTGTCATATCTAGGAAAAATAGTATTATTTGGTATTATAAAAATATAAATAAAGGTAATGTAGTCCACAAAGCAGAAATAATTTATTTAAAGTAGGTAGTATCAGTATGACCACGACCTCTATGTTTTTCGGTATTTGGCGTTTTACACTACACAAGTACACTGTCTAATGTCTATCAATTTTGTTAGTCTATATTATGGAATAAGGAAGATTGCGACCTGATAACGACTAGCGACATAGTTTTACTGTACATTTTGTTTGGATTTTCTACGTGTGCGTTTTTTCTCACTTTTGACTAACACTATGGAAGACTAATTGTTTAATTCATCCAATGATTAAGCTAAGTTTTTAGAGTTTAAACGAAAATTATTAAGAATATCTGATATTTAAATATCTCGTGTCACAGTGTTTGTTAGAGAAGTCCTCCGAAAGGGTTTGATCGATTTTTATGAAATTTTGCAGGTGTACTCGGTAGGTTGTAAACGATTTTTCATACCCCTAAGTGATAAGGGCATCTGTTTGGACATTTTTATATTTTATTATTTTATGATTTGGAATTACAAAACATTTTAACATTAGTACAACCCTAAATTTTTACCCTCCTAACACCATTGTTTAATAGCGATATTAGTACTGTAATTATCTTCAACCCTCAGTGCTACATAACTCCTTCACACATCACCTGTAGGTGTAGGTAATGAAGGTAATAGGTGTAGGTGTAGGTATAAGCTGGTGTAGAAAGTTGTAGATGTAGGTAGTATATGTAGTTTGTAGGTGTAGATAGTAGGAGTACGTAGTAGGTGTAGTTGTTGGTGTAGAAACTGTAGTTATATGTACGTGGTTATTTATCTATTCCAGTTCATAGCTAAGACAAAACGACGTCTGTTAGGTCAGCTAGTAAATAAAGTATGTGAGAAATGTTAGTTTTTAATCAAACATTCGCAGCGGAGGATGTTTACGTCGTTCCTATCATAAAACCTGAGGTAAGATAATTTACCTAGCGTCAGTTGGCAATCTGTTATTTAGCGATGGATTATAAAAAATTGTTTCCGTCGAATTTATAAACAAAAGATATAAAGTAAATAAATTGAAATAAATATTTGGAATTCTTCAACACTTCTGTGGTCCAGAAGTGCTGCGAACCTTTATGGTTCTTTAAAGACTCACAACCGATAGGTCTAACGGACATAATATATCTATGAACTCGCAAATGTAAACTTCAGTACTCATAATTACAGTCAAGTTTATTCTCTAAATCTATTTCTTACTAAACTTTCCCGAGGTCTAAGCACGACAGAAACATAGGAAACTTAGCGCTTTCACCTAAACCGGAGACTCCAGGCTGAAATCTAGAACTTTAGAGACTATAAAACTCTACAATTGGGACGATGACTACATCTAAAATATTTAGTTTCATTAATATACTCAGGAATATTGAGGCATTACTACTCGCTACCTAAATGTAAAAAAATATAATATTTTACGTGTAGTAAGAACTTAGAGATTAGATATCTCTAAGTTCTTACTACACGTAAAATATTATATTTTTTTACATTTAGGTACAAAAGAACAAACAAGTTTCTTTTTGCTAAATTAGTAAATATAACCTACATAATTAGTTTACTTACATCCATACAAAAACATTCATTATGGTAAGTATGAACTTAAACGTACAAATATCTGAGATATTTACAAATATGTTCCTGCGGCCTTGTACTTTATACACTTTGACCTAGGCGTGACGTCACAGCTAGGTACGACTTTAGTATGGAGCGTTTTCATGATAATTACGAAATTTTGTATACAAATCACTGTACCTTTGAAAATATTGATATATTACATACTGTTTCTTCTGAGAAGTACTCATATTTAATAGTACTATTCATTTATGCAATAAAAAAATGTAGTCATCTAGCCTATTTTAAATCTAACCTAATAGTTACACACAACTACAACTTCCGTCTACTAAGGTCCGTCACAGGAAGTAAAAAATATCTTCCTGTGGCGGACCAATTAGCGCCATGATCCTGAATCACGCTATAAAAGTTTTCACAGCTCGGCGCTATATATACATCTAAAATGCTTACAAGTGGGCTTCGGCCCGACCGAATTAAACATACCACCTCGCTCGGTCGGAGATCTCCTTTTGGGGCATCCACCTTTCTCCTTTTTGACCCTTTTCCATAAGCTCCAGGTCGCTCAACAAGCTATACGAGAGGGCTATGCTCGGGACGGGGTCTATCTACGTGATATAATAAGAAATGAGGAAATCCATAGTAGAGCTAAAGTTACCGTTTACCACGTCGACAAACTGCAATAAAATCAAGAAATATATTTTTTGGGGTAGGTACCTCCAGTCCCATACAATATGTTAGGTGGGAATGATTTTCTTTCTCGCGTCTTTCTCATAGTTGTAGGGTATCATTAGATAGGTCTTTTGAAAATAGTGAGAAATTGCTATGACGATTTTTTGATTTGGGTACCCATTTGCGAAATATTCAACTTTAAAACGTTTTTTTTTTAATTCACTCTTTCACTCAAGTGAAAGACTTTCACTCAAAGAAAGACAAGTGAAAGAAGTTTCACTCACTTTAATTCACTCAAGTTGATAAAATATAACGGTCTGGATAACTTTGTAAGTTTAACTGTTATGGGGGCCTTACTTATAAAAAGAGCTTTCTTGATAACTTCGTACAAAAATAACTAAATAATACTTAAACATGTAAGTAAACATTTGACGACCTCTGTTGCTCAGTGGTTCAACGCGTTGGTGCTCAAGCCGGAGGTCGCGGGTTTGAATCCCGCCGAAGGAACAAAAAGTTTTTCTGGGTTCCTGGGTCATGGATGTGTATTAAATATATGTATAATATAATAAAACTCTCAATTATATGTATAGTATAAAGGTGTTAAATATACTTACCGGTTTCTGGTACCTGTAACACAAGTTAGCACGGGGCCAGATTGACGTGGTGTGAAGCGTCCATAGATATTATTATTATTATTAAAATTTTCTATTCTCCTTTGTGGGTTGTTACTGCAGTGGCGGGCTTGTGGCCAAACAACTTCAGGGTAAAATATGATGCTTATTAACAGACAAGAATTTTCGGACAATTCGACACGTATTTAGAATTACAGCTTTTTGTAATCTAGTAAGTGGGTGAATGTTGGTTATGTGAAGACTAGTATGTAATATTTTTGGAATGACGCCTGTACTTGATATTATTATTGGTATGGTTTTAACTGTGTTAACTTGGCACTGTGATTTCAGCTCTACCAACAAGTCTGTGTGTTTTGTGACTTTGTTTGTGTGTGTGGTAGTGAGGTTCTGTGAATTAGGTAAGGCGATGTCTATGAGCTAAACGATTCTATTTAGTTTGTCATGAAGTGTTATGTCAGGTCTGTTGTAATGATAGATCTTGTATGTCAATATTGTCCGGTCCCAGTATAGTTTGTAGACTAGTATGATTTGTGGTGTGTATTTGTAGTATGGAGTTTTGTCTGTGATGGGATTGTGCTTGAGTGCGATTGTCTGATGTATGATTGCTGCTACTTGGTCGTGTGTGTGTTTGTAATCTGTTTGTGTGATGGACGACGGGCGCCGGTTATGTGTTGTATAGTTTCTGGTTGTTTGTGGCAGTGGCGGCAA
This sequence comes from Phengaris arion, assembly GCA_963565745.1. NCBI lineage: Eukaryota > Metazoa > Arthropoda > Insecta > Lepidoptera > Lycaenidae > Phengaris > Phengaris arion. The sequence continues at coordinate 30,686,191 of OY751432.1, read as the reverse complement.
TGGTCGTTGCCATCAGTCCTATCTCTAATTATGTGTTTCCTGTAATTTTTTGTCTCAATAACTTGGTCCTGTATAGCTAGCATGAATTCTTCCGTTTCAGGAAACATCTCGCCTTGTTTCAACCATGCGTTTGATGCTATCTTATCAACGGCGTCATTGGTTAAATCAAGTCGATGCCGACCATGTAACAATTTTTTTTATCCATGTATAATTTTTTTCCTGGTTTATATAAATGTGTATTTGTTTGTTTGTTGCGAGCTTTGCTTGTTGTAGTGGTATGTAAGTGTCTGGCTGGTATACAGCGTTGTGGAGTGTGTTGTGTGTGATGTATGAGCGTGACTTTGAAAGAATTTTCTGAGTAGTGTTATTTGTTTGTTGTGTAAGTTTACAATGTGTATAGGCCCACGACCACCTTCAATTTTAGGTAAAATTTGTCTTTGAATGCAGGCCCTTATTTTAAAAGATCTATTCTACGATACCACACACGATGGGGTAGAATGATAAAAAAAAATCCCCACTTCACATGTACCACTACCACTGCTATATAAAATTATTATTGTTTTATGTAGCTAAAACCGAAATCTATACACAACCTATAACCATACTAAATTTCATCAATTTATATTCATAATTACAGAGGCAGGAAGAGCGGACAGACAGACAGACGGACGGACAGAGCGAAACTATAAGGATTCCTTGAGTACGACGGAACCTTAAACAAGTTACGGTTAATTTAAAATGCATTAAAATTTACTTGCAGCAAGTCTTCTTCGTTACGCTCGCGTTGTATGTACATAGACCATTCTTTTATTTATTATAATAAAACCGGCCATGTGCGAGTCGCGCACGTAGGGTTCCGTACTATTATGCCAATATTTTACACGAATATTTATTTAGCTTATAGAGGGGGGGGGGGGGGGGAATGTTATTTTAACAAAAAAAGCGCTTTAAAGTTGAATATCTCGCCAACGGATACCTAAATCGAAAAAAGTTTGTGCCTCCTCTATATTTTTTTAAAACACATAGGTCATGTTATGATACCCCCCCCCACTGGGGTAGACGCGAAAAAAAAAATCATCCCTACTTTACGTGTTTAGCACTTTGTTGACGTGGTAAATACACATATTCATGCAAAGTTTCGTACTTCTAGCACTAACCGTTTGGACGGTAAGCCGAAGACGGACGGACGAAAGGACGGACGTGTCAAAATTAAGGTTCCTAGACGTAGACGAGACTATGCCTACACCTACACACTTACACAACTGATTAACTATTTAATGTTGCTGTCTTTGTCTGTAAAGTGACTTTTACAATGTATCAGGTAAACATATAGGGTTAAAGTACGGTCACCGAAAAACCGGGTGTACCATATCTGGATCTAGTGTCATAGTCATGGAGATGATACCTCCATGGCCATAGTCATGATGCCAGTGAAAGTTCGGTCAAAATTGGTCCGGCCGCTTCAGAGATTAGATTTCTGAACAAACAGACAATCACCAAAAAAAAACATTATTGGTGTAGGTAGCGTATATACAAACAGACACTTCAATTTTATTTATTTGCATGTATTGGCTTGCTTTAAGCTCTTTTAAAGACGAAATAAAAAAGATTTTCCAACCAAAGAAAATAGTAACACCAAAAAAAACGCCTTACTTCAGTTATTCTATCCGCGATAAATCTATATAATATATATACATCAGTCGATCAGTAGCAGATTGACTGATGTATATAAGGCTAGAAGTTTGAAATTTTGCACACGTATTTCTCATATGACGTATGCATCCACTAAGGAAGGATTTTTCAAAATTCAACCACCAAGGGGTTAAAATAGGTGATAAAAGTTTGTATGAAGCCTTTTACTCCTTGGACACATTTGCATAATATTTCGTATGAATTGAGTACGGAAAAAAATAAATGAGTTATGTATATCAGCGTTTTCAAAAATTCAGCCCCTAGGTGAGTAAAATTGGGGATGAAAGTTAAAAACCTAGTTTCACGCGGGCGAAGCCGCGGTCAATAAATGCTAGTTACAACTAAGTGATTGTTTCTAGGCACAAACCACTTGTCTAAACAGTTAAAGCTATATTCATGTTTCGGGATTGTTAGATCGATCACAATGGGATCCCAAATCCTCAGAGAGCGCTTATATAAATCCCCTGAACTTGGTGCCGATAACACTTAGCTTAGCATCGCGGCACAATCACAGAATAATGATAAATCAATATAACGATATTAAATTGCCTTCAAACTAATTGTTTATGGCGCATAGATAACATACTTAGTTTATTATTTTCGATAGAGGAGAAAATGAGGTAAGTATAAAAACAAGGGTAATAAAAAAAAATGTTTGTCTGTTAAATCGGTTTACGGACGATAAGTTTACGTGATAACGTCATCACAAGCCGAACGCTTAGGCCGATCGTGCTTCTCTATCGCTTGTTCCGCGCACTCGGAACGTGACAATCAGGTGGACGTGACAATTTTTCGTGCGTGCAGCCGGCATTCATCGATTTATTCGACATTATCACGTCAATAGTTAGTGGATATACCTACTTTTAAGAGCAATAAGGAAGGCTTGAATATGTGAATAAGCCATAAACGGCGTTCACATAAAATCATCATAATCAGGTTTAAACGGTGAGAAATATTGGAATAAAAAAATCGGTCGGCCCCAGTAGGTGTAGATGTAGACAAAACAATGTGTGTAGACGAGACAACTAGTATATTATAATAGTAGTAGGATGTAGAAAGCTGGCATGAGCAACACATTGAGATGATTCGTTGTGTGCTGTGTATAGAGCATTACGTTCGCCTGGTCGAGCTTTTATTATGAAGGATATAATAATTATTTTGTTATTGCTACTAAATTAGACAGAGCTTATGTAAATAATGCTAATGTAAACAGAAATGGCTATTCTTCATTCTCTAACATTATCATAGATGTCGTGCTAATCATACTAAAGAATGAGATTAAGCACTTGTAAGGATCAAATAATACACAAATATACATAATAAGCATCGTACTATATCATAATCTGTACGTTCACAAGCTGATTTCCAAACAATTATTATTGTAGAACGTAATATAAAATACAATGTTAAAATAATCAGTTGCGGACTGTGCCACGCAGAATAAAGTATTCTTCTTCATTTTGTATTTGATTTTCGGATGCCATTTCTATTTTTTTAAATTTATTATTTAAAGTTATATATAGGCTTTTAAATACAGCAGAGTTGTATTTTGAATTCTCCCGTTACCACAGTTACCGTCAATGACGAATGAACAACAATATTGTTGCAATAGGTATTTCCATTAAAAACTACTCCCAAATCCGGCATTAAATGTTGCTCGAGATGCGTGTTATGTGCTTTTATAGACGTCGCGTCTTTAGATTATGGAAGAAGTTGTGCCTGCTTAGTGGTCACCATACCATTTAAAATTGCACTGTAGCAGTTACATCAAGCATTTTGAATATTTTTGATACAAACTTGCACAAATATTGTAGATTACAAACTATTAAGTAAATGGATAAAAAAAAAAAAATTACAGCCCGGATTAAAATACGTCGAAAAAGTTTTTTGTAACAGGTGCGCGACATCGGTCTTGGTCTCGGGATTGGAATGTTTTTACTTGAAAAAATATTTCCCTAATTGGTTTGCCAATTTTTCAAGTTCTGCGAAGGGATTTTATGAAAATAAATTTCATCGTGTTTTAAAATGTAATGTTACAACGTGTGTCGGGACAGCTATGATGACAATATAGATCAAACTGTTGATATTTTATCATTAAACATTATTTAAACACAATTTAACCAACATTTTACTATTACATATGTATGATTTTTATAAAATATCAACCATAAAATAATTAATTTTTCACGTTTGACCACGTGATTAAAAACGCACAGTAGTCAAACGTGATGTCATCTTCTGGTACTTCTTCTTCTTTTTTTAAATGTCCTCCCTAATCCCTTAAGGAATAGCCAGTATCAGTATCATTACCGTCAGTAAAAATAATATTTCACTAGTCAGTTCTCAGTCAAAGCTTAGTGCGGAATAGTTTATCTTCGTTATTTAAAGTATAGCTCCACACTTTAAGGCATTTTAAAATAGTAAAATTACCAAAGTTAGCACCGAGTATGCTTGGTGCTAGCTTTGGTAATTTTACTACGATTTGACATGTTTAGTGTGATTTTTATACTTAACAGGTACTAACATATATTAAACAGATATACAACTAGTATAGATGCGCCACTCTAAAATTGCAACTAGAACGTTGGAACTTACACGAAAATAATTAATCATCAGAATGACCATATTCTTATGGTAATTTATAGTCATCGCATTGCAAAATGTTCGCGAGTCTCATAAGCAAACGCCTGGCGTCTTCGACAATGCGATTAGAAGCCGCTTAGTGTCATCTGTTGTGGTTATCCGAAAATTTTCAAACTGTCAGTACCAGAGGGTAGTGTTGAGATGTCGCTGTTTTCTGTAAAGTTGTACATGTATGAAAGTCACCCTCCTGACGTGACGTGATGACAACTCATTTTAGCGTTTTGCGGCTTTATTAATTATTTAAACTGTAATGGAAATTTGCAAGGAAAGGAAAGAAATTCACAAAGAATGGTCCAAATTGCAAATGTATTATATTATTATTTGAATTCAAACTTTTTAGATGGTAGGTGCTAGATGATACGTACCTATCAAACCATCACTAAAAACCGCATCAAAATCGGAATAATACTTTTGGAGATAAAGCGAGATACAATTCACCCCAGTGCCCGAATCGTTCCGTCGCGGGTGAAAACCCGATGACAGAACAAATAAATAAAATCGAATAACGACTCCATTATTAATTTTTGACGTGATAACGTCTTATAATTTGATGGAGCCGGCTGCACGCACGAAAAAACATGACTCATGCGTTACATACCTGTTACCAGCGTTACCTCGCTAAATATGACGTATTGCCGTTACCTCAGCTAGCCGCGCCTTAGGTATGTGAGCGGAGGGACGGAGAGGCGGTGGCGCTTGATGTTATTACTCAGTTCGGCGCCGGACTTCGCGGCGGCAACACGCCTACCTAAGGCGCGGCCAATTAGTTCCGCGCGCACTATAAACATGACGTTATCACGATCAACTATCGTCAGTAAACCGACATTACAGACAACCAATTATTTTTCAAAAAAATTTTTGTAGGTGTAAATTGACATAAGTAAATATTGGGCTTTAAATTGTAAGTATTAAAGTCTATAATTGTAAAGGAAAATATTATTGAAACTCTGAGGACACTTTTTCTGTAACTTTTTGTACCTGATAGTGAATCCAGAGTATATTAAATCAATGAATGAGCTACGTTAAATTAAATGTAACTGTTGAAGGCATGCCATTGAAATGTCTTTGTAAGTGCATACGCACCCTATTGACACTTGCCATTTTTTTACGAACCTACTTATTTCTTGAAAGAATATTTTCGTAGCGTTTTTTGTAACTAGCCCAAATTATATGATTACAATGTATATAAAATACATTGTAATCAGTTCGCTGAGTTTCGTGTAAAAAAACCCACAATATATTGTATCAAGCAAGTTTTCCGCAATTGTATTGTGCAATAATTTATACAACTTGTTTAGAAAACATTATTCCATTTAAAGAGCTTTTGTAGTATTGAAGCCAGAAAAGTTGAAAACGTGTTCTAATATTATATATTGGGTTTTTAGGGATCCGTAGTACTTATAGTTTCGAACTGTCTATCCGTCCATAACTGGTAGCTGTCTGTACATGGAAGATATATAAGATAAACTGTTATATTTATAGGTTTTATGAACGAAATAGAACCCAAAACAACAGTTAACAACAAACGTACAGATTCTAAAAATCATTTTAGAATCTGTACGTTTGTACGCGATTTTCGCAGAAACGGCTTAACCAATTCGAATGCAGTTTTAATTAATGCGATTTGGTTTGCTTCATTTAAAATTTAGTGTTTGTTTCATTTCAATCGGCTTATAAATTAAAAAGTTATATCAACCTAAAAAATAACATAAAATGCATATTATATAGATTGGTACAGAATAGCCGTTAAATTGGCTAAAACTTTATATAGGTATTACCTAACCATCACTACATAGTATAAAATGAAGTCGCTTTATCTGTCGGTCCCTACGCATGCATCATCATCATCATCATCATCATCATCATGCATCGATCTTTAAAACTACGCAATGGATTTTGATGCGGGTTTTTTATTAGATAGAGTGATTCAAGAAGAAGGTTTATATATTGTATATAGCATGTTTTCAGAAGTTATTTATACGGATACAGTAGATCCTTAACAAATTAAATACAAAAATATATATACTAATAAAAAAATACTCTCATATTTAAATTTTATCGCGTATGCGGCTTATATTGTAAATTTAAAAAAACAATAATATTATTTTTTTATGTATCGAGTATACAGAAGCAAAACTTTAAATTTAAAAAAATGGTCAAGAGCGACTATAACTGAAATGCCAGGAGTCCTTCACAAGGACTTAAATTATTTAGTAACATTAGTTTCGTGGCTTTAATTCAAAAACATAAAATATTAAAATAAAACTTGTTTTCTAAATAATTTCCCTTTCAAATTCGGCTAAAATTTTTACTATTTCTCTACTCAAGCTTCTTAATTTTGAAGTCGGTACCAGCAAACTTGAACGTGAGTTTTATAAAATGCTAACTGTTTCCCGCGGCTCCGCCCGCGTAAATATACTATCGAATATCCCGCGGGAATACTGTACATAATTAATTTCATACTTTTTTGTGCAGTTTTACTTTGGAAGTCCGTTTTAATTTTTTGTTAAAGAATAATATTTTTTTCTCTTTTTACTTAAATTTGTTATCTATATTATTATGAAAACATTTTAAGAAAGTTATAAATACAAACAAGCCTCCGCTATTCTCACTCTCTCGGCAAATGATGAAATAACTAATAAAAAAATGAGCAAGCTCAAGCGTTATTTTAGTTATGTAGTTATTTTAGTTATGCCAGTTTTCTGAGAGGCCATGGTATTTCCCCAAATAAGCATTACCGATCTACGGATTTACTATTTTCACCAGTGATGATAATGTAATCACTATTATCACTGGTGAAAACAGTAAATCCGTACTTACCACACTATCCGTATACTATCAAAACAATATAGTATCTAATGATACTATATTGTTTAAAAATTATTATTACCTATTGTTATAGTCGGCAGCAGAAATGTAGCAGTAAGCATTAATTAATATACTATAGTGATGATGATGATTACGAATATAATTTTGGTAAAAATTTCAAAGACATTGATATCGGTGACAAAACTCTGATGAGTAGTTAGTACCTATGTCATCATAATGATATGTTGGTGTTTCGTGTGAAGATGGTGGTGATAATGATGATGATTAATGTAAGTGATATGATGGCATATGCTTGCAGTTCTGTAAACAACGCCGGAATCCTCAAACATGTATCTATAAGGACTCAGGAGTTCTGTCCAGTACTTTTGGATTCAGAGCATAACTTGGTGCAAAATCTTACTTTTTGGTAGCATATACTTGGACTAGGTACTTCAAAAAAAGTCGTAATCTCCATATATGTTCCTTTAAATTTCCTTCCTCATAGTCATCATCAGGTCACCATTTTTATGTCAAAAGGAGCAATTTTTTTTTACCCAATTATGCCCTTTACATCAAAAAAATAATTTTGAAAATCGGTCCACAGACGGCGGGGTAGTTGTTGAACATACAAACCATCCACATTTAAAAACCATAATAGGTTAATTGAACGTTGTTTAACTTTGGGGTGAAGCAAACTGAAATAAATGATCTCAACATTTCTCGTTTGTATATCAAATCTGTCTGCTTGTACTTCTCTTTCTTTCTTCTCGGCTAGTTTAGCGGTGGCAGGTCGCCATGTAGGACGTTCTGATAATATTTGTAACAAATATTAAGCAATTACTTTTAGTATAACAAACAAGCAATAGAAAACAAATGACGAAAGCAATAAAAATAGAATTATTGTTTTGCGTAGACGTAAACGCTACAATATTATTATTTTAAGCACGTCATGACGCATAATGCTGTCAAAATATAATATATATACTGGCCGTAAAATAACAAAGCTACCTCGAAAAATTAAAAAGAAGCCCTTCGTATGCTAAATATTATGTTGAAGAAACAATTGCTACAAGATTATAGTTTGCTTATTTGTTGTTTGAATATAATGACTAATGAATCACTAATAATAAATCATGAATAAAATAAATAAATAAATAATAAATCAAAAAAAGACGTACCAATTAGCGCTACGATCCTGAATCTCGCTTTCGAAGTTTCACAGCTCGGCGCTAAGCATCTGAAATGCTTATAAGTGGGCTTCGACACTGACCGAGCATAGCACCTCGCTCGGTCGGAGATCTCCCTTTGGGGCTTCCACTCCCCTCGACAGAACGCGCATCCTTCTGGACATCATCATCATCACTTGCAACCCCTTTGCACCATGCCAGCCAGCATTAAGCCTCATCGGGTACCTCGACCACAAAGAGATTGAGTGACAGTTAAGGATAGTGCAAATTAATATATTGGAGTTACAGAGAGATGTCGATTGTTGTTGTAATTGCATATGTTGAATAAATAATTATTATTGCTGTGAAAACAAGTATTTTATTGTAATGGGCTAAAAATCCCATAAATCAAACAAACTGGCCATCAACATTTTTTATTTAAAATAAAAATATAGATTTCATCCGACGTCCATCGCTACTTATCGGGAGCAAACGCTTGCAGTTTGCTCCCGATTGCAGAGCCACAAAGTTGCAGCCGATACTGAAGTGGTATTTTCAAGGAGTTTCCTCAATTTCTCTAAGATCTCTTCATCAAAACTTTATTTTGGCCAAAATGGAAAACGAAAGTGCCTAACATTGATAAAACACATGAAAAAAACCGTGTTTTTATAGCGACTCTTTGAAGAATCTAATGTGGAAGCCTAGATATATAGTCGTTCGCCTATTTCTGAAACAAACATTGTTTACTTAAATACTTTTCAGATTTTATTATATCTCAGAATCGTTTGACGATAAATTCTTCTCGACTTTAAAGCGTCTTATATTTATACCATTACGATTTACGATAAAGATTTTACTCTGTATCATTAAAATACGTTTAACGAGATGTATGTTTATGGCCATACGTTTATTTTAGAATTTATGCATGCATATATATTATAACTTATAATATTATATGTAAGTATAAAGGTTTGTACAATCTATCTATAATCTATGAAAATTAATAAAATTGAAGTATCTGTTTGTAATTTTAAATTAACAGCTTTTAAGTAAATGCATATGAAAGTTTAAATAATATGGTACGTACGATAAAAAAAAATCATTTTTTTTAAATTTTGTCTTTCAGCTGTCTGTCTGTTTGTTCTGCCTAATCTCTGTAACGGCTGGATTGATTTTCACGGGACGTTCACTGACAGATAGCTGATGTTATAAGGAGTAACATAGGCTATTTTTAACTAAAGGTTCCTTTTAAAAATAGGGTTCTATTTCCGTTAGTTCTACGCAAACAACACCAACAAAGGTTGCGGGCACCAGTAGTCTTATAACAAGATTCGGATAGCTTATTTGGAAGTTTTGTCGCAGCTTACTTTATATCGAGTGGCAGAGGCAAAATTTGCAAATAAGCAATCTGGCACTTATCAGTAGATTGTGAAACAGGCCGTAAAGGTCCGGATCCAGAATATTAATCAAAGATTTCAAAAGTAAAGATAAGCTTTGACGTACATTTGACAGAACAAATCTTCATACAAGAAAAATTTACGCCATTTCGTTTCCCACTATACTTCAAATGTCAAAATGGCGCCAAAATCTCCAAAAGTGGGGCCATTTAAGTGGGGACAGTTTTCACCGGAACATGCCTCGTCTATAACATATACGTCTATGATATTAATACCCATAACATGGGATACAGATTTGATATATTGCCTCTGCCTGCCTTTAAGTCCCTCAGTCATCTATCGGTAATCCAGCATAGGTGAATGTCGGAAGCTACAGAATAAGTATTATAATCAGCTAAAGCTTTATCTAATTCTGTGCAAACATAGAACGTTAATGAACGTTAATGTTTAGTTTTTATGCTATTAAGGTAAATTATTATTTATCAGAAAGAATCAACCCATTGGGTTCTAAATTTAAGTCCAAATTGTTTGTATTTTAAGTAAGGCTGACAAACTTTTATAATTAACGTACGCATGTAGTTTGTATAAAATACCTATCTACCAACCTTTATATTTTGAGTATCCACAACTTAAGATGTCATAAACAAACTTTGAGGTTCATCTGTTATGTACCCACGCACTAACTTATGGCAGATCACATAGATTTGCATAACAATCTAACTTTTATGTGGCAATGGCACCTAAGCGAAATTATTCATAAAAGATTACGAAGTCGTTTCTTCACCACAATTATTATTATGTTCTTAGTATATTATTATCATTATTATGAAACAAAGAACAAACTTCAGATAAACTACTTTTATTGCCTCGGCAAGTGCTGGAGAGAGAATACCACCTTGGCGCCTGCGGCCTGCTATTCGCCAAGGTCATCTCTTCGGCGGGAAAAAATACAGCTCACCGATAGGCCCCACAACATCAGGTGATCCTTATGTCATGATCCGATCGCCGAACAGCCCGCAATTTTTGCTGGCTGGTTGTATTGGCTGGCTGTGTTACTATATTAACAATTAAATTGAACGAAAATCATTCAACCCACGATCTCGGAGTCTCCGGCCTGGCTACGGCAGAAAAATACACCATCCTCATTCCTCATACTCCATGAATAAGCAAAACGTTTCGGGATCGACGCACTTCATTAATCCCATCCTCAAATCTCGTCTCGAATAGGCGCTCTCCGCCAATGCTCTCGGATAGGCGCTTTCCGCTAATCCTCTCTGATAGGCGCTCTCCACCAATGCTCTTGTAAAGGCGCTCTCCGCCAATCCTCTCTGATAGGCGCTCTCCACCAATGCTCTTGTATAGGCGCTCTCCGCCAATCCTCTCTGATACTCGCTCACCGCCAATCCTCTCTGATAGGCGCTCTCCGCCAATGATCTGGAATAGGCACTCTGAGCTAATACTTTTTGATAGGCGCTCTCCGCCAATCTCATCACATTAAATCTGGTCTCGGCAGTGCAGCACTCCTGTGCCACCCCTGACCACACAGTAGTATTACTCCTCCAACGGCTGACCTAGCCGCTGACACCTGGGTCGTCCTGGGCAATCGGCAGAAGTGAGTCTACTTCCTGGCCCTGTCCCTTGGGCTCCTGGGTATCACATAAAAATTAATTCTGGTCTCGACAGCGCAGTACACCTGCGCCACCCCTGATCACTCTGTATTGCTCCTCCACCGGGTGACCTGACTGCTTACACCTGGGTCGTCCTAGCCAACTGGCAATGTAATTTCTCTCCTCAAGTCTAGTACTTCCTAATGGTAGTTACAAAACTCCAATTATTATAACCTCTGTATTGTAAAAAGTTTCAACACAGAACTAGTACTTTGACTTTTATTGTCAATAATTTTATCTTGATACATTCGAACACATATTTTGATTCGAGCTATACGTATCTTTATTTCTCGTTCTTACGACACTTCCTGACCCTTTCACTCTAACCTTGGGTTCTCCGAGTCTGTAGGTACTAAAATAGTCGTAATCGGAATTCGATGCGATCTGACAGAAGACAGCTTAATTACTTTTACGTAACAAAATTTTAGGATATCTAATCTACAATACTTTATAGAACTCACGTTCAAATTTGCTGGTACAGACTTCAAAATTTAGAAGATTGCGTAGATGAATAGTTAAAATTGTAGCCAAATTTAAAAGGGGAAATATTTAGAAAATAAGTTTTATTTCACACTTTTTTGTGCATTTTTACTTTGGAAGTGGGTTTTTTTTTTAATAATTTTTCTCTACTAAACTGCTTTAGAAAAAGTCAAAATCACCATATGTGCCCATATAAATTTCGAGGAGTTCCCTCGATTCCCCATGGATTCCATCACCACTTTGATGTGAAATTCGCTCCACAAACAAAATCGTTGATCATACAAAACAAAAATTATATATATATATATATATATATATATATATATATATATATATATATATATATATATATATATATATATATATATATTATTATTTAAAAAATTAAATGTAATGTTGAAGTTACTTATTACTTACCAATAACCTTATCAGCACTAAAATAAATCATTATCATCATAAAAGGTTCAGTTTTTGTTTGTGTTAACACGGCAATAAGTTAATATTTCAGTATCATTAAAAGGTAATTTAGAAACCAAATGAATTAATTATTCATACTTAATTGTTATGGGATTCGGCTTGCGACTTCAACAAAATAACAAAATATATTGGTTGGTCAACCAAATTAATGGCTTTAGCTGATCTTAGTCAAAGATTATATTCATTTGTGCATATTCATTTGCGGGATTGTTTTTAATTTTCTGGAAAACTAATAAACCTATTTTTTTAAATTCCTTCACCTTAAGAATGCTACATTATCTGGTGGAACCAGATGACAACTTTTTATCGGATCAAATTAATTATTAAAAATCGGGAGGATAGTTAATAATAAACGTGTTTAGATTTGTTTTTTGAACCACTTTTTGTAGGACATGTCCATTGCAACTTACACTGTTACAATCAAGACAAGCATCATTTTGATTTTAGCCCCTACAAAAGTGTTTAAAGACGAATGTCGAATAATTTTGAAGGCAAATATAGATGTAAATTTTTTGTTCTTTCGTTTTGAAAATTAAATCGTAATAAAAATGAAAGTATTAAAACCGTTTAGTAGTTATAACGTTAACGTCATGCGCCGTAATGTGTAGCTAATCAAGTTAAGTCGCAAGCAGGATTAGCGCGGCCAAGGTTAAGTGGATTTTTTGCCTTTCTCCGCTAAGTAAAATGGTCAATTAAAACTAACTCTCAATTTACAATTTGGTGTCGTTATAGTGACCGTTGTGCAAGGTCTAAGTCAGAAAGGATATGTTGGTTTAAATAAATAAATATTTTATTGGCTCCGTTTTCCACTCGTCAATCGTTATCATAAGGGTCAATCACACCGACATGAAACATGTATCTTTTTGTGTAGTGAATAAAGTTAAATTTTGACATTTTTTTAAACTGCGTCAATATAATGTAAGCTTATAGTTGAAGGTCTTATAAAATACTTCTAAATAATAATATGTAAACATACAATGAATGGTTTTAATGTTTATTAAGATTTTATTATTATTATTTGGTTATGAGATGAAATGATTTTATAGTTACTGTCTTAGGCATATGAAATAATGTTCAAAGTTTCATGTTCAATTTGTATAAAAAATTATATGATTCAGTACCTATCGCCATTTGTTTTGGATGGACGTCGGGATGGGCATTACTAGCGAGAGACGGCCATTGAGACACATGTTATGATCATTTAAGGAGAATAAATCCTGTACATTATTGATTGGAGTTTTAATAACTGGACATAAATACCGATTGTAGAGATGACTTTCAAAGATTTCAAAACTAAAGATAGGCTATGACGTACATTTTACAGAACAAATTTCAACAGAAGGAAAGTTACGCCATCTTGGTTTTCACCATACCTCAAATGTCATCCATCTTGATTTCACCATACTTCAAAATTGGACTTATTTAAGTGGAGACAGTTTTTTCCTCAACATGCCTCATCTATAATATATACGTAAATATTATAAATGTGAAAGTTTGTTAGAATGGATGGATGTTTGTTACTCTTTCACGCAAAAACTACTGAACGGACTTCGACGAAATTTCGTGTGGTAGTAGTTTAAGCTCTGGATTAAAACATAGGCTACTTTTATCCCGAAAAAGTGCTGCGGGCAACAGCTAGTAATATATAAAGTAACAGACTAACTAATTGTTTATATTAGGTAGTTACTAGCCTAAACTTTGAAATAAATGAATCTATGTTTCGCAAATTAATTAATGCTCTCGTTTTGTTTTTGGATCGTTCCAATATTTATATCCTAATCCTAATCCTAATAAAAGATATTGTGCTTACGCGGGCAGAGCTGCGGGCAACAGCTAGTAATATATAAAGTAACAGACTAATTGTTTATATTAGGTAGTTACTAGCCTAAACTTTGAAATAAATGAATCTATGTTTCGCAAATTAATTAATGCTCTCGTTTTGTTTTTGGGTCGTTCCAATATTTATATCCTAATCCTAATCCTAATAAAAGATATTGTGCTTACGCGGGCGGAGCTGCGGGCAACAGCTAGTAATATATAAAGTAACAGACTAATTGTTTATATTAGGTAGTTACTAGCCTAAACTTTAAAATAAATGAATCTATGTTTCGCAAATTAATTAATGCTCTCGTTTTGTTTTTGGGTCGTTCCAATATTTATATCCTAATCCTAATCCTAATAAAAGATATTGTGCTTACGCGGGCGGAGCTGCGGGCAACAGCTAGTAATATATAAAGTAACAGACTAATTGTTTATATTATGTAGTTACTAGCCTAAACTTTGAAATAAATGAATCTATGTTTCGCAAATTAATTAATGCTCTCGTTTTGTTTTTGGGTCGTTCCAATATTTATATCCTAATCCTAATCATAATAAAAGATATTGTGCTTACGCGGGCGGAGCTGCGGGCAACAGCTAGTAATATATAAAGTAACAGACTAATTGCTTATATTAGGTAGTTACTAGCCTAAGCTTTGAAATAAATGAATCTATGTTTCGCAATTTAATTAATGCTCTCGATTTGTTTTTTGAGTCGTTCCAATATCCTAATATATATTAATATTATGAATGTGAAATTTTGTGAGTATGGATGGATGTTTGTTACTCATTCACGAAACTGCTAAAACCTACTGAACGGATTTCGATGAAATTTGGTATGGCAGTAGTTTAGGCTCTGGATTAAAACAGGCTACTTTTTATCCCAAAAAGTATAGTATTCTCGTGAGATACCCGATACTATAGTTACGCGGGCGGAGCCACGGGAAAAAGCTACTTATTCATAATAATATAATACATTTGCAATTTGGACCAGTCCTTGTGAATTTCTTTCCTTTCCTTGCAAATCAGCATAAAAGTTTAAATATAATAATTAATAAAGCCGCCAAAACGCTAGACTCTGTTACCATGACGTCACATTCTTGTAACCACCTGTCAACTATCAAATCACACTAAACATGTCAAATCCTAGAATGCTTTGATGCAAACTTGGATAATTTTAATATTTTAAAATGCTTTTTATCTCTTCGATAAATAATAATATTACTATAACTAGGTACTATATTGCCTTTGAAAAAAATGTTCATTTCCCTCATAGGTATATATAAGAGAAATGAACAATTTTTTCAAAGGCAATGTAGTACCTACAAACCTACTTATTAAGATGTTTATGTAGGATAAAGTATAATTAAATATGTAGTTCAAAATAATTATGTGGATAATTTGTATTCAATTCAATTGTAAATGATTAATTTATAAAAAGTTGTATCACTTACCTGTAGGTACACTCGACAGATAGGTAATTGAAAACAGCGCCGGTAAATTTTAATACGAATTCATGCAAATGTTATTTTATATCCACGTCAAAAGTAAGTAATCATATATTTTAATCTGTGTAAAAGAGGTACAGAAGAGAGGTTTGATTGTAGGTTTTTAAAGGTCAAAGTTTAATGAAATGAAAGTATGACTTACAGGTACTAATAGATAAAATATTATGTTTAATTAATATCTTTAATATTATAAGTATCTTTTTTAATTTTAGTTGGTTTATAACAGGTTTATTTTAATAATGATGTCTGAGTGTCCGTGATATAATAGATCGCTTAAGTTTAACTACGAGCTAAATTTTCAGAGGCCTCTCAAGTCACATGTTTGCCTCATGTTTGCCCACCCACTAAATACTAGCATAGTAGGCTACAGGTTACAGCCTACTTCTCCTCACATTGGGAGACCCCGGAACCGTAACCACATCAGAGGGGCGGCAGCTGTAGTCAGTAATGATAATGATGATATCATATCTGAAAACTTGCAAAGTTTAAATGTTAACCTTTCAGTGGGTTATATTATATTGATTTAAAACGATTTTTAAGTCCATTTAAGCAAAAATTGTGTTTTCATAGACTATTTCGTTAATGAGTATTAATATTAACAAGATAGTATATTAATAAAATTTATCAAATTGTATATTTTTATTATGATTTAAACAAGACGAAATACTTAAATTTATTACATAATATGCAATTTCAAGTGATTATTTATTCGTTATCTCTTACCAGACTCCTAAGTAAAGCTGTGGTCTCAAAAACCGCGCGCGACCGCTGAAGGGTTAAGTGAAATAAATTATATACATATTAAGTTGTATTATTTTAATGGACTTCCCGAATTCAACGTGAAGTCACATATAGCTGAGGGTTAGAGAGGTAGTTTGTGTTAGTCAAGTTTCATAATTACAGTTAAGGTTACGATTTCCCCGTTTTCAAGTTTATTTATATACTTCGTTATATTAGGTCCTTACATATGAAATTGGCGTTTTGGCGTACTGGCCACTTTGATCTCAAATATATCTTCTTTGGTTAGGAATTCCAATTTCAAATTACCGCTATTTTCTCATGCATTTGTGTTTCGAAAACCGTAATTCATTTGCTTTTTCCTCTTTTGGTTTTTTCTTTGCGTCACTTTGTTTACAAAGGGAAAACTTGAAATATCGTATTATTTTCGTGTACGAGTTTCACCGCGGCACCAGTGCTGCAGAAACGGCTCGAAGGATTAATTATGTGTATGGCGGCAATGTTTCAAAAGAAAACACAATGCGTTTTTGGTTCCAACGTTTTCGTTCTGGAAATTTCGACCTGCAGAACAACCCCGTAGACGGCCGGAGACCAAAGTTGATAATGAAGAATTGAAAGCTATTGTGGAAGCGGATCCATCGCAAACCACGTCCGAGTTAGCTGCAGGCTGCGGTGTTAGTGATAAAACTGTTTTAATCCACTTGAAGCAAATTGGGAAGGTGAAAAGGCTTGAAACCTCCTGAATTAAGTGCAGCAAACCGACAAACGCGCGTCGACAGCTGCGTTACATTACTCAACCGGCACAATGATGAAGGGATTTTAAATCGAATCATTACCTGTGATGAAAAGTGGATCCTATACGGTAATCGGAAAAACTCATCGCAATGGATGAACCCTGGCGAACCAGCCAAAGCCTGCCCCAAGCGAAAATCGACTCAAAAAAAGTTACTTGTGAGCGTTTGGTGGACTTGTGCCGGTGTAGTTCACTACAGCTTTCTTAAATTTGGCCAGACGATTACGGCAGATATCTATTGCTAGCAACTGCAAATCATGATGGAAAAGCTAGCTGCTAAACAACCGAGTTTGGTCATTCGCTCTAGACCACTGCTGCTTCAGGACAACGCTAGACCACACACTGCACAACAGACGGCTACCAAATTATAGGAGCTTCAATTGGAATGTCTAAGATATCCTCCGTACTCCCCAGACCTTGCTCCAACAGATTACCATTTTTTCCGAAATTTGGATAACTACTTGTAAGGGAAAAAATTCAACTCCGATGGGGCGGTCCAAAGCGCCTTCAAAGATTTTATTGATTCCTGTCCGAATGGTTTTTGACGTGATGTCTTATGATTCGATGAAGCTGGCTGCATGCTCGAAAAAACATGACTCATGCGTTACCAAGTACTGTTACCAAGTACCAGCGTTACCTCGCATTTTATTATTATTATTGATGTTGTTGTTGTTGTTGTTGTTGTTGTTGTTGTTGACGTTGTCACGTTCAACAATCGTCAGTAAACCGACTTTACAGACAACCGATATTTTTAGTAAAGGAATCAACTCCTCATCAGTCATCATGTCACACATAGTGTAGTGGGCTATTACAGTGTCATTTGAAAGATCTCTTAGAATAGAAAAATAGTTAGTGGTGCCCTGGTCTCCAGATCTCAGTCTACATAAATGAAAGTAGAATGAGACATAACCTGGTCCATGCAGAAAACTTTTTTACGTAGTAAGTGTATAAAACTCAAATTTGACCGAATGTCACATAACGGCCCTTTAGTAAGAGGACGGTAGCTTAATTATTCATATTATAATATTAAAATATGTATTTTAACATTTAGTGCAAAGCTGTTAATTTGAAATTACAAACAGACTTCAATTTTATTTATTTGTATAGATTACAGAAGTCAGAAGAGCGGACCGACAGGACAGAAGAGTGTCCGTCCGGACAGAGCGAAACTTTAAGTGTTCTATGTACTAAGGAACCCTAAAAACTAAGTTAACATAATGAAAATATATTTCGTTGTTCCAGATGGGGGAGTACAAGTCAAGTTCCATGGCAAGCTTTGTCCGCGGGTGAAGGCATTATGAACGATATTACACTGTTCGCAGATTCCAGCTCCATTTTGTACGACGTTTTGGACAATAACAAGACAGACTCGGAGAACGAGTTCTATGAAACGGCCAATACGTCAATAGCAAACGAAACCCAACACGAGTTGACGGAGGACGAATTTATATTCGACAGAACAGATATTAGAGCCATATTTATCACGCTGTACACCGTCGTGTTCTGTTGTTGTTTCTTCGGTAAGTTATTAATAATAATCTATCTAACATATTTATTTTGAGACTAGCATTTGCCCGCAGCTTCGCACGCGTGGGAGAGTGTTCGTGGCAAAAAACTTCTTTAGCAAATATACCTACTGCAATATAGTAATAGCATACTGCACAGCTCTAAAAATACATACTTATGATAAATTTTCACACGTGCTTTTTAATTTTAATATATCTCCTAGATAAGGATTAGGTAATATTGTATACGTCTAAATACGAGTATGTAGCTTCTGAAAATACCACATTATTTGTGTTCATTTTTTTAAACAGAGAATGTGTATTAACCTATCCCTAAAAGATATGTAGGTATATGTATTATAGATATGTATCTATGCCATTGCAGAGTTATTTGTAGACACCATGGTACCGACTTAAAAAATATGAAGATTGAGTAAAAAATAGTTAAAATTTAAGCCGAATTTAAAAGGGGAATTATTTGGAAAAGAAGTTTTATTTCATACTTTTTTGTGCATTTTTACTTTGGAAGTCGGTTAAATTTTTTGTTTAAATATAATAATATTTTTCCCCTTTTAAGTGATATTTGTTAAATTATTATAACACATTTTAAGAACGTTTAAAATAATCGATCGAATGTATAATTAATTACGCGCCAAGCTTCCATCAGTTACTGTATTTATAATAATGATGATGATTACTGTAAATTACATAGTGGCATATGCTTGCAGTTCTTTAATATTGACATTTCCAAACGCGTATCTTTAAAGACTCAGGAGTTCTGTTCAGTGCTTTTGGATCCAGAGTATTCCTTGGTGCAGAATCTTACTTTTTGGTAGCATATGCTTGGGTTACTTCTGAAAAAGTCAAAATAAATGTCCATATAAATTTTGAGGAGTTCCCTCGATTCCCCATGGATCCCACCATGAGGTCACCTTTTTGGTGACAACGGGACCAACTTAGGTTTATACCCTTTACATAAAAAAAATAATTTTGAAAATCGGCCCACAGACGGCGGAATTATTCGTCCGCATACGTTAAAAAATATATACAGCCGAATGTATAACCGCCTCCTTTTTTTGAAGTAGGTTAAAAATAAATATGGATTATAAATAGGCAATATTCTTAAGGGAAGTCGGCTTGTATGGACGCCTCGCCTGTAGTACGACTCGAAGAGTTTTCTCGCTGAATTGCGATGCTCACTCTTTGAGCCAGATAGGTACCGGCTCTGCGGTGGCCTTAACGAGTTTTTTTGGAAATATTTCTAAAAAGTTTGTGCGCATCCAGACCCCATACACCACGCAGGTTTCAACTCCAAACTGTTCAAATATGAGGTTCCCACTAAAGTTCTCACATTCTATTAAATTCAGGGTCTGAAAACAAACTTGCATCGAATGAAATGATATACCTAGTGAAAGTTGATTCTAATACATGAATTACTATGCTTCAAAATTGTTATTATTAAGGATGCGTTTGCAGAATGTGTTGTTTGTCAGCGGCCAAGACATGCGGACTGGCATTTCTCATCATAATGTTATTTTCTTTGTACTAAGCTAAAACAGACTTACCTACAGGCTGATTTACAGAAACTGACTTACAGGCTAATTCTTCCTTGCTACCATAATACGTTGCTGTAGGGCACTTCAGTATAAGTCAGTCAACTGGTGAAAAGAAAATGGAGTCTGTAATTTAAAAAAATCATTTATTATAATTATCGGCGATGCGTGTCGCCATTCGCCACACGTGTCGTAGGGAGCGTGGGCGAAAAGTGGAATACAAAATTTGCTAAACCCCAGAAAGATAACGTTATTTTATAGTACTGAAAAGTTAAACATGCGGCTGAAAGACACTGGATTTTAAAAATTGATTTTATTATAAATTAAATAATATATTGCCTCCTTTTTTATAACTGTAATTAAATGATCCCATTATTCACAAGTAAATAAAACAAAAATATATGTTATTATATTTTTATTATATAAAAAAAATGTAACTTTACAAACCCTTAGAAAAAAAGTTCCCAAACGTTACAGTTGTTTGTATTAGGACGTAAATTTAGATAGAAATGTAAAAAAAAGGTAGCATCAATAGAATTTCTATTACTTACTAATAAATTATAATATATTCAGACTCAATTATCTACTGAAAAAAATAATATTACATACATTTGTGACAAACGTATTTCTTATGTGGTGGTTGGTGATCTAAACTGGAATTTTCGGAAGGTGTTGGATAGTCGTCATCACTTACTATGTATGGTCTTCTATTTCGCTTCATATTCCATTATCCGCACCATCATATTTTTCATCCAATAAAATAACTATAATTTTTCCAACACTCACTTCTTCTGCTCTTCATGATGTTAAACTATTCTAAAAAAAACAAAATTAGTTAATAACAAACATTACTTTTATAATTTACCGTATATGAGTAGAAATAAGCAAAACATGAAGAAAAATTATTTAATTCAAGAGAAGTATGAGAGTTACACAAAAGATAAACATTGCGCCTTTCGGGAATGTTGACTAGCACCTGAGGTGGCACACAAGAACACAATATCATAAGCGCGATATTTCGAAGAAGGCGATATATATATTATAATATATCAGTTTCGCGGGCGCCTCTTTGTACACGTTATCTTTCTAGGGTTCATACTGTGATCTTCGTCTACACATATAGGGCTCGATGGCTTCTGCAACAGAGCAAATCTATAGCCCACTTCAAAAAGTTAAAAACTGATTAAAACTGTGCAATATAAAAGTTCAATTAAAAAGCACTCAGCTTACTTTAATTATTTAGCGACATTCGAAGCCAACAAAGACTATCGAATCATTAAGAAATAATCTTGCGTCTTCGATTTCTCGAAGCCAGTAGATACAATAAAAATGTAATTATTTTCCCAGTCTCTGCAATTTTGTGTCGCTCAAATGTAATAAGTTCCTTATCGGCAAGTTTGTTCAATAAGATACGGTATCAGTGTGGGTTTTATTAATTTCCGATGAAAGTTGATAAGCATTGCCCAAATCTAATTTCATATTAATAATAATAATTTATCAAATAGGTATTATTTTATCGCCATTTTAGTGATTACTTAGGTACCAGCTACCGCACGCGGCCTTTCCATTCGCATATTCTCATTTTTAGTTATGACTACTTAGTACATAAGTAATAAAAGCCAATTTGTAGGTGTCTAGGTAATAGAAATTAACTAGTTTGAGAAAATTTTGTTTAGTTTATCTTATGCAGAACGAAGTTTGCCCAATGATCTACGAAAAAAGTATACGAAGCAAAAAAGTTTATACTCTGAAAATAAGCATCGCAGATGTTTCCTATTAAAAAATTCTTAGTAGCATTATTCAGAAAATCCTAGTGAGAATTTTCATTTGCGTTAATACCTCCGCAAGTTCAATTTATTACAGATTAGCCGATTAAGCGCTGGCTCAGAATAATACTTAGCGTTACAAATAGAAAGGATAGAATAATAATAGAAACAATAAATCCTATATTGGAAACCCATTGAATGACCCGTTCAATTTATATCAATTCGGTCTAGTCATAGATCACAAAATTCCATAGTTCCCCGAGGTGAGATTGGACTCCAGCAGACTTGCAGCAACCACGGAGGACCAATACCATGCACAATTTGATAATAATTATGACCGACTAGCTGTCCTAGCCGCTCCACCCGCGTAAATACAGTATCCCACGGTAACACTGTATTCTTTCGGGATAAAATGTAACCTATATTTTAATTCAGAGCACATACTACTACCATGCTAAATTTTATCAAAATCCGTTGTCGTTTTTGCGTGAAAGAGTAACAAACATCCATCCATCCATCCATCCATCCACCCTCACAAACTTTCACATTTATAATATTAGTAGGATGGTGATTAGTGATCTGAATTTACGATTTAGGACCACGTATCTTAAGGCTTTTGATTTCACATCATCATCACATACATAATACTCCAGATTTGTTCATTATATTGAGGAACATACCGAAACCTCTTATAAATCAATTAATACAGTATCATACACTTCACATAATGTTACAAAGAGGAAAGATTTGAATTTTTGTATGTTTGTTCCCGAATTACACCAAAACGATTGGACCGATTTCAAAATTCACATTCAGACATTTTCCATTACATACATATAGGCCATATTTATTACTTGGGTCACATTAAAACTTCAATAATGTGACCCGAGGTGTGAAAAATTTGCCATAAGATATCTTTCAGCGTATACGATGCGTAAGCTATTGACGATAGAACAGAACAATTATAAACAGTAATTGAAACAAAATTTTGATAATATGTTATATATTCGGGAATGTGACGAAATAAATTATGCTAATATGTTCCTGCTGGAGCTACAGCATCGCTGCGCACAATATATAAGAATACTCCATTCTCCGTGTAAAATAAAAAAAATAGATTTCGATACGTCAACGTAACCCTTTTTTTTATTGAAATATATGGCGTCGGCTTAAAACCATTTGCCAGTGTCAAGTTAAAAAGAAGGGAAATAGAATTTTCGTTTCAATTTTCAATACCGTATTCCTAAATCGTTAAGTCTAAGGTCTAGTCAAAGTCCAAATAGATTGTCAGTGAGTCTCACTCACACAGAATCACTGAGTCAAGTCAGTTGATTCAGTAAAGTGGTAGAAGCTTTACTTAAAGATTCTAGGGAGTTTTGGAGGGACACAAAATAGCACGTTTTTTGAAGTTGTACCACTTGCCCACACTTGTGCACGTTAACGAATATTTAATGGTTAATATTCTACCAATATTACAAATTAAGAACCGGAATAACACAAAGTTTTGAAAGATATACAAAAACCACAACGTCCACAACGTCACCCATTGAATTCCCCGGCAAAACTAGAACGTAACCCTTATCCGGCGAAATTTTTGTTTCGTTGTTTTTTTTTTTCATTTTTTTCTTAAAATAATCCTTTGGTTCAGAAGATGCCCAGAAAAATATCAAAACATATATTTATTCGCCAATGTTTGAGAAAATGATAATAGGTCTTTACCTATGAAATTGCCGTTCTGCAGTACTGGCCATTTCAAATCAAAATAATTTTTGTTTGAAGAATTCTAATTTCAAATTAATTTTATTTAAAAAACATGGAATTCTTTTTCCAAAAGTAGTCATATGTTTATAGATTAGTGTTACATTTTCATCGCATTTCAATCTTTTTCGTCATCATGGATACGTTAAAAATTTGAGTAATTACGGAATATGAGTACCGTCGTGGCAGCAACGCGGCACAAGCGGCACGCAACTACAACGACGTTTACGGAGCTAACACTACAAACCAACGCACCACCTGTTATTGGTTTACTCGCTTCCGTTCTGGAAATTTCGACCTGAAAAATGAACCTCGCAGTCGTCCGAAGACTTTGGTCGACAATGACGAATTAAAGGCGATTGTGGAAGCTGATGATACAGAATCTACGGATGAATTAGCAGCAGCTTTCGACGTTAGCGTCAAAACAATATTGGTCCATTTGCGTCAAATTGGCAAGGTAAAAAAGCTTGACAAATGGGTGCCCCACGAACTCAATGATCGCCAGCGCGAAGTACGCATCGAGACGTGCCTTGCGCTGCTCAACAGACACACAAATGAAAGAATTTTGAACCGCATTGTTACCTGCGATGAAAAATGGATTCTGTTCGATAACCGCAAGCGCTCAGCAAGTTTGTTGGATCCTGGTTCAGCACCTAACAACGCCCTAAACGAAAACTTACCCCTTAAAAAGTGATGGTCACTGTTTGGTCGTCTAGCGCCGGTGTGATTCATCACAGCTTCTTACCAAACGGGGTGAGCATTACTACAGATGTGTACTGTGAAGAACTGAACACAATGATGGAGAAGCTGGCACATCTCCAACGAGCATTAGTCAATCGCTTGTTTCCGCTGCTCCTGCACGACAACGCGCGACCTCATACTGTACAGCAGACGGTCTCCAAGTTGCAAGAACTGGAGTTGGAAGCTCTCCGTCATTCGCCCTACTCACCAGACCTTGCGCCTACAGACTACTATTTTTTCCAGAATTTGGATAACTTCTTGGCGGGAAAAAAATTCAATACCCGAGAGGCAGTACAAAATGCCTTTGAAGAATTTCTTGCCTCCCGTCCAGCTGATTTCTTTAAGAAGGGCATCAATAAACTGCCACTGCGTTGGCAAATATGCATTGATTGCATGGGTGATTACTTCGATTAATACAAATAAAAAAAATACATGAAAAAATTAGTTAAAATTTTTTCATACAAAACGGCAATTTCATAGGTAAAGATCTAATAGTATATTATTATTATACACTGCCGAGTTCTTACAAATGAACTATTTCATATTATGTACGTAGGGTTTTATCTATTATTAGAGTTTGGATCCCGGAAAGTCTCGTGTCCCGAACTTTCCGTAATTTTCGTTGTCTCGAGTCCCGGGACTTTCGGGTCGAGACTCGACACGAATTGCAAAGAACTGTATTGTAGGCTTTTCGTAAATATCCCTAGTATTCGGTCACCAGTAACCACCAAATATTATTGTCCCTTTTCATGCTTACAGTATACTGACTGCTTGGTGACGTTTCTCAAATTCCAACTATATCTTAATGGAAGCGTTCGCCTTGTTCTTCCGAATTAGCTCCCATATTATCTTTAAATTTATCAAAATGTAGCATTATGCATCTTTAGAGACATATTATACACACTATATTGGAAAATTCGCCTTGATTTGTAACAGATGGAAATGAGATTGTAATGCCTAGCAAATATATGTACCTACTTAAATCATACGTTAATGCGGCGAATTTATTAAAGTGAAAGAGAACTCTCATTTTAATTTTGAAACATTTGGGGGCAAAAATCAGAAATGGTTAAAGCGCTATAACTTCGTAAAAAGCAAATGTTTTCGATTTGTAATCGCACTTTTTTATATATTATATTTGTTTTGTTGACCGGTGTTATAAATAAAAAAATCATTATGAAAACTAGAAAAACATGTATTACATTTATTTACATTTATTAAGTATAAGGCATAATAACTATTATGCTTATTTTTTTCCTCGAAGGCAGGTCATAATCGAGTCCTGACGTCACTGCGACCCAAGTGGATCTGTTGTGACTCTATCGCGTTAAAGCACCGTCCCCAGCCATATGTTGCTCATAAACTGAACGATTGTGTTGTGAGAATGCCGTCTGTCCCAAGCACTACAGTATTTCAAAAGTGGTTACTTCGCTCGGAGAATACTGTATAAGTATTCTCCGAGCGAAGAAGAATCAGAGAATACTGTAAGAATACTTCTTCATTAAGTAGGTTCCTTTGTCTCCAAATGGTGGACCTGGTGATGGATTCCATGAAAAATCGAGGGAGCTCCTCGAAATTTATCTATAATGATTTCTACTTTTTTTGAAGTAACCCAACCATATGCTACCAAACATTTAGATTTTGTGCCAAGGTGGTGTACCTTGGATCCAAAACCACTGAACAGAACTCCTGAGTCATTAAAGAACTGCAAGCATATGCAGTGGCATATGATTACTGTTAGTTACATAGTTATGTAACTTACAGTAATCATAATCATCTTCTTATTTACAATATTTAATGGAAGCTTGGCGCGTATTAAATTATACATTCGATCGTTTATTTTAAACGTTATTCAAATGTAATAATAATAATTTAACAAATATCACAAAAAAGGGAAAAAATATTATTTTTAAACAAAAAATTAAACCGACTTCCAAAGTAAAGTAAAAATACACAAAAAAGTATCAAATAAATCTTGTTTTCTAAATATTTTCAATCAACTTAAACGTGAGCTCTATAAAATAATGATTTATCAGTTTATTATTTGGGCTGGTACCGACTTCGAAATAATGAAGATTGTGTAGAGAAATAGTTAAAATTTTAGCCGAATTTAAAAGGGGAATTAATTAATTTATTTCATACTTTTACGTTGAAAGTCGGTTTAATTTTTTGTTCAATTTGATTTTCAGTTTTTTCGGTGGTTTAAATATTTGTTGATTGAATAAAACGAAAAATAGTGTATCTGTACATTTAATAGCTTTATTGTAACGAAGTTTCAAGTTTTTTAAGATACGTAGTAACATTTTCCATTAATCACTTGTCGGGAGACCAATGCCTGAGGTCAATTGCCTTATAAAAAAGATGATGATTCGCTAAAAATACACCAATATTTTAAGGCAGTTCGTAAAGAACGGGCATATATTAAATACATTACAGCAGACATTAGTTACGCAAACTTGGCAAAAAATAATACAGATTCTTTTCTTAAAATTGTATTTCATTTACAATACAATCTTCCCCCGCCATTTCCGTCCGTCCGTACATACCGTCCCCGTTATATAATTGTCATAATTTGATCTCCAATCTCGAGACTTTGTTTCTGGAATAATATTCTCATCGCCCTGTGGTCGAAATTCGACCATAATTCATATTTAAATTTTTTAGTTTCAATTTTTAGGGTTCTTTTGCCTTTTAACGTGTAATACACGCAATAAAATGTGTAAATTTTGTCTATGGATTTTCAGTGCCAAATTTACACATTTGCCGCCCATAGGCCATTCTGTTTTAGTATTTTATAATATTAAAACGCTTTTAGAATATTATTTAGCATCGTATATTAGCGGTAATAAATAAAAGTATAGTTTACAGAGCGTTTAGTAATGTTATAGTATTCAGACGTAAACGACTTTAGAGTGTAAAGTATACAGTACAAAAATATATATTTTTAAAATTCTTTAAGTAAAGGCGAAGTTTCAGAGATGGCTATTTTATAAAGCGAACCATTTTCCATTTAAAACAACCATTTTGAAAACCTGTTATTTATAGTTACGGAACCCTCCTTAGATATGTCCTGACATGCTCTTAGTTAGGATTTTAAATATTTTTTTACTGACAGTATGTTTTTGTTTCAGGAAACCTTCTCGTAATTTTAGTCGTGACTTTATCAAGGAGGCTCCGCTCCATCACAAATTTTTTCTTGGCAAATTTGGCGGTGGCGGACTTGTGCGTTGGTGTCTTTTGCGTATTTCAAAACTTAACGATATATCTTATACCAAGGTAAGCTATCAATAAACTTTTGTTTTCTAGGGAGCCTGTGATTCCAATTTTCAAGATTTTTAAACCCAATTTTTTTTGCTATTTTATTTTGTGCTCTATATTCGCTCAGTGCTAAGCCATAGTAGGGAGAGCCAGATCGATCTCAGCGCTCGCAGTGGATGATTTAGGCGTTAATGGGGCTGTTTAATATTTCTGAGCAATCAAAATATATGAAAAATTTTTGCAATGCATTTAAAAATGCAGCAATATGTTTGCATTTTTTACTTTGGTTGTAAACACAATTACATTGCACGTCTGTCACGTGTCGAGCTGCATTTATCTGAAATAATAAATTAAGTTTCATTAATATACTGATTCAGTTACTGTAATTTAATAAAATATAATTACTCATGACATTTTTTATTAATTTTAAAGATGTACTGTAGGGTGTTGCATGGACTGATGCCTGCCTAATTACACGAGATTTTATTAAATAACTTTCATTATTTTCACGGAACTCTTGAACTTCTCGTACGTGGTCAGCTAATACGAGCTTTTTTCCTTTAATTTTTGTTTGTGGTTGAAATTCAATTGTATGTGTGATTGATTGAAAGCCTGTTTTAATAATGATGTCCATGATGAAGTTTTTTTTATTTAGTTAACAAGTACCTAAAACTACAATTTTATATGAAATTTAAATCAGTAGACGTCTGACAGTTTCTAAAAATTTTTTACACATAGATTAGCATAAAAAAAAATATATTTCAAATTAACATTCATAGTTTTGTTAAAATTCTACATATGATTTTTTTATAATTTTCTTTACAATAAATTATATTTTGAATAAAAATTATTAAAATTGTCACATGTCTACTAATTTTAATTTCATAATTTAATTCATTATTTTTCTCTGGCCAATATTTTTTTATTCTGTTTTTGTCTGTCAATAATTTGACCTCACATTTGCTGGTTTTTATATCATTTCTATTGTTCAAAATACTTACTTGGCACTGCTGATTTCACACAAATACTTCACGACATAAAACCTTCATTGATTAAAAATTTATTTTTTTTATAAAATTGTTTTTTTTTATAATAAAAATTTTTACATCAAAGATTCATAGTGTAAAGCTCTCTAACAGCCCCCTTTAAGTTCATTCATGCCGTGGCGCTGCAGTCACGCACAGAGCGAATAGTAGGTAACTTATTATTATGTAATAAGTTGTTATTGATTCTCAAATAATATAAAATATATATACAGCCCTTACCTACATAATGTAAATTGTCTCCTGGTAGTAGTAGTACTAGTAGTAGTAACCAATCAAAATAAAACGTCGTCCGTTTTGTATCGTTGTCCGACTTCAAAAAAAAAAGGAGGCGGTTATACGTTCGGCTGTATATGTACAATATTTTTGTATGTTTAACGATTACTCCGCCGTCTGTGGACTGATTTTCAAAATAATTTTTTAATATATAGGGTATAATACCAAATTGGTCCTTTTGACATCAAAGTGGTGACCTGATGATGGGATCCATGAGGAATCGGGGAAACTCCTCGAAATTTATATGGACACATATGGTGATTTCAACTCTTTCTGAAGTAGTCCATATAGTAGCTATAGTAGCATATGCTACCAAAAAATAAGATTTCGCTCCAAGGTATACCTTGTATCCAAAAGTACTGAACAGAACTCCTGACTCCTTATAGACATAATATGTTTGGGGATTTCAGCGTTGTTTAAAGAACTGCAAGCATATGCCACTATGTAACATACAGTAATCATCATCATTATCTTATTTAAAATGGAATAATGGAAGCTTGGCGAGTATTCAATTATACATTCGATCGCTTATTTTACACGTTCTGAAAATGTATTAATAATAATTTTACAAATATCACTAAAAAGGGAAAAAATAATTATTTTTAAACAAAAAATTAAACCGCCTTCCAAAGTAAAAATATACAAAAATGTATGAAATAAATCTTATTTCAGTCCAGCTGGTACCGATTTCAAAATTAAGAAGATTGAGTAGAAAAAATACTTTTTGTTTTTTGTGCGATATTAAAAAAAATACAGGAGCAAGTGCATTTATGGCCCGTTTGTACCTATCTACCAATAACTATTTGTTAGAAACGGCAAACTTGTAAAACCTCAAATTATTGAATGGCGACCTTTTTAACAAATAGTTTTATATCGGCCGGATGGACTGAAGCGATCCAGTGTTGCCAGCTCTGTTCTTGCAAAACTACTAAACTCGCGTCGATTTCTACTAAAAACTACTAAAATAATACTGAAAACTATCAATAAAGCTACTCAACTTAGGAATCTCAAAAGCCCCCAAAAAACCACTGCATCTTAGGTTTCGTTATATTAGAATTTCTTTATTATTAATTGAATTATGCAGTCCAAATCGCCTTCAAAGATTTTATTGATTTCTGTCCGAATGGTTTTTTTAGTAAAGGAATCAATTAACTATCTATGAGATGGCAAAAGTACATTAAATAAATATATTATGTTTAATAAAAACAACTTATGTTCCTCCTTTACAAAACGTCAATTTCATCTGTATTAATTTTCATAATTATTAATGACTATGTACCACCGCAACATGTGGCGGATCGTTGAGACAAATGGAAGGGATTACTTAATTTATATCTTTTCATAATATTATACGCAACGATAAGAAACTGTCAGAGCAAAAACAAAAAACTTGATAAAAGACACGTTGGACAAATAATGGTTACGAGTTTTCTTTATCACCCGCCAAATATCGCAACTTTTGTTGCGATTTATGGGGGTTCACGCGGGTCTTTTTCGCTGCACGATTTTTTCCGCATGACTTAAAACGACCGACCGTCTAAAGGACCATAATTCGACTAGGTCACGAGACAATTTTGCCTAAATACCATATATTCAGGCAAAATTGCCAATGCTAAGGCGATTCGTTAAATCAACCCGATAAATGGAACCATGTAAACCCCCCATTAGTGGAGCTGTAGTAGATGAGATAAAAAACTGCGAAAACACAAATGTTGTTACTATTATTCAATTAGGTCGAAAATAATGACGATTAATCATAATGGAAAATATGCTAAGCTATTTTCTTGTTCAAGTAATAAGTACTTTATAATTCTACATAATGTAACTTACTTTAGAATTTTCCTTTAAAAACTTGCAAGTATTTAAAAAGATTTTTATTTAAACTCTAAAATGTTATTTATAATCTTTCTTTTTCAGCTGGGTGTTTGGCGACTTCCTCTGCAAGATGTACCAGTTTGTGCACTCCCTGAGCTACACGGCGTCAATTTTTATCCTCGTGGTGATTTGCACTGAGAGATACTTTGCAATCATTCATCCAATTACGTGCAAGCAAATTCTGACGTCATCAAGATTACGGGTAAGATTTGTCATTTAAATATTTCGTAAATCGTAGTCAGTATTTAATACCGTCTTTTGGCAATGCAAAAAAATGTTAAATCTTGTATGTCACGGCGTTTGTTATCGAACTCCTCTGAAATGGAATGAACGATTGTTAGATTTTTTGTAGGTATATAATTTGTTAGGTCAAAGAACACGTCGTCCACTTAGAATATCAAGTTGCACATTGGATGTTTTTCCATTTAACGGCCCCGGCACCGGCAAAATTATAATAAAATATTTGGCTAGTTTTTTCACTTACCAGCCCGGCAACTCTTGATAAAGAATGCACTGGCCAAGTTTTAAGTAAATTTGGCTTGTTTTTTTACTTACCAGCTCGGCAACTCTAAATAAAGAATGCACTGGCCAAGTTTTAAGTAAATTTGGCTTGTTTTTTCACTTACCAGCCCGGCAACTCTTGATAAAGAATGCACTGGCCAAGTTTTAAGTAAATTTGGCTTGTTTTTTCACTTACCAGTCCGGCAACTCTTGATAAATAATGCACTGGCCAAGTTTTAAGTAAAAGCTTGTTTTTTCACTTACCAGCCGGCAACTCTTGATAAATAATGCACTGGCCAAGTTTTAACACTTTATAAGTTTGATGGGAGGGAAAATAAGAAAGTTTTTCGAATCATTGAAACCTTTAAAGTTTAAGCGGAGCAAAATAAAAAATATGGTCTAATTGATAGTCGTCGTAAATAGTCGTAGGTTTTATGTTTCGACAGCAAGATAAAGCCTGCAATAACTTTTACCAGTAGTAGAATAGAACCTATCTAGGTATTATGAATTGTGAAACAAGTAAGTACCTGTATCTTAGATCATTTATACATATCTGTATAGATGATACAGGTAGTAAATATTACAATATTAACAGGTAATAAAATTGAAGTGTCTGTTTGTAATTTCAAATTAACAGCTTTTTACTTAATGCATATGAATGTATTTACAATAAAAACAGGTATTAACAATAAAAAAGGAACATACTTTTGTACCTATGGCACAGGATATATTCAGTCTTCAGTCTTCACCCATAGATCTTGCCCCATCTGACAATCTATAGGTACAAGTAAATAAAATTTTAGTGTCTGTATGTAATTTTAAATTACCAAATTTTCACTAAATGCATATAAAAATATATACATACGGTACTTACATTTTTTTTAAAATTTTTGTCTTTCCGTCTGCCTGTCTGTCTGTTTCATCCAGCTAATCTCTGAAAGGGCTGGACCGATTTTCATGAGACAGGCAGCCGATTTTAGGAGTAAATTAGGCTACTTTTATTTTAGGGTTCCGTTTCCGTTAGTTCTACGCAAACGAAGTTACGGACAGCAGCTAATATTTAAATAATATTCTACAAAATTACACTACTATTGCATCTGGTGACGGGATATATTCTTAAAGAAATTAATTGCGTCAGGAATCAAAAAGTGTTTTAATTTAACAAGAAATTTGATAATGCTTTTATTACTCTGTTTTACAATGAAGCGGGCACGAATTTATTAAGGATCGGTGATGTCAAACTTAATGTTTTATTATATTACCTAAATTCAGCTACGTTTATTTAAATGAGGGTTTTTAATATCTTTTCTGCCGTTAGGGGGCAGACCTAACTCACGCAAAGCGTCATCTGTTAGCGTTTGGCGTCAAAATTCTTATTGACCGTTTTTTATTATCACTTGTATCAAAAACGGCCAATAAGAATTTTCCATTCTTTTTCTATCATCAGGCGGCGCTTGGTAGCACGACGGCCTCTGTCGTGTCAAAAAGCTGTCAGATGTCACGAATTCAAAACCCTCATTAAAGCTGCAAGACAAAGTGCTATTTACCTCTTTTTAATTTAATACATCTATGGCTATTTATAATTTAATTTACCCTTAACGTCTGGGGCTCGTATGATCCGTAGGCCGTAAAACGTAAATTTGGCTATTTAGACCCAATGTAAGGTCCCAAAATAACAGACGACGTTTGAAATGGAAAGATGTATCCGTAAAATCCCTAATGCTCTTTTTAAATTTCTTTCATTTCCTTCGATGGGTCAGTCAATGTTAAACGAATAGAAATAACCTAACCAAGAGCATGTCAGGACATGTTTATCTATGAGGATTACAGATTGAGCATGCTTTGTCAGCATAGAAAATTACAAGTTACTACTTTTCATAGCTTAGAAATGCCAAGGGGGACCAACTTATAAACCACTTTGGAGGCCGATTACTCAAAAATGGCTAACTTTATAAAAAGAAAGTCATGTATCGAACCTCACCTTTAAATAGGCCTATGTAACGATAAACGAACACGATATGGATGGGAGAATATGAAAACAAAAACGTCCTATGAATGGAGAGCGACCCCTAAAATATAAAATTATTATTATTTTACTATGCCAAAAATAAAATCTATACATAATATATAACTTCATGCAAGTTCCTAAGTTCATGCATTTATATATTTATATAATAAAACTATTTTGAAGAGTGAGAGAGTTTAGTTAGTTTTTATGATTTCCGTTCAGAATCTTGCATAAAGTTCTATGTAATAGATTTAGTTTAACCCAAACCGAGTGTAATAAAACTTGAGCCCCAGATGAATCATAGAATATAAATATGTTAAACTACCAGAAACGAAATGGAAACGGATCGCAGGATTGGAGTCTTTTAATATTAACGTAATATTTCATCCATTGTTATTTTCCTACTACTAATATAAATGTCAAAGTTTGTGAGGATGAATGGATGGATGGATGTTTGCAACACTTTCACGCAAAAACTTCTGAACGGATTTTGATGTTTTGTATGGTAGTAGTTTAACAGAGCTTAAACTACTACCATACTAAATTTCATCAAAATCCGTTCAGTAGTTTTTAGTAGTAAGTTATAAGTAGTAGATTGACATGTGTGAGCTTAAACTACTACCATACCGTACCAAAAAAGTACATTGTTCTCGAGTGATACAGTATCAACCGGTCGATGGCACTCGGCGCGATGACGACCGATGGGACTTGAAGTGATTGACGTTCACAATTTAATTTGATAACGAATAATATTGTTTCCTAAATAGCTTCTGAAAATATCACAGTAGGTATATTGTATGTATATTGTCGGGAGAGATTATCAAAAACCCCTTATGTACAATCCTATAATTTTGCCTAGTTTTGGCATTCATAACTGTCATTGTAAGTGGCTCCATACACGGTCCGGTTTTCCTTCAGTTCGGCCTGAACGGATGCAAAATCGTATCGTCTGTGTGCAATTTCGATATCGCATCAGTCGGCCGTATGGACTGAAGCGATTCATTCCAGTGTTGCCAACTCTGTTTTTGCGAAACTACTAAACTCGCGTCGTTTTCTACAAAAAACTACTAAAAGTGTACCGATAACTTTAAAAAAGCTACTAAACTTAGTAATCGCTAAAAGTATTTTTAGGGATTTTGTGTTTACAAACATACATACATTTTCAGGTTTAATATTTAACCGTTAAATTAAAAAAATATAGTTAGTAGGAAATATTACGTATATAGAAATTAAATCGGTAGTTTTAAGCGACTTACGGATGCGTGCTACTATGTGCTATATTCGGTCATAATAGCACATAGAAGCAAGCCATTTTGCATAATATTATGATTACTGTCTAGCTATTTTCTACAAAACCACTACTAACAACTAAATTCTTACTAAGGAGGGAATAAAATCCAAAATTTTGTAGTAAAACTTTCTAAAAAAACTAAGTTGGTTGTACGGATGGACTGAACGGCAATAAAATTGGACTAAACAGTAATAAAATTCGAGTGTAAAATAAAACCGGTCAAGTGCGAGTCGGCAAGATGAATTCCGTACAAAACAGAAAATTTTATTCTGCTTTTAGTATTTGTTGTTATAACGGCAATAGAAATACCTACATCATACATTTGTGAAAATTTTAACTGTCGAGCTATCACGGTATAAGAAGGTTAAGATATAGCCTGGCGACAGACGGACAAACAGCAAAGTCTCAGTAATAGGGTCCCGCTTTTACCCTTTGGGTACGGAATCC
The DNA here is from genome assembly GCA_963565745.1 of Phengaris arion. Taxonomy (NCBI): domain Eukaryota; kingdom Metazoa; phylum Arthropoda; class Insecta; order Lepidoptera; family Lycaenidae; genus Phengaris; species Phengaris arion. The sequence goes on along the minus strand of OY751432.1, from coordinate 30,650,982 downwards.
TAAAAATGGCACGTGGTCATAAGAAATTGATTAAAGTTTATTGAAGTAATTAAAACTTTAAAGCCACTATGGTTTATAAAGTCTAAAGACTATAAAACAAAGAGAAATGATTTCTATAACATATTAATTACTGGAAAAATGTATGACACAATAATTCGGTTTCGTCGATAGCGTGATTACAATTGCAGCAAAATACAATAAATAAATAAAATAATAGCCTAAACTGACCAAGAGCATGTCACGACATGTCCAAGGAGGGTTCCGTAACTATCAACACGCTATAGGTTTTCTTTGAATTACTACAAAAGTTATTGTCATAAAGTTATTATAGAAGCTAGGAGAGCAGCGAACAGACAGACAGACGGACGGGCAGAGTGAAATTATAAGGGTTCTTTAAGTATTACGGAACCCTAAAAACACGACCGAAGGTCGCGGCAATCTTCCGTGTATGTGCTCGAATCCGCTTTTAGGCCGAACCTTAGATTAAAACGCCTAGAAACCGGGTACACGCATGAAAAGTGAAGTAAATCATACTGAGCCTTATCAGCTCAGTTTGTTCGAACGACCCGTCGGTTGTCAAGGTCAAGCGCTAGTACATACATCTCCGACTATTAAAAACATTATGACGGTTTGTGTCGTTATTGGGTGTCACAATGCATCGGAAAATAATAAAAAAAGCTTCGGATATAACATTTCATATTATGTACCTAAGTATGAAATATCATGTCCGAACAATTTGACATGTATTAAGTCAAATATTTAAAACATTTTAATATATAATCATATTATATCGCCATCTTGCTGCCCTATTGTGAATTGTTAGTGTTGCTAGTAAATATAAATTTATTTAAAAATGTTCATGGTTAACTAATAGTTGCAACTAAGACAAAGTTTTATAATATTTTCAGATTTTTAAAATTATGAATTTAAAGTATTGCCCGTATTAAGATAATCCTTAATATATCCCTTAATACCAGTTTAATATAAATAAAGTTCACAAATTGTGTTTAGATGGTTTAGAATGAAATATAAGTTATATTTTTACATATCACGATATTAAGTAAAACAAATACAATAATTTCAATTTTAAGAGTACACACTCCACAACTTTGAAGTTTTGTTTGTGTGCGTGTCGGTATGTCATGCTTACGCCTACATCTATCTGTTGATTGCTTCATTTTGTACGATGCGTTTGTTTGAAGACTATCTAGGCGTTATAAATCTAAGGGCCGAACTGACGTCAGTTCTAACTGAAACGATCGGCCTCTCGTCTGTGGAGACCTTAAGGTCTTCGCGCCCGATGGCTTTTAGCCAATCATGTCGCCTGAAAGAAAACAATTATCCAATCCTTATACAGTAGTGAGTACAGTGCGACCATGTTGCGAATAGTTCTCGGCATCGCAAAAATATATTATATATATAAAATTTCATCAAGATCCGTTCTAAATAAATATTGGCTCGTCAGCATTCCGTCTAAAAGTTGTGTGCGAGTTTCTTACGCCGGTTCTTCTCGCCGGGTTACTTCCCAAATACCGGTGCCGGTGGTATCACATAGGGACAATTTCCTAACCTTATAACCTTTTTAAACGAAAACTTTTTTAATTTTGATTTTTTTATTTTGATGATTACTGTAAGTGGCATGATAGCATATGCTTGCATTTTCATAGACAACGCCAAAATCCCCATTCCCCAAACATGTAGGTATCTTTAAGGACTCAGGAGTTCTGTCACCGTAAAGAGAGAAGTTCCGTTTAGTACTTTTGAATCCAGGCTATACCTTGGTGCAAAAGCTTACTTTTTGGTAGCATATGCTTGGACTACTTCAGAAGAAGTCGAAATCACTATATTATGTGTCCATACAAATTTCGAAAGGTTCCCTTGATTCCTCAGGGATCCCATCATCAGGTGACAAAAGGACCAATTTGGGATTAAGTATACCCTTTACAGCAAAAACATAATTTTGAAAATCGGTCACAGTTGGCGGGGTACCTAATCGTTGCACATACAAATATATATATATATATATATATATATATATACAGCCTAATGTATAACCGCCTCCTTTTTTGGAAGTCGGTTAAAAACAAAACTTGTCACTGAACAGTGTTGGAAAAAAGCTGTGTTTTACACCGCTTCGGCCTTAATTATATTATTATTTGCATTGAGGACCGTACTCAACCTTGTAATTGATATTCATAGTGCCACTTACTACCTACTCGAAATTCCCTTGAAGATATCGAAAATAGCTCAATGTGCGTAAGTAATAAATAATATGTGATGCGCCGTAACATCCCGCCAAATTTACATAATTCAGTAGGTACAGATATTAAATTTCTCTGTCGATCTCATACGTGTCTAAATTTAAATAGTTGTAGGTGGTACTTACTAAGTTACTACTACCTACGTATTTTTTTCACAAGTTCTTAATGTTGAGCAATATAAAGAATATAAAGATAATTAAATACACGCGTTTGCAAAATTACTTTTCATTCTACTCCACCGTGTGGGATAGGTATCGTTGAATAGGTCATACACTTATTCATTCGTTTTTAATTCATTACATCTATGGTCATACATGACATTTCTTACGAAGTCAATTACTATTTTCGGGTAATCGGCTTCCAACGTGGTTTATAAGTTGAGTGCAGCAAACCGACAAACGCGCGTCGACTGCTGCGTTACATTACTCAACTGGCACAATAATGAAGGGATTTTAAATTGAATCATTACCTGGGGCCGTATTACAAGCTCTTAATTCCAGACAGTTTACGCCATAAAACAAACTGGCTGGAATTTTCGTATTATAGTCACATGTTACCAGCCAGTCAGCAGTCACGTGACTCTTGACTTACTTCTGCATTGAAACTTGAGTGGTATTTTCGTATTATGACAGTACTTCTGATATTAGCTGGCTTGTATTTACGTCAAAAACTGTTTAAACGAAGCCGTTCAGTTTACGCTCAACTTCATTAGCTTTTATTGAATAGTTTATATTTTAGTGTTCTCTTTTAATAATATTATATAGGTTAGGTTAGTAACGTAAAATATTGCTGAAGTGAGCATAGAATTTAATTTATAAATAATTAATAATAATTTAATAATTCATAATTAAATTAATAATTTAATAACTTAATTTATAATAATTTCTCCCATAGAATACAGTGTATCTGAGACGTCAGTTCACATGCGTTTGGAGTATTCTCGCGCCTGCGCCGATTTGTTGAATACAACAGCTATCCCTGTGAGAATTCAAAAACTCCCACAAAGATTCTAGCTGGTTGAATGAAACCCGGCGACGACGCGAAAACACCTCCTGTGAACTACACATGAATAACCTTTGTTTCAGTCTAAACTAACATGTACTATGCTTAAATATACTTTATATTTGATAAATAAAACACAAATAATACTTACGCCATTCCTAATTATTTAAATCTTATATTATTGAGATTACAAATTAAAAAACATTACACTTTTCTAATCATCTCACAGTCCGGTCAGATCAGTGTTGCCAAACTCAGATTATTTAAATTTGCCGCCTTTTTTCAGTTTCATTAATCGCTGGCCGAATAACCAAATCGAGCTGTAAAGTAGTTAAATTGGCAACACTGATTTCACTCCTGACAGGACCTCTATGCCGACGATCACTCACTATTCACTATTTAGAAACTCCGAGGTTATTGAGCTGTGAATTTCGTTTTCCAAAATCTTCGTAACCCTAATTGCGCCTTAAACAGCATACTCACGCACGGTCCGATCCAGCACCGTGGCCGTGGACCGTGAGTATGCCGCTTATTTTACCGATAAATTTTTAGAAATAAGGTTTTTGGTAGAAAATAATATTTGGTAGAAAATAACAAAAACGACGGCTATTTTACCAACTTAAACCATTTATTTTTTGCAGTCCATAAAATTTGCTTTAACTTTAACAATAATTGTACATATTCTATGTATAGTTAAAAATATTTAGTTCAAGTTTTCTGTTCGTTATTGGCTATTCACTTCAAAGTGCATGGCAAGAAAAAAACATACGGTAATACGTCAAATTTGACGTATCCGAATGTCACCTTCATGCTTCATTAAACCAGTCATAGACAATCAAACCAGGATGAATCCAGTCAGCATGAAATATCGTTGTAATACGAAAAAAGAAAAAGGCTCTTTAAGGCCGTATATTGAATTGCCTGGAAACAAGCTGGTTTTTTAAAAGATCATAATACGGCCCCAGTACTGAAAAGTGGATCCTGTACGATAATCGGAAACGTTCATAGCAATGGCTGAACCCTGGCGAATCAGCCAAAGCCTGCCCCAAGTGAAAATTGACTCAAAAAAACTAACGTGGACTAGTGCCGGTGTCGTTCACTACAGCTTTCTTGAATCTGGTTAGACGATTACGGCAGATGTCTATTGCCAGCAAATCATAATGGAAAAGCTAGCTGCTAAACAACCGAGGTTGGTCATTCGCTCTAGGCCACTGTTGCTTCAGGACAACGCTAGACCACACAGTGCACAACAGGCAGCTACCAAATTAGAGGAGCTTCAATTGGACCACCAATCCACCGTACTCTCCGGACCTTGCTCCAACAGATTACCATTTTATCGAAATTTGTATAACTTCTTGCAAGGGAAAAAATTCAACTCCGATAGGGCAGTCCAAAGCGCCTGTCCTAATGTTTTTTTCTAATTCCAAGGGAAGCAATGAACTACCTATGGGATGGCAAAAGTGCATGATAGCCAATGGTTATATTCTTTGATTAAATAAATATATTATGTTTAAAAAAATCGACTTTATGTTCCTCCTTTACAAAACTTGAAAATTTCAAAGCTCGGTCATGCTAAAAAATCTTAAAAAAATATTAAGTCAAATCGGCCCATAACTGATGAAGTAATTCAAAGAAAACCTATTTCGCCTTGATAGTTATGTACGAAACTTTTCTGAGACATGAGATATATTGGGTAGGATTTTTCGTTGTAAACGAAAACCAACAAACGCTTAGAGTAGGGAGATATCTCCTTTTGCTAAGTTTATAGCCGGCGTTAGACTAGACATGATAGCGAGTGTGTTTCGTACACTTTTTGCGGTATTTAAGTTCTCACAGAAGGTCGCAGACAATGTTTCGTCACTACGAGATGAAAAATGAGTCTATAAACATTCCAAAAGACCTGGCATCGCTGCCCAAAAATTGGTAATTTTCAAAACTGCCTGGATTTTTTTGCATAGGAAAGTAGTAGGTACTAATATTATGAACGAAGATCATAAATTTATGACAATTAATAATTATGTTAACTATTTAGGGTTTCGTTATACTCCAGGAACCCTTATTGTTTCGCTCTGTCCGTCCGTCTGCCTGTCTGTCTGACCGTCCGCCCTTATAGCGGCTAGCCTCTAAATGTGAATATAAATAGATGAATTTTGGTATAGTTATTTACTGTATAGATCTCAGTTTTGAAAACATTAAATAATAATTATTTTATATTTGTTGGGGTACACATATAGAGAGCCACCCCTAAAATATTTAAAAAAAATACTTTAGGGGTGGCTCTCTACATATGAAGTGTGCATGAAAAAAATTTTTCACTGTACCGATGTGTGATGTATCGTTGAATAGGTATTTTAAAATAAAACAAAGTCTCATAGAGGACTTTTTTACAAAGTCAACCATTCTCGAATAATCGACCTCCAAAGTTGATAATAGTTTCTATGCTGATAGATCATCCTAAAAACTCTTTAGGAAAACTATTTCGAGCGAAATCGAGCAATAACTTTTGAAGAATTCAAAGAAAACCTATTGTCGTTGATAGTTACGTAACCCTCCTTAGACATGTTCTGATATGCTCTGGGTTAGTGTATTTTATACTTATTTCTTATTTCCAGCTAGTTATATTTGGCGTCTGGATCACGAGCGCCGCGTACAGCGCACCCAAGTTTATATGGGTGGAAACCATCACTAACGACTTGGGTGACGGCCAGATGGAGACGATCTGTATCCAGCACCGCATGAAGTACAACTCCGAGATCTTCGATATGGTGAACTTCGGGCTTCTGTACGTGACCCCGCTGTGTGTGATGACGGTAAGCCTTAATTAAATCAGAAACTCGAAGTGTCTACGTGTTGTAGATTACATCGATATCTTCTATTTACTACAGTATCCTGTCTTGCGGCGAGAAGTTAGGGAGAAGCCATCTCTCTCGTGAGAAGTTTCACAAAGCGAAAAGTAATAGGCGGGACACTGTCAAAATTTAGGTTTCCGGGGCTTCTCGCGAGAGTCTGGATTGGCCTTAAGCCTTATTGCAATTTGTCCATAAGCGATTTTGCTTGCAGCGTGTGATGTGGGTTCAATCAAATCAGACGGACATAATCGAATAGAAGTTTATATTGCTCTAGTGTTAGTTCAGAACCACAATTCTCGTAATTAACTTACACTTTCATTTTACTTTTATTGAATTATAAATGAATCGTCTTCAGTTTATGAACTGATTTTTGAAGTTTAGATCAATCAAAACGGTTTTGACGTTTTTTTGACGTGTATAAGTTTTATTTTGCAGTTTTAACATCTGTAACTGAACGATATTATTGTAGGGTTTAATTATTATTCTGTACACGATAAAGTGGCTTGTAAGGAGCAAACCTAAATTAGTTATTCACACGGGTACCTGGTACATCATATAACTTTGCATTTTGGGCATGAACAGCATAAGACGTCGGGTCGGTTCACACCGCGACGGTACGCAACCCTACGCGGCGCTACATTTTGAGGGTTCCGTAATACAAAAGGAACCCTTCAAGTTTCACTCTGTCCGTCCGTCTGTCTCTCGTCTGTCCGCGCTTCTAGCTTCTGCAATTATGAAGAGAAATGGATGAAATTTGGTATAGTTATAGATTGTGTGGGGTATCGTTGAATAGGTCTTTTGAAATAAAGGCAAGGTTTCACACATGATTTTTTTTACAAAGTAAGCCATTTACGAGTAATAGGCCTCCAAAGTAGTTTATAAGTTGGTCCCACACTGGCATTTCCAAAATATGTGACTTAGAAACTTGCAATTTTCCACGCTGATAGATCAAGCTAATTACTCCTTAGGAAAATTATTGTGAATAAAATCAGACAGTAACTTTTGAAGTAATTTAAAAAACACTTTTACGCGGTTATAGTTACGGAACCCTCCTTAGACATGTCCTGACATGCTCTTGGTTAGGTTAGGTTATTAAGATAGCTATTTAAAATTTAACTTAATTCACTGCACAAAAAGATTATTTTCTTATCAAAGAACTGTACTGTACTGTACTGTACTGAACTGTACATAGTATCGAATCTTATTGTCAGGTTCTTGACAATAAGATTCGATACTATGCTATTTGAAATGTCTACATTTATTTTCCTTTTCACAAAGTTTCCAAGTTTTGGAGGTATTCCAACGATACGACCATACAATTTATTGTTTATAATTCGTAGCTGACACGCAAGAGTGCACAAGTAAAACTTTTTTACAGCTAAGTGCTATAAATTTTCTAAGTGACCGAAGCAAACAGCCTATTAGAATAACATCAGTCTGCAGTGCGGATAAGTATATTTTTATAGTAAAACTTTGAAATATTACGGTATTTATTACAATATACTGGAGCGCGGTCACCGAGCACGTAGAAATTCGTACATTGACTTATCGCCACTTGTCTCTTTTACTCGCGCACGAATATACTTAATATGGTTATCGCACTCCTATTACGTACGGTCTGTATGGACGCGTAAGTTTATTTCCACCTGGCAGGTGTACCGTGTACTACAATGGAGGTTAGCATTATATACTTACATGAACCCACCACTTACTAGACGAATTTACAAACAACTAAAAAAATAAACAATGATTTTTGTATAAAATACAAGGATGTCAAAATTTCAAACTTATCCTACTATACTACTAATATTACAAATGTGAAAGTTTGTGAGGATGGATGGATGTTTGTTACTCTTTCACGCAAAAACTACTGAACTGATTTGGATCAAATTTGGTATGGTAGAAGTTCAGGCTCTGGATTAAAATATAGGCTACTTTTTATCCCGAAAAAGTACAGTATTCAGAGCCGCGGCCAATAGCTAGTATATTATATAAATATGAAAGTTTGGGAGGATGGATGGATGGATGTATGTAAAGATGGATAGATGGATGTTTGTTAGTCTTTCACGCAAAAACTGCTGAAGGGATTTTGATGAAATTTGGTATGGTAGTAGTTTAGGCTCTGGATTAACACAGACTACTTTTTATTCTGAAAACGTACAGTGGGATACTGTATTTACGCGGGCAGAGCCGCGGGAAAAAGCTAGTCAAAACTAAGGATGGGCTATGAAATAAGATGGTACATTTGACAGAAAAAATATTGTTACAACTGACGTCAGCAGACTGGTTAAACAGCGGAAAGCAAAATATGTCAAAATGTTAAGATGACAAACATCAAACCTCAGCTGCCCCAAACAACTCCAAAAGTAAGTTTCACTTTTGCCTCAACGTGCCTCGGCCCTCGTCTATAATATCCTATCTTACTACTATATGGATGGATGGATGTTTGTGACTCTTTCACGCAAAAACTGCTGGACGGATTTTGATAAAAGGACACTGCATTTTCTGGAACAATTTTCTACGGCGCGGGCGTAGGGATAAAATTATTTAAGGTGTAAGCGTAATTACACCTGGATTACAATTATATAGGTCGCATATCTGTAGGATGTGGGGTTAATGAGAAAAATATTATTAAAGATTAATGATTTCACACATTTACGTGAAATATTACTCACTACATTAGTCAATAGCGCCTGGACCGAATCGAAAAAATATATTTTTGTTTGAAAATGCGTACTCTCTAGTTGGTCCCATGATCTGTCAATGCGATCTGTAAGAAATCAAAGGAATCCTTCGATTTTACTCAGCCAATTTGAACGTGAGTTCTTTAAAATATTGTTTGTATGTGTAAGGCCTAAGGACGTAGAATTGTACGAGCAGCCCGTTCTTGTACACTGGGTTGAGCCGGTACAAGGAGCTCCATCTAGGCACCGTCTTGCCACTTGCCATTTTCTCGATCTCTTGTGCGAAGCTGTCTCGTTGTGACTTTTGATACCACAACCTCTCGGCCCTCTCCAGGTGTCGTACGTCGAGGTGGGTCCGACGATCTCGGCACTTCTCGACGAACAGCAAGACCATCGCCGTACATCTTATGAGGCGCTCGTAGTTCGAGAAGCGCGTCACATCTGGTAGACAGCTCAGCTCGCTCGCCTCCGTGGTGTGGAAGGCGACGTATTCTTCGTGATTTTCAATTGTAGCGGGACTCTCCGCGGGCCACTCGATCATAGGCCTGCGCGGGAAGTCCGGCCCCTGGAACCAAGGATCCTCGTCGCCTTTCGGAACGTAGCCCGTTCTGGTGGCTAAGTCGGCGACGTTGCTCTTCGTGCTCACCCATCTCCATTGGTGGACAGACGTCAGTTCGGCGATCTCCCCTAGTCGATGTGCGACGTACGGTGTGTATTTGCGGCTGCCGTTCTGTATCCAACACAGAACTACTTGTGCGTCGATCCAGTAGAAAACCGTGTCCGTTTTCCACATGTGTTCTGCGGCGACGGCGCTTCCCAGCCTCGCCCCGAACAGGGCAGCCTGTAGCTCCATCCTTGGTATTGTTTGTGCCTTCAGTGGCGCCACCTTAGCCTTGGCGGCGGCCAACACGACTCGTACTTCCCCATTTTCTTGTTCCAACCTCCAATAGACGGCTGCGGCGTATGCGTCCTTACTCGCGTCGCAGAATACGTGCAGCTGCCGGCTTCTCGTCGTAGCTCGAGCTGACTGATGTACTCCATGTCGGTCAGCCAACGGGCGAAGTCTTGGGCTGACTCAGCGGGCAGCGACTCGTCCCAGTCCAGCTTCTGACGCCACAAGCCTTGTAGGATGACTTTGGCGGTGATCGTGTAGTAGCTCAGCAGTCCCAGCGGGTCGTAGATGCTCATCACCGTGCTAAGGGCCTCTGTCTTCGTGGGTGCGTGCTGAAGCTCGCGAACCTCCTTGTGGACTCTGGATAGCGACGTGTTAAATTTTAGCTTGTCGCCTCGGGAGTCCCACAGCATGCCCAGGGTCTTCTGCTCGTCCTTGGTGACACGCTGTGTAGTGTTCCCGGCCAGGCGGTCTTCAGGCAGTCCTTCTAGCACCCTCCGGTCGTTGCTCGTCCAGCCTCTTAAGTGGAAGCCACCTTTCCTATGTATTTGGTCCACTTGTTCCACGATCTGCATGGCCTTCTGATGGTCTGGATAGCTGTCTACGTAGTCATCCATGTAATGGGCTTCGGTCATAGCGCGATGGGCTTCGGGATGCGACTCGGCGAATTCTTCCGCGTTCTGATTCCGGGCTGAATGTGCCAGGAACGGTGAACACGATGCTCCGAAGATCATTACTACCATTTTGTATGCGGACGGCGGCTCGCCCTCGTCTTCTCTCCACAGGAACAGCTAGGCCAGTTGGTCTTCTTTTCTGACCTTGACGCGAAGAAACATCTCCTCTATATCAGCCTTCACAGCGACGGCTTCCTCTCTGAACCGGAACAGTATCCTCGGCAGTGAGGTCAGAAGGTCAGGCCCTTCTAACAAGTGATCGTTGAGGCTCACGCCGTTTGTCCTCGCCGCTGCGTCGAAAACCAGTCGCAACATGCCCAGCTTATTTGGGTTTTTAACCGGGAAGTGCGGCAGATACCATGTGATGTCACTTCCGGCCTCTGTCCCGTCGCATTTTTCCGCATATCCCTTGTTTATGAGGTTCTTCATCTGCCCATGATACTGCGCCTCGTCCATGGGGTTCTTCTTGAGCTTGTGTTCTAAGTTCTTGAGCCTCTTTAGCGCGTTGTTGTAGCTAAGAGGTAGCTTGACGCCGTTCGTGCGCCACAGAAGTCCCACTTCGAATCGACCGTCTTCCGTTCGTTTGGCCGTTCTGCTAAAGAGATCGATGGCTCGCTGCTCCTCGTTGCTCAGCTTAGCCTTGGACGCTATTCCCAGCGCGTCTATTTCGAAGTGTTTCTTCACCATTTCCTGCAGTCGTTCGCCTCGGGTCTCGATCGTAGACACGTGCAGGATGTTCTCGTGTTCTTCCTGCTTTATGAGGCGTCTGGGGATGCTTCCATGGATTACCCAGCCGAGCTTCGTCTTCGAGGCTGCAGGCTGGTTTCTCTTGCCGATCCTCAGCTCCCTGGATACTATAAGCTGCCAGTTGTCCGTGCCGATGAGAAGTTGGGGTTTCTTGTCTTCATAGCATATCTCTTCGTTCTTGAGATCACGCAGGTGAGCAAGTCGGAACAGTGAGTCCGGGACGGACTGAGTGAGTAGGTTCAATCCGTCCACGGTTCTCGCAGTGACGTCATATCTGGTACCGTCGTGACCCCGTACGCCAAGTTGTACGAGTCGGCTTTTTTCTTCCCTTCTCTCGGCATTGATCCCATGCATCCTCAGCACCTTCGGTGGGCCGTCTGCGCCGATAGCCTTCGCGACGTCTTCATCCAGTAGTGTCACTGTCGAGCCCTCGTCGAACAGCGCGAAGATATCCGCTTTGCCCCGTGGACCGAGAACTTGAATTCTTCTCATCTTAAGTTTCACCGCGCGGTCGGAGGTGACCGATGCAGTAATCACGGCGTCCTTGGTCTGTGGGGTGCCGCCAGACCTGTCTTCGTGCAGCAGCGCGTGATGAGGCAAGTTGCAGCCCTTCACGCCGCACGGCCTCGCTCTGCAGTTGTATCTTCTGTGCATGCTCCGTATGCACCGGAAACACAGCCCTTCCTTTTTGACTGTATCCCATCTCTTCTGAGTGCTCAGTTTCTTGAAAGCAGGACAGCGGAACAGAGCGTGATGGTCGGCACATAACGGGCACTTCGTTGACTCTTCGCGTGTTCTGTTTGGCTGGCTGCGACTTGGCGACTCCCTGCCCTCGTCTGCTATCGTGATGACTGGTCTTCTTGTTCGGGCTTCGTTCTTGTTAGGAGGTGGACGCGGTGTTTCCTTCTTCGGTGCCGTGCTGAACCCGTAGCGCAGCGCCCTGTCCGCTTCTCTCATTAAGAATTCAGAGAGAAGGACGACATCGGGCTCGTTCCTGAAGCGCGACGTCTCTTCTGCGTAGTCGTACCACTTGCTCTTCTCGTATGGGCTGAGCTTCTCTAGGATGTCTCTCGTGAGTGAGGGTTAAAGAGGTACTCGTGCCTCAGCTTCCTCAGGATGGCCACCATGTTCTGAATCTTCACTGCAAATTGGTTGAGTTCTGCCGCTGAACCTACGAGCCTCGGTATCTTCTTCAGGTCTTCCATCATGCGATCGACCATAACCTCGGGTCGACCGAAGCATTGTTCCAAGGTCTTCATAATCTGTTCGGGTGGCGTCGCGACGCTCAGCAGTAGTGCCACGGCTTCTCTCGCTTCTCCCCGTAGGCAGCTTCTCAGACTCAGGCTTGAGCTTGTAGAACGCAGTGGTGTCTTCCATGGCTGCTTTGAATGGCAACCATTCTGTGGGAGCGCCCGAGAATATGGGCAACTCCGTAGTGTGGCGCGACTGGCGTTGGTTCAGCAGTTTGTCCAGTGTTTCGGCAAAATGTTTCACCCCATTAGCCCTAGACGTGGGCGGTGTGGGTGAGCGTGGGCGGCGTTGCTGCGGCCATTCGAACCTCGTCTTCTAGGCTCCCTTCGGTGGCATGTCTTCTGGCTTCGGCGTCTCTCGTTCTTCCATAGATGTCGGCTCTTGTCTAGCCTCTTCGGGTTCGGGACCCTGTTCGCTTAGCCAGGCTCGGACACGTTGCTCCACCTGTTCTGATGGCTCGTCGTCGTCGGGGCTGCTACCATCTTCTGCAGCGGCGACGTCAGCGGCGAGCTTCTTCTTTATAAGTTCTGCTTCGATCTGCATTTCCTTCTTACGAAGAGCGGCGAGATTCTCCTCCGCCTCGTAATGCATACGCGGACGACACTTGCTGTCGATCGGCGCGATCTAATTGAAATAGCCTTCTTTCTGGCTAGGGTTTGTACTTCCGAGGGTGCAGGCGCCTTGCTGGTACCTGGTCTCGGTTTCAAAATAGTTTGAAGCAGATCCGCTCTTCCCTCGGTCGACGGCGGCTGGCTCGTAGCGGCAGCGGACGGCGATCGTGGCGGATCCGGAAATCTACGTGGTTGCTGGTTCTCCTCGGCCCCACTCTGACTTCTGGTCATAACCATCTTCAAATGTTAAGTTAATCTTCCAATGTTAATCTTCAAATGTTAAGTTAATCTTCAAATGTTAATCTTCAAATTAATTTTCCAATTTCAAGAATCTTCGGGAGGTTTTTTTGGTAAAAATCTGCGAATCCTTGCTTCCGTTCGCAGCGGTGTATCCTTGTATCCCCGAGTCCGATCCTCTGAGTCCAATCTAATCCCTGGCGTTGATTCCCGTTGATAAAATTTCCAATGTTCTAGCTTGATAATTTTTTCTATGTCCAATGTTCAGTAAAATTTTTTATCTTGAATCTTCAGAAATTTTCTATGTTCAGAACAGCTGACGAAAATTTTCTAAGTCCGGTCTTCAGTAAAAATTTCTATCTTGAATCTTCGGAAATTTTCTATGTTCAGAACAGCTGACGAAAATTTTCTAAGTCCGGTCTTCAGTAAAAATTTCTATCTTGAATCTTCGGAAATTTTTCTATGTTCAGAACAGCTGACGAAAATTTTCTAAGTCCGGTCTTCAGTACAAATTTCAATCTTGAGTCTTCGGAAATTTTTCTATGTCCAAAACAGCTGTTCCAATTTTCTCTAAGTGCCGTCTTCGTTATTTTCAACTTGATATGGACTTCGAATATATCTTCGATCTTGATATTCGGCTCGCCAAAGGACCACGCACTACTGTAGGGGACTGTATTATTCTACAGGGATTCAAAGGCCGGCTCAGATTAGACTCGAAGATAGCAAGGTTACACAGATTTGGGCAGAGCAGGGGCGATAATAAAACACTGTATTGAGGAGAACATTTTTTCGATTTTTCGTTTTGCTCACCTAGCTCATGGCAATGCCGTATAGAGAGCCTCGCCCGTACGCCTCTTTCGGGCCGATCTTCCATTTCATTTTTACCTCTCTATACGGCTTTTCCATATTTTTCCCCATTTTTCATGAGCCAGGTGAAGCAAAACGCGTTATGTGAAAATCTTTATTATCGTGACCATATTTATTAATCATTATATACTAAATATCTTATTCCCTAAAAAAGTTATATACATCTTAAGTTCCCTTTACACGAAATGTTGTACAATTTTCATCACTATTTTCTTAATAATTTATTTACCATCTATTATATGAACTTAAACTTTACATTACACGTTATATACTATGTTTATTTACCTAAATGAAAAGAAGCTACGTTAAAATTAGCTGTCGTTAAATATATATGAGCAAAATAACCCGTACTCGATAAAACACCATTTTTACACGATTTTACACACTGATGCCATATAAATCTACACATATAGTCACTTGGTATTCACTGTTATGATTTTATGTACTGTTTAAACCACTTGTTTATTGTTCAGATTTAAATTCACTTAAGTTTCACTTTACGAGGCCGCTGTCCTTAACACAAATCATAGATATCGCTTTCGATAACTTCAAGAATCGGCTGTTTTTTTTTAAATTACAACAATAAACAATAATTTTGACGCCACTGTGCTCGAGTCTAAACCGAGTCTGTTAATATTATGCGCTTAAAAATTAAGAAAAATGGACTAAAATTGAGTGAACTAAATCGGTTTGTAAACTAAATTGCTAAATCGGTGAATAAAACGGTGAATATACTGGACACCTATTATATGAACTGTAAATACCGGTACAACCACATATGTTTAAAATTCATGCTCAACATCGTATTATACGAAGAATTGGGAAAACAACAGAATTCGAAGAGCTTCTAGGAAAAATAAGTAATAATATCCTTACATAATTGTGCAACAGCGACATCTAGTAACGAGTAGCGTAACTACATACTTATCAACAAACACTCCTGAGCAAGCTGTTAGTACAGGCTGACAACCACTAGAAAGCACGTGTAGAATACGATAATCATGGATGATATTAAAAAAATGCTAGAAACAATGCAAAAGGAAATCAGAGAGCAGAAAACAAGTATGATCGATATGAGGGAAGATATAAAAACTACAATTATTAATAATTTTTACGAAAAATTTAACAACTTAGAGATTAAACAACAAAAACTGGAGCAAAGTATTGAGAAACAAGATAGAATATTGAAAAATTTTGATAGACACATAAGAAGAAAAAACTTGATCATATTCGGCATTAAAGAAGATGAAAAAAATTACAATGACCTCGAACAAATTATAATAAACACTATAAATACACATTTTAATGTTAATTACCAAACAAGCCACATAGAAGCAGTAAGAAGAGTACGAAAAAAAGGTGACAAAATAAGACCTGTTGTCATAACATTTAGCACGATGGGCTTAAAAATAAACATACTGAATAATAAAAAATACTCAATACTACATAGATGAAGATTATCCTCTAGAGGTACTAATTAAGCGCAAAGAATTACTAATCCAACAAAAGAAAGAGAGAGAATCAGGTAAAACTGCGTTTATAAAATACGACAAACTTATCATATTGGAGAACAAATACAACAATACATCCCGCAATAAGAGAAATATGTCACAGTCACCAGAATCAGCTACCACGGACTATCATCACGAGAAACAAAATTCTAAGAAAAATAAAACAAAAAAATTGGAAAATTTTCTAATCCGACAACCAAAACTAGTTATCTCTTCTAAAACCAATCAAAATACTACACTAGAAAATGGAAAATACATACAGACAATTCCCTCGAAAAGTATCCAAACACAAAACCCAAAAACGAACAACGGCTACCCGATGGAGACATCTAATAAATAGCAACTAGCACGAGCCCCTCCACCAATATCTCCAATACAGCTGGTCACTGCGGAGATTTGCGACCACAACCCTCCAGAGAAATCACTCCAAATAATAACATACAACGTGAGGAGTCTCTCCTCCCATGCACGATTACTTGATTCGACGAAATTTACAGTTAATATTATATATATTACTTATACTTACATACTTATTATGTATAATACAGTTTGATATTATGGGACTGTCAGAGGTGAGAAGAGTGGGAAATTCAATATGTGAGTACGAAGATTTTATATTTCAATTTGTAGGAGAAACCGTAGGACGTTATGGAGTCGGATTCATACTAAAAAAACATCTAAAAAAATATGTAGAGTCAATAATAGGGCTATCAGAACGGGTTGCTTTATTAATATTAAATATAAATACCTTCAGACTCGCTATTGTTCAAGTTTATGCCCCAACAGAAGGTTCTGACGAAAACAAAATAGAAGAATTTTATAAAACCATAGATAAAGCCTTATCAATGACAACCAACAGAAAGATTATAGTAATAGGCGACTTTAATACCAAAATTGGCTTCCCAACACCCGAGGAATACTTAATAATGAAGAAATTTGGCTATGGGATCAGAAATACTCCAGGAGAAAGAATGGTAGAATTTGCATACGAAAACAAGCTGTCAATTATTAATACTTACTTTGATAAGAAACCCAAAAATAGATGGACATGGAGATCACCCGACGGCAAAACGAAGAACGAATTGGATTATATTCTGTCCAACTTTCCACAGAACATGGAGAACATTGAAGTTCTAAATATTGAATACCCATCAGACCATAGACCAGTAAGAACAAAAATTAAAATTAAGCTACCCCAAAAAAGCCGAACAAGTTATACTAAAAACACGAAAAACCAAATCAAGTCTGAAGAACAAATCTCTACATTTAGTGAATACCTACATGACAAATTAAAAAATCTATTAGAATACCAAACGAACTATACAACACAGCAATATTATTATAAATTGATAAATATTATAGAAACCAGCTTACTAAATGCCCAAAAATCTAATAAAAACTCCACAAAACATCCAGTCATTACAGACCGTACTAGGCAGTTAATATGCCACAGACACGAGATACAAAACACCAAACCTAAAACTCGAAGCATGAAAAACGAGTTAAAGGCGCTCTATAAACTGACTAGCAAATATATAAAGCGAGATTATGCATCATATAGATCACGTACAATAGAGAGACATCTAAATACAACTGGAAGCCTAAAGCGAGCATTTAAAGAACTGAGAACACAAAAATATTGGATAGAAGAATTAAAAGGGCAAAAAAAGATACATAAAATATAGATCAAATTCTAAACATCGCAACGTCCTATTATAAAAACCTATATAGCTGCACTACCTCGCTACCACCTCACGAAGACGCCTTACAAATGCATCACACTGAAGAGGTCGAACCCATAGAAGAAATAGAAGTCATTGAACAAATTAAGAACATGAAGAAAAGAGCCTCGGCCCAGACAGAATAACAAATGAAATCATAAAAATAGGTCTCCCGTCACTGGCAAAACCATTAACAAAACTGTTTAACATGATTATTGAAACTACATGCATTCCCCAGCAATGGTTTGAATCAAACATAATCTTGTTGTATAAGAAAGGAGATCCAAATGATATTTCTAACTACCGACCTATAAGCTTGTTACCAACGCTATACAAACTATTTTCTTCAATCATAGAGAAAAAAATTCGTCAAGTACTCGATAGTAAGCAACCCATAGAGCAAGCAGGTTTTAGAAAAGGCTATAGTACTACGGACCATATCCATACACTGGAACAAATTATAGAGAATGATCAAGAATTCCAAAGACCACTCTACATGACTTTCATCGATTATCAAAAAGCATTCGATACAATATCACACTCAGCGATTTGGAAAACTCTACAAACTCAGAATGTCAATCAAAGATATATAAACATATTGAAACATTTTTATGCGAAGAGTCAGAGTAGAGTACAATTGGAAAACATTGGACCGCCTATTAAAATAAATAGAGGAGTCAGACAAGGTGACCCTCTTTCATCTCGCCTCTTCATAGCAGTGCTGGAGATGGTTCTGGGTAATCTGAATTGGCAAAATTTGGGAATTAATATAAAAGGAAAGTATCTGTCACATTTAAGATTTGCTGACGACATAGTACTTTTGAGTGACAGTCATAAAGAATTACAATACATGTTATCCTCTCTGCATAAAGCTAGCACAGGGGTTGGCCTGAAAATAAACCTTACAAAAACTAAAGTAATGACAAACAGCATTACTACAGCAAGAATCTATAAAGCTCGAAGACTTTGAACTGGAATACGTGAATAACTATATATATCTAGGTAAACAAATTTCATTCAATACTCAAAACAACCAACAAGAAATAGATAGAAGAGTTCAAAATACATGGAATAAATTTTGGAGCTACAAGGAAGTACTGAAAGGCAACTTTCCTATTAAATTAAAAAAGAAAGTAATGAACACATGTCTCTTACCTTCCTTGACATACGCATGCCAAACATGGAAGTTTAACAATAAGACTAAAAACAAAATTAAAACGAGTTAAAGAAGTATGGAGAGGAGCATGATGAAAATTAGCAAACTACAGAAAATACCACACAAAATTATCCGTGAAAAGACAGACATTACTGACGCGCTTAGTCATGCCCAGAAATTAAAATGGCGATGGGCAGGCCATGTAGCCAGAATGACCCATGATAGGTGGACTATACGGACTACACTATGGCCAGGCCCAGTCGGCTAAAGAAAAAGAGGCAGACCCCAAACAAGATGGGTAGACGACATCACACATACAGCAGGCAGAGACTGGGTAACAGTGGCGAGCGACAGACATGTATGGCAATCTCTGGAGGAGGCCTTCACCTGAGGAGGGGTTCTTGCTCACTAACATATTGTACAAATTTATATATTTGTTATTAAATTACATATAACTGACATTGAAGTATATACATAATATAATTATAAAAATGTAAAATGAATATTATAAATCCTCCTAACCTAAACATTAGAAGGAAAATAATAATGAATAAATGTTAACAATAAAAATGAAACTAAAATTGAAAACAAAATATGTATATACAATAGCATAAGTTTTATGCTATTGTAATTATATTTGTTTAACCTAATTGTAATGTAATTTAATCGAATTTTGTAATTGGCAAGAAATAAAAGGCTTTTTTATTTTTATTTATTTTAACTGTACACAGTACGTTACGTATTTTGTGATCGGGTCAACGGGAACAGAGGCTGGACAAAGGGTGATCGCCTTTTTATAGTACTGCCGACATCCCTACTCCAGTCCAATGGTTGCGGGGGTAAATGTCAAACACGGGTTGTCAACGTGATGGCAGCTCCTGTCATCTTGATGGCAGCTTCTGTCAGCTTGTAAATATATTTCTTTTCTATATTTATTAAAGAACACATACAGTCATTATACAAATCTTGGTCATTTACAGGCCGTATAAAAATAGACTTTCTGTATGTCATATAGCTTAGTAGTTTACATAAAAATTGCATTTGAATTATGAGCCGTATGTTTATTGCTAGTGAAGTGTGTGTGTGTGCGTGCGCATGTTAAAATATAATTAAGTCGTTTTTTGCTGTATGCATAGTTATTATGATAATATAAATAAGTGAAGTCCTACAAAAGCTGCGGCTGCTATAGCAACAATCAGAGTAGTGTAATATATCCAACGATCTTATATACACAAAGATACCCAACGAACGTTCGGAGTGTATTCCCTTTTGACAAGTGCTTAAAATAGAGTAAGCACTTGTGTCTCGCAGTGGCTCTCTATATTATATACTGTATTATCTATGTACTGTATTGTCTATAGCAGTGATGCGCAAACTATCCGAACGGCAACATGCCAAAGTGCTCGGTGAAAAAGTGCAAAAATAATACATTAACCATCTTAAAATAACATGGGATATCATAATTTCGGTAAGTAATTATTCAGTCTTTGATATTTTAATGCATTTGTAGCTAAATATGTATTTAGACTTCATTAAAATGTTATTCAACGTAAATATTTAAAAGATCAAATACATCGTTTATCTCAAATGCATAACAACAAGGACGCAATTTCTGTCTCTGTTCCTCGCGTGAAGTTCACAGTGGTCGCATATGAGTACGAGATAACACGGTATCCGGTTATCATGGTAACCGGCTCTTGGATCAGAGTAACATTTTAAATGAATAGAGATGCTGCTGAGAGCTTGCTGACTTTTAGTGAAAGTATACATAATATATTATATAAAAATGGATTGCAATAGGCAGGGTTATCCTATGATGAAAATAAATGAAACTATTGATATTTTATCACTATACATTATTTAAAAGCAACTTAAATAACACTTTATTATTAAATATGTAAAATTTTTATTAAATATCAAACATAAAATAATTAATTTTGATTAAAAACGCACAGTAGTCAAACGTGACGTCACCTTTTTGTACTTCTTCTTCTTTTTTAACATGTCCTCCCTAATCCCTCATGGAATAGACACTATCAGTATCATTACCGTCAGTCGAAGTTTAGTGCGGAAGTTTCTCTTCGTTATTTATTGTAAATATAGACACATAGTAAAACATTTTATAATAGTCAAATTACCAAAGTTATCACCAAGCAGATTTGACATGTAGTGTGATTTTCATACTTGACAGGTACTTACATAGATTATACAGATATATACTAGTATAGATGAGCCGCTCTAAAATTGGAACTAGATCTTAGACAACAATAATAAATCATCAAAATTACTATATTCCCATATACCTTATGGTAATTTATAGTCATCGCATTGGAAAATGTTCGCGAGCCTCATAAACAAACGCATGGCGTCTTCGATAATGCGATGTAGAAGCCGCTTAGTGTCATCTGTTGTGGTTATTCGAAAGCTTTCAACCTGTCAGTACCAGAGGGACGTGTTGAGATGTCGCTGTTCTCTGTAAAGTTGTACATGTATGTGAGTCACCCCCCTGTGATGACGTCATGACATAACATTTTAGCGTATTGGCGGCTTTATTCATGAGTTTTGCACTTTTATGCTCTTTTGCAAGGAAAAGAAAGAATGGTCAAAATTGCTAATGTTATGTTATTATGAACAATTTGACATATTTTTTAAAAACTTGGAAAATACCCTATTCCAAGACAAGTCAAAACGTCAACTGTATAATAACATGATTTTTTTCAGGGAACATAAAAATAAAAGAAAAATTACAGATACTTTATGTTTTTTAATGATTTTTCCAGTTACTTGATAAAATCATTTAAGACCTTAAGAGTCAAAGAGACTGGAATCGACCTAGAATTAAAACTTTTTAGACAGCATAGGTAGGTGATTCATGTCAATAAAGTTTATTTAATAGTACCTAATTATTATAAGTCCTAAAAACCGGATCAAAATTGGACTAGTAGTTTTGGTTTTGCACAAACAAATTTTTACTGCAGCGGGGCAAAATTTTGCCCCCTAATAGCCCCTTCTCGTAACACCTACCTATCAAACCCGAACCCATCACTGAAAACCGCATCAAAATCGGACTAGTACTTTTGGAGATAAAGCCTGATATTAGGTCTTTACCTATGAAATTGCCGTTTTGTATGAAAAAATTTAAACGATTTTTTTTCATGTATTTTTTATTTGTATTAATCGAAGTAATCACCCATACAAACAATGCATCTTTGCCAACGCAGTGGCAGTTTATTGATGCCCTTCTTAAAGAAATCAGCTGGACGGGAGGCAACAAATTCTTCAAAGGCACTTTGTACTGCCTCTCGGGTATTGAATTTTTTTCCCGTCAAGAAGTTATCCAAATTCTGGAAAAAGTAGTAGTCTGTAGGCGCAAGGTCTGGTGAGTAGGGCGGATGACGGAGAGCTTCATTTTTTTTATGGGCACTATTCGAATAATAGAAAAAAAACTTGTGTTTTGTGTTGTTTTTTGACGATTGGCGATTTACACGAAAATCAACAAATTATATTTATATAGGTTATCTTTACCTATGAAATTGCCGTTCTGCAGTACTGGCCATTTCAAATCAAAATAATTTTTGTTTGGCTAAGAATTCTAATTTCAAATTAATTTTATTTTAAAAACATGGAATTCTTTTTCCAAAAGTTGTCATTTGTTTATTGATAAGTGTTACATTTTCATCGCATTTCAATCTTTTTCGTCATCATGGATACGTTAAAAATTCGAGTAATTATGGAATATGAGTACCGCCGTGGCAGCAACGCGGCACAAGCGGCACGCAACATCAACGACGTTTACGGAGCTAACACTACAAACCAACGCACCACCTGTTATTGGTTTGCTCGCTTCTGTTCTGGAAATTTCGACCTGAAAAATGAACCTCGCGGTCGTCCGAAGACTTTGGTCGACAATGACGAATTAAAGGCGGTTGTGGAAGCTAATGATACACAATCTACAGCTGAATTAGCAGCAGCTTTCGACGTTAGCGTCAAAACAATATTGGTCCATTTGCGTCAAATTGGCAAGGTAAAAAGTTGACAAATGGGTGCCCCACGAACTCAATGATCGCCAGCGCGAAGTACGCGTCGAGACGTGCCTTGCACTGCTCAACAGACACACAAATGAAGGAATTTTTAACCGCATTGTTACCTGCGATGAAAAATTGATTCTGTTTGATAACCGCAAGCGCTCAGCAAGTTGGTTGGATCCTGGTTCAGCACCTAAACAATACCCTAAACGAAAACTTACCCAGAGAAAAGTGATGGTCACTGTTTGATGGTCTAGCGCCGGTGTGATTCATCACAGCTTCTTACCAAACGGGGTGAGCATTACTGCAGATGTGTACTGTGAAGAACTGAACACAATGATGGAGAAGCTGGCACATCTCCAACCAGCATTGGTCAATCGCTCGTCTCCGCTGCTCCTGCACGACAACTAAGTTGCAAGAACTGGGGTTTGAAGCTCTCCGTCATCCGCCCTACTCACCAGACCTTGCGCCTACAGACTACTACTTTTTCCAGAATTTGGATAACTTCTTGACGGGAAAAAAATTCAATACCCGAGAGGCAGTACAAAGTGCCTTTGAAGAATTTGTTGCCTCCCGTCCAGCTGATTTCTTTAAGAAGGGCATCAATAAACTGCCACTGCGTTGGCAAAGATGCATTGTTTGTATGGGTGATTACTTCGATTAATACAAATAAAAAATACATGAAAAAAAATCGTTTAAATTTTTTCATACAAAACGGCAATTTCATAGGTAAAGACCTAATATCAGGCTTTATCTCCAAAAGTACTAGTCCGATTTTGATGCGGTTTTCAGTGATGGGTTCTGGTTTGATAGGTATGTGTTACGAGAAGGGGCTATTAGGGGGCAAAATTTTGGAATATTTGCAAGCCCTTTACATAAAAAGAGATTGATAGTAAATTTTCCTGAGGAACAAATTCAGGAAAATAAGCTAACTTTTACCAAACTACTTTTTTGAATTTACACAAAGCTTGGTTTAAAAGGAGCATTTTGTTAAAAATAATTTTCGTCATGTGTTTATTACTTTATTACTTTGCGGAATTTGTATCACAACATCATTAATATCAAAGCGCAGTAATACAAATGTGCTTTTTAATACCAGGTTATGATTCCAGTTTGGGTCCTTAATTTAATTAAACCTAAATATGCAGTATTATCTAAATAATAGTAGGCATTCACGCCATTATTGTCTAGATAAATCTTCCATGAAATGGTTGTCAAACTACCCAGTACACAAAAATTTACGAATATAATTTCTACGCATTTTGTACCTTCTGTGTCGTCAAATGTTCTATGGCAGAGATTCCAAACTTGAATATACACGCTTATTTAATAATACGCTTAATTGGTAGTGACAAACTCTAAACATTTTTTGTTGCTGTTGAATTAAGATGCCATCACTTTCACGAAACTTTGCTGTGTGAGTGAAATGTAACAATAATGAAAAATGTTAACGTGTGTCGCGGCACAAACATTTTGTCAGTTTCGTAGGGATATAAGGTATCCATAGTTATCAATGATCGAAAACATAAAATATGATTTACAATTTATTTAATAACTTCATTCCCCCATGGACCTGAATTAAAATAACTTCCGAAAATGAAATGTGGATGAAAATTTTAAAGTATTTTGGTTTGTGGTCACGACTTTCATAAAGTGGGTCAAAAACACCCAGTTTCTTTTGCTATGGTAGTAGTGTAGGCTCTGGATTAAAACATAGGCTACTTGTTAACCCGAAAAAGTACAGTGTTCCCTTGGAATAAATAAACTACAGCATTTTGGTATGGTAACATTAGAATCACGAAGGCATATTTTAGACATGTCATTTCTTCATCAACTAATAAACAATAAAATAGACTGCATGCATCTCCTTTCTTCATTAAATTTTTTCCTCCCGTGAGATCTTTTAGGAAACAAGTGCTCCTTTTTCGACCTAATTACCATAGAACTAACCTGGGTAAAAATAACATGTAAATACAATGAGCTATCATCGAGGATTTCGGATCTTGATGTAAACCATGATCGTTTTCGTAATTTCAAAGCAAAGATCCTCAAATACTATCAATCCGCTTATGTTACTTAATTGTCTCATAATTCTGTAATCATTTTTATTTCATTTTATTATTTTATTTATTTAAAAAAATATTATTAATCTTGACATCATTATAATTAATTATATTATTATCATTAATAACATAAATTTATCGCACCTTGACATTTATTTGATAGAATTTCAATCTGTTTCAATTTTATGACTCATGTTTTATATATTAGGTATATTAAGCTGCATATTTTCCTGTGCAATGCATTTTTTCTCTACTTCTTATTCTTGTAATTAATTAATTAATTATTATTATTGTAACTTTAGTATTTATTATTCTTTTGTATTTTATAAACGATTTTTTTATTTTTATTTTAACATGATTTTTTGTAACTTTTATTTGATTTTTTTTATTTATGTTTTTTGTTTTTACTTTGCATGATGAAATATTATTATATATATATATATAATATATAATTTAAAGTACAATAAGCTCTTTTCTTATTCCAATGTATTTATATGTTGAATCATTGTAACTTTAGTTGGTTATTCATAGTAAATTAATTAATTAATTAATTAATTAATACTGTATTTACGCGGGGGGAGCCGCGGGCAAAAGCTTTGCAACCTTTAGTTTTAACTAAACCAAGTTTTAACTAAAC
The DNA here is from genome assembly GCA_963565745.1 of Phengaris arion. Lineage (NCBI taxonomy): Eukaryota > Metazoa > Arthropoda > Insecta > Lepidoptera > Lycaenidae > Phengaris > Phengaris arion. The sequence continues at coordinate 30,625,794 of OY751432.1, read as the reverse complement.
CAAGTTTTAACTAAATATCTGTACAACAATTTCCAAATGGTAGTGCATTACAACTGTTAGTATTTATTGTCATTCCAGTAAATTACCTTGCCTAAAAGAGGAAACAATAAAATTTTCGAATTATTCATTGTAAGAGAATAGGTGAATTATAGTGCTAGGTACGTTCGGACACGCATTGGCACTCATTAATATAACATTATTACGAATACTTTGTTTTTATTATTGAATATTATATAGGTATTAAGTATTATACAGATGAATTTTAAGTATTATACAGGTGAATTTATCAAGTGGAAAAAATTACTATGTACTAAAGTCTAGACTATTATAGGTGATGTACCGCGCGTTTCTTTTTTGATAACGGGTTTATGTACCTACTTATAATAAAAAAATAAAAAAAAGAGCTCCGTAGCATAGTGGGTAGACCGTTTGATTCGCACACGAGAGAGTGCAGGTTCGATTCCCAGGTTGTGGCGTGTACCAATGAGACTTTTTCAGAGCTCAAGTACATTATACGGACGATCTAACGGTGAAGGAAAACATCGGGAGGAAATCCGCACATGTTTGGCCCCAGACGTATTGACTAGTCATTCCTCTGGACTAGGCCTAGGGTCATACACGGTCCGGTTTTCCTTCAGTTCGGCCTGAACGGATGCAAAATCGTATCGTCTGAGTGCAATTTCGAGATCGCATCAGTCGGCCCTATGGACTGAAGCGATTCGTTCCAGTGTTGCCGACTCTGTTTTTGCGAAACTACTAATCTCGCGTCGTATTCTACTAAAAACTACTAAAAGAGTACCGATAACTATAAAAAAAGCTTCTAAACTTAGAGATCCCTAAAAGTTTTTTAGGGATTTTGTGTTTACAAACACATACATTTTCAGTTTTAATATTTAACCGTTAAATTAAATAATATAGTAGGAAATATTACGTATATAGAAATTAAATCGATAGTTTTAAGCGATTTACAGATGCGTGTGACCTGTACGGATGGACTGAACGGCAATAAAATTGGACTGAACGGTAACAAAATTCGAGTGTAAAATAAAACCGGTCAAGTGCCAGTCGGCAAGAGGGGTTCCGTACAAAACGGAAAAAATCAGGTTTGTTGTATGTGAGCCTCAAATTTTTATTTTATTCTGTTTTTAGTATTTGCTGTTATAACAGCAATAACCTAACCTACATCATACATGTGTGAAAATTTTAACTGTCGAGCTATCACGGTATAAGAAGGTTAAGATACAGCCTGGCGACAGACGGACGAACAGCAAAGTCTCAGTAATAGGGTCCCGTTTTTACCCTTTGGGTACGGAACCCTAAAAATAGCACGTGGTCTAAAGAAATTTATTAAAGTTCATTGAAGTATTTAAAACTTTAGAGCCACTATGGTTGATAAAATCTAAAGACTATTACTATAAAACAAAGAGAAAAATGTATGACACAATAATTCAGATTCGTCGATAGCTTGATTACAATTGCAGTAAAATAAAATTAATAAATAAAATAATAGCCTAAAATGACCAAGAGCATGGCACGACATGTCTAAGGAGGGTTCCGTAACTATCAACGCGCAATAGGTTTTCTTTGAATTACTACAAAAGTTATTGTCATAAAGTTATTACAGAAGCTAGGAGAGCGGCAGACAGACAGACAGACGGACGGGCAGAGTGAAATTATAAGGGTTCCTTAAGTATTACGGAATATTAAGTATTCTTATTGAGGAAATTGTTCCCCTTTTAAATTCTGCTAAAATTTATCTATTTCTCTACTCAATCTTCTTATTTTTGAAGTCATGAGTTGATTAGTTAATTACTATGGCGGGTCAATAAGTCCGTGACTTTTTGAATTTCTAACCTCCTTACTGAAAAAGCAACACTACTCCTGTCAACAGGCATCTGTCAGTTGACTCCTATCAAAATTTGAACTTGCTGCGTCAGTTAGTTTGTGTTTTACAGCTATCTTTATCAGACTATCCAGTAACTTAAGGAAACAATGGAAAAAAGTGAATTTCGTGTGCTTATTAAGCATTATTTTTTGCGAAAAAAACCATTACCGAGACCAAGGCTAAGCTTGATAAATACTATGGGGACTCTGCACCATCGATTTCAATGGTAAAAAAGTGGTTTACTGAATTTCGTTGTGGCCGTACAAGCACTGAAGATGCCGAACGTCCTGGACGCCCAGTTGAGGTCTCTACACCCGAAACAATCGAAAAAATTCACGATATGGTGTTGGCCGACCGAAGATTGAAAGTGCAAGAGATTGTGAAAGCCATAGGCATCTCGCATGGCTCAGTGGTTTCAATTTTGAATGATCACTTGGGCATGAGAAAGCTTTCCGCAAGATGGGTGCCGCGTTTGCTCACAGTCGACCACAAACGCAATCGTGTAACAACTTCACAGGAAGGTTTGGCGTTGTTTAATCACAATATGGAGGAGTTTTTGCGCCGTTTTGTAACCGTGGACGAAACACATTGACTATCTTCAAAAGGGAAGAACAATTAATGGGGAATATTATGCCAACTTATTGGACCGCTTCAATGAGGATTTGAAAAAAAACCGACCTCATTTGGCCAAGAAAAAAGTTATTTTTCACCAAGACAATGCAAGGGTGCACACATGTGCAGTTGCCATGGCAAAAATCCATGAATTGGGCTATGAATTGCTCCCACATCCACCCTATTCTCAAGATTTGGCTCCGAGTGACTACTTCTTGTTCCCAAACCTGAAAAAATGGCTCGGTGGAAAAAAAATTGACTCCAATGATGAAGTCATCTCGCAAACAAAGGCCTATTTTGAGGACCTCGACAAATCATATTTTTTGGAAGGAATAAAAAAATTGGAGAAGCGTTGGACAAAGTGTATAGAGCTCAAGGGGGAGTACGTTGAAAAATAAAATGATTTATTTATCAAAAAATCTGTGTTTTATTCCAAAAGTCACGGACTTATTGACCCGCCCTCGTATTAAAACATTTTCTGTGTTTTATTATGACCGCCACAAGTTCTGGTCATCCACTTAAGAAAAAAAGCAAAATTGAAAATTTTGAAAAATCCACGACGGTTGGAACGCAATTGTAAAAGGATAAAATAATTTAAAACCCTCCGCCTTAAATAATATATATGTAACGAGATATAATAAATGTCAAAAGCTTTGTATAAGTAGAGTTGGTCTTTCGCAGAGTCGGTCAAATTATATATAAACAATAGAGTATAATGGACCGACTCCACGAGTTCTTAAAAATGGTTTTTCCGAAATAATGCCCCACTGTAGTGCAACGAGGAACCACGCGGACGAAGCCGCGCGTAAAAGCTAGTATGTTAAACGATTTTAACATGCAAGGTCCATCAAAAATCCAGTTTCCTCATAATGGGTCCCGATTGTTGAAGTCGTTATGTTCCCCAATATAACGTTTTCTTTTTGAATATGTCGATCACGAATAAATTTCAACGCACTAATCGAAGCACAATTTAATCCTTAAAAAACTTTATAGATCTTTTATAAATTAACGCTTAACTTACAATACATCTGTATAATTACCTGATATTTCATGTTGCCAATATTTTAACCGTTTAATGTTTTTTTTATCATTTTCAATCACATATTTAGATCTCGTAGCGCGGCCAGCGCTATCGCCAATTATTTAGCGGCCGTAAATATCTTTTATCGGCTGACATAATCATATGATGAAAGCCTTTAAATAAAGAATAAAAAAAATAGAAATGTCTTTTCTCGGCATAGCTCTCAAAATGGCCTCTTTTGACAGCCAAAGTAGAAACGTTTTCATATTTCAATGTCAAATAGTCTTACAATAATGTCAACTACTCCACATCATGGCGGTCCAAGACAAATAGTTTATTTACGATCAGTCATATTTTACTTGAAAATTTGTTCATTTTTGACAGAAGATTTCCCGGTAGCCATTTTAAAAATATGGCTGTTTAGAATTTCAATGACAAATCGTCATAAAGCAGTGTTCATTATGAATTATGAAATACGTTCCAATATACGAGGTAATAGAAATTTCGGAAACAGGCGGATTTCCTGTTGACTACGAAATATTAAATCCAATTAACATAAATTCATGCATCAACCATCTTATTAATAAAAATATTTATACAACAGATACGATAATCCATGTTACTGTTTTTGTCTGATACGATTGAAATAGCATTTTTCTCATGACATTTGTCATGACAGACAAAGACAGCAACATGGGTTAGGGTATCCGTGGTATAAATATTTTTATTATTATGGGGTAAATGTGTAATTACATTTATAACATTCATACCCATGACTCCTATGAGCATCACAAAGGCCTAAATTCCCGTGTTCCTATAGGAATTTCAATACTGTCAGGGCGAAGCCCGAGCTCATGTAGAGACAATTTAATCAATTCAGTATCACGATCATAGAAAATTTTCAAACGTATATTATAACAATATTCCATCAGGCGATCAGTTTGCTCGTTTCCCCCCCTTTTTCGTAAAAAAATCTGTATTTCATAACTCTGAAGAATGCCATCTAACTTAGCTTCTTAAACTTAAACTTTTCTTCCGATTTTCGAAATAATCGGAAGAATAGTTTCGTGATCAAGTAATTGTGTTTTGAATCCCGGAGGTCGAGAGTAGGCTTATTTATCTTTTCAACACAAACCTTATTACTCTGATAGCTTTTATTTCTGGGAAACATCTTTCTTCGGTGTCTAACACAATAATTGTGAATCATATGAAAACGACTAACAATAATTTACGATGGAAAAAATCAAACATGGATCAAAAATGTATGTAATAAGTAATGTATGTAATATAAATGTATTACCTATAATAGACTTTTATTCAATTATGCAGAATAATATAAACTCCTTTGTCGCTAGTGTGTGGAAGCAAGATGAATTTTATTTTTATAATTACAGTATATTCTCACCTGTGGGCTTTCGTTATAGTTATTCGGAATTAGGTTGAATTAAGATATCGTCGTGCAATTTTTTTTTTTTTTTTTTTTAAATTTATAATTATGAATAGACTGTGTAGGATTCCTCATGTTTTTTACTTTACTGATAAATCAAACAGTAAAAAAATGTATGGTGTATATTCACTCAACATTTGAGTTGTTAGTTATGATTAGGAGATAGCGTGTCAGGAGTCAACTTGACACATAGAAGTTATAAAATCTAAGTACTATAAAATAATAATACATTTCTTTCAAACCGTTGCTAAATAGTAAATGTAGCTATTGTATACAGATAAATTATTTAACGTTTTCGATATAAAGATTTAGTCCCAATTTCTGTTAAAGTTTAATAGACGTTCATCTCTCTCGTTCTTCGTATTAATGAAAGACAAGACATGACAATTAACACTAACAGGCGTTAATTTTGGAGTTATTTGTTGTTATTTAAATTATAGTTATTTTTTATTATTTAAAACGTATCAGTTGCATTATTGTCCAGTCATATTTATAGGTATACCTATACCAACATAGCTTAAGTAGTAAAAAAAAACCATTTGTCTACTAAAAATTCGTTTAAAGAAAAATTAAATTGTTGAAGGTCTTTAGTTAGTGTAAGGTTCAAAGCTGTACCTTTACTGTCATACTGAATCCTGTAATACTTTAATAGTACTTAATCGTTTATTCAATGATCATTAACTTCCGTTATAGTAAACCTATTCTATTTTAGCTCAAAAATGAATCACTACAAAAATGTACCGTAACACCCAATTTCGACTGCACATTCTTGTATATTGGCAACACGGTGTGTAGTTTGGAGGCGACCTCGGTTTTCGATCATAGCTGATGCATAGCCGAAGTAAGATAGATGGGACGTGAATATCAAGCGTGTGCCAACATTGTACATTGGTGGAATATGCAGCTGGGGAAATAACGTAAATAGTCGAGCACACCAGTGGATCTGGGGCTACCCTGGTCACCAAACCTACGCAATATTGAGCACTAGCTTTTGCCTGCGGCTTCACCCGCGTAAATATACAGTATCCCACGGGAATACTGTACTTTTCGGGATAAAAAGTAGGCTTTGTTTTATTCCAGAACCTAAACTACTACCATACCGAATTTAATCAAAATCCGTTTAGTAGTAACAAACAGAAGGAGTAGCAAACATCCTTCCGTCCATCAACGACCTCTGTGGCTCAGTGGAACAGCGCGTTGGTGCTCAAGCCGGTGGTCGCGGGATCGAATCCCGCCGAAGGAACAAATATAGTTTTTCTGTGTTCCTGGGTCATGGATGTGTATTAAATTTGTGTAGTATAGTAAAAATCTTAAATATATGTATGGAAGTATAAAAGTATTAAATATACTTCCCGTTTTCTGGTACCTGTAACACAAGTTCTTCGGATACTTAGCACGGGGTCAGATTCATGTGGTGTGAAGCGTCCATAGATATTATTATTATTATTATCCATCCGTCCTTACAAACTTTCACATTTATAATAGTAGCAGTATAGTAGGATATGCGGGAAACGTTGGCCAGTCATTAATAAAAATAGATATTCAAGGAGCGTGATCATTATTCGATTCTTGTTCCAAACATAATATGTGACCTTATATTTTGACCAACTTATCCTCTAAAATAATTAACGTCGATTCATAACCGCGCGGCTTAACCAGCCGCGCAGAGGGAACGGTTCAATGCAATACAGTACAATAACACTTTATTGCACACCAAAACTACAAAAATAATCAAAAATTACAATACATCTCACACAAAATAAAGTACAAAAGGCGAACTGTACAAACTAAGAAAGCTTTATTGATTTAAACATAAAAAGACATAAACGACAGAAACAAATTTAGGGCTTAATCAGAAAATATTTTTTATATTTATTTTTAAAAATATTAATTGAATCAGCGCGACGAATTTCCAATGGTAGTTACTTTCAAAGTGTTGCAGCGTTATGTTAATTGGTGGGTGTCACGTCACGTCGGGACCGGATAGGAAGCCAGCAATATTTCCGTAGGCCGAACATGACTTGTTGAAATGGCCTGCAGCTCTACTGAAGAGACTTCAATAAAACATACATCAGCGTAGTCGAGTATGGGTAACAGAATAGTATGCGCCAGTGCAACGTCTTAGTAGACATTGGGAGAAAGTTTCCAAGAACACGGAGAGATGCATTTGCTCGTAAGACTTTGCTTCGCAGAGCTATTGAAAATCAGATCTGGGAGTTCCTGCCACACTATTCTCTATCCAAGCTTTGAGCTTGCTGGGGTTCACACTTATGCCGAAGGACTTACACCAGTTAGCTAAGTAAAGGAGGTCATTGTTGACGCGTTCTATCGCCTTATTTAGTATATATATAGTATAGTAGTAATAGTATAGTATATATATAGCTGTAAGTCGTCAGCATATAGGTGATAAGATGACGTCAAGCGGCTGCTGATGGAGTTAATAAATATAGCGAATAATGGATAAAGTACACCTCTATGTGGAACCCTAGCAGAAAGGTCAATCCATGCGGAAAAGCTGTTATCACTGCGAATACGCTGTCTGCGATATTTAATATTAATAAAAACCAGTTTATTACGCCAGGAGAAGCAATCTTACGGTGGCAAGCAAGTACATCAAAGTCAACCGTTCCAAACGCATTTGTAAAATCAAAAAGCGTAGTGTGTGGGTGTTTACTATCCATACCTATCGAGTGTCAGTAATAAATGAAAGTGTAGCCATACTCCATACTGCCATCGTCCGAATGCTACCGATTGGATCACTTAAAACTGACTAAGGGTGTGGATGCCAATGAAAAAAAAAAAAACACCCTTACACGGTTCTTAACTATTCTTAACTGTATATTATGTCAATATGGAACTGGTCCAATCGGTAGCGTCAAGTCGATTGGGATGATGCGCGGTTATATGACACCATACTATAGCTTCAGTTAGTCACGATATTTTTTTTGGTAATAACAATATTTTTTTGTTGTGCATACTATGATTATATTATTATACGTGATATAATCGTAGGCTAATATTGTGTTAAAATATATCGTTCGAATAAAAATACCCCTTTCTCTAGGGATGATTTAGAACAAAAACTCAGCAAACTCCACTGGTTGTGCTCGTCGGTAAATAGTGTCGCTGGCCAATATTAATACTAGTCCGAACAAACCGAGTATGTACCCTTGGTTTGTTCAATTCGAAGTTTATTACATTCTCTCGGGTTGTTCTTTGACGTTCGTTTACCCTAGAATATTTCATCAAGATTTCCACTTGACTCGTTAATAGCTATTGCTGGTAATGGTATTCGTATCAAGGCTTTTCGAATGCTGAAGTTGGTTTGAATAAAATTTTCTTTTTTGTTTTTTGTTTTAAAGTTTTGGGTTTGTTTTTGTGCGATATCCTTAAATTAAAAATAAACCGGCGATACATTGAGAATTTTATTCTGCATCTAATTTTACACAATTCCATTGTAAAAATTTGTTTAAATTATAAAATAATGAAAGGGTACGAATCGAATTTTTATCGTTAGATAGTATAAAAGGGGTTTTCTTACTTATTACTTATACTCTTACTTATATAGAGTCAACATCATGAATGGAGTTTAGCACGGTCTTCGATAATGCGCACCTGACATCCATTATTCATATTTTGTGATCGTAAATTTGCTACGTACGAAAAACTTGACGTAGAACAAGATAATTCTCTAAATGCGTAATTTACGTTTGAATTCGAATTTTTAACGAAATGGTCCATAGTCTTGTATCTACAGATAGGCCAGTAAAAAATTCTTTTGTTTTAGTTAAATTCCTAAATGCTACGCATTGAATATTATTGTACATTGGAATACAAAGTGCGAATACCTTAATTGTTAATTCTTGAGCACTGATCGTACTTAAGAATTCACAATTTGCTCATTGTAAAAACATTTTAGCGAAATCGGTCAAGTTGTTTTTTTATCTAACAAAGTCTAACCGTTAATGTTAATGATTAAATTGCTTAATCATTAAAAATAAATACTTAAAACAATTCACACTGGTTTTTGTTTATAGAGGTAGGTATTCTACCTATTATAAATTTTTTATAAACAAGACAGGCCTAATAATTATTATTTTCCTTCTTTGCTAAAAAATTGTACAGGATCCTTTATTTCCAAAGTTTGACAGCAGGTTGACATAAATTGCAAGACGTATGAAATCTGTTTGTTTTATTAATCTTCGCAATTAATCTGTTTATAAGTTATCTTCTTCGCTAATTTTGCTTCAAACTCGAGATAGTTAAACGACGTTTTACTTGGTACGTACAACAAAAAAGATAATAATATTAACGACTTGTAATCCACAGTTCAATCGATATCCTTGTGAATAATTTTGAGCAAAATTTAGAAGAATTTTAAGCGTATGTACTTTATGATTACAATCGTTGGAGGCCACAGGAGGTTACTATGACACAAAAGGTCCAGCTCGACCGGATAAGTAGCACAGCCCACAGAAAACCGGCGTGAAATAACGTTCACCGGAGGCCCAATGGCGGCTTGGGACTTTAAAGGGGTCCATACACGGTCCGGTCCGCCTTCAGTTCGGCCTGAACGGATGCAAAATCGTATCGTCTGTGTGCAATTTCGAGATCGCATAAGTCGGCCCGATGGACTGAAGCGATTCGAAAACAGAGTTGGCGACACTCCAGTGTCGCCAACTAAACTGTTTTTGCGAAACTACTAAACTCGCGTCAATTTCTACTAAAACTACTAAAATGATACCGAAAACTATAAAAAAAATATAATTTTAGTTTTTTTAAATTGAAATTATGTTATTTATTGAATTTTATTATAAAAATATTACTGTTAACTAAATGTAATATACTAGGAAATATTACGTATATATTAGGTCATTACATATGAAATTGGCGTTTTGTAAAGGAGAAACTTATATTCGATTTTTTTAAACATATTTATTTATTTAATCAAAGTATGCCATTGCTATGTATGCACTTTTGTCATCTTATAGGTAGTTCATTGATTCCTTTGCTAAAACAACCATTCGGACAGGAATCAATAAAATCTTTGAAGGCGCTTTAGACTGCCCCATCGGAGTTTTTTATGTATCCGGTAAAACTTAATAAATTTTATATATTGTTTAACCTAATCCTTATAAAGGACGTTGGTTTCACATCGCCTCAATTATTGAAAATCTTATACATTATACTTGAATATAATTTTTTTTTTCTATTTAAGAGGCAAAAAAACCTTTTAATATCAAACAAATAATTATATGTTTTGATATAGGCGAATGTCGACGACACTGGTGGACACGACCACTGGTTATAAAAATTATGTTATAGTTACTATCTCCCTGATATTAACTTATAAGCAGGTAGACTGTTATAATAATTTGTTCGTATTATGTTAGATGTTGCAGTGTTGGGAGAATGTGGTGCCTATTTCCTCTTTAAAAAAATCGGTTGCCTGTAAAGTCAGTTTACTGACGAGAGTTGAACGTGACGTCATAAGAAATGTGTCATGTTTAGCGAGGTAACGCCGGTAACGCCGCATGAGTCATGTTTTTTCGTGCGTGCAGCCGGCTCCATCGAATTATAAGACGTTATCACGTCAAAAAATATTGGCAGTATTAGAAACAATATATTCGAAATATACACTGGCGGACACATAAACTGCATCATAGCACAAGAACACGTTCAATCAAATTTTATTACGAAATATGCAAACTTTTTACATTTATTGGTATTGGAAAATAAAGGCTGATTTAAAAACACAAAAACAAAATCAAATTTAATTATAGTACTGTCACAAAAGAAATAAAATATTCGTTATGTTACGTTAATGTTGTGATTGATGGTTATTTTTTTTTGTTTTGTTACATGTTGAATTATCGTTACTAATGGCCGATTTCTTCATGAGAGAGATAAGCTAGAACTAGTTATTCGGCAGATATACTTATTCCAGGGTTAAAATTTCGATGGTTGTCTTCAACAGACCCACCGACGGGTTAGCTATCTTATGGTCATGTATGTGTGACTGTGAGCTATATACCTACTCCAGCGGTCCTCTAGACCCAAATTTAATGTATGTACTTAAAAAATATTTACTACCTACTTCTCCGTTCTAATAAAAGTTTCTTACTTATTATTTGTTTACGCTAAATTATCTAAAGTTCTTTTCAATATTTTTTTTAAATTTTTTTTTTGATTTTTTTTTTGACAAATTTTCATGGGTGATCGAAAAAAAATAGTCGGTTTTTTTGGGCCACCCTAATATATATATTCACCTCTATTGTTTTAAAACAATCAAAATTTTTACAAGTGGGAAGGAAATATTATTCATTTTATATTTGATATTCGAAGAATCGTTGTACAAGCATGTACAGTGCCATGTAAATGAGTATGCGATGTACGCACACACTGAAATCAGTAAGTTAACTGCCAGGTATAAAGTCAGCCCAATATTTATCCTTAGGACAAAAATATTCGGGGGTTATTTCTTAAACTGGTGTAAAGAAAACGAAATCTCCAGTTAACTCACGTTAACTAACGGATAACTCTAATAGTAAGATAACTACGAGTGAAGAAATCGGTCATAATTGTTTATTTGCTAGTCTGTTTTCATTTTAAACACGTTTCTCTCTTATGGACGTATCGTCCGAAAAAGCCACACAAATTGTTGCTCTAGTGCAGCAAGTCTGTTTATGGAGACAGGTTCATTCAAAAGAAGACCGGGAACCGGCAGAACTCGGGTGACAACGTCTCGTGACGACAGGTTTATTGTGAAAACTTCCTTGCGTAATCGGATTTTAACGTCTATAAGCATTAAAAATGAGCTTCACAAGGTACGTGACGTAGCAGTTAGTGCATGGACCATAAGAAGAAGGCTAAAAGAGCGTGATATCACACCTTTCAGACCCGCAAAAAGACCAAAAATTTTGAACGATGAAACAAAAGATTTGCTCGTGAACACTTAAATTGAACTAAACTCTAAAGAGCGATGGGCTTTCGTATTATTCACTGTTTAATTCCAAAAAGCTGCAAAAGGAGTAATTTGATTATTTTAGTGAGAAAACTATTATTTTAGTTGACACATACACACATGAATTGATATTTTTATCAGATTAAGAACCAGTCAACTATTTACAATTCTAATTCAATAAAACTAAGAAGACAATTCATTATCATTGAAAGAAATCAAAATAGTTTGCACTTTCACTAATTATATTTCATTAAAAGTTATCTTGCAGTATGATGCAGTTTATGTGTCCGCCAGTGTATATATTAATTAACATTGTGTCACGATTCTTAAGAATCATATCTACTCCTCGTTAGGTCTCTAATTTAAAGCTCCTGTGTAGTATACATTTTTGACTTTAAAATATAACCACAGCAAAATCCATTCGAGTACCTTTACGTAATATCGATTTATTAACTTTTTAAGTTAAACAAATTTAATGCACGAAATCTACCTATCACATTTTATACTCACAAAAATTAGGTATATTTTTACTGCAGCGTAACCTTTTATCGAGTTATTGGTATTCCGTATTCGTTAGGTATCGGCGAGAGTATATTGAAAATCTAATCCCTACAATGCCTTTTTTATTTCCTTGGGGTTTATTACGGTTGTCATAGGTATATTCTACTTTGTATTCCAATGTTGTTTATAGATTTTATTGAAACAGAGAAAGAGAAAAGACCGAACTCATTCAGTTTTGTAAAGGTTTATTAGATAAGAAAGTCTCAGTTATGCGCTTATATCAATATTTTTGTATTTGCCATTTGGTATTTGTATAATAAGCATTACCTAAGCATAATTCGTTTTACAATCGGTTTGATATAGATCTTAAGTGGTTGATTTATTTTATATTAGATCTATATATCTACACATGCTTACAAACATTCGCATTTATAATAAAGAAGTCGCGCGGCACTATACGGCAGAAGGCATCCGCGCTTGTTTTTTCGATTTTCATTAATGAATTGTGAGTAAAACTTTTGCATATTATATATACATATTTGGAAACTAGAATAAACATTCTACACATTTAAAAAAAAAAAACAAGAAATATAAAGTTTAACATGCAAAATATCAAATATGACACCGGGAATTAAATTTTTCGCGGTTTTTGAAGCTAAATTATGGGGAAATACAATGACACACATACCGAAGTTTTTATTTAATTAGTTAAATATACATACACCGGCATATTTAGCGGAACATAAAATAAAGGTTTGATATCAGTATCATATAAGGTTGCTGGCTGGTTTATACGTCATTTCATTTAAAAATAAATATTTTCAAATTAAGAAAACACCATCACATTTTATGCAATTGTTTTAATTTTATTCAAATACACCTTATCTGGAGCGAAATGCGAGTATTTCTTCCATCTGAGTTTGACTTAAAATTTCATTGAAATACTGTTTTTTGTTAGTTTTCTTTTAATCGCGTATCTTTTTGGAGTTGAGGACTGAATTATGCGTGACTTAGCCCCAACGGAGATTGCCAGGGCACACGAAATGCGAAGAAATAGTCAAACCTACAGAGTGATATCCAGAGATCTTCGTCGACCAGTTTCAACGATCCATCGCAGTATCCAACGGTTCAGGGAGACCGGTCCTTATGTGAGAAGAGCAGGACAAGGCAGAAAAAGACGCACTTCGAGTAGGGATGATCGTTTCGTTCGGCTTCGTGTACGTAGGAACCCCCGTTTGACGGCCGTCCAAGCCCGACATGAGTTAGAAGCAGTGCGGGGTGTAACCGTAAGTGAGCGTACGGTACGAAGAAGGTTCGAAGAAGCTGGTTTGGGTTCATTTGTGCCCGCCAAGGCTCCAAGGCTCGAGGTAAATCATTGTAGAAACAGGTTAACTTTTGCTCAGGAACATCGACTTTGGAACGCGGACCAATGGAGTAAGGTATTGTTTAGTGATGAGTGCAGAATTCTCTTAAATCAAATTGACGGCAGGCAAAGAATATACAGACGCAAAGGAAAACGATACATTCAGACAAATTTTGAAACTACAGTTGCATACGTTGGTAGATCAATAATGGTTTGGGCGGGCATTTATTTGGGAGCTCGCACAGACTTGGTAGTGATTGACAGAGGGAGTCTGACTGCAGACCGCTATATCAGAGAAGTTTTAGAAGAAAATGTCGTACCGTTTGCCCCATATATCGGTGACGATTTTGTCTTTATGCAGGATAATGCTCGGCCGCATACCGCTCGGGTAACTCAAGCTTATCTTAATGATATGAATATCACTGTTATGGAGTGGCCGGCGAGATCACCGGATATGAACCCAATAGAGCACGTTTGGGACTTGCTGAAAAGAAAAGAATTCCAGCTCCTGCCAACGTGGTTGAACTGCGAATCGCCGTAGTTGAGGAATGGCGGAGACTATCCCAGGAGACCATCGATAACATCATTCTCAATATGCCTAGTTGGGTAGAAACTTTAATAAGAGCACGTGGAGGAAATACGCGATATTAATCACCATTTTTCTAATTTAATTAATTGTTATTTTAATATTAATTTTCACTTTTCCCGGTTACATGAAAAGTTCAAAAATGTACCATTTTTCACAAATACTCGTAGCCTTTACTCGCAAAATCTGTTCTTAATGTGATCTCATTTTAAGTAAAACAAATGAAACTTTAAATAACAAAAGAAATGTAGTAAGTAGATTTTAAAATAAAACCATATTTTTTTAATTATGGACCTTTTTTTTGTGTTCCGCTAAATATGCCTGTGTGTTTATATTTAAATAACGATTTATATAAAAATATAAAAAATCTGTAAATAAAATTAACAGAAATATAAAATATTGCAAATGACAACTGATGATATTAGTCATCACACTAATCTGGTTTTTAATTAATCATAGATTCGAGGAATTTTTTTTTTTAATGTACTCAGGCAAAAACAAAAAGCTACATGGCCTTCCTTAATGTCTGTAGAAAAATAAAAAATAAAAACCAGAGACTATAAACCATATAAACATATAAAATACTTAAAAACTAGCTTTTGCCCGCGTTTTTTTCATACAGTATCCCACAGGAACACTCAGTGGCGTAGTGAGCCTTAGGGGTCCCCCCCAGCCCGAGGGTAAAATTCACAAAAGGAAAAAAAATGCTCACATTTAATTAAAATTAAATTCACTTATAGGGAGTGAAGTGATATTTTTTAGTACAATTTTTGTATCTTTGAACTCGTCACTTTAACAAAACTGGTCGCATTATCAGCAGCAAAGGTTACTCAAATTTTATATTATGTCCCTATCCAAGAGTTTCACACGTAAAAAATTGTACTAAAATCATCAGCAAATCGGATCAGGTCAGACATTTTGCAAAATATTTTACCGGATCTAATTATTCCATAAAACATTATACGGAATCTGCGCACTTTACAATAAAAATATAGACTTAAAATTGCGAGCGAGCGAAGCAAGCGAGCCGATTTTTTTTTGGAATATTTTGTTTCTGGAAAGCTCGTTAGTTTGAAGAGAATGTGAATAGCGAGCAAGCGAGCTGATATTTTTTAGTATAATTTTTGTATTTGAGAACTCTTCACTTTAAAAAAACTGGCCATATAATTAGTAGCGGAACCCGATCCAATTTATTAAATCTCTATTAAGTAATCTGCAAAATTTATGATTTTAATATACATATGCTTATAAGCAATAATATATATAATATGTAGTAATCAAAAGCGAGCGTAACGATCGAGCTAAATATTTGTGTTTGTTTTGTTTCTGGCAACCTCGAAATTTTGAAAAAAGTTACTGGGCATAAAATATACTGCGGATGTATTTACTCAAAAGAGACAGAGAGAGATAGAGATCATTACTCGCACGCGCACGTTAAAAACACTGAGTAATAAATTGTGCTTATGGGCTTTAAAATAATTATTAATATTATAATTTTTTTAACAAGACTTACGGGCTAAGAGTGAGAGTGTGTTGTGTGTAGATAATGTTTTACGATTTTTGGAGTTTAGTCCATAAGAAACGATTTTCATATATAAGGTCTTTACTTATGAAATTGCCGTTCTGCAGTACTGGCCATTTCAAATCAAAATAATTTTTGTTTGGCTAAGAATTTTAATTTCAAATTAATTTTATTTTAAAAACATGGAATTCTTTTTCCAAAAGTAGTCATTTGTTTATTGATTAGTGTTACAATTTCATCGCATTTCTATCTTTTTCGTCATCATGGATACGTTAAAAATTCGAGTAATTATGGAATATGAGTGCCGTCGTGGCAGCAACGCGGCACAAGCGGCACACAACATCAACGACGTTTACGGAGCTAACACTACAAACCAACGCACCACCTGTTATTGGTTTTCTCACTTCCGTTCTGGAAATTTCGACCTGAAAAATGATCCTCGCGGTCGTCCGAAGACTTTGGTCAACAATGACAAATTAAAGGCGATTGTGGAAGCTGATGATACACAGTCTACGGCTGACTTAGCAGCAGCTTTCGACGTTAGCGTCAAAACAATATTGGTCCATTTGCTTCAAATTGGCAAGGTAAAAAAGCTTGACAAATGGGTGCCCCACGAATTCAATGATCGCCAGCGCGAAGTACGCGTCGAGACGTGCCTTGCACTGCTCAACAGACACACAAATGAAGGAATTTTGAACCGCATTGCTACCTGCGATGAAAAATGGATTCTGTTTGATAAGCGCAAGCGCTCAGCAAGTTGGTTGGATCCTGGTTCAGCACCTAAACAATGCCCTAAACGAAAACTTACCCCTAGAAAAGTGATGGTCACTGTTTGGTGGTCTAGCGCCGGTGTGATTCATCACAGCTTCTTACCAAACGGGGTGAGCATTACTGCAGATGTGTACTGTGAAGAACTGAACACAATGATGACGAATCTGGCTCATCTCCAACCAGCATTGGTCAATCGCTCGTCTCCGCTGCTCCTGCACGACAACACGCGACCTCATACTGCACAGCAGACGGTCTCCAAGTTGCAAGAACTGGGGTTGAAAGCTCTCCGTCATCCGCCCTACTCATCAGACCTTGCGCCTACAGACTACTACTTTTTCCAGAATTTGGATAACTTCTTGGCGGGAAAAAAATTCAATACCCGAGAGGCAGTACAATATGCCTTTGAAGAATTTGTTGCCTTCCGTCCAGTTGATTTCTTTAAGAAGGGCATCAATAAACTGCCACTTCGTTGGCAAAGATACATTGATTGCATGGGTGATTACTTCGATTAATACAAATAAAAAGTACATGAAAAAAAATCGTTTAAATTTTTTCATACAAAACGGCAATTTCATAGGTAAAGATCCTATCCGATAAACCCGGGGTTTGAAAATCTATGGGATTAAAATTGAATCCACGATGTCTGACGGCCACACGGTGATGTCACAGGATGTTAGCCAAAGATGACACACTTTTAAGTTCTCCGTTCAATATCAGAAAATGTAATAAAAATGTACAACCTCCAAAAAGTATTCAAATCAGAAATTCTTTGTTAACAATCATAAAGTATAGAGTACAAAATATAAAAAAGGTTATAAAACTACGCTATGTACACACTACAGAGTATTTTTTATTTTTGAGTGCATTTATTATTTTTGCACTTACTTTCTTTGAATTGTACACCAAATTTTACTTTATAGAGTTAGCTCCACGTCGTTTTTTCTGACAAAAACACTTTTTTTCTGACACTCGTTCGGGGGCCCCTGTAGCCCGGGGGCCCCATATAATTGATACGGCTGATACAGCGGTCGCTACGCCCCTGGGAACACTACTCTTAAATTTCACATTTATAATTATAGTAGTAGGATACTAGGATTAACAATTAATTAAAGGTAAAAATATATATCAATTCGCTATTCGCTTCTTCTTCAGAAAAATGGTAGGTAGGTAACGTGTGTCGAGGCAGCTAGTACCATAAGATTATTACACAATATAATATAATATCTATCTGTAACGTTTTCATATTTTTTTATATTTTTTGACCTACGCTCCTTGCGAATAATTATTTAGTTCCATGGGTAGAATCATAATAACCAGGTAAGATAAATGAAATAGGATATACGAGGGCTGCACTAAAAGTATCGGGAATGGAATATTTCCACTGTTCCTGTCATATTAAAATCTTTTGAATTTAAAACTCCTTGGTTTTAAAAATCGAATACCATTTATTTATTTAAAAAAAGATTCTCGGTCTTGTCACAAGGTCTTGTCAAACTTGTTTAGTCGTTGAGAAAATGGAATTGACTCGAGAAAATTCTAGGGCGATGATTTATTATGACTTTCGAAGTGGTTTAACACAAAAACAGTATGTTGAAGGGATGATTTCTGCATTTGGTGATGAAGCCCCATCCAAAACCACAATTTATCGCTGGTTTGCTGAATTTCAACGTGGACGTGTCAAGCTCAGTGATGATCCCCGTCAAGGTCGTCCAAAAACTGCAGTCACCCAAGAAAACGTTGATGCTGTGCGTAAGCTGATTGAAGAAGATCGACATGTGACATACCGCGAAATTCAGGCAACTTTAGACATTGGCATGAGTCAAATACAAATAATCTTGCATGAACAATTAGGTGTAAAAAAGTTGTTTTCCCGATGGATACCGCATTTGCTCTGTGAAGAGCAAAAAGCGGCTCGCGTTACTTGGTGCGTCAGAACTCTCGAAAGATTCCACGCAGGATCCTCAAATGCTGTACACAACATCGTATCAAGTGACGAATCCTGGATATACGCGTACGAACCCGAAACAAAAAACCAGTCACGAGTTTGGGTGTTCGAAAATGAGTTAAAGCCAACAAAAATTGATCGTTCACGGAGTGTTGCAAAAAAAATGGTGGCCACGTTTGTCTCCAAAACCGGCCATGTTGCGACTATTCCTCTTGAGGGACAAAGAACGGTTAATGCAGAATGGTATGCTAACATTTGTTTGCCACAGGTCATTTCTGAACTCCGTAAATAGAACTGCAACCGCCGCATCATCCTCCATCACGACAATGCGAGTTCTCACACCGCGCACAGAACAAAAGAGTTTTTAGAGCAAGAAATCATAGAATTATTAACCATCCGCCGTACAGCCCTGACCTAAGCCCTAATGATTTCTATACTTTCCCTAAAATAAAGACTAAATTGCGTGGTCAGATTTTCATCACCTGAAGAAGCTGTAGACGCCTACAAAACTTCCATTTTGGAGACCCCAACTTCCGAATGGAATGGTTGCTTCAATGATTGGTTCCATCGTATGGAAAAATGTGTAAAATTTCGCGGAGAATACTTCGAAAAGCAATAAATACATTTTTAAATAGTAATGTTGTGTCACTTCCTTGATTCCCGAAATTTTCAGTGCCGCCCTCGTAGTTTATTGTCATTGTATATTTAACCGACTTCCAAAACACAGGAGGGTTCTCAATTCGTGTGTATTTTTTTTTGACATTGGAAATGTATTTTCGTTCGCTTATACTGGAGCCCCGATTTCACGAAAAAGTGCGATTCCCTTATCTCTCGGAGAGTTTTTAAGATATGTTATTAAAAAAAAAGCTCAAAAGACGCGTATTCACGAGAGTTGTAAGGTGAAAAATAGTTATTCAAGAAAGTCAAAAACGAAAAAAGTTATGACCAAAGTAGTGAAAAAAAATGTTTGTTTTTCCGAGTTTTTGATTTTGAATCTCGATATTTTGGAAACTAAGAATGTTATCAAAAATTTTAATAAAAATCCTCTGGACAATCTAGTCGGCTACAATTTGAGCCCAAAACAATGATGATCGGATTAAGGGTTTGCCCTGTAGCTTATTAACCTTTTTGAAAAAAAAATGATATATCATGTTTATAATTAATCGGAATTTAAAAAATAAAATTAATAATCGGAAGCTCAGCAACGGCTTCAATAATTATTAAATTCTGCGTTTCGTGTTATGATAAAGGTAAAAATATTAGATTCTAAAATCTGTAGGTCGATTCTGCTAATTAAATATTACAATTATACAGTTTAAGTCATAAATAAAAGTTAAAGTTTAAACGCCGGCATGTATGCCGAAGGTACAAAAAAAATTACTAAGGGGCGCCATATACGGTCCGGTTTTCCTTCAGTTCGGCCTGAATAGATGCAAAATCGTATCGTCTGTGTGCAATTTCGAGATTACATCAGTCAGCCGGATGGACTGAAGCGATTCGTTCCAGTGTTGCCAGCTCTGTTCTTGCGAAACTACTAAACTCGCGTCGATTTCTACTAAAATAATACTGAAAACTATCAAAAAAGCTACTCAACTTAGGAATCCCTAAAGCCCCCAAAAAACCACTGCATTTTAGGTTTTGTTATATTAAAATTTTATTATTTATTGAATTGTATTATACATTTTATCGTTAAACTAAAATATACTTGGAAATATTACGTATATAGTAATTAAAAAAATTTAAGAAAATTACGGACGAATTTTCTTTTCATTATAATAAGGTGCCTAACTAGGCCATTTTGCATATGATTACTAAAACATACTAACAACTATTCCTACTATGGAGCGGATAAAATACTTAATTTAGTAGTAAAACTTTGTAAAAAAGCAAAGAAAAAACTTGAGAGATGTCAAGGGACACCCGGATGGAACGAAGTTTCGATTAAGTAGTGAAGGAATTGTAATAAAATATTATTTTTTTTAAGTTATAATATATATTTTTTTTATTATTAAGAAATATAATGTAATATAAACTTAATCAGTAGGCTCAATTTTAGTAATAATTGAGAGAGAGAGAGAGAGAGACAGACAGAGAAACACGCGCACGCCGCACGGCTTACAACTATAGCAAAAAGTGTCGTTACAGTCTTAATTTTTTCCGTCTAGCCCCCTTTCGCAACACGCGATAAGGAACTTCGTTCTAATAACTAAGTTGGCAACATTAATTCTGAATCAGAATCAAAATCAGAGTCGTTTATTCCAAGAAATTGGTTACATAGATGTTACATTTTTATAATTGATCACAATTTCATTATTTCACACATATCACATATTAGTGAACATAGCAATCAATTAGTAATAATAATGTATGCAAATAATTAAACATTAAAATATTCACCAACGGCCAACAGTCATGAAATTTAAGATTATACAAACATACAAAGTCCACTTATAAACTACTTATACTTATAGCTATTATGTCAAAAGAGATTCATAAAAAATATTTAAAAAAAAAGTGTGTGTCAGCTCCGACGCACGACTGGAGTTTACTCTAAAAAGTAAAACACGTCCCTCAGAAGGAACAAAAACTTTAGCGATCGATTTGAGTTCAAAAATTCGCGCCATGTGAAAAAAAGTGACAGGTGCGCAGAATAGGTTGCGCACGAAAACGTAACGAGGTCATTCGTTCAGTAGGTTAGGTTAGGTTAGGTTAGAGTTAGTTATATGAAAATCGATTCTTAAGGATTATACTCCAAAAAAGATTTATTGTGTGTAAATAAAAAAATAAAACTAGAAAAAAAACGTGGCATGTACACAATATTTTAACTTTTTAACCATGGAGGAACTAAATAAAAATTATAAGCAATTAAGATATCTATTAGTGTCACATCTTCTGGACTGTACGGATGGACTGAACGGACCATGTGTGACAAATCGCTTGTTCTCGCCAGAGCCGCGGCCGTGCGGGCGTGTATCGTGTACAAGCGTAGTGAGTGTACAATGAATAAACACGACCGTAGCTCGCGGCAAACCAGAACGAACTGATGCGACTTTTCCGTGTGTGTGATCGAATCCGTTCAGGCCGAAATGACATCAGTTGGGTCAGATGCGATTTTTTTCCGTGTATGTGCTTGAACCCGTTCAGGCCGAACTGACGTCAGTTCTAATTGAAACGTTCGGCCTCTCGTCTGTGGTAGCCCTAACTTTCCTTATAGCCTTTGAAATGATTCTAATGTATGGTATAGTAGAATAATGACAATAAGTGGTGTGAAGCGTCCATATATATTATTATTATTAATTAAATATTATAAAGTGTAATTTACACCGATTACTTATTTTATGTTGTAGTTTCCATTAAAAAAATGGAAAATCATCGACATAAAAATAAAAATCATTAAACTTCCAACCTTCATCTCTGTTCATACTAAGTTAAGATAAAAATTACTCTGATAACTTTTGTTCTAAATACGTTATACTTAAACTAAAAAATAACATTGATACTTTATCAGAATGTAAGTAAAGTGAGTACAGTCAGTAGAGTGAGTCGTGACGATACGATTTTGTTGTTTTATGATACGATTCTCGTTTCGGTGACAACTGACGCAACAAAATTTGTGTTTTAATATTAGTTTATTATTATAACCTGCTTTATTAAGAGAAAAAAATATATTTCAAAGAGTCTCCTGCCAATAATTTTCTTAAATAATCAAATTCAAATCAATTCTGTGCGTTTGTATAGACTGCAATCAACCACCTCTTTTACGATTGAAAGCGTAGAAATATTTTCCCCTCAAGTAACCCTGTAATCACGTATTTTCTTTATGATAAGAGTTTTTTTTTTGAAAATCTAGGATTTCCAAAAATAATACTACATAACATACTGTGTTAATAATCATCAATCCTAATCAGCATCCGCAACTACTTTTAAATTAGTACTCATGTCATTTTAACGAAGAATGAAAATTTTCCATTTTGGAAATTTAAATTGGAAGACACTTTTATAATCAGCACCCCCAGAAACGTAGAAAAGGACACCCATATTAATTTTAATGAAAAAAATGTACGCCATTTTGTAATTTCAAAATGGATTTAATTTTCATAATATTCTGAACCCCCAGAAATCTTCAAAACGACACCCATACCAAAGGAGCACAACCTCCAACAGTATCCAAAAATGCGATTTTCCGTAGCCTGCAAATTGAATTTTTAGCAGCCTAATTCATCAACCTAATCTGGTTTAAAGCTGCTTACATCGTAGAATAATCACCAACTCGGAAATTAAGTCGCCAACTTATAAATTTCGTTGCCAATTTGGATTAAATTTCGCCACTTTTTATCTGCCGATTTTTGTATTTTTTGTCACCTGAGTGCTTTCACCAGTTTAGTAATTTAGACGCGAACATATTAATTCGCTGCCAAGATCAGTAATACAGTATGCTCATGTGCAGTCGCCAACTTATTTTTTGTTCGTAAGATTAATTATATCCCAATTTTAAGTGGAGCAAACCAAAATGTATTAGTGAAAGCCGCATTCAAATCGGTTAAGCCGTTGACTTCGTATGCGCAAAACAAATAACGAGGGGAACCATACATTTTCCCTGATACATTCCCATTTCCCATACATGAAAAATCATTGATGTTAGGTACAATTTAGGTTAGGGATGTTGCTGGCAACACCAGTGCCTGTCGATGACGCCATGTCATGTCGCTATTACATGATGCAGTCTTTTGTCGTTGTGTGAAGTGACTGTTCGTTTTTGGTGTGCTCTCTATTATTTTCTTCTGACCCGGCTTTTTTATTGGACTGATCTTACTGTCTACTTTTACCTAGCTATAAATTGGACTCCGATTAGTAAACAAGAACAATATTACATTCTTACCATGTCGAAACGGGGGAAAACGCTAAACAGTCAATCTCGCGGACTAGTGGTGAAATTGTACAATTATTTTGAACGTGAATCAGTTAACGATGGGCCTCTTTTACCATTGACACGAGAGAACGCGTTGCCGAAGCTTTGGGAATAGGAAAGAGGACAGTAACTCAAATTCCGAAAGAGAAATACGGACCATCAGGCTCAGAAGATAATACTTTACGTGCACCGAAAAAAAGAATGATGGACAAGAAAATTGTTGGAATTGATAATTTTGATGCTGCTGCAATTCGCAACCACATTTATGGATATTACTCGAGAAAAGAATATCCTACACGGGAAAAGCTAATGAGTTCGTTAAAAGACGCAGGTTTATTTTTTCTCTATCAAAGGTTTTGAAATCGATTGGCTTTACATTTAAAAAATCTGACAAGTGGAAATTCCTGCTAGAACGCTACGATATTATTTTGAAGAGATTAACATTCTCACGTCAAGTAAATAAAATTACAGATTGGGACAATGTCGTGTTTATTGATGAAACATGGTTGAATGCAAACCATACATACGGTTTCGCGGCTATGGACCGATGATACAGCGGACTCCACCCCAAAAGTTCCATCGGGAAAAGGAGCCCGACTTATTATATGTCACGCGGGATCACCTTCTCAAGATTTTATTCCAGACTGCCTCCTCGCATTCGCCTCTAAAACTACAAGTGATTACCATGAGGAAATGAACTTTGAGGTTTTTAAAGAGTGGTTTGAGAAGCTGCTAGTCAGCTTATAAAACCCCTCGAAAATATAATGGACAATGCACCGTATCATTCTGTGCAAGTTGATAAACCACTCAATCAAATAAAAAGCAAGAAATTGTCTCGTGGCTGGTAAGAAATGGTGTGGATGCAAGTCCAACTTTATTAAAAGTTGAGTTGTTGATTCTGGTAAAAGCAACTAAGCCGTCCAAGCTCCGCTATATAATCGATGAACTAGCCCTAGAGCATGGACACGAAGTTATTCGATTGCCTCCCTACCATTGCCAGTATAACGCCATCGAGCTTATTTGGGCACAAATAAAGGGTCATGCAACGCGGAACAATACTGAACCACCCTTCAGTACTGCTTAAATGATGACTCTGCTACAAACTGCGTGTGGAGAAGTTACTACAGAAGACTGGAGAAAAGTCGTAGAGAAAACAAAGAAAATAATTTTACAAGATTTTGAACGAGATGTGAAAATATACAATATTATTGAAAATGAATTAATAATATCTCTGAGTGCTGACAGCAGTGATGAAGATGACAATACTAATAACAGTTCTGATAGTTAAACTGAATAAATGCAATTTTTTTGTTAAATTATGTACTCGTTTTATTTTGTTCCTTAAATTTACGAAAGAAAAAATAATAATGGGACAGGGATTCGCCTGATTCATTTTAAAATTCACATATGTTTCAAGGCCGTATCGCGTCATTCGCTTTAATCGATGTTTTTAAGCAGGTCACCTCACTATGAAGATAAAACTGACAGACGTCAAATGTTACCTATTAAAATGACACAGTGGTGTATCGGGCTGCGTCCTCTTGATATGCAAGTCCTTCTCACGCTTGAGTGGTGATGACTATAATAATACAGCAGCAATTCTTATACTCTCATTTATTGGTGCTTACCACAGATACGTATTACAATATGTAATGAGATATGCTTAACACAATATATACGTCTATACTATGTATAGCCTTTTGGCCAACTTAAATAAACTCGATAACGAAACGAAACTCGATAGGCTTTACTTCATGACATCTGTCAATGTCAATAATGACATTGACAGTTACATCTTACTGTTGATATATGTAACACACTGTAAGTACCTACTCCACCTACCTACTCGTAAAAATACTATTTGATAGGTTCAGGTTACGGGATCACTTTTTTCGCATGTTTTTTGGAATAATTTAATTTGGCATAACTCATTAGGCATTTTTTTTGTCATAACAATAGTTTTGCACAATTGTTTTTTGGCATATCACGTTAGGCATATTTTTATTTTGACATAACAATACTTGGGCATAATTATTTCCTGGCATAGGTGCTTGGGTAGTGTAACAATAGGTTAATAGGTTAACCCGGCGTGAAATAACGTGTGTAGTTTTGGGTAGATTAGGTTAAAACTTTTTATCATGTTCAAAACATCTTCGGAGTTGAAACACGGCCTCACAAAAGGCCGGCGTGAAATAGCGTTTATGTAGTTTATGGTTAGGTTTGGTTAGAACTTTTTTATCGCGTTCAAAACTTCTATGAATACTAATTTTTAACCGACTTCCAAAAAAAGGAGGCGGTTATACGTTCGGCTGTCTGTGGAGCGATTTTCAAATATATTTTTTTTTGATGTATAGAATATAATCCCAACTTAGTCCTTTTGACATGTAGTGGCAGTGGTGGTCAGTAGTGACCTAATGATGGGATCCATGAGGAATCGAGAGAACTCCTCGAAATTTATACAAACACATATGGTGATTTTGACTTTTTCTGAGGTAAGTAGTCGAAGCATATGCTATCAAACGTAAGATTTTGCACCAAGGTATACAGTGGATCCAAAAGTACTGAACAGATCTCCTGACTCCTTATGACATGTTTGGGGATTTCGGCATTGTTTAATGAACTGCAAGCATATGCCACTATGTCAATTACAATTTTCTTCATCATCACCATCATCACAACATACATCATCACATTATGATGATGTAATATGTACTTTTCATAGTATTTTACACCGACACGGATATCTTTGCACATTACTCTGCCGTTTATGGAGGTCCATAAACGGCAGAGTAATGGTTTGTATTTTTTTTTGTTTTTGTAAAGGGTATAATTCGCAATTGGTCCTTCAGTCACTAAAGTGGACACCTGATGATGGGATACATGAGTAATCGAGGGAACTCCTCGAAATTTATATGTACACATATTATAGTGATTTTGACTTTTTCAGAAGTAACCCAAACATAGGTAGTCTAAGCATATGCTACCAAAAAGTAAGATTTTGCATCAAGGTATACCCTGGATCCAAAGCACTGAACAGAACTCCTCAGTCTTTAAAGATACGCGTTTGGAAATTACGACATTGTTTTAATAACTGCGCATATGCCAATAAGTAACTTACAGTAATCATCATCATCGTCATCTTATATACAAAAAAAGTGGAAGCTTGCGCGTGTTCAATTATACATTCGATCGTTTATTTTAAACGATCTTAAAATGCGTTAATAATATTATAACAAATATGACAAAAGAGGGGAAAAAATATATTTTTAAACAAAAAATTAAACCGACTTCTAAATTAAAAATACAGTAGTACAAAGTAAAAAATAGAGAAATAGTTAAATTGTAGCCGAAATTAAAAGGGGAATTATTTGGAAAATAAGATTTATTTCATACTTTTTGTGTATTTTTACTTTGTAAGTCGGTTTAATATTTTGTTTACATATCGTTATGCTTAAATATTATATTTATGCTTTGTAAAAGTATGCGTAAATAAATGTATTGGATTGAGATCCCAGGTGCGCTGGACTACCCTTCTAATATAAGTTTGTGCCGGGGGCAAATTTTTAGGTACAAGACGCTAAACTTGCGGAGAATTGTACTTACTCACTTTACTTACATTCTTCATCAATCTCATTTTATGGATTCACGATGACGTAATGAACAAAACTTATTTTATGGATTCACGATGACGTAATGAACAAAACTTATTTTATGGATTCACGATGACGTAATGAACAAAACTTATTTTATGGATTCACGATGACGTAATGAACAAAACTTACTGAAGTCATTATTCTCTACACTTAGTATGAAGAGAGATATAAAGGTTAGAAGTTTAATTATTGTTATTTCTACGGGGACGATTTTCAATTACTCATTTTTATGAAAAATACGACATAAAAATAAGTGATCGATATAAGTTTCACTTTATAATATTTAACTGCATTATTCTGTTATAACATACGTTACAATAATTTCAAAGGTTATTATGATATAATGCAAAAAAATAATAGGAGATGAGTTTCAAATTCGGAAAAAAAAGACTTAATGAATATAATATAATAATATAATAATGAATTAACCGTCGTAAACTAAAATGAACTTATCTTGCAGATTCTGTACACGCGGATCGCAGTTGGGCTGTGGAAGAGCTCGCATGGCCTGGGCCAGATCAGCCACGGCCAGTGTTGCGGGACTCAGCACAGAGACAAGTCACCGAACTCCAACGTGGAACCCCAGAGAAACTTCATAGGGAACTCCGAAATTAAGGTGACCTAAATCTAATAAGTATTAGTTCATCTTACTTTCGCTCATTTACCTGAACGATTAATTATTGTCTATACATTAGTAGGTAACTTATTATTATCTATTACGAGTATACATATTTTTAAAGGCATGTAAAAATATTTACAGGCATAAGTGGGTACGAGTACATCAGTTTTGGTACTGATTGCGATAATATCTTGTTCTTCTTCTTCTTGATTGCTCTTGTCGGTGGAAATTTCGCCATTTCTCTCTGTCCTCTGTAAGGACCATTAGCTCTCTATAAGACATGATATTTATATTTTATATCACTTTTTATAGTTTTACCTCAGCCTTCCTCTTTCCCGGTTTTCTTCTAAAATCGTCTTTATGAATACCTATGTCTTGTCTTAAAGGATGTCCGAGCATCTTTTCCCTTTTATTTTGTAGTGTTTTAATATGTTTCTCTTTTCTCCTATCATCTGTAGCACTATCTCGTTAGTTTTCTTTTTCTTTCAAGTTAACTTTATTTCTTCAAAGTTCCTTCTCCAACACCACATCTCAAATGCTGCTAGTTTGCCCCATCCCTACTTCTCACTATCCATGTCTCACATCCGTATAAAGTTACACTCCAAATGTATGTTTTATGTTTATATTTGCTTCTTTACTTTGGGTTTTATCTTAAATTATTAATTTATCTTAATTATTTCCTTTTATTAAATTCTCTCATAAAATAACGGCGATAATAACGTCGATATCAAAATTTTTCATGGCGTAGCTAATTTAATAATGCTATAGGATACCTTCGATTGGTATTAAATTTATTCGCTAAACAGATGTAAAACGGGTGCAATTTTAACAAAAAAGTCGATTTTAAAACCTCTAATTAAATATAGCCTGGCCGGAATATTTTAAGCCAACCCACTTGCGTTATGTTTTCTAATATAAAAAAGTTTCATCGGCTAAACAGATGGGATAGGTTAGCTTAGGTTAGGTTGGGTTAAGGTCGACCTTAGTTCGTACCTTAGGCCATAACAAGAAAAGTCTATGAGTTATTTACTTTTGCAGGCTTTTTAAATGAGGCTGTGTGCCTAGGACTAACACGAAAACTAAAAGACTTACCTACACATGATCATATCATGTGCGAGTAGTTCTTAAATTTTCCTACGGAAATATAATTTATAATGTAGGTATTTAAATTCAATAACGATCTGAATTTTATAACATATCTGACGAAGACAGGGGAATAAACATGCCTCAATATCGTACTATTTTAAAGTACTCTCTCAAACTTAAATGTGCGCATAATGTGGGTAGTGTTGGTTTCAAAATGAAAAGACAAGAAACAACATTACTTCAACTTTATTCTCAATAGTATTAAAACTAAACACTTCACACTATTTTAATCACTTTTCACTGTCTATTGAAATACTAACGACTATGCACTTATTTCACTGTCACTTTTTTAAAAGAACACCGATAGTTCCCGAGCCGAACCTCTCGCCACGACGGCTGGTAGTTTAGTGTCCCTTGATCGTCCTTGGAGGGAAAACGTGATCATCACCCCCACCTAACCGAACGCGCAAGCTTGTCAGACCGGACTCCATCAACACCAGTCACGATGGTGCTAGTATTCTCGCCAATTATACTTGCTTACTATTGACTGTCAGTCAATTCAGCAGCTAAAATATTAACCGCTTCGATATACGTAATTTATTTTATTTCACTTTGCAACGAAAAAAAATTATAAATATATTATATATATATTTATATGTGTAATAAATGCCACTAAAAGCATACTTTTCATAACAGGCCTAACTATTTGCCATGAAACTTGACCATAATATGTCAATTTCAAACTTAAGCCATTGATATTGGAGTGAAGTTCTAAGCTCTTAGCTATCCGAAGTAATCGGGTGCATTTCTATGACGACAATATAACTTTTGTGGGTCAGACGGATGAGACTCGTAAAGCTGAGCTGTGGCACGCGATAAGCGCCATACAATATGTTCTATTAAATCTCAAATTGCTCAGTATCGATAAGTTCTTCGATGCGGTTTTTATCTATTTTATTAGAAGCTATTTATTACAACTAAGGCTAAGAACGAAGCGGGCGAAATTCAGAAATTCTATTGTAAATATGTATTTGCCTTTTTGCAACCGCGCGTCCCTCGATCTTCGCCCGCCATGTTTGCGGGCGATAATCTCAACTTGGCTGCGTAACCGTGAAAAACCGCAGTCTCGTGAGTTTAGTAATATAACCGCAGTTCGACGACCGCGGCGGGCACGGGAAAAAACCGCTCCGTGAGTTCTTAGCGTAAGGCAAAATAAACTGCACCGCGCGTGACGGAGAATTTTGTGAGGACAAGAAAAATACGTCGCGACTCCGACCGGTGTTGCATTTGTATTGTACTATAATGATAACAATTAAATCATTATTTTGGAGATTTTAATTTAAAAAAAACTATGGACGCTTCACACCCCGTTAATATGGTCCCATGCTAAGTATCCGAAGAACGAGGATTCGAACCGCGATGTTAATCGCCCCAGCACTGTTTCTGAATGGCCGGTTCGAATCCTCGCGGTGCGAAACGCCTAACGACCCCTTGTATTACAGGTACCAGACAACGGGAAGTATATGTAAAACTTTTATACTATACATATAATTAAGGTTTTTATTTTATTATATAAATAATATACAGACAAATTAATGAATTAACCTAACTAAATTATTATCTAAACTATATAAGGTCCGGTAAAATCATAAGTTTATTTTGGACATATGATCTACTGCTTATTTAGAGACGTTTAGGCAGAAAAATAATTGTCATACTCGAAAAAAAAATATTTCTTTATATGGGCGAGTTTGTGTTGAGATGATTTTTTTACTTTGACTATGACATTTTTTTTTTGTCTAAACGTCGTTATGATAAGCAGTAGATCATATATAGTAATTGATTTTACCAAACCATATATAATATATACAGCCGAACGTATAACCGCCTCCTTTTTTTGGAAGTCGGTTAAGCATCATAATATCAATCGTATATATATTAGGTCATTAGTCATTACATATGAAATTGGCGTTTTGTAAAGGAGGAAAATAAAGTAGATTTTTTTAAACATAATATATTTATTTAATCAAAGTATATAACATTGCTATATATGCACTTTTGCCATCTCATAGGTAGTTCATTGATTCATTTACTAAAAAAAAACCATTCGGACAGGGATCAATAAAATTTTTGAAGGCGCTTTAGACTGCCCCATCGGAGTTGAATTTTTTCCCTTGCAAGAAGTTATCCAAATTTCGAAAAAAATGGTATTCTGTTGGAGCAAGGTCCGAGAAGTACGGTGGAGTCTTAGACATTCCAATTGAAGCTCCTTTAATTTGGTAGCCGTCTGTTGTGCAGTGTGTGGTCTAGCGTTGTCCTGAAGCAGCAGTGGCCTAAAGCGAATGACCAACCTCGGTTGTTTAGCAGCTAGCTTTTCCATCATGATTTGCAGTTCCTGGCAATAGACATCTGCTGTAATCGTCTGGCCAGATTCAAGAAAGCTGTAATGAACGACACTGGCACTGGTTCACTAAGTGCTCACAAGTAACTTTTTTTGAGTCAATTTTCGCTTGGGGCTGGCTTTGACTTGTTCGTCAGGGTTCAGCCTTTGCGATGAGCATTTCCGATTGTCGTACAGGATCCACTTTTCATCACAGGTAATGTCATCAACAATTCGATTAATGATGATGATGAATTCGAGAATAATGTGCCGGTCGAGTAATGTAACGCAGCAGTCGACGCGCGTTTGTCGGTTTGCTGCACTCAATTCATGAGGTACCCACCTTTCAAGCCTTTTCACCTTCCCAATTTGATTCAAGTGGATTAAAACAGATTTATCACTAACACCGCAGCCTGCAGCTAACTCGGACGTGGTTTGCGATGGATCCGCTTTCACAATAGCCTTCAATTCTTCATTATCAACTTTGGTCTCCGGCCGTCCACGGGGCTTGTTCTGCAAGTCGAAATTTCCAGAACGAAAACGTTGGAACCAAAAACACTGTGTTTTATTTTGCGACACCGCTGCCATACACATAATTACCTAATCCTTCGAGCCGTTTCTGCAGCACTGGTGCCACGGTAGAACTCGTACTCGAAAATATAACTATATTTCAAGTTTTCCATTTTGTAAACAGAGTGACGCAAAGAAAAAACCAAAAGAGGAAAAACCAAATGAATTTCGGTTCTCGAAGAAGAACAAATGCATGAGCAAATAGCGGTATAAATTTGAAATTGGAATTCTAACCAAAGAAGATATATTTGAAATTAAGGTGGCCAGAACGACAAAACGCCAATCTCATATCTAAGGACCTCATATATATGTATGTTCAACGATAATTAGTTTCAAATATTTTATTCCACAGGTAAAGTCAAACACTGGGAAGAGGAGCAAATCTTTTCACTCACATGACGGGCGGCGCTGCCATCACCTCAGCCACCTGTCGCGCAACGTGCTACGCGCGCGCCGCGGCGTCGTGCGCATGCTTATCGTCGTCGTGCTCACCTTTGCCGTGTGCAACCTGCCCTTCCACGCGCGCAAGATGTGGCAGTACTGGTCCACCGGCTACCGCGGCACCAGCGACTTTAGCGCGCTGCTCACGCCGCTCACCTTTCTCATCACCTACTTCAACTCCGGCATCAACCCCCTGCTGTACGCGTTCCTCTCTAAGAATTTCAGGAAAGGCATGCGCGAGCTCCTGATCTGCAACTTTCACGGTAAAAAAAAAGCCGAAAATCTAATTCTGCTAAACAGAGTGGGCGGCGTCGGTCTCCAGAGGAGCTCCACACGGTCCACGCGGGCGAACTGCAGCACAATCACCATGGCGCCCAACGGCGAGTCATGAGGGTTGGGGCGCAGAAAACCACTTCTCTATAAGATAGAGAACTCGGACGTTTCATGATTGACGGACAGCACGGACGTCCTAACGGACAGCAGTGGAGTGTATACGGTCTCTGCTATTATGTCTAGACAGCACTTGTACGATTGACTGTTACCTTTTATTATGAACGTTATTGTATGACTTTATGAGCTTAAGATGTCTACGTTGTTTCTTGTGATAAATAATAAAATAGTCAATGTGTGACGAATTAATTTTTTTACTAGTAGATTCTCTTTCTTAATTAAAGTAAGTATCTACTATTTAAATTACAAATAGCTTCACAGTAATTATAAAATATTATTTCGTAGCATGGTAAATTACGAGACAATATCGTAAATGGAGTAACATTGTAAATTGGAGCAGATGTGGTTTAGGTTTTTCATGGAAATATAGATCATATTCGTATTGTGTCGTGTCGTAATCAAAAGTCTACGAAAATATCTATATTAGGCTCTCCGCTCTCTGACTTTTATAGGGTATTTACGCGATAGTACGAAGCCGGATAAGTACTTATAGAATAGATTCCTTTGTGCTATCCTCGACAAGTGACCGACGACTAATAATAATATTTATTATTGTATTCAATATGATTAATGTTATACTCGGCCCACTATAAGAAGTTACATTTTTGGCATTTAAGTAAGTATCCTATCATGGTGACTAGAGATAGAGGAGTATCGAGTACCATCTCCATACATGAAAAAGCGTCCGTAAGAAAGCGTTAAATTGGGGGTGGTGCTACTGTCGCAAGAGTGTAAAGCGAAAAAAATTTAAACGGAGGATTAAATCTTAGCATCTTCTTCCGTTATATCTATAAAAATATTTTCGACAACGCGAGTAACTAGAATTTTCATGCCTTTCTGAATTAAAAACTACAAAAGTCGTTAAAAAAAATTGAACAACTAAACTCAACTCCCTTCACTCTTTACTTCACTCCATCTCGTATTGCTAACTTCATATCACTCACCCTTTGACTCCTGCGCCATTATGGTCAGTTTTGGAACTATTTAACTACTTTTGTCGGACACTTTTACGCTTTTCTGTCTTAGGCCATCCGGAAGAGTGGCGAAAATTCAGAGCATTGAAAATAAAACCCTGCGCTAACACAATAGAGTTGAAAATCGAAGTGTCGAGCTGTCATATAATATGACATTGACATTGACATTTGACTCGACACTTGTGTATTAAAACGCAGAATAATATTTTCGGTGCTATGAATTTTTCCCGGCCTTACGGATTCCGGATCATATAGTCCCAGCCTTAGAGAGATGGTGCTCCTTTACTCTAGTCTCCATGTATCCTATCATCCTTATCTGCCATACGAAAACAAATACGTGTAGATCCTTTACCATTAACCCCAAGTTATTTTAGAACTTTCATTCATGAATGTTGAAGAAGTATCATAATATAACTATGGTTTGTTGTCTTGTTATTAGTATTTAGCTATTTTACGAAGATAGGTTTAGGATCTTAGGGAACATACACATACTACGTGATCTGTTTAGGAGGGAGGAGGGTCTTCAAAGTACCACGCTTGGTCACCGGAGGGGTTTTAGTCTTTTGTCTCATATTGTTTTAAACAGTTACGGATTGTGTCGCGGTGCACTTTTCATTTTCCGACGTTTCGGCTACTTTCCAGCAGCCGTGGTCACGGGAGGACTGAGATGTCAATTATCCTATTTGTTGAAGTTGTTCAAACTACTCGAAGATTATTCAATTATTATTTGTGTTCCGATCCACGCAAAACATACTAACAGTATATAGAAGCCGCGGTGATTTGAAATTACATTTTATTTTGTTAAATATTGGATCCCAACTAGATGGCAGCACCCAGCCGTCTTCTCGGTTAAAATTAGGGTACTTTTTAATTTATATAGCCTCGCGTATCATTCTTGGGCGATAACGGTGTTCCTTTGCCAGTACATATGGCTTATCCAATCTTATGAAATGACGAGGTTGATCCAGTGTGTGTTCGCAAATTGCAAATTTATTGTTGCGACGGTGTTTAACATCTGCGATGTGTTCCTTTACGCGAGTGTTGATGGATCTTTTAGTTTGTCCTATATAGGAGAGGCCGCAGTCACAGTCACAGATAAAAGCTGGAATGTAGCCGAAACGTTGGAAAAAGAAAAGTGCACCGCGACACAATCCGTAACTGTTTAAAACAATGAACAATATTCGCGTAAACATAAGAAATCTTTTGTCTTATAGTCAACTTTCAAGGAAAATCTCGCGCTACGGCCATTGGTACTACGTGTTAAGAAAGGTCTCGACATATATCATGGAGCTGATGCACATACAACGGATGGTCACCAAGGGTTAAAGTGGGATTAAAATTGAATAAAAAAACCACGTTGTATGGATACGTTCTATTCCCTACATAATATCCTATTAAGAATATTATTTTGATAAGCTAAAATTGAATTATTTTCTGCTAATTTTTGTAGCTACCTACTTATTGTTCTTGTTTCTTGTTTTCTTAAGATATACAAGTTAACTAAAATTGCATCGAATGTTTGTGTATATCTAGTCAAATATAAGTGTTTCTGATTTGTTAAATGACTGAAACTTTTATACCAAATTAGATATTAACCCCCTTACTAATAAAAATAATTACACAATGGATAACTTAAACAACGTTGCTGTCTTTGTCTGTCAAGTGAATTTTCCGACGCATCAGATAAAGACAGCAACGTTGTTTGAGTTATCCCTTGTGTAAATATTTTTATTAGTAAGGGGGTTAATATCTAATTTGGTATAAAAGTGTATATACGTTACGATAAAATAAGGTAGTAAAGGTAAATATTTAGTAAAACAACATGTACATAATATAGTATAAGTTTTCATACTAAATCTTAGTTTATTGCATTTCCGTACAAAAACTATGCAAGTGTAAATAATAATAATTAATTAATTGAGCCTGCATACTTGTAATTCAGATCTCTGAGCTATTATAAATTGAACAAATATCAACTTATCTTTTATTTACAAATTCAAATACAAATACTATTATACATAAGGCATTAAATTCTATTCAATAAATGGAGCTGAAATGGCTACGAACTCCGAATTAAAAACTTAATCCCTGTCAGAACATGTTGGAAATGTATTTTTATTACAAATGAAGTTTATCTCAGTATCATAGTCGACCGCAAAGTGGACTATTTAAATGGAATTGCATCTTCCTAGTATTTGCCTTCACAAAAGTTTTAACTGAGTTATGAAACTATTGCAACTTCTTTAAATTGTTGAAATTATTATGTATTCGTCGAGCTAAAGGTATGTTAAAAGTTTTCTACGACAGGCTAGATGACAGTTTTTTAATTCATAAATGAATAGTAGTACTCTTATGTAATATGAGTAACTACTAGCTTCTCAGAAGAAACAGTATATTAAAAATCAATACTTTCATAGGTACAGCGATTAGGTCGCAAAAACATAATATTTGCAAATATCTCCGAAAGAATTGCGTTTAAGTTTATAATAATCGGATGTTTTGTCATAATTTCATTTGGCATAACTCATTTGGCATAACTTAGGGTTGCCAACCGTCCTGTTTTCCCAGGACATGTCCTAGTATTTGCAGTGTCCTGGGGTGTCCTTGATAGTTTTAAAGCAGCGTCCTGGCTTTTAAAGCACCATGTTATGGTCTTGTATTTTAAAACTCGCGTACCATCCTTACAATTTTTCTTTCTAATTTAATTTTATTTAAATACTTTTATGAAAATTAAATGCATATTAGCATTAAATGTATTTCATTGAACCTATTTTCACTACAGACTGATTTAATGGTTGCAACTTTTTCACTGCGTCCTGTTTTTAAACTGGATTGTCCTGGTATTTGTAACTTCAAGTCCTAGTTTTTTAAATTTGGGGTTGGCAACCCTAGCATAACTTATTTGACATAACTCATTTGACATAACTCATTTGGCATAACTCATTTGGCAAAATTTAATACACATAATAATACTTAGGCATAATTGTTTCTTGGAATACTTGGAATAATCATTAAGCATAAAAATAATTTTGACAAATATTTTTTGTCCTAATTTAATGAGGCGTAACTCGTAAGGCATATATTTTTTTGTCATAATAATACTTTGGTATAATTGTTTTTTAGCATAAACTCGTTAGGCATTTTTTTTTTTTGTTCATAATAAATTCAAGGCATACTGTCACAATGCATAAATAGGCATAAAATGGAAAGACATAATGAATACACGGTTATGGTAATTAAACGCATATTTTATTCCTTACTGTTTGTTATGACAAATAAACAATCATCAACAAACAAGTACATAATAGAAGTATCGATTTCTTCTTTCATAATATTAAGAAACTTTATTTTAACGTTCAGTTTTTAGCCATAGCTTGTAAAAATTGTTTTCACTTTTATTATTTTAATTGTTTTCAAGGCGATTCTGTTTTTCTGTGTATTTTTTCTTTTTTGCTGTTGACTTACCGATATCAAGTTTGTAGATTTCAATAATTTGATGTTTTATTTCTTATTCTGAAAATATTAGTATTCTTTTATTTGTATCGTATATTTTGTCTATAATAATGTTTTTAATGTTAATAATAATGTTTTTATCCTTTTCTTCTCCTGATTCATCGTTTTCATCGAGAAAATATTCCCGTTTTAATTCAAAATGTAGGTCTTGTGGTTCTGTTAATTTATCTTTAACATTTTTAACTCCGCCGTATGTGGACCGATTTTCAGAATTCTTTTTTTGATGTAAAGGGTTTACTCCGAAGTAGGTCCCGTTTTCACAAATGTGGTGACCTCATGATGGGATCCATGAGTTATCGAGGGAACTCCTCAAAATTGTTCTCAATAGACCATTGTTTCTTAACCTGTGGTCCACGGATCCCTGGGGGTTCGCAAGTATATGTATGGGGGTCTGCAGTCTCATCTATGGACCATTTAACAAAAATAAACAAATTGCGCCAAGTCTTGTTATCGCTACGCTTAATTGGCACAGCGTACGAACGAACGTACCGAAGTGAAGAGTGAGTGAAGTAGATAAATGGTCCAAAAATTTTTGTTGTTTTTTTTATTAAGGGGGTCCTTGAAATTGTGCTTAATTTTCTAGGGGTCCGTGGACTGGAAAAGGTTCGCTGCAATAAACCGAG
Source organism: Phengaris arion (assembly GCA_963565745.1). Taxonomy (NCBI): domain Eukaryota; kingdom Metazoa; phylum Arthropoda; class Insecta; order Lepidoptera; family Lycaenidae; genus Phengaris; species Phengaris arion. The sequence goes on along the minus strand of OY751432.1, from coordinate 30,587,959 downwards.
CACATACGTTCTAGCATATATACCTACAGACATGAGTTTTAAAATAGCCTAACCAAGAGCATGTCAGTATATCTCTAAGGAGGGTTCAGTCAGTAGCTATCAACGCGTAATAGTTTATTTTTCAAATTACTTCAAAAGTTACTGTCCGATTTTATTGAAAATAATTTTCCTAAAAGCATGATCTATCACCATGGAATATTGCAATTTTCTGTTTCTTATAGTTTAGAAATTCCAGAGGGAGGGACCAACTTATAAACCACTTTGGAGGTCGATTACTCGAAAATTGTTCACATTATAAAAATGTCATGTATCTAACTACCCACTAGGCCACGGAGCTCTTTTCTTACATATAGCATTAATATTATCTACGACTTAGGTATTGTTTTGACTAAGCATTATTTAATTACAAAATATGCTTAAGAAACTATAGAAGTATTTAAGACATCATGCTCTGAGTCTTGACCCACCGTCCCTTATTTTTATCACGGTGAAATCGTCGCAATTTTCCAAATACTAATTAGTGAGAGTGGCCTAAAATGGACTATAAGAAACAAGCCATAGGCATCATAAACACTTCATTTAAGTTCAGTTGAAAACTGCACACAATATCAAATTAACTATAAGAAAGTCACTTAAGAGAGGTGTCTTTAAAAAACTTAACGTCCACGCTGGTAATAAGGAAATAGCTCACTTATGTAATAGTTTGTCGCTCCTCCGTAGAACGAAGGTCCAAGACGAACATTAAATGCTTACGCCGCAAAATGCGACTTGCGCTGACCTGGCCTTAATTAAATTTTTTACTTTATCGTAATAGTCCCTCGGTTTTAATAACTATCGGAGTTAAAGAATTAAATTGAAATTGGTAAATTACCAAGAATAAGTACGAATTGTTCATTGGTTCATGTCAGATTATCTAAAAATATAACATATTTTAATGATAGCCATACACCATACAGATTGGATCAGTTCCATATTATTGACTTTATAGACCGTCCGCTTTTAACGGTTATCAAAACGTTTTGCACAATCAATTACACAAAATTTGGCATATACTTTATGTTAAGACGTTTAGACAGAGAAAAATTTGAAAGCCGAAAAAAAATAGTAAGCACCTACTGAATTGAATCTTCGCCATTAGGCCATTAACCGCAACCTATCAGTTGATTCACTTGTGTTTGATTTTACAAAACGTAATATATTTCAATATAATATAACTATAAGTAGGCTTTTCTTGCATTAAATAATAATATCTCAGTTATTGAAGTAATTAAAAATAATTTGTACTGTATTGTTATAGTAATGTAATTATTTTATTAATATCATTATCTACATGTATATTTCAAATAAAGTTGTAAAAAAACATGAATTGGTTTTTTTTATCAAAAATCTACTGATTTATCTGAAGCCCCAATTTGGTCCGCGCGCTGTCTCAATCACACACGTGCGATAGATGCGTGTGTGAATGCGACAACGCGCAAACAGGGTTAAGATCACAAATAGTTACGGGAATTGAGTGAAGGTCTCAATATGAAAATAATCGAGCGCTTCTGACCGTTATAATAAAGTTTTTTTATACAATAATATGTTGGCAACACGTTCTTAACTAAATCTGACTGTATATATTCTGTAAAGATGATTTTTTATATGTGTTTTATATAGGACGGACCCTAGTTTGTTGACGCTGAATATTAATATTTGGGAAAAATCTGCTTGTATTTAGATAAAACCGTAGAGTTTTTGTTTACACATGCTCATAAACCCTCGGCTATTTGATGGTTTTGATACGACCAAATCTTTGGACAGAAATCGCACGCCCGCCAGACTACCCTTATATTCTTAGTGATAAAATGTTTTGGGTATAGTAGGTACTTATCTTTACCCGACTACGGCGAAGCCAAAAGGAAGGATCATGATTTTGGCGGTCATGATTTACCCTCGTAGCGTCGTAACTACTGGTCCGATTTTAATAAATGTCAATTGATATATTTGTAAAGATTGTAAAGGATACCATAGGCTATATTATTTTTAACACTGTCTATTCTGAAATAACTTTTATTCTTTCCAAAAAAACTACGACGAAACGAAAGTTATAGTATTATTAAGTTATATATAGTATACGAAAGTATTAATAATATTTCGATCAATGCCAACTTGAAGAAAAAAAATCGGTTGTCTGTAAAGTCGGTTTACTGACGATAGTTGAACGTGACAACGTCATAATAATAAAAGGAAGGCCTCAGAACGAGGTAATGCCACATGAGTCATGTTTTTTCGTGCGTGCAGCCAGCTCCATCGAATTATAAGACGTTGTCACGTCAAAACAATATCAATGTGACCTATATCTACTTAATATGCCTATTCATTCTCCTACAGACAGAGTAAGAGAGAATAGCAGAATGTTGCAGTAACAAATATTTGTTTCAGAAATTATTCCAATTTTATAACGGGTCCTAATGGCCTAAAAACATACTTTATAAAGTCCCGCTAAGCCCACGTGCACACGGGCGCTGGGCAGCTTTGTGCGCAGTAATCGGTTTATCAACTTCAACTTCGCCGATTTAATGAGCCCGTCGCGTCGGCTTAAACGTTCATTAATCATTAGGTCCAGCACAGACAGACAGAAAGCAGCGGAGAGGATTTTAGTATCGCGCTAGAAAAACAACTTTAAAAATATTAAAATATGTGCACACAATATGTATGCTTGAACCTGACAAAAAATACTCGCGCGTCCTCGAAGATACGCCCGATATAAAATAGAAAAAATGTCCGATACCGCGCGAGGATTAATTAGACTCCTGTCTGCATTGACCCTTAGTGTAAAGTTGCAAACTTTTCACTACAAAGGTTTGCTTAGTAAATAACAATTAAGTACAGTTATTGGAATTTGTTACTTAACGGACAATTTGCACTTCAATCATGATTAGATAGGAACTATTTCGATTTTCAGGTATTTTACGCGGCAAAATTTTGTTTTTTTTTGTCTTAAATGGCTTATTATTAAAAATATTAAATAGTTTTTTCGACACTGTCGCCACACCTATGACGTCTAATGAAAACATCAAAAACCTAAGCGAGGTGGGTATAAATGTAGTAAGGTTTATGATCCTATTTTTATGTTATCTATGTGGCCCCATACACGGTCCGGTTTTCCTTCAGTTCGGCCTGAACGGATTCAAAATCGTATCGTCTGTGTGCAATTTCGAGATCGCATCAGGTGGCCGTATGGACTGAAGCGATTCGTTCCAGTGTTGCCAACTCTGTTTTTGCAAAACTACTGAACTCGCGTTGTTTTCTACAAAAATCTACTAAAAGAGTACCGATAACTATAAAAAAGCTACTAAACTTAGGAATCCATAAAAATCTTTTTTGGGGTTTTTTGTGTACAAACATACATACATTTTCAGGTTTAATATTTAATCGTTAAATTAAAAAAATATAGTAGGAAATAATACATATATAGAAATTAAATCGATAGTTTGAAGCGACTTACGGATGCGTGCTACTATGTGCTATTATTATAAGGTCATAATAGCACATAGAAGCAAGCTATTTTGCATATTATGATTACTGTCTAACTATTTTCTACAAAACCACTACTCACAACTAAATTCCTACTAAGGAGGGAAATAAAATAGGGGAGACCGAGGGGTTTTGACACAAAGGTGAATTGAAACAGTACCGATTTTTTTGAACTTAAAACCGTTAGCGAGCTGGCAATGTCGCATTTCAACTACTTCTTTCCGCACGATGATTTGTCAGTACGCGTCGGTGACGTGAGCCGAGCGGTTGTGGAGATCTGCGTGCCATGCGACAAAAATCGTGAAAAGTAAGTTATTAACGTTTTTTTACCATGCCTGTATTTTGATTTTAGATTGAGTTATGTATGTTTCGAAAGCTCGTTAACTAAAGATTTAATAAAAATATTTGGCACAGTTGATTACTGTATATTTGCTTCTAAATTTTAGATTAAATAAATTAAGTGATTGAGATTTGAAACAGGTTGTTTCAACTCACCTCGTTTTCAATTTTGTATCAGACTGCTCAGTCAATAATTAAAGGACACAAATAAATATATTTTTTGTTGATTTAATTTAAGTATTTATTGTGTTTCAGCATGCCTACTGATTATAAAAGAAAAACTGACAGAGGTATGGCGAGTCGCGAAATTAATGATCTCGCAGCAGACGAAGTAACTTTGCGACAAAAAAGTCTCCGTGACGCAGCTTCGATTTACAACCTAAACCATTCATCTCTCTACAGGTATATTTAAAAAAAACTGCTTATGAAGCTAACAAAACTGCGACTGCTCCAATGGTTGGATATCCAGAGAAGACTGTTTTTACGGCTTCAGAGGAGAAGGCACTTTGTGATTATCTTTTAAACTGCGCTGCTGCTAACTTTGGCCTGAGAACTAAGGAAACAAAAAGATTTGCCTATAGGTTGGCTGTTGAATATAATAAAAAAATCCTACTTCTTGGACTAAGCATGAAATGGCTGCAGAGGTTTGGCTTCGATCTTTTATGAAACGTCATCCTAATCTTTCTCTGAGATTACCTCAACCTACAAGTATCGCTCGAACTACAAGTTTTAATAGAACAAACGTGCAACTTTTTTTTCAAAATTATACCACAGTAGTTGACAAATATAAGTTGCAAGGGAAAGATATATGGAACGTTGACGAATCTGGAATCACATCTGTTCAGAAACCAGACCGCATCATTGCTCGACGAGGACAGAAACAAGTGAGTGCCATGACTTCCGCATGGAGGGGAACACTGGTTACTATAGCACTAGCAGGAAATACCCTTGGGTATCACATACCCCCGATGTTCATCTTTCCGGGAAAAAGATTTAATGATCACTTCATACGCGATGGACCTACTGGATCAATTGGCACTGCGAATGGGACAGGGTGGATGCAAGAAGAGGACTTTTATACATTTATTCAATTTTTCACAGAACAAATTAGACCAACAAAGGAAAATAAAGCTCTATTATTATTAGACAACCTTGCTTCACATACAGCAGTTAAAAATATTGACTTCTGTAAGGAAAATGGAATAATCCTATTGACTTTTCCACCTCACTGCACCCATAAGTTGCAACCGATGGATAAAGCCGTTTTTAGACCTGTGAAAAAAGCAGTCAATACTGCTTGCCACAATTGGATGCGGTCTAATCCAGGAAAAGTAATGTCCATCTATGATATTCCTGGGATAGTGAAAACATCGTTTGATATAGCCGTCACACCTCGCAATATATCTTCCGGATTCATCCACACCGGACTTTGGCCAGTTAACACTTAAATATTCCAGGACGCTGATTATCTCCCAAGTCAAATTACAGATCGACCTTTGGCAACTTCTGTTAGTCCTGGTCCATCCTGCTCCAACTTAGTTGAAATTTTAACAAGAGAAGAACCCGCGCTATATCCTACTTCTAGCACAAGTGATGAAAGTCCTCTTGCAAATAGAATTTTACATGAATGTCGTACACCAAGTCCATCAATCTTAAATTTATCGGCTATTCCTCCTCAAATCAGCAACGAAACAGAAGATCTGCCCAAGCCTGTAGAAAACCCTGTTAAAGATTCAACTGATCTGACGGTATCTGAAGTAATGCTTAATACTATTATTATGCCCTCAACCACTGAATCTGTTGTTCCCTCCACAGTTTTAACATCTAATTTGCCTGTAGCATCTACATCACGAGATATAGATTCAGTGACAATTCCATTCTCACCTGAAACTCTTAGACCCTAACCGGGCAGTAAGGCTCCACCAAGGAAAGGAAATCAAACAAATAGACGATATTTAAAATCACCGCGGCTTCAAGATACTGTTAGTATGTTTTGCGTGGATCGGAACACAAATAATAATTGAAGAATCTTCGGGTAGTTTGAATAACTTCAACAAATAGGACAATTGACACCTCAGTCCTCCCGTGACCACGGCTGCTGGAAAGTAGCCGAAACGTCGGGAAAAAGAAAAGTGCACCGCGACACAATCCGTAAGTGTTTAAAAAAATAAATAGACGATAAGTGAAATCCGCTATCTTAACCGACACTCCCGTAAAGGATGAACTAGCTGCAATCGAAGCAGCTAGAATGAACAAGAAAAAGGTGAAAAGACCTAACTTTGATGACTCAAAAAAAGGAAAAATATTAAAACCAGGCACTAAAACTAAAAAGATCAAGGTTGTAAAGAAACAAAGAAGAAACAGCGATAGTGAAGAAGAAGAAGAATCCTTTTGTCTTTGTTGCTTTGAGCCATTTTCAAATAGCAAAGCCAGGGAAAAATGGGTGCAATGTCTGGAATGCAAAGACTGGGCTGATGAAGTTTGCACAGGTGGGGAACTTTCCTATGTTTGCCACAACTGCTTGTCAGATTGACATTTTTTATTTTCATCTTTTAATTTTGACAACTGTAAGATTATTATTTAAAAAAAAAACTTAATTATTTGAAGAAATTTCAATTGAGACTGATTATTGATACTTAAGAACTGAAAGTTAATTATTTTATATTTTATTGATCAAGACTGATTACAATATGTAAGAAACGCCTGAATATTATATTAAATTGAAAAGTATTTTATTTAAAAGGTTTAGAATTAATGTAACACATTTTGTTTATCTGATTGTTATTTTAATTAGTATGACGAATAAAACGTTATGGTGCTTTTAACTATTTTAGGAGTTGATTATTTGTATTACAAGTGTAGTTACTTACACAAGTGATTTAGCAGTACAAAATATGAATACGTACGTAAAGAAAACAAATATGTACCTGATTGAAAAGTTTTATTTTAATAAATACCTTTAAATTTAATAAAAATTTCTATCTATAGCCCTTAATATTTCTCAAAAATCATATGTTTCAACTCTCCTCGACGCTTGTTTCATTTTACCTCGGTATGAGGGGAATTGAAACTAGGTGACTTGTTGCGGTAAAGTCGATTTTTCACCACAATATTATCGCTTATAATTTCTTTATGTTATTCATTTGCAAGTATAAAGAATGACCTAACGATTGGTACTCACAACATACCATTTCTGTCAATAGTGTTTGGTGTATAAAACAAAATGTCAAAATAGTTTCAAAACCCCTCCGTCTCCCTTACAAAATTTAGTAGTAAATAAACTAAGTTGGCAACATTAATTCTGACCTGCACGGATGGACTGAACGGCAATAAAATTGGACTGAACGGTAATAAAATTCGAGTGTAAAATAAAACCGGTCAAGTGCGAGTCGGCAAGATGAGTTCCGTACAAAACGGAAAAATACGTTTGTTGTATGTGAGCCTCAAATTTTTATTTTATTCAGTTTTTAGTATTTGTTGTTATAACGACAATAGAAATACCTACATCATACATTTAAAAATTTTAACTGTCGATCTATCACGGTATAAGAAGGTTAAGATACAGCCTGGCGACAGACAGCAAAGTCTCAGTAATAGGGTCCCGCTTTTACTCTTTGGGTACGGAACCTTAAAAATGGCACGTGGTCAATAGGTTTTATGTTATTGTCATAAATTTATTACAGAAGCTAGGAGAGCGGCGGACAGACAAACAGACGGATGGGCAGAGTGAAATTATAAGGGTTTCTTAAGTATAACGGAACCCTAAAAACACGACCGAAGCTCGCGGCAATTTTCCGTGTATGTGCTCGAATCCGTTCTGGCCGAACCTTAGATTAAAACGCCTAGAAACCGGGTACGCGCATGAAAAGTGAAATATATCATACTGAGCCATATCGGCTCAGTTTGTTCAAACGACGTCAGTTGGCAAGGTCAAGCGCTAGTGCATGACATCTCCGACTATTAAAACATTATGACGGTTTGTGTCGTTATTGGGTGTCACAATGCATCGGAAAAAAATTAAAAACGCTTCGGACATAACATTTCATATTATGTAAGTATGAAATGTTATGTCCGAACAATTTGACATGTACAAGTCAAATATTTAAAACATTTTAAAATAAAATCATATTATATCGCCATCTTGCTGCCCTATTGTGAATTGTGAAAGTATTACTAGTAATAATAAATTCATTTAAAAAAAATTATGGCTAACTAATAGTTGCAACTAAGACAAAGTTTTATAATATTTTCAGATTTTTTAAATTATGAATTTAAAGTTTTGCGCGTATTAACATAATCCTTAATATATTCCTTAATACCCGTTTGATATATAAAAAATGTTCACAAACTAAAACCTAAAAAAAAATATCTAAATATAAAAAAGGTAACCACGATTGATAGGAGTTATCAACGTAAATGCATAGACTTTACACACAAATAACGCAAAAACAAATCATCAATTATGAAAAACTTGTAAACTCATTCTGAGCCAGACTTGTTTAATATAGTGAGATAACTTAAGGTGTCTTCCCGAAATCTATTGACGCCAGGAGGAACTAAGAACTTGGTTAGTACCAATTCTTACTTGTAATAAAATCTACACATTTTGTCCGCGGCTTCGTCCGAGCTAAATATAAAAATCGCGAATCCACGTTTCAGGGTCTCGTAGGGGGAGGACAAGGAACTCTTAATGATTATTAATATGTCGTAATAAGCAAATTATAATTTTGTTCTGTCGTCTGTCTGTCTATCTATCTGTCTGACAGCCTTAGCTAACTTCGGTAAATATTATTAAATAAATAGACGAAATTTAATATAGATTTTTTCAAATAGACTTTATTTTTGCACTATAAAATATTCGAAGTAGATAATTTTTCATTCCACCCCATTGTGTGAGGTATATTCGACTAAGTATTTTAAGATTTTCATACAAAACCTTTTATAATGTAAACCGTTTTCAAATTTCGAGTAATCGACCTCCATAGTGGTTTTCAAATTGGTCCTAAACTAAAAAATACTTAAAGCTTTCCATGCCGATAGGCCCTGCTAAATAATCTTTAGAAAAATTTTTTTTAAACATAATTGGACAGTAACTTTTGAACTTATTTGAAAAAAAAGCCTATTACTCGTTGATGGTTACGGAACCCTCCTTAAACATGTCCTTACATCCTCTTGGTCAGGTTGTAATATGATTCTGATGCTCTGGCTCTTTTGCAAACGGGATTAATTAAAATCATCTATAATTATATTAGGTTCGCTGTAGGTAACCTTAAAATTAACATAGCGCGATTCATGCTGCTAACGATTTTGCGGTAGAATAACTTGGACGAATATTGCACACCGCGCGGTGCTCAGTGGTATAAAATATTGTTGTCATTAAGCAGCAAAACTAAATTAAATTAAAATTAATGAGGGGAATGTATACAAAATATATATTACCAGTTTTTTATACCAGTTTTTTAAATAAAAGTATTTAAACGGCGCGGGCGCTCAGGGTCAATTCACACCAAAACGAAACGATGCGCGATATGGCGCTGTATTTTTAAGATAACTATTCAAAACTGAACTTTTTTCCTTACACAAGAAGATACACGTTTCATTGCAAGAGTTCGATTGTAAAGTGGCAGCTCGTTGCACACAGCACAGCGCATGTGCAACGAGCGTGTGTGTGTGTGTGACTGATGTTAGATGAAACGTGTTTATTTAGTGTAGTGAGTAAAGTTCCATTTTGAATAGCTATTTTACAAAACCAGCGCCGCGTAGCGTCGCGTGTCGTCGCGGTGTAAACTGACCCTTACTTACCTATTAAACAATGGTTTTTATTTTTATTGTCTGAATTTATCGGGGCCGTTTCAGTTTGTGTGCGCAAACGCAGTTGGAGGCAGTGGTTAGTTTATTATTACATTTATACCTGAAGCAGAAACTTTCAGTACAGTTTTACTAGAATTGTGCAACCAGAGTAGTATGAAATTTGGCCGATAAATTAAAGTTTATGTGGAGGAGAGTGTGTAGAAAGCTATTAAAAAAAAAATAATGCTTAGACAAGCATAAAATTAATAAAAATACAAATAACAACAACACACACTACCGTTCGTTTGGTATATACTCTTCTTCTTCTTTATAATGGCCTCCCTTGAGGAATAGCCAGTGTCAGTGTCAACAGTAGTATATACTCATACAATATTGTTACACGTTGACGATTGTCAATCTGTCACAACATTTACATTTTTTTATTTAAGAGGCTAAAAAACCCTTATAAATTTCAAACTTAAAAATTACAATGTTATGAATTATTATTCGTGCATTTCGATCACAGGGTGTCCGCAAATTTATATAATATCTAATTTATCGAGAAACGTGACGTCACGGAGGAAGATGATGAAATTAGGATGGTTTGCCTGTAGAATAATAATTTCTTAACCTAAACCGCTTACGTTAGCCACTAACGGCCGGTTTCAATTACCTATCTACCAATAATTACTAAGTATTTGTTAAAAACGTAGTCATTCAATCATTTGACGGTTTTTTGCAATACAAATGTGACGTTTTTAACAAATAAATATTGGTAGATAGGTTATTGAAACGGGCCGTAAAACAGCTAGAATACGATCTATTGCGACCCAATTTCCGGACAGTTCAAATTATTACAATATCAGTGAAGTTTCATGAAAGTAACACGGACCATTAGTTTGTAAGTTGTAACATTTTCAAATGGTTCGTAATGACCCAAAGATATATAAAAAATCACTTAAAGTTACTTAAGTCAACAAAACACATACTACACTAATAATTGAGAATAACTCAATGAGAGGATCATTGAGTTATTCTCAATACCTTAAATTGATAAATATTCCAAAGCTTATTATATTATTATACAGCACATGTTTCGTTTCACCTTTAAATATTTTTTATGCCTAAGATAATTAGGTACAGGACAGGAATAACATTATTTGATATATAGCGAAATTCTAACCCTCTGAGGGTTGGACGCTTTCCGTAAAATGCTTTACATGATACTTCTAATCACTACATACATTTAGGTATTCAATTAGGAAAAACATCCCGTTCTATACATCTTACACTGGACCTAAATTCATGATTTTTAAGATCTTCCAACTTTAAAATACCTACATGAGCTGTTGTATCGGCTAGACTTGCTGACCCAACTGTTTAATAAAAAAAACATAACATAATATTCAAAACATACTTTTAGAATACAAAGCGAAAACGTACAAATGTTTAAATTTTAAACAAATCCAGCTGGCGCAATTTTCTACCAGAAGTATGCACATACAAACAATTTACAAACTAACGTTGAAACGGTACATTAACAAAAATAATATAAATTGTTGTTGCAACACTGCTACTAACGTTCTTTTACTGCCTATAAACTTTTATGAAACTGAAAATTTCGGGAATCAAGGAAGTGACACAACATTACTATTTAAAAATGTATTTATTGCTTTTCGAAGTATTCTCCGCGAAATTTGACACATTTTTCCATACGATGGAACCAATCATTGAAGCAACCATTCCATTCGGAAGTTGGGGTCTCCAAAATGGCCGTTTTGTAGGCGTCCACAGCTTCTTCAGGTGATGAAAATCTCTGACCACGCAATTTATTCTTTATTTTAGGGAAAGTATAGAAATCATTAGGGTTTATGTCGGGGCTGTACGGCGGATGGTCTAATAATTCTATGATTTCTTGCTCTAAAAACTCTTTTGTTCTGTGCGCGGTGTGAGAACTCGCATTGTCGTGATGGAGGATGATGCGGCGGTTGCAGTTCTCTTTACGGAGTTCAGAAACGACCTGTGGCAAACAAATGTTAGCATACCATTCTGCATTAACCGTTGTTTGTCCCTCAAGAGGAATAGTCGCAACATGGCCGGTTTTGGAGCCAACGAGGCCACCATTTTTTTTGCAACACTCCGTGAACGCTCAATTTTTGTTGGCTTTAACTCATTTTCGAACACCCAAACTCGTGACTGGTTTTTTGTTTCGGGTTCGTACGCGTATATCCAGGATTCGTCACCTGATACGATGTTGTATACAGCATTTGAGGATCCTGCGTGGAATCTTTCGAGAGTTCTGACGCACCAAGTAACGCGAGCCGCTTTTTGCTCTTCACAGAGCAAATGCGGTATCCATCGGGAAAACAACTTTTTTACACCTAATTGTTTATGCAAGATTATTTGTATTTGAGTCATGCCAATGTCTAAAGTTGCCTGAATTTCGCGGTATGTCACATGTCGATCTTCCTCAATCACCTTACGCACAGCATCAACGTTTTCTTGGGTGACTGCAGTTTTTGGACGACCTTGACGGGGATCATCACTGAGCTTGACACGTCCACGTTGAAATTCAGCAAACCAGCGATAAATTGTGATTTTGGATGGAGCTTCATCACCAAATGCAGAAATCATCCGGTCAACACACTGTTTTTGTGTTAAACCACTTCGAAAGTCATAATAAATCATCGCTCTAGAATTTTCTCGAGTCAATTCCATTTTCTCAACGGCTAAACAAGTTTGACAAGACCTGGTGACAAGACCGAGAATCTTTTTTTAAATAAATAAACGGTATTCGATTTTTAAAACCAAGGAGTTTTAAATTAAAAAGATGTTAATATGACAGGAACAGTGGAAATATTCCATTCCCGATACTTTTAGTGCAGCCCTCGTACCTTACTATAATAATATTATGTAAGACATTTAAACTTTAAGTACACTTACTTACTAACTACTACTCACAGTAACCTGTGACTTTAGGTGTATATGTAGGTTGTAGGTGTAGGTAGTAGGTGTATATATATAGGTAGTAGGTAGGTAGGTATAGGTGTATAACTTGGAAAATAATAAACAATGAAATAAGCAACAAAACACATAGTAATGCCTTTATAACAGATATACAAAATAAAAATAATGAACTAATACTTAAACCTATTGACATTTCAAATGAATTTAATAACTATTTTATAAATTTGACAACATCTAATAACGACAGAGAATGTACCAACACAAATAAAAATAATGTACCCAGTAGTTCTTAACACCATGCGATTTTTCTGAAATAAGCAGTATCGTACAATCATTGAAAAATACAAATTCAGAAGGATATGACGGTATTTCTACAAAAGTCTTAAAATATTGTAAAATAGTTATAACACTCATACTCACTTACCTCATAAATCTGTCTTTTGAAACAGGGTAATATCCAGATATTTTTAAAATATCGTTAGTGAAACCGATACATAAGAAAGGCAATAAAAAATTGTTAGAGAATTATAGACCTATAACACTTATACCTGTGATATCAAAAGTTTTTGAAAAATATATGCACAAACGAATCACTGCATTTATAGGAAAATATAATATACTAAAACAAGAGCAATATGGGTATCAAAACCACAAAAACACTATTCTAGCAGCTACTACTCTTGTTCGTGCCATAATAAAAAAATTAAATGTCAGAAAACCTGCCTTTGGCATATTTTTTTATATGTCTAGGGCGTTTGATTTCGTAACGCATAAACTATTACTACAAAAACTTGAAAATCTAGGTATTAGAGGTCAGGCACTAGACTGGATCAGATCATATCTCTATCAAAGAACACAATTAGTTGAAATAACTTCAATAAACCATCTAAACATACTTTCGACTCATAGGTCAGAGTCCAGAGTAAACGATTGCGGGGTTCCTCAGGGGAGTGTAATAGGGCCATTACTGTTTCTGATTTACATTAACGACCTTCCTGACGTCACGGATGATACGTGCACACTATTTGCTGATGATATATGATAGCGTCTTATTAAATAAAGTTAAAAATTATCATAGGATAGGTTTATAAATTTGAATATTTGATTAAATAATTTGTTTCAACAAATAATTATTGTAATTAAAGTAAAATGTGTAATTTATTTAAATCAATTTTATAAATACTTAATCATAATTATTTAGCTAGATTAGTTTATTCGATTGTAATATAAGTCGATCAAAATACTACGCGCCCCTACCTCCCTACCTATCTACCATACCCTGCCCTATCCCTTCCAGTAACTTGTTTTGATCGCCTTATAAAAACAATGCCTGCCTGCAGTTTGATTCATTCGTGTTCGAACTCTAGTGGAATAAACATCTATTGTAAAGTGTTCCGTCGTATTTATTCATGGATCGTCACCACGCTCTAACATCAGAAGAAGCGGATGGACACGCCCCTAACCCGGATCCAGGCAGCAGCTCTCCAATTTTACCACATGATGGTGTCCAAATACCATCATACTCCTCGAGTAATATCCGCAACGTCAACAATGAAGAATCTAACGAGCTTTCACTTCTGCGACTTCAAGTTCAATTATTACAACAACTTCTTGGCCAAAATAGGACAATGCTGTCATTCACCGCAAGCCAGAAATTGAGCGAAATCTACTTACCTGATTTCGACCCCGATAATTGTCAGCTGACAGTAAAGGAATGGTGCAAGCAAGTTGATTCCTTGATCAATCTTAGAGGATTTTCAACTACAACTGCAATGATGAAAGGATTGTCATGCCTTCGAGGGCGAGCGAAGCTTTGGGCTGATGCTAACGCTCACAAATACGCTAAGTAGGCTGAAATAAAGAACGAATTACATACCCAGTTTATGGCGGAATCTCGATATATCCATTTCGTCAGTAAATTTCGTGAATATACATCTAATGACGCAAAAACTTATGCCGAGTACGTGAGCGAAGCTTGGCGTCTCTTTTCAAGAATTTCCCCAAATGCTTCAGAAGATTTAATTAATGGTTGAAGCCGTCATATCAGGAATCCGTCCGAAATTTATTCAATCAGAACTGCTGCTATCAGCTCCAAAGTCACAAGCCGAACTGATTGCTAATCTACGCAACTATAGAAAACGACCTGCCGAGTTTTCATCAATTAATGAACCTTATGCGAAACATCCAAGAACCGACTTTACGTGTATGAAGTGTGGAAAACCAGGTCATCAAGCACGAGACAGCAAATCAATCTTTTGTGAGTTCTGCAAGCGAGCGGGTCATCTAACGAAGGACTGTCGCTCCAAATCAGCAGGCCCGAAGGTGGGAAGTAAAGGAGAATCCCAAGCTAACCTGGTTCAGCGCAACACACCTGGCAGTACGGAGATCAACATTGGTAATGTAACTCTTTCTTGCTTAATCGATACTGGTGCTGAATGTTCTCATATTTCACAAAAGGCAGCTGGATCTGTCCCTGATAAACGTACTACTGAAGTGCTTAAGTTGCGTAGTATCACAAATCAACCATTGTTATCTAACGAGGTTATTTATACTGTAGCTAGTTTAAACGGAGTATCATTTGACGTCAGCTTGCACGTTGTAGAAAAATTACCGTATTCTGTGATCCTCGGTATAGACACCTTAAAAACACCCGGTCTTAAAATTACTATGACGTCAAAAGGAATAGCCGTTGACAGGGAACTAAACATATGTTATTTTTCCTCTCATAATTCTTTTGATTCTATTGACCCTGACCTAACTGACAATTACCGGACTCAACTCAATGAGATAATTGTTAAGCACAAAGATAGTTTTGGCATGAATACCTCTATTCGCAAAATAACAACTGGAATTTTGTCAATCCGATTGAAAGACCCCAATCGCATAGTTCAAAGACGACCTTATAGATTAGCTCCCGTCGAACGAAAAAAGGTCAAAGAAATTATTGAAGACCTAAAAAATAAAAGTATCGTTAGAGATAGCTGTTCTCCATATTCTAGCCCCATTCTTCTAGTAAAAAAGAAAAATGGTACAGATCATCTTTGTGTTGATTATAGAGAGTTGAACATGAACACCGTAAGAGACCATTACCCCCTTCCTTTGATCCAAGATCAAATTGATAAGTTAGGAAAAGCTAAATATTTTACAAGCCTAGATATGGAATCCGGCTTTCACCAAATTCCCATTGAAGAACAATCAATAGAAAAAACAGCTTTCGTGACACCAGATGGTCAATTTGAATATTTAACAATGCCTTTTGGATTAGACAATGCCCCTTCCGTGTACCAGCGAGCTATCAATAAAGCTCTTGGAGACTATAAAGACTCAATCGCTCTTGTTTATATGGATGATGTCCTTATCCCTTCAGAAACTATAGAAGAAGGCCTGAATCATTTAGAGTTAGTTCTCGAACGATTGTCTGCCGCAGGTTTCTCATTAAACATTTCCAAATGCAAATTTTTGAAAAACTCTGTTGAATATTTAGGAAACATTATTTCTAATGGTGAGGTTATGCCTAGCCCTAATAAAATTAACGTTCTTGTTAACTCTCAACCTCCAACATGCGTTAAACAGTTGCGACAATTTAATGGACTCGCTAGTTATTTCCGTCGTTTCATCCCCAATTTCTCTCAGAAAATGGCACCCCTCTATCAATTAACAAGAAAAGATAGCACCTGGAATTGGACCAAAGCACACGAAAATATAAGACAAGAGATAATCACCTACTTAACATCAGACCCAATACTGTCCATATTTAATGACGAACTACCTATTGAAGTTCACACTGATGCCAGTTCCCTCGGTTTCGGAGCAATGCTAATTCAAATTGAAAATTCCCGCCGCAAAGTTATTTCTTATTACAGTGTGCGTACAACCAAACCAGAATCCAAATATCACTCTTACGAACTAGAAACTCTCGCAGTTGTAAAAGCTTTAAAACATTTTAGGAATTTTCTGTTTGGTAGACAATTCACGGTGGTCACTGACTGTAACGCCCTTAAGGCAAGTCGAACAAAAAAGGAACTAACACCACGAGTGCATAGATGGTGGTCCTTCTTACAATGTTTTGAATTCGACATTAAATACAGAAAAGGTGAAGAAATGTCACATGTAGATTTTTTTGAGTAGAAATCCTCTTGTTAATATGCTTTCTAAAGATTCATCTTGGATTGTCGTAGAACAGAAAAGAGACTTTGATTTAAATAAAATAAGAGAGTCAATAATTAACAAAGAAGACCATGACAAAAAATACTCAATGAAAAATGATATCTTATACATAAAAATTCAAAATGATAAAGGAAACTCATGCAATAGAATAATTATACCAAACGCTCTAGTACGTAATCTTATAAATGAATACCACCACACCCTTTTACACGCTGGTTGGGAACGAACTTTACATAAAATCAGAGAACACTTTTGGTTCAAGAATATGTCTAAAAGAGTCCGACAATTTTGCTATAATTGTTTAAACTGTAAAGTCGGTAAAGAAGCATCAGGTAAAAAGCAAATAAATCTTCACCCGATCGACAAAATTAATGGCCCTTTTCACACAATTCACATTGATTTGATTGGAAATTTAACAGGAGGCACGCAAAAAGCTTACGCATTTGTTGCGATCGATGCTTATATTAAATTTGTTATCATCCACCCACTTAAAGATAAGACCTCAAGTCTCATTCTTAAATCTATCCAAGAGGTGATCAATCTCTTTGGTATCCTCAAACGCATTATTTCAGATAGGGAACCAGCTATAATGGGTAAGGAAATTCAGGAACTTTTTACATCTGGGGGCATTGAACATCATGCTATCGCCAAAGGGGTACCACGAGCAAATGGTCAAGTTAAACGATTAATGCGCACTATTAAGGATCACCTTAGTGCCACAGCTCAATCTCAAAAAAGGTTTTGGGTTACAAAGTTAGGCGAGCTTCAACTCTCGATTAATTGCACAAAATCTAAGGCAACTGAACATTCCCCTTTAGAATTATTAATAGGTAAAATTTGCGCTCCACCTTCTATCGCACAATTTACACAATTTCTTGAAACAAATACTAACCGTGATGAAATCCGCAAAGAAGCTGAAATCAGAATGACCGAACAGTCCCACAAAAATAGAAATCGTTTTAACAAAAAATGTGCGACAGTTATTTCATTCAAATTAAATGACTATATTCTGTGCAAAGATGGTCGCAAATGGTCAAAAAATAAACTAGGTCCCAAATATTTAGGGCCCTACCAAATTATTAAATTACTAGAAAATGATCGGTATGAAGTGAAAAATTTAAGAAATAATAATGTAACTGTTGTATCACACGAACATGTCAGACCAGTTCCAACCCCTAATTTAGATAACCGTGATAGCGTTACCGAATCAGACGATGAAAATTAATAGCCACTTGTCTGTACGGATCACGATTGTGGTTTAGTCTGACAACTGGGCAGTATAATGAGTGCCACTTGTCTGTACGGATCACGATTGTGGTTTAGTCTGACAACTGGGCAGTATAATGAGTGCCACTTGTCTGAACGGATCACGTCAATAAGTGATTTAGTCTGACAACTGGGCCAAATAATATTAAATTTGTCACTTGCCTGTACGGATCACGTGAGTGATTTAGTCTGGCAACTGGACAAAATAATGGTATATTTTGTGCGCCACTTATCCGTACGGATCACTTAGGTGATTTAGTCTGATAACTGGGCGATCGAAAAATTTCATTGATTGAGTGACGATATATTATGAATTTACTTATAATTTGGTTTTAAAACAATAAGAATTATTCTGCACTCTTGTTCCCAGATTAAATATATCTCCGCTCAGAGCACGAGCTTTTAATCAGAACGGCCGTGATAGCGTCTTATTAAATAAAGTTAAAAATTATCATAGGATAGGTTTATAAATTTGAATATTTGATTAAATAATTTGTTTCAACAAATAATTATTGTAATTAAAGTAAAATGTGTAATTTATTTAAATCAATTTTATAAATACTTAATCATAATTATTTAGCTAGATTAGTTTATTCGATTGTAATATAAGTCGATAAAAATACTACGCGCCCCTACCTCCCTACCTATCTACTAAGGCGGGTCAATAAGTCCGTGACTTTTTGAATTTCTAACCTCCTTACTGAAAAAGCAACACTACTCCTGTCAACAGGCATCTGTCAGTTGACTCCTATCAAAATTTGAACTTGCTGCGTCAGTTAGTTTGTGTTTTACAGCTATCTTTATCAGACTATCCAGTAACTTAAGGAAACAATGGAAAAAAGTGAATTTCGTGTGCTTATTAAGCATTATTTTTTGCGAAAAAAAACCATTACCGAGACCAAGACTAAGCTTGATAAATACTATGGGGACTCTGAGCCATCGATTCCAATGGTAAAAAAGTGGTTTACTGAATTTCGTTGTGGCCTTACAAGCACTGAAGATGCCGAACGTCCTGGACGCCCAGTTGAGGTCTCTACACCCGAAACAATCGAAAAAATTCACAATATGGTGTTGGCCGACCGAAGATTGAAAGTGCAAGAGATTGTGGAAGCCATAGGCATCTCGCATGGCTCAGTGGTTTCAATTTTGAATGATCACTTGGGCATGAGAAAGCTTTCCGCAAGATGGGTGCCGCGTTTGCTCACAGTCGACCACAAACGCAATCGTGTAACAACTTCACAGGAAGGTTTAGCGTTGTTTAATCACAATATGGAGGAGTTTTTTAACCGTGAACGAAACATGGATCCATCACAATACACCAGAGACCAAACAACAGTCAAAACAGTGTGTTTCTAAGAGTGAATCGGCGCCAAAGAAGGCCAAGGTGGGTTTGTCAGCCAATAAAGTTATGGCGACTGTTTTTTGGGATGCACGTGGGATAATCCACATTGAATATATTCAAAAGGGAAGAAAAATTAATGGGGAATATTATGCCAACTTATTGGACCGCTTCAATGAGGATTTGAAAAAAACCGACCTCATTTGGCCAAGAAAAAAGTTCTTTTTCACCAAGACAATGCAAGGGTGCACACATGTGCAGTTGCCATGGCAAAAATCCATGAATTGGGCTATGAATTGCTCCCACATCCACCCTATTCTCAAGATTTGGCTCCGAGTGACTACTTCTTGTTCCCAAACCTGAAAAAATGGCTCGGTGGAAAAAGATTTGACTCCAATGATGAAGTCATCTCGCAAACAAAGGCCTATTTTGAGGACCTCGACAAATCATATTTTTTGGAAGGGATAAAAAAATTGGAGAAGCGTTGGACAAAGTATATAGAGCTCAAGGGGGACTACGTTGAAAAATAAAATGATTTATTTATCAAAAAATCTGTGTTTTATTCCAAAAGTCACGGACTTATTGACCCGCCCTCGTACCATACCCTGCCCTATCCCTTCCAGTAACTTGTTTTGACCGCCTTATAAAAACAATGCCTGCCTGCAGTTTGATTCATTCGTGTTCGAACTCTAGTGGAATAAACATCTATTGTAACATACATATTGACATGAAAATGAATGAAACAATTAAAAAAAAATTACAAGGGATGCAAAACAATAATTTTAATATTAATCTGACCAAAACTAATTATATTGAATTTAAAAATCGTGGAAATAAAATAATTAATTTTAATATTAAGTACAATAATGACGTAATACAACAAGTAAGTAAAACAAAATTCCTGGGAGTATATATAGACGAAAATTTAAATTGGAAGGCACATGTAGAGTATGTATGTAACAAACTTAATAGATTTGTCTATGCTCTTTACAGACTGAGACAAGTATGTGCCCTACCGACTGTTCTCTCGGCGTACCATGCTTATGTAGCATCAGTACTTAGATACGGCCTGATGCTATGGGGAAACTCCACAGAAATTAATAAGGTGTTCATAGAGCAAAAGAAATGTGTCAGAGCGATTTGTGGTAGACCACCTTATGAATCATGTAGACCACTTTTTAAAAAACTAGGAATACTTACATTACCTAGCTTATATATATTTGAGCTAGCCAATTTTGTAAAGCTAAACTATAAACATTTCTCAGAAGCACGTGATATTTACTCGCGTAGCAATAGAAAAGCTGACAGATTGGTACTCGACATTATTCCAAGAATAACATTATATCAAAAACAATACCATCCTATGTGCATTAAAGTATACAATGCTATACCAAAAATTATAAAAGAGTTACCTTATATTAAATTTAAGAAGGAAATTATTAAGTGGCTTAAATGTAAAACGTTTTATTCCATAAATGAATTGCTAGAAACCTAGAATTGTTTGTAAAGAAACGAGAATAATGATAATAATAATTTAATCGATTAATTTAGATGGGCTAGATTAAAGAAAATAATTTGACATGAATTCTGTTTTTAGTTTTAA
Source organism: Phengaris arion (assembly GCA_963565745.1). Taxonomy (NCBI): domain Eukaryota; kingdom Metazoa; phylum Arthropoda; class Insecta; order Lepidoptera; family Lycaenidae; genus Phengaris; species Phengaris arion. The sequence goes on along the minus strand of OY751432.1, from coordinate 30,566,969 downwards.
GTTGACATTAAATACCTATGTTATTAATTATATTTATTAGACATAATTATTGTCATTGACGTAATAATGAAGTTATAGTTATTAGTAATGATGAAATGTTTAATATTATTGTATTAGGTAATTATATTTAAACAATTAACAGTAAATGATGTAACTTTAAATTAGACTTCAATTTAACAGTATTTGCATGCTATTGTGTAGCTAAAAGTGCTAGATCTAAGAAATGTATCTTATATAATATGAACATCTATTGTACCACTTTTAACGCAAATAAATGATTGATTGATTGATTGATATGTAGGTTGTAGATGTAGGTAGTAGCTTGTAAGTGTACTTACAGGTTAAATGTCTAACATAATATTATTATATATACTTTTTTTTAACAAATGCTGTATGATAATAGTTACTTACAGTCTACACCTACTACCTAAACCTACAACCTACATATACACCTAAAGTCACAGGTCTCTATATTAAAGAGTTATCGACCACTGACGGTTAAAGATTATTACAGTCCTAATATCGCTACTAAACACTGGGGGTTTGTGTTAGAAGATTGTACATTGAGGGTTAATTGTTGTCTTAATGGCAAATCATAAATTATTAAAATAACATAAAAATATCAAAAACTAATTATTTTTGTTTGAGGTGGGCCCCCGTATCACTAAGTATCACCCGTATCAAAATCGGTCAAGCGGTATCGGAGGTGATCTCTAACAAACACTGTGCGTCTGTGACATGAGGATTTTATATATAAAATAATAACAGTTTAATAATAACAGTATTATTAAACTGCGTGCATTCATAAGAACTCGGGGTCGGTCCCTTCTGCGTCGTAATTTCAAGCCACCATGAAAAAGACCTACGTAATTAATTTAGGACGAATAGCCTTAGACTAGACGAACGACTCATCTTGAGACTCGAAGTCGAAAACATTTTTATGAGCAATTTTCCGTATGATTATTTTACCGTTTTTTTTTATTTTACGGGTATAGAGTAGCAGAGTGACTTTTCTTAATGGTGTGTAAGGGAGCATATTATGATAATAAACTGGCTGTCCCGACACACGTTGTTCCGTCTTAACTATGAACTGGGATAAATAAATAACCAAACAGGTAAACTAAGCGCACCTATAAATTTTTGGCAGTCAAGTGACAAACTGAACACAGTGAAATATTCATATTAATTTTTCTAATCTTTCAATTTTCATCATCAACAACTTTAAATCGACTGTTTGTTAACTTTTAGCGAACAAGAATATGATATAAGTAGGTACTATCAGGAAATCTAATTCACAAGCTGCTAGAGTGTTCTCATATTTTTTTGTATTATAATGCACTAGATATGCATACATGCAGTAACAATACAATTGTCAATGACATGCCAGTTTGATATCGTAATATTATTATAATACCAACAAATTAAGACAACAACCAACCTGCTCATGAATTATATTCCCTGATGGTACATTTCAACTTTCAACATTCATTGTGTAGTGTTTTAAGCACTAGTAATAATTATCGTGTCAAATATTATTTGTCAAAAATCATGTGCGAATAGTGTGAAATAATTTTAATTTATTTCACCCATTTAAAGTTCAAAAGAGTATTTTGTGGAAACTAGTCCAATATTCTTTTTTTTTTGACAGACGCATATATTCAATCGCATTTTATCAGTAGCACAGAAGTGATAATAGTACAAGGTACAGAAGTCTCTCTGTTTTGATCTTCACAAATGCCGCCTTTTTATGTGCCTATATAATTATTATTAACAAATCAATCAGTTTACACAGACACGACACGTGATTTTCTTTTGATGTAGGTATGGATTATATGTATGTATATGCAGCTACCTACCACCTATTTTAAATAAGCATATAATATAAAACTTTTGTGTGTATATTTAATAATTATAGTTATAGATTTAGGTACCATGACAGTAATTATAAATGAGTAATGATTATCGTACCATTCGCTATCTTTCTCACTTGACGGAACCGAGAAAAACTGACAATTGCTATTTTTTTCATTGTTCCGACAATCGGCTGCAATGCAGTATTTTTTTGGATACATATTTTTGCCAATTAAAATATGACACGCGTTTGCGACGTAAAGTGTGTCGTACTGCGTAAGAGGCGCGCGCGTTCGCCACGGCGCGGCCGGTCAGTGCGTGGCAAGTGGCAACCATTGAATCGCGCCAACGGGGAGTCTCGGTATGTACTTGTAGCTCGGCGGCGGAACGGCGTAGTGACACCCCCCTGTCAGTAGTCGCAAATTATAAGTCTTACTTTGATGTTTCCGTCGATTTTGTATTGGCACATTCGACACATTCGAATGAATTTTATTCTGTGTTCGCTCTTGCGTTATAAATGAGCGGAACACGGTTTTCTTTGTTTCATAAAGAGGAAACATCTGTAAAAAGAGGATTTTTTTTTATAAAATATGAACCTTTAAAAGTATATTTCTTCTGGCAGAGAAAATCGCTAAAGTCATATTTTATGTTAGTATTTACGGGAGTAGAGGGACAAAGATCCGTATACTTTAAACGAGACAATCTTGTAAACGGCTACACGTACTAAGTACTACACACGTGCAAGAAATTTAGTATGTTTTGGGGGAGAAAAATCGATCTAGCTATCAATAAATTCAAAAAAAAAAAAAACCTACTGTTATTTAAATAGTGATTTTGGTGTAATTGTAAGTGTAATTTGTCATTTGTGTAGACTGTTGAGTGTCTACCTAATACCTTTCTTATACTTATAAAAATGAGGAATACCGAAAGTATTTTTAGATATTTATAACAAGTTATGATATCCATCAATTTGCAATGTCCAAATTATTCCCTCATAATATTTTCCTTATTAATACTCTCTTCGGGCCCTTCAGTAAGTATCAGAAATGCCAATACCTAAATAAACAACTTCGTACTTGACAGAAATAGTTAATTATCGTCATGTTTTCCTCTCATAGCGCCCTCCACACGGAAAGTTCGGACCGTGGGAAACAGCACGCGCCGTTCCAGCCCTCGCTCCGAAACGAACATGTAGATGCGCAGGGCTGGCATATCGATGCGAGCGCATTTTTCACTCGCCTAAATAAGTATCGCTAAACAAGTCGTAATTAGTACGACAGTTTGATCCGCAGACAAAGCCGCACAAATCCCTCCGGCTCCACGTAACGGAGGGCGCTAACGGAAGGTTCAGTGCTACGCGTGTGTTTAGTGTACTAGTGAATAGTGATATAATTTGAAAAGTGTGCCACAAGGTTCGTTATTGGGACCTCTTCTCTTCAACATTTTGACGTGATAACGTCTTATAATTCGATGGAGCCGGCTGCACGCACGAAAAAACATGACTCATGCGTTACCGGCGTTACCTCGCTAAGCATGACTCATTTCTTATGACGTAGTCACGTTCAACTATCGTCAGTAAACCGACTTTCCAGACAACTGATTTTTTATTAGTTATATTGCTGAATGTTTTATATACTCAAAGATACTACTGTTGCCGATGATATAAAAATATTAAGTCAAATAAGTTATGTTGATGATGCTATTTGCCTCTAACAAGATCTCAATAGACTCCTGGACTACTTCTTCCTTCGCAACCGACTTTATTTAAATGTTTCCAAATGTACCTTTAATTGTAAGACTATACCTATCCATTACGACTACAAAATTGACGATATATCTTTAGCTATAGTTAACACAATAAAAAATTTGAGTGTTACATTAGACACAGATCGCTAAATAATTACTACGTAACGTTATGCTTATAAATCCTCTTCGATTCACATGTAGACACATCATCAAAAAAGTTTCCCAAGCATTACGTTTCATATTACACGTCTCCGCTGATTTTAATGACGTCAAAACACTCAAAAATATACTGTTTCGTGCGCAGCCACCTCGAGTACTGCTCATCTGTTTGGAACCCGGTTTATGATGTGTATATTAGCCCTATAGAGAACATCCAGAAAAAAAATCTGAGGTTCGTGCAATTCAAATCGCGAACGTATCTGCCTAACTACTTCGAACGATGTAAGAGATTTCATATATTGTCTTTATCCGGAAGAAGAAAAGTATCAGATCTGTCTCTTAATTTTATGGCTCGTAAATCTCGCTCGAGGGGTTAAGATAGCAAAAGCTCTCAGTTGGGTTACAACTTACACCATTTCATTACTTTCAACGACCCCGCTAACGTAATCCGCTAACCGAGGGGTTACATCCGTAGAATTGGTTATAAAATTCAAATGACTATATTAAACATAGTGCAAATTACTTCCATTTTCGGTTTTAATTTGAAGAAATTTATTTTAAACAAATTGCAGTAAACTGAGAGTTCCAGTGTTGCAGGGTATTGCTGTATAAAAAATAGTGACGTGGCTAAATCATGGCTAAATTGAATGAATCATTCAATTAGTTACAATCTTTGATTTCTATAATAGAAGATGAAAGAATACATTTAATTTATTGCATTCTACTTCGTTTTCCTATGAAAAATTAAGTAAAACCTAATTATATTATATATAATTTGTAAAAATGATTATTTAACTAAGTTTAGTGTCACTATCACTATCTGTGACATTTAAAACAAATTTGTCTGTTATATTGTCAATTATAGGATATATTTTGTCAAATAAGGACCCACTCATTTTGTGTTCATATTATATTCATTCATTCACCATAATAATTATATTAAATTAAAAAAAATTAACATGTTTACGCTAGTAAAAACAGTTCATTCAAATTTTCGAATGGTAGAGGCCATCGCTACTAAGTTAAATGTGGTAATATAATTACTTTTGGAAGTGACATTAGTTTATGTCAGTTTACTGGATCTAGGTACAGATTGAACACAAATCAATCAGTCCGGTTAACCCTGAAATTAAATTCGTCGTCACCTCCTCCTTGTTACGTATAGGTACCCCAAAAATAAATATTTTTCGTGATTTTATTTTAGCACTTTGTCGATGTAGTAATAGACGTACACATACATATACATGCAATGTTTCAACTTTCTCGCACTAACCATTTGGACGGTAAGCCAAAGACGGAACTATAAGGGTTCCGAGACGTGAACAATTGAACCCAAAAAAGATCACAATTTGCAAAAGGTTAATTATTGTTTAAATAGTTCTCTAGATCTGTCATTTACAAGACTAAAGGGACGCTTGACGTTTTATCCACTTTACTAAAGAATATTACCTATCTAACGGGTTTATATTCGCCCTATTTCAGACATAGATCAAGTACTAAGTAAGTTACTCCGTTAAGGATCTTCTAAACAAAAGCACAAAATAAATAATGAGGAAGATCATCTTCATACTAGACCTCCCAAATCGGCGCACGCACGCATACGCGTCATTTACACGGCCGCTAACGAAACCTCAATTAACAGAAGTATGTAGTGTAATGCCGCGCGCCGCGCCGCGCCGGCCGTCGCGTCGCGTCGCTGCATTAAACGACAGGCTAAGCACGCACCGGCGGCCAGGTCAAGGCGGCCACCGAAATGTATGCAAGCGGGCGCTGGCCGCTTGCGGCCAAATGTGCGCACTTATTTAAAAAGTTAAGGTGCTTTGTGTCATGGTTAATAATATTATATCGGATATGATGGAAACTACAACCTTAAAGGATCTACGTCTGGTGTCTACTTATCCCGAAATCCTAAATACTAAGCACCTATCCTTACTTTAATATAATACTATTATTTTTCATTTTAATATATTTAACCGTCCAGAAACATATTATCCGATATTCATATTAAACTGTTATAGTATAAAAACTAACGAATATCTCCGATCTCGTACATCTATTTTATCAGCTGACTATTTGTAATACCAGATGTGATAAATGTGTCTAGAGTGATAGTTGATACATGATTCGAGCGAAAAACTAAATGTTGTAGATAAAATTCACCTAAAATCAAAGAGCGGATTTTTTATACAGGCGATTTTTACAACTTAGGCTGAAATATAATATACTCCGAGATCCGGAAAGCCGTAGAAAATTCTGAGCATTGTAACTCTTCACTAATACAATAGAGTTGAAAATCGAACACATGAGTGCCGAGTCAAATGTCAATTACATACATAACAGCTCGACACTCGTATTAGCGCAGAGTTATATTTTCAGTGCTCCGAGAATTCGGAGTTCTTCGGCAAAGTACAGCCTATACGATAATCGAAACGCTCATCGCAATGGCTGAATCCTGGCGAACCAGCCAAAGCCTGCCCCAAGTGAAAATTGACTCTAGAAAAGTTACTTGTGAGCGTTTGGTGTACTAGTGCCGGTGTCGTTCACTACAGCTTTCTTAAATCTGGCCAGACGATTACAGCAGATGTCTGTTGCCAGCAACTCCTAATCATAAAAATGTAAAAGCTAGCTGTTAAACAACCGAGGTTGGTCATTCGCTCTAGGCCACTGCTGCTTCAGGACAACGCTAGACCACACACTGCACAACAGATGGCTACCTAATTAGATGAGCTTCAATTGGAATGTCTTAGACACCACCGTACTCTCCGGACCTTGCTCCAACAGATTACCATTTTTTTCCAAATTTGGATAACTTCTTGCATGGGGAAAAAATTCAACCTCCGATAGGGCAGTCCAAAGTGCCTTCAAGGATATAGAATAACCGCCACAGATAAGAGAAAGATGAGATAGTGTGTTTGTTTTTCTTATCTGTGGCGGTTATTCTATTTCTATCTCTTTTCCGCATGTAAATCCCTCCTCTTTCCTACAAACTCCTACAAACAAGTTTCACACCGGTCAGTTGATCTTGACATCCGGTTGTTAATAAAAATTATAAATGACGGATGGCGGATCGTCCTGTCTCCTACAGCGTGTCGTAGTGTCACTCCACGTTCGTGCCGACTCGCTCTAAAGTGCAGTGCCTACAGACTCCATATAGCGATCGTTAATTCACACCTTATTCGTTAGAATAAAGTGTGGATTGACGCCTTGCTGAGGAGTTGCCCTGCCTTTGGCCTCCCGTTGGATCTCGTTCCAACGTTGGGTCACGGGGAGCCAGTCCTCTAAGTTTTAACCGTGCGAAGTATGTACACTCTGTGACTACTTTAGACACTAAATACGTGTTTTGTTTAGTTTACCTGTTTTTGTGTGAGTACATTTCCTTTTGTTTAACTGTTCGTGCTACATGTTATATATAGTGTTTGTTGTGAACATGTTCCCTATTATATACGGTGAACGCTAATAAGTGTCCCGTCATCATGGCCGATCGCGATCCGCGGCCGCATAGCCGCGATCGCTCCAGCCATCCTCGCGCTAGCTCTGGATCGTCGCGCAGCTCAACCTCATCCAGGTCGAGCTCGCGCACATCCGAGTGCGCGTACCACACGCCCACCGAGCCCAGCTTGAGCGGTACGAATACCGCTCACCCCCCCGCCCCAATGCCCTCCGACGGCGACCCGAAGCGAGTCTGGGCCCCCGCTCAGCCGAAAAGAGATCGGCCTCACCGCCGCACCCCGCGGGCCCCTCGGCGGAGGTTTGCACCCCCCGCCACCCTCCAACAGCCGCCTCAGTGAGCGCCAAGCTCACCTTTAACGCCTCGCCGGCATCACCGCCGTAAGAAGAACGCCGTGCAGTAAGTATCCCTGCTCCGAGGGCCCCCGCACCAGCCCCCTCGTCGAGCATCATGCCCCCGCCCCCTGCCCCTCCCGTGCAGGTCACAATACGGCAGCGACAGGAGGTGTCATCGGACGTCTCGGCGCCGGCCAAGCGTGCCGACCGTTCGGCTACCTACGCCGCAGTGACCACCGCATCTGCGCCGTCCGGATCCCCCGTAGCCACTACCTCGAGGGCCCCCTCGCCGATGGACTCGTCCACGAAAACCTCCGTCAGCCCCGCAGCAAACGTGACATCACCGCCACCAAAACCTGCCCCACGGTGCCCCCCACTCATCGTGGAGAAGCTGGAGGACTGGACTGGCCACTTCCGTCGCCTCAGGGACCTCCTGGGGCACGTCCCACACGAAGCCATACGGCCTGGGAGTTAAGTTCACCCCAGAGGGTGAAAAGGAATATCGGTGCGTGCAGCAGCGGTGACCTCAGCGAGTCCACACAGGTGAGCTGGTACTCGTACGCGCTGGGGCAGCGCGTACGAAACCGCCGACTAAAGGTAGGCATACACGGCCTACCTGTAAACACACCCATAGAGGAGATAGCTGCCGATCTCTCCAGCAAAGGTTACGAGGTAGAGCATGTGTACCGGATCCTTGCCAGGAAAACCGCCCCGGGTGCTCCTACTTTGTCTTACTTAAGCGCACCCCAAATCTGGTTTCCGGCATCTACCACGTGACAGAACTGCTGTTGAGCAGCAGCATGTTGATGCCAGGCATCAGGGTGGAGGCCTAGCGTGGCAAGAGCGGCCCCGCCCAGTGTCACCGCTGCCAGCAGTTTAGGCACTCCAGCCGAAACTGCCACCGCAGGATCGCATGCGTCAGGTGCGGTGAGGAGCACGCAGCCTCTGACTGCCCCCGACCTACAACCGACCAGCCCACTTGCATAAATTGCAAGGGGCCCCATCCAGCCAACAGCCGGAACTGCCCGGTCTTTCACCGGGAGGCCAGAAACCGAAACGCGGGCCCCATTGCCCGCACCACTCGCACCACTAATAGGGTAAGTCTTGCCCCCACCATCACCGAAAGAGAGGTCCCACCCCCGCCACCCACCACCACATCTCTAATGGAGGAGGCCAATGAGCCCACCCCCCGCCCCGCTGCTTCCGCCGCCCCTGCCTAAACAGCTCGGAAGCAGCGAAAGAGAACCAGAACCAAAAAGAGGGCAAAATCCGGAGCGACATCAACTGCCGCCACGGAATCAGAGTTTGAACCCCTCGCTCTCCCCCTCCCCCTGTTGAAACCGCCCCGCCGGCTCACGATGCCGTTCTGTCGGCTCCCCCCCTACCTCAGCGCACCCCGCGCCCCCCGCGCCAGCCCTGTGCAAGGCGCACTACTCCATCGTCCACTAACACTACCGAAGTGTCCGAGGTTGCTACCGAACCTGCAAACCCTGCAGTAGCTTCCGCCTCCCTTTCCCAACTTGCACCACCGTCCTCCCAACGTCGGGCAAAGAGGGAGGCCCCCGTATCCGCAGCCCAACTTATACAAGCTTTTTTCTCCCTGGCCATTGATATCTACTACAAAATCGAAGCCGGGGAAGACATTTTTAAAACCTTATTAACGGCCCTCCCAGAAGGGGCCTCCATCATCACCAAATTAATCTCCAAATGTCTCCCAACGCCCCAAATTTAATTAAAGTTGTCCACTGGAACGTCCGAGGGGTTCGCGATAAGGTGGCCTTGATTCGACTCCTCTTTCGGGAATACGAGGTGGACGTCGCCCTCCTGAGCGAGACCCTCCTTTTCCCTTTCGGACCGGTTCCACATCCCCGGCTATATAGCCTATCGGCAGGATTTCTTGGGGGGCGATCGAGTGTGCAGAGGTCTCGCTGTCCTGGTTGGCAGGAGACTCCTCCACCAGCTCCTCCCCACACCCTCGGTGTCCTCTCTCTACGCTCTGGGCATAGAACTTGCACTTGGCAACCATCTCACATGCCTTTTCGAGTGTTACAAGCCCCCGGGGTCCAATTTAGATATCTTTGACATTAGATATCAATGATATTTAGATATCAGACGAGCCGACTGTGATTGCCGGAGATCTAAATTGTAAACACCCCGTGTTGGGGCAGCAACGATCAGCCAAACTACGAAGGTCTTCAAATAACAATGTAGACTTGTTCTAATTGCGTTTATTTTTTCCGGTTTTTACAATGTTTCTTACAGCTTTAGAAAAGTAAAAAAAATATATGGTTCGGAGCGTTACGATTTGGAAAAGAGAGTGAATTTCAAATTTTCACTTGTCACTGTCTAATGTCGCACAAAAATGGACGCTGGCTCGATAGCCGCAGCGCCACACAGCGGATAACAGTAGCAACTATTTAAAGTGTCGTAGGCAGTTGCTTTATGTGCGAACTAGATGGCGTTGCTAAGCCGCGACATACCCCCCGCCTTGGAAACACCGGCTTTCAACATCAGGCTGGGCAGGCTGCAGCGGCAAAGGGCAAATTTTTGAAAACGCCCTCCTCGTCGTTCCGGTTGCGGTGCGGATGTCGGCAACAAGCGTGACACTGATCCGGGTAAATGCGAGTTATGCGTCCCAGACGCCATTTAAGTGGTGGTATTTTTCTTATCTCTCATCTTTGATTAGGACGAGACGATCAATGGCTATATCATCATGATGAGTTTTCCACTTGGTTCTCTGTTGAAGTTCTCCAATGTGTTCTCTGGACCACCTTTGCCAGATGTGCTGCCGCAACAGCTCCACACGGCGGTACCGGTTCATTGTCAGACCTGCAGCGTCAGAAATGGTCTCGCATGGCAGCGAAGTTAACAGTCGGCCTGTGAGGAAGTGACCAGAAGTGAGGGGAGTTAAGTCGGTAACAGTGCAGCTTTCTGTCAGCTCATTTATCTCGGTTACGCGATTTTGCACGAACGGCTTTAAGATATGCGGCGACGTCATCATCGTTATAGGTACGTACATAGGCACAAGCGCCGTATGCATTTTGTGACGCGTCGGTAAATATGTGCAGTTCTTTGTATTGCGTGTAACTGCTCATTACGTAACGAGGAATTTTTAATTCATTTAATCGTTTTAAAGCTAACAAGAATTTATTCCAAATAAGTTCGATATCGCGAGGTACTGGCGTATCCCAATCGAGCTTACTCAGCTATAATTTTTGAAGCAAAATTTTAGATATAATTACGGTGGGCGATAATAAACCCAACGGATCGTAGATCTGTGATATTATTGATTACATTACTCGTTTAGTTAACTTAGGTATATAGTTATACTCGTCTATTTGTGTAGTGTAATATAGGTAGTCATTCTCGTTATACCAACCAATACCTAAGGTTTTATTTTGCGTATGTTCACCGATAAACTGCTGTGTTGCTTGAGTATGAGCGAGCTCCGAGTTAAATATCCATTTACGTAGTACAAAACATCCTGAACGTAAAACCGCTGAACCTTTTCACAGATGGATATTAGCTCATGATAATCATTTTACCAGTAACTAAATCGTCAACGAATACATCTTCGGTTATTACCCGAGCTGTGATGACGTCATCACAATCGTATGCGAGTTGACGAATACAACGCATACTTAAATACGGCGCTGACGCCGTACCATAAGTTACGGTGTTAAGTTGATATATACTTAAAGGATCTGTAGGATTGTCACGCCAAACGATATACTGCAGTGACCTTTGACCCTGCTGAACAAGAACCTGGCGAAACATTTTCTCTACGTCAGCACATGCTACGTATTTATAACGCCTAAATCGTAAAAGTATAGAAAAATGTAATTTTGAAGAGCAGGCCCCGGGTACTGAATGTCGTTAAGCGACTTAGAAGAAGTAGTTGTAGCACTCGCGTCGAAGACCACACGAAGCTTAGTGGTTAAACTGTGCTCTTTAAAAACACAGTGATGCGGCAAGAAAAAATTAGGATATACAACCTTATGCACACGTGTCATATGGCCCAACGATTCATATTCGTTTATAAAGTCACGATACAGACGTTTATATTCTAGTGTGCGCTCAAGTTTACGTTCTAATGCAAAAAACCTATTTTTTGCTAAATTATACGAATCACCTAAAACATCCTAATTTAGAATTTTGGAGGTAAGGCCCCCTTTCTAATCGCATTATATTATCGTTTAATAATAATTCCCAGAATAAATCTGCACCGATTAGTAAATCGATAGCCGAGGAAATATTAAATGATGGATCCGCAAGACGAATATTATTAGGAATACGTATAAATTTACTATCAATGTTTGTCGTAGGCAAACTAGACGTAATGTGGTGCAAAATGTAGCACCGAATTTTTGTACTATAATCGTTTAACTTAGAACGCAAAATAACTTCGCACGATTTATTCGATTGCGTTGTAGACATACCAACGCCCGAAATACGTATAGTGGACTGTATAGGTTTCGTATTCAAACGTTTAAATACTTTTTCCGAAATAAAACTATGTTGACTGCCGTTATCCAAAAGCGCTCGAACTGTTAAAAGTTGATTGTTCCGATCTATTATATCTACCAACGCAGTGCATAACAAAACCGGTTGTAATGCATATCGAGACAGCACGTGGCAAGTAGATAAGCTGTGAAGCGCGGTCGCGGCCGCTTCACGAGTCTCGCTGAAATCAGCTGATCGCCCGTTTTGAGTATATTTGATTTTATTTAAATTATTATTAACATTAACATGTAATAAAGTATTATGTTTGTTCCGACATTGCTTACACGGGCCAAACATTCCGTTGCAGAATGACCTGAACAACGTAAACAATTACTGCATAGTTTGTTATCTTCAACGAATTTTAGCCTATCTTTAATAGACAAATTTAAAAATTTATAGCACGTATAAAGGAGATGATTACCGTTGCATAAAACACAACTATTATCACCTGGAAAAATGCGTTTATTAGAACTAAATGACTTCTTAGAATTATTATTTTTATTATAATTAGTAGACGTGTAAGTATGTCCTACGACATGACTTCTAGGTTGTGAATGTTTATTTTCGATTATAACGTGAGGCTTACATGGAGGCAGCTTATTTTGACTAGAACTAATCATCTCCAGAGTGTTCGACTTGTTTCTTAAGAATGACAGTAAAACATCAAATTTTAATATTTTATTCGAATCAGTTAAAATTTATCCTTTACAATTCTCCCATTCCCGCTCAGTAGATGCATCTAATTTAGATACTACTAAGTATGTATAATATAATTATTGTATCCCAATGCTCAGTAGGTTCGTTTAATGATTTTAAAGCATGGAGATTTCTTAGTGTAGTATCTATTAACCTACGAATCTGCAAATGGGATTCCTGCTTATAAGCGGAGTGATAGAAAATAATGATTTCAAGTGGTTATGTATAAGAAGTCGCGTATTATGAAATCTACTATGAAGTAGATCCCAGGCATGCACGTAATTACTCGCTGTAAATTCTAAAGCGCTTATAACTTGTAACGCACAACCGCTCAGAGAAGCTTTTAAATAATTAAATTTTTGGATGTCGTCTAGGTCTGAACGATTGTGTATCATAGTAATATACGAATTCCTATATTCTAGCCACTGATCAAACGAACCGTCAAAGGAAGGTAATTTTATGTCCGGCAGTTTAACATTCGATTGCACTGACGAATTACTGTTACATTTTTGACTTTCAACGGTATTTTCGACTATACTTTCAGCTGTAGCTAAAACGTTAAAATATAATGATTCGAAAGATTCTACATACTCAAAGTTTGCTGTATATTCCAACTCGGGTAAAATGAGATCAATTTGATTTTGGATGTTGTTAAAAGTATTAAAATGATCTTGAGCTGCTTGCATTCTAAATTTTACTTCTTTAACTTGAACTTGAGATTCACCCAGATGGCAACCTCAGGTACAGGTACCGTGTAGAAGATAGAGCAGACATTCATGCCGAGCACCTTGAGCGCCAATTCTCACCGCTTCCGACGACCGCAACGGAACACGCCCGAATGGTCTCTGAGGAGGTAAAGGTTTTCTTTTCTTTCCGTGGCGGCAAACAAAAAGGAATCGTCGGTCGCTGTATTCCTATTCCCTAGACATGGAGAAGGCGTTCAACTGTGTCTGACATGAGGGTCTGCTCTGTAAACTCATTCGGGCTAACGTACCTCCGCCTCTGGTAATAAATATGTCTCTACTGGCCTCCTTTCTCTCCGGCAGGACCTTCAGGGTGCGCGTTGACGGAGTCCTCTCCGGCGGGCGTCCCATCACCGCTGGCGTCCCGTAGCCGGTAGCGTACTCTCCCCGGGACTCTACAATTTCTACGCGAGTGTCGTGCCCGCAGTCCAGGGTACCACAGTGGCGCTGTACGCCGACGATACGGCGTTCATCGCCACCTCGCTGACCACCGACCATGCTGCCATCAAGCTTCAGAAGACGCTGGATCTCCTCCCTGACTGGCTGAGCAACTGGAGACTATCTGTCAACGCAGACAAGTCCCAGGCGCTCGCCGTCAGCAAGAGGTGCTCGCTTCCGGCGCCTCTGAAGATTGGTGATGCTGTGATACCATGGGGGAGAACATCTAAGTATCTGGGGGTCACCCTTGACCGCCGACTATCTATGGCCGTCCAGTGCTCATCGGCGGTGGCGAAGGCGAACTCGGCGGTAGCCCAGCTGCGTCCGGCCTACGCGTCCCCGCGGATCCCCATGAGGATGCGCATCGCCCTCTACCGGACGTACGTACGGTCCACCTGCTCTCTGCACCCCAGAAAGGATTGTTGCAGAGAGCCCAAAACCGGGTGCTGCGCCGAATCGCGGGCGCACCGTAGTACGTCCGCAACACCACCATCGCGAGGGACCTCAGGGTGGAGAGCGTGGAGGCCTTTGTGGCCTAGCTCTCTGCCAAACAGTTCGCGCGAGCGGATGCCTCGCGCCTGGTCGAGTTGACCGACCTGGCGCCGTAGCATGCCCGCCCGCCCGACCACCACCGTCTGCCAAGAGATGCCGTCCCACCAGAGGGCCCAGCGGAGCCACGCAGCCCGCCCAGCTGCCCCCGAAGAGGAGGAGACATGGCGCACTGATGCACCCCCCCAACGCAATGATGCGCCCTGGCGCAGCTGCGCCCCATCCACCGTGGGATCGTAGCCCCCTCCACCCGGCAAACCAGATGCCGGGGTAAAACTTCTAGACTCGTCCGGTGCCTGACGAGTGGCAGCCCTATTGTCACCCCGTCGTCACCGTGGCGTACCTTCCCCCCCGACATAAAAGTTGGGACCCGGAAGTTTTAACTCCTACCCTTTCCCCTGGTCGGTTGAGTCCGCGGTCCGACATACGCGGCGCGTGCGGGAGTGGCACCATACACGTTCCCGGACCCCAGGTCGGGCCCTCACGCGTCGCTTGGAGTCGACCGCCGGTCAAGGTCGTGCCTGGTTGGCAAAATTTTTCCCCATTTTGCTCGCCCACGGGTTTCCCCCGCGTTCTGCCGCAGGGGGTCTTCCGCTAAAATTAACGCAATGCGCCCAGTACTCGTACTGGGCGCGTCATCCCACCCAAGTAGAGGGGCTCTGCCCCTGGTTTTGGTTCCCCGCCCAAGGCCCTTTCAGGGGCCTGGCGCGAGAAGACGTCTCCGGATGGCGAGAGCGCGGCATCCATTCTGCTCTCGGACACCGTCCGTTGAACAGCTCCGTCCGCTCCGACATAAGTGCTCGCTGCTACAGTAAGCGCTCTATTTCGCTCTCGCGAGTGCCATTCGCTCGCGAAAGTGAAACAACAGAAGAAAGAAGACCGAAGACTCAAGAGAGAAGACAAGTCGCCACCCAACCGCCTTGCCGCCCGACCCGTGCCGTACCGTGTCTCGCGCCGCGCCGCGACCGCCGCAAACCGGACGATCGTGCACCGCTCGCATCGTATGTCTCGCTCTTTAGTGCGAGCCCTCTGCTCGCACCCCCGCCGCGTAGTAACCGCCGCGCTAGGACGAGCGTGCGACCGGTCGCATCGTCCGTCTCGCTTTAAGCGCGAGCCTTATGCTCGCGCTCCGCCGCGTTCTCGTTTGCGAACACTTGCGCCCGAGTGTTTAGCGTAACGTTTGTGAGTGTGTTCCAGCCGCCTGAGGAACAATTGTAAGTACCGTGACACGTATAGGCACACTGCACGAGGAGTTTTTTCTCCCTACAATTCTCGGTTGCCGGGAGGGGCTGTATACCCAAACAATTTTAAATCGAGAGCAGGATCCCACAACCGGGTAAAACTCTCTAATTATGGCAGATGGCATTATCAGAAAGTTCCTGGAGTTCCTCAAAATTGAAATACCCGATGCCGCGTCCAAATGGGAACGCTTCGTGCACATCCACGAAGCAGACTCACCGGCGTCGCCCGATGGCGACGCCCCTCTGATACCGGCCGAAGCCGAGGCCCAATCATCTCCTTCAGTGATGTCTTGCTCGGAGCAAGAATCCGACCGTAGTGAACTAGGCGAGTTCACTACAGTCAAAAACTTAAGTCTTATAATTCTGTAACTGATTTAATTAATAACATGAAAAATACCCTTTTAAGTAAGAAAGCTGCAGCCACAATTCAACATAAATTATAAAGTATTAAACAATTTGACAGGTCTATTTCAGATTATGGGAAAAAAATTCCTGAATTATTTGTCGATTTGACCGATTTCGCAATCCGACGGAAATAAGCAATGCTATAATATTTTAAAACCCATTAATAAAAAATTTGCCATTAAACAATTTGCGGATGGATTGCGAAGTCGTAGATTGAGTACGATCATTTCAGCTAGAAATTATGGATGCAATCCAGGCCGCTCAGGATGAGGATACATCAATGGCGTCAACCTCGGGAGAAATTTTAGGTACCTACATATAGAAACTCATGTAGTTTTAATAATATGAACCGAAATAACTATTTTAAAGGCCAGCGCAGACGTAAAAATTTTTTCGCTCACCGAGGACGAGCTAGAGGGCATCATGGGTATGGGTACGATGAGGATGATAAATTTCCATTACCTGATATAACTGAAATTCTTGAATCGTTAAATGGTAGCATTTACTTCATGCATTTAGATTTACATCAGGGTTATCATAATGTAAAATTAGAAGAAAATATACTTCTTTTTTGTCAGGTCAGTACCAAATGACTAGAATGCCTATGGGACTTAAAACAAGTCCTAATTCATTTTCGAGAATGATAACTATGGCTATGGCAGGCAGGCCTTAATAACGAAAAATGTCTAATTTATCTTGATGATTTAATCGTTTTTGGTAGAAACTTAAGTACTAATAATAAAAATTTACTAGATATTTTTGAAAGATTGCGTAAGGTTAATTTAAAGTTGAATCCGTTAAAATGCTATTTTCTTAAAAAAGAAATTCTTTATTTGGGACACATTATTTCAAGTAATGGAATATCACCCGATCCTGAGAAAATTATTACAGTACAAAATTATCCAATACCTACAACAACGGATGAAGTAAAAAGATTCGTTGCTAATACAAATTATTACAGAAAGTTTATACCTAATTTTGCAGATATTACATACCCACTTTTCGTTCGTCACACAATCGTTTAACAAGAAAAAATGTTGCACTCCAGTGGGATGAAAAATGCCAAAAATCATTTGAAACACTAAAGAAATGCTTAGTCTCTCTTCGCCAATTCTACAATATCCAGATTTCACTGAACAAAATAAATTTATATTACAACAGATGCATCTAATAATGCAATAGGAGCTATTTTGGCAAACGGCAACGGTCTACCGATAGCCTACGCTAGTAGAATCTTAAATAAAGGAGAAAAGAACTATCCAACAATAGAAAAATAATTACTTGCTATAGTATGGGCAGTAAAGTATTTTTGTCCATATTTATATGGATGCCCATTTAACGTACTCACGGACCATAGACCTTTAGTATTTTTATTTAATATGAAAGATCCATCGAGTCGACTCATGAAGCTCAGAATGACATTGGAAGAATATAACTTTGAGGTAGAATATATTAAAGGTTCAGACAATGCAGCTACAGATGCGCTGTCTCGAATCATTATATCGTCAAATGAGTTAAAAGAAATGCATAACAAAGTAGTTAATGTTATGACGAAAACACAAGCGAAAACATTAATTAATGTTGAATCTCCGGTGGATATGGTAAGCACTAATTTGAGGACTGATCAAGTTGTGAATACCCATATTTAAACCAAAGGAGTCAGTCGAGTTGAGATTTATTATTAACTAGCCGTTACCCGCCCGCTTCGCGTGGCATAAAATACATGCCGAGTAAAAGAAATATTAAATTGTGTTATCTAGCTGCCTAATTATTTATCATGAACGGATTTTACGAAATTAACACACCCTTAACTACTTAGGGTCTTATCGATTTATATGAGTTAAAACAATAAATAACACAGCTTTCCACATAAATAACACACTTTTCCTCGAATCTCATGTAAGAGAAGACGCATGTGATAACATTCAGTATTTCCGGGATGCACGGTATAAACTCCACCTAAAACTTGATCTTTCTTGACTCCTAAATAACCTGAAACAACCTTACCTTTTTTTCTTCTATCAAAGCCGTTATTTTTCCATACGTAATAAGCTGTAACTTTAACATACAAAAGAGTTTTTGCAAAGTCATCAACTTGGCAAAGCTCAAGAAAAGCCATTAATGTTGTTTTTTTTGGATTAATTACTTTGTCAACCACATCTTGCTCAGTAAAATAAATTCTTTGACCATTTTCAAGATTTACAGCAAGATGCATCACATCAGAAACCTGTCATGAATAGGAAAACGAAATATACGCCAGACTGCTTCAGAGCTACTGATGTAACGTCCCGCCTGGTAAGTACCAGGCGCGACGAAGTCGTCACCTCATCAAAATTTAAGTTTCTAAGTTTTAAATCTACAGATTAAAAGATACAATTTTTTTTTTATTTTTAACGCCCCCGCACAACCCTCTTGGAGTTGAATATCATAAAATTAGTTCTTGATAAACTCAAACATCCCAAAAAAATATTTTGTCCAAGTTTCAAAGTTCTAAAAGCAATAGATTCGAAGATACAAATTTTTAATATTTTTAACGCCCCCGCACAACCCTCTTAGGGTTGAATATCATAAAATTAGTTCTTAATAAATTCAAACATGGCAAAAGAAATATTCTGGCCAAGTTTCAAAAGCTATAGATTGGAAAAAACAATTGTTTTTTATTTTTAACTCTCAGCTCAATCACAAATTACGCGAGGCGAAATTGTGAGAGAAATGAATGATTTTTGTAATTCACTCAAATTGGAAGAAGTATACATATTGAAGAGTAAAGAGAATAATATTTTTATTAAAAAGTCGTTAGAAGAGATAGGTAGTAAGGCAAACAGGTCCGGACCGCATTTATGTAATTTAGAAGCATTTCAATGCATTGATGACAAAGACGATAGGAAAGTGATTTTGAATGTCTTCCATCTCTTACCTACGAGGGCCATGCTGGTGCGAGAAGGATGTCAAATAATATCAAAAAATATTATTATTGGCCGGGCATAGATAGTGATGTGAGAAATTTAGCTAAACAGTGCGATAAATGTCAATGCCAAAAATATTCTCAGCCAAATAGAGAACCAATGGTTATTACCAGTACAGCTAGTACTGCTTTTGGGAAAATATATTTAGATTTAGTAGGTCCTTTAGAAGTAGATATAATGTGATTATAAGTACGCTTTAACGTTTCAATGTGAGCTTACGAAATATGTTGAGGCATATACCTTAATTTCCAAGAATTCTGATGAAGTAACTAGAGCTTTTGTTAATAATTTTATTCTTACCGACAGAGGGAAAGAGATCTTGTCTCAGATCTTTCAAGAGGTATGTAAACGACTTAATATTAAACAACTCAATACCATCACCATCACGAATCTGTAGGTGCTTTAGAGGTAACACATAAAAATTTTAATGCATTTATTCGTATTCAATGTGACAATCATCCTGAAATGTGGAGTACGTGGCTCCCTTTCTGGTGTTTTGGTAACAATACCACAGTTCATACAGAGACTCAATACACACCTTATGAGTTAGTATTTGATAAAAATGTTCTCTTCCCAGTACTCTAACACAAGACCTTAATCCAGTTTACAATTGTGGATATCCATACGAATTAAGGTATAGGCTGCGACTTTCTCAAAAGGAAGCTAAGAATAATTTATTATATAGTAAATTAAAGAGAAAATTAAGATATGATAAAAATATTAATACTGCAAATTATGACGAAAATAATTTGATTTTAGTTAAAAATGAGATAAGTAATAAGTTTGAACATATTTAGTCAGGACCATATAAAGTTGTAAAGGACAAGTCACCTAATGTAGAAATTTTATAGTTTCATTCCATCCCAACCACCATCTTACAGTAGGATCAAGGCGCTCTCCCCCGACTGTAACTAATGGAGCCTTCGGAAAGGACAAAGCCGCACTCGTTACGCGTAGTGTCGTTCAACACGAACGGCATTAGAAATAACATAAACGAAATTTGCGATTTTGTAAGCAGCCAAAATGTCGACATTCTTCTAGTACAGGAGACGTTCTTAAAACTTAGTATGAGGAGCCCAAAAATAGCTAACTACAAAATAGTTAGAAACGATAGACTCGGAGGTACTCTTATCTACTATAAAAAATCCTTACACTGTATTCCCTTAGAGCCACCACCATTATTAACTTTAGAGACATCTATTTGCCACATTAGCATGTCAGGTCACGGACCAATTGTAATAGTAGGCGCGTACTTAGCGTGCAATAAAGAATTACATTCTAGCGATTTACAAACGCTATTTAACTTAGGCAACGACGTCATCATTGCCGGCGACCTAAATTGCAAACACACTGAGTGGGGCAACGTACGTAACAATAGAAACGGCAACATTCTCTGTAGTTTAATCGATACTTTTAACTTTGCACTATTAACTCCCACTCGCTATGACACAAATGAAAACATCAACGGTGTCATACGCGATCCTAGTACTATAGACATAGCTTTAGTCAAAAATGTTTCTCCCAATATATATTCTATATCTATTGAGACTCTCCATGAGCTTAACTCGGACCACAGACCGGTTACGATTACACTTGGTAGTCTTAACCCCAACAATTCTAATACTAGAAAGATCGTAGACTATAAATCATTAGCGGAGAACATCAAAGTCCTCCAATCGAGTCACCTTGACAAAATTCCTGATATTATAGATAGTAAAGAGGCAGCCATAGAGGGCGCCTCCCACTTGACCGATCACCACATAGAAAATTCATCTAGGGAGGTGCCAACGACTCACAAGGGCCGTTGGCCCCTCCCAAAGGGTATAAAGGAGTCCATCAGACTCCGGAATGCGGCCAAACGCACATATGATCGCTACCCGTCGGAAGAGTGGAGGAAATCCCTCCGTCACTACGAAAAAGAAGTTAAGTTTAAGATCAAACAGCACAAAGCCGAGAGTTGGGATCGACTTCTTAGTGAGTTAGAACCATCACACGTGGCATATTGGCTACTCGCGAAGGCCCTCAAAAATAACACGGAGAGCGACATGCCTCCGTTAGACAGACCAAATCGTCCTCCTGCACTCGAAGACATAGACAAGGCAGAGTACCTAGTACCAACAGACAGTGCCGGCCGAGTACTCTCCCGATTGATCCCGAGCACCTTAGCTTAGTGAATAGCGAGGTCAACAGCCGACTCTCGAGGCCACCTGATAACGATAGGGTGAGGATGGTGGACTCGGAGGAGGTCAATAACATTATGAAGTGTATGAATATCAAAAATGCCCCAGGCCAAGACGGTATTTCAAACAAAACACTTAAAATGCTACCGTCCGAGCTAATTCAACTCCTAGTGAACATTTTTAACGCCCTCTTAGTAGGATGTTCATTTCCAGACATTTGGAAAGTAGCTATTGTCATAGGTATACACAAACCGGGGAAACCCCTGGAAAAAGGCACCTGGTAGCTACCGACCAACTACTCTCATTAGCTCCCTTGGAATAGTCTATGAAAGAGTAATAGAAAGGCGACTCAATGACGTCATAACCGATAAAAAACTCCTTCCAGACCAGCAGTTTGACTTCCACAAAATGCACAGCTGTCCCGCTCAAGTACACCGCTTAACGGAGTACATAATAGCTAGAAAAAACGACAGGAAGACGACATGTGCCGTATTATTTGACATAACAAAAGCTTTTGACAAAATTTGGCATAACGGATTGTTATACAAACTTTATCAAATGGGCATACCCGATAATCTTGTTTTATTAATCAGTAACTTTCTTAAAAATCGCAAATTTCATTTCCGCCTAGAAGGCGCACTGTCGTCGCCAAGATATATGGAGACGGGAGTATCGCAAGGCTCGGTCCTCTCGCCCTCCCTATATAACCTGTACACTAGCGAGATCTCCAAACACGCTTAGGTCCAATTAGCCATTTTCGCGGATGACACAGCCCTATATTATTCCCCCATCCGTCCCTGTACCGCTTCTAAAGCCCTCCAGGAGTCAGTTACCGCTCTCGGTAAATGGTTCTCCAAATGGAGAATCGAAGTAAATCCCGACAAAAGTCACGCCATCCAATTCGACAAGAAATCTCGCGCAAAGAAGCGCACATGCGCCCGTAAAATGATGTGCCCTATAAGTCTGCACGGCAATATAATCCCAGAGGTCACTCATGTCAAATATTTAGGCGTAGTACTAAACAAGTCCATGACGTTTCGTTATCGCACCGGGGTCGACGCCGGCGCCTACCCCGAGGGCCCACATCCGATATGATCACATGTACAGACATACAGACCGACTCTAACACGGGACCGAACCCGAATCAGAGTTCGAGTTCGCATCCTAGTAGCCTAGGTACACTACATAATAGTAACCGCGACCGCGATATTGATATAGAGAGCTCTACCAATACCGCGAACCTCATCGACATTAGGACTTACGCGCGCAAGTCATCCCAACCGTACGCGGAAGGGGAGAGGGACGGCCCTCTCAGTACCTCAACCCATAAAATCTCGAGCTCCTCTATCGCGATAACTCGCACTCCGTTAGTTTTTGCTACCGCGCGTGAGCAACCTCACTCCTCAGTGTGTGAGGAAGGGGTCGGACCCCTTAGCAGGAGAGACCCGTGTCTCTCTCGTCATAATAATAGCTTACAACCCGTAGCTGTCCCCAATATCCGGTCTGAACATCACCCGGGTGATGTTAGGGAGGGTCAAACCCTCCCTTCGTCTCTCACCTAATCAACTAGCCACCAGGCTAGTCATAGCCCGACGTAGCTACAGCGGTCTTAAGCCGACCGTTAGCGTAGACCATTTCGAAAAAAAAAGCGCAGCGCCCATTGCCGGTTTCTTTTTTCATCTGTGCGGTTGTCTTTAACTGTTAATGAAAAATTTATGAACACAAATTTTAACGGTGTAACCGTTCGTTTCTGTTGGAAAATTGTTAAAAATTATTTTCTTTTCAATATGAATAAGCGTAATAGTTCTGATAATTTATTTTCGGAGACTGCTAAACGTCCGCGTCATAACGATGAGGTTATAGAGAACTTAATATCTCATGTGAATAATATTCAAAATTATTTAACCGACTTTTTAACTAGTGGAAGTGTCGTGCCACAAGATGATATTCCAGAAGCTGACATAATATTAGACACTAATGTTAGCGGTGAGTTATTTGACGATTTTAATAATAGCGCCAAAATGGGAGAAGGGTTTTTGGCGTCCGGGCTTGCGCAATCGGGCTCTAGAAGCTTCATTCACGACTTTCAATCTGGACAAAGTCCTTGTCGATACAAAGACCAATCAGCCACCTCCTCAAGTACAGGAAATGATGATAGAAGTATGGATATGTGGGGGTGGACCCAAGCACTAAAGGGCTGGACATCCAGATTAACTTGTTAAAATCTAGCAACTAGGCTACTAGGTCTTATGAGTGTGCATGGCGACGTTGGTGTGTCTGGGCACAACATAATAATGTTGTACCTATAGTTACCTATAGTTACGCCTGCTGGGTCAGATCTTGCAAGATACTTATCAGTTCTTTTTCAAGTACATAAGTTTTCTAGAAATACAATTATGCTTCATAAATCTGTAATATCAACTTTGTGTGACTCTAACGAATGTAGACAACTTACTTCTCATCCAGTGCGTTTCGTGTACGTTCATCCAGTTGTGCAGTACATTTTAAATCAATTTCTAATAAATGTCCAAGAAATGAAAAACTTACGTATTTTACTGCTTTTTTCTGGAAGGCGTATACATGATCTTACACTGTTACTGTCGACCCTCAGAATTAAACCCTACCCTAACCTAACCTAACCTAACCCTCAGAATAGTATTATATTATGGCCTAAATAAGGTTCAAAGACAGATAACGCTGATTATAGACAATCTGGGTGGAAACTCTTTGCGAATGAGAAAAATTAGGCTCTAGATCCTACTTTTTGGATAAAATCTCTTTTACGTTTATCGATAACAAGACAAGATGAGTGTAAGGTATAACCTATTTTTGACAGTTTTTGGTCCACCTAAAGCGGCATCTAAAACAACTATTTCTAATTGGTTAAAACCACAAAGCTACACCAGGAAGCTTTCGTCCTGCTGTTGCTTCTAAAAATTGGGTGCTAAACTATCGATGAAGTTTACGGAGAGGAAACTGACGTTCACAAAACGTATTTTTAAAATACTATAAAAGAATCTTATCAAGATGTTGATTCAGAAACGAAATTGTTTACACCAGTAGAGTAATAGTCCATAGTGTATACATTATATATTTATTATTTATTTAAGTGAAATTAATGGTTTTGTTAATATAGACTAATAAATTAAGTAATTGGTTATTATTCTATTTTTATACGGTGATTATTAATTAGCATTCAAGCGTATTATTTTATTTAATATTATTGTTAGTGTTATTATTTAATTGCAGGTTCATTAAAATTTTTATATTATACATTTTACTATATTAAATATTTATTTATACATTTAGATCAATAAATCATTTATATTTATCGATTATTTTTCTCTTTTCTTAATATTTAATATATATATTTAATATATAAAAGTAAGTATCTGGGCGACCGAGCTTTGCTGAGAGTTATAGTGGTACAAAAAAAAATTATAAAAAAAATTAAAAAAAATATAAATAATTTAAACATATATAAATAATTACATATCACCGAGATTCAAACCCGCGATCAATTATTTTCCAACAACGCAAACTCTGACGTCTGACGCAGTGGCTGAGCCATGGTATTTGACATTGACTGGTGACTTACGAATAATATTGTCGTAACAATTTACAAAAAGAAAAAAAACAATCAAAATGAAATCCCACTAAAAACATATTCATGTTAAAATATTGCCAAGACGATTCCATATGACTCGCACTGTCAGAAAGTTATCAGATCTCATGTAAAACCAAGTTTCTGACTGTATCTTTTTGACAGTGCGAGTTATATGATATCGTATTTGCAATATTTTAACATGAATATGTTTTTGGGTGGTTAGTATTATCATTTATAAAGTAACCTACGCCTAATTAATCAGAAGGTTTAAAAGGTTTTAATTTAACAGAAGGAAGGAATTAATAATCTTGCCCAATACTTCTAATATAAAAATACTAATTCCATCTACTACTTAACCCTAAATTAACGCTCAGGTGCAATGCTATTTATATTTAACAATCACAAATTCATATTTATTTACGTATTTCAGTAAAAAAATCCCGCGTTACCGTACATGACCTGCATACAATAACACTTGCTAGGTACTTTTATTTATTCAGTACCAATATGTCCTGCATACGAAACTCAGCGAAAACACTGACTGAATCGTGGATCAGCCGAGTTAATGTAGTTTTGTTTTGACGAACATTCGTATAAAAATCTAGCGGGTAGATTTTTAAATTGAGACTATTTTCCATTCATATTTATTTATAGTTTATTCGATTGCTATTCATAGGTTCCACTCTATCACCATATACCACTTATAAACACCATTATTACCATTCGTTTCACGAGCCTAGAAATTATTTATGAATTCTCTCAAAAAGATTTGTGTGTTGTCTATAATATTATCATTATAATATGACGACAATACTATTGTTAGAAATTTGTTAGTTATTATTGATAATTTTTATATTTTATAAAGGTTGCTATTTTAACACATACCTATAATTAAATGTACAATAACCTAATGTCCTCTATATAATGATAATCGTGACATTTGACAGTTTGTCAGATAAATATGACGTCTCATATTTAACTATCAAACTGTCAAATAAAATGTCAAGTTTATGGTTTTGTTACACCATTGTCTTTTTATAAAATCTATTATAAAATCAATTCTTTATTTTAAAATTATTGTAAATTAATTATAAGATGTTAATTGAGATTTATGTTATTAAGCTTTTATTCCTGTAAGGTAGGTAATTTACATGTCGGCCATATTGGCGGGCTCCTTACTGTTACAAGTATCGAAGTGACAAGTCGTATTAATAAAATTATCATTAAAGTGTTGAATAACTCTGATTTGGGTTTTACTTTTCACTATTAAATTCTTTTAATTTAATTCTAACCTAACCTAACCTAACCAAGAGCATGTCAGACATTTCTAAGGAGAGTTCCGTAAAACTGACAAAGCGCTTTTTTATTAATAACTACAAAAGTTATCGTCCGATATATCCGTATAACCGATTTCGCTCTAAATAATTTTCCTCAAGTCAGCCGGAGCGGACGGCATATAAATTGGAAAGTTTCAAGTTTATGCCTCTTATAGTTTAGAAATGCCAGATGACAAACTTGTAATAATCACTTTGGAGGTCGATCACTCGTAAATGGTTTACATTATAAAAAGTCGTGTATGAAACCTCGCCTTTATTTAAAAAGTAGTACTAGATACTCCACACGATGGGGTATGATGAGAAAAAAATTTCATCACCGCTTCACATTTATTTATAAGCCATACCTATTTTTAACCCGACTACAGCGAAGCCAAAGGAAGGCTAATGATATTGCTGCCAAAATCTATGTATGTATGTTTGCAAAACAGCCTCCGTGGTCCATTGGTTTAGAGCTTGGCTCTCGACTCGGAGGTCGTGGGTTCGATCCCCGCGTTGGAACTACAAAAAATGTTGTTTCCAAGTTTGGTTAGGACAATGCAGGCTGATCACCTGATTGTCTGACAAGAAAGATGATCCAGCGTCAGATTGGCATGTAAAAAGTCGGTCCTGCGCCTGATCTCTCGCCAGTCGTGTCGGTCATCCGTCCCATTGGGTTACAAGAGTAAAGGAAAAGAGAGAGAGTGCTCTTGTGTACTGCGCACACACTTGGGCACTATAAAAATAACTCCTGCTTAACTGACTAGGTTTCAACGAAACCGTCACCGAAATCGGTGTGGGGAGCTGTTATGTTCGCAAACCGTAGCGCCTAAACTACTAGTTCGATTTTAATAAATGAGATGGCAATAGATTCGCAATAATAGCCCGTATATAATTTACGTAGTCAGTTTATAGTTATTATTGAAAATTGTAGTTATTTTTTATTACTATACACAAACCTTAAAGAAATGTTTAATTATATATTTATAATTACCGAAGCGAATTAACTATTTAATAATCTGTGCCGAAGCTAGAAAGGGTGGACAGACGGATTCAGCGAAACCAAAAGGGTTCCTTGTAGTTACTACGGAACACTAATAATCCAGTCAGAATGTAAGTGAATGTAGTTAGTAACAAAAAAAGTCATGCCAATCATCCTTATTTGACTATAACAAAGAAATAACTTAACCTTTATTAAATAAAATCTATATTGAATATGGAAATAAAAGGAGATGTCCCCACTGAATGACTCACTGACGTATAGACGCTCGCCCTGCCGTAACCGCTTTTTGAGATTAGGAAGTTTGAAATAGTAAAAACAGGAAATTGGAACAAATGTTTTAATTTAAAATGTAGACGCGCGCTGAGAAGGAATTTTGAAAAATGCGGGTGGCATTTTAAAGGGATGAAATAGGAGTTGAAAGTTTGTATGGAAAATTTTTAGATATTCACCGAATTCGATGAAAATTAAGATTCATGCTGTAGGGGACTGTAATTTTCTATGTGTATTTTCACCACTATTTTCATAATAACTTTTAAATAATTTCCTTTAAGATCAAGAATTTTATTATTTACTTTAGTGTAAGTAACACTTTTATCTATATATGTATGTATGTATATATGTATTATAAAATAATTATATTAAAATATTATGCTACTGTTTTTAAGATTAAAATAAACTTACGTTCATAGAACAACTATTTACACTGATTCTATCAAATTTAATATTTATATTTTCACTACATTTTCACTCTTAGAGTTTATAAAATGTTTTAATCACTATATAGTGTTCGTATATGCACTCACTATGTGTCATATCACTGCGAGGCCGCTGTTCTTAACACATGCTCTTAAATACATTTCATTAGATACGTGTTCGGAAGTTCATTAGAATTCACCCTCTGAGGGTGAATAATAAGGGTTGAAAGTTTTTATGGAAAATATTTAAAATCTGCCCCGATTTCCATGAAATTTAATATTCGAACTAATAAATATTAGGTCCTTACATATGAAATTGGCGTTTTGTCGTACTGGCCACTTTGATCTCAAATATATCTTCTTTGGTTATTAATTCCAATTTTAAATTTATACCGCTATTTACTCATGCATTTGTGTTTCGAAAACAGCAATTCATTTGTTTTTCCTCTTTTGGTTTTTTCTTTGCGTCACTCTGTTTACAAAATGGAAACCTTGAAATATCGTATTATTTATCGTATCGCTCCACCGTGGCACCAGTGCTGCAGAAACGGCTCGGAGGATTATTGATGTGTATAGCGGCGGTGTCGCAAAAGAAAACACAGTGCGTTTTTGGTTCCAACGTTTTCGTTCTGGAAATTTCGACCTGCAAAACAAGCCCCGTGGACAGCCGGAGACCAAAATTGATAATAAAGAATTGAAGTCTGTTGTGGAAGCAGATCCATCGCAAACCACATCCCAATTAGCTGCAGGCTGCAGTGTTAGTAATAAAACTGTTTTAATCCAATGAAGCAAATTGGGAAGGTGAGAAAGCTTGAAAGGCCTCATGAATTAAGTGCAGCAATCCGACAAACACGCGTCGACTGCTGCGTTACATTACTCAACCGGCACAATAATGAACGGATTTTAAATCGAATTTTAATCACCTCATCACATCTTAATCACATCACATTTTAATCACATCACATCACCTGTGATGAAAAATGGATCCTGTACGATAATCGAAACGCTCATCGCAATGGCTGAACCCTGGCGAACCAGGCAAAGCATGCCTCAAGCAAAAATTTACTCATAAAAAGTTAATTGTGAGCGTTTGGTGGACTAGTGCCGGTGTCGTTCACTACAACTTTCTTACTACTACAACTACAACGGCTCGCTATTCTCCAAAATATGAATTGGATGGATCAATGGTATGATCTTTGTTATTGGTAGATAAAGGTTGAAAGTCAGTAAACAAATTCCTAAAACCATGATATAATCTCTGTCAATTTTTATTTTAAAAAGAGAATTCAAAGTAATAACTTTGGAGTGCAGAAAGTGCTTGGCTTACAAACATAAGTTAACATCACAAATGCAAGTAGCCCAGACGAAGCTTTGCTTGAATTAAACTGGAAGAATGTTCGAAAGTGTTTGTTCTGTGTTCGCAACGAGTTCTATTCCATATTGAGGAGTCGCTACTCGCTGGCTCAAATATTTACCGAAGATGCGGAAATAGGAGCTAAGTATGTATATTTGAAGGGCTCCACGAAGGGAAAATTCTTAACTTCAATTATTTCAACACTTTTTTAAATTTACATAAAGACGAAATTGCAAAAATGTATTAATTAAAGATCGTCTTACTAATTAAAAATCAATTTTTTGTTTAGAATACGCCAATTTTATTTAAATTTTTTAACTTAATATTTACTGCTTTAAAATATTTAATTTATTTGACGTACCCATTATTACCACCACGCGCGTAACCTATAGGCCCCCACAGACGAGAGACCGATCGTGTCAGTTAGAACTGACGTCAGTTCGACCTGAACGGATTCGAGCACATACACGGAGAAAATCGCATCCGACCGAACTAACGTCAGTTCGGCCCTTAGATTAATAACCCCTAGATAGTATTCTAACAAACGCATTGCACAAAGTGAAGCAAGCAATATATAGATGTAGGCGTAAGTAAGCATTACATACCGACACGCAACAAACAAAACTTTTATGTTGTGGAGTGTATACTCTTAAAATAGGAATTGTTGTATTTGTTTTTCTTAATAATGTGAGATGTAAAAATATAACTTATATTTCATTTTAAACCATCTAAACACAATTTGTGAACTTTATTTATATTAAACTCTTAATAAGGAATATATTAAGGATTATCTTAATACTGGCAATACTTTAAATTGATTGTTAAAAAAATCAGAAAATATTATAAAACTTTGTCTTAGATGCAACTATTAGTTGACTATGAAAATTTTGAAATAAATTTATTATTACTAGTAACACTTTCACAATTCACAATACGGCAACAAGATGGCGACATAATATAATTTTATTTTAAAATGTTTTAAATATTTGGCTTAATACAAGTCAAATTGTTCGGACATGACATTAAGTCCTAAGCTTTTTTAATACTTTTCCGATGCATTGTGACACCCAATAACGACACAAACCGTCATAATGTTTTTAATAGTCGGAGATGTATGCACTAGCGCTTGACCTTGACAACTGACGGGTCGTTTGAACAAACTGAGCCATATCTCAGTATGATTTACTTCACTTTTCATGCGCGTACCCGGTTTCTAGGCGTTTTAATCTAAGGTTCGGCCTGAACGGATTCGAGCACATACACGGAAATTGCCGCGAGCTTCGGTCGTGTTTTTAGGGTTCCGTAATACTTAAGGAACCCATATAATTTCACTCTGCCCGTCCGTCTGTCTGTCTGTCCGCCGCTCTCCTAGCTTCTGTAATAACTTTATGACAATAACTTTTGTAGTAATTCAAAGAAAATCTATTGCGCGTTTATAGTTACGGAACCCTCCTTAGACATGTCGTGACATGCTCTTGGTCAGTTTAGTTTATTTATTAATTGTATTTTGCTGCAATTGTAATCACCGAATTTGAAACCGAATTATTATGTCATAAATTTTTTCAGTAATATGGTATAGAAATCATTTCTTTTTGTTTTATAGTATTATTCATTAGATTTTATCAACCATAGTGGCTCTAAAGTTTTAAATACTTCATTGAACTTTAAAAATTTCTTTAGACCACGTGCCATTTTTAGGGTTCCGTACCCAAAGGGTAAAAAGGGTCCCGCTTTACTGAGACTCTGCTGTTCGTCCGTCTGTCGCCAGGCTGTATCTTAACCTTCTTATACCGTGATAGCTCGACAGTAAAAAAAAGAGGATTTTTTTTTCATCTATTGGTTAATAAATAAATAACCTAACCAAGAGCATGGCATTTCTAAGGAGGGTTCCGTAACTATAAACGCGTAATGGGTTTTTTTCAAATTACTTCAAAAGTTACTGTCCGATTTCGTTCAAAATAATTTTTCTAAAGAGTATGTAGCATGATCTGTCAGCATGTAAATTTTCTAAGTCTCATAGTTTAGAAATGCCAGGGGGTTTAGAAATACCAACTTATAAACCACTGTCGAGGCCGATTGCTCGAAAATAATTGACTTTATAAAAAGTCATGTATGAAACCTTGCCTTTATTTTAAAAGACCTATTCAAAGATACCCCTCACGATGGGGTATAATAAAACAATACGGATGGACAGAGCGAAACTATACTAACTATAATACTAACGTTGATATAAGAATGACCAGCATGTAAGAAGCACCAGATAAGATTCAATAAGGTTAACAATACCAATACAACTACCTACTAAACCTATTTTGATTATAAATTAATAGACCATGAAAGTGTTAAGTCACAAGGCTGTTAGGTATCTGGGCATGGCCATACTTCACGTAGGTGATCCGCTCCTGACTCAAATACGCGCGGCAATCCGCATGCATGACGCCGGAACCTCGACTCGCGCGAGATACGGAGCGAGAGAAATATGTTTTTCTCGCTCCAATTGTATGATTCAGCGTAAGACAGAAGTATTCAGTTCATTCGTTACACAGCTATCAGATCGGTTGGCACTGTTGGCAATTGGCAATTTTGGCATTTTCACAGTACTCACACTAATGCAATATACCTATATAGATACTTTGTAAAGTAAAACTACATTACTAATGTCTTTCCATTTTTTGGAAGTCGCCGTTTTCCATACATTCGTCATTTCCGTAGAAAAAGCGATGATTGCCGAGGTGTAGTAATACTACAATATGATATACATCTAATCAGTAAGAAAATAAGGGTAGTCTGCGGGCCTGGGATCTTAGTTCATTTGTCACACACGGTCTTTGGCTGTCTCTTTGCCTTCAAATGTAGTGATTGCGTTAATCGCGCTGAATCAAAAGTCAAAACAAAGCAAAAAAGCAGTTTCTGCAATAATTAAATGTTCAAAGCGAAGGTAATAATCAGTTCTTTGTAAGATATTAAACATTGTACAAACAATAACTAATAGGTAATATTATAATTAGATATTAATAAAGATAGTAGTGACAATATTGAACAAGTACTCGTATGTAAAAGGTATTATCACTTTTTTTTCAGCATACGGTACCGGTGAGAGCGAACTTCGGCATGAATTTTCCGGCTCGACTGAAGAAATACCTTACCAAAAACTGACGGGGATGAGGCTTGCGTGTTTCGCAGAGTAAGCGATGATACATAAAACCCCATTTGGTAGCAATCGGTAGCATCAGGCGATCCGTCTTCCTGTCTCCCGATCCATCTCATAAAAATATTTTGTCAAGCCAAAAAATATACTTAATTTCTTTGTCGCACGGCCATCGACCGAAGCAGGTGACTAAAATCGAGCCGTCTTAATCCCGGGCCCGGGGCCTTCATAGAAGTTTGGAGCGCCGCTTCATAAAACACAGTAATCGTATTCGGACGTACTCGGTAGTATAATATATTATAGGTACCTAAAAACTTAGGCCTTTTCATCCGTTATTGGATGATTTATACAGTATTCTCCGAGCGAGTTAGTAATCTTTCTTGAAATACTGTAGTGCCTGGAACAGTCGGTTTTTTTAATGTCGTATGGTTGCCCACACACACACACGGCATTCTCACAACACAACTAGCCTAGTCCAGAGGAATGACTGGTCAATACGTCCGGGGTCAACCATGTACGGGTTTCCTGACGATGTTTTCCTTCACCGTTAGAGTTAAAGTACCTGAGATCTGAAAAAGTCTCATTGGTACACACCACAACCTGGGAACCGAACCTGCACTCTCTCGAGTGCGAATCAAACAGTCTACCCACTAGGCCACGGAGCTCTATAATACCTAATAAGTACCTACTTTATGTAGGGACAAAAATGTAACATCATTACTTATATTAACTGTCATATTAATGGAAATTACTTTTCTCAATTTCAGTGTTGTAATCATGTTGTAATATTGTTCTCTTTGATAGTATCAGCAGTATTTTTTTTCAGAAATTTCCAAGATAGCATAATTAATTTTAGACGTTTATGTTTCTTATGAACAAAAAATATTAAATTTATGACAGTAAAGTATAATAATTTGTCAGTTCACCCCGAGACTTGACGCCGCGCGCACCTTTTAAGATAGATATTCAAAACTGAACTTTATTTAAGCTACATTTTATGATAGACATACAAGAATTCGAATTGCTGTGCAGCGCGGCGCCGTTCTTGCTATGAAGGATTGGACATGCCTTTTTTAGAACAATCCACCGCGATATGTCCGAGAGCCAAGAAGGTGTCGATTTGATTTCCCTTTATTGAGTTCCTTCGCCGGCATCATTCAAAAAGAATGTGCTTATGAACTTAATGATTTTTTAAATAGACGACATTTGGTTTCACACAATTACATTTTGTATTTACAACCAATTGTTTGATGAAAAATGATGATTCAGGAAGACTCAGGGTACGATTTTTATTAATAGCGACAACGGGGCCCAGACCTGGCGAATTTTATCCGATCATTGAAGCAGAATATTGTAAGGATATTCCCCACATCTTACGTATTTCATCAAAGTGCGGATCTTTTTGATGATTCACATAAAACATTCATTAGACGTTGCCGGCGACTTCGCGGGGGAACCGTACATTTTGCTGCGATAAAGAGTAGCCTGTCTGTTAATCCAGAGTCTAAACTACTACCATACTGAATTTCATTAAAATCCGTTCAGTACCTAGTTATTACATGAAAGGGTAACAAACATCCAAAAATCCCAAAATCGATTCTTACAAACTTTCGCGTTTATAATATCAATAAAATGGTACAAATTACCAAAACCTCGGTAGGAAATTGTCTATAGAAAAATATTTAAACTAAATATTATTATGGTAACTAGTTGATAAAAAAAGAATGAGTCCCAAACTAGAACCAGTAGGTTTTTACTTTTTTGTCTCTGAATCTTTTCAAAGTTCATTTTTATAATAACATTTAACTAATTTAAGATAATAATTAATTTGATTTGCGCTGGGTCGGTTAATTTTCTTTTTACCATTTCACGACTTTCTTTTATTATTTTTTCCGTTACACGTTTCTTGAGCAATAATTCATTAGGTAGGTAATTATTTTTTAACAAAATAATTTAAAGAGACTCACCCCCGGTCTCTGAAAAGCTTATCAACGCAAAAATTAACTAATCAGCGGTCAAATCTCTTGTCAAGTGTAAATTGAGTTGCAAAAAGCTTGATCAGTCGTTTGATTTGATCAACGTGTTAGTTAACAAAACTAATGTCAAACCCATGGTCAAACCACATGTCAAACGCTGTTTTCAGTTTCTGGAAAGCTATTTAAGGTGTAAATGTGTCATGTCAAGTGATCAATGATTAGTAAATTTTTCAGTAATCAGCGTTTCAGAAACGCAATTTGATTTAACAAGCCTGTTAACTCAACAACGTGTTAGTTCATCAACTATTTGATTAGCCTTTCAGAAACCGGGGATTACACCCGGCTAATCAACGCCAAAATTAACTAATCAGCGGTCAAATCTCTTGTCAAGTGTAAATTGAGTTTCATAAAGCTTGATCAGTCGTTTGATTTGATTATCATGTTAGTTAACAAAACTAATGCCAAACCACATGTCAAACTCTGTTTTCGGTTTCTGGGAAGCTATTTAAGGCGCAATCATAGATTAAACATATGTCAAATCTATTGTCAACGATTTATTAATGTTAATTATTGGCGAATTAACTTTTGAAAAAATATTAGTTTTTTCCCATTTTTCCACTGATATTGTTTACAGAAGGTATGTAAAGTGTTTTTACTAAGTTAATTTGGCGCTTGTAATATTTTTATACGGTCTAGTACTTATTTGTTAGAAGCTGTAAGTAAAAATAATTATGGCTATCATTCTTGATATCCAAATTTTTACAAACTTATTATTTGTGTTTCAGATATTATCATGTCATTATCCGATTCATTCATATATATTCATATCAATCTTGATTGATCTCATTGAAAAGTTATGTGTAGGTATTGGTATTAAGTAATTCATAAAACTTTGTTTACTGTTTACATTGTCATTAGCAACATTCTGCCTGGTGGTTCTCTTAAGATTTAAATATGCCGTATGTAGCTGTTTTAGCGTGCGATTACTATTGAATTCTAAAGCTCCCAAGCTTCACGTTTTTGTACCATGCTCCCCGAGTTGGTACATATTTTGTTTTCAATTATGTGCTTATATCTAAAAAATACAAAAGATGCTTCATTATTCAAACAAGTGAATGTAATGTACTTAATACTAAAATCACATAATACTTTTCAGTAGGGGCTTACTTGGAAATTATTTCCATGAGCTGACATTTTTCTCTTTCGGTAAAATTTTTGCCTCGAGAACTCATTCTGAAATACTTCTATTGTAATATTTGTCAAGAAAAATTCGAAATTCGCGGAATATCGAAAACCTTACTAAGTACTTACTTATTAACGACTTAAGTCGAAAAATACCTCACTCTGGACACTTGACAGCTATCTGCTTGACAAATTGTTTTTTTTTCGAAATGGCATTAGGTAATTTACATAAATTTCACACTTTTCAATGAAATATTGAACGACAAACTGGACGCCACACAGTGTTGTGTGTGACCATGTTAAAAATCAAACTTGTGTTAGTTGATCAACTATTTGATTATCCTTTCAGAAACCCCCGGTTTCTGAAAGGACATTAAAAGACTACATTCCCGATTAAAGTTACGTTTATTACTGACTCATTAAACCTAATACATGCATTATTATAATAGTCTTACATATTACGCCACATGCCCTACCAAAATAAAAATAAAAATCAACACAATGTTTATTTTTATTTACTAACTATATTTTTGAATATATTTAATATAAAATTATTATAAAAATATATTTTTAATTATAACAGAAAGAGAAAAAAAATCTTATTTAAATTCAAATTAAATTTTATACAAAATAAAGTAATAGTAATAACTTGCTTACATTTTCTAATTAAGATTACAAAACATTCATAGTTTTCTCATATTACTTACTTAGTTCTTATTACTTATTTATTACATATGATATAATCTACTCCTATTTTTATGTATGGTTTTTTCTTTACCGTCCACTAAAATAACAACGTTAGGGGAAACATCTTTTACAACTGTAAAGGGTCCTAAATACAAAGAATCTAATTTGTTACAGTTTGCATTTTTTATTAGAATTAAATCTCCTGGTTTATAGACAATAGGATTCACATAGCCATCATATCTGTCTTTTCTTATAACTTTACTATTATACAAATTATTTCTTGCTTCCAATTGTGACTTTTGTATGCGATATTTTAATTCTATTGGATAACTATCGAAATTATAAACTGGCTTAATATTGTTAGTGAGATTACTCGGTATACTACATGATTTTCCGAATACAAGTTCAAATGGAGTGTATTGTGTCTCCGAATGTACTGTTGTGTTATACGAGAAACGCCAGTACGGAAGCCATAGCCATAGGAATGGAGTATTCCTGAGTTTGATTGTTATTTATTTGCGTTCTTAGATAAAATAATAAATGTTTATGTGAATTTTCTATAGAACCTAATGTTTGATGATGATACGCCGTTGACTGTATATGATTAATTTTTGCTAAAATTGAATTGACAAATTCTGTCCCTCTATCGGTCACAATCTCAGACGGAATTCCATATCTCAATATAAAATTATTCACTAAGGCCGTGGCCACACTAACGGCTTCTTTTGATTCTAGCGGATACGCTTCCACGTATTTCGTTAAGCTACACTGAAGAGTTAAAATATATTTATATCTACTGTCCTTAATTAATGGGCCAACTAAGTCTAAATACACCTTATCAAACGCTGATGATCCACAATCCGTGATAACCATCGGTTCTTTTATCGTTTTCAAATATTTGTACCTTTGACATTTGTCACAATTTTTTACAAACTCAGTCACATCTTTTTCAAGTCCACTCCAAAAATACTTTCTACGAATATTATTCATCATGCGCCTAATTCCAGCATTCATTCCACTCGTGGGAAGAATATGAAAGTCATTTAGAATAATTCTTTTTGTATCCTCGTCAGTTATTTTTTTAATGCCTTTAATGACACATAAGCGGGGTCCGGACCACTTACGCTTTTTATTTATATACTGAGCTAGCTCCTTTATTATTAATTCATTTCTCTCATTTTTAATAACACACACAGTGTCTATATTTAGACGTAAACAAAATGATTCCATTTCCCTCACAGATACAGCTCGTGTTCGCTGTGATTGGGTAAATAGTTTCACAAATAATATACGATTTACTGACGAGTATGCAAAATCTCTACAATCAGAAGTTATATCACTATTTTTAAACTTTTTCCACTCTACTTCATTCACAAAAATTAACTCTGTATAGACCCTCGGTAACTTAATTATTTCTACGACTCTCGGGTGATAAATTTGGCTCCGAGTGACTACTTCTTGTTCCCAAACCTGAAAAAATGGCTCGGTGGAAAAAGATTTGACTCCAATGATGAAGTCATCTCGCAAACAAAGGCCTATTTTGAGGACCTCGACAAATCATATTTTTTGGAAGGGATAAAAAAATTGGAGAAGCGTTGGACAAAGTGTATAGAGCTCAAGGGGGACTACGTTGAAAAATAAAATGATTTATTTATCAAAAAATCTGTGTTTTATTCCAAAAGTCACGGACTTATTGACCCGCCCTCGTACCTTTTACGAATAAATCTATAGAATTATCAAAACTACTAGCTAATATTATATTATTACTATAGCTATCACTAAAATTATTAGCCTCGAAAAAACTGATTTGGAGGCTTATATTATTATTATATTATTACCCTGGCTTATTACCCTGTAAACTATAATTTCGACCTCTAAAAGAAGACACGGGGCCTTGCCTAGAGCCCCATCGGGAAGGCCTTACTGTCGCTTGCCACTGATTTGCCCGCGGTGGCATCATATTTCGGGCTCGCCCCCGGCCTCGAGCATAGTATGAACCTCGCTGCCTATAGAAGTTTAAAAACTTACCTCTATTATGTTGGCTCGTGCAGATAGAACCAACTCCCTGGTCCACAGCACTGGATTCGGCCGCTCGAGAGCACTCTTCGTCCTTCGCCGCTCCGATTACATCCTTCAGCTGGGTGTAATCTCGGGCCGCTAAAATGGTGCTAAGTCGACTATTTCTCAAGCCTTCAGTAAATCTTTTTACAGCCAATTTTTCATTTAATGGTCGCAATATTTGATAGGCTTTCTCATCGCTTTCAGCTTGGGAAATCGTCAACTTAACAAAAATATCTTCTAACTTTTTACCGAATTCCTCGATAGTATTACAACCTTGACGAGTTTTCATCATCTCTACCTGTAGGGCAGTTGCTGACTGCTTAGTTAGAAGATGTTTTTTCATGTCAGAAATAAGCTCTATACTAGTTTTATAACTAAAACTAAGTCGCAATTTAGCGCTTTCCGATAAACGAGTTTTTAATATAAAATTAATTAATGACTGCTCCTCATTAATATCCAAGGTCGTCCTATAAAATTCTAGTGCATCAATTAATTTTTTGGTGACGTCTTCTTCGCCTGTCAGAATAGGGAGAAGAGAAGCCGCCGTTTTCACGTCAAACTCAGCCATAGTTACCGTATTAATGTTCGCAATACAAAAGTCAACAATTTGTTGATAATTCTTTTCTATATCTTCACAAATTTTTAATAATTTTAAACTTTCATCCTGCTTAATGTCTCCTTTTTCAATACTTATTTCTAACTCCTTACGTTTTAAAATATATTTCTCGTATAAAACCTGAGTCTGTTTCAACTTATTTTCTAACAATATATTTGTTCTTCTTACCTTACTTAGCTTAACCAAATTTACTCTAATACTTTTTATTTCCTCGCAAATATTAATAATTTCCATTTATTAAACAACAAAAAAAAATTAAATCTGTCTACTCTTTAAAATATTATATAAAAAATAAATGAACTAAATTCGTTTGAAGTATGAACTACGATATAATATTATATTACTTTACTTATTTTATCTACCTTTCAAAATTTATAGAGCAAGAAAAATAACATTAAAGAAGAATAGTACCCTAATCATTAGAGTTACGTAGTCCAAAATTCTTAGTAGATAGTCTTCAGTCCATAGTCCAACATTTCGGTGTCCTCTCTGTAGCTCGGTGGCACCTTGCGCCTGTAGTCCCGTTACACTCCGACCTCCTTGGGCTCGTCCGCTCGACCTGGGCGCCTGGCTCCTGACCTCCGAAATGCACTCCTCGCCAGCTCTTGTCTAATCCATTGGACGTGGCACCTCTTGTATATAACGTAAAGTCCAGCTATCACAGCCAACATCAGAATCACCAAAATCACAGTCAATATGGTATTGTTTCCACTTAAATTTTTGTGTATAAGTTCAACATCGGCAGAATTTACACCACCCGCGGCATTTTGGGCTATAATGATTTCTTCCTTCGATTGTGTTTTACCCATTTTAAATCAAAAATATTTTTTGACAAAATAATAAAATTAAAAAGTCCATTTTCTTTACGCGGATCTCACGGCGCGCGATTGTAATGTGAACCGTCGCGGCTCGACTTGCAGGGTCGCCATGTGAGGATGGGACATTAAAAGACTACATTCCCGATTAAAGTTACGTTTATTACTGACTCATTAAACCTAATACATGCATTATTATAACAGTATTACATATTACGCCACAGTGGCAAGTGGAGTGGTAACAAATTCGAAGCCATACAACATCTTCACGGCGAGTAGTGACAAAAACCCGCACTCAGCACACTGTACCTATGTTCGTTTATTCAATAACCTAACCAAGAGCATGTCAGGACATGTCTAAGGAGGGTTCCGTAACTATAATTGCGTAATTTTTTTTTCAAATTACTTCAAAAGTTACTGTCCGTTTTCTTTTAAAATATTTTTCCTAAAGAGTTTTTAGCATGATCTATTAGCATGGAAAATTTCAAGTTTCTAAGTCTCATAGTTTAGAAATGCCAGGCCGCCCCCTAGCAACCAACTTATAAACCACTTTGAAGGCCGATTTCTCGTAAATGGTTGAAATGGTTAAAAAGTCATGTATGAAAAATTGCCTTTATTTAAAGAGTCCTATTCAATGATATCCTACACGATGGGGTAGAATGAAAAAAAAATTCATCCTCACTTCACATGTATGGAGAGCCACGCCTAAAATATAAAATGACA
Source organism: Phengaris arion (assembly GCA_963565745.1). Classification (NCBI taxonomy): domain Eukaryota; kingdom Metazoa; phylum Arthropoda; class Insecta; order Lepidoptera; family Lycaenidae; genus Phengaris; species Phengaris arion. The sequence goes on along the minus strand of OY751432.1, from coordinate 30,526,529 downwards.
AAACCGAGATCTATAAACAGTTTATAACTATATCAAATTTCATCCATTTATATTCATAATTACAGAAGCTAGAAGCGCGGACAGACAGATAGACAGACGGACGGACAGAGCGAAACTATAAGTGTTCCTTGATTATTACGGAACCCTAATAAACGAACAAAATGTAGGTACAGACTTACAGAGTCATACAGCAAGTACCAATATTGTTAATAGTTACATTACCTAATATTATTCAACAGTAATAAAATAATTATCTATACTAATATAATAAAGACGATAGATTTGTTTGTTTGTTTGATGATTGATTATAATTATGATGAGAGCTCGATTGCAATTTAATTGCTTCACATTAGTAATACGAATTATTGCACCAACAAATGGCATCGTTAGTTCGGGTAATTTTCCGTAGCAATATCTGGAAAAGCCTCGAGTTCACTAAATTGCGATGTCGTGATAGTCTCGATTTTCGAAAATCGAACATTAATGTCAACATTATCCTCAATTTTCAACGAGAAATATATTACACGTTTATTGAATATGTAACAAATAATAATATAATTATGTAACAAATAATAGGTAACATACATTTACACAAGGAATCCTCTTATTTTAATAAGCGCTGTTGTTGCTGCGTTCAAGTTGAAACTTAGTGATTTTTCATTTAAAACATTATTTGTTCTTTCACTCAGACGTATATTATTATATAAACCTGGAATATTATATTATCTACTAATGTAGGCTGTAATATTGTTTTCTTTAATAATCAAAACTTTAAAAATCATTATCCAACTACGAAAATTATATAATATATAGCCCATTAAATGTTTTAAAGTTATGATAATTATAGATTTTTCCCGCGGCTCCGCCCGCGTAAATGTAGTATCGGGTATCCCAGGAACACTGTACTTTTTCGCGATAAAAAGTATTAAGCCTATGTTTTAATCCGGAGCTTAAGCTACTATCATACCAAATTTCAATTCAAAATCCGTTCAGTAGTTTTAGCGTGAAAGAGTAACAAACATCCGTCCATCCTCACAAACTTTCACATTTATAATATTCGTAGGATAGTAGTAGGATTAGGTTAGGGCTAAGTCACCTTAGTATGATTCTAATAAACTTAGGCCCGTAATAATAAACTGTTCTTATCGCTAAGACAATTCTCAAGAAAGTACTTATAATGTTATTTTAATTAATAGATCGTACATAAGTACAGCTACAGCTGTACTTACGAGTACTACAGGTACGGCGTATCAAGTGAGTGCGAACGCATTAATAAACGAGACTCGTTACTCAAGTACGCTGTCATTGCTGTCAAACTGTTACTTGAGACGCGGTTTCGTCAAAGTACAGTACAGTCAAACCTTGGGATACAGTACAATATTAATTGTTGTTTTTGGTTGTAATTATTATATTAAGTTAATGTAAATACTTACGATTAAAAAAACTTAGAACTCATTACATACTCAACACAGAATAAAGTTAAAAAAAAAACGCTTGTTGATACTTCCTCTTCTTCTTTTTAGCAAACGCGGTTGCAAAGGTTTTGCACCATTCTGCCAGTGTCGAGTATTTAAAGAAATTTCGATTTTATTTATTTATTTAAATTAAACGAATTACCTATTTGATTTATATTATTAGCACTCAATGCCAAAGACAAAAGTCAAAACAAAAGTGACTTGATTTGTCACTTGACAGCAGAACTTTTTTTCGCTGTCCAAAAAACAATCCTCATTATATTTTCTATTATATAATTATTCCCTCCCTCCTACAATTCCTCGCCCTATCGACCTTAAACCTGTTCTGTGTTTTGTAAATACTCCTTTTATTGAAGCTTTATGGACATAATATATTCTTACTAACAAAATAAAACTGTGATACCCTAAATTTTTGTGTTTGTTTGTTGGCTTTAGATTATTCTGCTTCCTCCAGTACACGGTTCCCGTGTTTATTCATAAAACCCACTCATAAGGCAGAGTTTTCGTCAACACATACTTTGGCGAATCACTTAGGAGCCATTTTAAAGAAGAAGAATAAGATTTTTTTTTTAAATGTCAATGATCCACAGTCAGTTTTACTTATTAAAAAAATTTGAAATTAATATGTAACAGAATAATAAATATTAATATCTACGTAAAACTTAATAAAAATCTGTTTTTACAATATAAATTAGTATTTATATTATTAACCCTTAATAGGGCTATGGTATCAGAATGTACCACATTGCATTATGGGGTTTTGAACAAACTTAATGTTCATAAATGTACCACAAAATGTCATTTTATGCGAGTAAGTGAATGATTCTACAAAATGAATCATCAATCGCGTGTATCCGAACGGAAATTTTTGAACGATCCTGTTTTTAAAAAAAAACTGTCAGTGGCTGGTTATTTTCGCGCGTTTGTGAGGTATTTTTTGTGAAAAATGTCGGAAAATAATCCGTTTTTGTTGTATTTGTTTTTTTCAGAGCTTATAAAAGAAATATTTATGTTAATATAATAGTTTTAGTATTGAGAATGTGATTCAAGAACTATATGAGTGCAAAGTATGTGGTACATATTTCGACCAAAGCCCATTAAAAAATGTGGTTTTCTTGTATTTTTACCTATTTTGTTCCTATTCCAGAGGCCTAAGAAAGTACTGAAAGATGATGATATTGCACGAACCCTGGCTGCAATGCAGTCAGAGCTATTCTGCTAAATAAAGGCCAAAGAGCCAACAAAGAAGCAAAACTGGAAGTCGGTGAATTTATGATTCAATATAATAAACCTATTTCGGTTATTAAGTGGCGAGACACCAAAGACGTTTTCATAGCAAACACAGCCTTTAATCCAAAGGAAATCGTAACCATCATGCGGAGACAAAAGGACGGGACAAAAAACCTCTAGTTTGCCCAGTTGCAGTAGCAGAATACACAAAAAATATGGCCTTGATCATTTCAGGTCGTCTTATTCGATCGGAAGGGAGTCCAGACGAAACTGGTTCCGCTTGTTTTGGTTCATACTGGAGACCTCTGCTATTAATGCGTACATATGTTACCGGCTGACACATAAGAAAACAAACAACAGTCACATAGATTTTAGAGCAAGACTTGGCAGAGGGCTTATAAATAATTTTAGTACCATCAGTCTACAACCAATCACTTATAAAAACAAGAAAGGAGGTGTATTTGGAGTGCCGGATGAAGTGAGGTTAGCTAATGTGGGGTTGCACATGCCCTGCAAAGGTAAAAGAAGGCGGTGTAAATTTTGTAGCACAAGACGCGAGCAGCGCCGCAGATATATTATGTGCAAAATATGCCTTGTTCCTTTATGTGTAATACCTTGTTTTGAAAATTTTCATGTAAACCAGTACTGAAAATAATATAATTTGATAAATACTAAATTGGTTTCTGTAGTTTTAATATAATTTTCTACAAACTAAGAATGAGTTTTGAGTTTCTATGAGTTTCCAAATGAGCAATGGTCATATAGAGTCCACATATTTTTTACTAAACGGGCAATGGTCTTATAGTGACCACATGATTTTTCCAATAAAAAAAAATTAATATCAATTTTTTATTTTTATAACTTTATTTTATACATTTATAAGAACCCAAATTCAAAAAATTACAAAAATCCATATACTTTTGATACCATGCCCTATTAAGGGTTAAATATTACTTTTTTTTTAAATAAATTTTGAATGAATTGATAATCAGTAAAGCCGCTCTTTTTAAAAGTGTAAACAAAATGTTATTTCATTGGTTCTTTGTCGTGTAAATGACGCATAAAAGTTGAGTAAGTGATCTCAATCACGTTATCAAATGATACGGTCTTGAGATCATACTATTAATTAATGACATTCTTGAGAAGCTAATCGTTACTTGAGACCGTCTCAGCCAAGAAAGGTCTTGAGAACGAGTTTGAGAACGGTTAATTAATACGGGCCTTAGTTTCTGCTCATAATATTTACCCTACATTAAGCGGTTTACAGCAGTAGTATACACTGACTCCAATAACGCGCGGAAATCACGCGAATTCTGTCAGACCGCGCGGAATCTATCACATCTCATCGTCGTAGATCACAATAAATATTAAACATTACCGATATTCCAAATCTCTCAATAAATATTACCGATATTCACCGTTAAGTATAAACGGCGTCGGGGTATATAAGGTCATAAATAATATAAAAATTTAAAAAAAATTACTGATTAAACATTCAGTAGAGTACCTAGTACAAAGTTACACATTCAAGAAGTACCTAATAAACTGTACTAAAATTTTAGTCTATCAAGTAGTAAATATAATAATTAATTTATATAATAAAATAGTAATGGTCTTCGCAGCTATTGTTAAACAATGTGTTTTGGTTGATATACTGGACTCGTATGAGGTTAAACAGGCTCACAGCTCAGTCAGTTTAAACTGAAACTACCAAACTACTGCGCGTCGGAATTTCCATCCCTAAATTAATTAAGCGGAACACAACACACAATAACTATTTAAAACTGTTCAACCTCACTCGGCACTCCTCATTTCGATTAAGAATGCTTACACACGTACCGATTTGGTCTGGAGCAGACCATTATTATAGAGCACGACACTCGTGTGTTTGATTTTCAGCTCTATTATATTAGCACAGAGTATTATTTACAGTGCATACCGATTTTTATGCAGTGTTCCAACTCTGAAAAATATGTCTCCCCAAACTTAAATAAACTGATAAATAAATAATAAAAAAATGTGTTCGGTAATATTATTCTGTCCTTTTTACATTAAAATATAAAAAGTTTATTTTCTACAGATTGACTTTTCAAATCGCTTATTGATAAAACATTTCAATAGCTTAATTTAATTAAAACAAGAAAACACACACCTCTAAAAATAACCCTAAAAATGGAATGGAGGATTTTTTTCCAAATTTTAGGGAGAAAATCCTAAGTTGGCAACCAAATCCGTGGTCTGCTCTGGACCAAATCTGTACGTGTGTTGAACCTTTAGACACGACAACGTCATCACTCTCAAACTAAAGTTCCTTAGAGAATAGTAATATTAATAAGGGAGAATGTTCCTGCGGATGTATACACTTGTACGACTATTGTATGGAGTGTTTTCACGAGACTTGTAAAATTTTGCAAACATAATCGCTGTACCTTTGAAAATATAAATTTTTTTTATACTGTTTTCTCTGAGAGTTTACCTACCCATATTTTTTAAGAGTATTATTAATAGTATTCAGACGTCTATAACCTATTTCTTTTAACTAATTTGTATTTAAACAAAAATAAGTAACCATAGCAACTACAATCATAGCATAGTATTTTCACTTTAAATAAATGCCGTTTACCAAAGATTTCAAAACAAAAGATAGGCTATGACGTATATTTGACAGAACAAATCTTCATACAAGAAAAAGTTACGTCATCTTAGTTTTCAGCACAAGTTTCTCAAAGTCAGCCATCTTGATTTCACTATACTTCAAATGTCAAAATGGCCCCAAAAACTCCAAAAGTGGGGCCATTTAAGTGTAGACAGTTTTTGTCTCAACATGCCTCTTTTATAACAGTCATATACATCTATGCCGTTTACAAAAATGTTTATTCCAATTCCTGTTGTAATTATACCGGCAATCATCTACAGCTACAATTTGCTTTTTCCTTTACGAAGTTGTGATTTAAATAATGTTCAAACAACTTTGAATTATGCATGCACGAAATATTGCAGTTGTGTAAATAAACAAAAGAAAATTTGGTAATTATAAGTTTGTTGTAATTCAGTGTCTGGTTTGCAACAAGTAATGATATTGTTAAAAGTTGCTAAATTATAAAGCGAATCAGTTCATCAGCAGAATTAAAATGGCCACAAGTGAATCGTATTATGAAACATCATCTAATGAAATTGAATAGATGTTGTTTCATAATACGATTCACTTAATGTGGCCATTTTAGACCTACAATGCCTTTTTGGAAACACGTACTATCAGCGAATCTAATTCGTAAGCAGGTAGAGTGTTCTCGTAATGAGGGTTTTTAATTTCATGACTTTTTGACACGACAAGGACCATCGTGCTACCAAGCGACGTCTGATGCCAGAAAAAGAATCGAAAATTCTTATTGACCGTTTTTGATACCACTTACGCCACCATCAATATCAAAAACCCTGATTTATTTGTATTATAATGACGGCATGCAGTCACAATATTATGTCAATGACAATAAGTCAGTTTTATATCATAATATTATGATAATATCAACAAATTATGACAACGGTGAACCTGCTTATTAATTAGATTCCCTGTTAGTAAAATTTTTTGTTAGTGGCCGACGTCGCACAGTCCAGTCGCTAATGCTGATTCTATATTGTCCGGAATCCGGTCCGGTCCGGTGAAAATTCACAGCGCTAAAAATGGAGAGTTTTACGTAACAATAAAACTTGCCTATTATTTTTCCTGATATCCGGTATCCATCTAGAGTCAAGCACCCGTCTTTTTGGCGATTTCCGGCTACTTACCTCCTTCCGCGTACGGCAGATGGCGATACGCTATGGCGCGCTTCATTATGAAGCTCAAGATGTACCAGGTAGGAATTACCTGGATTCCGGATATATAAAAAATAACTGGTGAGTTTTATTGTTAAGTAAAACTCTCCATTATTTGCTATAATGGAAAGTATTACCTAATTTTATCAATGCTTTAATATTTTACTAGTCAACCAACCACTTGCCTACTCATTTCCTAATTCAACGATTTCTGGATTCTGCAGCAGAATAAATCCTTTGGTGTTTTGGAAAAAATGGATTTCCTTTCATTTGAGCAGATTAGAAATTTGAAGTTTTTGTGTTTAAAATTCAGTAGGTACAACTAACAACTCATCTTAATATAATATTATTTAACCAATAATCGTAATGTGTTAGCAACTTTCAAAACCTAATTTTGCACTTTCTAAATTATACTAACTTATCAAGGGTATAACAATAATGGCATTATTCAATATTCATATTGTCTTATATAAAAAAGCTACTAAACTTAGGAATCCCAAAAAAACACAAAAACACTGCATTTTCAGTTTTAATATTTTGAAAATAATTTTATCGTTAAATAAAAAAATATAGAAGGAAATATTACGTACGTAGAAATTTAAGCGACTTACGGACGCGTGCTACTACGTGCTATTAATTATTTTGCTTTGGTGTCATAATAGCACATAGTAGCATGCCATTTTGAATATTATGATTACTGTTTGGCTATTTTCTATAAAACCACTACTAACAACTAAATTCCTACTGAAGAGGGAATAAAATAAGTACTAAATTAAGTAGTAAACCTTTGTAAAACAACTAAGTTAACTAAGGCAACATTAATTCTGACCTCAACGGATGTTACCGTTCAGTCCAGCCGTTTCGTCCATCGATCCGAATTTTATTAAATTCGAGAGTTAAATAAAACCGGCCAAGTGCGAGTTGACAAGAGGGGTTCCGTACAAAACGGAAAATATCACGTTTGTTGTGGGAAACTCAAATTTTTATTTTATTCTGTTTTTAGTATAATTGTTGTTATAGCGGCAATAGAAATGAAATACATCATTTTTTAAAATTTCAACTGTATAGCTATCACGGTTAAGGAGATACAGCCTGGTGACAGACGGACGGACAACAAAGTCTCAGTAATAGGGTCCCATTTTTACCCTTTGGGTACGGAATCCTAAAAATGGCAACGTTGCCTAAAAATTTTTATTAGAGTTCATTGAAGTATTTATAACTTATGAGCCACTATCAACTATGGTTGATAAAATCTAAAGACTATTATTACTATAAAACAAAGAGAAATGATTGCTATAACACATTACTGGAAAAATGTATAGCATTCTTTTTTTTTTGTATAATAAGGCTAAGGCAGCATAACATAGAATTTGGCTTCGTTCATATCTTGACTACAGTCGCAGAAAAATATAATTAAAAACACGACCATAGCTCGCGTCAAACCAGAAAAAACTGAAGCGATATTTCCGTGTATGTGCTCGAGTCCGTTCAGGCCGAACTGACGTCAGTTTGCTCTGATGCGATTTTCCGTGTATGGGCTCGAATCTGTTCAGGCCGAAGTGACGTCAGTTCTGTCTGAAGCGATCGCCTTCCCGTATAATATGAGAGCCTTAATGCGGTTAGCCTGTAATCCACTGTGGCTTATCAAATTATCTAACGATGTCATTATTGTTGCGTTTATTTTAATGCTAGGTAGCTGACTCTGTGCCTGTTAACGGAATGTGTAAGTTTTATCTCCGGTGTAGGTATATATATAAAACTAGCTGTTTCTCGCAACTCCGCCGGCTAACATATAATATCCCACGGGAATACTGTTCTTTTCCGGAATAAAACGTATCCTATATTTTAATCCAGATCTTAAACTACTACCATACCAAATTTCATCGAAATCCGTTCGGTAGTTTTTGCGTGAAAGAGTAACAAACATCCATCCATCCATAAAGTCTATTTCACTCACAAACAACGCAGCCTTCTATTGGTAAAAGACTTTCCAAAATTGTGTTAGTAGATCCAGAGATTACCCCCTACAACCTCACAAACTTTACCTCTTTATAATATTAGTAGATAGGTATAGATATGAATTACTGAGTGGTTACAGTCCGTTCAGAGTAATTTTACCTCTAAGTTACTACGAGAGTGAACCTTATGTCATCGTTGTTCTATTATTACTATTCTAATAATATTATAATTATGATGATCTAGCGTTACGTACGCTTGGAAGTTGCTTCGTCGCTGGACTTAGGTAGGTAACTAAACCAATACTACCCCACACATATATTTCGGTATTTCGGATTTCGTTAAAATCAACTGCGAATATTTAGGGCATGTGATCTACTTGCCCGTGTACGGACGGAAAAATAATTATTGTTATACCTACCCGAAAAAAAACCTTCCTTTATATGGGCGAGTTTGCGTTGATCGGAGATTCACTCATTATGAGACGTTTTTTTTTATTATTTTGAGTATGACAATTTTTTTTTGCCTAAACGTCTTAATATGAGCAGTAGATCCTATACCCAAAATATCTGTAGTTGATTTTACCAAACCTTATATTACTCACTTCGAACTTCGAAGTTTCTTCCAACAAATTACCTAAAACTTACCAACTGTAAACTCAGTCAGTAGTAACTTATGGGTCAATTCACACCGACACATAACGATACGGGACATGGCGCTGCATCTTTGAGATAGCTATTCAAAATTTAATTTTATTCATTACACAAGAAGATACATAATTATTTCATTGTAAGAGTTCGAATGTCAGGTTGCACCGCGCTGCAAAGCGCATGTACACTAATGTCTTATGAAACGTGTATCTTTTTGTGTAGTGAATAAAGTTCAATTTTGAATCTTATAAAGTTACTTTTAAAATGAAGGCTGCAGCTCCGCGTAACGTCGCTTATCGTCGCGGTGTGAACTGACCCTAAATCACACCAGTTGACGATGATGAAAAGACGGTTCTGACTCCTGGTGACCTTCTCTTTGTAGATTTAGATTTTGTCATCGTATTTTTTTAAATAAGAATAACAAAACATGGAGGTGAATCATCGATACGTGATGGTAACAATACTTTGAGAAAAGTCAGTGTTTGAGTTTAGTTGATAAGCGTCAGTCGTGGTTGCCGCGCGCGCTGCTGTGTGACTAGTGCCGGTGTGTGTACGGTGACCGTGCCCGTCTGCTCACAGTTCATACTGTTTAGGATATATTCAAAAATATTCTATCCCCGCATCGACCTGACAACAAAACAGAAGCATCACTCAAATATTCATCTGAGAAATAACGGTGTCGGCGATAACGATTGATTCAAGGTAGGTACATACATTATTTTTCTTCCTCCGAAATCATTGAAATCATTGAATAATTCGATGCGGTTTTATTTAAAAATGATTGCATGATTATCGGCGTATCACATGCGTCCAAATGGTTATTTAATTATTAATACAATTAAATGAATAAAACCAGTTGCGTCGTTTGGTAAATATTTTAGTGGAGTTACTTCCACTAAAATATTTACTTTCAATATTATTATTTAATTTTCGTGACTCGTTTGCTCATGCGCAACGTACAGAAAATAATATTTTTCTGAAAGTAACTTAGATAGAAATAGCGTCAGTACTAAGTATGTGAGGAGAAATATTATAGTGAGCTTTATTTGACATGTGAAGGAATTATTTTGGGTGTATGTAATTAAATATGCAATAAATTACTACAGTACGTACACAATTAATAATTTACAAGTAGGAGAAATTCGTTAAACATACTTAACATAATATTAAATTTCTTTAGGGATTAATACAAGTTCTTAAAAATAGAAAGGCAACTGGTTTTTGTTTGTAAATAGTGGGTAGATTTGACGTGACTTAATATCATGCTTAAGGTCCTACCTGCAATACTTACTGAGAAGCTAAAACAATACAGTTCATACAGAGCCTAATTAGCGATAAGTTACCTACTTGCTAACAAATATGTAAGTAGGCATCTTACACACCTCTTTGTTATTTTTTAATTGTTTCATAACAGCACAGCTAATTGCTATTTGCATTACAACAAATGTTTTAAATCAATGCAGCTTATTAACTCTTTCGTTTTTTAAACGGGCATTGGCCCACCACACATTCCCACCACAGCAACTCCAGAGCCTTTAGTCAATATGCATTCGATAATTTCGACGCCGAATTTCGACATCAAAAATGTATGGGATTTGATACAAGTCATCGCTAAGTGACATGTCGCTTGCGATGCCTTATGTCAAATTCCATACATTTTGTTTTCGAACTTCGCCTCCGAAATTATCGAATGCATCTTGACTAAAGCCCCTGTGTAGCCAGTATCGAAGGCGGTAACCAATAAGCATCGAAAGACCCTTTGATAACTGATATGATCTCAGGGGTGCCCACTACCTGAGGGATAAGTTAAAGCTATATTAAGCTCTGATGATGATGTCCCTTATCCCTCTATTATATGATACTGGTTCGAATAGTAGGGAATGGAATAGGGATTCGAGTATTTCGTTCTTCTAATTTCCAAAGACAGTTTATCATAAAAGGATTTGTTGTTCGTTAGTCATTATTTTCTTTTCATAATTTGTAGCTACTTTTTTACCTATATTATTATTTATTACCAGTCATAAGGGTAGCATTAAAGTACCTACGTATTTTGATTTTTCTTACTTACTGCGTATTATTTACAGACGCGACGTACCCACGTACCTTCCTCATACCGGTACCGGTACCTTCTCGTGGTCAGAGATGATGGCTAAGGAGCTCTTTATTCTTTATTGATTTAAAATTGTATTTGGAGATGCTTGCTTCCTGCTTAAAAACCCATCCGAGTATATTATCAAGTTTAGTCATTTTTCGTCCCATGCATCGCCATCATGAAAACAATTGATGCAATATAGATAACTATTCAACATAACCCAGTCGGGTGAAAAGGACGTGAGTAAAATATTTAAAAAGAAATCGTTGTTATAATAAAAACTTTAAAACAAAAAATTATATTTGACATTTATTATTAGTACCTACCCGGGTATCTCTAGTAGATTTGAAAAAATAAAAAGAATCCCAAATATATTTTACCGGGGTTTGGACCCACCACATTCCGAATTCCCGAACAGCGCAAAAATTAACCAAACTGCCAATCGGACTGACATTATAGATTCGAAATTATTGATATATTGTTACACGACGATAGAAAAAACATATTATATTACTTAATAATGCATCGTTTCCAGGGATAAACCCTAGCTAGGCCAATTTTTCTCCCCCAAAACTACCTGCATACTAAATTTCATGTAAATACCTACTTGCAGCCGTTGCCGAGATTACGATTATAATTATATTATACAAGATTGTCTCGTTTAAAGTATAAGATAGTTCATCAATCATCAGGCAACACGAAATAAAGACTTCTAGACTGTTTATTGAGTGCATGCATAATGTTATTTCTTCATTCTCTCACAAGAAAGAAAATTTTAGGTTCTACTAAAGCAAATATTAGAAACTTTGTTTTAAAAGTGGTTTTTAACTCATAAAAATTGATTTTGACCTACGTGTTCTCTGCGACTTGGTTCGCGTTCGAAGATCTGTTTATGGCGCGGGACTGTACAAAAAACCAAGATCGTGTCGGACTCGCGCACGAAGGGTTCCGAACAAAACGGCAAAATATCACGTTTGTTGTATGGGATTTTTTTATTATTTAAATATTTATTTTAATTCTGTTTTTATTCTTTGTTGTTAAAGCGGCGACATAAATACATTATCTTTGAAAATTTCAAAATCTCCCTAGCTATTACGGTTAAGGAGATACAACCTGGTGATAGACAGACAGACGGACGGACAGATAGCGAAGTCCCAGTAATACGCTTTCACCCTTTGGGTACGGAACCGTAAAAAAGTAGATCATGCGTTAATCAGCTGAGCGCAAAATTTCTTTGAAATCCGTTCAGATGTTTTGACATTTGACTGATTTTATTTGACATATAAAATAATCTCTTTACAATAATGTTTGTAAAAAACTTTTTCACACTGCTCGTGATCTATTTACACGCGCGATAAAATTCAAAACAAAAAGGCAGAGCCTACATAAGTTTTGTTTTTTTTTACAATTAACTTGAATCATGATCTTGATTCCATTTTGACGTTTCAGATTATTAAGCTTGCGCCAGATTTTCGGGAAAATCTAGAGACCACCGAACTTGCACGAATTTTCTGTATACAGTACACACTACAGTATTGATTTTTGAACGTTGAAAGAAATTCAATAGTTAACAGAGAAAATATAAGTATGTATATTGTACGTTAGGAAATACGTAGCCCTGATTTTACCAAACTTCTGTAAACACGCTTTACGTTAAACCCGGATTCGCTCTCTCTCTCTTTCATTCAGTATTAGAACGGGACGGCTTTAATGCGTTGGTGAAATAGGGGCTTAGGCTTTTGAGTTTTTAAGTTATTTATCCTGAGAAAGGTAAGTGCGATACTGAAGCATGTAAATTTAAGAGGATGATTACGCGGAATACATTAGCTGCTTATTTATTTTACTAAAAAACCGACGGGTTTCCTCCTCCCAAATTATCACTAAAATTACCTTACGTTTATTATCACTACCTAACTAAAATAATTACCTACCGGAATATTTTCTGAATTTTCGCCTATAAATATTAAACTTGAAATTTCAAAATTATCATTACTGACAGTGCATAACAATAATGATTATAATGAATGTTATCTTTACCTTTAAAATTGTTCGTTAGGTACTATATCATTTTTATATTATAGGTACGTTTATCTTTTTAAACTACTTCATTGTTAAAGTAGTAGGTATAACAATATTAAAGTAATAATAATCAGATTTATAAATATAATATTATACATTTTCGATTTTTTATTTACTCAGTTTGTAAAGTTTTTATATTAGTTTTTATTTCTCCATTTATGAAGCATTACAATTAAAAGGTATTACTTTAATACAAATAGTATAATCTTTTTTTTTTTTTTTTTTTTTTTAAATTATTTATTTTAAGTCGCTTTTTAACAGCTAAGGTCATTAGCGACTACTATATTTACATCTATATATTCCGATACATATTTATGTTTTTAACGAAGTTAATTGTCTGTATATATCCATTATTATTTAAACAGTCCTTTATATTGTTAGGTAGGTTACATGATAGTTTTTCACTAGCATAAGCCTGACATTCTACTAACAGATGTTGTACAGTTAGATCCATCCTGCATTTACACTTTGGTTTATCTATCTTTTTCATAATGTGTACATGTGTCATATTTGTGTGACCAATACGGAGTCTAGTGATGACGGTCTGATCTTTTCGAGACGTAAACGAAGTTGGGGCTTTGTCAAAAATAGAATTTCTTATAGCATATAATTTACTATTTATATTTTTATCCTGCCAAACAGTATCCCATATTTTTTTTAATCTACGTTTAATGTGGTTTTTAACATCCGTTGCATTTGAGTTAATGGAATGGTCTATTGAATTTAAATTTGCAGCATTTTTAGCTTCTATATCAGCCTTCTCATTACCTTCAATACCTTGATGACTAGGGATCCACAATACTTCAAATTTGAAATTATTTTCTATTAAATTTATCATTTTTTCTCGAATAGCTAATATAAGTGGTTCGTTATTATTAATATTTTGTAGGGCTTGCAAGCACGATTTAGAATCTGAAAATATTACAAATTTATCTACATTACTACTACCTTGTATTATTTCTAAAGCTTTATAAATAGCGATAGCCTCACAGCTAAAAATTGTGTGGAGATCTGTAAGTTTATAACAATAACAGCTATTATCTTGAGTAACGATAGCACATCCTGATTTATTATCTATTACTGATCCATCTGTGTAAAATTGTATACAATCTTGATTTTTAAATTTAATTTCATTAAATAAACTTTTATAGATGATTTGTGGGGTTTTATTTTTAAGATTTTTAGTTAATTTAAGGTTAATAGGTAATTCATAAGTGGCCCATGGGCCATAAGCAGGTATTTTTTTTGGGAAAACAGAAGGAAAACAAAACTGAATTTCATTTAAATATTTCCTTACTCGAATGCGTAATGGTTGAGTCAGGTTTGGGCGAAGCTCATACTCTGTGTTATAGGAAGACTTTGTAAAATAATCATATATTGGAGAGGATGGTTGTGAAATTATATTAGTAGCATATATTAGAACAAGTTGTTTTCTTCTGTAAGAAAGTGCCATTTCCCCTGATTCTGCCAATATACTCATAATGGGACTTGTCTTAAAGGCACCGATACTTAATCTAAGAGCAGTGTTTTGGATGCTTTCTAAACATTTTAGATTACTAGGTTTGGCAGAATCATAGAAAATAGAACCATAATCTAATTTTTGTCTAATAAGAGCCTTATAGGTATTAATCAAACAATTTTTATCGGCACCCCAAGACAGTGATGATAAAACTTTAATCACATTTAATCTTTTGTTACATTCGAGTTTTAATTTATTTAAATGCATGTTCCAAGTCATTTTAGAGTCCAAAGTTAACCCCAATATTTTTATGTTAGTTACTTTTTTTATATTGTGGCCATTTAGAGATAGCTGTAAATGTCTATTTATTTTCTTTTTCTTTGTAAATATTATGAATTCTGTTTTTGTTTTAGAGAACTTAAATCCGGACTTTTTGGACCAGTCTTGAAGCTTATTTATTGTGTTTTGAATAAGTGTTAACGTAGGATCCAAAGTTTTACCACAACAAGTAATTGTCAAGTCGTCTGCAAATAAGAAACCCTTCAAGGGTTTATCGATATATGAAATTACGTCATTGATCGCAAGTAAAAATAAAATTACACTTATAACCGATCCTTGTGGCAAACCATTTTCAATAATTACTTGATCAGATAGTGTATTATTAACTCTCACTTTAATAGACCTATTAGTTAAAAAGTTTTTAACAAAAGCAAGTGTGTTTCCTTTAATACCCAAGCCTTGCAAAATTTCGATTACTCTATGTTTCCATACCATTTCATATGCCTTTTCAATGTCAAGTGCTACGAGAACCAAATAATTATTATCTGCTAAAGAATCTAAAATTTCGCCTTCTATATTCATTATTTGGTCATAAGTCGATCTAAATTGTCGAAATCCGTACTGATAGTTTGATAGATAATTATTTATCTCTGTATGCCATTTAATTCTCTTGCTAATAATCTTTTCTAATAGTTTACACAGATTACAGGTTAATGCTATAGGTCTGTAACTTGATGGTGCACTAGATTTTTTGCCAGGTTTAAGTATTGGGATCACCAGAGCTTCTCTCCAACAATCTGGAAACAACTGTTTTTGCCACATATAATTGTAAAGTTTTAATAAATATTTAAGTCCGCTATTAGGAAGATTTTTTATTATGTTTTTAGGAATATTGTCTGGCCCAGGACTAGAGCTACTGCTTTGAGAGAGCACTGACATTAATTCATGCATTAAAATATCTTTGTTAATTGGATCCGAGTTGTTATGTAATTCATATCTTATATTATCATTTTCCTTGGCCAATTTGTAAATCTTAAATTCATGATCGTAATTATCACTACTAGAATTTGCTGCAAAAGTATTTGCTAGTAAGTTTGAAGTTTCTTTTGAGCTCGCTGATAAAGAACCATCGCCATTATTAAGAACGATAGTATTAGGGCCACAATTAGTATTATTAATTGTTTTAATTTTTTTCCATATTTCGCTGACAGGTACATTAGTGTTAATTGAAGACGTCCACCTTTGCCAGTATCTATTTTTATTTTCTTTAAGAACTTTCCTACAAAACGCCCTCTTCTTTTTATACTCTATTTTATACTTAGAATCATGATCAGCCCTAGCATATTTTTTAAAATTTCTGTAAGCCTTTTTGGCTTCTTTTATAGCCACTCTACAGTCGTCATTCCACCAGGGCACATTATTTGTTTTTAACACCCCTGAAGTTTTCGGTACAGTCTTATTTGCTGCATCAATAATTAAATTACTAAATTTAAGAACTATTTCGTCTATGGGAGTATCATTACACACATTATCTAAGTCAAATAAATTTGAAATATTTTTGTCAATTTCATCTTGAAATAAAGACCAGTCGGCTTTATCAAATTTCCACTTTTTGGGGACTTGAATCTTTTTTGGAATGTTTTGTCTTGTAAATGTTTTTATGAAAATAGGGAAATGGTCACTATCGTACAAGTCTTCTAAAGCATTCCATTCAAAATACGCTGCAATATTTTGTGAAGCTAAAGTTAGATCTATGTTACTTGTGCGACCAGTGTTACTATTAAAATGTGTTGGTTTACCAGTATTTAAAATTATTATATTATCATGATCTTCTAGCCAATCTACTATGATATTGCCTCGAATATCGCATTTATCAGAGCCCCAGTAGTAATGATGACTGTTAAAATCGCCTAGAATGAGAAACGGAGATGGTAATTGGTTCATAAGGTGATTGAGATCATTTTTACTAAATGAAGTACTGTTTGGAAGATACACATTGCATAAAGTAAACCTAAACGGAAATTTAATTTTTAATGCTATTGCTTCTAAATTTGTGTTAATATTTATTTGCTCAGGAAGGGTATATGGTTTAATATAAATGGCTACGCCACCACTTGCTCTGTTGCCATGTATACGATTTTTATAAAAGCAGTTAAATCCCTTCATGGACGCACTGAAATCGGAACAGAAATTTGTTTCCTGTATACAAATGCAGAATGGATTTAACTCATTCATAATTAATTTAATATTTTCTAGTCTTTTATAATAGCTATTGACATTACATTGTAAAATGTTCATATTTTTGTTTCTAAGTAATATATAATATATAAAAAAAAAAAATTGGTAGTGTTGAAATAAATTAAATTTTTAACGTAGAAATAGGATCCAAAATTCCATGTAACTTACTAGACAATCGCGAACATCTATTTTTTAAACTAGTATTTAATTTTCCATGTAGTATATTGCACATTTTGATTAAGTCTTTAATGTTATCTGTGTAAGTATAAACTATTTCTTTTATATTCTTCTTTCCTTTGGTGTTATCTAACAAACTTATAAGCCTATCAATATCTATTGGAAAAACTTCTTTTTCTGAGTTCATAATATTATCTTTTATTTCTCTCCAGGTGTCTTCGTCAGATCTTGTGTCTGTCTTTTTAAGTTTCTTTTTTGATTTTTTCTTTATTTCTGTTTCTTCAAGTGATGTAGTGCTGTATGAGTCATCATCAGTCTCCAAAATTTCCATTGACTTTTTCATTACGTTGGTAGGTTTAATAGTTTCCGCTTTCGAAGACTCACTGGTGCTTGGTGAATGGGTGCGTTTTATTCGTTTCTGGTCAGTTTGAGGCTCATATATTACATCTACTTTAGGGTTAACTATAGGCGTTGTTTCTAAATTGTTATAGTCAAAAATTCTGTCCTGAATGGTTATTGTTTTTCCTACTTCAGCGTCTTGGTGTGTAATTGTGCACTTTACTTCAGTCTTTGGGCAATTTTTTGCGATGTGACCGGTCGTATTGCATGAAAAACATTTAAGCAAATCAGATGATAGGTAAATCCAATAATTTGTACCATCAAAGTTTACTTGGAAGGATTCTGGAAGATGCCTTTCATCCTCTGGATTGATGTATAATTGTCTCCTAAAGCTCAAGATATGTGAGAATCCAGGATCTGGAACACCAATTTTAACAAAAGAAATAGGTGACAAAATTTGAATTTTTAATTCTTTAAACTTTTCTTCTATGACATAATTTGGAATCACTGGGCAAACATTTGATAAAACTATGCGTTTATTCCTAGTAATTAATGGTTTTATCTCCAACAATATATTTTTAACCGTTATTTTCTTTTTAACGTCAATAAGATCATCCGCTGTTTTTTTGGAGTCTAGGTAAATACAAATTCTAGCATTCGATATTCTCGATACAAATCTTATCGACGAAGCAGGTATCAAGGCTGTCAACGAAACGAGATATTCCCTTATTGCTATCCCATCGATGGAGTCTAATATAATTGCTTGGTCTTTTCTTGGAAATGACAGTGAAGAGGTCACATTGGCATAACTTGTATGTTTAGGTACCAGTTGCGGTATCACGGTGGGTTGAGATGATACGGTGGGTGTAGACATGACGGTGGGTTGAAGATCTTGTTGGGGTTCAAACATTATGATACTAAGGGACTCCTGTTGCCAGGAGTGCCCTTATCACTTGTTTGTAAACACTCGTGTAAAAACAACTGCGATAGGTATCTATTCTAATAACTCGATTACGTACAAGTCGAGCGCCGCAGAGCAATACGTGCGTCCGCTGGAACAACCCGCGCGTTACTGAGTATAATCTTAATAATTATTGTTATGTAGATTGTAGGTAATATAAACAAAAAATTAAAACCGACTTCCAAAATAAAAATGCCCAAAAAAGTATGAAATAAATCTTTATCTTCTAAATAATTCCCCTTTTAAATTCGGCTAAAATTTTACCTATTTCTCTACTCAATCTTCTTTATTTTCAAGTCGTCGTAACGATATCCTACAATATTTTATAGAGCTCACGTTCTAATTTGCTGGTACCGACTTCAAAATTAAGAAGATTGAGTAGAGAAATAGTTAAAATTTTAGCCGAATTTAAAATTTAAATTAAGGGAATTAAAAATAAATTTAAGGGAATTATTAAAAAATAATTTTCATTTCATTCTTTTTTTTGCGTTTTTGACGTGATAACGTCTTATAATTCGATGGAGCCGGCTGCACGCACGAAAAAACATGACTCATGCGTTTCCGGCGTTACCTCGCTAAACATGACTCATTTCTTATGACGTTGTCACGTTCAACTATCGTCAGTAAACCGACTTAACAGACAATCGATTTTTTACATTGGAAGTCGGTTTTAATTTTTTGTTCAAAAATAATAACTTTTTTCTTTTTTGTTAAATTGTATTGTAATATAACTAGCGAGATTATAAAATATCGACAGATTGTCAAATAAATTCTGCTTATAATTTTACGCATTATTTTTCGTTATGTTATAATATAACGAACTGAAACTCGTCAAATTGTAAAACGGAACGCATCTCGCGCGCTGATTGGTTGAACCGTAAGCGGCATCTGTCCCGCGTCGCCATATTTGTTTGTTTATTCATTTGTTAACGAATATAAGCAAACAGTGTTTTCACAAAAGGAATAGTATACTGAAAATCAAATTTTCAAAGATATTGCGGATTGTTTGAAGCACTTTTGTGAATCTCATGAAAACGCCCCATATAAAAGTCTTACTAGTAAGTGACGTCACACGCTAGTAAGTTGCTACGAAATGTATGGCCATGTGCACAAAATTCCTGATATGTCGTAATTTTGCGCGTTTATGTTGATATATACCATAGTAAATCTATTTGATGTAAATAAACTAATTAATAATTAGTTTATTTACATAATTCAGTAATTATGTAGGTTTTATATACTAATGTTTTAAAAAAAAAATCTTTTTTGTGACTTCGAAATGCATATAATTACAAAACTACACATAAAATCCTAATTCTTTTTACTTTTATCAAGTTATAATACACAATTATTTCTTAATTTATTAAAAAACTCAATTATTTTTACATTTTGTCAAATACATTGGTTATTATTCTATGGGTATGTGTGCATTTTTCTTCTTCAACATAATATAAGTACTGAGTTACTTTATAAATAATATAATATTTATTATTTTATGATGCCAAAACCGAGACCTATACACAGTCTATAACTATACCAAATTTCATCCATTTATATTCATAATTGCCAAAGCTAGAAGTGCGGACAGACAAATGTGGACAGACAGATAGATAGACAGACGGACAGACAGACAGACGGACAGACAGACAGAGCGAAACTATAAGTGCCGTTGCACACGTACCGGTTGCCGGGTAGTCGGTGCCGATTGTCCGGTATTGGTCCGGGAGACATTCAGCTTTCACACGGCCCGGTTTTGTTCCAGTAGCGTACACAGTCGACGTACTGGACGACTGACCGGTGCGTATGAAAGCGCACTACGTGTTCCATATACCATTGTGAGTACGGCCGCCGGCTAACCGATACCCGGCGATCGGACGCAGAGTGGTGGACCCGGTGGCTACTTGGCGAGCACCCGTCGCTGGACAGGCCGAATAATTCTGCCGACACGTGTGAAAGCTATTCACATCGCCACTATATCACAGCGCCGCATCTAAGGCACTTCTTTCATGAAAAGGACTTTATCTATATAAAGTCCAAATTTTTTAACCCAATAATTGGTCTTAAAATAAAAAATCGATAATAATAACCTATGTATAGTTTTTTTTTTTCATTTTGGGCTTGAATCTATTGCAGTTTTGACGATAATACCTAAAAAAGCTAAGGTATAAATTTGAATTTCGAACACTTTTTTTTTATTTGGAGTGCCACCTCTTATTACGTAGTATAGTTACATTCTCTTTGCTTCGAAGTTTGATATCATTTTAAATTTCACATACCTTTTCATGCGACACCTAGCGTCAAATATTTCACTATTGAATTTCATAAAAAACCACGATAGCTACAGTAAAAAATCGTCCCGAGTTTTTATTTTCAATTTTAAGTACAATATTTACGCTTTTATAATAATATATAATCATTTAAAACATGAATTGTTATGTAGTTAGCAACGAATGACACGTTTCAAGAGGCTTGGATAGGCGAGAGGGAAGGATGCTATCCTTCGTTGGACAACAATAAATAGCTCCTGCCTTTGATTGTGAAACGCAAGTTAAACATAAACAACAGCTAACTGTTTAACGGGGATAGCTATCTTTCTTTAATCTCAGATACGTTATAGAAAACGACCGTTAGTCATGATTAGATTTAGGTGTAAAATAAATAATAGTAATGCTAATTATTATTCTTACTTATTTTTGTCATTCCCAAACACAAGTTCAAAGTTATTAAATGCCTGTCTAAGGTATATGAATGTTACAATTTGAACTTCAAACTACGCTACATCATTTTTTCCTACAATATGTATAAACTAGTAACTATATAAAACGTTTAATAACTTATTTTTGAAATGTCTGCGCAAAAAACGGTGACGTCTTTAAATATTCATTCCACTGGTTAGTTTTATATGTAGTAAGCACTAAAAATATTATAAATAATCTTATGAACATATATTACGAAAATAGCAATGACTTATTATTCTATAATAATTATATATACATGATATTCCATTTTGATATTTAATAGACTGGATTTAATGTTTAATCTTATACTTTAAACGTGACAATCTTGTATATGTATATATAATATTAAATTAAATATTAAATTCGGCTTCTCGAAAACGGCTTCAAGTATTACCATGAAATTTTGTATGCAAGGAGTTCTGGGGAGAACAGTCGTAATAGACTAGATATAATCTAGTTAGTAGGTACATAATATACTAATATAGGTATCTACTTCGTCGGCTGGTCCACTTACTAAACTTGTTTGAAGGAAAAAACTAAAAACTAAAAAATAAAACACTAAATAGTATACGGAGGCTGGCCTGGCCTGATTGACCTGACTCCACTTCTTCTGTTTGTTCGGATGGAGGCTAAGAAGGCAGCTCTCAGGGCAAGGACGGTGGGTAGGACGAAATGGGCTTTCACTCTACTTGGTCAGCTGCAACAGTCTCGTCAAACAGTCTTAAGACATTGGCCATGCCATCAGACGCCATGACCAAGGAGCACAGTTTCTCGAAGCTATACCAGGTTTTCATTGGGACCTTTCCTTCCCAGTCCACCCTAGAAGGTTCTAGGAAGGAAAGGTCCCAATTACTGATCACCCAATTATATCGTTTGGTTCACGTACGGATCCAGAAAAGACAACCGGGCGGATGCTGGATTCTACGGGGGCTTGCCACCAACAGGCTTGCTTGGGAGACTTTGCAACCATGTTCCAGGCTGAGATCTTCGCTATTATTGGTTGTTCACTAGAGAACCTAGAGATGGCCCTATTTCATAAATTGATCTGCTGCTTATTGTCAAGACGTTAAGCTGAAAAATAATTTAAAATGTCGAAACAAAACTATACTAAATAAAATTACATAACGTTCTTTGCGGCGCTGTTAAGGTCATTGATTTGACACAGCTGATTCTATTGATATTATGTGGGTAAAGCATTTTCTTCCACTTTAAGTCACCTGTTTCTGTGAGGTTGATGACCTCAGCGCCTTAGAGAGCGTAATCTTATACTTTAAACGAGACGATCTTGTATTATATATAATCGGTATCTCGATAACGGCTACAAGTATTACCATGAAATTTAGTATGCAGGGAGTTTTGGATGAGAAAAATCTAGCTAGGTCTCATCCCTTATAAACTGCGCATTTTTAAGCAATATGTATATGTTTTTAATTCGTCGTGCAACAATATATCAATAATTTCGTTCTCTTTTAGGCCAGTCTGATTGGCAGATTGGTATGCGTACCTACGTATAATTTTTGCATTGTTTGGAAATTAGGAATATGTTGGGTTCGAATCCCGGTAAGATAAATATTTTATTTTATCGTTCTACTAAAACACCGAGCAAAGCTCGGGCTCCCAGGTACGGTAATTTCATTTACCTAGTATAATTATTTATTGTTTCGAATTTTTCATTACTTTAAAGCCTAAACGTCTTGACATACGCAGTAGATCATAATATGCCAAAAATTTATTTTTTACACTCTTATGTAGGTAGCATTGTAGCTACTACATGTGTTACACATACCTCTTTAACACTGAAAATAATTATTATTATCATTATGATCAAAACTATAACGGGTTAGATAACTTTGTTTTTTACAAAGTCAACCATTTTCGAGTAATCGGCCACCAAAGTGGTCCCCTCCCCTCCTGTCATTTCTAAACTATGGAGATAGAAATTTGTAAGTTTCCATGCTGATAGATCGTGCTAAAAACTCTTTAGATAAATTATTATTATGAGTGAAATCGGGCATTAACTTTTGAAGTAATTTAAAGATCTATTGCGCGTTGATAGTTACGAAACCCTGCTTACATATACATTACAATCAGAAGAAAACTTTCCTTGTTAACTTTATATCTTTTATAGATCCCTATAAACTTTTTAGCTTAACGCTTAATGTTTTACCTCAATAGCCTATTGAGTTTCAAACTAATATTATAAGTTGTAACTTATTCTATATAGATGGTTCATGGAATTCAAATTGAAAAGCAGTAGATATTAAAGCCGTTAAAACGAATAGGTAAGTACGAAATTTCAAGATTAAAATTTTTATTATAGATATTTATTCATTAAAGGCATGTATTTTAAACTTGCGACAAAACAATCAAATTTTGGATGTGAAAAAACTGAATTTACATTCTTTCGCCACCTTGGTAATTTATATTCTACTAAATTACCAAGGTGGCGAAAGAATGCAAAGAACAAAAAATTCTAAATCTGGCGACTAATTGATACCAGTTTTGCACACTGAATATTCCAAACTGGCAGACAGATATTATTTTGACGAACAAATAACAATCTTGGCAACTATTTGAGAGTTTACATTTAATTTAACTTAAGAATAGGAACCTATACCATATACCTAGTCTTGCCATAAATACTGAAACAAAGAAAAAAAATGTTAAGTAACATTTATTACTTTTACAGTGTGTTAGTTTAATACATAAAACAATTTAAAATATAAAAAGCTAATTCGAAGTGGTCTCCATTAGCTGTAATAGGACTGTGTTGCAGCCAATGAGCCAATTTAAACGTTGAGGCCAGTTATCAATAGAAGCACGCACTCTTTCGATGGGAAAATTCTTCACTGCCAATCGTACGGATTGTTTTAGGGAATCTAAATTATCATGGCGTTTAGAACAAGCCGTACTCTCTAAAACTGACCATAAATCATAATTCAGCAGATTAAGATCGGGACTAGACGACGGCCAGTCTTCAGCTCTGATGAAGTCCGAAACATTCGTTTCCAACCAAGACTGCGTAGATCGAGCTTTATGACCCGGCGCCGAGTCTTTCTGGAAGGATCATTCTTTGTTATTGAACATGGTGTTGTTAAGGGGCTTCACTACCTTCTCAAGAATGGTATCTTGATACATTTGTGCCGTTGTTTTGATACCTTTTTCATAAAAGTATGGCTCAGTCATTCCTTCATAGCTAATACCCCACCAAACCATCACTGAAGCCAGATAGTGCCCACGTTGCACTCTGTCGACTAATTGGGAAGCTTTCTTAGAGCTTTGAGCATAAATACGGTCAAAATTTTGCTCAATTGTAAAAAAATTCACATCCGTAAACAAAATTTTTCTGTGACGTCCCAATGCGTACCGCTTTAGGAGTTGTTTCGATTTTACTATCCTATTCTCTTTTGAATCATCAGTTAAGAAATTACCAGTACGTCTCTTATAGGCTCCAAGTCCTAAATCATCTTTTAAAATACGCGACAATGTTCTAGGTGCTATCTTCATCTCCCGAGATCTTTTGCTTTCGGACAGGATTTCTTCGAATTCTTTCCATTACTGCTTTGACCACCTTTTTCGTACGAACACTACGTGGACGGCCAGATCTTTTTCTGTTACAAACAGAGGAGATCTCATTGTACCTATTAATAGCCCGGTACACAAACATTTTACTAATACCAAACGTATGGAGAGTTTTAAAAATTGCATTTGGCTCCATACCTACTTTGTGTAATGCAATCACAGCGTTTTAATATCGCAAAATATTGTACAATGTATTGGCGCCAAAATGAGAAAACCCAATGAACAATCATATAAAAATTACAGATTCCAAATTCAAATGTAATATTTTGTTTATTTTTAATTGTAACAGTATTTATGGCCAGACTTAGTATTTTCCCTGATGTAGGTCATTAAAAAAAAAGAAGCAAAACAAAAAACGCGCACATATAAAAAACGTAAAGGAGCGTACAAAATTCCCATTTTTAGTTTTTTTCGGTTTCGCGGGGTGTTGATTACAAAAAATCTTTCATTTAGAAATTTCAAAATGGCGTATATTTATTTCTCTTAAAATTGATATGGGTGTCGTTTATCAGGTTTTTGGAGATGCTGGATACGAAAATGACATCCATTTTGAAATTCCAAGATGGTGGACATATTTCATTTTATAAAATTAATAAGGGTGTCCTTTTATAGGTTTTTGGTGATGCTGATTACAAAAATTCATTCATTTTGAAATTTCAATATGGTGAATATTTATTTTTCTATAAAATTAATATGGGTGTCGTCTTTAATGTTTTAAGGGGTGCTGAATACAAAACATATCCATTTTGAATTTCAAAGATATCGGACTTTTATTTTATATAAAAAGAATCTAGGTGTCCTTTTCTAGGTTTAAAGGGACGTTCATTACAAAAAAAACATTTATTTTGAAATTTCAAAATGGCGGATGTATATCACTCGCATATCAAAGTAGGCATTGCGATTATTTTTTTATAATCGCTTCTATCTCGGAAACGGTGCACCCTACTAAAAAAATAATGGAAATTTCCTCCCCTTAGTAATCCTGCAACCACATATTTTCTTAGAAGATAATATATTCATATTTTCTCGGGAGAAAAATAAATTTGAAAATCCTGAATTTTCCAACATTTCTATAGCTTTATACATCTCTCGTATCTCAAAGTAGAGCATCGCCACATTTTTTTCTATAATCTCTTCTATCTCGGAAACGGTGCATCCTACTGAAAAAATAATGAAAATTTCCTCGCCCCAAGTAACACCCCGTAACCACGTATTTTCTAAATGTTATGATTTTTTTTATGCTGTATTTCCAAAAAATTAAACATAACTTTAACACAGCTATATAGCATACTGTGATGACATCATGACATCCCCAAGAACTTTTTAATCAGTGCTCACGTAATTTTTAAGAATAATGAAAATTCTCCATTTTTTAAATTGAAATTGAAACCCAATTTTGTAATCAGCACCCCGAGAAACTCAGAAAGGACACCCATATTAATTTTAAATAAAAAAAATTTGGAATTTTAAAATAGATTTAATTTTCATATTATTCAGCACCCCCAAAAACCTTGAAAACGCATAACAAAGGAAACTACATACTACATAACAAACTCCAACAGGAGTTTGTTTTCCATCAAATGGAATTAAATTTCCATCGAAATTAATTAGAGTCTCGAAATAATTAAGTAATCGAAATTAATTAGAATTAAAGAAATTTCCATCAAAAAACGCATGTATCCAAATATGCGATTTTCCGTAGCCTGTAAATTTAATTTTTAGCAGCATTAATTCATCAACCCAATCTGGTTTCATAGCTGTTTACATCATTTAATCGTCACCAACTTATTAATTTCGATGCCAGTTTGGATTAAATTTCGCCATCTTTTATCTGCCGATTTTTGTATTTTTTGTCGCCCGAGTGCTTTAGCCAGTTTAGTAATTTAGTCGCCAACATATTAATTCGCTGCCAAATTCAGTAATATAGTATGCTAATGTGCATTCGCCAACTTATTTTTGTCCGCAATATTAATTATATCCCTATAATAAATAATAGATACTCAGAGCGTAAGCTGATCCTCAATTCTCATATTTAAAGTAGACTTTAATTTACTTTGATTGTATTATATTTATAAGTGAAGCGACTTGTTATCATTAACTGATTTTGTGACATTTGGACCAATTTGGACGCGTTTGACGCTGCTGGAAGTTTAAGTCACAGAGATGAGTATTTCTGATAAGCTTATCTGAAAAACTGCAAAGGAGTATTTTATACCGTAACCATAGATCCAAAAAACACTACCTACATTGAAACAAAAAGGCCCCAAACTTACGTAGTAAATATTTAGTAATCTATAATCAAACTCACATCATACTATCAGTAGAGCAGTCATTAATAGTGTTCGTTACTAAGCGAGCTTAGAAAAATCCTTATAATATGAAAATTATAAATAGCTTTAGTTAATAATTCTTCAATCATTATGACAATATGACACGGGGGTCGATTTATAATAGCCTGTCATTATAATTATGAAAAACATGTAGGTATGACAATAGTATGGACGTATCATAATCATCACTGTTATATTAACACGTGAATCGAAAACTTTCAGTACAGTTCACGAGAATTGTGCGAACAGAGAAGTATTGGCCTATATAAGAATATTTTATAAATAATGCTCATAAATACATCAAATTAATAAAAATAACAACAACACACACTACCTAATTTTTTTACTTGTTGAGGTTTGTTAATCTGTCACGACAAATTGCGATGTAATCGCTTTCTTGCAATTTGTGGGAGTGATTTCGTGAAATGTGATGGAAGTTTGTAACAGGAAGTAGCGGAAGCGCGTGCTATTTGAATTGACCAAGGAGCGCGCGATTGTAGAGTTGGCCGTCAGATTCGAATAAAAATTTTTAGTATTTAAAATGTTGACGTTGATATCTGTCACTGCATAATGGACAAATTTCCGTATGTTTTTTTATCCTATTAGAAAATCGTACTAAGCATTGTTTTTTTTTTTAATATTTTCATAAAATGTTACACATCATATACGACTACTGTAAATATGGCTGGGTTGTTTTTTTTTTCTATTTAAAAGGCAAAATAACCCTTATAAAGCTTAAACTTGAAAATTATATTAATTATTATGGGCGAATTTCGACCACAGGGCGACCAGCTGTAGTTTTATTTGTTGCGAGACTTTTATTCGCGTAAAATTGTACCTCATCGCTTACCACAACGTAAATAATAATAATAATTGGCCGTCAAATGGAAAAACAGTGGTCGTTAAAGTGTGGAGTAAATTTTATAAAGATTAGCCTCCGAACGTGTGTCAGAAAGAAAATCGTTAAACATTACACCGGTCTACAACATTTTTGCGCAAATAAAGTATGTATATACTTTACTTTTTATTCCTTTTATACCTAGAAATCCCCCATATCAAAAAATTTTTGGGGCCCCCCATCCCTAGGGTAACAGATCATTCACATAAGGGAAAAGATTGCTCGCATTTAATTGAAATTAAAGTCATGTAGTTTTTGTGTCTGTGAACTCGTCGCTTTGTAAAACTGGTCACAGAATCGGAATTCGCACGTTTTTTGTACTAAAATGATTAGCAAAATGGAGCGGGCCAGACATTTTTCAAAATATTTTACCTGTTCCAATTTTATAAAACATTATAACGTAATCTGCAAACTTTAAAATAAAATATATATCTCATGTTAACAATGGCGAACGAGCGAAGCGAGCTGACATTGCTTCGAATGTTTTGTTTCACGCTCGCCATATTTTGCATGAAGTCTATTATTATATTTTATTGTAGAGTATGCAGATTACGTTATAATGTTTTATGAAATTGAAGGGCTCGAAACTTTGAAGAATGTGGGTCATAAAATTAGCAGCGAAGTTAACAAAATATAATTTTAGACGCTGTCCGTATATACTTAAGAGTTTTAACACGTTGAAAAAATTTGTATTAAAATCATTGGCAGAGTGGAGCAGGCCAGATAATTTGCGAGCGAGCCAAAATTGTTGCGTATGCTTTGTTTCCGGAAATTTTGAAGTTTTGAAATAAAATACTGGTCATAAAATTAACAGCGGCACGCCCGCACGGCCACTGAATGAAAGGTAGTGATATATATTTTATTCTCGAAACAAAAATATCCAATATAGAGGAAGAATAGTATTACATAAAATATTTGTTTTTTATCCAAAGGAGAATATGAAATTTTTATGATCCGCAATACGGCCACAAAAGTATAATAAGGAAATATTCCAAAACATACCACGTTCCATCATTACAATCATCACAATTCAAGCCACACATGATAAGTTTTTAACAAATAATTAAACCGCTGAAAAAACTGAAATGCAAAAAATAGCAAAACCTTGTTTATGACTAAGTTCTTAAACTAATGTAAGTATGTATAGGAGGTACTCAAGTAATTTTGAATCGGCGCCAAACGTACTTTACTTATGTTACGTTATTATTTACTTGAGTATACTTTACTTTTTATTAATTTAAGAACTTAGTTATGATGGTTAAATACAAAAGGTTTGTTATTTTTTGCTTTTCAGTTTTTTCGGCGGTTTAATTTTTTGTGGCTAGAATCTACTAATCACTGTTAACTACAGTTCTTTTTTCGTTAATCTTTGGCATCATAAAAAATAATCTATACTAATATTATAAAGCTGAAGAGTTTGTTGGTTTGTTTGAACGCGCTAATCTCAGGAACTACTGGTTCGAATTGAAAAATTCCTTTGTGTTGGATAGTACATTTATCGAGGAAGGCTTTAGGCTATAAAACATCACGCTGCGACCAATAAAAGCGAAAAATCAGTGGAAAATGTGGAAAAAACGGGGAAAATTATTCATCTTTGAGGGCTTCCGTTGTTTGTTTGAACGCGCTGATCTCAGGAACTGCTGGATCGAATTGAAAAATTATTTTTGTGTTGGATAGGCCATTTGTCGAGAAAGGCTTTAAGCTATATAACATTACGCTGCAACGAATAGTAGCGAAGCATCAATGAAAAATGTTTGCAAAACCGGGGAAAATTATTCATATTGGACAAATTTTTAAGAATTTTTTTGTCTGTTCAAGTGGATTCGAGAATGGTTTAGATTTGCAATCAGACCCGGTAGGTGGCGCTGCTGTCAGTACGTCAACAAATTTAATTTTAAGGCGGTACGAAGTTCGCCGGGACAGCTAGTATTCAATATAAAACGTTTCGATTAATCAACGTAAGTAACGTTGATTAATCGAAACGTTTCTTTAAATAATTTTGTGTTGGTGTAATAAACAACTCAGCAATAAAACCTGTGAGCAAATGATGATGATGATGAATATAAATTTGGGAATAGCTAATGTTCTAAGATATCGATCATCATCACATGAAGATGTTTGGTGTGATGACGGTGGTGATGATGACGATGATAACTGTAATTGTCATAGTAGCATAACAATCGCTGTTCTTTAAGCGTCGCTAAAATCCCCAAACATGTATTTTTAAAGACTCAGGAGTGCTTTTCTTTGGTTTTGGATCTAATGTGTACCTTGGCACAAAATCTTAATTTTTGGTAGCATATTATGGCGGTGTTAAAATCCGAAATCACTATAGGTCTATATAAATATCGTTATGTTCCCTTGATTTCTCATGGAATCCATTACTAGGTCTACCATTTGGGACCAATTAAAAAGTAAACACTACAACAAAAAAAGAATTATCAAAATCGGACTACCTACTCTGTAAAAAGTTATGTGTGGTCATACATAAAAAAAATATAGGTCCGCGTCAACTTGAGAACCTCCTCCGGTTTTTTTCGTCGGTTAAAAATAAGAAAATTCAAATCGTGTTATTTTAAACATTTTCATTATGTACTGGTATCAAACATTTGTGTGGGTTATCATTTTTAGGGTTCCGTGGACTACTGGTACTACAAGGAACCCTTATAGTTTCGCTCTCTCCGTCGTCTATCTGTTCGTCTGTCTGTCTGCCCGTCTAACTTCTGTGATTATGAATATAAATGGATGAAATATGGTACAGTTATATATTCTGTATAGATCTCAGCTTTGGCATCATAAAATTATAATGATTTTATATTTTGGGGGTGGCTCTCCATGTGAAGTGGGAATGAAATATATTTTTTCATTCCACACCATCGTGTGGGATATCGACAAATAATGGCAAGGTTTCATACGTTACTTTTTTACAAAGTACCATTTTCTAATAATCAATAATCGGCTTCCCAACTTGTAAGTTTTCATGCTGATAGATCATGCTAAAAAATCATAAGGAAAATTATTTTGAGTGAAATCGGACCATAACTTTGTAAACCTATTGCGCGTTTCTAGTTACGGAACCCTCCTTAGACATGTCCTGACATATACATTTTTTGTAGTTGCTTACGCTTACGTACCAAGCTTACGCCTTGCTAAGTGCAGAGTATTTACTGTGTAAAATAGAATGTGGAGCAGGTTCTTATGCTCCTCGAGTCTCGACCTTGCTAATTGCACTCTAAAGACACAGTAGATGATTACCCTCACCTCAGGGATCAAAGCCTACAATAATTGCGAAATAAATTGCTAGACACGGCCCAGCAGGCTGCATATTACTTGAAGTGGAACCGGGGTAAATAATATTAATAGTCGAATAGATAATCCCCCCTTATTAATAGAAATATTTACGCCACGGATACGCTAATCAACGTTGGAAAAGTCCCTTAACAGAGAAACACAGACATAGACTAGCGTATCCGTGGTGTAAATATTTTTATAAATAAGAGAAATATAGGACTTAGGACCTACTTGGCATAGTACCCGTCCGCAATTTTTTTAATCTGCTAATAGTAGGTATACTATGCCTAATGCCAGACTCCATACAAAAAATATGTCCTAACTCACTCCCAACCCTTTCATTGAAATCAGTTTATCAATTAATGCGTGAAAACCTACGCACATCCAGACATCCTTCGCTTTTATAATATTAGTAAGATTTACGTAACATCGGCTGATGTATAAGCCATGTTTTAAGATAAACATTAATTTGAAACGATGGATGATGATAATAATGCCAAACGCCTATAACTTCGCAGTGATATTGAAGCGGAAAATGGAAATACACGATCATGTTGGTGTTTTCTAAGTCCCATAGTTTTAAAATGCGGCGGGGGGCAACTTATAAACCGTTGATATTTGTCAATCTCTCATAACATTTTATTTTTTTTCTTATATCTTTTTATATTATCTTTATTTTCCTTCAAACTTAAAAATTATAATGTAAATGATTATGAGCTAATTTCGAGAAAAGAGTGACCTGTACTTATAATATAAAATTCATAAACGTAAAATGTTGATGATAATATAATTCATCGTCATTAATAATAAATAAATAAATATAATTATTTATGGACGCTTCACACCACGTCAACCTGGCCCCGTGCTAAGTATCCGAAGAACTTGTGTTACGGGTGCCAGAAAACGGGAAGTATATTAAATACTTTTACACTATACATACATTTAAGATTTTTATTATATTATACACATATTTAATACACATCCATGACCCAAGAACACGGAAAAACTTTGAGCACCAACGCGCTGAACCACTGAGCCACAGAGGTCGTCTAACATTATCATTATATTGCTTAAAGCAGATTTATTTTAATTAAATTAAGCTTAGAGATAGACACCATTGTGATCTTGAGCGAATTTTATTTTGAATGACAATTCTATGTTTTGATATAAATAATTATTAAGTAAAGATATACAGTGATTGATACTTACCCACTAGTTACTAACCTTACGTGACGAAGCAGAAAACAATTTTATATATTTTTTCCTTTTGGCTTCCGTAGTTCACGTCTCGGAACCCTTATAGTTTCGTCACGTTCGTCCGTCCGTCCGTCTTCGGCTTAGCGCCCAAACGGTTAGTGCTAAAAAGATGAAACTTTGCATGGATATGTGTATATACCACGCCGAATTTAGCACTTTGCTAAAATAAAATTACGCAAAATATTTTAATTGAAGTCGGTACCGGCAAAGTTGAACGTAAGTTCTATAAAATATTGTTTTATCAGGGTGTTGTTCGGGGTGGTACCGACTTCAAAATTATGAAGATTGAGTAGATAAATAGTAAAAAATTCAGCCAAATATAAAAGGGGAATTATTTAGAAAATAATTTTTATTTCAAACTTTTTTGTCCATTTTTACTTTGGAAGTCGGTTTAATTTTTCCCTTTTTAGTAATATTTGTTAAATTATTATTAACACATTTAAAGAACGTTTAAAATAAACGATGGAATGTTTATTTGAATACGCGCCAAGCTTCCATTAGGTATTGTATATAAGATAATTATGATGATTACTGTAGGTTACAAAATGGCACATGCTTGCAGTTTTTTAAACAATGTCGAAATATCCAAACGCGTACCTTTAAAGACATGATTTTTGTTCAGTGCTTTTGGGTCCAGGGTATACCTTAGTGCAGAATCTTAATTTATGGTAGCATATGCAAGGGTTACTTCTGAAAAAGTAAAAATCATTATATATGACCATATAAATTTCGAGAAGTTCCCTCTATTCCTCATTGATGCCCGCATCAAGTCACCGCTTTGGTGACAACGGGACCAATTTCGGATTATACCCAATACTTCAAAAAAAGAATTTTGAAAATCGGTCAACAGACGGCGGAGCTATCGCTTAACATACAAAAAAAAATACATACAGCCGAACGTATAGCCGCCTCCTTTTTTTGGAAGTCGGTTAAAACCATTTTCATCTTTTTAATATCGTTTTTTTAATCAAATCAAATAAAAAAAAAACAATAGCGGTAACTCTGAATTACCGCTATTGTAATAGCGCGGAGTTCTATTCCATGCTCAGAATTTTCTACGGCCTTTCGGATTCCGGAGCGTAATGTAGTCCCAGCCTGAAGATCCTTAACTATTTAAAGTTGGTTAGTATAGATTCTCACTTATTTGGTTAGTAAAGAGTAATCATCATCATCGCCACAATCATCACGCCGTACATCATCACATTATGATTATATAAAAGGTACTTCTCATAGTATTTACACCAACACGGATGTCTTAGTTTGAGAAGAAGGCGTCTTCTGTCGCCGGGCCCCTGAAAAGGGCCTTACAGCGGTAAAACATGACCAGGGGCTATGCCCCTCTACATGTGGTCTTCTATTTTTGATTTTTTTTAAAGAGGACGCGCCCAGTACGAGTACTGGGCGCAAGACGTCCGTTTTGAGGGAAGACCCCCCGCGACAGAACGCGGGGTAAACCCAAGGTGCTAGGATGTTGAAAGGCGACGGCCGAGGGCGGCCAAGACCGGCAGTCGACTCCGGCGAAGCGTGGGGTCCCGGTCCGGAGACCAAGGAAACGTGTATGGTGCCGCTCCCACACACTCCGCATTTTATCGGACTGCGGACACAAACCGACCTGGGAAAAGGAAGGGGGAAATTTATTCCGAACCCCAGACTTTTGGTGTCGGGGGGGAAAGTCAACGCCACGGTGTCTACAAGAGTGGCATTAGGGCTGCCACCCGTCGAGCACCGGGCGAGTACTAGAAATACGCACCGGTATTTAATTTACCGGCGCGGGGATAGGGTGCGGGGGAAAGCGATCCAGCGGTGGTCGGGGCGTAGAGCGCGCTAACGCGCCGGGGCGCCTCCTCTTTGGGGGCGGGGCGGCAAGCGGCGTGGCTCTGCGGAGTCCCCAGCGCTGATGGCGTCACGGGGCAGAAGTCTGCGGTCAGGCGGGCGGGCGTGCCACGGCGCCAAGTCGGCAAGCTCGACCAGGTCCGAGGCGTCAGCTCGCTGGAACAGGGTGGTGGCGAGCCTGGAACAGAAGGCTTCCACGCTCGTTATTCGGAGGTCTCTGTTTATAGTGGAGGTCCTCACGTACCGCGGTGCTCCAACGATGCGGCGCAGCACTCGATTCTGCATGTGCTGCATTTTTTTCTGGAAGGACGCAGCGAGCAGGTGGTGCCACGCAGGGGCCGCGTACGTGAGGCGTGAGCGGATGTACGTCTTAAACAGGGCTAGCCTCATTTTGAGCGGGACCTGGGGAGCTGAGTAGACCGGCGACAGTTTGGCTGCTGGGGCTCTGGCGCTGGCAACCGCGGCTTCGTACTGGGGGTGCATAGTCAGCCGCCGATCTATTATAACGCCGAGGTATTTGGCAGTCTTACCCCATGGAATCTCCTTCTCTCCTATCTTCAGGGCGGATGTCTTAGGTCTTTAGACAGAACTCATATTGATAGCGTGCTTCTATCTTCAGATGGTCTTGCGGTAAAAGAAAGACAAACAAGAACTTAAACATTATCCCCCTCACTAATGAAAATATTTACCCAACGGATAACTTAACATTGCTGTCTTTGACTGTCAAGTGACTTTTCCAACGCATCAGACAAAGACAGCAACGTTGTTTAAGTTATCCGTTGTGTGAATATTTTTATTAGTAAGGGGGTAAGATTTTAACAGTTGGGAGTCGGGACCCATTAAAAATCCGGCTTCCTTATAACGGTTCCCGATTCTTCGATCTTTTAAGTTGGTTGTCACAAAAGACCTGGTAATTGAATCCACGAGGAATCAAGGGAACTACTGGAAATTTATAGGGACGCTCATATAATACTTAGTGATTTTGACTTTTTTTAGGTAACCCTGGTTGGGTTAGGTTAGGTTATCTTATACTTTAAACGAGACAATCTTGTATATAATCGGTATCTCGGCAACGGTTAAAGTATTACCATGAAATTTAGTATGCAGCGAGTTTTGGGGGAGAAAAATCGATCTAGCTAGGACTTATTCCTTAGAAACTGCGCATTTTTAAGCATTATATTATGTTTTTATCTTCCGTCGCGCAACAATATATCAATAATTTCGACTTTTTTACGTCAGTCTTAATGTGAATGAAAAGAATGTGGTGGGTTCGAATCCCGGTCAGATAAAAAAAATATTTTTGTGAGTCTTATTAAGTATTTCTTTTTCTTTTATATTTGTTATATATTTTTATTATTATTTTATGCTTCTACAACTCCGAGCAAAGCTCGGTCTCCCAGGTACTGTAAATTTAAAAAAGTAATCAAAGAACTTTTTTGTGTGCTAAAGCATATTATAAACTTAATGATTTCATGAATGATATGCACACCTTGGGAATAAGGTGGCCCCAAGGCAAGGTTACTTCTATATACTAGTTTTAGTCATAACATGATTATATATTAGGTCATTACACATGACATTGGCGTTTTGTAAAAGAGAAATATAAAGTTGTTTTTTTTAAACCTAATATATTTATTTAATCAAAGTATATACCACTGCTATCTATGCACTTTTTCCATCTCATAGGTAGTTCATTGATTCCTTTACAAAAAAAAACATTCGGACAGAAATCAATAACATATTTAAAGGCGCTTTGGACTGCTTGCCCCATCGGAGTTGGATTTTTTCCCTTGCAAGAAGTTATCCAAATCTAAAACAAAATGGTAACCTGTTGGAGCAAGGTATAACAAGGTGTAACACCGCAGCCTGCAGCTGACTCGGACGTGGTTTGCGATGGATCCGCTTCCACAATAGCCTTCAATTCTTCATTATCTACTTTGGTCTCCGGCCTTCCACGGGGCTTGTTCTGCAGGTGGAAATTTCCAGAACGAAAACGTTGGAATCAAAAACGCACTGTGTTTTCTTTTGCGACACCGCCGCCATACACATCATTACGAACCGGTGGTAGACATCATGTAGACAGACGTTCAGAAAGTGTATAAAAATACCTTATATTATACCAAAACATGACATTTTGTGCCAAAGTATGCCTTGGGTCCAAAACCACTGAACAGAGCTCCTCAGTCCTCAATCTCTAAATATATATATACACGTTTGGGAATTTCTGCAATATTTAAAGAACTGCAAGCATATACCACTATAAAAGTTTAGTAGAAATAGGTACTAGGAAAGTATTTATCAGTGTATATCTTTACTTAATAGGTAATTAATAATATCAATAGTATTTTGCATTATCATTGAAAACGAAATCAAAGGCAACGATTTTAGTAAATGCCTTGAGACTCGTTTCAATAACCTATCTACCAATAACTATTTGTTAAAAACGTCATATTTGTATCGCAATAAAACCGACAAATGACTGAATGGCGATCACAATATGGTGTCCATATGTATACGCATACGTTCATTGGTCACATGAATACTACAATATGAAATTAATTTTATCAGTAAGGCTGTAAGCGTGTCTGTCAGGCGGGCCTGGCGTCTCAGTTCATAAATATACGAGAATATTTAGTTTCTATATTTGTATAGGGTTATAGAAATCAAACCCAAAGAAAAATCGGACCAAACCAAAAAAGAATAGTGTTTTGTTTAGTAAGATCATAATCATCGGTTATCTTTAAAGGTTTCGTTGTAATTTGTAAACGTTTGGCCGAATGGCCTCTGAAAAACTTTGCTAAAGACTGGAAGCAACGACTCCTTAGAAAAAGCCTGAAAGGTTTATAATATACTACATGTATCCCGCGACTTCAGGCGCGCTGAAAAAAACTCGTTGGAACCGACAATTTTGCCGCGATAAAAAGTAACATAATATGTCCTTCTCCGTGGTCTAATCTATATCTGTGTTAAATTTCATCAAAATAGGTCCAATAGTTTAGGAGCCTATTCAATGCAAACAAACAAACATACAAACCTTTCCTCTTTATAATATTTGAATAGAAATATAGATATCTATACTAATATTATAAAGAGGAACATTTTGTTTGTTTGCATTGAATAGGCTCTGAAAATACTAGATCGATTTTGATGAAATTCGGCACAGATAAGGAGTAGACCACGGGAAAGGACATAGACTACTTTTTATCGCGAAAAATTGTACGGTCCGCGCGCGATTTCCTTTTGCGCGCACGAAGTCACGGCGAACATCTAGGCTATAATAAAATACATGTAACAACAACAACAAACAATAAAGTACATGGTATGGTCTATATTAATCGAACCGAAGTTAGTCACTTTCTATCCATTTCCCTACCCCGGAAACACGGGCACAGATTAAAGAAAGCTATGGTGTGTCTCCTATCGCGTACGCGGCAATAGTGGAAAAACCCGGCCAAGATTGTGTGCCGTCGAAGGGACGTCTAAAGAAGATCGGCAAGTCGCCATACATTTGCCGCCCGGTAGGCAATTAAAATACGTGGTCTCCAAAAGTGTTTATTGTATGTTGTACTTTATACATAGGAACAAAAAAAGCAATATTTTATACATCAAACTCGGGGGATAAAAGATAATTGATTGAATATAACCTATCCTCTTGTTCAATAAATTGCCCTATCAGTTGTGATGTCAATGAAATGAATAACTAGTTTGCTTAGAAACGCAACATGCTTAAATATAAATGATAGATGGCGCTTTCACGTTACGAAAACCAAGAACATAATAATTATTTTTCTTAATATGTAGTATAATAATAATAAATATATAGTGATCTATGTTACACCCTTAGTAACAATTTTTTTTTTCATAAAACTATTACTTAACTGCTGTACTATAGAAAAAGCAAATAACATACCCCAATTAAAAACAAATCCATCTATTCGGTCACTAGCTGGAGCTTTTACGCCTAAAATTGTCAATTTACAGAATGATAACCATAGATTATACAGATATGAAGACAACGATCACCACAGATACGATATATTCTGAGATTCATAACTTTTTATTCCCAAGTGTATAAAAATATAATATTTTTTTTTATTCATATAATAACGTTTTAAGTACTATAAAACCACACATGATCGAAACTTGGCCGCTGTTGATGGAAAATCAGGCAGGATTCGCCAGTGTCCTTTTCAAATTTCTTGCTTGAGTTTTTACGTCATGTGAGATTGAGAATTGTGATGTGTTGTTGGTTGTCATGACGACAATTTTTTTTAAATAGGTATATTATTTGTGTCCAATGACTTTATAATATTATAAGAATATTAAATACAAATAATATCAAATAAAAAAGTGATAATGTATATAATATGATACTGTGTGTATGAAAAATAATAATAGAATAAATAAAAATATCGCATTTACCTATCAAATATTTCATTTTCTAGTCGAGCGTCGATGACCTAGTGAATAGACCCCCTGAGTCACACGCGTGCTCGTGCAGGTTCGATGTCGGGTGGTGGTGTATACCAACTACCAAGTAGACTTTCTCAATAACTGTAACTGACACTAGACTTAGTTTAATTCAGCCGCATCTTCTGTGACAACTGACAACCCTGATAAAATTTGGATCGTTCTATGAAAGGTGTTCCTCTGTACGTAGGTAACTATTGAAACTAATTCTTACGAATAGCACGTGATACGCACACAATATTCAAGTTTCGAACGCCGTACTAGTAACAATTTAGTAATCTGTGGCCGTACTCGGTTCTCGTAGTTAAATCTTGTTCAGGAATCAGGCTATTGCAAAGACTTCAAAACTACGCTAATGTAGCAATTAATAAAATAATAACACCAAAATGCTTAGGTATTTGGTTTACAATAGGGCCATTAAAACCATTGTTAGATTTTAATATTTAAAATGAATAAATATATTTAGTTTGGGTTATAACATTTTTCTGTTTTTTTTTTTTAATCTAAATATTCTTTATCCTTTTTATTAAGTCTGTTCAAAACAGTTGACTATAGATAAAAACTGTTTAATTCATATTGAAAGAAAAATAGCATTGCAATTTAAATATGGTACTAGATGTTGCCCTCGACTTCGTGCACGCAAAAGTTAATCTCGCGGAAAACGGACATTTTTCAGCGGTAAAAAGTAGCTTATGTCCTTCTCCGTAGTCTTCTTTATATATGTGCCAAATTTCATCAAAATCAGTTCAGTAGTTTCGGAGCCTATTCAATGCAAACAAACAAACAAACTTTTCCTCTTTATAATATTAGTATCTAGAGCTAAGT
This sequence comes from Phengaris arion, assembly GCA_963565745.1. Lineage (NCBI taxonomy): Eukaryota > Metazoa > Arthropoda > Insecta > Lepidoptera > Lycaenidae > Phengaris > Phengaris arion. Next base: position 30,486,557 of record OY751432.1, on the reverse strand, counting down.
ACAGTAGGGCCTCGCTAATCCGGCGAGGGAAAAAACAAGGTCCCTACCGAAATATCGAATTGTCCGGATTATAGTATGTCCTATGTATACAATATTTTGTCAGTTCCGTGTGAGCGCTCACAACGGACGCGCGTTTATTACTCCGCTCATCGTGTAGTAGGTATTCGCGACCGAGCTTGTTTACGTTCACAGACATAAGGAATAAACGATCGATAAGTGAATAGGGTATCTCCTGGTAACAGGAGACCCTTTAAAAATGTCACTGAACCCTACGTTGTCTACTAACCCAATGTATCAAACAAACACAATGTCTCAGTCACCTGCCAGTCAATCTTCAAGTTATGCAAACGTGACGTCATCCACATGTTATCCCAAAAAGGATCAAGCGATAATACTAGACTCCATTGAAGGAATTCCATTAAGAGAATACATAGTTGTCTTAGCTTCAGTAATACCATCAGCAGCTATCAGATTTGTATCTCGTATTGCAAACAGTCGGATATGTATTTACCTCGACAGTAAGAAAACAGCTGATAGTTTAATAGACAATTAAAAAAGAGTTAATGTCCAAAACCACAGCCTTGAAATTAAGCCTTTGGTAACAAGAAATAAAAGGATTGTCTTATCCAACGTGTGTCCGGTAATACCTAACTCTTTTATAGAACAAAAATTCGAAGAAATGAAAATAAAAATTATGTCTCAGATAACGTTTATGAAAATTGGTGCCTCTGAACCCGGATTCTCTCATATCCTAAGTTTTAGAAGACAAATTTATATCAGCCCGGAGGATGAGGTTTCCCTACCTGAATCGATCCAATTAACATTTGAAGGAACCTTTTACCTGTAATTCAATGGGTCACATAGCAAAGAACTGCAAACAGAATGTAAAACTTACTCATACTATAGAAACCGAGTCCCCTCCCCTCAAAGAAACCAATAATAACGAAAACATTATTAACCTAGTAGCTGTTCCGCCTACTACAATGGAATCTCCAAAACTATATTATCAAGACCACCAAAAAGGAATTAAGCGAATTCATTCGGCAACCGCAAGTGAGACATCGAATATGGAAGTTTTTAAAACTTATAGGAGAGAAGAAGATAGTGAAATTATGGACGAAACTGACGAATCAAGTAGCAATATATCGATAGAAGAAGGAAAAACTAAAATAAAGAAGAAGGTTAAAAGAAGTAATTCGAAAATAGAGGAAGAAGTGTGGAAAAATATTGAAAGCTGTATAGAAGAATTTAATAAAGATAAAGACTTCCCAATAAATTTGGACCAATTCATTAGCCTACTCGATAATTCACGCGGTAAACAACATGTAAATGAATTAGTTGGTTCCTATACTGATAATGTTAGAGATTTAATAAAAATGTGTAATTCACTTCATTGTAAGATGAATAAAAGTCATAAGAATAGATGTTCAAGACTAACAAGAAAATTACATGAATCGTTACGGGAATCAGTCACCGAAAAATAGGTATAAATTATATTATATACATCTCTTATCTTTTCTTATAAATACAACTTTTATTATTGTTATTTTTATTTACACTATGGATATATTACAATGGAACGTGAACGGTTATTTTAGACGATTAGAAAATATTAAGTTATTGATAAGTCGCGTAACTCCAACTTGCATTTGTTTACAAGAAACTAACTTCAATCGTTATGCTTCTCTTAAAGGTTATGATGGTTTTTTCAAAAATAGAACATCGGGCAATAGGGCTAGTGGAGGTGTAGCCATATTTATTAAACCACATACAATCGCGGACGAAATACAATTAACAACAAACATAGAAGCAGTAGCTATAAAAATTAAAGTACCTATTCCTCTTACAATATGTAATATATATCTTCCTAATAGCCAACAACTTAACCTACATGAATTAAATGATATGATTAGACAAATTCCAGTTCCATTTATTATATTAGGTGATTTTAACAGCCATCACTTTTACTGGGGTTCTCAAAAATGCGACACCAGGGGTAGGATAATAGCTCAATGGATAGATGACAATGACAACATGATTTTATTAAATAATGGACAACCTACTCATTTTGACATCAATACTGGTCGAACTAGTAATATAGATTTAGCGTTAGCTTCACAAAATATAGTATTATATTTTGATTGGAATGCTATTGATGAATTATATGACAGTAACCACTTTCCAATTTTAATTAAGTCTCAAATGTCAGATGTTGAATATTCGAAATGCCCAAAAAAATGGAAGTTTGATAAAGCTGATTGGAACAAATTTCAAGATGAGATTAATCAAAATAAAAATCAAATACCACCCTCCAATAACATGATAAATTATTCAATCAATGATATCGTTGAAAATTTTACAAAATTAATACTAGAAGCAGCTGATAAATCAATACCTAAAACATCCGGTATTATAAAAAGAATCTCCCCTGGTGGAACGAAGAATGTAAAAATGCAGTAAAAGAATATAAAAAGCATATAGACAATATAAAAAATATGTTAATAATTTTGATAATTATATATACAAAATAGATTATAAGAAAAAAAGATCAAAATGCAGAAGAATTCTTAAAGAAAATAAAAGAAAATATTGGGAAAATTGGGTTTCATCAATTACCTCAAAAACGTCGGTAGGTGATATGTGGAAGAAAATACATTGCTTAGATCAAAATAAAAAAAGAATTAATACAATTACACTGGAGAAAGAAAATGGAAGTTACACATCAAGTGCTACTGAAGTGTCAAACCTATTAGCACAGACCTTTTCTAATAATTCATGTTGTGATAATTATGATAATAATTTTATTCCTTATAAAAGTAATCAAGAATCTCAATTTAGTCTTAATACATCAGATAACTTAAATCCAATTAATAGGGAGATATTTTTACACGAATTGTTAACAGTTCTAGCTAAAATTGGTAATTCCAGCCCAGGCTCAGATGATATACCTAACACTATAATAAAACACTTACCTCATAGTGGAATCCAATATTTATTACAAATTTATAATTATATCTGGACGAATCAAGTATTCCCAGATAATTGGAGAGAAGCCGTAGTTATTCCAATATTAAAGCCAGGTACAATACAGACCTCAACCTCAAGCTATAGACCTATATCATTGACATGCAATTTGTGCAAAATATTAGAAAAAATAATAGGTAGGTGATTGAGGTGGTATCTAGAATTTAATAATTACTTATATTTATATTTATATAATGTTTCGAATACGGTTTTAGACAATATCGATCATCAAATGATCATTTAATTAACTTAGAATCAAAAATACTAGATAATTTTACAAATGACAACTATACTATTATTATAGCTTTAGACATAGAAAAAGCTTATGAAATGGTTTGGAAGCAAAGAATATTAAAACTACTTAATGATATGGATATTAAGGGAAATATTTTAGTTTTTATTATGAACTTTCTTCTAAACAGAAAAATTAAAGTTCGACTAAATAATATTTTGTCTAATCCCCAAATATTGGAAAACGGTTTACCTCAAGGATCTGTAATTAGTGTTGTTTTATTCTTGATAGCAATCAACGACGTTCTTTCATGTGTTAATAGACCGGTAAAAGGTTTCCTATTTGCTGATGACCTAACAATTTCTTGTGGTGGCCGATCTCTTGAACCGACCGTAAAACTTCTTCAAAATAATTTACAAGAATGGGCGATGAAAACGGGATTTAAATTTTCAAAAACTAAAACGGAATTTATAATATTAAGTAAGAAAAGAAATAAAACTAGAAATATAAATTTAACATTAAATGGCTTTAAAATTAGAGAAGTGAAAAACCTGAAAATTTTAGGACTAATATTGGATAAACAAATGACATGGATAGATCATATTAATAATTTAAAATCTGAATGTTACAAAATATTAAATATATTAAAAGTATTATCATCTAAGAAGTGGGGTGCTGACAGAAAATGTTTATTACAAGCCTATCAATCTATAGTCAGACAAAAAATCGATTATGGATGTATTATTTACGATTCTGCAAAAAAACGCACTTTAGAATCATTGGAAGTGATTCAAAATCAAGCCCTTAGACTTAGTATAGGTGCATTTAAATAAGTCCAGTTAAGAGTATTTCTCAAAATCCAACCTACAACTACTACACTAAGACTTCAATATTAGATTCCCAGTACAGACTTAAACCTCAATTAGTACAGCCTTTTCGTATTAGAGCGGCTAGGTATCTGAGTGATCTAAATATTGATGCACCACTAACCTTTAAGGAAACCATATCTCCTCTCAAACCTTGGGATAAGCATGATCTACCAATTAACCTTGAAATTACTAAACATCAGAAAGAAGAAACACCACAGTACATATATATAAATCTATTTAATGAAATTAATAATAAATACAGTAATTATAATAAAATATATACTGACGGATCAGTCATAAATGGAAGATCTGGTTGTTCGATAATATTAAACAGGGAATTTTACAGATATAGACTTAGGGATTTTTTCTCTGTCTATAGTTGTGAAGCAACAGCGATTCTCAAAGCTTTGGAAATTATTAAAAATAGTCCAAATAGCCGAAATTACATAATTTATACAGATTCAAAGCCATGCTTAACAGCAATAATAAATGATACTAACAATAACCCTGTTATAAAAGAAATAAAATTGTTAATGATTAACCTTTTAGAAAATAAATATAATTTTGAAATAATATGGATACCAAGCCATCAAGGTATAGTCGGCAACGATAAAGCAGATTTAGAAGCTAAAAACGCAACAAACGAAAATAATATTTGCAGTTCTGTTAACTCCTCTTTGTTGGATCTAAAGAAACATGTAAAATACAAAATTAAAAATCTCTGGGATCATAATTGGAAAGAAAATAATTCATCAAAACTGTTATGGGTAAGGAAATCAATTTTTGATAAGTCGCCTAGTTCGTTCGATTGTAGAAATGACCAAGTAGTGATAACCAGATTGCGTATTGGACACACTAACATAACCCATATTCATCTTATAACTAAACAAAACATAAATAAGTGCAAGTGTGGATCTGATTTATCAGTTTTACATTTACTCATAGATTGTGTAGAATTTCATTTAGAAAAAAGAATATGTAAATTACCTAATAATTTAGAACAGTGTTTGAATGGAAATGGTTGTGATTGTACTTTAAAATATTTAAAACTGATTAATGTATATAAATTTATTTAAGTTTAATAATATGTGTATTTAAGGTGGTCGTCAAATGACCTAGATGTTAAAAAACGACCTTAAATAAATTAAAAAAAAAATATATATTTTGTCAACCTTTTGACATGGCAATGAGTACTACACCTAACTTAGATCTTAGAAAAACGCGCCGGTGTCAGCGAACACGCTCGTAACTAAAGGTGGGACCGCACTACGCGGCGGCGGAACTACGCGACGCGGCACTCCATTGCGGTATTACTAGCAGGAAAGTGTCGCGTCGCTCTGCTGCCGCCTAGCTTACCTTAACACTGCAAGGTGACAAATAAAATACTGTCGAGTTGTTGCAAATGATTGAATATTGACATGTTGTGATGTGACCTGCACCTACCCCCGTCGATGAACGTCCCCCGGGCGGTCCTCTCGTCTGTCCGGATTACAGCGTGCACCGAAGCAACGCGGGGTCCGGATTAGCGAGGCTCTTCTGTATGTAGATATAATTATTGTTATAATAAAAACATGACGTACCAATGTGATTGTAATTAAAAATTAAGTAACTAATTACAATTCATAATTAATCATTTATAAGAAAGCATCGAGTAGGTATTGAAAACTCAGAATAAAAAAGTTGTTGAACTACATATTAAGTAGCTATAGCCGCCGTCAGTTCCGGTGTACCGCTTTTGAATTTAATTGCCAACAAACAAAGTACAAAAGTGGTACACCACCACCACCTACGAGTCCTACGACTACGAGGAACATAGACGTATATGTATAATAGAGACGAGGCATGTTGAGGCAAAAACTCTCTTCACTTAAATGGCCCCACTTTAGGAGTTTTTGAGGCCATTTTGACATTTAAGTATGGTGAAATCAAGATGGCTGACATTTGAGGTATGGTGAAAACCAGGATGGCGTAACTTTTTCTTGTATGAAGATTTGTTCTGTCAAATGTATCTAGCCTATCGTATGTAGCCTATCTTTAGTTTTGAAATCTTTGAAGACCAAAGTCAAATATTCTTGTTATTTCATACTTATTTCTTATTTGTAATATAATATCATTTTAAAATTCTAATTTTATTATTCAACAATACCTACACTGAATAAGGTTACTTAACATAGATTTACTATTAACATAATGCAGTCATTTGTTTTGCAAAACAGTTTTTTTTAACAATCGCAATTGCAAAAAACATAAAGCATTTGAATAATTAAATTTTAATAATCACAGTAATAATTCAAAAATTGCAATTTGTGGGTAGTAGGGAGTAGAGTAGGAGTACCTAATCTCTGGATCCACTAAACCGATTTTTTGAAAATTCTTTTACGAATAGAAAGCAACATTACCCACTTGTGAGTATCAAAGGCAATAAATAATACCTAAATATAAAGATATCGTGTACAACCCAATTTCGTGGGCGAAGCCGCAGGCAAAAGCTAATACCTAAATAATATAGACCGACCAAATGTTCCATTTCGGATTTAAGTAAGAGTAGGTAACCGAGGACCTAGGTAACCGAGCTTTGCTCGGAGTTCTATTAATTTTTAAAAAATAAAAAATAATCACAAAATATTTATCTGACCGGGATTCGTACCCACCACATCCGAATTTTCAAACAAAGCCAAACGCATATCAAACTGCCAATCGGACTGACATTATAGAGTCGAAATTATTGATATGTTGGTGCACGAAGAAAGTAAAAAACATAGCTTTAAAACGCGCAGTTTCAGCAAAGATATAGCAAGATCCATATTTCTCCCCCAAAACTCCCTGCATAATAAAATTCATATTAATACATGATGCCGTTTTCGAGAAACTGATTATATATTATAAATTATAATATATATACAAGGTTGTATCGTTTAAACTCTTAAGTATAAGATTTAAGCCCAAATTAATATTCTATTAGCAAATGTTGTCATAACCGCAACCGATTTTTCTTCTGCTACGAGAATTTTTCTTCTGCTTAGTATCTATTGTAGGCGAGAAAATATTACATAACTTTTTTAATGAGTTTGTTATGTGTAATTTTATAGTGGCGCTAGTCGCTTGAGTCTGTATACAATTGGTACAGTCACGTACGGTTCCATATGCCTCCACACGAGTCGCCGTTTACGATCGGAACAAGTAAACAAGTATCGCATTAAACAAAGAACAAAGAAAATCCTAGTCTTGACATGGGATAATTTCATTTAAAACATCTCTGTAAAATTATAATTAAGTTGTGAAGATAATATGAAACGAATTATATAAAAACGCCGCCCAGGCTATAACTGTACAGATTTGAAGTCATAATTTTTATTTCAAAAAAGGAATTAGGAAGAAAGTAATGAGGAAGATCAATTCTTGTAATTACAAAAGGTTCAAAATGCATTGTCGATCTAGTCAAAGTGTCAGAAAAGTCCAAAACGGTATTTTAGTACGTCAAACGCATGTAATTTCACACTTGAAAATTACCAATACTACGCCAATATTTTGTAACATTAACAAAAATCTGATACTGCATTTTGAACACTTTTAATTATGATAATTGGCTTCCGGTAAGCCGTTTGCCAGTTCACGCATAAAAAAGTATACAAACATTTACGCGAGTTAACTCAGGTATTAACATGTAGATATACCCATTACCCATGTTATTTACACTCGCGATAACCACTAACATTTATTTGAAACACTTTAATTCGCGTAATATATTTTACTCAGCTGATTGTTAACACCGTTACTACTGAAATTTATGATTCGAGCGATAAAACCTTGTTATTGATAAAACGAATGTAAATTCTGAAAAAATTGCTTAGCTCTGTAAAAAATGTATACATATATTAGGTCTTTGACCTATGAAATTGCCGTTTTGTATGAAAAAATTTAAAGGATTTTTTTTATGTATTTTTTATTTGTATTAATCTAAGTAATCACCCATGCAATCAATGCATCTTTGCCAACGCAGTGGCAGTTTATTGATGCCCTTCTTAAAGAGAAGCTGTCGAAATCAGCTGGACGGGAGGCAACAAATTCTTCAATGGCATTTTGTACTGCCTCTGGGGTATTGAATTTTTTTTTCCCGCCAAGAAGTTATCCAAATTCTGGAAAAAGACGTAGTCTCTAGGCGCAAGGTCTGATGAGTAGGGCGGATGACAGAGAGCTTTCAACCCCAGTTCTTGCAACTTGGAGACCGTCTGCTGTGCAGTATGAGGTCGCGCGTTGTCGTGCATGAGCAGCGGAGACGAGTGTTCAGTTATTTACAGTACACATCTGCAGTAATGCTCACCCCGTTTGGTAAGAAGCTGTGATGAATCACGCCGGCGCTAGACCACCAAACAATGACCATCACTTTTCTAGGGGTAAGTTTTCGTTTAGGGCATTGTTTAGGTGCTGAACCAGGATCCAACTAAGTTGCTGAGCGCTTGCGGTTATCAAACAGAATCAATTTTTCGCAGGTAACAATGCGGTTCAAAATTCTTTCATTTGTGTGAATGTTGAGCAGTGCAAGGCATGTCTCGATGCGTACTTCGCGCTGGCGATCATTGAGTTCGTGGAGCACTCATTTGTCAAGCTTTTTTACCTTTCCAATTTGACGCAAATGGACCAATATTGTTTTGACGCTAACGTCGAAAGCTGCTGATAATTCAGCCGTAGATTGTGTATCATCAGCTTCCACAATCGCCTTTAATTCGTCATTGTCGACTAAAGTCTTTGGATGACCGCGAGGTTCATTTTTCAAGTCGAAATTTCCAGAACGGAAGCGAGCAAAGCAATAACAGGTGGTGCGTTGGTTTGTAGTGTTAGTTCCGTAAACGTCGTTGATGTTGCGTGCCGCCTTCGCCGCGTTGCTGCCACGACGGTACTCATATTCCATAATTACTCGAATTCTTAACGTATCTATGATGACGAAAAAGATTGAAATGCGATGAAAATATAACGCTAATCAATAAACAAATGACTACTTTTGAAAAAATAATTCCATGTTTTTAAAATAAAATTAATTTGAAATTAGAGTTCTTAGCCAAACAAAAATTATTTTGATTTGAAATGGTCAGTACTGCAGAACGAAAATTTCATAGGTAAAGACCTATTAAGTTAAAAAAATACGGAAACTTTTCCACCAAGCAGTGACAGAAATCAACCTCATTATGTAAAAAAGCTATAAAATACTGAAATATTTTATTCGAATCTGACGGGTAACTCTACCACCGCGCGCTCATTTTTCAAATCAAATAGCTATGTAATTTTAATAGTTTGTTTTAGATGCCATTTCGATTCGAATGAGACCAAAATCATAATTTTCGGTGGTCTAGGTTAGGTTTTGGACAAAATGTCACTTAACAACTCTGTAATGAGCTGCGTGATATGTCTTTTTTGATTATTGAAATAAATCTATAAATTATTTTAAGTACCTATTGTAAAATTCGCATAAATAGGAACACCTACTTATAATAGGTATGTGTTATGTAGGTGCTGCAATTAAACCCTCTTCCGGTATTTTATTAAAAATGTCCCCAATAGCGAAGAAATTACATGATACACCTTATCAATGCTATTTAAGCAGCCCTTTTTCAAAACTTCACCAGCTTTTTAAAAACATACATACATACATACATAGTTGCATACATACATACAAACATAGAGGTTAAACTGAGAACATCCTTTATAAGTTATAACATATAAATTAAAAAAAAAACTTGCAGGGTACGCGACCCCGTATTCGATATTTAATCCCTTCGTTTCATCAGTAACCTACATTTCAGCCAAGAACGAAACAATCATACAATAATAATAATAATATCTAAAAGGAGAAATTTTAAGTAATGTTATCTTACATACTATCAACGAGGTAATCTTGTATATAGGTATATAATCGGAATGTCGGCTACGGTTCCAAGTATTACCATGAAATTTAGTATACAGGGATGGATTCTGGGGGAGAAAAATTGATCTAACTAGGTCTTATCTCTTGAAAACTGCGCATTTTAAGCTAGATATGTTTTTTTCTTTCGTCGTGCAACAATATTATGTCAGTAATTTTGACTCTATTATGTCAGTCTGATTGGCAGTTTGGTATGCGTATATGTATAATTTTAGCTTTGTTCGGAAATTTGGAATGTGGTGGGTTCTAATCCCGGTCAGAAAAATATTTTTGGGATTCTTTTAATTTTTTTATTGACTAGAACTCCGAGCAAATCGTAATACCCAGGTACTTAGTTATAATTATAAATTTGTCTTTTTACCAAAAGTAGTTTTATAATTTTCTTAATAAGCTACAGTTTTTCGAGACCGTCACATCATTTTGATTATGTTTTCATTAATCGTATACCGTTTACTGATAGGTTCTTATTATTGTTTGTATTTACATAAGATAAATATGTTCGTTTTATTGAGGAACAAAATTGTACAAAATCTAATTTCCGTCAACGTCGTCTTTTGCAAAAAAAAATCAACGTAAACAATGTTTTTCCCTATACATTTGTACCTTTTTAGCGTTGACGTAAGACTTCTATGGAAGTCGCAATCGAGTAAATAACGTGTCCAGCGATTTTTGTAAAGACGCTGAGCGCAAACGGACTACCGACTACAGCTGTCGCAACAGCTACACAATTTTATTTATTTTGAGTAGTGACTCACGACCGACTACAGTCCAAAATGTGTGAAAATTATATTTCGGGAGTCACGGCCGCAGCTGAAGCATCGGTGAAGCCCAAAGCAGGAGAAGGTCGAAATTCCTAACCAACAGTTGATATCGAAACTGAGGCTTTACGCTTTTGAGACATTTCATTATCTAGAGAACTGATGCGACTTGCCGCCTGAAATCGAAATGAACAAAAAAAACAATATCCTGATAAAAACAATATTTTATAGAACTCACGTTCAAGTTGACTGGTACCAACTTCAAAATTATGAAGATTGAGTAGAGAAATCGTTAAATTTTTTTCCGAATTTAAAAGGAGAATTATTTAGAAAGAGAAGATTTATTCCATACTTTTTTGCAAAACCGACTTCCAAAATGCACAAAAAAATATACGATATTACTTTTTTGTGCATTTTGGAAGTCGGTTTTCATTTTTTGTTGAAAAATAATAATTTTTCCCTCTTTAGTTATATTTATTAAATTATTATTAACACATTATTAAATACAAAATAACCTAACCAAGAGCATGTCTAAGGAGGGATCCATAACTATCAACGAGCAATAGGTTTTCTTTGAATTACTTATCCGATTTCCCTGAAATAATTTTTCTAAAGAGTTTGAGCATGATCTATCAGCATGGAAACTCTTATAAACCACTTTGGAGGCCGATTACTCGAAAATGGTTCCCTTTGTACAAAAGTCATGTAGGAAACCTTGCTTTTATTTTAAAAAGCCTATTCAACGATACCCCACACAATGGGATGGAATGAAAAAATACTTTCTACCTCCTCTTCACAAGTATGGAGAGCCACCACTAAAACATAAAATTATTATTACTTTATGATGCTATATATGCGAGATCTACACACAATCTATAACAATACTAAATTTCATCCATTTATATTCATAATTACAGAAGATAGAAGCGCGGATAGACAGACAGACGGACAGAGTGAAATTATAAGGGTTCCTTATGTATTGCGGAACCTTAAAAAAGCCTACGGTATTCGCACTCTCCCGGTAAAACAAATTCAAGCGATATTTAATAAAAATTCCATATCACTCAGTTCAGCGATAATAGACAATCTTCTTGAAAATCTTTTGTTTCTGGTCTGAAATAAAATTATTATTTTTAGTAAAAAGGTAATTGAGTCAGTTAATAACCAATCTTATTGTAAAAAAACATAATAATAATTAATAAAACAATGAACGAACCGTCGTAAAACTTTTTATTTAATTATTCTCCTTAAACTATAGTAAATGTTCGAATTGTTTGCCTCCGGTATTTTGCCTGTATTCGTGACAGGCTCTGCAACGCCTTACAAAAGACCTTTGCATCAGTCGTGCCAAATTCCTTGAATTTATTTCTTCTGACGCTGCATCAATTTTTTGTCGAAGTTCTGATAGATTTTGTATTGGTTTCGAATAGACTTTTTCTTTTATGCATCCCCAGTAAAAAAAATCAACTGGATTTAGATCGGGGGAACAAGGCCATAAAATTGAGCCACCGCGTCCGATCCATCTGTCAGGATAATCAGCGTTCAAATTCCCTTACAGCCCGAGCATAGTACGCCGGACAACCATCTTGCTGAAACCACATTTCTCTGCGAATGCTGAGCGGTGCGTCTTCTAACAAATTTGGCAAATCGTTTTGAAGCAAATGCAAATAGGTGGTGCCATCAAAATTTTGAGTTAGCTCAAATGGTCCAATTACTCGTCCGTTTAAAATTCCAGTCCACATGTTTACTTTGAATTGGTATTGGGATCGGTTTTCACGCATTAAATGCGGATTTTCGACGTGCCATTCATGAAGGTTATGTAAGTTTAAATAACCGTCTCTTTTAAATGTAGATTCGTCGGTCCATAAAATTTTGTTTAGGAATTCAGGATCTTCACGAATTTTCGCTAACATTGTCCTGCAGAAATCAATTCTAGGTGCGTAATCTCGTGGTAACAAACTCTGGACGCGTTGCACATGATAAGGATGAAATTCGTATCGTTTTAAAATTCGATGAGCGTTACTTTTCGGTACTCCCGTTACTAGTTCTATCGCACATACTGAAGTGCTAGGGTCATTTTGAATTTCATTCAAAACTACGTCGTCATAGTCTCTTTGCGGTCTTCCACCGGACGTACGAACACTGGGCAATCGTCCTTCCGAGTATGACGCGTGCACATTTTGGAATACGCGATAACCTGGGTGATGCTGCACATTAGGGTATCTCTCGCGATACAATCTGGCTGCGGCGGAGGCATTCACCGTAGATATGATGCATATTCGCATATTCTTGTACTGTGTATAGATCCGGCATGTTGTTCACACACTATTTTCACAGCACAAAGTCCAGAAAAGCAAAGCCAATGTCGTCAGTACGAATGCAGTATTAAGTCCAAAGTAACACAAGCCAAAGTCGTCAGTACGGATGCAGTATCAAGTCCAAAGTAACACAAGCCAAAGTCGTCAGTACGGATACAGTATCAAGTCCAAAGTAACACAAGCCAAAGTCGTCGTAAAGTTAGTACGATGGTTACACACGAGAGAAGCGTAGTAGACGAAGAAACGATGCGTACTAAATGTTGTGAACGGACGACCCCTCAAGCGTCACTATCCGTCTCGCTCATTCTAAAAGTCGAATATCAATCTGTTTCGCTCTAGAGTGAGACAAACTGTCAGCGTCACTATCTATCTCATTATAACACTTTGGTTCATTACACACACTCGAGACCCCGATCTGTTAATACAAAAAAGTATCAATTATTATTTTTAAAATGAGCCCAATTTGAAAAAAATAGAAATAAATTTTTTAATGGTAAGATAAGTGGCTAGTGTTGCACATTTTTAAATTTTGATTAAATGCGCCATCTTTTTTAAAATAACTTGCCAAGGGTAGTGTAGTACAATTTTTTTTCAAAATGAAGTGTCAAAGTCAACTAAGAATATTTTTGTGAACCATGACTCACTAAAACTTAACTTATTTTATTAAATTAACAATATTTTTTGCATTAATTAGTAGTTGCGATTAAAAGCATCATTAATGAAGATCTCGAATTTAAAAAAATCATAGCGAAATTGTGACATTGGTGATCACAGGACTTGAAAATGCGACCAAGGGTGTCGAATTTCGACTTTTTTACAAAATTGTCTATTATCGCTGAACTGAGTGATATGGATTTTTTATTAAATAACGCTTGAATTTGTTTTACCGAGAGAGTGCGAATACCGTAGGCTTTTTTAGGGTTCCGCAATACATAAGGAACCCTTATAGTTTCACTCTGTCTGTCTATCCGCGCTTCTATCTTCTGTAATTATGAATATAAATGGATGAAATTTAGTATTGTTATAGATTGTGTGTAGATCTCGCATATATAGCATCATAAAGTAATAATAATTTTATGTTTTAGTGGTGGCTCTCCATACTTGTGAAGAGGAGGTAGAAAGTATTTTTTCATTCCATCCCATTGTGTGGGGTATCGTTGAAGTAATTCAAAGAAAACCTATTGCTCGTTGATAGTTACGGAACCCTCCTTAGACATGCTCTTGGTTAGGTTATTTTGTATTAATTACTTTTTAATAATGTGTTAATAATAATTTAATAAATATAACTAAAGAGGGAAAAATTATTATTTTTCAACAAAAAATGAAAACCGACTTCCAAAATGCACAAAAAAGTAATATCGTATATTTTTTTGTGCATTTTGGAAGTCGGTTTTGCAAAAAAGTATGGAATAAATCTTCTCTTTCTAAATAATTCTCCTTTTAAATTCGGAAAAAAATTTAACGATTTCTCTACTCAATCTTCATAATTTTGAAGTTGGTACCAGTCAACTTGAACGTGAGTTCTATAAAATATTGTTTTTATCAGGATATTGTTTTTTTGTTCATTTCGATTTCAGGCGGCAAGTCGCATCAGTTCTCTAGATAATGAAATGTCTCAAAAGCGTAAAGCCTCAGTTTCGATATCAACAGTAGGTTAGGAATTTCGACCTTCTCCTGCTTTGGGCTTCACCGATGCTTCAGCTGCGGCCGTGACTCCCGAAATATAATTTTTACACATTTTGGACTGTAGTCGGTCGTGAGTCACTACTCAAAATAAATAAAATTGTGTAGCTGTTGCCACAGCTGTAGTCGGTAGTCCGTTTGCGCTGAGCGTCTTTACAAAAATCGCTGGACACGTTATTTACTCGATTGCGACTTCCATAGAAGTCTTACGTCAATGCTAAAAAGGTACAAATGTATAGGGAAAAACATTGTTTACGTTGATTTTTTTTTTGCAAAAGATGACGTTGACGGAAATTAGATTTTGTACAATTTTGTTCCTCAATAAAACGAACATATTTATCTTATGTAAATACAAACAATAATAAGAACCTATCAGTAAACGGTATACGATTAATGAAAACATAATCAAAATGATGTGACGGTCTCGAAAAACTGTAGCTTATTAAAAAAATTATAAAACTACTTTTGGTAAAAAGACAAATTTATAATTATAACTAAGTACCTGGGTATTACGATTTGCTCGGAGTTCTAGTCAATAAAAAAATTGTCCCACAGGGGGGAGTATTGTCCCCATTACTTTTCGCGGTCTTCATAAACGAAATAACAAGGTTCATCTCTTCGGCCTACCATTTATATGCAGATGACCTGCAAATTTACAAGCACACTAGTATTGAGGAAATTGATCTTGCTATTATTGCTGTTAACCAAGATCTTTTAAATATATTTAAGTGGGCGAACACTTTTGGACTTCTGGTTAATCCAAAAAAGTCGCAAGTCGCAAATAGTTTGCGAATCTATTAGCAAAATAATTTACGGTAGTGATGTATTGGAGTTTAGCGACAATGCCAAAAATTTAGGTCTAATTATTGATTGCAACCTGTCGGGGTCTGCTCATATTAATGGTATAAGCAAAAAGTTACATCATTCTTTTCATACATTAAAAATACTACAGAATTTCCTTCCTCTATCCACTAAAATTCTTCTAGCACTCTCCTTGTTATTGCCATTGATAGATTACGCTGACTCCTGTTTTTTGGATGTAACTGAGGAGCTCTTGTGTAAACTTGAACGTCTCCAGAATTTGTGCATACGTTTTATTTTTAGACTGCGCAAATTCGACCATGTTACCGAGTTTCGCAACAAATTACAATGGCTACCCATCAGCCTTCGTCGGAATTTTCATATTTTAACCCAGTTGTTTAAAATTCTAAAATTGTCCAACTCTCCTTCTTACCTATTTGAACGATTTTCATATACTACCCCGAGCGATAGGCCTCTGCGTACTTGTAACCCAAAAAAGGTACTCGACACCCCTTGGTGTAACTCAAATTTCTACGCCAACTCGTTCACGGTCCGAGCTGCCCAGCTGTGGAATGCTTTGCCTGAACATGTGCGGCAGGGTCCAACAGTGGACACGTTCAAGACTAGGCTGAAGAATCATTTCTTATTGTCATCAGCAACAAAATAGTTTATATAGGTTTATTTTATCATATTATTATTATTTATTAGGGTCATTAATTTTTGTTTATTATTCTTTTATGTAGGTATTATTATATATTTATAATATGTATTAGTATATTGTATTTATTAGTTTATTATCATTATAAATCAGTTGTAAGTAATTGTCTCTTTTTCAATCTGATATTATTCTTTGCTGTACTACCTGTGTCCTACTTATTTTATTTTTCCTAAACTCTGTGTAAGGTCTGCTGGCAGAGATCTCTTTTTAGAGATAAGCACGCCTTTGTACCATCTCTTTTGTGTATTTTGTAATATTTTGTGTTATTTTTGTTGTGTACATGAAGAATAAATAAATAAATATCATGTGCATCATGAGACAAATGAATTTTGAAAAGTAGCTCGGCGCGCGGCGGTACTTCAGCCGCGCGTCCTTGGATGTTAAAACATGTTATTACGTTCATAATAATAATTGTTTAACTATTATTTTTGAAATTATATTCAGCAGTGAGAAGTGATAAATATAATTCATCTTAAAGTTGAAATTAATACGTGTTTATGTACTTATATGTGAATATTGAATGTGAGACTACTTGACACTTGTGTTGTGTTTGTTGTGTGTTGTGTTACAGTAAGCGGAAAGTTGGATACGTTCCTACTATCAATTGTAATTTGTATTTATCATATTAATAGACGATCATAATATTATATATTATTATTTAACAGGCGGTAGTACCGTGGAAGTATTTTAATATTATGATTATATTACAATAGTTAGTTAATACACAGAAATACGTTTTATTATTAAGTACCTATTTTGTATTTTGAAATATTTCTAATTGTAGGTATTCTTATAGTGATCTAAGTATTTAAAATTTCTCTCGGACATTATACAACTCTACACGCTTGTACCGACGACCACGACCTTGACCATCATACATAATATAGTACTAAATTTCCTTGGAAAAAAACGTGTACAACTCACGTCTAGCGACTAGGGATCTCCTCTGAAGTATAACCATCCTTCGCCACTGCTAGTTGTACAAATAGAGGTCTAGCTAAAGATGACCCACTGTCACCTTAATTGTTTAATATTGCAACAATTGATATTTGTAAGGCTACAACAAATTTAGGTGTATCTCAATACGCGGATGAATTTGTGTTGTACAACACTTGCAGTAGTATTATTCAAGATACTGACCTATTACAAAATGCTTTTGTCATATTTAACGATAGTTGACGAATCTGGGACTTTAAATATCGGTAGCCAAGACTAAGGTGTGTCTATTCACTCGTGGTTTTAGAAGATTGGTGTACATAAATAACGAGTTACTCATTTACCTTAAAATCAATGAAATGGAAGTGGTGTACAATATTAAATATCTACGTGTTTGGCTTGTTAAGCATTTCATGTAGACAAAAAACATTAACGAAATCTGTGAGAAAAGCGCGAAATTATTGAATGTATTTTATATTCTGGTAGGTCCGGGTTGGGTCGTCCACCCGTCACATTTAAGACGTTTATATATTTTGTCGTTTGTAAGATGTTGATTGGATTCTGCAAGTTTTTTTACAATAATTGATGAAATTTTTTAAAAATTGATTGACAAAAAATTTAAAAATTGATGAAATAAGTACAACATATGTACATGTTATGGACTTAGAACTAAATATACAACCGTTGTTTATAAGAAGACATTTACTTGCGGCACATTTTTTGCTTAGGTGTAAATCGACGACTATTATTATTGTCCCTTGTCGGTAGAGCTTCCGCCACTTTTCCCTATTCTCTATTAGTACCTTCAGCTCTCTATAGGATATGACATTTACATTTTCTACAAGTTGACTAATATAGTTTTTTCTTGGTGAAGAAAAAGTAGAAGCAAAGAGGGGAAAGAGAAGTCCTACCCCTCTTTCCTTCTACCTTTCCCTGTAATATTGTACTCATGAATGTGTCTTATGAGATGCCCAATTTCCTCTTCTATTTTCTAAAGTTTTTAATATGTTTCTCTTTTCTCCTATCATCTAACGAAGAAGTATTCGTTAGTTTTCTTTTCCTTTCAACTTTTCCGTTGCATCCTTCTCCAGCACCACATTTCGAATGCTTCTATTCGTGCCATATCCCTATTTCTCATTGTCCAGGACTCGCTATCATATATAGCTAAACTCTAGATATATGGTTTTATTAGTTGCTTTTTTACTTTAATTTTTTATTGTTGTGAAAAAAAATATTTCTTTTTATTGAATTCTCTCTCTAGTTGTCCATGGTCACACTGTCCTCTATCCGTTACAAGACATGTTGTTTTAGAAAAATGTATGTTCATATTCAGAAAATATTATGTTCATGTGATAAAGGAGGTTTTGTAGTTGTTCTCTGCTCTCAGCTATGGCAGCTATATCATCAGCAAACCCTATGAATATAATATTTTCCCCGTTTATTTTGGTACCTCCTATATTTGCTTCTTTAATTTCATTTATAGCATGTGTAATACTATCTGATTATAAAAGTCCTCTGCAGCATTTTGCTCGATGCAACTCGACTTCTCGAGGGCTACCATTAGCCTATACAATAATAGATAGTATTAGACGATTGCATCGTAACGCTAAAATGTAATTTTACAGTGGATCCCTGCTCATATTGGTATAGTCAAAAATTAACGTGAATCTTTAGCTAAGCTTGTTTAGCCTGTAGACGGAATTCCATACGAATACAATACGGGCTGTTTGCGCTATTTTTTTTATATGCACTATAAAAGTTTTCATATAAGCTTAACTTATTCTAAATATAGTAAAATTACTTACAGAAATACTTATACCATATTACTTTCCAAACTAAAAAATGCTTAATTTACTTATGAGTGATTTGAAGAGTATACCTACGCAAGAAGACAATATTACTTTAACGACAGACACGAAAAATACACCAAAAAAAGTGTCGCTTCAGATTTTTGGCCAAATAAATATGCCCTTTTTTCGGTTTTCTGAAGCGCCAAAAAAGCGATATATATATATATATATATATATATATATATATATATATATATATATATAGGATGTCCCGACACCCTGTATACCCTGACACTTGAATCCTTTTAAGTAAGAAAAAATTGTCGAAAACTGACTACCTTTACAAAAATCAATATTGTCCAAAATTTAAGAAGTAATCTAGCAAGTGTCATACCATTTTGGAATCCTTATTAGCTCGCCAACTTTTAAAATTACCTGCCAAACAAGCGTAGTACATTTTTTTCCAGCACAGTCAGTTAAAGTCGAGCAAACTATTAAATTCGAATCATTGTTTTGGGCAAAACCCTCATTTCCTTTCAAGTCGGAGTCGTTTGATTTAAATTTTAGGCACCAGTTTACTAAAGCATTTTTCAGGATTACACACAAAAAAAAAAAACAAAAAAAGTAGAAATTTGTAGTGCCGGGAACTAAAAAACCACCACATATATATTGTGAAGTGGATAAATAATACGCTAGTCAATAATACGCTAGGCTATTGAAGTTGGCAGGCTTCAGAAGTCTTGTTCTCACTCAACACAAAAACTCGATTTCCTTAGGATATTCTATGGTAGGAATGGTAGGTACTCGACACCATGTAATATCTTTTAATGATTGTTATGTTTATGCGTGTACAAAATATCATGTTAAACCTTTTATTTAACCACAGAATACATAATAGTACAAGTAATTTAACTTGCAATGTATATATGTTTGTTGGTGGAATCTGGCTGCTCAATTTTGAAGCAGATATTTTCAACCGTTTAAGCTATAATAGCAGATAATTTTGTATTCACGTTCACTTTGGATGATTTGCATGGATAACTGACATCATTCCAAATTCACTATGGCGGCACCATCGAATATGTCTGATAAATTTTTTTTTAAGGCTCGAGTTCACCAAAAGTAACTTCACCACTGATTTTGTAACCGGTCGTTTAAATTTTAAACATGAATAAACGCTACAAAATTTGAAAGTTGTTGTTTATTGTTTCTTTTATTTAAAGAGCAATTCATTTTAACTGGGACGTATATTTACGTAGACCTTATGTCAATGTAGTATCGTGTAGACAATTATAGGGAACCAAATTTTGTTGTTTTCTTGTAATAAATATGGATCAGAAGAAAAAGCGAACAACTAATTTTAGCAACAATGAACAGAGTGTGTTATCTGAACTTGTAATAAAATACAAGAATATAATTGAGAATAAACGGACTGACGCCTCTACAAATTCTCAGAAAGTAGCAGGTTGGATACAACTCGCTGAAGAATTTAACTCAAATTCTAATTTATCTCCAATTAATCCAAGAATATGAATTGCACTCGATTTGGATAAGCAAAACCGGGTCTTGAATGAAACTTCATCGTATACTTCACAGAAATTACGGCGATTTTAAAAAATCCGAGGTCTTCTCGTGATCGCTTCTAACTCGTCAAAATACTCAAGCATGTTGAAATTGTAATCTCATTCCATTACCTATAACATTAAAAGGCATCATTTTGTCTCAAATAAATAATATGTCTTTACTCTTTAATGAAACAATTAAAGCTACAAAATTTCTGTCAAATCACTATAATCGACGGATAAACAAGGGTCTCGGGCTTGGTTAAGATAATCGGCCGGTTAACTTCTATAACCAGTGTTTAGGACGTGGTGAACAAGATTTTTTACAAAAACGGCCGATTACTTATTTAAACGGTTGGTTAAATGTCTGTGAACACGAGCCTTAATGAAACATTCGCATTCAAATCGGTTAAGCCGTATCTGAGATTAGCGCAATTAGCGTAGATAAAAATTATAAAAATCGTTGTTATGGTTTCTATTTTAGGTATGATGCCTCCTCCTCCTCCTCCTGTGATAGTTTCTCTCATATAGCTTCCATGTACAGACAGCGACCAGATACGATTTTATTATGTATTATGTATT
Source organism: Phengaris arion (assembly GCA_963565745.1). Lineage (NCBI taxonomy): Eukaryota > Metazoa > Arthropoda > Insecta > Lepidoptera > Lycaenidae > Phengaris > Phengaris arion. The sequence goes on along the minus strand of OY751432.1, from coordinate 30,465,367 downwards.
CATGATGTTGACAAGGGACTAAAATAAAACAATTAAAAAGTTTTCTATATAAAAAATAATTTATAATATTATGTTCAATATACAGTATATTACAATATGTTTATCACGAAATTCATTAAAAATTAATTTCGGTTTAAAAGTTTGGTCCGTTAGGTTAGGCTCCGGCCTTAACTTGTGTTTAACATCCTCATTACGATAAACCTTTCATAGTAAAGTGGAAACTCTGTATCCAATGATAATGGGGTTCTAATGCACACAGATAAAACTCAAATTTTATCGTGTGCTTACCGAGAGGCGACAGCAGGATAAATTACCACATTCCTCTCATTAGAGTACTTCAGTTGTCTATACCAGGTCAAGTATCTCCTAGAGCCGATATTGTGGAATAAAAATACTTTATCAATATTAAATCTATACGAACTTGGAAAAAATCCATAGATTAGAATAATTTTACACTGTATCACAGCAGACAGCTCGCAAATTAGGTTTTTGCCATGTTTTTGGACGTAACATTAAAAAGCACTCTACACATTGAGTAGGTAACTCATGGAAGCTGTTGCTGAGTCAAAGATGGATTAACATCTTTTTTGGCATCATTTAAAGCTGGATTTTTTAGCCCTTGACGCCTTCGACAGCCCCAAAGTTACGGTAATTTAAACATTATCATAATGTCTACCTTGTTGTTTTCTAGTTTTTCCTAGCTTTTGTACTCTACGAGGGTTGTGGAAATATAATTTAATTCGCGGGTAGACATCAAATAAGAGACCTACCGAAAGCCAAGAGCATCAAAATAAGTAGCTACTGAGTACTGTTATATTTTGCCAAAGGCCGCTTAGTATTCATTATGCAAATTAGGAAAAATATTTTTTGTATTATGACAAAGACAGATTATTATTATTTATTACCATGAAAACGACATGCGGCCTAATTTATTATGATGGCACGAAACAATATAACATAGGACATGAACGTTTTTCATACAGTTTTTAGAGTTCCGTCGCAGATTAATAAAGTTGTTCCGTTGTACTCAAGGAACTCATAAAGTTTCGCTCTGTCCGTCCGTCTGTCTGCCATTCTAGCTTTTTCTGTAATTATGAATATAAGCGGATGAAATTTAGTATAATAATAGTGTATAGATCTCGTAAAATAAAAATATTTTTATAAGTATTTTAGAGGCATGCACCTACTTGTGAAGTGGGAAGGAAATAATTTTTTTCATTGCACCCTATCGTATGGGGTATCGACGAGGTGGCATTTTAAAATAAATTCAAGGTTTGATACATGACTTTTTGTAAAAAAGTCATGTATCAACTCAACTATTTTCGAGTAATCGGCCTCCAAAGTGCTTTATAAGTTGCATTGCTAAAATATGAGAGATAGAAACTTGTAAGCTTCTTCTTTGCTAAAAAGCATTGCCTATCAGCATGACAGCTGATAATCATGGAAACTTACAAGTTTATTTAGGAAAAAACTATATAGGAAAATTATTGGAGTTTACTCCTTAAGAATCGATTTTTATATAAGGCCCCCGGTATGAAAAAAATATGAGATGTAAAAGCTACTGAACGAATGACCTCGTTACGTTTTCGTGCGCAACCTATTCTGCGCACCTGTCACTTTTTTTCACATGGCGCGAATTTTTGAACTCAAATCGATCGCTAAAGTTTTTGTTCCTTCTGAGGGACGTGTTTTACTTTTTAGAGTAAACTCCAGTCGTGCGTCGGAGCTGACACACACTTTTTTTGAGCGAAATCAGACAATAAGTAACTTATGATGTATCTATAGCTCGGCCCCACACCGCAGCTCCCTAGGTAGTGCGTTTCATGAATGTGACGTGTTTTGTTTTCCTTTTCTATAAAATACAAATAGTTGTCTTCTTATCCCTATTATTTAATATCCTATCCTATCCTATCCTATCTAGAATATATTTATAATATGTTTTATACAGAAAAGACTGATAATGTAACGCGAATTACGAACATTAATTTCCCAAGTTTGTGTTGAACTTTTGGAAACATTGTTTTAAACACTTACGGATTGCGTCGCGGTGCACTTTTCTTTACCCCGACGCGTCGTAACAATGAACAATATTCGCGGAAACATAAGAAATTAATTTTAAAATCTTGCTAAAATAAAAGTCGCTTTATGCAAATTCGTTAAAAACAAATACCTAATTAAGCAAATGCGGATGCATTATAAAATTTCCATTTTTCTTATTTTTAAGTATCTTATTGGTACACTTTCTGCAAGTTTTTGATAGGTAGATAAGTAGGTACTTAATTATAATTATATTATTTAAATCACAAATTAATGATTATGCAATTAAAAATACTCGTTAAATATGATATAGCCATTGAGAGATTACAAATTATTATCATATTGTGAGTTAATACGTAAACAGACGAGATTTAATGTGATCCTTGGACTACAAAACTGAGAGTTTTAGCGTTATGATCACAGTTATGCATTTAAGGTAAATACTTAAAAATGTTACGGCTGTAATTAATTACATTTATTACCTACGTCAATTTACATCCAACCGTCCCTTTTCCTTTTATGGGAGACAAGTTATAATATTTACATTTATGTCCTGTGAATTGTGGTTAATCCTTCACACACTTTCGTTAATTTATTAAATTAACGTTAATTAATAAATTATTGTTATTAATTAAGTAACGTATATAAAACCTAAAAACTAATACTAGAACTCCAATCTTTATACATTATCCAATACCATATCCAATACAATATTCAATTATGTTTCAATAATAGTATTTCCGGCTGCGACCCTGGTGTACAAAGAATATAAAATGAAAGTATCTCATAAACGGAAATAGAAGATGAGAAGGTTTATCTACATACTTTTTTTGGCACGCAGTTGTTTGGCAATTAGACACACAGACAGACGTCAAACTAATGACACTCCTCTTTTTGCGTCGGTGGTTGAAAAGTAAAATGTTTTAATATGTATTATTTTAGAAAGGTTATGAACGTTTTCTAGCATCCTATTGTATAGGCGTATACATTGGCCTTTAAAAGATTTACTTACTAAGTCTTATTATTGGTACATCTAGCTTAAGCTTATTTCTTGAGTTTATACAATGATTATCAATTTTCTCTTTGGAATTGCTTAAGTTTTTTTTAATGTATAATAAATTATCCAAAATATACGGAAAAGCGACGGTCAGTACACCTTTTTCCATAAACTTTTCTCTTAGAGATTCAAAAGGGGCATTTTATAAATAGCACGAATAGCTCGCTTCTGCAGCACAAATATTGAATTAATGTCGCTGTAATTTACAATCTAGCGTAAGTCTAATACAGTGTTGTCTACCAAGTTCATTTTCTCATCATTGAGAAGTAAATTTAGTTTGTACTTGCCTAACATCTGGCAAGCTAAACTTTAAATATTATGTTTTATTTGCATTTAAAAGTAAATTATTAACACTAATCCAGTTTACTCTATTTGAGAGAGCACTGTTTACCTCGGCGTAATTTGATTGTTGTCGATTCACTTTAAATATTAGTGAAGTGTCTTCAGCAAAGAGTACTATCTCATGCCTATCTTGAACGAGATAGCAAGTCATTTATGTAGATGAGAAAAAGAAATGTACCTGAAATAGGTCCCTGTGGGACACGTAATTCTATTTTAGTCCCAGTGGACCTTTTACTATTAACCTCTACTTGAGTACTATTATTAAAATAAGTACTCAAAAGATTAAGGTCTGAGTCCCTAATGCCATAGTGATGTAATTTTCTGACTAGTGTAGCATGGTCTACACAATCAAATGCCTTAGAAAGGTCGCAAAAAACCCCCAATGCATCCTGCGCTTCCTCCCAAGCCTCGAATATACTACAAAGAAACTAATGCAGGTAGCATCTGTAATAGACCGACCTTTAGTAAAACCGAATTTTGTAGTATGCACAAATTATTTGTATTAAAGTGTACTGTTAGTAATTGATTTAAGATATTTCTTTTTCAAATATTTTACTAAAAGTCGGTAGTATCGATATCGGTCTATAATTTGTTGGATCAGACTTAATTCCAGCTTTGAAAAAAGGCATAACCTTACTATAATTCATTAAGTCTTTTTATACAATTGTTAAATATTATGGCTAGGTGAAGAGCTTTGTCAATGAAAGGAAATTGTAATGTCAATTATTATATATTTGATAATTCTGATTAACACACCCCAGAGATCGGTAGTATTTTTAATATTTAACAACTTAAATGTATTTATAATATCTCTGGAATCAATTTAAATTTCAAGTATACGAGCTCTGTCAAATTAGTTATGACTTATGAGTCGAAAATCTCTACGTCATCTTGTGCCAAGTATCTGTGTGAGAGTGCGTTTACATGTACAGTTGCCGAAGGATCCGGTGTACCACTTTTGAACCTTATTGCCGATTAATAAAATCGAAAAGTGGTACACCAGATATGTTGACGACCGAACGTAAAACACATAATTCTTAGGTTAATAGTTAATATCTATACTAATATTATAAGGAGGAAAAGTTTGTTTGCATTGAATAGGTTGCGAAACTACCGGACTGAGTTTGATGAACTTTGGCCGAGATATAAAGTATACCACGGGGAAGGACATAGGGTACTTTTTATCGCGGAAAAATGTACGGATTCCGCAAGATTTTATGCGTGCACGAAGTTGCGGGCAACATCTATAACTAATAAGTTACATCCGCTAGGAAATCCAGAAGCCAAACAGGCCATAGAATATACAAAAACCTGCGTTTGACAGTTTCTTATAGTTATAACTAGGTAATAAATTAAATCTGAGGCCGCATCACATGCACCGGCGAGGGAAGACATTACATCCCTCATTTAAACTTTGTTGTGTACTAAATCACATAGAAGAGTTGTGTTCGGCTTTGATTAAAGTACAAATTAGTTGGGAATTAGTTTTATGCGTGAGACGAAAACCAGCGCCAGTTTTTGTTTATTCGCTGCCGGAGGTCCAAGGTGAAACTGGGTACCCGCTTTGACATCCCCGAGGTTAGGCTCCAATTTGTTTACATGTAATATTAGGTCTTTACCTATGAAATTGCCGTTTTGTATGAAAAAATTTAAACGAATTTTTTTCATGTATTTTTTATTTGTATTTATCGAAGTAATCACCCATGCAATCAATGCATCTTTGCCAACGCAGTGCCAGTTTATTGATGCCCTTCTTAAAGAAATCAGCTGGACGGGAGGCAACAAATTCTTCAAAGGCATTTTGTACTGCCTCTCGGGAATTGAATTTTTTTCCCGCCAAGAAGTTATCCAAATTCTAGAAAAAGTAGTAGTCTGTAGGCGCATGGTCTGGTGAGTAGGGCAGATGACGGAGATCTTCCAACCCTAGTCCTTGCAACTTGGAGACCGTCTGCTGTGCAGTATGAGGTCGCGCGTTGTTGTGCAGGAGCAGTGGAGACGAGCGATTGATCAATGCTGGTTGGAGATGTGCCAGCTTCTCCATCATTGTGTTCAGTTCTTCACAGTACACATCTGCAGTAATGCTCACCCCGTTTGGTAAGAAGCTGTGATGAATCACACCGGCGCTAGACCACCAAACAGTGACCATCACTTTTCTAGGGGTAAGTTTTCGTTTAGGGCATTGTTTAGGTGCTACTTATAGTGTTCTCTACCGGGAGTTCAAAAAAAAACCATTTTTTTTAAAGATTTATTGAAGTTAAAATTACAAATTATTTTACATTTAAACTTAACAAAAATGAATCAGATCTATGTTGGACCTAAACTCAAGAATTATAACTAAATTAAGACTACCGACTTTGACCGATGTAAGATCTGAAGTGTTCATCTTAACTCCAAATTCACGGTCCCACGGAGTTGGGACCACCACGATGATGCGGCGACAGCATTTCCAGTATACGACGATTTCTTTCGTAATTTATGAAGAAACTGCACGACATGTATTTTCTTTATAGTCCAAGAGGCGGCTTCAATTATTAAACGTTGTATGTTAGTTATAGTCCAAGAGCATGTTCGACTGCGACTGACCGATGATGATGATTCCCATATAATGGTATTCGGCAATTCGGTGCTAAGTCTATATTACATAGGGGGTACATATGTAACACCTCCCCCCACAGTTCGGCGACTATTTCGAAAGTTTTGATAAAGTTGCCGAAATATCGCTGTGATCTATTTCTATTTCAGCAGGACGCGGTCTTCTTTTTTCCAGAGGTATATCGCTGTTGTCTTCTACGTCGTGAGTTTTGCGAAGGCTTCTTTTACGTAGATATTTGTATAAGATGTATAAGGCACATAGTATAACCGCAATCGATATCGTATAAAATGGGATGGTTGTATGGTACAAACTTAGTTGTAAATTCTTGTCTAGTTTTATGGGGTTTTGGAATATAATTTTCTCATTAATAGAGTGAAGATTTCGGAGATCGATTGAGTTTAAGGTTGCATGTGTGTGATATGTGCTTTCATTATGTTCTTGATATTTCGGTAGTTCTATGATTTTCAGAGGGTGACCTTTTATGTGATCATCGGAGTTGAAGATTGTGAACATAGACGTCTTGAAGTAGCAATTTGCTGGAACAATAGTTAAGTAGCTTCCTTGTAGGCTTCTGTATTGTTCTTGGCCACATGATGTTCTAACTTTCATGATGTTCGGAAAATTCATAGTAAAATGCGTGTTGTCAAGTTGTTCAACTGCTCCTTTGGTGAGGGTGACGGTAGTTATCTTGCACGATGAGTGAAGTTCTTGCTTGGTGATTAGGTGATGGATGCATTCGGGGTATTCTGTTACTTTGTAGTTTGATACTGATGGGCAGAGGTACCATTCTTTTACCTTCGGGCATTCAGCCTCCATGTACTTAGAATCGTCACCAGAGATTGCTAGGTAAGGTGAGACAGGTAGGAGAATTTGGTTGTATTTGTTAGGTACAAGGGATAGTTTATACAAGTCATATGTTAAGGAAGAGACAATCGGAATCTTATATACTATAACTATATAATTATCTGCATAGAAATATGCTAACCTAATAAAATCATAAAAATATCTAGTATATACGTCAATAATTTGAATCTTAGAATATAATATTTTTAACTTATCAATCATTAATTTTAAATCATCAATATTTAAAGCAAAGTGCGGTGCACCGGCTATTCTAATAAAAGCTAAAGTATTTTCGAGTCTATATATTCCTTCAGACAGGTTATCTATATCATCACTAAGAATAATTAAATGTTGCGCAAAATGAGAATATTTAATATACTCGTTGTCCCTATTACTATCACTATTAATTATCAAATCTAAAGTCTTAGCTATTCTATTTTGATTAAATGTAATATTTTCTAAAATTTCGGAATTCTTCAAAGTCCATTCTTTATTTAGGCTTACGTGATTATTAATTTCCAACTCCAATTTATGCTGATTTTTACTTAAAACTTCAATGGCATTATTATATTTAATTGCGTCTGTATAATCCAAATTACCTGAAATGCTTTTGATTATTAAACCAAGTCCGTCAATGAGACCTCGTTTTTTACGGTCGGCCTCAAATATATATAACTGATTTAAAACTCTATCCAATTTCGATGTAAGATACTGTATATGGGGTTCATATAAATAAATTGTCTGATTACTTAAATCGGTACGTGCTTGGTAAAGTTGTATTTTCACTAATTTAATTTGTGAGTGTATTTCAGACAGATCTATTTACTAAGAAAAGAGTGGTAGTGGGATATGATTTTAGCATTTCCTAATTTAAACGTAAGTACTCCTGGACCGTCTTGCAGGCTGTTGATCGTCACGTCCTGTCCTTGAGTCAGTTGTGTCAGTAGGCATAGTAGAAGTATCCTGTAACAATACAGGGTTCTTAGTACTTCATTTTAGTCGTGATTTTGCTACGGAGCCTCGTTTTCTTTTAGTATAAATATGTATGGGAAGGTCAGTTAAAACTACATCCTGCGTATACCGCGGGGCGAGTTTCTGACGAGATGCCATAGGGTTTCGTACGAAAACTTTCTGATCTGGAGAATATTCGCGTTCCGGCTCTCGATCTCTATTTCTATTTTCAATTAACTGAGTTCTACTATGTAATGATGTTTCGTTAATCATGTCGTATACTTGAGTCATCCTGAGCTTATGGTTTATTATATATTGTTGTAATAGGTGTTGTGTTAAGTCTATGTCAGTAGGGTCTAGGGTCGAAATGTCCAGAGATAAGGTCTATAGGTCGACATTTTGTGAAGCTATGAATAGAACTATTATAGGCCAAAAGGGCGTAAGGCATAAGATTGATACTTGTTTCAGAATTTCATTCAAGCTTTAGTATACGCAAATTTTCGAGTATTGTTGAGTGAAACCTTTCCACTATACCATTACCGTTTGGAGCATGTGCTAAAATTTTATGATGCTGAATTTTATGAAGTCTTACGAACTCTGAAAATAATGCATTTGTAAATTCGGTTCCTTGGTCAGTTACTATTGTTATAGGTAGACCGTGATGGGTACAAAATTTAAGTAGAGCCTGGACGACGCTTAAGGCGGTTCCATCTCTCAAATGGTATGCCTGGGCATATTTTGAGAAAGCATCGACTAAGGTTAGGTATTTTTCGCTTTCGACTGTAAAAAGATCAAGATGAAGAATTTCGAATGGTTTTGTTGGAGGTGGCTCTACTGAAAATGTTTGATTAATTGGATTCCTATCGTATTTTGCTTGACCACAAATACCACACTCATTTATAAATTTAGTTATCGATTCTCTCATTTCTGGCCAATAGTATCTACGAGAAAGGGCAAGAAAGCATTCGTTAATACCACGGTGGTTAGTTTTTCCTACATGATATTTACTAATAATTTCATTTTGTTTTAAATAGTCTTTAACATTTTCCAGTTCCGTTTTTGTAAGAACTAATTTCATTGCTGAACTTTTAAATTTATTTTGCAGTATGGGGACAATTTTGTACATGGCTTAAGGTGGGTCTATGATGAGTCCCGTTTTAATTTTAGGGTTCACATATTATTTTATTGCATTTACTACGTCATTTTCTAAGTTCGATTCCGATATTTGAATAGTGGTTTTTCTATGAGTCTCAAATGGCTTGGTAACTGTCGGTCGTTTTTTATATCTGCTATTACTACAAGAGATATTTGTCTTCTAAACTTATTTAACGGGTCGTCAGATATAGGAATTTCTGCGCTGGAATGGACGGTAATTGTAGAGGAACTAGTGTGTGCAGTAAGTGTTGAGGATCCATATGGGGATTGAGGTCTGTCTGCAACATTTACTATAATAGAACTAACGTCCTCGTTGTTAATTTCTATTCGTGATAAGGCGTCGGCATTTGTGTTACATTTGCCTTGTTTGTAGATGGGTGAAATTATATTCGCTTAGTTTTAAACGCCATCTAGTGAGCCTTGAGCCGGGCTCTTTAAGATTCATTATCCATTGAAGTGGCTTATGGTCTGTTACTACCTTAAATTTTCTACCGAATAGATAGGGGCGAAAGTATTTTGTGCCAAAGACTATAGCTAAAAGCTCCTTTTCAATTGTACTATAGTTAATTTCACTTGTATTTAGCGTCCTAGATGCGTAAGCTATTGGTCTATCGCTACCAATAGGTCCTTGGGAAAGAACTGCTCCTATTGCAAAATTCGAGGCGTCTGTAGTAAGTATAAATTCCTTACTAAAATCTGGATATTGCAGGATCGGGTCATTGGTTAATAGGATTTTACATTTTTCAAAACATGCAATATACTCGGGATCATTTATAATTATTTTGCAGCCTTTCTTCAAACATTTTGTCATTGGTTTTGTGATACGAGCGAAATCGGGTATAAATTTTCGGTAATAACCTAAAAGACCAAGAAATCGTTTTATTTCTGTAGCGTTTTTTGGAATAGGGAATTTCTGAATAGCTGCGATCTTATCTGGATTTGGTTTAATTCCATCTTTACCGATAATATCTCCTAAGTACGCGGTTTCTAATTTGAGAAATTCAGACTTGTCCATTTGAATTTTGTTTGACTGTCTAAGTCTTTGGAATACCTTTTCTAAATTGACCATATGTTCCTGTAATGAAGTACTGAATACTACTATGTCGTCTAAATAAACTAAGCAAATTTAATTTCGAAGGCCTTTTAATACATTGTCCATCACGCGTTGAAACGTGGCTGGTGAATTTTAGACCCATGGGCATCCGCAGAAATTCGAAGTGTCCATGATCTACATTGAATGCTGTTTTCGGAATATCACTAGGGTTCATCTCTACCTGGTAGAATCCACTGGCTAGGTCGAGGGTGGTATAATATTGGCAATTACCTAATTTATTAAGAGCATCTGAAATATTTGGAATTGGATACTTATCGTCTATTGTTTTATTATTTAATTTCCTAAAGTCTACAACCAAACGTCATTTGGTTTTTCCTGAGGCGTCTGTTTTTTTGGGAACCACCCAGATGGGAGAGTTCCAAGCTGATTGAGAGGGGCGGATTATACCCTGCTCCAACATTTTTGAAATTTGTTCCTGAACTTCCTGCTTATGTATGAAAGGATACCTATAACTTCTGGTATAGACCGGAATTTCGTCAGTTGTACGTATGTTGTGTTTTATTTGATTTGTAAATGTCAGCGGTTCGCCGTCTATGTAAAATATATCTGAATATCGAGAACAAAGAGCTTGTAAATTAGCACGTTCTTCCGGGTTTAAATGCTCCGTTCGCAACCGAGATAAAACCTCAGTAACACGGTCTGGTTGATTTTTTTTATAAAAATTTAAATCAAAAATTTCGGCAGTAACCGGACAATCCATTGAGAAAACTATGTCATAACGAGAAGGGTTTTTTATTTCTATGATGCCACGATTATTTTTTACGGTGGTCACACAGTTAGAAATTATACAGTTACAAATTATTTGCTCAGGTATGAAGGCTTCACCTTCCTGAAAATTTATGGGTACACTAACTAATTTTGAAGTATTTGCTGGTATTATTTCCTCATATAAATTAGAATTACGTGAATCGTACATAATTAAAGGGGTCATTGAAAATTTCGTTATTAATAATTTATTTTTAAGATCGATATTCGACTCCCATTTTTCTAATAAATCTAACCCAATTAATCCATCGAAAAAATTATGAAATTTATATATAAATAATGTAATTTTATCATTGTCATTTATTTCCTGAAAGCAAGGTACAGTTATAGAATAATTATTTCTAGTTGTAGCATGAATATTAGTTACCTCAAAAGGATCATACTTACACTCAATATGTGAATAAAATTTTCCTACGGCGCTAGGGCTAATAAAAGATTGATTTGCCCCGGTGTCGATTAAAAGTTTTAAAGGTGGTTTACTTATTTGAATATAGGGCAACTGTCTTTGAGTTTGTAAATTTAGTTCTATTTTAACTTGTTTGACTCGGCTATTTTCTGAAAATCCTGCTCGTTCTTTGATGTAGGGGTGGTATCCTGTGCCTTCTCTACAATACAAGTTTGAGAAAACTGGGGTTGTTGATCTACTGGGTATTCGTAATAAAAATTATTATAATATTCGTCATCATAGTCAAAGTAAGTTCTGTCAAAGTCTGAGTTATAGTATGGGTCGTAAATTTCGTTAAAGTTCATTTCCCTAGTTTTAAAATATTTATTTGCTGGAGGGTTGCCGAATTTTCTCCAGTCATGGGGTTGTCTGTTCGTCGGTGCAAATGGTTTAGTTATGAATATGAACTCATAGGCTGTTGTTCAATTTGAGGACTTTTGGGTAATCTGAATATATGACTTTGAGGTCTATAGTTTGGTGGGGGCGCGGCAAACATTTGCTGCGTCCTTGTAGGTCGCGTTCCGTGGACCTGCGGCTGTTCTCTCCAACCCTGATCTGGGCGTGGGAGGTTTGTACCTAGTTGTGGGCGGAATGGCGTACCTGACATAGCGTTGAATGGTCGCGCTGATGCTACAAACTATTGCGCGGGTAATAAGGACATAGAAAGTTGTTGCCCGTACTTAAACCTATTTTCACTTATCTGGATTTTCTTCTCCGACGGACGCTCGTTACGCTGCTGCATGTAGAGTGTGTTCATCTCTTCATGAACATATTCTAACGCTTTTTCTATAGTGTCAGGGCGCATGCAACGGATACGAGATCCTAGTGGATCGCGGAGTCCACGTAAATATGATTGAAGCGTTAATTTTTTGTATAACGCACGCTTAGACTCTATTGTGCTCGGCACCGTTTCATGCAGGCTGACATATGTGATAATAGTACTAAATAAATTCTGACACTTTTCATATAATCAATAATGCTAAATCGTTATAGAGCGATGTTTCATCTCGCTGATCGGCAAAATTATTAATTAAGGCAGATCGAATGCCATTCCAGTTTTCTGATATACTATTAGAATTAATCAAACGAGAAGCTGAGCCTACGACTTTATTTAAAATTCCATTAATTAATGCGCAATTACTAAGTTCATAGCCTTCCTCATTTCGAATAAATTGTTGCACTAGCTGGTCACATCATCTAATAAATCTAGTTAAAACATTTGGGTTTCCGTCAAACCCGGGCAATAGCCGTAAATCATTAAAGATATTATCCAAATTTGCCATATTTAATAATATATTATAATTTTCAAAAAAGATTCCACTAAAAATTAAATTCTAAAACTATTCCTAAATTATTCGCATCTAACAAATTATTTCTACTGCTATTACTAACTCTAGGATTCCGTGATTGCCTTGGATGGAAAATCTTGGAAAATTATGCTAAAATTATAGGATAAAAAGGAAACAACTCTAGATAGAAACTAAAGCACTTATATATACATTCTGGTCTCTGCTGGATCGATTTCTGGATCTCACACACGCCCGAATTTATTACTCCCGGAACACTTTCGAAGGTTTTTTTATTTTTCCGTAATTATGGAAAAATCCACCAAGACTGCGCCACTTATAGTGTTCTCTATCGGGAGTTAAAAAAAAAAAACGATTTTTTAAAAGATTTATTGAAGTTAAAATTACAAATTATTTTACATTTAAACTTAACAAAAATGAATCAGATCTATGTTGGATCTAAACTCAAGAATTATAACTAAATTAAGACTACCGACTTTGACCGATGTAAGATCTGAAGTGTTCATCTTAACTCCAAATTCACGGTCCCACGCAGTTGGGACCACCACGATGATGCGGCGACAGCATTTCCAGTATACGACGATTTCTTTCGTAATTTATGAAGAAACTGCACGACATGTATTTTCTTTATAGTCCAAGAGGCGGCTTCAATTATTATACGTTGTATGTTAATTATAGTCCAAGAGCATGTTCGACTGCGACTGACCGATGATGATGATTCCCATATAATGGTATTCGGCAATTCGGTGCTAAGTCCATATTACATAGGGGGTACATATGTAACATGCTGAACCAGGATCCAACCAACTTGCTGAGCGCTTGAGGTTATCAAACAGAATCCATTTTTCATCGCTGGTAACAACGCGGTTCAAAATTCCTTCATTTGTGTGTCTGTTGAGCAGTGCAAGGCACGTCTCGACGCGTACTTCGCGCTGGCGATCATTGAGATCGTGGGGCACCCATTTGTCAAGCTTTTTTACCTTGCCAATTTGACGCTAATGGACCAATATTGTTTTGACGCTAACGTCGAAGCTGCTCCTAATTCAGCCGTAGATTGTGTATCATCAGCTTCAATCAAACAATCACCTTTAATTCGTCATTGTCGACCAAAGTCTTCGGACGACCGCGAGGTTCATTTTTCAGGTCGAAATTTCCAGAACGGAAGCGAGCAAACCAATAACAGGTGGTGCGTTGGTTTGTAGTGTTAGCTCCGTAAACGTCGTTGATGTTGCGTGCCGCTTGTGCCGCGTTGCTGCTACGACGGTACTCCATATTCCATAATTACTCGAATTTTTAACGTATCCATGATGACGAAAAAGATTGAAATGCGATGAAAATGTAACTCTAATCAATAAACAAATGACTACTTTTGGAAAAAGAATTCCATGTTTTTAAAATAAAATTAATTTGAAATTAGAATTTTTAGCCAAACAAAAATTATTTTGATTTGAAATGGCCAGTACTGCAGAACGGCAATTTCATAGGTAAAGACCTATTATATTGGTTACCTTGACATACCTCCCTACTACTATTATAAATCTGAAAGTTTGTGAGGATGGATGGATGGATGAATGTATAGATGGATGTTTCATACTCTTCCACGCAAAAACTACACAACGGATCCTGATGAAATTTGGTATGGTAGTAGTTCAAGCTCTAGAACAACACATAATTTTTATCCTGAAATAGTACAGTACATTGTTACAGTGTGTAATAGTACAGTGCACCTGTATTTACGCGGCCCGAACCGCGGGCATAAGCTAGTAGCCTATAAACTTTTCTTTTTTGAAACCAAATCACTTTATGGATGAGGAACATGGGGCTTAACAGCAAGGTTATTATAGAGGATAATAATGGAGATTAGCTGACACACGTTGTTCTGGTCTTAACTATGAACTTAAATAAATTATACACTACACTTTCATGGATATCTACACCTACAATAATTTATTATTCTAGGTTGTAAACCTATTGGAGCCAAGTGACACTGTAGACTTGTTAGTCAATTCAGCAGCTAAAATATTAACCGCTTCGACATATAAAATGTGTTATTTTTATTAACTACCAAGTACCAACCTACCAATAAAATGAATCGCATCGTAAAAGTACGTATTATACCCTAAATATTGTAGAATAATATTTTTCATAGTCGTAATGTAAATAAGTCACAATTTGAAATTTTTTATTTAACATTTGTCATGAGAGTTTTAATATTTCTAAAGTGTTTATCTTTGTCACAGGAAAAAAATATTACTGTTTTTTTATAAACCCTAATGAACCAGGGCTGTCTAGCCACATGGGCGACATTCTCTACAAATTACAGCTCGAGCACCAGCGAATGTCAGCTATGTTGACGTAAGCCTAAGATTGACACCGAAATAATTTTAAACATCGCGTCAGACAAATATATCATAAATATTATGAAATTATATTGTCAATTACGTCAAAGCACGAAACGACCAGCGGCTAGACCCGTGAACGAAAGTCCTGGCTTGAAAACTTGCGCTTGGCTTGCGCACTCGCCGCATACGTCTAGCCACGCACAGCTGCGAGCTGTCAATCGTGTTAGGCTATTGAATGTCGGTTCTTTACGTTAGTAAAATATATTCTTTGGTCTAGCGAAAGTGTCAATGTATCTCATTATAGAGCTTGTAGAACATGACTAGGATTTTTATGTCCATCTAATTCCATTTATGATTTATCAAACAGAGCGCAGTGTACATACCAAAGCTTTCTACGCCATTCCTATATCCCTCGTCTACTATGATAATATTGTAATGACAACAGTCATTACAATATTATCATAGTAAAATATAGTTTTGATAGTTAGTTTTAATTTTTTTAGATAGATAGTTTTGGTAGTTTTGATAGTGGTTTTTGACAGCGAACCAAATGAAATTGGGAATTTTTACCAGCTTTTAAAAAAAAGTGGCGACTACAAACCAAAATACTCTTAGATTTTATAATTTTCATCCAGATTTATTTTCCGTAATAATTTTAATTCAAATTTTGATTGATGTTCGTTGAAATGAGTCAAAATATCACAGTCTTTACCCCACCTCCTGCTTATATACGACCTATGCCGTTGTAATCCAGGTGTAATTGCGCTTTCACCTAACCTAATTTTATCTTTGTTCATCGTGGCTAATTGTTACATAATAAAATTCCCCGTGTCCTTTAAAAGAGACCAGTACCATAAGACAATATATTATAATACTCAACAATCAACAGACACCACACAAGATCAACAGTTTATTTTAATAAACCCATATTATACTAGCTGACCCGACAGACGTTGTTCTGTCATTGTCACAACGAACATGAATTTTTTGATAGGAAAAAAAGAGGAAGAAAATATATTAAAATCGCTATTAAAAAATGAGGGTTAGTAGTAGAAGGGTGAAAATTTAGGGTTGTATGCATTTTTAATGCCATATCATATAAAAATAAAAATATATGTCGAAATAATAATAAACAATATATAGGGATGGGTCACCTTTATCATTTAGGGATTGAAAATATAGATTACGATCGATTCACAGACCTACCGAATATGCAAAAAAAATCATAAGAATCAGTCAAGCCGTTTCGGAGGAGTGTATCCCCGAACACTATGATACGAGAGTAAACCCATATTATGATATTATGAACGAAACAGTTTTGACGTCTAGGGCGTTTAGATCTTTGATCTAAAAAGTATTGTGTTATAAATGCAGGTACAATTTATTTTACTAACGTAATTAACTATGAAGGTATAACAAGAACATAAACATTGTTTTATATGTTTGTGTGTAATGTGTAAACAGCTACCGACTGAGCTGATAGTACTGACCAGTGACCACTGACTCACAATAGATGTAAAATTCAAATTTATTTATCGGGGTCGCATCTGTAAATGATACAAGTCAAATTATGTTTAAGATTACATATATTGGAATGTTTGAATAATATACTAGATTTTATTTAAATATTCTGAATGATGATGAGATCCTAAAATATTCTTATTATACTTAAGCCAGCAAAATATAATATTACAGAGCGGGGTGTAACCACAGCCACTCTCCGCAGCTTGCTTTTTAATTATGAATGTTTATTTTGGTGATGCTTTGTCGAACATTTACTAATTAGTATCCTATTCAGTGAAATATACTGCAGCTAATAATGAAAAAAATGAAAAAATGTTTATTCGGTATCTTTTACAAAAGTTACATTACAAGTTGCTAGGGTCTCCAGGTCTCCTAGCACAGGTTGTGTGAGGAGACCCCGCTCATTCCATAAACAAACGAAAGATACATTAATTTGGAATAGGATCTTTACTACATACATTTGAATTAGATACTATGATTGTTGCCAAGAGCCAGATTATTTGATTCTGAGATAAAATTTTCATGATCTTCGCAAACAACCCGACGTTAGTACCCCTTACGTAGTAACTATTTATTAATCTGTGACTGTACTAGGAATATGGGAAACTTGAATACTGATTGTCTGTAGCAAAGAGTGCATTATTCAGATTAGTGAAAAATTAAGTCTTTAAAAAACTTCTTAATCGTGGTTTGAATGTAACCATAATTGGACTTAGGAATGAATTACGTTCCTAAGTCCAATTATGGTTTTGTACAATTGTCTTAGCAACTACTGTATAACTTTCTTAAGTCTGTGTGAAATTGCTCTTTCTCGGATATAACCTCCAAACTTCCATTAACCGGGTCTGGCACTCGAATTAAAGAAACTTCTGTCTTCTCTCTCATCGCATTGATAATAACTATAATTTTAAAAAAAGTATAACCCGACTACGTCAATAGGGATACCTACAAACTTATTTTTGTCTATTCGATTTTAGACAACATGTAAATAGACAGTCTAGAACCCATTTTCGTAGATTTTAAAAAATAACGAACATCAAACCATTAAAATTTACAATATGAAAAATAGCGATATATCGTCCTGTGACGTCACGAGCTGCACCCGCTATACATTTGTCATTACAAAATTTATGGCGGTAGCAACTTGTGACGTAACAAATCGTTTTGCGAGAAAGAGATTATTTACTTGTAATTTTTGATCGCGTCAATCTACATACTTATTTCATTTAGATTTATGTATCTTTGATCTTCTTCTTCTTTAGTTTAAGGACAGGGTCATTGTTGGTGGAGCTGCCGCTACTTTTCTCTATCCTCTACTAGTCCCATAGACCTTCAGCTCTCTATAGGACACGACATTTACATTCTCTACAAGTTGACTATTATAGTTTTTCCTTGGCCTTCCCCTACCCCTCTTTCCTTCTATCTTTCCTTCTAATATTGTCCTCATGAATGTGTCATGTCTTATAAGATGCCCAATCATCTTTCCTCTTTTATTTTCTAGAGTTTTTAATATGTTTCTCTTTTCTCCTATCATCTGTAGCACTTCTCCGTTAGTTTTCTTTTCCTTCTTACTTATCCGTTGCATCCTTCCCCAGCACCACATTTCGAACGCTTCTAATCGTGCCATATCCCTACTTCTCATTGTCCAGGACTCGCTACCGTATAAAGCTAAACTCCAGATATATGTTCTTATTAGTTGCTTCTTTATTTTAATTTTAATTTTTTATGTTAAAATTTTTTTCTTTTTATTGAATTCTTATCTGATGTATCTTTAATCAAAAAATTTAAAATTTAATTTTAAAAAATGTGATATTCCAGGCAACATCCCTATTATAATAGCCTATGTCACCCGGGCTATTTTTACGAATCTATTGACACCTCATTTATTAAAATCGGACGAGTAGTTTAGGCGCTTCGGTGGAACAGATATACATACATACATACGTAGACTGCCAAAATCATTACCCTTTTGGCTTCGCCGTAGTCGGGTAAAAATTAATATCTCTTAACCAACTCCGTGATGATATTAATTTCAGCTATTTAACAGCTATTTAACGCAAAATTTGAACAAAACTACTAAATCCACATGCCATAATTTTATTCTAAATGTAGGTAATGGGTATATATATATAAGTGCTACAACAAGAGTTTCTTAACCTTTGAGATAAGCGGTCAAAGTTTTAATTCTGATGAAGTTTTAATAACAGTAAATCCTTTTTTGTTAGGCTAAGATAAGGCCAGATTTTTTCGTAATTCGTATGTTTCTGTTACTTACTGATATTAGGTAATGCTTGTAAGGTGTCCTTATTGTTTCAATATTTTTATGCATTAGCCAAAGTTATAATGAGGTATAAAACATGTTTGTTTGAATCAATTGTAAGACTTAGATTAATAACGCCTAGATCGATAGTCTTCATACAAACGCATCGTACAAAGTGAAGCAAGCAACAGATAGATGTAGGCGTAAGCATTACATAATTACGTGCCGACAGGCACACAAACAAAACTTTAATGTTGTGGAGTGTGTACAGTTAAGGGGCAATTTCCCCGAAAGTGGGAAAATGTTGCTCTTAAAATTAGAATTATTGTATTTGTTTTTCTTAAAGGCTCCCACAGACGAGAGGCCGATCGTTACAGTTAGAACTGACGTCAGTTCGGCCTGAACGGATTCGAGCACATACACGGAAAAATCGCATCAGTTCTTTGTGGTTTGCCGCGAGCTACGGTCGTGATTATTAATTGGAACGTAGTTCCTTATGGCGCGTTGCGAATTGTATGGAAGCTAGACGGATTGATTTAGGCACGACACTTTTTACCACTCGAAATCACAATGTAATAACGACTATTAAGAATGATACAAAAAACGACCTTATCACCTTGATAATAATGTAGAATTTTGCAATTACACACTGTGACTGTTATGACTGTTACATAATATTGTGACTAGTTAGCCGAGCGCTTGATGTTACTACTCAGTAATGAGCCGGACTTCGCGGCGGCAACACTGCGAGCAGCAAGCAACCCGCCCCCTCACCCCTGTCCCTACCTAAGCCGCGCGCACTATATATACTTAGTTCAACTATTTGTTTTGTATAATATATTATATTATATCTATACAGATAAACAAAATTGAAGTGTCTGTTTGTAATTTCAAATTAACAGCTTTTATTTTCACTTAATGCATTTAAAAGTATGATCGGTACTTACAATAAAATATGAATTGTTAACATTTTTCTGTCCGTCTGTCAGTCTGTGTGTTTGTTCCGGCTAATCTCTGAAACGGCTAGACCGATTTTCACGGGACGTTCACTGGCATATTTAGCTGATATTATAATTATAAGGTCTTGCATATATATATATATATATATATATATATATATATATATATATATATATATATATATATATATATATATATATATATATATATATATATATATATAGTTTAGTTATATTTTCAGCTCGAAAACTCTCTACACGATTCACGGCTGCACGGCCGCGCATAGCGAGAACTGAAGCGATTTGTCACATATGGTCCGTTCAGTCCAGAATTAATAATGCCAGTTTAGTTATTTTACAAAGGCATGTATTTAAACTTGCCACAGAACAATCAAATTTTGGGTGTGAAAAAACCGAATATTGAATACTAAATTACCAAGTTGGCGAAAGAATATAAGGAACAAAAAATTTCAAATCTTGTAACTAATTAATACCAGTTTTTTTCACTGAATATTCCAAACTAGAAGACACATAATAACCATCTTGGCGACAATTCGAAAGTACACATTTAATTTAAGAATAGGCACATATAATTTCCCTGATGTAGGTAATTCGAAAAACATAATAAGCAGCAAAACGAGAACAAATAAAAAAAACGTAAAGGAGCGTACAAAATTCCCATTTTTAATTTTTCTCGATTTCGGGGGGTATATATTGTGTAGATTCATTTTGAAATTTCAAAATGGCGGATATTTATTTTTCTGTAAATTTGATACGTCTTCGAGGTTTTTGGGGATGCTGAATATAAAAATGATATCCATTTTGAATTTCAAAGATAGCGGACATTTATTTTTAATAAAATGAATCTAGGTGTCCTTTTCTAGGTTTAGGGGATGTGAATTACAAAAAAAAACATTTATTTAAAATTTCGAAATGGTGGATATATTTTAATTTCTGTAAAATTCTTCTATCTCAAAAATGGTGCGATCTACTGAAAAAAAAATTCCTCTACCTTAGTAACCTCAGAACCACATTTTCTTCGTGATGGGAGAAAAAGAAATTTGAAATTCCTAATTTTTCCAACATTTATATAGCTTTATACATCGCTCGTATCTCAAAGTAGGTATGCCATCATTTTTTCTATAATCGCTTCCATCTCGAAAACGGTGCATCCTATTGAAAAAATAATTAAAATTTCCTCCCCCTTAGTATCTCACAACCACATATTATCTTTATGATAAGAGAAAAACAAAATTTAAAAATCCTGAATTTTCAAACATGGCTTTATACATGCCTTGTATCCTAAAATAGGCATTGCCATATTCCTTTTTATAATCGCTTCTATCACGGAAACTGTACATCCTACTGAAAAATTATGAAATTTTCTCCCCCTTAGTAACTCCGCAATCACATATTTTCTTCTTGATGGGAGAAAAATAAATTTTAAAATCCTGAATTTTCCAACTTTTCTATAGCTTTATACATCGTTTGATCTCAAAGTTCATCATTGCCATATTTTTTTCTGTAATCGCTTCTATCTCGAGAACAGGTAATTCTACTGAAAAAATAAGGAAGTTCCCCCCCCCCCCCCCCCCCTTCAAGTAACCACGTATTTTCTTTATGATAACAGTTTTTTTTTAACCTGAATTTCGAAATATTTCTATAGCTTACATAGCTGGTACTACATAACATACTGTGTTAGTAATTATCAATCCTAATCAGCATCAGCAACAACTTTTAAATTAGTACTCATGTCATTTTGACAAAGAATGAAAATTCTTCATTTTGGAAAATGAAATTGGAAGACAATTTTATAGTCAGCACCCCCAGAAACCTAGAAAAGGACACCCATATTAATTTTAATGACAAAATGTACCTCATTTTGATATTTCAAAATGGATTTAATTTTCATATTATTCTGCATTATATTTTAGCAGCCATTAATTTATCAATCTAATCTGGTTTTATAGCTGTTTACATCGTATCGTATAATAATCACCAACTCGGAAATTAAGACGCCAACTTATATATTTCGGTGCCAATTTGGATTAAATTTCGCCACTTTTTATGTGCCGATTTTTGTAATTTTTGTCACCTGAGTCATTTCGCCAGTTTAGTCATTTAGCGCCAACATATTAATTCGCTGATAAATGCAGTAATACAGTATGCTCATGTGCAGTCGCCTACTTATTTTTTGTTCGCAAGATTAATTATATCCCTTTTACAAAGTTTTACTACTAAATTAAGTATTTTATTCCCTCCTTAGTAGTAATTTAGTTATAAGTAGTGTTTTAGTAGGAAAGAACCAGACAGTAATCATATGCAAAATGGCCTAGGTTAGGCACAAAGCATCGTAGCATCGTAGCATCGTCCGTAATTTGCTTAAATTATTAATTGCTTGAATTAATAAATTATTAAGTGCTTGCTTAATTTCCTAGAATAGGTATTTTAATTTAACTGTAAAATTTATAATAAAATTCAATAAATAATAAAAACCTAAAATGTAATGATATTTTGGGGGCTTTAGGGATTCCTAAGTTGAGTAGTTCTTTTTATAGTTTTCAGTATCCTTTAGTAGAATTCGTCGCGAGTTTAGTAGTTTCGAAAAAACAGAGCTGGCAACACTGGAACGAATCGCTTCAGTCCATCTGGCCGACTAATGCGATCTCGAAATTGCACACAGACGATACGATTTTGCATCCGTTCAGGCCGAACTGAAGGAAAACCGGACCGTATAATGGGGCCCCTAATATCGTGAGATGTAAAAATGAAACTTATATTTCATTTTAAACCATCTAAAGACGATTTGTTAACATTATTTATATTAAACTGGTATTAAAGAATATATTAAGGATTATCTTAATACTGGCAACACTTTAATTTCATAGTTTAAAAAAAAAAAATATATTAAAAAACTTTGTCTTAGTTGCAACTATTAGTTAGTCATGAAAATTGAAAAATTAATTTCTTATTACGAGTAACACTTTCACATTCCACAATAGGGCAGCAAGATAGCGAAATAATATGATTTTATTTTAAAATGTTTTAAATATTTGGCTTAATACAAGTCAAATACCACAGTACTTAAATATCAAATATTATGTCCGAAGCTTTTTTATTATTTTCCGATGCATTGTGACACCCAATAACCACACAAACCGTAATAATGCCCCATAGTAAGATTCACTTAATGTGGCCATTTTAGATCAGGCTAGTCAGATGACTAAATTATATTTGGTACAGGTAGATACCTGTAGTCCTGTACCAAATATAATTTTCCCCATTCTGTATTAAGAGACGATGTAGATATCTAATTCCACCTCCGAATTTCATGTCGAGTTCGTGCAAGTTATTAGCTCTGTTCTAACGAGCGTCGAGCGCGACGAAGTGCACTGTTACAGTAGATAAAAGCTTTACATGTTTTATTCATAACTATTTCAAACACGGATTAAACTAAGAATTATTTTTTTATAAAATTAGCTAAAACCTCTTTTAAAATAAGCCCCAGTAATTTTAAGAGGACCGAGTCAGTACTTGGATGTTTTCGCTGAAACGTGGAAATTCACGTTGCCGTAGATATGCACGTCTCGATGCCGGATCGCCGTGCCTGCCGCCGGTCAAATTCTGCGACGTTACCGTACACCGTTTCACGTAATTGACGACGTCGCGTCGTGCCGTGGACATGTGGCCAGCCGACAGGCCCTTAGATCTTAATACGGTTCTTGATTCCTACCAATAGGTAGACAGACAATAGACATCTGACATACTAATTTTAATGGAATAAACTATTATGCATGAATATTGCAAAACAGAATTAATCGCGTTCACTTCTTTTCAAAATTTTTCTATTGCGAGTTTCTAATAAAAACTTAATTTGTAGTCAATACTTTCTTTCCATTTTAGACAATGTAAAACACAAGAAACCGATAGACTACACAACTAGTTTTATAATCATTATTATAACTAATAACTGCAATTCATATCCATTTACACCCTCATACACTTAACAGTTAACATGAAGCAAATACGAATAAAATGAAGTCGGCACCGTCAAAATGCTTTTAAAACGAAGCTCCTATTTGCTAAGGCATTAAGGTGCATAAGTAGATAACAGCGTTGAATACTTTTGCCAGTTTTAGCTCGTATTATGTCTCTCGCATTGTCATTTAAATACAAACTTAACCTTCCTCCATACTATTGTTCTCCTGCTATTCAAATTAGCCGCAAAAGGTAACGCAGACAATCGGATAGAGTACAGTATCGAAATAGAAAACGTGAAAACTGAAAGGGAACTGTTTGTACTAGTACTTTCTAAAACGCGTGTTTCAAAAGTACAACAGCCTAGTACGGACCTACATTTCTTTGGAAATGTTTTGTGCAATAAATCTAGACAGTGACCAAATAAAAAAAGGCTTATTGCCACGCATTAAGGAATCTTAAGGCGTGGCCATAAAAAGTCTCTTCAAAATTTTGCACGCGTTTTGCTATTATGCATGAATATTCATTCATAATAACAAAACGCGAATATGAAAAGGTATTTACTCAAAATATACTTGCTCAAAATTATTTAATTTTCATAAATAAAACATTCTTGGAAAACATAATATTATCAAGGGCTAGAATGGAGATACTAGGTAAGTAGATAGTAATCGTAAAAGTGAAAGCATTCGACAATTTTTAAATCTCAAACATCTTTACTAATTTCTTTACAGAAAAAAGGCATGAGTGATACCATTATCAGTGCATGACTGAGACATGAGAGAGAGAGACACATCCATGAGATCCCAGGCCAGCCAGACTACCCTTATATTCTTGCTGACAAAATGTATATGATAAATCATACTGTAGTATAAGTGTGAACAATGAACGTATGCATAGCCGCTTTATGCCGTGCCCCGTGGGCCAATTTTTAGGTACCTACAAGGCGCTAAATTTGCGGAAAATTGTACTCACTTTACTTACATTCTGATAAAGTATCAATCTTATTTTTTGGTTTTTAAGGAACAAAACTTATTATGATCATTTTTTAACCGACTTCCAAAAAACGAGACGGTTATACAATCGGCTGTTTTTTTTTTTTTTTTGTATGTTCAACGATAACTTCGCCGCCTGTTGACCGATTATCATTTTTTTTTTATGTAAAGGATACACTTTGAAGTTGGTCCCGTTTTCACAAAAGTGGTGACTTAATGATGAGATCTATGAGGAATCGAGGGAACTCCTCAAAATTTATATGGACACATATAGTGAATTCGACTTTTTCTGAAGTACCCAAGCATATGCTACCAAAAAGTAAGATTTTGCACCAAGGAATACCCTGGATCCAAAAGTACGGAACAGAACTGACTCATTATATATGTTTGACAAGAGGATTTTGGCGTTGCTTAAAGAACTTCAAGCATATGCCATTATGTGACTTACAGTAATCATCATCATTATCTCATATACAATTTTTAATGGAAGCTTGGCGTGTATTCAATTATGCATTCAATCGTTAATTTTAAACGTTCTTAAATGTGTTAATAATAATTTAACAAATATCACTAATAAGGGAAAAAATATTATTATTTTAAACAAAAAATTAAACCGATTTCCAAAGTAAAAATACACAAAAAAGTATGAAATAAAACTTATTTTATATATAATTCCCCTTTTAAATTTGGCTGAAATTTTAACTATATCTGTACTGAATCTTCAAAATTAAGTTTTATTTCATACTTTTTTGTGTATTTTTACTTTGGAAGTCAGTTTAATTTTTTGTTTCTAAGCTTAGTATGAACAGAGATATAAAGATTAGAAGTATATTGATTTTCATTTCTACGTGGATGATTATCTATTTTTTTTTAATGAAAACTACAACATAAAAATAAGTAATAGGTTTAAATATCACTTTATTATATTTTACTGTCAAGTTTCCACTATAACATACGTTAGAATCATTCCAAAGGCTGTAAGAAAAGTTATTACATTTTTTTAACCGTAGGTCTATGGCGAAGATTAATAAAAATATAAAAAAATTATATATTTTTCACTTTAAATAACATTTTGTGTAGGTATGTTTATTTAAATGAATCAGCCTCAATCTCAGGCAATGGTAGGTATTTAAAGGTTATTTTTCTAAAAAAAACTGTGTCAGTAAATAATAATATAAATAGTTTCAAAATTCCTGTTTATAATCATTGACATTCTGTCAAATGTCAAAGTCATATTTTGTTTTTTTTGTCAGCTCTTTGTTTTTTTCTTTGTTTTTTCTTTGTTTTTTCTTTGTTTCTTTGTTTTCTCAAAAGTTGTGAATAAAACACATTCAATATCTACAATAACTGGCCATAAATAGGTAATTGATAGTATTGTAAAAAGATAGTTGAGATGTACGCGTATAGTAAAATAATACTCGCTATAACATGCTTCATTGAATCCATTTATTTACAGAATGACATAACAAAAATATGACATAACAAGAAATACCAATATAAAAAATATAACACGTAAAAAGGTTTATTGCTATGTACATCACAGTAGTTAATTATTGTTAATTTTGGTGAAAATATAAATGATATTATATTTAATGTAAATAATACAATAACAAATTCGTGTTTAGTGTTTACATTTAGAAAACCCGAGCATAGTAACAATATCAACATACGACTTTTTATAACTATTTATTGACTTTGTTTATTCAAAGACAGATTGAGACAAACGAAGTCTTCATTGATACTTTAATATAGATCATATTATGTAGACTTCATTTGTCTCAGTCCCTGTCTTAAGTGAAAATATAATACATGAATTAGCAGCCAAATGTGTAAACAAATGCGTAAAGGTTTTAAATAACTTTACACATAACGGTAATATAATTTCAGTGAGTCGGTTTCTTCATATGAGTAGTTAAATCTGCGACTCATACGTAAAATAAATCATTTTTAAGACGATTATTGCATCGAAATTCCTCACAATCCATGTCTATTGCTAATGTGTTGAAGTTGGTAAATCTTCGTAAATTTTGCATTTCCTTTGCACATTCAATAATGCTGCAATACTACAATAAAAATCACGTAATTTAGTTCAAATACACTAAAACAAGCAAACTCGATACTGTAAATGAGACCTCTTTAGCTATCGTGTAATTTGACGTTTGTTTTCGATCCTGTCATTCGATTCTCAGTCGATTGATTTCGTCAGGAGTACGAAAAGTAAGATCTAACGAACTTTTCGATCCAGGTTAGTTACAGATTGAGCCACCGCACGATCGTGCGCTAGTGTAGGTGTCGGGAGTATCAAAAGCTATTGAGATCGAACTGATTCGATTGTGTCGGGAGTAAGGGGGCAGACTCGTAAATCGAAATCGTATCAGTTTCGGGAGTAACGCCCCTGGCTGTAACTGCCTGATACGTTGGAAAAGCCATTCGACTGACATAGACAGCAACTATGGAGATATAAACCCCCTTATTAATATCGTTTAAAACTGAATCAGCTTTGTGATTAAACTTTTCACAACCTTTGGGGTGGATGTGCGGCATACCTGACAAACATAAAAAATATAATTCGACTTCGCACAAATGTCACAATATTTTAGCCGCATTCGCGTCATTTCAAAGTAGCTTCGTTCTTAAGAATATCAGGATTATAAAGATAGCGATACTAAAATGTACCTATATTATAAAAGCGATCTTTATTTTAAAAGTGATCGCAATAACCCACCGACTAATCCAATTTCACCCCGCGCCTGTTGTACCATAAAAGCTGAATGCGACCATGTAACTTTGAAATACTCTTCAAACTTTACAACAACTTAAATGGACTCAGGAACCAGTTGTAGTATGAAGTACCTATCTAAGTACTATCAAGGAATCTAATTCTTAAGTAGGTTGACTGTTGTCATAATTTGTTCGTTTTATCTTATTAGTTATTACTTATACTTTAAACCATATATGGGCAACAAACAGCCCGCGGGCCGGATCCGGCCCGCTGTAAGATATGATCCGGTCCGCGAGACATTTTGAAAAAACCCAATTAAAAAATATTACATTAGGTACTTATACTCACGGGAGTGACAGTGAGGCGGCAAACAGCAAATCCTTTGATGTTTGCCGCCTTACTCTTCGATAATCGCCGCCACTCGGCTTGCTCGATCAAATTCTTTGAGGTTTGCCGCCCCCACGGGCGACACATCAAAAGATTTATTGCTTCTCAATTATTTTAAACCAGTTTATTCCAGATTATTCCTTCATTTTGCTTATATAAGCGGGTGGATGGCCCGAATGTTAGTTCAGTTCTATTTGAGCTACCGAGGTGATAAGCTCCAGGAGCTCGAGCCGTCAACGTGCTTTGTGACTTTGTGTGCATCTTGAGTGGTTACTAACTATAGTTTGTTATTAAATTTATTGAACGTAAAGTAAACAAAAATGATGTCTGGTGGAAATAAACAAAAAGTAGATACAGAGGGTCGCCAGTTTCAAGAAAAATGGACCGAAGAATTCTTTTTTATCTTGCACAATGGTAAGCCTATTTGTTTGCTGTGTAATGAATCAATTTCAGTAATGAAAGAATTCAATATAAAGAGGCATTAATCATGCTACGCTGCACTCACTGACAGGACAATTAAGAACAGACAAAATCCAGAAGCTTACTGCAAATTTGGAAAAACAGCAACAAATGTTTCATAAACAAAGAACACAACTTGATAATGTTGTGAAAGCGAGTTTTATAGTTAGCTCAAAATTGGCGGCTTCAAAAAGACATTAAAACCATTTGCCGAAGGAGAATTTATCAAGAAGTGTACCTATATTAGAAGTTTGCGGTATTTTGTGTCCTGAAAAGAAAAATGAATTTGAAAAAATTTGTTTGTCAAGACGAAGTATTATTCGACGTATAGAAATGATGGCTAATGATATAAAACAACATTGACTGACCATATGGCTGGTTTTGAATCATTTTCCATAGCATTAGACGAGAGCACCGATTTGTCTGACACAGCTCAACTGGCTATATTTATTCAAGGTGTTGATAAGGAGTTCACTGTTACCGAGGAATTGCTTGCTTTACAGCCGCTAAAAGGAACCACTACAGGAGAGGATATTTTTATTATTGAAGTTCAAAAGGTATTCACAAGTTTTGGCTTGCCATAGTCAATATTAATTAGAGTATGCACTGATGGTGCACCTTCTATGGTCGGCTTACGTAAAGGATTCATCGGAATTTTGAATGAAAAAGCAACAGAATTAAATGTGCAAAAAGATGATTTGATAGTCCTTCATTACATTATCCACCAACAGAACTTGTGTTCTAAGTCCATTCGACTCCAGAATGTTATGAATGTGGTAGTAAAAACCATCAACTTTATTCGATCCCGAGGGCTTAACCATCGTCAGTTCAAGGCGTTTTTGGATGAAATATCAACTGAATATAACGACGTAACATATTATTGTGAATTCAGATGGCTGAGCAAAAGAAAAATGTTGAAACGGTTTTACGAGCTTACAAATGAGATAGTAGATTTTGTGAAAATAAAAGATAAACCACTATCTGAATTAAGTCACCCAAAATGGATATGTGACTTAGCATTTCTGGTCGGTCTTACATGCTATTTGAATGATTTAAATTTGAAACTTCAAAAACAAGGACAGTTAGTAAATGATTTGTACAGCCATTTGAAAGCGTTTCAGATCAAACTACGCTTATTGCTACGTCACAGATGCTGTCTGGTAACAGTTACCATTTCAACACGCTCTCTGCGTATGAAAATATTGCTTATGCTCAACATGCTGAAAAACTCAAGTTACTGTCGGAACAATTTTCGAACAGATTGAGCGACTTCAAAGCATGGAGGACTGTTTCAGTTTATTTGCTACTCCTACAAAATGTAATGTACAAAATGCTCCAATACACTTACAAATGGAGTTGATCGAGATTCAAGAAAACTCACTCCTAAAATCCAAATTTGAAGGCGTAGAGTTGTGAGATTTCTACCAAAAATACCTAGAAAAAGACAATTTTCCGCAGCTTAGAAAATTCGCAAGAAGATTGATTTGTGCGTTTAGCAGTACTTATAAATGCGAACAGTTCTTTTCATTGATGAAAGTTAGTAAATCAACACATCGTACAAGACTGACTGGCGATAATTTGGAAGATGAGATAGAGGGCGGAGAACGCGCGCTCAGAGAATCATGTGAGGTCAACTGGTAGTCCCGATCAAAAACTCGTAATATTAAGGTTGTAAATTATTGCTAAATATATAATTATCATTTATTATCGTTCGTTTTTTGTGACCTTTGACCCCTGACTTTAAAACTTGCGACCATCCAATTATATGTGAATTTTGAGAATAGTTTTATGATGCCAAAATACAAGTTTTTAGGTGGTAATATACTGAGTATGTCGATTTTCCGAATGAATCAGTCAGTCAGGACATGTTACTTTATATAATAGATTCTATTAAATGTGCTAAAATGTTACAGTATGTACCCCACCGCGACTGCATTTACAATTACATCCAACCTAATTTTTTCTTCGGTCTCCGTGGCAAATTTTTCCATCGTAAAATGCATGGGGCATTAAAGGCGTCATATGGTCGATTTTTGTAAGTAAGAGGTCCCAGGAAAATCTAAAGCTATAGGAAATCAAAAGAACACTTTGCATATTAAAAACTCACGCAATCGTTATACTTAAGTTAATAAAAACGTTATCTAACAACAGAGTGTGTCCATTATCAGTGATAGTCCGGAAAAACACTTGAAAATACTCCATTTGTGCTCATTGATAAGATTCGCTTGCTTTATTACCATGAAAATCGGTCACATGGTTACGTTACTGCACATAAATAGCCTACATTCCCGTATTTTTAAATTAAAACTGCTTTAGGTGAGTTGAGAGTGAAATATCACGCATCACGACCAGAAACACGATTTTAGATATTTAAACTCCATATTATTCTTTATTTACCTATTTGTAATTCTAGGTGTAGGTAGGAATTAATGGGATTGTTTAAGCTTCGTTTCGGTAAATGTAGATAGAAAATGAAATCCTACAAAAACATTGAACGAAAAAAGCCAAGTCTCTCCTTTGCAAAAAGTTTTAGATATCGTAGAAACCAAGTCCAATTCAAGATAGTCCATATAATTATATGGCAATTTTTGCGAGATCTTATTTCTTTTTGTAGGTTACCGGAACACCTCTTGGTATTCCGGTAACCTACAAAACACTCTCTTAGAGTGTTTGGGGTTTTAAAGACCATGAGCGCACATATAACTCCTCTGGTGTTGCGGATTTCCAAATCCAAATGCGGGAATAATTGTAGCCGCCCATGAACATCCACAACACCAGAGGAGTTGCAAGTGCAACCTCTAACCCCACCTAGACCTCCGGTACCTTCCTCACGAGGCGAAACACATTTACGCAAGCGCTATGTCACACCAGCTTTCTGTGAGGC
Organism: Phengaris arion; assembly: GCA_963565745.1. Taxonomy (NCBI): domain Eukaryota; kingdom Metazoa; phylum Arthropoda; class Insecta; order Lepidoptera; family Lycaenidae; genus Phengaris; species Phengaris arion. The sequence goes on along the minus strand of OY751432.1, from coordinate 30,434,248 downwards.
CATGTCATTTATCCGGTCAAGCCGGCCCAATTTTTAAGTTTTTAGATTTTAGTTTTTAGTTTAGGTTTTTAGATTTTTAGGAACCTAAAAATAACCTACAACTTTTCAGTGTATGTAGACATATTTTACGGTTACAAAGTTAACAGTGCACTCATTTTCATACATTTTGTTCGTGTGGTTCGTATTGCTTAAAATAAATTAAATGATCAATGTTTTTCTATATTTCCCCTTTATTACATATACTAGATAACGAAAAGACACTTGAAAATAACCTAGGCTTACAAGAAATTTCAAATTTTTTAGATATTATGAGTACATCCATACAATATATTTTACGAAATTGCGTTTTTTGCCACTCAATTTCGTAAACTATAATAAATCTATGAAATTTAAAACATAAGCTAGTATTGCTAATGACTCGTCGACGACAAAAATTCAGACATCTTTATTACAAACGAAAATATGGGGCAACAAAAAAGCCGTGAAATGCTTCGAGAAAAGATAGTACGGCAGCTTAAAGACTTGGCGAGACCGCTGCCGCGCTCTGAGATTCGACCAAATTAACGTGGCAATATTGTATTTCTCTATTAAATTTTAAAAAACTTGAGAGGTGTCAATGGACACCCGGATGGAACGAAGTTATAATATATATATTATGTGTATATATATTTTTTTTGTCCGTCTGTCAGTCTGTGTGTTTGTTCCGGCTAATCTCAGTATATGTATATATATATATATATATATATATATATATATATATATATATATATATAAAAATTTTAACAATTTATATTTTATTGTAAGTACCGATCATACTTTTAAATGCATTAAGTGAATTAAATAAAAGCTGTTAATGAAATTACAATCAGACACTTCAATTTTGTTTATCTGTATAGATATAATATATTATATTATACAAAACAAATAGTTGAACTAAGTATATATAGTGCGCGCGGAAATAGTTGGCCGCGCCTTAGGTAGGGTCAGGGGTGAGGGGGCGGGTTGCTTGCTGCTCGCAGTGTTGCCGCCGCGAAGTCCGGCTCCGTACTGAGTAATAACATCAAGCGCTCGTCTAGCTAGTCACAGTCATAACAGTCACAATGTGTAATTGCAAAATTCTACATTATTGTCAAGGTGATAAGGTCGTTTTTTGTATCATTCTTAATAGTCGTTATTACATTGTGATTTCGAGTGGCGAAAGGTGTCGTGCCTATAATCCGTCTAGCCTCCATACAATTCGCAACGCGCCATAAGGAACTTCGTTCCAAAAATAACTCCCCACACCAATTCCGGTGACAGTGGCCAGTTTCATTGAAATCAGGCCAGTTACGCAGGAGTAATGCCCAAGTGTGTGAACAGTACACAAGAGCACTCTCTCTTCCTTTACTCTCATAACCCAGTGGGACGGATAACCGACACGACTGGCGAGAGATAAGGCGCAGGTCCGAATTTTACATGCCCATGCGACGCATGGATCATCCTTCTTGTTAGACATTCAGGTGATCAGCCTTCATTGTCCTAACCAAACTTGGAAACAACTTTTTTGTTGTTAAAATGCGGGAATCGAACCCACGACCTCCGAGTCGATAGCCAAGCTTTACCCACTAGACCACGGAGGCTGTTTTTTCACGGAGGATTTCTCTATTGCGCGGTGAATAAGTAACATTAAAATTGGTAGCATTGGAGCCCATATTGAGTTTTGTTCACAATTAATTTTAAATATTAAATTGAAATCGGAACGGAGTATACTATCATATTTTATTAACTGGTACATAAATCAGGAAATAATGTCACAGGTAATAATAATATTTATTATTCTACGAGGGCGGGTCAATAAGTCCGTGACTTTTAGAATAAAACACAGATTTTTTGATAAATAAATCATTTTATTTTTCAACGTAGTCCCCGTTGAGCTCTATACACTTTGTCCAACGCTTCTCCAATTTTTTATCCCTTCCAAAAAATATGATTTGTCGAGGTCCTCAAAATAGGCCTTTGTTTGCGAGATGACTTCATCATTGGGAGTCAAATCTTTTTCCACCGAGCCATTTTTTCAGGTTTGGGAACAAGAAGTAGTCACTAGGAGTCCAATCTTGAGAATAGGGTGGATGTGGGAGCAATTCATAGCCCAATTTATGGATTTTTGCCATGGCAACTGCACATGTGTGCACCCTTGCATTATCTTAGTGAAAAAGAACCTTTTGCTTGGCCAAATGAGGTCGGTTTTTTTTCAAATCCTCATTGAAGCGGTCCAATAAGTTGGCATAATATTCCCCATTAATTGTTCTTCCCTTTTGAAGATAGTCAATGTGGATTATCCCACGTGCATCCCAAAAAACAGTCGCCATAACTTTATTGCCTGACAAACCCACCTTGGCCTTCTTTGGCGCCGATTCACCCTTAGAAACACACTGTTTTGACTGTTGTTTGGTCTCTGGTGTATTGTGATGGATCCATGTTTCGTCCACGGTTAAAAAACTCCTCCATATTGTGATTAAACAACGCCAAACCTTCCTGTGAAGTTGTTACACGATTGCGTTTGTGGTCGACTGTGAGCAAACGCGGCACCCATCTTGCGGAAAGCTTTCTCATGCCCAAGTGATCATTCAAAATTGAAACCACTGAGCCATGCGAGATGCCTATGGCTTCCACAATCTCTTGCACTTTCAATCTTCGGTCGGCCAACACCATATCGTGAATTTTTTCGATTGTTTCGGGTGTAGAGACCTCAACTGGGCGTCCAGGACGTTCGGCATCTTCAGTGCTTGTAAGGCCACAACGAAATTCAGTAAACCACTTTTTTACCATTGAAATCGATGGTGCAGAGTCCCCATAGTATTTATCAAGCTTAGCCTTGGTCTCGGTAATGGTTTTTTTTCGCAAAAAATAATGCTTAATAAGCACACGAAATTCACTTTTTTCCATTGTTTCCTTAAGTTACTGGATAGTCTGATAAAGATAGCTGTAAAACACAAACTAACTGCCGCAGCAAGTTCAAATTTTGATAGGAGTCAACTGACAGATGCCTGTTGACAGGAGTAGTGTTGCTTTTTCAGTAAGGAGGTTAGAAATTCAAAAAGTCACGGACTTATTGACCCGCCTTAGTATAATGCTCGAGAGCAAATTGTAATGCAATAATTACAAATAATTCATGACTACGCATACAAAATATAATGATTTAAGTTATTTTTTTGCATTAGTCGTAGGTATGCAGTTGCCATTTTCTTGAAGCTTGTTACCTATTGAAATACAAAGAGTTTTAGATATCTAAAATTAGGTTTGTAGGTCGCGGCCAAGCAAATGAACGAAAGCTCTAAAAAGTATTGTAGCACCTTATAAGTGCTTAAAACGGTGTAACATGCTTTTGTTTAGTTGCAAATCCTTATCAGTGAATTACCATATCTTAATAGGAATCACCGAAAGTTTTGTATGCGTTATATTACGTTTAATCCGGTATAAGTCTGCAGAGCTCCACTATAAATTACTCCTAGTAGTAACTGTTATTATTTAAAAGGGCGCACAGCGCTAGAAAAAAATCTAATTTCACCCGCGCCCTTCACACCGCCCCGCACTCATCACACAACGCATCGAAAACGTCTCCGCGGGCCGCGTCGTCGTGCTTTGTACAAACTACGAACATAGTATACGCAAAAAGGTCAGATAAAACTTGACTAAGTGCGAGTCGGATTATGCGTCTGTACTTTTACTAGTGAAAAATAAAGTTAACACTATAATAAATGAAGCTATTATTATACTGATAATTATATAATACGAGTAAAAAATTACTAACCTCAAACCATTATTAAAACAGTACCGTTTGCTTATCTTATTTAGTTATAATAAAATTCTAGACTTATGACTATATATCTGACTTATGTTTGTTTGCAATGTACGAGGAAATTACTCGATTTAGATCAAATTTGGGAAGGCAAACGTCAAGATGGCGAATATATTTTTGAACAATAATAATATAATGGGTATTATTTCTAAGGTTATTAGGCTAATTATGAACTTTTGACAATCAAAGACTCTCAGATTTAATTTTCCGTTTAAATTTTACTTATTTATATTTAGTACACAAACTAGTTACAATCATTGCATGATAAGTTTAACTTAAGCTTAATGGCTAAACTAGACAGCAATCCAAAAAAGTATACCTAGCTTAATTAGATTTCGATTGTTGATACAAATAAAAAAAAAAGATAGCTACTTATATTAATAGTAAAAGGGCATATCTACGGCTTAGTGCAACTATCTAGAAAAAAAGAAATGATATAATTATTAAAATAAAATTAACTTGTAATGTAAATCGGGAGACAAGTACCTAGATTTTTTTTTTAAATTATCGGACGGGAGGTGGTGAATACTTGGCTTTCATTATTTCCGTGATTGTTTTCTTGTACTGAGAAAATTTACAGAAAATGTCTATATCCGAATTTGAAATTGCTAACTCGTTATAGGTACGACACATTGTAACCAGTGGATTGTAATAGGACGTATTGTTTTTGAATACACGAATATAAAACATTTTTGGATTACGCGTTCTGAACAAAGTGTTCATTGATACTTAAGACAGAAGATTTGGAACATCAATAGAGGAGTGCAAAACTTTATGCAGGTAAAGCAGATCGTATCTCTCACGATGAGCACTTAATGATACCACACTAAATTTAGACTGTTGGGTGGCGTAGTCCTTTACCGTACGACCGAGATTACATTTTCGTGTGAGTTATCGCAAACACAGTTTTTGAACCTTTTCAATATTATCGATATGGATATTGTAAAAAGGGGACCAAATGGGACAGCAATACTCCTTCCTCAAATACTTCAGTACACTCCTTACTAAAGTGAAAAATTGTGCTAGTACACCATGTGGTTTCCTGAAGTCCTTTGTGGAACGTATGACAAAACTTAAGAGTTTGTTACTTTTTTTTGGAATGTGCTCATAGTGCGGACGAAAAGATAGTTGTTCATCAAATATAACTCCGAGGTCTTAAACGATCTGCTTTCTAGACAAATGTTTTCCCTGCACATAATAAGAACGGCTGTGCATGTTCTTCTTTCATGTGAGAGATATCACACAACACTTGTCAACGTTAAGCCTCATGTTGTTAGACGCGCATCAGTCCGAGATGACATTATCATTTTTCAACGCAGTGAACTGATTTTCATTAGCTACCTCCGAGAAAATTTTTAGATCGTCGGCGTACAAAAGCGCGGGACAAGACATACGATCAATTAAGTCATTGAAATTTTGCAGCCTTATAGCACCTCCCTCTATTTAACTCTTTTTTATGATAATATGATGATCATCATCATCACTATAGTAAATTTAATGCTTACTGCTACATTTTTTCAGCCGAGTACTACAATAGATAATAATAATTATTTAATAATATAGTATCTAATTATTATCGTCACTGGTGATTGCTTATTAGGTCCACATATAGGTAATGCTTATTTGAGGAAATACCACGGCCTCTTAGAAAACTGGCATAAAATAACGGTTGAGCTTGTTTTGTCGAGAGAGTGAGAATAGTTTTTTTGTATTTATAACCTTGTTAAATTGTGTTAATAATAATATAATAAATATAACTAAAAAGAGAAAATTATTATTTTTAAACAAAAAATTTAAACCAAAGTAAAAATGTACAAAAAAGTATAAAATAAAACTAATTTTTTAAGTAATTTCCCTTATAAGTTTCTTCATAATTTTGAAGTCGGTACCAGCCAACTTGAAAGTAAGTTATATATACTTCAAAATTATGAAGATTGAGTAAATAAATAGTTAAAATTTTAGCTGAATTTAAAAGAGTAATTATTTAGAAAATAAGTTTTATTTCATACTTTTTAGTCCATTTTTACTTTGGAAGTCGGTTTTAATTTTTTATTTCATAATAATAATTAATGTATGAAGATGGCTCTCCTTTACTCTAGTCTCCATTAGTTATGGGACACGAAGTCACAAACAACAGCTAGTGGTAAATAAAATGAAAAGGTAATTAGAACAATAATATACTTGTATATTGCTTTATTTAATGATTTTTCAGATAAAATCATGTTATACGCTAATTGGATAAACACCTAATAAAATTATTTACACAATTGATAAGCTATACAATGTTCTCCAACGTATCAGAAAAGGACAAAACATTGTATAGCGTGTCCAATGTGTGAATATTTCTATTATTTTAGACGACCTCTGTGGCTCAGTGTTTAGCGCATTGGCGCTAAAGCCGGAATTAGCGAGTTTGAATCTCGCCAGGGAATAAAAAGTTTAATCCAGGAACACGATCATGGATGTGTATTAAATATGTGTATAATATAATAAAAATATTGAATTAAGTACAGTATAAAAAATATTACACATATTTCCGTTGTCTGGTACCCGTAACACAAGTTCTTTGAGAACTTACCACGGGACCAGATTGACGTGTTGTAAAAGCGTCCTTAGATTTCATTATTATTATAAGTATATATAACTATATCAAACATGAAAATATTAGCTCTTTACCTATGAAATTGCCGTTTTGTATGAAAAAATTTAAACGAATTTTTTTCATGTATTTTTTATTTCTATTAATAAAATAATCACCCATGCAATCAATGCATCTTTGCCAACGCAGTGGCAGTTTATTGATGCCCTTCTTAAAGAAATCAGCTGGACGGGAGGCAACAAATTCTTCAAAGGCATTTTGTACTGCCTCTCGGGTATTGAATTTTTTTCCCGCCAAGAAATTATTCCAAATTCTGGAAAAAGTAGTAGTCTGTAGGTGCAAGGTCTGGTGAGTAGGGCGGATGACGGAGAGCTTCCAACCCCAGTCCTTGCAACTTGGAGACCGTCTGCTGTGCAGTATGAGGTCGCGCGTTATCGTGCAGGAGCAGCGGAGACGAGCGATTGACCAATGCTGGTTGGAGTCTTCATCATTGTGTTCAGTTATTCACAGTACACATCTGCAGTAATGCTCACCCTGTTTGGTAAGAAGCTGCGATGAATCACACCGGCGCTAGACCACCAAACAGTGACCATCACTTTTCTAGGGGTAAGTTTTCGTTTAGGGCATTGTTAAGGTGCTGAACCAGGATCCAACCAATTTTCTGAGCGCTTGCGGTTATCAAACAGACTCCATTTTTCACCGCAGGTAAGAATGCGGTTCAAAATTCCTTCATTTGTCTGTTGAGCAGTGCAAGGCACGTTTCGACGCGTACTTCGCGCTGGCGATCATTGAGTTCGTGGGGCACCCATTTGTCAAGCTTTTTTACCATGCCAATTTGACGCAAATGGACCAATATTGTTTTGACGCTAACGTCGAAAGCTGCTGCTAATTCAGCCGTAGATTGTGTATTCTTCGGACGACCGCGAGGTTCATTTTTCAGGTCGAAATTTCCAGAACGGAAGCGAGCAAACCAATAACAGGTGGTGCGTTGGTTTGTAGTGTTAACTCCGTAAACGTCGTTGATGTTGCGTGCCGCTTGTGCCTCGTTGCTGCCACGACGGTACTCATATTCCATAATTACTCGAATTTTTAACGTATCCATGATGACGAAAAAGATTGAAATGCGATGAAAATGTAACACTAATCAATAAACAAATGACTTTTGGAAAAAGAATTCCATGTTTTTAAAATAAAATTAATTTGAAATTAGAATTCTTAGCCAAACAAAAATTATTTTGATTTGAAATGGCCAGTACTGCAGAACGGTTATTCATAGGTTTCAAAGACCTTTTACTTAGGATAGCAGGTATTTTGCGGGTGGTACATAAAGAATACGAAAAAGTAAGTAATATTTAATAATTTATTTTTATAGTATAAAATGCGTAATTTCAATTTTTTATAATATATTACATTCGTTAATATTTACTTTCATTTATAATTGTTTTATTTCTCTTTTCAGAATAGTGTCACTGACTTTTACTTTTTAAAGAATTGAAGAATAAAAATTACCTGACCTTAAAAGCAACTAACTTTGTACCAAAGAACTGATCTATCAAGTACCTATTAAAATGTAAATAATGTAAAGTTTCTAGTGGGTAAAATATTTAAATAATTATTGTTATGCAATCAGGATAGGCTGTAATTTTTTTAGAAGTACCCCAACGCTTAACTATGTTACATAATATTAAGTCTCAATATTCTACGATTGACAAAACTGTTACGTTAATAGGACCAGCAGTAGATTCAGAAGAATGAATTTGCATCAATTCATAACTCAGGTGAGATTTCTTTAAGGGTCCAGCATCAGTTAGTACTTTATTTTGACATTTTTTGCTCCCTGTTGGCTGTCTCAGTGGCGTTGTTCTGATGTGACGTGGGTCATTAACTCAGGCACTAATTGTACGATATAAAATTCTGTTTACCAACTATTTTATTTCTCCAAAAGTCGTCATCGCGTAAGATTCTTACAGTGGTCAACTTTTGGTTTTCACCAGACCACACTGTAAAAATACATATATTTCTTTTAGTTTTAGTATGTAGTTGGCCTTGTACTTGATAATTCCAATAATACATTTTGTTAACGACGATGATGTCCCAAAAATTACGCTTATGTCCCAAATATTTTCTTTTTTTTTTCTTTTTGGTGTGGTGTGCAAGTGCAAAAACAAGTACAAAAATTTGATTTTTACATACCAGATGATACTTTCCCTGAGCTCTATTACATATTAGATAAGGCACATTTTTCATTTGACAAGTTACCTATAAAAGTGCTATTATTATAACTCGAATACCAGATTTTAAGTTATAAATTAAAAAAATATATGTTCATTGTACAAAAAAATTCAATAAATTTACAAAGTTGATGAAAGATTTCTGTGTTAGTACTTCAACCGGTTCGCATTTATCAGCTTGTTCGTTATTATGAGCGTAAACCGCTCTGAAATACAAAATAATAGGCTAGTTGACAAAATTTGGAAATTTGTTTAAAACTATAGTTTAGCATCTATTTTACCCCAAAAATATATTATTTTAAGAAAAATAGGTATTTTACATTAGTATTTTGGAGTTTTTAGAAATTAACTTGAAATCGACCGCGAAAAAGGCCAAGACTGTCATGGCGTCTTGAATGACGTCACACCTCGCGAAACAGCCGTGTTTGTTTATGATAGTCAATTGTGTTTTTTATTAAATAATGAATTCCTCGTATTATAAATATTGTGTAGTGCCTCAACATAAAAGAACAACGATAAAAACGCCAAACAAATTATTCATATATGTACCTAACAATAAACAAATACGAAGAAAGTGGTTAGAAATGGCAAGGAGGCAAGATGCTCTTACTTTATCAACTGCTTCCACAATTTATTTCTGTGTTTATTTCTAAAAACTTCAGCAAAACCGATGAATTTGGTTGTAAAAGAGGGCTGCCCATGGATAAATCTTTTGCTGTCATATATTAAGGAGTACTGCCAACTCTCGATAATTTTGATTTCCGAAAATCACAGCTACAACTTACAAGTGTTTCGCGAGGTGTGACGTCACGCTTCTCTGATTGGTGTTTAATGTCACGTGATAAAATGCCTCATTATGTCGATTTTATTTTCCAAAAATATTAATAATCTTTTATTATTTTAATAAAAAAGTTGTTTTTTTGTTCACTAATTATCATGGTTAATCATTAGAAACTCTAAGCCATCCGATTTATTCTTAGTGGAAACAAGCCTATTGTAAATTAAAGGTTCTTCAGGCTTCAATGTATCGATAAATTTTGCATATACTACACGCGCCGCTATTACTCCAGCGCTAGTGACAACACAAACAATAAAATTATAGATTCGATTCGACAATTAGTCATGAGTTGTAGTTTTAATTTCTTATGTTCTCTTTTAGAGCGTTTCCTTTGATTTGCCATAATTTCGTCGAATAAAAATCGTATTATCTCGAGCCGGAGCACTCAGTACAGAAGCGCAATCCTCTCGTCTCAACGGAGCGATCACAAGTGAATGATGTAACAAAACATGCCCGTCACGTATGCCAGGTGAAACAGAACGAGAGTGTTCTACGCGGAATAAGAACGTAGTAAGCGCCGAAATAGTTTTATTTTAATTGCTCTTAAAATATACTATATTTTTTTAAACCACTAAACAGTCACTAGATAATATAATTTTATATTATGTATTACAATATGACTCGGTTATATTCATAGTTTTGAATATTAATTTTAGTTAAAAATTAGACGTAAATTTGTGATTTTTTCTATAGATTATATAATATTAAAATTTCATGTCACTCAGTCTAGTTTCTTTTGCATATAATGTTATATATATATATATATATATATATATATATATGTGTGTAAAAAACAAACAATTCATGGCTTAGTATCGAGTGTAAAAATCAAATCTAAGGTCGACAATTACCGTTATACGCCCTCTTAATAGAATCAGCCGTTACTTTGCGGAAATCCATAGCATACAATTTAATTAATATTATATCTAGCAATATCCCGCAAAAAAATACCCACAACCTGCAAGCAAATGCGTGTGCACGCATAAGCATGCGTAAAGCAGCAGCGAAACGCGCGTTGAGTTTTGCAACGTACATGGTGGTGTGGGGCTTGCACGATCTTGCTGACATTGTTGCTTGTGTGGTGGAGGTCTTTGCACATTCTTGTTTCTGAGTGTACGCATTATAAGGAGTGTGGGAAGAGGGAGGTGTTTTACGCATGCTTATAATTATATGCACTCACACATTTGCTTGCAAGTTGTGGGTATTTTTTCACGGGGTATTGCTAGATATAATATTAATTAAATTGTATTCTAACTGTTATTTTAAATAAATCATTGTACTCGCCGTCGTTGGGGTCAATGCGACCATTTGTTTGTTTACGAATATTAAATTAGTGTTAGGAACTATTTAAGCACTATTGTGTGACAAAATCGTCGGTCGGGCGAGATCAAATTAATCATGATTTATTTCACGCCCATAGATAAATTCGCTAGCGGTATATTTCGGATTTAACGTTGATTTAAATTTTAACCCATGGTTTCCGCGTGGGATTGGTATAGTTGGATATAGTTTAGAAAAGAAAGCGACCTTGCCGAAATAAATTCACAACAACAATAATAATAAATCGCAGGGTTCTCAAATTCTCATAATATCAGTAAGGCTTACTCATATCTTATTCTGAATGGACTTTATAATTAGTAGTTGATAGTTTATTAATCTCAAAATATAAATTATATTATGTTAGTGTTATTCTGTTGAATACGTCAACTTATCATAATTTTTAATATTACCTAATATTTAAGTAGATGTCCTCATTGTTTCAGTCCCCTAACCCCTTCTTTATCTAAATCCGTTAAAAGTCCCCACTAACGAGAGGCCGATCGTTTCAGTTAGAACTGACGTCAGTTCGGCCTAAACGGATTCGAATTTCGAGCACATACACGGAAAAATCGCATCAGTTCGTTCTGGTTTGCCGCGAGCTACGGTCGTGTTTATTAATTGTAAACTCACTACGCTTGCACACGATACACGCACGTACGGCCGCGGCTCTGGCGAGAACTGAAGTAACTAGTTACATGTTACAACATGGTTCTTTCAGTCCATCCGTTTAGTCCAGAATTAATGTTGCCAACTTAGTTCTCTTACAAAGTTTTAATACCTACTAAATTAAGTATTTTATTCCCTCCTTAGTAGGTATTTAGTTGTAACTAGTGTTTTAGTAGGAAAGAGCCAGACAAATTATATTATGCAAAATGGCGCAGGTTAGGCAATAAAAAACCATTTTTTTTACACCTTATCATAATAATACATAGCATTCGTCTGTAATTTTCTTAAAACTACCCGTTTGATTACTATATACGTAATATTTACTAGCATATTTTAATTTAACTATAAAATGTATAATATAATTCAATAAATAATACAATTTTAATATAACAAAACCTAAAATGCAGTAGTGTTTTGGGGGCTTTAGGGATCCCTAAGTTGACTAGGTTTTTGTGGTAGTTTTCAGTATTCTTTTAGTAGTTTTTGTAGAAATCTGCGCGAGTTTAGTAGTTTCGCTAGAACAGACCTGGCAGCACTGGAACGAATCGCTTCAGTCCATCCGGCCGACTGATGCGATCTCGAAATTGCAAACAGAAGATACGATTTTGCATCCGTTCAGGCCGAACTGAAGGAAAACCCGACCGTATGTCAACTCCTCTAAGTCAACATGTAATAATTCGATTCAACGTACACTTCCATCATCCATGGTACCTACATACGGTAAGGTTATTTTACGAACATCCATTAATCGCGTTAACCAACTTACGATTGTTGACCCTCTCAAAATATGTCTTCTGACGTGATGTCACGCATGTCGTGCTTTTGGTTAGGTTATTTATTAGATATATGTACTGCGATTTAGAATATAAATGAATACATTTTCCATTTTTTGGAGATTAAAGGGGGTAAGTACATGTAGATATGTGCTATAAAATGTACGTATCATAACCTACAAGCAATTTTATCTAATACCTGCCTAATATCATTAGGAATTAAAACTAAAGCAACAAAATAAATTTTTGGGTGTTCGAATAACCTTATCGACATATATAGGCCGTAATTAGGTATTCCGCGGACGTCGGAGTTATCAGTAAGTAGTAACATTGAACTAGTGAATTAGCATTACCTGCACAGCGCGGAGCGACCCATGGCCACATGCTCCTGGGTGGAATCGCTAATAGACCCAATTTTCTATCGACCTACTTTTAAAACACTATGTTTTTACGAGTTAATTGGCGTATCCAACAGACGAAATTCTCTAGAGTGCTAAGTGTGAGTTTTTCTATTCGTATTCGATCGTGAGCGCGTTTGGTGTTTACTAGGAATTTGTATGTGATTTGACATCACATTAGAAACATCTAAAATTATCAGTGTTTCTCTACTATATTATTATATTGTTATATAAAATGTATATATATATATATATATATATATATATATGTATATATATATATATATATATATATATATATATATGTATATATATATATATATATATATATATGTATATATATATATATATGTATATATATGTATATATATATATATATATATATATATATATATATATATATATATATAATAAAGGGGTTCTGACAACCCTGACAAAATTTCGATCGTTTTTTTACGTATTTAAGTATATATTTCTACTCTATGCTATTGCCATGTACGCGATATTATGAATGTCACAGATAACAGACAGAATTAAATCTAACTAACTCTAATAAAATCTAATAAATAAAAATCTCTTACTTTACCTATCAAATATTTCATTTTCAAGGAAATGTCTTGCTTTATTATAAGAGCGTCCATGACCTAGTGAATAGACTCCCTGAGTAACACGCGTGATCGTGCAGGTTCGGGTTGTGGTGTGCACAAATTAGACGTTTAATTTACGCCCATTTTCTGTGACAGCCCTGTCAAAATTTGGATCGTTCTATAAAAGGTGTTCCTCTGTAGACTGTACGTAAGTATTTTTACTCTGTGGTTTTATCTCCCATTTCTCACGATAATCTCACGGTAACCCGATCAGAGAACGTTGGGGTCGGGCGATGTTACTACATAAAGAACAGTGTGAACCAACGACGTATTTGCGTTTCGAGAAATTTCCTTACATTATTATGTACCTACTTACGTGCTCTCCGTATTGTTATTTGTAACAGTTCAAAGTAAAATCACTAGCTATTACTGAAGTCACGAGATTCAATTGTGATGTATAATTTGCTAAATAAGGATCCATTGCCAGAGCATCTCATGTGTGACAGTGACAAATCTACACTAATTCTGTATGTATTTGTTTTCACCCGACTACGGCGAAGCCAAAAGAAAGAGTAATGATTTTGGCTGCCTATGTATGTATGTATGTATGTATGTATGTATGTATTTTTGAACTACTGATCCGATTTTAATAAATTAGGTATCAATAGATTCGTAATAACAGCCCCTTTGACATAGGATAAAATATAATTTAGGTACGTAGTCCGGGTTATAGTTTTTTTTATATAAAAATTGTAGTTATTCTGTACTATTAAAATATTGGCTACGTTTACGCCCGAAAATAATAATAAATCTTGATCCAGTCTCGGCTGTCAAGGATTAATGTTTCAATATATTTTTGGGAAGCAAATTGTCAATAACCTCGTTCACGTTCAATGTTCACGGTTTAAATTCACTTAGGATATCTATCGAGTGAAAGGAAGCAGTACAAGATAGAACTTATGGATTAATTAGAGCCGATTGTAATTTCGGGATTTAAACATTTTAGGCCTATACGAACTTTAAACAAGCCACAAACCACGATATGATACATGACGCTAAGATTTGGACTCGCTCAATACGTCGCGTCGCTTGGTGACAGATTACGATGTGTAAGCTACATCATTAGTATCTGTCTAACTCATTTCATTAATTTTGAAGGCAAATCTTTATTTATTAGGGAACTAAGGGGAATTTGTTAAATAAAATACACTGCCTCGACCTGCCGAAACTTTTGAAAATCGCCAAACAATGCATTCATTCAAAGTTTGGTGTAACGAGATTTCTCTTCTGTTTCTTACCTGTTTTTCGTTTTCCAGCGATTCGCTATTAATTGTGTTAAACTTTACATAAACTAAGTTTCTAATTAACTTAGCACAACTTGCGCAGATCTGGGTATAAGTTAACCCTGGGTTAAGTATAATGTTATTTCTCTCGTCCTTCGTATTTATTAAAGAGAAGGCATGACCTTTTAACCCAGGGTTAACTTTAACCCCGATCTGCGCAAGTGAGCCTACCTAATTCTATTAAAAAGTGATATTACTGTGAAGACTTACGTGGTCTGTTATATTTTTGGTATGTAGATATTCAAGTTAAACTATTAAACTTTTGGTTAATTTTGCCAGTGTTTTTAACACTTATTAGCGCCACCCTGTTAATTGATGGCAAAATAATTGTACGTTACATTGAGAATAAAGACTGCATTCTAATGTGAGAAAAGTCAATGTAAATTGAATCATTGAGTGCTTAGATGTTTACTTTGCTTCTTAATAATTAATATTTATATATGCACCTTGTTTTATTCTAATTAGGCAAATAAGTAAAGTGTTAGCTTCATAATTGCTTTATAGTATGTATCTCATTATTTTATAATAAATAAACCAGCTAATTACGTCAAAAATTAATGCTTTAGTCAACTATAAATACACTTCCACTTTTTTCCTTACGAACCAACACCAGTTTGGAGTTTGCCTTTTATTTATATATTCCACGTTACCAATATAGGTACACTATAATAGTGACTTTGTTTTCATATGTTACAATTTGTGAGAAAAATACTATGTGGGCACGGAACCTTTTGGTTAAGTAAAGCAATATGCGCGCCCAGGATAATATTACACCAAAATAAGACCGACACTCTATAGGTATATTAGTTCCGGAGTCCAGACTGACACTGGTATATTAGTGCTTAGATAAATACATAATCTAATAATAATAGTCCGTTCAAAGTAAAATTTAACAGACTTTCAAAAAAAGGAGGCGGTTATACGTTCAGCTGTGTATGTACCTATATAATATGTTTTTATGTGTATGTTCAACGCTTACTCCGCCGTCTGTGGACCGATTTTCAAAATTTTTTTTGATGTCTAGGATATAATCCCAAATTAGTCAATTTGACATCAAAATGATGACCTGATGGTGGGATTCATGAGGAATCAAGGGAACTTCTTGAAATTTATATGGACACATATGGTGATTTCGACTTTTCTGAAGCTGAAGCTACCAAAAAGTAAGATTTTGCACCAAGGTATACCAAAGTACTGAACAGAACTCCTTACTCCTTACAGATACTTGTTTAGTGATTTCAGCGTTGTTTAAAGAACTGCAAGCATAAGCCACTAACACCCGGATTCTGAAAGGCTAATCAAATAGTTGATGAACTAACACGTATGTTGAGTTAACAGAGTTTTTAAATCAATTTGCGTTTCTGAAACGCTGATTAGTGAAAAATTTACTAATCATTGATCAAATTGACATGACATATACAAGCAGATACAAGCCTTAAATAGCTTTTCTGAAACCGAAAACAGCGCTTGACATGTTGTTTGACCATTCGTTTGACATTAGTTTTGTTAAGTAACACGTTGATCAAATCAAACTACTGATCAAGCTTTATGCAACTCAATTTACACTTGACAAGAGATTTGATCGCTGATTAGTTGATTTTGGCGTTGATTATCCTTTCAGTATATCAATTAAAGTAATTATCATAATCACCACCGTCATCACACCATACATCATCATATAATGATGATATAATAGGTACTTCTCATAGTATTTTACACTGACACTACATCTTTGAACTTTACCGATGTGGATGTAGACCGAATGGACCGATTTTCAAAATTATTTCTTTGCTATAAAGGGTATATATAATTCGGAGTTGGTCCCGTTGTCAACAAAGTGGTGACCTGATGATGGCGTCCATGAGGAATCGAGGGAACTCCTCGAAATTTATATGGACATATATAGTGATTTTGACTTTTTCTGAAGTAACCCAAGCATATGCTACCAAAAAGTAAGATTTTGCACCTAGACTTTATATATTTTTTAATATTTTTTATATTTCTGTTGTTATTATTAATTTGTATCTGCAAGATTTACGAGCAAAATACATAAAAGAAAGATTTATCCAATTTGGTGTAGTCGTTTGGAAGTTATTCGCGTACAAACATTTCAGTAATTCATTTTATATATATATAGATTATCAATATCATTTATCATCACTGTAAGTGATAAAAACCCTTACCACAGATTACTAAACCTATAATGGCAACTTTACATGCAATAAAAAAATAACCCAAAACAAAAGCAATCAGGACCTTCGTTTATTCATACTCCTCTTTTATTTCGTAGTTTAATAGGTTTTTTAGTAGTAATTACGTCATTTATTTTCCATTTCTACTTTTCAAATAAGTTATAAAACATAAGTAGTTAAAAAATCGTTTGGGTTCCTTTAAGTAAATAACTTATTAATCTTTCAGATAGGGGCACCAACGAGCTTGAAATGGTCTGTGAGCGGAAAGAAAACTCAAGAGGAGAACAACATCGCTATACAAGTTACTCCGCCAGATTTAGAGGAAGATGACGAGGTGGTCCCTCCCCTGCACGCCAGAAGGAAACTCAGTAGCCCTCTCACTTCGCTGCCAGCCTCCATACAGGGTCTTTCTGGGAATGGTAAGTAGATGATTCATCACCAAGCTACGGCCTTCGACCACGTTGACTATCCTAACCTTTCTTTAAGTAGGTACCTTTATTTTAAGTATTATAATATTATATTTTAATTCAATTTATTTACAATAGAATATAGGTCTGACCACTTTAGTGTCAATTCACACCGAAACGAAACGATACGTGACATGGCGCTGCATTTGTAAGATAGCTATTCAAAATTGAACTTTATTCGTTACATAAGAAGATACACGATTCATTGTTTTGTTCGAATATCAGGTGCAGCGCATGTGCAGTGTATGACCGATGTCTATAATAACCGAGTGAATAAAGTTCAATTTTGAATAGCTATATTAAAAATGCAGCGCCGCGTATCTTCGCAGTGTGAACTGACTCCAAGCGAATCTGAAACTTATTTCTATAATAACGTTAAAAGTATCAACTTTATAAAATCTTTTAAATTCAAACGACTTAATTAATGCGGAAAGTTTACAAGAATTCCTAGGATTTTAGTGCGATTTTATGAGGCATTTAATAAATTGTCTATTGTCTAACTTACTTCATAACTTTTCAGCAAACAAATCACATAAAGTGTAAGGCAATCAGGGTACTTAGATTTCAAGGAAGATAATATAAATTTACAATAATTATTATAATAAATTATATTAATTTATTATAATAATTATTAAAATAAATTATAATATATTAATATATAGATTTCATTATTTTTATTAGAGGAGCTTGCTATAAGTAATATTATTTTGAAGAATTTTTAAGGTTCTTGGACTGTTTTTAGTCGAGCTTTAGGTAAATTACATAAAATTCATAAAAATGGGTAATAAGTGGTCACGTAGTATAGGTTCTTCCTCATCATCCTCCAACCGCATCTATTGAGTTTTATAAGTCTACGATCGCGATATAACAAAAACGCTCTCTTAATGCCCCTCTAACTCTCTTGATAAAACCTCTTGAATAAAAAAGTTATACACACTTACTTCCAGACCGCCGTTTTTCGCCAACCCGCCTCTCACCGCTCGACCGTACCAAAAGGCGTTTCAGCACCATGGTGTCGAGTGGTGCTGCCGCTGCGGTGTCCCGCAGGCTGTCGGCCACCATTGGCTGGTGCCTGGCCACACCGACACAGGTGAAGCCTCAGATCGTCCGCCAGGGCCGTGCCTTGTGCCTGCAGTACATCAAAACGCAGATACGACGATCTACCATGTGCTCGTCAAAGGTAAAAACGTTATAAAGGACGATTGTTTAGCGAAAGAAAATCGTATATTGACATTTCTTTCATTTGCTTCCGCTTTGTATAACAATGACGGTAAGATTCTCCGTATTACAATATTTTTTGGTTTTACTTGTAAATTCCAGCAAATAGTAATGAAGCGAGTGCAGACAATGCTCGAAACGGAATGCGGGGAGGAGGCCAACAACAACATAGAGACGGGAGTTCTGGCAGCTCTCCGTGCACTCTGTGCAGCGCTGGAGAGGAAGAAAGCGGAGGCGTTCCGCCATGTTGCCCGGCAGGCGATGCGTGCGCCCTCTACCATGCTGCGCTCGGAGACCGCGCTCGGCGAGCTGGCGCTGGCGCTCTCCCGCCGCATCACCAGGGACAACATCACTTGGTCAAAGGTATGCCACGTCATGTTGTTGTCATGATGGGTGTAGTTAGGCTGGGATTATATTACTGGAATCTCTCCGACCGGAGAAAATTCAGAACATTGAAAATAGAACTCTGGACTCTATATACTCTAGAGTCTAGACAATAGAGTTGAAAATCGAACACACGAGTGTTGAGTTAAATGTCAATATCAAATGTGCCAGTTGTCAAATCGTGTGTCCGATTTTCAGTTTTATTGTCTAGAGTATATAGAGACCAAAGTTCTATTTTCAATGCTCTGTATTTTTTTCGGTCGAAGAGATTTTGGTAATAAAGTCCCAACTCACAACCTTAGGCTGGGACTATACAGCACCGAAATCCGCAGCTCCGGGGAGAAAACGGTTCCGATACGAATCAGTCTGTAAAACGATCATATGAATTTTTCCTACATCGACTACATTGCCGCCGGATCGATCCGGGTCGGAATTTTCCCCGAGAGTAATCGGCACACGTCCTGGTTCTTGCCGGGTACCGGTACAAGGTACAAGGAGCGGAGCTTATCAATATTGTATGCAGTTGTATGGAGCTAACTACATGAGAACGAATTATTAATTGTACGTTCCTTTCAGACGACAGTGTTGCCAACTTTGCGGTTTTCTCTCAAAGTTTATGGGGAAAAATACGAAATAATAATATGTATACGAAAATTACATCAATTTTAAAATACAAAAAAGTCATCAATTTTGAATTTCCAAGATGGCGGATATATAGTTGTCGTTTTCAAGGTTTTTAGTGGTACGACTGCTGAATATGAAAATGATATCCATTCTAATAATAAAAAATATTAGTATAGGTATGCATCGTTTCCGAAATAGAAGCGATCTTTAAAAAAAGGCATAAAAATTTTTGGATTTTATAAAAAAAAATCTTACATGAAGAAATTATACTTACATTTGAAATATTCAGTTAACAAAACTGGTATGTACCTATTTAGTCGCGGTATTTTTTGTGTCAACATTAAGCTATTTAAAGTTTTTTCGCAAGTTTAAATACATGCTGAATACAGAACATTAATTTTAATTATATTTTGTTTATCATTACTAATTGATTTTTTTAGTATTTATATTATTCTTAATCATACAAAAATATTAGGTAGATTTTCAAGTAACTGTAGCGATTTTGGAGGTTTTTGTGAGTCAAACTTAAGTACTTTGGGGAGAAATATTTTTAAGAGTTGGTAACACCGTCGAACGTGGAAAGGGCCAGTATCCAGCTCTAAATAAATTTAATTTAGAAAATAACGCGCAACTCTCAACACTCAACCTGGACGCGTGCAGGCAATGGCTGCGCAAAAACTGAATTTTCTCTGACCGGAGAAAATAATGAGAAGTTGCTAAGACAATTTTTAATGGTATCCGTTTGCGATATATTCAACTTTTTGTTAAAATAGCCCCCACCCCCTCTGAAAGCTAAAAAACTGGCTCGAAAAATCTAAAATACTTGGTGACCATGATGATAGTCCATATATTATGATGAACTTTGAAGGAAAACTATAACGGTTTATATAACTTTGTTTGTTTAGGAGCCTTACTTGGAAAATGCGCTTTCTTGGAAAACTTCGTACAAAAATAACGAAATAATATGTAAACATGTAAAATATTGGTGTAATGGTACGGAACCCTTTTATGCTGAATGAGCTACTAGGTATTTAACAGATAAAGTACCGTTACTGGCGCATATTATACCTGTAGTACCTGGGAGCCCGAGTTTCGCTCGGTGATTTAGTAGAACGATTAGGTAATTAAAAGTAAATAAAAAAATATAAAAGAAATAATAAGAATCACAAAAATCATTCCGAATTTCCAAACAATGCAAAAATGATACGTTGGTTTCACACCAAGCTGCCAATCAGACTGACGTAAGAGAATCGAAATTATTGATATATATTGTTGTTGCACGACAAAATAATAAAACGTATATTGCTTAAAAATGTGCAGTTTCTAACGGACAAGACCTAGCTAGATCGATTTTTCTCCCCCAAAACTCCCTGAATACTAAATTTCATGGTAATACTTGTAGCCGTTGTCGAGATACCGATTACATATTATAACATCGTCTCGTTTAAATAAGATAATAAAGTATTAAAAATCACTCACCCCCGGTTTCTGAAAGACTAATCAACGCCAAAATTAACTAATCTACGGTCAAATCTCTTGTCAGGTGTAAATTGAGTTGCAAAAAGCTTAATCAGTCGTTTGATTTGATCAACGTGTGAGTTAACAGAACTAATGTCAAACCCATGGTCAAACCACATGTCAAACGCTGTTTTCGGTTTCTGGAAAGCTATTTAAGGCGTAAATGTGTCATGTGAAGATGATTAGTACATTTTTCACTAATTAGTTAAAGCAAATTGATTTAACAAGCCTGATAACTCAACAAAGTGTTAGTTGATCGACTATTTGATTAGCCTTTCAGAAACCGGGTGTTAATCTGTAAAAGTGATCAGAAACAATTTATTTAAAAGCTTATTAGGTACTACGTAATTATATTAAGTATGTACTAAGAATACAGTTTTATTACAGTTATAAATAAGGAACCAAACCTGAGTGATGCAATTCACATATCATTATTTGAAGTAACTATTTTCCCACCCTCTAAAAACAACAAAATTGCATTAGGTTCTTAGAAAATTAATTTTAATGTGTGAAAATAAATTTAATAGTACTATAAAACTACGGTATAAAATTTTTATTACTTGCCACGTAATTAGATTATAATAGGGTGATAACTCGCGATTAATTTGTTTCTTTTTAATTGTTTAGAGTTTAAGAGGGATATTTATGTACCTAAGTGCCTACTTTTAAACGGGCATTGGCCCACCACACATCCGGCCACCACTGCAACTCCTGTGTAGCCAGGATGGACAGCGGTAACCAGCCACAAAAACCCTTTGATATGTTCTCAGGGGTGTCCGAGTGACATGCTAAATCTGTCTTGGGAATGAAATTGAACTTGAAACTAAGCCCGCAAAGAAATTAATCAGAGGAATGTATGAGCAGTAGGAAGTATTCCTGTATCCCTTCCCAAGCCAAGCGGGAAGTCAAATTGTAATGACCAAAAATGTAAGAACTAGAAGGGGTAACGGTAATACGAGGGCGGGTCAATAAGTCCGTGACTTTTGGAATAAAACACAGATTTTTTGATAAATAAATCATTTTATTTTTTAACGTAGTCCCCCTTGAACTCTATACACTTTGTCCAACGCTTCTCCAATTTTTTTATCCCTTCCAAAAAATATGATTTGTCGAGGTCCTCAAAATAGGCCTTTGTTTGCGAGATGACTTCATCATTGGAGTCAAATCTTTTTCCACCGAGCCATTTTTTCAGGTTTGGGAACAAGAAGTAGTCACTCGGAGCCAAATCTTGAGAATAGGGTGGATGTGGGAGCAATTCATAGCCCAATTCATGGATTTTTGCCATGGCAACTGCACATGTGTGCACCCTTGCATTGTCTTGGTGAAAAAGAACTTTTTTCTTGGCCAAATGAGGTCGGTTTTGTTTTCAAATCCTCATTGAAGCGGTCCAATAAGTTGGCATAATATTCCCCATTAATTGTTCTTCCTTTTTGAAGATAGTCAATGTGGATTATCCCACGTGCATCCCAAAAAACAGTCGCCATAACTTTATTGGCTGACAAACCCACCTTGGCCTACTTTGGCGCCGATTCACCCTTAGAAACACACTGTTTTGACTGTTGTTTGGTCTCTGGTGTGTTGTGATGGATCCATGTTTCGTCCACGGTTAAAAAACACCTCCATATTGTGATTAAACAACGCCAAACCTTCCTGTGAAGTTGTTACACGATTGCGTTTGTGGTCGACTGTGAGAAAACGCGGCACCCATCTTGCGGAAAGCTTTCTCTTGCTCAAGTGATCATCTAAAATTGAAACCACTGAGCCATGCGAGATGCCTATGGCTTCCACAATCTCTTGCACTTTTAATCTTCGGTCGGCCAACACCATATCGTGAATTTTTTCGATTGTTTCGGGTGTAGAGACCTCAACTGGGCGTCCAGGACGTTCGGCATCTTCAGTGCTTGTATGGCCACAACGAAATTCAGTAACCACTTTTTTACCATTGAAATCGATGGTGCAGAGTCCCCATAGTATTTATCAAGCTTAGCCTTGGTCTCGGTAATGGTTGTTTTTCGCAAAAAATAATGCTTAATAAGCACACGAAATTCACTTTTTTCCATTGTTTCCTTAAGTTACTGGATAGTCTGATAAAGATAGCTGTAAAACACAAACTAACTGACGCAGCAAGTTCAAATTTTGATAGGAGTCAACTGACAGATGCCTGTTGACAGGAGTAGTGTTGCTTTTTCAGTAAGGAGGTTAGAAATTCAAAAAGTCACGGACTTATTGACCCGCCTTAGTAATAGAAATTATTAGGCCCGCTTTACTAAATTGATATACATAATATAGTACATATAATTTAAATGACATTTATGTATTTTTAATGGCAAAATAATAACCTATGTACTTACACGTAAAACATAGCATTCATAATAGTCATGCGGTTTCCAAGTCCCAACTACTTTGCTACTCACTAAAGCTTAATACGAGTGTTCCAGTGATACAGAAGGCACAAATGTAGTCAGGATCTCTGGAGACGGGCAACAGCAATTTGTAATCCTGCTCCGGTGCATCTGTCTCGACCTCGGCAAGTCCCGGTACACTCAAAAATTCCCATTTCATCCGTTACAGGTGTGGGAAATCATAATATATGGGAAAGTATTATATATTTAAAGCTTTAAAAATTCCATATTTAATATGAATAACCTAACCAAGAGCATGCATGACAGGACATATCTAAGGAGGGCTCCGTATCCGTATCCGGGCTATAATCGCGTAATATATTTTTTTCAAATTACTTCCAAAGTTGCTGCCCGATTTTGTCCTAAATAATTTTCCTAAATAGTTTTTAGCATTATCTATAAGCATGGAAACTTGCAAGTTTCTAGGTCTCATAGTTTCGAAATGCCAGGGCCAACTTATAAACCACTTTGGGGGCCGATTTCTCGTAAACGGCTTTGTTAAAAAGTCATGTATTAAACCATGCCTTTATTTAAAAAGGCCTATTCAACGATACACTACACGATGGAGTAGAATGAAAAAAAAAAATATCCCCACTTCACACAAGTATGGAGAGCCACCCCAAAAATATAAATTATGAATATAAATTGATGAAATTTTGTATAGTAAGGTATAGACTGTGTATCGATCATCATAAAATAATAATAATTTTTTATTATTATTTTATGATGATCGATACACAGTCTATACCTTACTATACAAAATTTCATCAATTTATATTCATAAATACAGAAGCTAGAAGCGCGTACAGACAGACAGACAGACAGACAGACAGACAGACAGACGGACAGACAGACAGACAGACAGACTAAGTGGACTGTGGACAAGGCTATTTATAACTACTCTGATAATTCTATTCTTAAAATCAAAATCTTCTGGAAATTCAGTAACTGTTACTTACTTAATATTATAATATTACATTGCATGACGATTTTCCAACGTAAAATATCGTGATCTTAATGAAGCATCTACCTAAGTACGTTTAACTTGAAGTCACCTGACTAATTAGATTTGTTACGATGTTTTTTTGTGTACATAATCAGAATGATAAATCAATAAAACAAAATTAAAAACTAAAAGTAACCCCCTTCATTGTTAAGCAGTATAAGCGAGCTGATGATGATGATACCACTCTCTATCACGTCAGCTTTTAAACAAAAAACTAGCTAACTCAACCTAACCAAGAGCATCAAATGACATAATATTGTCTACAGAGGCTTCCGTAAATATCAACGCGCAGTAGGTTATTAAAATTACTTCAGAAATTTACTGTTCGATCTTGCTTAAAATAGTTTTCCTATAGATTATTTATCATGACGTGTCAACATAGAATGTTTCCAACCTTTTATGATTTTATATAGTTTAGATATACCAACGTTTGAACCACTTTGGAGACCGATTACTCGAAATGAGTATGAATGAGCATGTATGAATTTTGCATTTATTTTGTTTACAACAAGTGTTCAAATTGTCTTCCTCCCATTCTTATGCACAAGTGACACCTTCGTATAAATATTAAATTATTATTTTTTTTTTTTATTAAATAAAATTTCGGTTGAGTCTTCTTATTAAGCTTATGGTCGATATTTCACGGGCTGCTTCAAATACCCTTTGCCTTAATTCAGCCTCAGATGTAATCGGTTTTGCGTAGACTTTATCTTTTAAACATCCCCAGTAGACAAAATCCAAAGGATTTAAATCTGGGGAACGTGGCGGCCACAAGATCGGTCCCAGTCACCCTATCCACCTGTTAGGGTATGCAATATCGAGGTGCTCTCGTACGGCGCGGGCGTAGTGTGCTGGGCAGCCATCGTTTTGGAGCCACATCCTTTCCCTTAATTCCTCAGGGAAGCCCTATAGTAATACGAGTGGAAAATCATTCTCCAAAAAATTAAAGTAATTTTCTCCATTCAGGACAGCTGGTAACTCGAATGGTCCTACTATCTGGCTATTTAATATTCCTGTCCACAAGTTAATTTTAAATTGATATTGAAAGCGAACTTCTCTTTTTTCATGAGGGTTGGTTAGATGCCAGCTATAAATATTATGGAGATTAAGGTATCTATCTCGTTTACATGCAGATTCGTCGCTCCACAAGAAATCATTAAAAAAGTTTGGATTTTCTCTCCATTAAGCAATCATTTGGCGACAAAATACAACGCGCTGTTGGTAGTCACTAATCACACTTAGAAGCGTTTGGACACGTGTTATGTGGTAGGAATGGTATCAGTGCCGCTTTAAAATTCGATGTGCCGACGATTTTGGGATCCCAATGCGCCGTTCAATGATCCGCACTGAAGTACCTGGTTCCTGGCGGACTTCATCCAAAACAACATCATCATCTACAGTGCGGGGTCTTCCAGCGCCTAGGCCTCTCGTTCCTGGTTCTCGACCCTCGCGATATGCATTAACAACGCGCAAAATAATTTCGTAATTTATCGGCGTACGATTGGGATACCGTTCCGCATATAATCGTGCAGCCAACCTCGCATTGTAAGTTACGTTCCCGCGAGTCGAAACTCGCCTGGTTTCACCATAAATTAAATGCATGTATGCGTACTCGCTATGAGAGTAAGAGACGTTGGGATTCGCCATCGTGCCAGTTTCACAAAATTCCCAAGAAAATCAGAGTCCGTTTGAGCGCTAAGTCGTCGTTTCCACTTTACAATTGTCCAAATTCACAAGCAAAACAGAGTCCAGTAGAAAAGCCAAAAATACGTTGAAAATCACAAAACAAAATGCAGAGGCGCAGAGAACACGTCGGTAGCACGAAACGCAAGGGAACGAACTGGCTTGACTGGCTGGGGCTGGTCTGGATGGCTTGTCACTTGGTCAAGTATCTGCTATCGCCATCTCTTTCTTTTTAAAACTTGTTTTACAGCGTTTCTTTTGTTATTCAGAACCCGTGTTGGGCCGCCCAGGCAAATGGCAGGTAAAATGTGTATGACGTCATCTTCGCCTCAACAGCTTTATTCCCACTCTCACGTATTGTGTAAAGAATCAAAGGGCAACACCATTTTGGAATCGGCATGGCATAGGGAAGTTTTTAAACTTATTTTTTCATTATGTTTGAAGTAATTTTTGACGTGATAACGTCTTATAAATCGATGCTGCACGCATGAAAAAACATGACTCATGCGTTACCTGTTATCCGTTATCGTTACCAAGTACCGTTACCAAGTACCAGCGTTAGCTCGCATTGCCTTTACCTCATTATTGTTATTATTGTTGTTGTTGTTGTTGTTGACGTTGTCACGTTCAAGTATCGTCAGTAAACAGACTTTACAGACAACCGGTATGTTTTTTTCACGGTGGCTGCGCAAAGTCGAAACTATTATTTTTATGTGAGAATAAAATTGAGATTGACTATTAACTGTCGTTATTTCACATTACTTATCGACTAAGTATTGTTTGTTTCATAATAATTAACTAGTCTTGAGGGTGTACACATAAAAAAAAGTAAAATAAAGTGCATTTTAAAAAAGTCTCTGATACGAAAATTACAAAGAAATGGTGATTTTTAAAAAATGGCTAAAACTGGTCATAACTCAAAACCCAAGAAACTTTTCTATGGGCATGTTAGGCTTGTTCAATGCGTCTTGGGTTCATCTACCTCCGGTGTCAGTGTGACGTGCTAATTTTGGGACAACCTGTATATACAGCCGAACGTATAACTGCCTCCTTTTTTGAAGTTGGTTAAATACTCTGTAATTGTCGTATCTGAGAGCGCGGCAGCGGTTTCACCAAGTCTGCAATGAATGCAAGAATGCGGCCGTACTATCTTTTCTCGAAGCATTTCGCGGCTTTTTCGTGACTCCATATTTTTTTCGTAATAAAGCTAGCGGTCTGAATTTTTGTCACCGACGCGACGACTGACGAGGCATGAGCAACATGAGCTAATGTTCTCAATTTCATAACATATTTCTAGCAAACCTAGATTTGGATTTCCACAACACCAGAGGAGTTGCGGATGTGGATGTGCGATCACGGCCTTTAAAACCGCAAATACTCTCTTGGTATTCCGGTAACTTACAAAAAGAAATGATATACCACAAAAAAGCCGCCGGTAAGTGTCCGGAAATCATACCTCCAATATGCCTCGGCGGGTTGGAACTTGAGAGAGTATTTAATTTTAAGTACCTTGGACATATACTTACCGACGTAAGTTTTTAAGCTTTAAGTATGTAATACTAACACATGGACCATGGTAGTCTGAAGTAAAGGAATTTGAAAAAAACATTACATGAAAGCTTTGGGTCTGGCATATTGGATTCAAAGTAACGTTTTTCAAGTTATTTTTAGCAAGCCCTTTCACTTGATACTCTATAATAAGTATTATATCTTATAATAAGTATTATAATAGTTATTATAAGATATATAATACAATATTATGTATTAAAACAATTTTCTCTTTGCCTGTCTATAAAGCCACCTACCAGTATATTACATTTAAGTAAATATGTGTCATGATTATTTATAAAGGTTGTCTGGCAGAAATGTTTAGTTTTTCTATGTTCTGTGTGTCCAATTTGTTTTTGGTGCAGTAAAGAGTTTTTCATTCATTCAAGATTCCACTCGAAAAAACACACAGTTTACATTTAAGTAGTTAAACAAAAGCCGTTAAAAACGAATTATCCACACACAGTCACAAAATTTTATGTATTTACTTTCTTGAATAATACTCGGTTTTACCACGTTTTTACGAAGTCTTAAAATATGTGCGAAGGAAAGACTTGACTTTTTTAACTTAATGTTTTTGTGGGATTGTATTTATGTTTTAGAATTTAGATAGTAAGCTTTAGCTCAAAGCTTACCTTAATAGCTTTAAGCTTACAATATAAGCAGTTAAAAGGAAACTTAGTGATCCTGCTACTGTGATGCTGAAGGAAAATGTACCTTTTTCAGATCGCAGCTGTGTTCTGCGTGTGCGGCGCACTCGCCCGCGAAGCGGCGGAGGCGGCCGACGGGGAGCCGGCGCTGGAGATAGTCACGGCTCCTGCGGCAGCCATAGCCGACCTACTGCACGAGGAAGCCGGATCGTGGATAGCGGCTAATGGAGGATGGGTAATGGCTTA
Organism: Phengaris arion; assembly: GCA_963565745.1. Lineage (NCBI taxonomy): Eukaryota > Metazoa > Arthropoda > Insecta > Lepidoptera > Lycaenidae > Phengaris > Phengaris arion. Next base: position 30,405,717 of record OY751432.1, on the reverse strand, counting down.
TAAGCTAGATTTAAACAGTAGACCGTAGACGAGTTGGCACGAGTAGATTGGCATGCAAGGAAATGCATTTATTCTCTGGTGCCACGCGAGCATCTCCCGTAAATCCCAGCTTGCCAAGCTACTTGCTGAGCGTGTGCGGGCAACATTAAATCTGGGACTATATTCCCGGAATCTCTCCGACCGGAGCAAAATTCAGAGCATTGAAAATAGAACTCTGGAGAACAATAAAAAATTTTTTGTTCCCTCTGTGCGATCCGCGCACTCCGGCTTGAACGCCGCGTTTTACTTATAAAATTGTTTTCCACCTCTTATTTGAAAATAGCTCGATTTAAACATTTTTCTATACAAACACACTTGATATCTACCTATTTCTATAAAATATAAGGTTTGGTAAAATCAATTACGGATATTTTGTGTATAATGTATATGATCTACTGCTTATTATAGAGACGTTAAGGCAAAAAATTATTATCATATTCAAAGTAAAAAAATCATCTCATGTATGGGAGAATATCCACTCAACGCAAACTCGCCCATATAAAAGATTTTTTTCGTATATTATGACAATTATTATTTTTGTGACTAAATACGTATAGGTACGCAGCAGTAATAAGCAGTCAATTATATGCCCAAAATATCCGAATCATTTACCGAACTTTATATTATAATGTTAAAGACCTATAAATATTTGCTTCGATATTAAAGTAAAGTAATATTAAAGTAAAGATAGCTTGAAGTTTCTCCAAGCCTACGAAAAGTGGTCGTAATCAATAGACGCTATAAATCTCAGCTCGACTCAGAAGTCGGTGTACTTATCCTTTGTGTGTGTTATCATCAGCTTCATAACTCCAGCTTTGGCGTCGTGTTTTTGATTATAACAATATTTCACTGCAGCCTATAAAAGTATAAATGTTTATATTAATGTAATAACTAGTGACTACACTTAGATAAGTACAAAGGCAACTTTAAAAAATAATTTATTTAAGTATGTAGTTTTCTTAGATTTTAGAATGAAAAAATTTTTTGGTAAAAATAATAATTAAATGCATTTTCACGTTTGATGAAAATAATAAACAAAAGACAAAGGAAATTTGACTGAAAATGTGAAAATTAAAAGCGCTTCCAGTAAACATCGTTAAAGTTACGAGAAATATTTAGATATTAATATTGTCTACACATTACATTGAATAATTAATAAATAGATTAAAGCCTATGCTTAGTGGTAGGATTACTGTAACTTTTCCAGGATTTTTTTTTAAATAAGTAGGTATCACAATTTACTAACTTAAATACCTCGTTGAATAGATGATTTTCTACATATTATCTGCAAAATAGCTGCCATATAGGTTTGGTAAAATCAACTTTATATTTTGGGTATATGATCTACTGCTTATATTATAAAGATGTTAAGGCAAAAAATATTGTCATATTCAAACTAAAAAAATCATCTCATATATGGGTTACTCTCCGCTCAATGCACTCGCCAATATAAACAAAGATATTTTTTATTTCAAGTATAAGATAATTATTATTTGTGTAACATCGTGGCCTTATGTTGGGTTAATTATTTCATTCAGATAACCAACCACCATATACAAAAAATTAAGTAAATAGATTTTTTGTTTTTCGATTAGGTACTACGATTTAGTTTATATAGTTTCGGCATTAATGGTTTTTAAAATAATAAAACAGCTTATTAACTATTAGCTTATAGGTATATAAAAATCATGAAACAAATAAAATAAAAACACAAATTTAAAAAGAAAGGGAGAAGATGGAAAAAATCGTCAATGATTGAAAGTCGAAAATCTTGTAACAATTTATTTTGAAATATAGGTTTTATTGTAGAAAATATCAGAAATGATGGGGACTATAGAAGCCCTTATAGGATCAACATTCAACATCGACTTATCCTTTAACCCTGTATTTATTTTTACAGATTATAAAGCTAAGTCCCTTTCTACTACTCCTTCCCTGTAGATAAAAAATTATATTATCAATTATCATGAACACTGAGCAGTTCAGGTACGTTTGAGTGCATTCGGTATGTTTCATATTAGGTATTTTACATCACATGTTTATATATATTTATAAATATTATAAGCTCGTCTTTAGACTTTATCGACTTCATCAATTATTCAAATAAAAATATCAATTATCAATCTACTTATTATCTCTAGACATTCCAAGATCTTCCCTCTCATAATATCTCTTTGTAGATTGTGAGTTCCCAGTTCTAGCACATATTGTTTTCAATAATATATATAAAGTATATTAAGTAGTTCTAATAAAAAGAAAAATGATTATACACGAACACAATTGTGATATTGTCACCATAATCACTCACTGAGTGTCAGCTGGGGGCCTAGCAGTAAAAGTTGATAGCGGCGTAACGTTCTGAATGAAATTTGTACGGGCGCTTGACAGATTTTTATACAATTCACATTCGATTACGTTACTTTTACGCCGCTGTCAAATGTTCCTGCTAGGTCCATTGGTATTGTATTATACATACATAGACAGGTTAGAAGGGAGTAAGGAAGGCTTGGTACTTGGCCTGCATCAAATCTGCATAGTAAATAGATACTTACTTAGGTACCTTACCATACCTCATAGCATACTTATATAATTCGCGAACTTTTTTAAATGAACAAAATAGTTGAGCATGTGCATTATAATTTAAACTTTTACCTGCCTTTTTAAAAAATCTACTTATTTTGTTTTTATTTTTTTCAGAATGGATTGATTGACCGTCTGCGCTCGAGCGAACGCGATCAAAGATCTGAGAAAAACCTGCGAGTGATGGTCTCATTTTTTGGCCTGGCCTGCCTGGTGCTGCTGCTGCTACGGTGGGTGCTACACGCTCATCCAGCCTACAAGAATAGCGATTAGTGTATAAAGGCTAAAAGGACCATACTCACGGTCCAGTCTGCGGATCCAGCGCCGCGGCCTTAAAGCGGATTAAGGGCCATAGGTAGTAGGTACTGACCGTTCAGCCTGGAAATCGATGCCGCGGGCCGTGGCCTTGAAACGGATTTGTAGGAGCTGTAGGCAAAAAATATTTAAATGATTGACACTATCGACACCGGTGCTGAAGTTACAGGTTGGTCGGTCAGTATTCAAGGTGGCCTTTTAGTACGCAATAATTAAAATGTATTAACAGTAATGACGGCCACAATTACCTGCCGTATGCAGGCTGCACCGTAGTGAGTAGATATGGCCCTTGTTGGTTTAAAATAGAATACCAAAAATATTTTATGTTAATTGTTTAAAGTAAACATCCTCGTTTTTTATTTCTAACAAATTTATACATTTAGTGTTAAATGAGTTTACGATAAGGCTTTAAACAAACTCCTTTGTAACTCTTGTAATTTGTTAAAACTTAAAAGCAAGACTGATAAGACGTGTACTTAAATGTTGAATTTTAAACACTTCGGTGACATGTAAAATGCTTTTGCTTTTTATAGTCAAGGCAAGTCAAGCCACAAAAAATATCAAGATCGTATTATTATTAATACTATTGATGCGTTCAATTGCAATTGCTAGTAGGTAAGTACCTAAACATAAGGCCTAATACTTGCGTCTTTAAACTTCGACACTACCTACTTACTCATAAAGGCAGATCTTCATATTATTTTTATTGTATTTAGTACTGGGCACCTACCTAGGTACGATAGAGATTTGTCGGCTACGAATGACCCAGTATGTATTTGGATTGTTGTTCCTTGACGAGTTTCGAACCCGCGATATCTGATGCGGACATGGCGACCGATCACTAATCACAAGGAAGTCGCCAAAATATAAATTACTTAGTGTCTACCTATAATAACTAATAAAAGTAGAGTAAGGAAACAAAAAAAGTACATAAAAAGTGTTAGGTGCATTTTGAACATTGCATAATTCCTAATATAATATTTAAGTAAAGAAAATATTTATTGATTAATTTATAAAATAACAAAAACATAAGGTTAAAATATTTCAATAAAGCTTTTAATGTGGGCATCGCTTTTGATTTTAAGGACCTTATTACAGAACAGAACCTCATTCATCGGAACCGGTGTATCACTTTGCGAACTGTTTATACTTGGCGACAAGGTTCAAAAGTCAAAACTGGTAGGGGCACCGAATAGAGCTAGAGCTCGGCGTCGAAACAGGAGGTCATCGCGTACAAGCATTGGACCACTGCAGATCGCTAGGGGCCCAAAAGTTTGATATAAAACCGCCGGTCTGGCGGTTCTAAACCTGGATTTTTTTTATTGGCCAAAATGTGCGAAGATTTTTTGAGTAAAAAAAGTCATAAGGAACAAGAAAACTGTTTTGATACACGGCTGCGCGCCAACTAGAAACCGATAAAAATGTAAGTCTGGTAGTCCTACTCTTGACCAGTTTCCAGCCAGACCGCCCTGAACGTGTAAGAATCTTCAGTAAAAAAGTTTACATTATAGATCAAGTTATAAGTCAATCTGTTGGTCTCCTAATCCTCATTCGAAAACCGTCGGTCAGGCATGCTCAAACCTGCCCAAAACTCAGCCGAGGTAGAATCAAAGAGGTAAATAATGAATAATTTGCTCTTAACGAAGCGTGATTTTAATAGATTTGTATGTATGAATAACGAAATTTAAATTTGCCACCTCATCTTGCTACCTCTCGATCCGCCATCGTGAAAAAACGACGATGTTATTTAATAGTTTGGCAATATCTCTTCAGTGACACATAACGATAAAAGTATGTTCTACAAAATTGAACTAAATACAATTAGTTTTCAACAATTTATTTTATGAGCAGTTTTATTTATTTTTTATTTATTCTTCATGTAGACATTAACAAAGACAAATTTGACAGTTAAAACAATACATTGGCGTACTTATCTCTTCAAGAGATATCTTCTAGCAAACCTATAATAATTGTGGATGCAAGACTATATAGGGCACAATATACACAAAGACACAACATATAACTAAATCATAAACATTCAGACTTAAAACTAAAACCTATACAATACCTAAAAATATATAAAGATACTAATAATATAAATATAATTAAACATACTTATAAACGCAGATCGCAATATATAATACATACATAATATAAATAACAAAATTTTATGAACCGCATGACTATAAGCTGCTCCTGAAATTTTCAAAGTAATTTTAATAAAAACTAATTAAACTAATGATAGATATTGCCGTTTTAAACGTAATTTAAATGCGTCGAGAGCTGAGGCCTCCCGAAAGTATTCCGGCAGACCATTCCAAAGACGCGCCGCAACAAGCGAAAATGAGCCCTCATAGAAAACTGTACTACAGTGTGGAATTTCAAGTGCCCTCTTCACTGCATGTGCGAACAGGTCTCTCGCTAGGTGGTGGGTAGCTAAACCTTTCGTACATGTAAGAAGGAGAATGGGAACGAAGAAGTATAAAGAGTAGCGTAACATTGTGTGTATTCCGACGCAGTCGTATTGGAAGCCAGATTAGGCGTTTACGAAACTCTGAGATATGGTCGTACTTGCGCAAACCATACCACATACCTAATGCATATATTTTGCAGGCGTTCAAGTTTGTTTAGTGAGGCTTCCGTTGCGTCCAAAAAACGAGTTTTCTGTCAAATTAATAGTTTTAGCGCTTCACAGTTTAAAAGGGAAAATTTAAGTTTTGGTGATATTTTTTTAATCAACTATATGTTGAAAGTAGGCACTAGAGCTAGAGCTCAGCGTCAAAAAATGAGGTCATCGCGAACAAGCATTAGACCACTGCAGATCGCTAGGGGCCCAATAGTTTGATATAAAACCGAAGCGTGATTTTGATAGATTTGTATGTACTCTTATCGAATTTAAAATTTGCCACCTCATCTTGCTACCACTCGATCCGCCATCATGAAAAAATGGCGATGTCTTTAAATATTTTGGCAATATCTCTTCAGTGACACATTTTACTATAAAATTGTGTTGTACAAAATTGAACTAAATACACATTTCTACAATTAATTTTATGCGCAGTTTTATGTCAAATTAATAGTTTTAGCGTTGCAGAGTCGAGTGAAATTTTATTTGTGATTATGAATTCAAAATGGCTACCGTCATAAATTGGCGGTATTTCTAATTTTTTACAAACTTCTCAATATGGGTATCATCTGAAACATAATCATCATGGTATCATCATAAAAAGTAGAATATAAATAGTTGATTAAAAAATATCACCAACACAAATAAAATTTCCCTCTTAGACTCTGCAGGGCTAAAACTATTAAGACATAAAACTGCGCATAAAATAAATTGTAGAAATTTGTATTTAGTTCAATTTCGTACCACACAATTTTATCGTAAAATGTGTCACTGAAGAGATATTGCCAAAATATTGAAAGACATCGCCATTTTTTCATGATGGCGGATCGAGTGGTAGCAAGATGAGGTGGCAAATTTTAAATTCGTTAAGAGTACATACAAATCTATCAAAATCATGCTTCGGTTTTATATCAAACTTTTGAGCCCCTAGCGATCAGCAGTGGTCCAATGCTTGTTCGCGATTACCTTTTTTGACGCGGAGCTCTAGCTCTAGTGCCTACTAGAGCGATACCTACCTAGGTATCTGTCAGCGATCACAGCATCCGTAGGTAAGTAAATACGTTCTACGGCTGGGACTATCTCTGGCTGGCTCCGGAATCCGGAATGCCGGTAAAAGTTCTGAGCCTTGAAAATAGATCTTTGCGCTAATACAATAGAGTTGAAAATCAAACCTATGAGTGTCGGGTCAAATGTCAATGTCATATATGATAGCTCGGCACTCGAAACGGACGAAACCTGATTCCGGAGCATATAGTCCCAGCCCTATAGTTCCAGTGTCAAGTGTGTATAAAATAAATTACATATATTCGCCAAGAATCTGGAACACCGCGAAAGGACGATAAGGGCGAGAAGCCTGTAGGGCATGAGTCTTAACAATAGGTAATAAATATGCACATAGCTAATCATAGTGGTAAAGAATATCAGAGCCTTTAGCCAAGTTGCCATCGCTAATTACGACGACGAAGTTCGTCAACAATAACCTAACCAAGAGCATGTCGGGTCATGTCTAAGGACGGTTCCGTATATATCTCACGCGTAATAGGTTTTTTTCAATTTTATAAACGTATAATGTATGGAGAGCTAGAACTAAAATATAAAAATATTTTTGGTTGCCAAAACCGATATCTCTAGACACAATCTATAACTATACCATATTTCATCCATTTATATTCATAATTACAGAAGCTAGAAGCGCGGACAGACAGACAGATAGACGGACAGAGCGAAACTATATGGGTTCCTTGTGTATTACGAAACCCTAAAAATGTATGATTTGACATAAGCATTGCTTAGTGACAATCATTGGTTTCACCATGGACCAATAAAACTACACAGGTATTTTAACACCGATGCCTAGGTCAAATGCCATAAATTTCTGTTTGACCGAGCTTCGTTGTCGTAATTAGAGCTGATGACAACTTGGCTAAAGGCTCAGGATGGACATTGCGCTAGAGTCCAGTCTCGAACTGTAAACTCACGAGCTATGAGTAGGTAGGACCTGCATAACAAGGTAGACAATGCTATTCATGGGATCACAGTTCTCTTGTTTGAACATTATCACAGGCGAGTGGTGAGTGTTGCTTAATTAAGAGAAGACATTCTTATTCTTAACATTATGAAGCAGTAATTGATATCAAATGTGTAACTTACATCAACTAAGTTTATGTAAGTTACACATTTGCGCCCTGCGAACAGTTTTTCCATATTTCCATCCAGCAGGGCAATCGCGCTAAGTTTTTTCAGTTGAACCGCAAACGAAACGTGAACGTTACTCGACTTTTTGAATGATTCGGTATCGCGCCAATGTTTTGACAGATTATAATTAGAACGCAGTCGCACCGCAACCCAAGCGGAAACGCTGTCAAAACAAAAAGTTGATACGATGCTACTTTTTCTCGCACGTTTCTGAAACGTTTCTTGTTTGGGTGTGTTCAATTGTTGAGAATGATAAAAATTAATTCATATCTAGCATTGTTAAATATTTCTAACGAATTTGATACGTCAACGGCTCGAGCTGTATCCAGACGCGAAAATTTAAGTGATCGCATAAAAAGAAATGCCTTTATGTTATCCAATCGCATATTCATTAAATGGTATAGTCTTTCAAATGCATTATTAACAACAGTCAACAATGCGACACTGTTCAACAATGTTCAGACGCATCGAAACCGAACCGAAACTGAATCACAGTCAAAGCAGAATTGAACCTGAATTCAAACGATAAACAATAGCGCGATTGTCCTGCAGCTGTTTTTACTTATATTTTTGCAGCGGAAAAACCGCTCATGAGAACGTAGATTTAAGTGAATTTTTAATAAACCAACAACCAACTATGTACCTACGTAAACAATTATTCTAAATAGAAATGGCATCATCCGTTACGAATATTGTTATAATATTAAACAGAATGTTTTTCAGTCAGTGATCAAACTTTTGCTAGCAGTTTTTACTAACGCCGGTGCCGCCGTTTTTGTCTAACGAAAAAACCGCTCGTGAGAACGTAGGATAAAGTGATTTTTTTAATAAACCAATAACTAAGTAGGTGCTAACTAACTAAGTGCTATGTACCTACGAAAACCTTTGAAAAACTCTTCTATTAACGCCATCTATTCACAATTATTCTAAATAGAAACGGCATCATCCGAAAAAAATATTGTTATAAGTAATATTTATTTATTATTGACAATTAAATAAAAATCATTTTACTTTATATTTGTGTAAATTCCAATTAGGTATATTATTATAATATTATATAATCTGTTAATCGATTCCCAATCTGAAGCCCAATTCTCGTAACATTCGTTTTTGTCCGCGCGCTGTCTCACTCGCTCACGCATAGCCGCGTGTGTGATTGCAACACCGGGGCCATACCGGCCACCGGGAGTCGGGACCGAAACAGGATTATGATCACAAATAGTTACGAGAATTGGGCATCTGTGTAAAATTTCGACGACTCAGTCATAATTTTAGAATTAAAAAAAAAAATAGATCAGAAACTCTGTAGCTCAGTCTATTTATACTCTGTAGACTGTAATTGCTCTGTAATCTCTGGCCTTCGAAAATGAAGTAAAACAACTGAAGTGAACTGTGGATATATGACAGAAAATGCAGTAAAGAATTAAAATTAAATATAATTGTGAAAGACTCGAAATAACAAGCAAACGAATTTAGGTAAGTATACATTTATACGATTAATCAATTGGATGGAATATTAAATCTATTACGGAAAAAAATATCGCATACTAGTGACAATGTAAAAATTAGAACATGTAGGAAAGAGAGGTACTCTTTATAGTTTTGATTTTCATTTTGGCATCTTACCACCATTCTCGATTAATTTTTTACTATTTAGCGAATACATAATATGTTTAGTTGTCGAAATACAGGCACAGCTTATAATTTGAAGGTCCAAACGGCAATAAGTCTGACGGATACGCATGCAGAACGTATTAAAACGAGTTTGTTTGCATTGCATTATAAACAATTTGTTTTCAGATTTGACCATCGGGCTAACAATGAAGTATTCTTGTGGCCCTAAATGAAATAATATTAAACAATTTAAAACTTTATAGAGCGTAAGTTTATATACCGCAATCCAAATGTTGAAGAGTACATTGCCTAAGGACAAACCTGGCAAAATGAGGATCAGAGCTTTCCCCGTAAGTAATTTTGGTATTGTGTTAAGTATTAATGTAAATAATTTTTATAAATAAAATAAGATAAACAGCAGAATCCACCCCCAATCTATTGTCTAATGTAAACAATACAATAGGTTTGTTACAATGTTTGTGCTAACATAAATCAAGGTGTTTTAATTAGCTTGTTATATACATTGTATTAAAAATATCATTTAAACTTAGATCATGAAATTATGTTGTTTTACAATACATACTCTTTGCTGCAAGGACATTGCAAGATGTAACTTTGACAAATAATTTGACATGCAATTGAAAAATTAAAAGTATATCGCTTCATGTTTCAAATTATTTTTAACATGATTTTCTAAGTCTATAGCATTGTTTTCATTTATTATGTTACTTTTACAATTTTCACTAACAAAATGACAAGAAAATTTCAAGTATGGAATTACTCTGAACCGCACTATCAAATGTATCCAGATACATGGGTTTGTTGTTTATGTAATAAAGTAATAATATAATTTTTATAGTTCACAGTATAGTTATTTAATTTTGTGGATGTTTCTGCTTAGTCTTTTAGTAAGTTGTTGTATTTTAAAAGTATTTGTAGTACTTTAATGATAAAGATTTACATTATTCATTGTAATATTAAATGAATAATGTGAATCTAAGACAGAAAAATAAACCTTGATTTAATGCTATTACATTAATTATTGTGTTACAAAAAGTAGTCAAATAGTGTTGAAACTGGGGTTCCTAGATCAAACATTTTAAACAAGTATAAATGACATTGTATATAATATTTCAGATGACTATGGATGAGAAGTATGTGGCCAGTATATGGAGTTTGCTAAAAAATGCAATACAAGAAATTCAAAAGAAAAACAATTCAGGCCTTTCTTTTGAAGAGCTTTATCGCAATGCATACACCATGGTCCTTCACAAACATGGGGAAAGACTTTACACTGGTCTAAAAGAAGTTGTATCAAGCCATCTTGAAACTAAGGTTTGTTTTGTGTCAAACTATACATTGTTACTAATACTTAAGTTATGGGGTGCATACATTGCACTCTCATAAAGGGTGTCACATTTGGTTAAGTTACTTAAATATTTTATCTTAAGATGCCTGGATATAAAATATAATAGTATCTTTAGATATCACACATGGCTAAGTTATGATAATATTATCCGCTCAAATCATTCTCTCATAGGCTTGACACTGCTCCTCTATATGCATGTTGATTGAATACAAATAATAAAACCTTAGTATTAGATTTACTAGATAGCTCCACATATGGTGATTATGATTTCAAATATGACTCGAAGATTTCTGCCGCACATTCTAGGTGGCAAAAAATTCGACTAGAAAATCATATAACACTCCCAGCACATGCTACCCGAATTTTTCATTGTCACAAGCATGTAAGTACTTTAGAGGCAGTTTTCTTGATTTGTATATCCTGATCCTGATGTTAATAAGAATAATAAAAATCGAGCTTCAAAACACCAATCAAGTAAGAAAAATCAGATGTTATTTGCACACTTGTGATATATTTTGTATCTTGAAATAGTGTTGATTGTATTATAGGTCTATGACAAAAATCGTCACTTGTACCGAATTATAGTAAAAAGCTTTAAAGTGAATATAAAGATTAGATACAAGTCCACTTGGTGTTTTCTTCATATATCATTTATTTCATATCTTAAGACATATTTCGTATGGCTCAATATCATAAGACACTGTAATTTGAAAATATATATTATCTTAGCTGATGTCTGTGATAGTTTACACAAACTGTATAGTTATAGTAAGAGATATTTTATCATAAGATAAAATATTTCAGTATCTTTGCCTCCTGTGTAATATAAACAAAATTTATGTATTTATATATACTTTCTGTAAGTTTTATTAATTTGATTTTCATGGTGAATTATTAATTTGTAAATGTTTTAGGTCCGTGAAGATGTGCTTCATTCTTTACACAATGGATTTTTGCAAACTCTAAACAATGCATGGACGGACCACCAAACTAGTATGATTATGATCCGCGACATACTTATGTATATGGACAGAGTATATGTTCAACAGAATGATGTTGACAATGTGTATAATTTGGGACTAATTATTTTTAGAGATCAGGTTTGTTTATTATTTTTTGTGGCATATATTTTTGGTAGTTCCGTTTTAACTACATATTGAATTAAAGAAACATTAACAACACCCATTTTTTCCTTCAAGCAGCATATTAATTAGGGTTTAAGTTGTTAATTAATACTTTCATGCTTAACATAACGGCCATAGATATGTGATTTGTCTACACAAGAATAAACATACTGACGGATGATATATACAGCTTTCCTTCGTCAATCTGTCATTTTGTCTATTCTTCTGTAGAATTAAACCATTTGAGAGCTCTCTTTGAGAGAAGAGCTCTGTGGCCTAGTGGGTAGACTGATTGACTTGCACTTGAGAGAGTGCAGGTTTGATTCCCAGGTTGTGGTGTGTACCAATGAGACATTTTCAGATCTTAAGTACATTATATGGATGCTCTAACGGTGAAGGAAAACATCGTGACGAAACCCGCACATGGTTGGCCCCAGACGTATTGACCAGTCATTCCTCTGTACTAGGCTGACTGTGTTGTGAGAATGGCGTATTTGCTTGGGCAACCATACGACATTTTAAAAAATCGACTGTCCCAGGCACTACAGTAGTTCTGAGTGGTTACTTCGCTCAGAGAATACTGTATAAATCCAATAACGGATGAAATTAATAATATTTATGTGAGCTATCCATTTCCCACTTGAGCTTCCTGATGGTGTAGCCAACATCAGTGACCTTTATCTTGTAATGTTTACTATAAATCTTATTTTGTCAGCAAGGTTTAGAATTTAGCATGCCTCTTTCCATTTTGTTTTGACATACTTGTAAGTTGTATGGCGTTTTTTGTCTAGACTAGGTGTTTAACATTCTATTTTGATCTTTAGGTAGTACGTTACGGCTGCATCCGCGACCACCTGCGACAAACTCTACTGGAGCTCGTGGCTCGCGAGCGTCGGGGCGAGGTAGTGGATCGACTCGCAATCAGAAACGCTTGCCAAATGCTCATGGTCCTCGGTATCAATTCCAGAGCTGTCTATGAAGAGGATTTTGAGAAACCTTTCTTACATCAATCGGCTGAATTTTACCGAGTAAGTCAAAGTCACTTATTATTTAGTCACACTATTATTAGTGTAGGTCGAAAATTTTATGAACCCGAGCCAAAAGTTTGAAAGACAAATTATAAGTGTATTGATAGATTATTATCAGATGCTGTGTATATCAATAATTCGATGTAAATGCTTTTTTTAACGCTAAAATGTTATTTATCAGTTTTTACAAATATGTGGGAGCTGAGAATCATACTACATATCAGCACAAAAATAAGATGAATAGACCGTCGTCGCCCGTCGGTCATTATTAATATGTTTTCTCGCTTACAAAAAATGAGTTATGCAATGCCGGCTTTGTTGAACAGGAGGTTTACATGTTGCGTTTGTAGATGGAATCCCAGAAGTTCCTGGCGGAGAACAGCGCGGCGGTGTACATAGCGCGCGTGGAGTCGCGCATCGGCGAGGAGGCGGAGCGCGCACGCCACTACCTCGACGACAGCACCGAACCGCGCGTCATTGCCGTGCTCGAGCATGAGCTCATCGAGCGCCACATGAAGACCATCGTTGAGGTCAGTCTGTCGTAAATAGACGTGATAATTTAATAAAAAAACCGGCCAAGTGCCAGTCGGAGCTATAGACTTAACTTGTAAAATGCGCTTACTTGGGAGTTGGGAGACTTCATACAAAAATAACAGAATAATAAGTGAACATGTAAAATATTGGTACGGAACCCTACGTGCTTGAGTCTGACTTGCACTTGGCCGGTTTTATTTTATTTTTTCTATTTAAGAGGCAAAATATATAAATTTCAAGTTTAAAATTATACTAATTATTATGGGCGAATTTCGACCACCGTGCGACCTCTAGTAATGCGAAAGTGTTAATTTCAGATGGAAAACTCTGGTGTGGTGCACATGCTGACGCACACGCGCACGCAGGAGCTGGCGTGCCTGTACAAGCTGCTGTCACGCGTGAGCGAGGGGCTGCGCACCGTCGCCGACGCCGTGTCCGCGCACCTGCGCGAGCAGGGCCGCGCGCTCGTCACCGACACGCACCACAACACCAACGCCATCACCTACGTACAGGTACACTCGCTCTCAAAATGGCACACTAATTGTACACACGCGTACATACAGGTACACACGCACACAATGTGCACACTTGTACACACGCGTACATACAGGTACAAACGCACACACAAGGTGCTCGTATTTGCGCGCTCTTTACCAACACACCAAACTAAAGTGGTCTAATTGTTATTAAGCAAATTGTTTATAAATAATAATTATGACTTTATGTACTTTTTTCAGAATCTTCTGGACCTCAAAGATAGATTTGACCACTTCCTGCATAACTCATTCAACAACGACAAAATGTTCAAAAATATGATTGGATCAGACTTTGAATATTTCCTTAATCTCAACAATAAATCTCCTGAATTTTTGTCTCTCTTCATTGATGGTAAACTTAAGAAGGGTGAAAAGGGGGTAAGTATATTTTTATTTTTTAAATTTGTAAGGCCCACTTGCGCAAATCTGGGTTAAAGTTAACCCTGGGTTAAAATATCATGTCTTCTCTTTCATAAATACCAAAAACGAAAGGGATTATATGATATTTAACCCAGGTTTAACTTTAACCCAGATCTGTGCAAGTGGGCCTAAGCTATGCAAATAATTTTATTTGTTTTATGTCTAACTTCAGATGAGTGAACAAGAAATTGAAGCAGTTTTAGACAAGACGATGGTACTGTTCCGATTCCTTCAAGAAAAAGATGTGTTTGAACGTTACTACAAGCAGCATCTCGCCAAACGTCTCCTGCTCAACAAATCCGTTTCTGACGACAGTGAGAAGAATATGATATCAAAGCTGAAGGTAAAAGACCCCTTTTCGTAACCGGAATGTTATAAATATTTAAATAATTTCGCGCGAAGATACGCAAAGTGCGCTATTATCTCGGATATCTTATGAAAATAAAAAAAGTAAAAATGCAGATGTGTAGAAAAAAACATGCATGCAATTTAGCATGTCCAGAAAAAAACATTGGTCAGCCTCATTTTCTAAAAAAATTGTGCCCAGGCAAATTTTGATGTAGGTATTTACGTAATTTATAATTGGTAATGTGACGCTCACTCAAAATATGTAGTTTTTTCCTAATCGCTTACTATAAATGTCATTTAAAACATATAGATTATCACCAAAATAAGACGCTAACAACCTGGCTATGGCAGGTTGTTAGCTGCTGTTGTTGTTAGCTGGCAGGCTATGGCAAATATTTCTAGATTTGTTAATTTTCCCAGAAAGAGAACTTGCTAAAAGACGTGGAACCGCGCGACTTTCACTGCATTATCGGTGATGTGTCGCAGCTCGAAAGCACATCGTGGAACTAAAAACAATACCCATGTCATGCTTATCATGTTTATCTGCAAAATTCTTTATTTTTTTTAATTATCTGTAAGTCTTCGTTTAAATTTTTTTGTTTCTGAACTTGCTTAAAGTCTTTTATATGTTTAAAAAAATACAATTACATACAATTATTTTGATAATAAAGAATTTTGCATACACCACAACAGACTCTAAGCAGGTTCTTTTTAATTTGTATTATAGATTTTAGCATTGACCTAGTTTAGTTTGTTTTTAGTTTTTATGTCTGTGTTAATATTCTTTCTTTATTAATCATTATTTTTCCACATTTTAGACTGAATGTGGCTGCCAATTCACATCCAAACTAGAGGGAATGTTTAAAGATATGACCGTATCTAACACAATAATGGATGAATTCAAAGAACATGTTCTATCGTCTGGGGTAAGTTTATTTAATTTAATTTTTTCTGTCTAATATTTAAGACTGATAAAGTAATAAAAGTTACATCATCATCTTAGAACCTTATTATTACAATTATGTTTATTTATTATTAGTGTAGTCTTCCTATTTTTAATAACATGTTTATGTGGCTTCAGATTAAGCTGAATATAAATTATTTTATTACGTGTTTTATATGAATTTCTAAATAGTACAATAACTTCGAAGTTCCGGAAGCGCACCTTAATCATCTGGTGCTGCGGGTCTAGTAGCGGTAATCGCTACGCATCAGGCGATCAATCTGTTTGTTGTAATAAAATAACGTGTCCGCAGACGAACCTGCACGGCGTGGACCTGTCGGTGCGCGTGCTGACCACGGGCTTCTGGCCCACGCAGAGCGCCACGCCCAAGTGCAACATACCCACTGCGCCGCGCGGCGCCTTCGAAGTCTACAGATCGTGAGTTTTTGCAAATAGTTTCTTGTATACAAAAGTTTTGCAACTATTGTAATCCATTTTGGCGCAGTCTACCTTTTCTGTCGTCGTCGTTATAAAATTAAACTAACAATGAAATGTTATAACGTTTTAAAATAATCGGTCGGGATGGGTCGGGCTGTGCCTCATAACACGGAAACGGCGGAAGCGGGAGATAAGCGACAACCGCCATATTGTTTGAGATAATTGTAGTCGCCATTTGTAGACGTATATTTATAGCCTATACATATAATATGAACGATGTTTGTAGGTTCTACCTGGCGAAGCACTCAGGGCGGCAGCTGTCGCTGCAGCCGCAGCTGGGCAACGCGGACCTGCACGCGACGTTCCGCGCCGCGCCCGCCAGCCCGCCTCGCTCGCCCGCGCCCGTGCCTGCTCCGCGCCGACACATCATACAGGTCTCCACCTTCCAGATGTGCGTCCTGCTGCTTTTCAACAAGCGTGAGAGGCTCACGTACGAGGTATGTTATTGTCCCTTATGATTAAGACTGGGCTTGTTTATAACGTGGAGCAAAACAACAAACACAAGGTTTTTCGTTACACACTAAATCAAGGTTACTATATTTGAGAGGGTTTCGCTTGATGTCATTGTTACCCACAATTTTTTGATTAGTTCGCAAAGTAGTATTTCTGTTGGCGAAAATTCCGCTGCATAAGCTAAATATAGCGAATGTTTAGCGTTTACCTCGTTAGTGACACACGCGCTCGACACTGATTGTTGTGTTCCATGTTAGGGTTTGTCGTTAATGTGCTTCTATTACATAAAAAGTCGATAAAACAACCATCAAATAATTTGATTACTCCAGGAAATATTAAACGAGACAGACGTGCCTGAGAAGGACCTGGTGCGCGCTCTACAATCTCTAGCCATGGGAAAACCGACGCAGCGGGTGCTCATCAAACACCCAAAGACGAAGGAAATAGAACCATCGCATCAATTCTATGTCAACGACGCTTTCACATCTAAACTTCATAGGTAGATTAAATGAATATAAATAAAATTAACTTACTGGCAAATAATTTTTAAAATATAACCGTCCGTTTTACGTTATATTAAATATCAAATATACTTAATTATTATACTGTACATTTAATTATTGTATTTTAGAGTCAAGATCCAGACGGTAGCCGCTAAAGGCGAATCGGAGCCAGAACGTCGTGAAACTCGCAATAAAGTCGACGAAGACAGAAAACACGAAATAGAAGCAGCTATTGTTCGCATTATGAAAGCCAGAAAAAAGATGGCGGTTAGTATATATTTATTTTTTTACAAATTATAATCGTTAAGTAAAAAAATTAAAACTGAAGTGACATACCGTTATACCTATAGGGAATATGCATGTATTTTTTTAAACGTTTCTACTGGTAACATTACATAACATTACCAAATATATATATAACACATCCAAAATAATATCCATTAGGCTGGAAGAAATGTTTTAAAATAACAATAATTTTTGGGCGATTTAAAACACGCCATTTTCGCGAGCTTGAGTTGTGTGTGATGACGTTGTGAGACAGTTGACAGTTAAAATCATTGTTTGACTTTGACATACAGTCATACACAAGTTCGATGTTCGAATCGAAACAACGAAGTTATTATTTCACAAAGTTATAATAATAAGTGATAAAACCAACTTATTACCATGGAAAAGCACAGAAACTATTGTTATAATTATTGTGTCGTGGGATATGTGCGAAAATAACACAAAAACTGCACCTGACAAAGTTTATATAGTAGTAGTATGCCGAAAGGTGCAAGTATGTAAGAAAAAGTGGTGCAAGGCGTGAGAAGAGACAGTGTATCTTGTTTGAGCACTTTATACTGTTGTGAAGATCAGTAGTCAGTACATTGAAATAGATTTCCTACACATACTTTTTTTATTTACAAACCTCGACGAAAACAACCTAGTTAAGAAAAAGTTCGTAAACATATTTAATTCATTCATTTTTTATATAATATCCTAGTGATAAGTACTAAATAAATCTAATAAATAAATATTCATATTTTGAAAACAAACCATTGATACAGTACCCGGCGATAAATATTGCATATCGACCTTTGGAAAGAGACAATCGGCTAATTTCGGCTTCGTAGAGCGTTATCTCTGTCGCACACTACCTATGTGACGTTTTGTCAGTCGTTGTTCAAATGCGATAGAGTGCGGTCGCGTCCAGTTCAAAATATATATATTTAGAGTTGTTAACACCCCCAAATTTAAATAATTTAAAGTTGTACTATGGCAACTTTAGGGAAAAGAGGGAAACCTTTACAAGGTCAGTCACGCGAAATTATCTACAATGTTTATAAATATTTTGTAACCGAAGCTGACAGATTTCAAAAAAATGAAGATGAAAATGTAAGTTGTTATTTTAAGAAGGTTCAAGAGCGAGTTGCAAATGCCACTGGAATTTCAAGAAGAACTTTGAACAATATATTAAACGAAGTCAGTACTGAAACACATTCTACTGAAATTAAGTTCAGCACTCCAAAAAAAGGGAGACCATAAAAGCAATTTCGTTTGGATATGGACGATTTTCATTATGATGTTCGAAGAATGGTGTATGATTTTCACTTACGATTTAATTAACTGCCAACAATAAAATCATTAAAAGCTAAATTATCTGAAGCTATTAATTACAATGGGTCTGCAAAAGACGTTGAGAAAAATACTTCACGAGATGGGATTTCGGTTCACTAAAATGGAAGATAATCGAAAAGTTCTAATGGAAAAGCACGATGTAAGTCACAAACGAATGGAATATCTCGATAAAATACGCAAATTTCGCGAATCGCAAAAATATCGTCTACATGGATGAGTCTTACATACTAAGGCGGGTCAATAAGTCCGTGACTTTTTGAATTTCTAACCTCCTTACTGAAAAAGCAACACTACTCCTGTCAACAGGCATCTGTCAGTTGACTCCTATCAAAATTTGAACTTGCTGCGTCAGTTAGTTTGTGTTTTACAGCTATCTTTATCAGACTATCCAGTAACTTAAGGAAACAATGGAAAAAAGTGAATTTCGTGTGCTTATTAAGCATTATTTTTTGCGAAAAAAAACCATTACCGAGACCAAGGCTAAGCTTGATAAATACTATGGGGACTCTGCACCATCGATTTATATGGTAAAAAAGTGGTTTACTGAATTTCGTTGTGGCCGTACAAGCACTGAAGATGCCGAACGTCCTGGACGCCCAGTTGAGGTCTCTACACCCGAAACAATCGAAAAAATTCACGATATGGTGTTGGCCGACCGAAGATTGAAAGTGCAAGAGATTGTGGAAGCCATAGGCATCTCGCATGGCTCAGTGGTTTCAATTTTGAATGATCACTTGGGCATGAGAAAGCTTTCCGCAAGATGGGTGCCGCGTTTGCTCACAGTCGACCACAAACGCAATCGTGTAACAACTTCACAGGAAGGTTTGGCGTTGTTTAATCACAATATGGAGGAGTTTTTGCGCCGTTTTGTGGTGGACGAAAACCGTGGACGAAACATGGATCCATCACAGCACACCAGAGACCAAACAACAGTCAAAACAGTGGGTTTCTAAGGGTGAATCGGCGCCAAAGAAGGCCAAGGTGGGTTTGTCAGCCAATAAAGTTATGGCGACTGTTTTTTGGGATGCACGTGGGATAATCCACATTGACTATCTTCAAAAGGGAAGAACAATTAATGGGGAATATTATGCCAACATATTGGACCGCTTCAATGAGGATTTGAAAAAAAACCGACCTCATTTGGCCAAGAAAAAAGTTCTTTTTCACCAAGACAATGCAAGGGTGCACACTTGTGCAGTTGCCATGGCAAAAATCCATGAATTGGGCTATGAATTGCTCCCACATCCACCCTATTCTCCAGATTTGGCTCCGAGTGACTACTTCTTGTTCCCAGACCTGAAAAAATGGCTCGGTGGAAAAAGATTTAACTCCAATGATGAAGTCATCTCGCAAACAAAGGCTTATTTTGAGGACCTCGACAAATCATATTTTTTGGAAGGGATAAAAAAATTGGAGAAGCGTTGGACAAAGTGTATAGAGCTCAAGGGGGACTACGTTGAAAAATAAAATGATTTATTTATCAAAAAATCTGTGTTTTATTCCAAAAGTCACGGACTTATTGACCCGCCCTCGTACATACATCCCACACTAAAGGGAAATCTTGGAGTGATGATAAGAAAAAAGGAGTAAAAAAGCCAATTTCAAAAGGTCAACGTTTGATAATAGTTCATGCGGGAAATAAAAAAGGCTTTGTACCCGGTGCCTTTTTAACGTATTAATCCATGGACATTACTATGGAACTCTATTGTATTAGCGCAGAGTTCTATTTTCATTGTTCAGAATTTTCTTCGGCCTTCCGGATTCCAGATCATAATATTATAGTCGAAGTATTTAGGTTTACCTCATATTTCAGGTTAAACGAAAATTCTGTTTCACTTGACACAATGAAAATTGACACTGGCAATGGATTAATACCTTTTGCCATAAATATAAAAAAAAGAGTTTTGAAAGTTGATACACGTTCGTATTACGTTCGTGTACGATGACGTCACGTTTTGTTCCGCCAGTACATATCCTTTTTTGAAATTTGCGCAGGATAAAAAAAAACACATAACATTTCACTATTAATTCACGATAAATTTTAAAAACATTTGTACCGATATGTTTTTAGAGTTAAAGATTACAAATAAAAATATTTTATCCATTTTAGTGTGACATGCATATTCCCTTTTGTCCAAATAGGGTGTCTGGCGTTTTTATTTGGATTTTCATCATGCAACCATCAGTCATGATGATTTTCACTTTAGCCTGATTTTGAATTACTGCGTAATGTTCCCACTCTATCTCTTTTATCATATATAGTTATCATATCATATATTATATCATATATAATATAATTCTACTTATTCCGTTCGTTACTTACTTGACATTGTTACGTTTCAGCACACGTTGCTCGTGGCGGAGGTGACGGAACAGCTGCGCGCGCGGTTCCTGCCGTCGCCGGTCGTCATCAAGAAACGCATAGAGGGCCTCATCGAGCGAGAGTACCTCGCGCGCACCCCCGACGACCGCAAGGTCTACACCTACGTCGCATAGGTGCGTAGCCCCGCCTGCCCCGCCCCTCGCACACGTACCATGCCGTGCGTGCATTATCGTTGGCATATGCCGCCCGCGTGCGCCGTACACGTGTAACCGTTGGCGCGTACCGCACGCCTTGGTTGTACGTGCAAAACCCTTAGAGTATAACGCCGCGCCCCGAATCAGATGATGACGTTAGCACTTGACCCTTGCGTTTGCGTCTTACTAACCGCTGGCAAAAGGGTTGCCAATTACATGTGATTCCACGTACAAATAAGACGTACTAAAGACAAGTTTGGCAACCTCGATTGACAGTCATTAACGGCGTACTAAAACTCCTCCGTATGCGTTGTCCAAACAACACGCTCCATTAGATAGTTTAACAAAAGTTATGATCATAATTTTAGTTTAACAATGCAAAATCATTTTCCCCAGTGCCCTGGGTCCAGCGTCCAGCCACTAGAGATAATAATAAACATAAAAACTAACCTTTGTCAAGGGCGATTGAATTATTTGTTTACGTCATAGTATTCACGTCAAAATATTCCTCGTGTCCGCGTAACCGTTTAAAGCTTGTATGAGTTGCAATATAAAGCTCATGTATTTCCTACAACGAGACAGTAACCCTCTGACTATTTCGCTGATAATGTTACTATCTTATAAGAGCGTATAATGAATATAGTTTCTTCATAGTTAATATTATACTTTTACATGTAGGTTTTTCTTTATGTAGTTTTATATGACCCAATTTTGCATCGGTCTCCTCTGATGTATGGGCGTAACTTATAATTATTAATTATTATCAACTACCTATCTCTTAGTAGCTACGTTACTGATTTATTTATGATTTACTTAAAAAAGAAATATTATCGAAAAAGTGGAAAAATTATATGATGCCTTATTTCAAAAGTTTATTGAGTATGTGGCTGGTTTATTATTTTCCTTTGGGAATAATGACGATTTTAAAAGTACATGAAAGGAACAGAATATTTTTTTGTCTTACTTGTTAGTCTAATTATAAAAATAAGATCTCCCAATCTTATCCCTATTTTTGTCCATTGATTAAGTTTGTTAATAATATAAAATAGATAGTGTCTGTCAATTCGATATCAAAAACGTGAGTCAAAATATTCGATGAAGATAACCAGCTTCATTTTGATTTTTTAATTGTGCATGAAACTATATAAAATAAAAGGATGTGAAATCATACAGATAACTTGTTTGTAAACCGCTTGATGGTGTTTCCATACGCTATCGAGGATTGATTAATTGAGGAGATTGGTAATTAAAATTAACTTTTGCACACAGAAGTACTATAGCATGATTGAATATATATTTAAAAGACATGTAAAAATGATCCACAAAAGGCATTACTCGAGAGCGACATGTAAACGCGATTGGGTAAAAAGAATCGTTGTTTTAAAATAACAACTTTAAACCAGGTATAATCATTTTAGTATCGCTCCATACTAGCTTGAAAGCTACTAGGATCTTTAAAATAGAATAATATAAATATTTATTGTGTTAGCAGTGATCTGTTTATTTTTTTAATCATGATAACTTTTAGATATAATGGGATTGTAACAGTTTCCGTTGGTAATAAAATTATTAAAGTACGGATTAAAATGTAATCGGTGTAAAAAATGTAAATAAAAATCGACGCTTTATTCTGATTGTTTCGATGTGGAAGTGTTCCTCGTAATTTCCTAGCATATAGTTGTTCTAAATTAAAATTCTCTTTTATAAATTCAATCTTTTATTTAGCTTCCCCGACGGATACGTAGAGGTAAATTATAGAGAGCAAGACCTTTATTATGCGTGTTAACTGTTACCGGGACATGCCAGTGGAAAAACCTTCTTATGGTTATTAATAGTTAGAAGTTAAAATGATGTATCTTTTATGTAAGTTAACTTTCTAGTTTATTTATACAACTCACCTAAATTGAGTTTTATTTGCAGGCAGTCGCACAAGTCGGATAACGAAAACCGGTTATAGAAGTAACAAAAGTATTTAATTATTTCAAAATAAAATTATTGTTTATTGATAGATATTTTATTTATTGACTAAACTTATACATTAAAGTATATGTATTATTCTAATAAAATGGAAGAAAGAAGTTTTTAGGCAAATGAATACTTAGAAGTGGAGCTCCCGCGTACACTTCCATAGCGGGACCACTCGCGTCTATAAACTTTACGTCTACAGATAAAACAAAGGAATAGTTTTCTTTACTAGATATAGTTAGGTTTCTAGCAATTCCAACAAGCCTTGCATCAATTATTTTGTTTTCATTTTTCCCGTTGTTTATGTAAATTATGGTAAATGAAAATCTTGTAACAACATTATAACATAACATTAGCGAGTCTCTTGGATTATAGCCTCCGTACAAATTGGTTTTATTAAATTGACTCAGTACCACCCATTCAACGTTCTCCAAAGGTTTGCCAAAAGGCGAAACAAATATGTCACTATTGAGGCGTAAAAAATTCTTGATACGTTCTTGTACCTTTACACAAACATCTGTGGCATTATTGGACTTAATTCGTTCGGTGGTAAATCTGCAACTAATTTTTTTGTTGTCACCAAAGTTAAGTTTGTTGTTTAATATTTGGGTCAGAACGCACAATCCATTTCTATTGTAAGGCAGCAAAATATTTTTGTTTTCCTCATGGGTGTTGTTGTAAAAGTGCTGCGTCTGATTTGTCGCTACTGTCGAGGCTATGACCGGTAAACCCTGGACGTACCCGGGGTTGCCACTAAACTTAGTTATTCTGCTGGTTTTGTTAGCCATAAGAAAAGTAACTTGAATTTCATGCTGAATAAATTGAAGCATTGTCGAAACTTCCTTGACATAAAGTTTGATGGTGGATGCAAGTATTCTAGTTTCGTTGCAATAAAATGTATACTCTATTCTATGAGCAATATTCGAGCAGCAAGTCCCTGAGCATGTAGGTGCATGTAATAGCTTGTTGTAACTTTGACAGTCTTTCTCATTGCATACTATGACTGACCAATTTGCACAAAGTAGTGATGAGCAATTCTAAAATCGTAAATATTGATTTTAAATTATAAATGTCACAAATGTTTTCAACATATTGGACAAGTGTTAAAACATTTAATTCCCAAAATAAATATCTCGTTACAAAAATAACGTACATACCAAACTTGGAGTATTATTAGTATTCAAATAGGTTACTATGTTAGCTTCTTCTCTCATTTTCAATACTTGCAATGCATGTGAATCTTTCAACTTAACGTTACATTTTATGATTTCATTGACTAAGAAGCGAATTTGTTTCTTACTTTTACAGTAGTTGTTCATTAAAGGAATTGGTATGTCTGAAACAAAACAAATAAATATAGGCATTTAACACCTTTAAAAAGTTGAATTGACAAACAAAATATTTGATAATAATAAATTATAGGTACTGACCTAAATATTTCAATGTTCCTTTGCTTAATAACAATATAGGGTCCCCAATCTTGTACGGGGCTTTTTTGACAGTAGCAGTGGGATTTAGTTTATCATGTGTGTGCCATTTGTACACTCTGTTAATGACTGCAGTATCGGCCTGAAAAAAATATTACGTAACATACACGCACGTCTGACGTCACCCGCAATAAGTCGGTTATACAAATTCTACTACTTTACCTGATTAGGTCTTATTTCTTTCTTCTCGGGTAAGTTGGTTTTAACAATGCAAAATAAACTTTCGATTGCGTTGGCACTACACTGAGTTTGCTCATGTAGTAAATGTCCCTTATGTTCTTCCCGAGTTCCTTCGCAGCTATTAAATAGTGTTACCTCTTTTTCGGTGCAATCAGTATCACAGCAACAATTTACATCGCACATCTCGAACTGTAATTTTAAGTAAGGGCATTTTGATGAGACTCAAGTACAGAGATAAAGTGTAAGTATATAACATGTGAGTAATGGAAATAAACTAAAATTAATATTTACAAGTAAGTCACAAGGACATCTATCCTGATTTTTTGTATTTTTCTTTTCTTTTGTAGGTTTAACAGTAGACGTTTTGTAGAGGAACGTTATTTCCGTCACGTTATCAAATTCAGTCGTTGTCAGCAGTGACTCTGTCGTAAAAGCGCCAGCTATTGTCGAGTTACTGTCTTCATAATAGAGGTCAATGTCTGTGCTTGCCTCATCAGTAGTAGAAAATATTTTCTCAGTTATTGTAGAATTAGAATACACATCAGAATGGCCTCCTTTTTTAGCACTAGCCATTTTGGTGCGATAATAGAGCGCATGTGGTTTCTGAGTAATTATTTTCATCATATCATTTGAATTCCCTTTCTTATTAGTTTGATTAATATCAACTAGACTTTTGCCGCTCTTGATGGTTTCATTTGTAAGATCCATCAAACAAAATTGAATTAGGATAGACATAAGAGTGAAGCAGAGGTAAGTCATCGGATTCATCCTATTTATTTGTATTCAACTCCAAACTGATTGAAATTCCTTAGTATTATATCCAAGCTCAATTCAATGTCACCTTTAGATTGAGTGGTGAGCTTAAATCTGGAAATATGATAAAATTAATGCCATATTTATTAAACATTTGGAAATATGATATTTACTACACAATTACAGTTTACTATATTATTATAATTCTGATAAATTTAAAAAAATAAATCATCATAGTGCAAGAACACATTCAATCAAATTTTATTACGAAATAGCAAACTTTTTACATTTATTGGTATGGAAAATAAAGGCTGGTTTATAAACACAAAAACAAAATCAAATTTAAATATGGTACTGTCACAAAAGAAAGAAAATATTCTATAGAAGAAAACTTGTCAATTTACTAAAGATTAACTCGTTGTTACGATAATGTTGTGATTGATGTTTTTTTTTTGTTTTGTTACATGTTGAATTATCGTTACTAATTGTTTAATTGCTAGTCTGTTTTCATTTTAAACACGTTTTTCTCACGAATACTATACGTATCGTCCGAAAAAGCCGCACAAATTGTTGCTCTAGTGCAACCAAGGCCCTAGCACCAACGAACAATTGCTGCAGATTTAAATGTAAACCAGTCTACGGTTTCCCGAATTTACAGAAGGTTTATGGAGACAGGTTCATTCAAAAGAAGACGTGGAACCGGCAGAACTCGGGTGACAACGTCTCGTGACGACAGGTTTATTGTGACAAATTCCTTGCGAAATCCATTAAAAATGAGCTCCACCAGGTACGTGACGTAGCAGCTAGTGCACGAACTATAAGAAGAAGGCTAAAAGAGCGTGATATCACACCCGCAAATGGTCCAAAGTTGTCTGCAGCTCACAGGCAAGCTCGACTAAGATTTGCTCGTGAACACTTAAATTGGTCTGAAGAGCAATGGGCTTCCGTATTATTCACTGATGAGTGTAGGACTTGTTTGTACGGTGCTGATGGTCGCAGACTAGTCTACCGTAGACGAGGAGAGCGATATGCTCAAAATTGCATTGAGAGGGTTCCATTTGGAGGCGGGTCTTATATGGTTTGGGGCGGCATATCGATGGATGCTCGAACTGAACTTGTGTTTATTGACGCAGACACACATGGCCGTGGTAGCCGTGGTTTAACATCACATCGCTATATAACGGAGATATTGGACCCTCATGTGGTACCTTTTAGCGGATTTATAGGCGAAAACTTCATTCTTATGCAGGATAATGCTCGTCCGCACGCAGCGAGACAAGTTGAGCAATACTTTACTCAGGTTGAGATTCGTTCCATGGATTGGCCAGCCCGGACCTCAATCCGATAGAACACGTGTGGGACAACCTAAAAAGAGCTGTATTTACAAGAAATCCGGTCCCAACAACGGTTGCGGAGCTCAGAGTTGCATTGTCACAAGAATGGGACAATACTCCGCAAGATCTTTTAAAAACACTGATCAGGTCGATGCGAAATCAGTCAAAACAAAAAATCAAATCAAAACTCTCACTCACCTATCGCTTCCAAAGCTTATAACATCTAAATTGGCAACGTTGTGGGAACCGCCTAGAAACTTTTGTCGCAGCTTATCATTTAAGGTGGTAGGTGCAGGCGCCCAGCAGGGTACCCTTATGGTGTGGTGGCCCGGAGCTGCCGGCGAACTACACGAGCCGTAGCCCACCACCCACGTGCGACTCAACGAGTCCAGGCAACTCACTTGAAATATAAGTTTGGGCCAACCTGTAAAGTATTAACAACGGGGATGTAGGGAAAAGTATATTAACTTTATGTTTTTGTGATTAAAAATTTCAAACAAAATATTAGCGACAAACTGAAACTTAGCTACTGTTAATCAAAATACAGACACAATAATCTTGCGTCTGTTTTGATGTTTTTAGAAAAAGAGTATGCGTCACACTCACCTTGTATCCCTTTGGTAACGTAATGAATATCGATTGGATGTGACCAATAGATGATGTTCTCTTGGTTCGGCTGACCAGCCAGAGTTTGTCCCTCCGATGAGCCAGATATTAGGGTCCAGTTAGGGCCTAAAATCACGATATACTTTATTTCTTTTATTTTTTTAAATAACAACACACTTTATTTTACAATTCATAAACATTCTTACCGGCTTGAATTGAATACCTGCAAAACAAGGAGTGAGTGTCCCTAAAGTTGTGCACACTTTGAATATGCCCTAGTATATGAAACTCTGCCATTAGTTTTCTATCACATTTTAACTAAATTATTCGTTTAAAATCATAGCAAAAATTGGAGCAATAATGTTTTCCTACAACGCGTAATGTTTGTTTTGAAATCTGTTGCCATAGCAACGAACAGAATGTTCCACAATAGGGCAGCCGAGGGATAACCTCATGGTAACCTACATTCTTATTCATAGTCTTTGCCTCGTTTTTCCAATTAACTTTAGACCGATTTAGTGAGGTCGACGACCAGTGACCACACGAAATCTTATAAGTTGGTGGAAAGTTATAGATATATAATAGGTTTCTAAGGAGAATAGGAAAAAATTTAATAATATCTCGGTCGGAAAAGGCATTTTACAAACATTTTGGAATTTAAAACGCCATCTATTGTTGAGTAGTTTATTTTTCTGGGTATTGGAATAAAAAATTATTGTAGGTAATTCCAATGTCTCGCTAAAACTCGGGAACGGTTGGACGGATTTGACTTATTTTGGTCTTGAAATAATTGCGCATTTTCTTACATGTAAAAAATTAGTTTTTTTTAATTAAGAAATAATTAGGTTAAACAACTTGATAAAAGTAAAAAGCATTAGGATTGTAGTTTTGTAATTACATAATATGCATTTCGAAGTCACAAAAAAGTTTAAATATTTTTTTACAGCATTAGTGTAAAAAACCTACACAACTAAATAGTTTACTTACATGAAATACAAAAAGATTTACTAAAGTATGTTTGAACATCTTAATATAAACGCGCAAACTTCGGAGATATCAGAAATTTTCCGCATATGGTCATATATTTCAACAACATTAGTAGCGTGTGACGTCACCTTCGGCGTGTACGACTTTTGTATAGGGCGTTTTTACAAGACTCACAAAAGTGCTTGAAAATATTGATTTTTAGTCTTATTTTGCAGAGCACTATTCATTAATGTAAGCAAAAAATACGGGAAAATACCGCATCGTGGACGTTCAGGGAAGATTTAAACGGTGGGAAATGTTGGAAATATTGGGCGGAAAAGTACTAATAACTACTATTCAATTCTATAGGAGAATTAACTGTTCACTTGGTTCAATTTGTTACTTGACTGCCAAATATTTATAGGTGGGTTTAAGCCCCAATTTATCCAATGTATTGAAACGACGTTTAACGCTGAGCTTCGGTTTAAGATTTGTTTGTCCCGTTCTAACATTGAATGAGAAAGGGAGATCAAATCCAAGTTTAGCAATAAGCGCGTTTTAAGAAGTTTTGTGAAATCTAGGCATAAACTAAACGTTGTAAGGTGTATGTGTAGTATAAGTGTAGGTGTACGTGTAGTAGAGTGTAGGTGTACGTGTAGTAGAGTGTAGGTGTACGTGTAGTAGAGTGTAGGTGTAGATGTTGCTGTAGGTGTAGTTATTTATGTAACTTGTGTCGAGACAATTCTGCCGTCCTTATCATAAACAACGCAATCGACATTTTTTACGAAATTTAGTTATTAGTATATTCGGAATCGCTGACACGAGATCTACCAGGATCAATCACTCGTTTTTTAATATCTTCCATAGTTTTCATTTTATTGTTAGTCATAAACAGCGTATGTGATCTTTTCCAAAATTATTACTAGTAATAAACATCATATGCAAATATGCGTTTTTATGGCTATTTTACTTAGAATTTCGACGTATGAAATACTAAGCATAAATAACGCGTTTGGAACTTGTGACGTTTACACTTAGTAAAGTACATATTTTTTTACCATTTTATACAAATCATAAACATCACAAAATCACATGCGATGTTTATGCTTAGGAATACATTTCATTCACATCTATATTTCATTTCTCATTTACGATTATTAAATACAAATAAATAATATTTAATTATTACGATTAGTAAAGTGTCTCAGTGCAGGCCAGTGCGGGTGAAGAATAGCAAAAGACTGACACAAAAGGAAAACACGGCGAAAGAGATAGCGAGCGACGAATCAACTCAGCAGGAAAATAACACAGCAGAAGAACCTATTATAAACGACCAACAGAAACATTTAAATGTGGTAAGCAATAATAACACTAATCAGAAAGAAAGCATTACTGACGAAATGACAAAATCCGGAAATCCAAGGAAGAGGAGAAAATTTAAAGAATCTTTGAAAGACAGAAAAACTAAAAAGTTAGAAGAAAAGAAACAAAAGCTTTCATTAAAAAACCCGTGTAATGAAACATGTAAAAAGAAATGTTACATAAAAATAAATCATGAACAAAGGCAGAAAATTCATGATACTTATATTAATATGAGTTATGAAGAGCAGGGAGTATTCATAAAATGTATGATAGACCAAATAGAAGTACATAGAAGAATAACAACAAGTAATAATCAGAGATGAACTCTGTTCATATGTTTATCATTTAAAAGTTGGTAATGACCGAGTTGAGGTATGTAAATCATATTTTTTAACTACACTTGGATATAATGCTAAAAATGACGCCAAAATTAGATGTGCAATAAAAAAGCCTTTGATGATCAAAAATGCAGTCGTGGTACTTATAAAAGAGTGAACAAAATTGACAGAGACATAATTAAAAACCATATAAATTCATTTAATCCTTGTATCTCGCATTACAGGCGTGAACATGCGCCAAATAGATTATATTTACCTAGCGATGTCACTACAACCGTGATGCATAAACAATTTAATATAAAGTACCCACAGTTAAAAGTTTCATTTGAGTTATATAGAACAGTTG
Source organism: Phengaris arion (assembly GCA_963565745.1). NCBI lineage: Eukaryota > Metazoa > Arthropoda > Insecta > Lepidoptera > Lycaenidae > Phengaris > Phengaris arion. The sequence continues at coordinate 30,375,114 of OY751432.1, read as the reverse complement.
TTAAAGATATGAACATTTCTTTTGCACGATTAGGTAATGAGGAATGTGAACAGTGTGCATTGTTCCATAAACACAATCCGAATCATAATGATGAAAATTTGTGCGAAACTTGCAATGAGTGTATAACTTATCAAATACATAAACTAAAATATACTGAAACTCGAATTGAATACAAAAAAGACGTAGATGTAGCAGCCCAACATCCAAACGATGTACTGTATTCGGTAGATCTGCAAAAGGTTGTGGGTTCCTTATATATGGTTATATATAAGGAATGATATGATGGCTATCAGGTTTGAGAAAGGGCTCTACGAAATGAAATATAAAAGAAGTCGTTCTGATGACGAGTTTCAGGATCTTGATTTTTTGCAAGTTAGAGTGAAAAAATCACAGGAATTTCCCACAGTCACTGCTAAGGTACAACCGCGAGGTATTAATGAAGAGCGAAAACTGTCCATTATTTCAAAGCTTGTTCCTCTTATGCCAGAAAATAGAAAACATTTTTGGTATAGTTTATTCGTTTCTGATGCCAAAGATTTAACTCAAAATTACTGATTTTTCTACTAAATTAGTATCTTAGAATTTATTTTGATATGTTTTGATTTTATTTTAAGTGTATGAAGGAAAGAGTTTGTTTTTTTTTGGTTTCGGGGGACAATTTTTTTAATTCCCATTATCCTTGTTATTTACGTAGTAAATTGTTACTCATTACGTAAAAATGCGGTATCTGTTATAAATTACAACTTATTATGTAGTAAATAACAGATTGGATAGATTCATAGTTCTATTTTATATTATGTGTTTTATAATTTTACGAAGAGATAATTTTTACTTAAGTACTCAAAGAAAACCTGATCTCAATTATTTTAGTTCAACTTATAATAAGTTAAGTATTGCCATGAAAATGATTGTGATAAACTAAGTACAACTAATAAATTAAGCAATAACGCACCGTCCATTGAGTGCTATGCATCTATTTTAAGCATTTATTTCATTAACCGACTTCTTTTTGTTATTCTAATAAATATTTGAAATGATTTAAGTTGTTTTTTGGTTCGGTTACAAAAAAAATAAACATAATATGTGAGCTGATCTTAACATTCTTTGCTAGTCATGTTGATACGTATGTGCAACATATACGTTATAAATGTGAACTTAAATGTAAGTAATTCCATTATCTTTGCTAGATATAAACAACACAAATTCATTTCCCGAGACATAAACAACGCAACTGTCATACATGCGTTGATTATGCTTAGTAAATTAACATTATTGCAATCCATGTTTTCTAGTCATAAACAATTTTTCGTCTTTAAAAATATTCAAAATAACTAAATATATAAATATAGCATCGCACATGCAAAGTTCACATTTAAAGGCACCAAACAAAACAAAAATATTTGGAATATTCCTGTTAATTTCATAGGGACAACAAAAAAAAAGAATTAAACTTTAGGCGCGAATTACTCGAAAGTTGCCGCCATGCAAATGCGTTGTTTATGATAAGGGCGGCAGAATTAGTCTAAAATAAGTTATTTTTGCTTCAAAGATATTGTACTTATAGGTTTTATAAAATAAAACAGGTATCCTTAAGTAAAATATTCATTTATTATAATAGATACATTAGCATTATCAGACATATACGATGTCCGATGTATCAGACAAAAACAAAACATTGTGTAGCTTAAGGCGTGACTCCTGCTCACGTTATTTCGAAACATTACACAGAAAACATGAAACAAAAACATTTGTTTTCATACACAAGCTGTCTCCAGCTATAGAAGATATTTTTGATGGAAACAAAACATTTTGTGTAGACAAGATCATGAGTTTCGATGAGGAAATCCTAAGCACTCGCAGTTTTAGTTAGCTATTGCAGGTGCAGAATCTAGGAGTAAACACAGGGGGTCTAAAACTGCCACTTTAGGTGGTTTTTTTTTACTCGTATTATGTGCGCCATTTTACGCATTTCTATTGAAAACTTTTACCATTTCACGATTATTGTATGGAAAAAATAGGTATATGAAACATAAAAAGAAACATCTAAAGTGGCCTTTTTAGACCCTCAGATTTCGAGTTAGGCCATATCAATCAATCAATCAATCAATCCTTTATTGCAAGAATATGGTATACATAAGGTCTTAAAAATATTATAATAACTAGGAACCCACATTCTGCCATCAGAATGGCGCGCAAAATATCCTTAACATGCAAGGTGTCAGGTGTGTGAAGTTAACATTTATAAATTGCAATAAATTGGAAATAAATAAAATATAGACATACAGTTAATAATTTAGAAGCATCAAAAATTATTGATCATAACAATTTAAATAATAATTAAATTAAATTAAAATACATATTTACTGACCCGTAATTTTAGTATTTATCAGGAGTTACGAATAGAAGACCGATTTGGGATTAATAAATAATTTCTTCCGTATTTCTATGTTTAATGGTCATGTGAGTGGTGTAACAGTTGATAAGAAATGAAACATTCCTTCCCCTCTCTACCCGCGCGGGGAATGTTTTCTGTCTGTCTCGGAAGACAAAAACATTGTGTATTCCTACACAAATGTGTATAACCGCGGCCCAATGTTCGATGTTTTGTGTAATGTTTCGAAAAAAACACGCGCAGGAGACGCGCCTGTATAAACTGTTTAAATATTTTTATTAGTAAATAATTAATTAATTTTATTATTTTGAGTTTAAGTTACTACAATAGTTTCCCTTTACCAACCTGAGTACTTAGTGTGAGTTTTTCTTTTCGCATTCAATCGTGAGCGCGTTTGGCGTTTACTAGGAATTTGTACATACAAATAAAATCACATGATTTGACCTAGTTGTCGTGTTTACAACTAGGTGGCGCTGTACAAATCACACACAAATTCTCTGAAAAAAAAAAACACTCACGATCGAATGCGTAAAGAAATTTAGCACTCTGGGCATGAATTGGACATCACAATAACTTTTTAATCAATAGGGATGTTGCCTAGTGTCGAATATAACATTTTTACAAATTAAATTTTAAAATTGTTGAATAGAGATACATAAATATCAAATAAATAGATATGTCGGTAGATGCTATAATATAAGCAAATAATTTCTACCGCCATACTTTTTTAAATGACAAATGTATGGATTTTTAGAAATTGCAACAACTCGTGACGTCACAGGCGGATCTATCGCTCTCTTTCTTACTGTAAATTTAATCTGTTTGTATCTTCGTAATTTGAGAAGATTCACAAAAATTAACTTAAGATTGTTTATTATCATGTTGTCTAACATCGAATAGACAAAAAAATTTTTGGTCAACGTGCTTATTATATCCAATAACAAGCAATTCTCCATCATATGAAAACAACTCGTAGGTGTAGCATAATAACTATAACCTTGCCGTTAACAATGTTTCAACAAGTGTTTTATAATGAAAGGAATGTGTTGTTCCTTAGAATGTGATGCTTACAACACACTTAAATAACAATCGACCAAACAGTTAATCAACTGTTATTAAAATGTTATCAAATACCAATGGAGCACCAAAAAGGCGTCATCTGTTGAAACAGAAAACAGGATATCTCAATATTTTATAATCCGCAGATTTAGGGTTAGGCCATGTCAAAATATCTGACACTGATTGCTGCTGGCTGATATTCCGGACAAAAGCCACGGAGGCAGTAGCAGCTTGTGGCTCACAGGTAGGGCTGCCAGCCGTGGAACAGCTGGCACAGGTTAGCGGGGTCCCGAGCGGCGCGCAGCAGCCCAGCCACGTGGCCGGGCACCGCCACGCCGCCCGCGCGCCCGTCCGCGCCGCGCAGTTTGTCGCTCACCGCCAGCAGCGCGCGCTCCGCCAGCGCCCCGGAACCTGAGGGAAGGAAAATAATACCTCCAATGCCGTGTAGGTCACATTAAAGGTTCGTTTCCGTTCATCGCGGCCGCGCGCGAATCATAGCGTGCGGCTGACGCAAGCGGCCAATGCGGCTGTCGTAGTGTAAAAAAGTCAGAAGTCAGCCGCGCGCGTGCATGTAGCAAACCACGGAATCATCGCCATACATGGAAATGTACATGTACGTACTAAAGTCATATAAAAAAAAATCCCTTTTATACACGGAGAAAACATTGGACGCTTATTTATTTAAAGGAATCGTAATCATTTTATAAACAAAAAAAAATTATCACTTTTTCTGTTTTCAACAAAAGAAAATATCTTCAGTACTATATTATGAGCAACTGCAACACTTACACGAGGAGCTAGCATTGGAAGTGGTAGCGTTTTTGTTGGGATTCACAACCCACAGGTAGAGCGGGTCGCACAGCAGCACCTCCAGAATCGTCAGCAGCGTCTCCTGGTTGTCGCGCAGCAGCTGCAGGGTCTTCTCGCAGCATCTACGAAGTATGAATTCGATATTTGTTATTGAAGGTGCTACTAATCTAAAACGGTTATTTACATATTTATAATCCGTAATCGTCACTACTAGCTCATTTGAATATCCACACTAATAATAAGAAGAGGAAAAATGTATTTGTTTATTTGCATTGAACAGGCTCCGAAACTACTTGAACGATTTTTATGAAATTTGGCACAAACATAGGCTACTTTTTAGCGCGGGAAAATGTACGGTTCCGGCGAGATTTTCTTTTGCGCGTACGAGGTCGCGGGAAACATGTGGTTATTTAAAAAAATATAAACAGATTGTCTTAAAGAGTGAACGGGTCATGTAACTCAAGACAATACCTTCTAAACACTCCCTCAACGCCGCTGCAGCCGAACCCGGCAACAATATCCTGCGTCAAACGAAACGGCACAGTTTCCGGCGTGGGGAGAGTTTTTCCTTGGTCGAACGCAATACCTCAAAAAAATAAAAACAATTTGACAATGGCTATATTTGAATAGCTCAGAAATATAATGTATGTTACATAATATTAGAGTAAATATTTTAAAACTAGATTATACTTTATACTTACCAAGATCAATGTGTACAACTTCAGCAGTAGTTTCGTCGATTAAAATATTCTGGACGTGCCGATCGCCCAAGCCAAGAATATATCCCACCATGGACGAAGCAGCCACACTAAAATAATAGAAATTGGCCAGTTAAAGTAAATACATAACTTAAAATATTTAAATGAGGTTAAAAAGCTCATTCGTATTTTATGTTGTACGATAGAAAAATTAAACAAATTTCATAGAAAGGTTTACATACCTACATTAAAGATGTTAAGCTCTTTTTATGTCGCGTTTCCGCCTTAAAAATACGCATACCTTTTCGTATACGCCAGTCGGCGCTCATACCACGTGACGGGCGTGAGGTACTGCTCGGTGAAGTAGTGGTGGAACACCGGCTTGAACGCCTTCAGGATCTCCTTGAACACCTCCAGCTTGTAGCGCGTGGGCTTCCTCTTCTCGTGGCACTCCTTGAGCTTGTTGCGGGCGACCACTGGAGTCATGTCCTGTCCATAGAATTTAATGCGATATTCGTCGGGCAATGTTTGAAATATTTAATATCTATGGACGCTTCAAACCACGCCAATCTGGTTCATACTAAATATCCGAAGAATTTGTGTTACAGGCACCAGACAACAGAAAGTATATTTAATATATATGGTCGTCTATTTGAAGATTTAAGTTGGCATGTTTACTCCGAAGGCATAAAATAGGGCTATGGAACATTTAGTATAGCTGAACTATAAAAAAATTAACTGTGTCCGCTAGAATTGCTCCAATTTAATATGACTGCGGCAATGGGACGGAAGTAACAGTGTACCTTGGGTCTGTAGCGCTCGTGGGCGGGCAGCAGTATGGCGCCGAGCGGCCGCGTGCCCACCACCCACTCCAGCGCGCCCGCGCGCCGCGACATCGGTACCACCTGCACGCAGACATGTTTAAGAGGCCTGGCCAGGAATAGAAAAAGCACACACTGACGGCATTTTTTTTTTTATTGCAGCAACACTTCGAAGAGTCATCTAAAACTACGACATGAATGGTTAAAATCTCGACGATTTGACATTAATGATATTTCAATTTAGTTCAAGAATTTTCCGCAACATGGCGAGGTTTCCTATAATATTGTGAATGGTGAGGCTATAGATATACCTAATGCATACGTTGCGCAGACGCTGAACTAACGCTAGAGTATCTAGTGCGAGTATCTGACATCTAACACTAATTTAATAAAAATTTGAATTACTAAGCATGGCTAATTCTAAAAACATTAAATACATTGCTAGCAGGTACAAACGTACTAACACACTAGTATCAATAGGCATGTTGACTAAAAAAATATTTTTCGTCTATTCAATGTTAGACAACATAATAATAAACAATCTAATTCAACAATTTAAAAAATTAATTTGTAAAAATGAGATATTCCACACTAGGCAACAACCCCATTGTTCGTACAGTTAATTATCGTAAAGTCTTAAACGCCGCACCGTATACAAAATGTGTCGTTAATAAGAGAAGTTATTGACTCATACTTGTTGCAACTACACTGGCGGACACATAAACTGCATCATAGTGCAAGATAACTTTCAATGAAATATAATTAGTAAAAGTGCAAACTATTTTCATTTATTTCAATGATAATACTAAGACTAGTTCTTAATCTGATAAAAAAATCAATTAATTTTTGTATAGGTCAACTTTTATCACTAAAAGTTCAAATTACTCCTTTTGCAGGTTTTTGGAATGAAAATGTGAATAGAACAAAACGGCTTTATTATGAAAATTTTAAAATACTAAGAAAAGAACATTTTTTGTTTTTAATAAGGTGTATTACCTCCTCTTGCCCTAATAACTGATTCAAGTCGGTTTCGCATCGACCTGATCAGTGTTTTTAAAAGATCTTGCGGAGTATTGTCCCATTCTTGTGGCAATGCAACTCTGAGCTCTGCAACCGTTGTTGGGAACGGATTTCTTGTAAATACAGCTCTTTTTAGGTTGTCCCACACGTGTTCTATCGGATTGAGGTCCAGGCTACGTGCTGGCCAATCCATGGAACGAATCTCAACCTGAGTAAAGTATTGCTCAACTTGTCTCGTTGCGTGCGGACGAGCATTATCCTGCATCAGAATGTTTTTTTTTTCGTTTTCGCCTATAAATCGCCTATAAATCCGCTAAAAGGTACCACATGAGGGTCCAATATCTCCGTTATATACCGAAGTGATGTTAAACCACGGTTACCACGGCCATGTGTGTGTGTCTGCGTCAATAAACACAAGTTCAGTTCGAGCATCCATCGATATGCCGCCCCAAACCATACAAGACCTGCCTCCAAACGGAACCCTCTCCTCAATGCAATTTTGAGCATATCGCTCTCCTCGTCTACAGTAGACTAGTCTGCGAACAGCGCCGTACAAATAAGTCCTACACTCATCAGTAAACAATACGGAAGCCCATTGCTCTTCAGACCAATTTAAGTGTTCACGAGCAAATCTTAGTCGAGCTTGCCTGTGAGCTGCAGACAATTTTGGTTCATTTGCGGGTCTAAAAGGTGTGATATCACGCTCTTTTAGCCTTCTTCTTATGATTCGTGCACTAACTGCTACGTCACGTACCTGGTGGAGCTCATTTTAAAGCTTATAGACGTTAAAAACCGATTTCGCAAGGAAGTTGTCACAATAAACCTGTCGTCATGAGACGTTGTCACCCGAGTTCTGCCGGTTCCACGTCTTCTTTTGAATGAATCTGTCTTCATAAACCTGTAAACTTCGGGAAACCGTAGGCTGGTTTACATTTAAATCTGCAGAAATTGTTCGTTGGTCTTTGCTTTGCTACCTTTTTACTTGCTGCACTAGAGCAACAATTTGTGCGGCTTTTTCGGATGATACGTCCATATGCGTGAGAGAAAAACGTGTTTAAAATGAAAACAGACTAGCAATTAAACAATTAGTAACGATAATTCAACATGTAACAAAACAAAAAAAAAACATCAATCACAACATTAACGTAACAACGAGTTAATCTTTAGTAAATTGACAAGATTTCTTCCATAGAATATTTTCTTTCTTTTGTGACAGTACCATATTTAAATTTTATTTTGTTGTGTTTATAAGCCAGCCTTTATATTCCAATACCAATAAATCTAAAAAGTTCGCATATTTCGTTATAAAGTTTGATTGAATGTGTTTTTGCACTATGATGCAGTTTATGTGTCCGCCAGTGTATTTTGAATGTATTTATTAAATAACCTTGTAGGTACGAATAAAGAGTTTGCTCCTGTAAGTTATCGGGTTCTTCTCGAGGAGTGTGTTGACGATGTTGAACACCTGCTGCATCACCGCGTCCTGTCGCAGGTCGTCCTCGCCCTGAAAGTTGTTTACGATTGTAAATATATACTAAATTAAACCTACCAATTGTAACTACTGCCTGACCTGAATATATAAAAGTGCACTGATGACGCTTAATTTTTTATTGCAGCTATACTATGAAAAACTGGAATATTATGAGAATGGTAAGGCTATAGATATACAGGCTAATGTTATTTATTTATGTTATTTTATTCTTCATGTAGACATTAACAAAGACACATTTTATGGTTCTAACAATGCATGGCGTACTTATCTCTTTAAGAGATCTCTTCCAGCAAACCTACAATTGTGGAGTAGCAAGTAGAGTAGATAGGGCAATGCACACAAAGACACAACATAATATAACTAAAACATTAACATTCAGACTAAAACTTATACACTACCTAAAAATAAATTAAGATACTAATAATATAAATATAATTAAACATATATACACAGATCGCAATATAATATACATACATACACATTTACACAATTTTCAAAGTAATTTTAATATAAATTAAAAATTAAACTAATGATAGTGCCGTTTTAAACGCAATTTAAATGCATTGCGAGTTGGGGCCTCCCGAATGTATTCCGGCAGACCATTCCAAAGACGCGCCGCAGCAACCGAAAATGAGCCCTCATAGAAAATTGCACTACAGTGTGGAATTTCAAGTGGCCTCTTCACTGTGCATGGGCGAACAGGTCTCTCACTAGAACGGTGCGTAGCTACACACCATCTAGCGAGAGACCTGTTCACCTTACTTGTACGAAAGGTTTAGCTAAACCTTTCGTACAAGTAAGAAGGAGAACGGGAACGCAGAAGTTTAAAGAGTAGCGTAAGAGTGTGTGTATTCCGCCGCAGTCGTATCGGACTGAACTCTGAGATATGGTCGTACTTGCGCAAGCCATACACATACCTAATGCATATATTTTGCAGGCGTTCAAGTTTGTTTAGTGAGGCTTCCGTTACATCCAGAAAAACTACGTCTACGTAATCTAGCAGTGGTAGTATGAGAGATTGAACCAGTAGCAACTTAGTTGGGAAAGGAAGGAAATTCTGTAATCGTTTAAGCGCATGTATCGCAACATTTACGCGTCTACTGACATCACAAATATTCTTCGACCAAGAAAGGTTAGAATCAAAGATAACACCAAGTTTTTCGCAGATATCTTTATAATATTTTCATTATAGGTAATGTCATCCAAGGTATTAAAGTTAATTTTACTGTCTGTGCCAGTGTTTTATTAACAAGTAACCCAAAGGTATTCGCAAAATCTTTTATGCACTCGGACGAGGACCTCCTCGTTCAGCTGGTGCACCGCATTATCAATATCAGAAAGCATGGTGTGTCTATATATTTGCAAATCGTCTGCATATAGGTGGAAATATAAGGTTATGGCTGATGAAATACTATTAATAAATATTGAGAAAAGCAAGGGTGATAAGACTCCGCCCTGGGGAACGCCAGCAACGAGATTAGACCAGTCAGAGATAAAGTCAGGTGTAAAAATACGCTGCTGTCGATTTCTCAGGTAGGAGTCAAACCACTGCAAAGCCGAATCTGATACACCAACCGAACGAAGTATGCAAGACATCATAATCTACGGAGTTAAATGCACAGCTAAAGTCGAGCAGGACGACGATTGTCAGTTGTCTATTGTCCATAGCCTTGCTTGTTCACTGCTTGCTCAAGAATTTTAGACAGAACAGGTAAGATTGAGATAGGACGATAGTGTGAGGGAGAGTTTGGATATGGAATCTTAGGTAATGGTATGACGTGGGCTTTCAGGAAGTGGGAAAAGTATTGGTACTGAGAGAGAAGTTTAGTATGTGAGTGATAATGGGAATAAGTACGTCAGCTACTGGTACAAGCATATCTCTGCTAAGTCCGTCACAGCCAAACGCTTTAGAAGTTATATTTAAAAGGTTGTTGCGGACTACTACCTCAGTGATATTTTTAAAAGCAAAAGAAGCAAGGAAATAGTTACTACGCTCAGAGAGTAGCTGAAGGCAACGGGATTTGCTATGAGGATCTAATAAGACATGTGGATCGGAAAAGTAGTTATTACCAAAATAGTCTATAGTGGATGAAGGGCTATACATAACTCCAAGAAGAACCCTGTTATGAGAAATGCATATTTTGAGAAATAAATATTCAAGACAGTTACGCGCATTGTTAGGAGACTGACATATGATATTGTAAGAGAAATCCTTGATGATGTAAATACACACACTCCCACCCCTGCCAATTTCACGATCATTACGTACAAGTAAAGTCCGGTAAGTGGTACAACGTAGATGGTAAAGAAGGTTTGAGCCAACACTTCGACACTATAATACAGTCCACCGAAGCATCATTAAACGTTGTCAGAAGGTCCGAATAGTGAGCCGGAATACTTTGGGCATTGATATGAGCGATGTTAAGATAGGGATATTTGCGGGTGAAAATATCATGTTTTAGTTTCATATCAAGCGGAATGACGTCAATGAAAGAATATTCATCAGATAGAGTAGGTTCACTAGTGGCACTAAGAAAATCATCGGATGAAGCACAAGAGCAAAAGCTATCCTCACAATTATTATATAAATCATAACTGCAGTTCACGTTTGGGGACTTGAAAGAACTTTTTTGCGCTAGCGTCCAGCGAACACGTGAAAGTGTACGTATAGCGTATACGCAGCGCATTCCTGATCAAGTTATAATATGTAATTGTTTTATATGCACGGTAAATTTACTGTACCTTAATGTTTCAACAATTAGGCTTAAGCAAAATTAAAAATTCTACACCAACAAGATTACCTTTATCAATAGTATCCTCTTCTTCCCATCTGAACTTAGGCACGAAATTTTCTTAGGATAGTTTATTCCACCCACTAATTCGAAGTAGTTGTCGAATGCACTCAAAGCTACAGAATAAAAATTGTTTTTTTAACAGACACAGATATTAGCAATATTCATCTTGATTCTTGTACGAAAAAAGTAAAGTACCAGATTTGGCCTAGGTGGCAGGCCAAATCTGGTACTTTATTTTACTTATACTATAGTTGGCTTATTAACCGTAAATTAAATAAATAAAACTAAATAAAACCGTACTTTTTCTGAACAAAAAACATAGCAGTTTAGCTGGAAATGTAAACTTACTGTTAATCTGCGAGTAGTCGCAGTCTTTCCTGACGGGAATTGTGTCAGTGGGTATGGACACGGCGTCCAGGTTGCGCAACTTCGCTATGTCCTCCGTGCGCGGTATCGCCTGCGGCTTCAGAGCCTTCGACTCCGGCACGAGGTAGGCGAAGGCGATTATGGCTAGGAGAGAAAGTATGAATTACTATTCTTTATTTACATAAGTTTAAAGTTACGAGTTATTTTTACTGTGTTACTCCATATAAATAGAACTTCACAACGAGTTTAATCTAATACTAAAACAAACGCACCCTTAAAGAGGTTAGCCAATTTACCGTTATATTAAATGTACCATACAATAGTTACAGAAAACAAGTGTGGTCGTGGTATCACTCCGGTAGTACCTACCGAAGCGTGAGTCTGTCGCGGTAATTACGAATACATACCATCGCACACTCGCTCCATTTGTCGCACGAGTGCGGCGTGCGGGCCGGCCGCTCCCACTCGCGCCACGAGCGCCGCCGCGCACTTGCTGCGCTCCTCACCGCTCGCGCCTGCGCCCGAGCCCGCCCCCAGCGTGCTGCGGTCCTTATCCGAGTTCTTCAAGCTGAATAGTATCGGTAATGTGTGGTGGGGATGTTCCTTGGCGCAACGAACTGCGAACAGTTTACACCTTATTTAATGTAATTAAAGCCAGAAAATTAAAAAATACCGCAACTATTGCGATTCGCTTTTTTATTGCAGCAATAATACGAAATTTTTTCTTATGATTAGTTATAATCTCTAAGATTTAACATTATTGATATATCAATTTATTTATCAATTTCATACTTTTTTGTGCATTTCTACTTTGGAAATCGGTTTTCATTTTTTGTTTAAAAATAATATTTTTTCCTTTTTTAATCGTATTTGTTGTACTATTATTAACAAATTTTAAGAAATTTTAGAATAAGGCTTCGAATGTATAATTGAATACGCACCAAGGTATTGGTATCCATTAGGTATTGTATATAAGATGATGATGATGATTACTGTAAGTTACATAATAAGTATATGCTTGCAGTTCTTTAAACAACGCCGGAATCCCCAAACATGTATCTATAAGGAATCTGGAGTTATCTTCAGTACTTTTAGATCCAGGGTATACCTTGGTACAAAAGCTTACTTTTTGGTAGCATATGCTAGTATAGTAGTAGTCCAAGCATATGCTACCAAAAACTTCAGAAAAAGTCGAAATCACTATATGTGTCCATATAAATTTCGAAGATTTCATCATCAGGCCACCACTTTGGTGACTCAAGTCTAAATTTCGAATTACAACCTATACAACAACAAAGAATTTTGCAAAAAGGTTCACAAACGGCAAAGTAATTGTTGGGTAATATATATATATATATATATATATATATATATATATATATATATATATATACAGCCGAACGTATAACCGCCTCCATTTTTGGAAGTCGGTTAACAAAAGCATATCTTATTCAAAGTGTGTGAGTGACTGCCCTAATTGCTATATATTTATGAAGTTTTGAATTATAGACTTTAAAACTATAATAATAATATGTAATTAAACGGTGTAACCGTTTAATTACATAATAATACTTACGTATCAAAGATTTTAGATGATTAGAAAACTGGTCCCTCTGTGTGGTAAGTCTCGGCGCCAGCTGCGGTAGGACCGTGATGAATTTCCACGTTGGTATTGCGTTTATGAGCTGGCCCAGTTTGCCGCTGTCCTCGTCCTCTAAGTTGAGAGTGGGATTGTCGAACCATAGCGAAATCACTCTGAATATGGTCAAGTTGTTCTCTTCACTCTGAGCCAAGGAAAGTAGGTAGTATCTAAAAGTATAAGCGTATTAAATTAAATACCTGAAGGCGAGTCTAAAAGCAAATTGCATTTAATATGATACCTCATTGCAAGCTTTAAGAAATTCTCCTTCTCGGCTTTTGTGTTGGCTATTTCCGCTTCATCTAAATCTTTAAAAGCATTGTTCAATCTCTGGAATCGCATAAGGGCTTTCTTTTCGTCTCTAAAAATAATATTAATAATAATAATAGTTACTTTATAATGCTATAGCAAAATATGAAGTTTTATATTCTCTTCTCCATTTGAAAACATTGAAAATAAATACCTCGATAAAGACTCCTGCGTAGAGTCCAAAGTTGCCGCGGTGTCTTTCATGTCCTCCATACACTTCACTTTGTTCTCAAAAACTGATGACTTCATATAGTTGACAACCTTGAAAAACATTTCAACTTTGTAATTAAAAATTTCATTAGATACAAATTTACAAATCCATTCTACAAGTCAAATTATTTGTATCCGTTATACATGTATTTATCTACATAACATATTTCGTATCTTGTATCCACTTCAAACTCACCTGCTTATACTCTTCATCAGCAAACTTTGCAATATCGCGATAGACCTTAAGCCTAGTCTCCACGTCATTGGTCTGATTCAAAATGTTCTTGCTTTTCTCTAAATAATTGTTGAGTATATCACGAGCGTTCTCTCTCTTACATTCCGCCATCCATAGGCCGTATTGCCTGTTGTAACAACAAAATTATTTATTTTATTATATAAAATTAACATAATATAACTAGTTCGCAATCCACTGGAAAATTGAAAATAAGTACAGTACAAGTTACAACTATGTTCACAATGTCCCTCGGCAATCGTCGTTTTGTTATGAAAAGGACAGACTATACATGAAAAACGACGATTTCGAAAGCGAGCAAGATCCGTTTTTTTATGAAATGGACCAAGAAAATTGGCAGACGGATCGTCTGATGGTCAGCGATTACCTCCGCCCGTGGACACTCGCAACACCAGAGGAGTTATACTTGTAACTCCTCTGGTGTTGCGCACTTGCATTCCAGGTGCTCAAAATGTCCAACCCCCCTTGCGCCTCCAATGACTTCACTCACTTGGCGAACAACGCAAGCTTTGTTACAAGTCGGTTTTCTGTGAGGCCGTGGTATTTATGCGGTCAAGCCGGCCCATTCAATATTTATAACGAAGCATGGCTCTTCCACGTTTTCGCAGTCGTATAGGCATGTTGCCTAAAATTTTTTTTTCGTCTATTCGATGTTCGACATGTTAATAAACAATCTAGAACCCATTTTCATTTAAATTTACGACAAGGAAGAGAGCGATACATCGGTCTGTGACGTCACGAGTTGCTCCCGCCATACAATTGTCGTTAAAAATTGTATGGCGGTAGCAGCTTGTGACGTAACAAATCGTTTTGCCAGAAAGAGATGGGCAATATTTTTTATTTACTTATAATTTTTAATCGCGTCAACCTGAATACCTATTTCTTATAGGTTTATGCATCTATTCAACAATTTTATATATTAATTTGTAAAAATGTGACACTAGGCAACATTCCTATTGTAAAGCATTGTACTTCCATTTTGGTCAAAAGATTGAGCTTCTTTTAACATAATATTGTAAAAAATGTGAGAAGTCTTTTGTTACAAGTAAGTTAAGAGTTTCCACGGAAACTTGAGAGACGGTTATCAGCCAACTTCATAATGTCGCTTTTTGGCTGAAGGTGTTCGTGCGCATCGAAAATATTTTGTTTTATATATTTTTCCCAGCGCGGCAAAAGGAGGAAAACTTCGATATACCTCAACGATATGGCAGTCCACTTCATATCATCCGACTGCTTAGTCAGTATACTGTTGAGCAGGGACAGAGCTATGTCCTGGTGGCCCTTGGCCCAGGAAACTTGGCTCTCCAATAGAGTCACCTTCTCGGAGTCATGTATGTGTTTCATAGCGGCTACCACACGCTGCGCCATCTGTATGCGATGATTTGACAGACCCAATTCTAAAATTGTACAATAGTCACATTACTCTTTAAGTTGTATTTAATACCTTTTTAAGAGACAGACGGACGGACACAGCAAAATTATAATGGTTCCTTGTACTACGGAACCCTAAGAATCAATAAACAAATATTCTTTCGACGTTTTGGATAATTTTTAGCATCTTTTGATGAAGGACACTTTTCTTCATACTTATTTTCTGATGAATATGTAATTGAGAATGAAGTCAATTTATATCAAGCATTGCGCCCTTACCAGCATATTGCAATTGCAAGGCACTAATTTGTGCAACCTGCGACGGATAGCTGGTGGCCGCGTGCTCGAGTATCAGCGTCCGTTGTGAAATCATTGTTTCCAAGTGCTTGAAATCATTAAATGGAGGCAACATTTCTACACTCCAAGCTTTTATTATGTGGTCTATAGACACTTCATCGCATCTCAAAGAGTAATAGTCCTCTATATCTCTAAGAAGTTGTAAATTGCCGACAATTTTGTAAACGTTTTGACAATTTTCCATATTCAACTGCTTACATAACGCAGCTGTCACTAACTTCGCTCTATCCAAATGCTTGACTAATCTCTTGTCGAACTCGTTGGGTCGTATCGTTAGACAATCTTTGAGACAGGCGTACCGTATAGCTTTTATGATCGTTCGGGGATTTCCAGAAATGTTTTTGGACTCCTCATATAACTCCTTGGTGTCCACAAAGTCACTCCAGTCACCTATAAGATATAATTTAAGAAATAATATATTTTACATGATTGATGATATTTTCATTATTTATCAGTTTAAAAAAATATTAAATATTCCAAACACATACCTAAATACGACAGACAATCGTACTTTATATTATTAAGCTCCTCACTTTCCGGGAGCGACTTAATGTACTGTAGTGCGAGGTGGTGCATTCCCGACTTGTGCAGGGAGACCACGGTCCCACGTTGTAGATCCCGCTCCATGCTCCCCCGGGAGAGCGCTATGTCGTGCAGCAGGAGGGAATCGCTGTACTGTCCCGTACTGATGAGATGCCTTCTCTTCTCCTCTTCGCTGGTGAGGTGTGCTATGCCGCAGCCGTCTATGGCGTCCAGCTCACCAATCGCCATAAAACACTAGGATATACAAAAACGTATTATGCTCCAATGATGCGAAAAGTATTTTCAGGATTAACAAATACATGTGATTTGTCTCACCGAATATACCGTGAAATAATAATTTTTGAGTCGATCATAACATTAAACAATATTTTAGTACTAACCTTCCTAAATATGATCTGCATGTGTTCCGCCGGGCGCACCGCAAATGCCAGCTCGCCGTAGTAGATGGCGGCCAAGTGCTCGTCCGCCACGGCAGCCGCCCACGACACCTTGTCATACTCCAGCTGCAGGTAGTTGCCGTCCGCCAAACGTCTTCGTACGGAGTAGTGGTCCTTCTGCACTCGCACAAAGTTAACCACGTCCAACAGGTAATGTATGATCATCTTGAGATCGTGGTCCACGACCGACGGCGGCCTCGAGCTGTTCACGTCGTCGCTGCTCTTCAAACTTTCTTCGAAACTCACGTCCCATATATACTTAAAGACGTGGTTTATCTGTTCGCCTAGGATTCGAGTCTGAGATTCGTCTGCACATTCTAGAATTTGCCCGAACACTGCGGGCAAAATTTGACAGCAGACGTTCGACTTAACGGCGCTGACGTATTCCAGTGCCTTGATATAGTTCGACGGTGAAGCTAGCAGATTTAGAAGACTCATCGTGACTCTAGTCATCCAAGTCTTGTGGTCATCGCCTTTAGTGGGTACCCAGTATCCCATTATATTGTTACAAGACTCAAACTTTTCAACATCTATTTTATATTCCGAGTAAATTTCGCAGGAGTTAGGGGAGAGAGATTCTAGCATTTTCGTATCGCAAAATTCTAGTGCAGCTTTTCCGTCGCGAAACATTAGAACGTTGTTTATAGACTTGGCGACTTTATTGGCAATGTGCGTGTCCGAATCAAGGAAAATCGCGGACAGACTCGACAGCACTTGTATAGCGAGGTACATTTTGGGGTGTATTGTGACAATTCTGTTCGCATCCAACGGTGGAACAGTGACTAGCGTCTTCAGATCGTAGCTACCTATTTCTGCTAGACAGTTGCTAGCCGCTACGAGAATCTTCTCGTTCGTGGACGTCTTTAACAAGCCACACAGCGTTGTTATGGTCTGGTGTATGGGACTATTGCCGCAGTCATCCGAAAACCCTTTTACATTCAGTTCCAATGTTAGCTCTTTTACCAGCTCTCTGTTTTGTTTGAGTAGGCTAGCAATATTTATTAAAACTTCTGGACTGGCATTCGTTAAATTTGATGTGTACAATCGTAGTTTATCGACGAACATAATTTTGGAAGCATAGTGAATAGATGCGCCGCTGTCGGGAACATCTAAACTTTCTGCGAAATATTCTGCAAAGTCTTCCTGTATAAAAGCAGCCAATGAAATACAGGATTTAAAACCTTTGTCTTTATTAATTGATGTTGCAGATAATATCTCCGATACTAAACTCTTACGCAGAAAACCTGCATCTTTGGCTGAATGATTTAATATTTTTCGTAATACTATGATCATTCCATCGGAAAATAACTTAATTTCGCCGTCGTCTTTACCAGTCTTTATAGCATGAATGACACTCGAGCAAATAAAGTTATATAATAAGGCATCTGACACAAATCCTAGTGGGATGCTCTCCACAAAGTTTAAATATGTTTGAAAAGCAGCCATCTTTGTTTCAAACACTTCTTCGCTATCTACGGTCGCCCATAGCTTGAATAGTATGTTGAAGATGACGAGCGATTGAGTTTCGCAAAGGCATTGCATGATGTTACCATCAATCAGCTCCTGAAATTTTTTAAACCATAATGAAAGTCCTGCTAAAATAGAATATGGTTATTTCAGTTTGATGGAATGTCGCAGTTTAAGCCAAATTATTAGGCAGAAAAAAGTATATGAATACATACATAGAAACAGCAAAAGTGCAGTCAATCCAATAACCACATTTTATCACAAATACTTACGCCAAAATAATTCAGTATAGCTTTGTATACCCTTTTAGAGAATGTGTACGTGTTGGTTTGCGTGCGCGTGTGCGTATGCGCCGCAGTGAGACGCAGCAGTTCACCTAGATTATCCGCAAACAAATTGCTCCACTTTTCGCAGTTCAACAGAAGTCTCGTCGCTTGAAACAGCTTATTGGCTGCTTCCGAACCTAACATCATCTGTGTTTCGTTTTCCAATTCGTACTTAGTGACGACAATACACGGCAGGCACAAAATAATGATATTGCAGAAACAGACCTGATAAAAATGCATATTTTATAATTATAGATATTTTTATAACAGCAAACGCTTTTTGTTGCAAATAAAAGTTATAAAAAAACCATTAGAAACAATTCACCTCAATAATTTGTTCTTTTCTTTTCCCAGTTTGAGCACAAATATATTTGAGAGCGGCGCTTTTCGCCATATCACCATTGCAACGCCATAAAGTTTCACTTGGGACAAGCCACTTTATATGCTTTTCGACAAACATTTTCGGTTCTGCAAAACCAAATAGGTAATACGGTAGATCTTCAAAAGTGTTTCGTTTTATACTGAACCAGTGATATAAAATGTATAGAATTTTAGTGTTCAAGTATTCATTAATTTTTAACGACGTTACATCTTGAGTCAATCTGTCTAACATTTTTGTAACCATACATTTGCTCAACATCTTTTTCACTTGCAACTGTAGAGTTGTAACGACAATTTTACCAACTAAATTATTTTTTGTTACACCTAAAACATATAAACTGTACAAAACCGTCAACGTTCTGTTAGACAGTTCATCTTTAATCGTAAGATCGTTCGTTGAAGATATCTGAAACAAAAAATATGTTGTATGTATATTGTAGGTATGGCCAACATAGCTAAAAATAAAGCTCATCATTACATAAAAAGTAAAACATTACATTAGTTACAAATATATCCTTTAGATTTTCACCCAAGCTTTCAATGTCGTTTTCAGTGAAGTGTGAAGCTATGAATTTTAGCAAGTGGCAGCTGTAGATGCGTATCGTGTGCGTGTCGCCTTTGACTATGGTGTCTACGAGAGATTCTTTAAGTGCGTCGTCCAACTCGAGATCATCTTTATTGTTGAGATTAACTATTTTTGCGACACACTCGTAAACCAATACCGCAACATGTGGGGGATAAAATTTTTTTGTACACCTGCTCAAATAACTTTTAACCATAATAATACTGTTTTTCCTCAGCATAGTGTGATTATCAAGATGCCAAATTTCTTCAAGTATTTGCGACAGAATTTGCAATAAATCATATGTAGCTTTAGTATTCCGAAACAATTCTCTACACATGTTTTGCATTAAGCAGAAGATTAAATCTGAAAAGTAATAAAAAATATGGATATATAAAAGTGGTATCTAATAATTATAATAATATGAAAATAATAATCACCATGGGGACGTATCTCCACATGAGGTTCGATTAATATTTTTATGCATTTTAAGGCACACTCAATATCCCAATGTGATGTGAAATCATAGAGGTCTTTATCTAAGATACACTTTTGTAATTCTTCTGCATACCTGCACCTCTTTCTGCAGTAGGAGGCAAGGGTATAAATACAATTTTGCTTTAGTCCCTGCTTATTGACTTCTAAATCTTCTTCATATACCATTTCCTCATCGTCCTCAGATATCTCCACTTTCATAGCTTTGCTAATAGCATGAAAACAGTCATCCTCTAAATGCTTACGGACTTCGGTGTTGAGCATCTCTACATAATATTCTTCTGTCAAAATGCTTTGAACACATTTTAAAGCTATAATCTTTTCTTTAATGAGCACATCAACCTGTAGTGTAACTGCCAAATTTGTGTATAGAACTTTTAGCGATTTTTGCAATAGTGTATATAAGAGATCTGTTTTAACATCTTCATGTTTTTTAAATTTGTATTTTAAAATTATTTTGAAATAGATTAATACTATACTAATAACTGTTGAAAACTCTTTCAGAGGCGTTCGTTTTTCTTTAAACTCTTCTAAACTTGAAGACATGAGTTCTTCTAGATATTGCATTATTAAAGAATTCATTTCTGAACGCATTTCAAAGTCTTCTTCGTTACTAGTGATGTATTTCTTAGGAGTTTCCTCTAAATTGTATTTAAATATATCACAATTGGGCGATGTTAGTAATTTATAAAAAGACTCTTGATTATCACTTTTCATTTCACTTTGTTTTATGGTGAAATTCTCGGTACAGATAAGTCTTATTAGAATTTCTTCAATGGCACAATTTTCTACACCTACAATCTTTCCGTTAGTAATACAAGAAAGACATTTTATCCTGATGTCTAGGTAGGAACATTTGTTATGGAATTTATTAAACAAAACATTCAATGTTTTGAAACTATTATTACTAAGAGGCATTCCTTTTTCAAAGTACAATTGCAGGAGAGGCTGTACTACTTGATACTTCAATATATTCAATTTTAAAATACTTTGGACAATGGAATGCACTGCTCGATTTGAAGTGTTTGATACAGCTACATTTCTGTAACAATGTGTAATAGATGAAATCACACCTTGGAAATTAAGTACTATCATAATTTCGGTTCACGCGATGAAAAATGATAAGAACACAAAAAACATTGCACTTTTTTGGCTGCAAAATATCAATAGAACAGTCATATACGACTGTTCTATATAAACTCTTTCTAATTGCAGTTTAAATCATTTGTTTCTTCGTTATCTGTATGATACACAAAAATATTATGTTTTACATTGCAATGCAATGAATAAACTTTTTGTTAATTCAGAATTACTCTTCAGTAGCGTGGGGTTCCTATAACTTCATTCCTATCGGCTTCGCTTACCACCTAGCTTTTGAAGACCCTCATCCAAATCCCTACCTATTATACAGGCTACCCTTTCCCTATGAAGGAGAACCAGCCTTTGCGACGGTTACACTTCTTTATTTTCCTAGGTACTATCAATGATATAATTTACCTCAGACAAGTATTCCATAGAGCTAATGTAGCTTCATATGCCTCGTTACATTTTGTGTCGTAAATATTTCCAACAGACAAACAGATCAACTGCTCAGCTGCCTCAAAGTTTAACCCCTTTTGGGCATTCGAAATAATGTGTTCCGATGTTCTTATGATTGACAAATAATCTTCTTGAATTAGTGAGTATCCGTAAGTTCGTATATACATTTCAATTATTTTGATCCTGTAGAACATATTAAATGCACTGAACACTTTGGTGACTAAATAACAACTAATTTATTATCTTTTTACACATACAAACTGTATTATTTTTAAACAAAACATTAAACCGACTTCCAACGTAAAAATGCACAAAAAAGTATGAAATAAACCTTATTTTCTAAATAATTCCCCTTTTAAATTTGGCTAAATTTTAACTATTTCTCTACTCAATCTTCATAATTTTGTAGTCAATACCACTCTGAACATCCTGATAAAACAATATTTAAAATAGAACACATGTTCAAGTTGTCTGGCTGACCGACTTCAAAATTTTGAAGATTGAGTAGAGAAATAATTCAAATCTCAGCCAAATTTAAAAGGGGAATTTTTAAGAAAATAAGTTTTATTTCATACTTTTTTGTGCATTTTTACCTTGGAAGTCGGTTTAATTTTTTGTTTAAAAATAATAATAATTTTTCCCTTTTTAGTGATATTTGTTAAATTATTATTAACACATTTTTAAGAATGTTTAAAATAAACGATCGGATGTATAATTGAATACGCGCCAAGCTTCCATTAGGTATTGTATATAAGATAATGATGATGATGATTACTGTAAGTTACATAATGGATATTTGCTTGCAGGTCGAAATTTCCAAACGCGTATCTTTAAAGACTGAGGAGTTCTGTTCAGTGCTTTTGAGTCCAGGGTATACCTTAGCGCAGAATCTTACTTTTTGGTAGCATATGCTTGGGTTACTTCTAAAAAAGTCAAAATCACTATATATTATGACCAAATAAATTTCGAGGAATTCCCTCGATTCCTCATGGATGCCATCATCAGGTCACCGCTTTGATGACACCGAGACCAATTTCGGATTATACCCAATACATCCAAAAAAGAATTTTGAAAATCGGTCCATAAACACCAGAATAATGTACAAAGATATCCGTGTCGCTGTAAATTATTATGAGAAGTACCTAATTATATCATCAATATGTCATGATTTATAGTGTGATAATGGTGATGATGATGATTATTTTAATTGACATTGTGGCTTATGCTTGCAGTTCTTTAAGCAACGCCGAAATCCCCAAACATATATCTATAAGGAGTCAGGAGTTCTGTTCAGTACTTTTGGATCCAGGGTATACCTTGATGCAAAATCTTACTTTTTGGTAGGATATGCTTGGGTTGCTTCAGGAAAAGTTAAAATCACTATATGTGTCCATATAAATTTGAGGAGTTCCCTCGATTCCTCATGGATCCCATCATCAGGTGACCACTTTTGTGAAAACGCGACCAACTTCGAAGTATACCCTTTACGTCAAAAAAAGAATTTTGAAGAAGAAAAAAAAACAGCCGAATGTATAACCGCCTACTTTTTTTGGAAGTCGGTTAAAAAAGGAGCCATCATAGCAGATTAAGCTCTCCTGGTATGCTAGTTTTCGAGTTTATATAAATATAACTTAGCAATTTACGGCACGAATTTGCTAGCTCGATGGGAGTAATACCAGTCTCACACAAAAACCTAAACCGGAGAGAGTTTAGGTTTTCATCAAAGTACTAAAGCATAGTACCCTAATTCCCTAATTTATCTGGTGTTGCGAGTACAGGCTCAACTGAGCATCAGGCGATCCATCTGCTCGTTTGGCGGTCTTGGTCAAAAAAAAAATTCTTACCATGGTATTGGATTAAATTTAAGTTCCTGTACTAAATCTTCAAATGTTTTATGTTTATTAAAAGTAAGGCGTGATTTCTTTGCGGTATTCTCACACCCATCGTCATTTGGTGTATTGCACTTTTTAAAAATCTACAATAAAATGATGTTTAAATAAAAGTTGTGAAGTCAGTACAGTTGATTGAAAAGTAAAATTGTAAAAAAAACCATTTCAGTAAAGAAAAATACTATTTTTTATACCAAGCTTATAGTAAGTCAGTCGGGTAAAAATGGATAATACCTGATAAAATGCTGATGCTGCAACAAAACAAAAATCATTACACTCAGTCAATTCATTTGTTTTCCTGTTTTTTTTAACATATTCTATCTCTAAGCAGGAAATCTCTAAGATGTTGTTCAAATGCCTTTTTAGGATTTCAGCATCATCATTTGTATTATTATTTTCCAAATTTTCATCTTCACTCTTGGGATAATGAATTTTCATTATCATCCTTAAGATTTTGAATAAAAGTGTCTGAAAATAAAAAACTTTTGTTATACAATATAATTGTGCAAAACATCAAGTACAAACAAAAACTAAAAAGTAATTGTTTAAAATTTTATAATTACATAATAATTAATATTAATATTTAAAGTAAATCAGTTAGGAAAATTATATAACCTTTTTCTTCTGTTCCAAAGATGGTAAATAAAATTTAAAAACCATTGGTAAATTTTCCTTTGTAAATTCACACATGGTTAGGTGACTGTCAGGTGCTACCTGAAAAACATTTTATATTACAATAATCTAACCAAGAGCATGTCAGTACATCTCTAAGATCTACAGAAATCTTACAAGTTAAACTTACAAGTATAGCTTAGAAATGCCAGGGGAGACGATGGGGTAGAATAAAAATATTTTTCATCTCTATAAATATTTAAGGACACTCCTTAAATATTTATACTACCTCCCTTCCCTACTACCTGCTAAATATTAAATAATTATTTTATAATGCCAAAAATAAAGTTTATTTGCAATATATAGCTATACAAACATTCGTCTATTTATATTCGTAATTACCAAAGATACCAAGGGACGACAGACGGATGGACAGAGCGAATCTATAAGGGTTCCTTTTAGTTACTACGGAACCCTAAAAAGGAGTAAGAACAGTAAAATATTGTAAAAAATAATTTACATTACCACTTCAATTAATACAATCATAGTATCCATGATAAATTCTTGCACTTTTTTGTCATTTGCTATTTTTATAAAATATTCCATAAACTTTGGCAAAGAGTCCCTCAGAGGTGCAGTGAACTGACAACAGTTTGTTGCACTTTTTACAATATACAATACAAGGCGCATCTTTACAAAGTCATCTAATTCTGATTTATTTGAAAGACAGGTTGATAGGGTCACTTCTAAAATTTCTAGAATAAAAAACAAAAATAAAGAAATATTGAAATACACAAAATTATATTATTATGCAAATAATTTAAAATATTGGTAGAATACATACAAGTTTTATACTCCAGTTACAGACAAAAATATATTATTTTTCAACTACTTTCATGCAACTTCCAATATCCGTTACATAAATTATAAGCTCTACTTTTTTTTTAAATGTGTTGTTTCAGTCAATAATTATATACTTTTTAAATGTAGCTTAAGTTTACCTTCCCATGTTGCTGATGAGATGCAACCAACATAATAATCAACAGGAAGCACAAATTTATAAAGAAGACTCAAATAAGCATCACCTATAGCATGTGCTAATCTTTTATCATTCAGAATGTGAAGACAGGCATCAGTAATCTTTTGACATTTTATATAGGCTTTTCCTAAAAAAAGATGACACACTATTAAGTGGTTCAAGAAATAACAACCAAAAGAAAACACCTGATCATGAGTTAATCAAAACCAGTTGCTTTTATATATAAATTATTGTAAAAACCTAAATAAAGTGGAAAAGTAACCAACCAAGAACCAACAGTACACTCAATCACTTTTATGATTCATGAAAGGCACTGTTTGCATTTAATACTTGTAAGAAGAACCATAGAAGTTTATTTGCCCTATTTATTTATAAATAAAATTTAATAACATACCCTTATTTGATCCAGCTAAGCATAAATGTAATAAATTTTTACACAAGGGGGCTATAACAGTTTTAAAATTCTTTGATGTCTCAATTTTTTTAGTTTCCTGAAACACAATTTATTTTTTATGAATACACAAATTGGGTATTTCACATGTATTTTACACGTTTAAAATTTTAAAAATATAACAGTAGTAAAATATATTATTGATAGTTTAAAGCTTCAATTAGTATGACAACTTGGGTATAATAAAACCTATAATTCAAAAATTAAAGACTTGTTTGAAAGGATTTTATATTTACTTAAGACTATGTACATATATAAAATAATGTACTAACCAAAATAATATAATTGTTGATGTCATCAAATAAATTATTCCAGGTCAAACCTGACATTTTAAAAGTATTTTCAGTAAGTAAAGAAGGTACTGCATTTCTTGTTAGAAAGTCTTTTAAAGTTTCTGCACTTTTCTTTCTCTCCGCTACACGGTTGGAGGTTAAATTTGAACATATTTCATGTACTGAACTTTCCAAAGACATTTTTCTATCTTCTCTTACTATGTATTTCAGTGTATCAAAATATATACCTAAAATTCAACTCATAATATTTATTATAATTAATAATAATTAGCTAATAGGACATTATTCTGATGGTATCAAATAAGTTGTAGTAGGTAATATTTATGTTAAATGTTTTTTATCAATTTCGTATGTTGAGTAGGTACCCACATACATAGATGATAAGTATTACTACTGAGATCTAAGATAAGGTAATTACATTAATTGTGTAACTTTATCTTAGAATGAGAGCCACATATTTTACTAAATTTTACGTGATGCGCGACGATGAAGACAATCACAGTAAGTTTCTTAAATTATTATTAGCTTTCAGACTTGAGTTTCCAGCTATTTAATGATATTATAATTTTAAAATTTTCATTTTTAACTCTTGTCCATCCCTCAAATCCACAAAATTATAATATTTTGTACTTTTTATCAGTTTCCAGTTTGCCGCCTTTGTTTATATGTCAACTGTCAAGTTTCAATTTTTTTTTTTTATTTATTTAAATATATGGCGTCGGCTTACAAGCAATTGCCAGTGTCAAGTTAAAAAAGCAGGAAATAGAATTTTGCGTTTCAATTTTCAACACCGTATTCCTAAATCGTCAAGTCAAAATAGTTTTTGACGTGATAACGTCTTATAATTTGATGGAGCCGGCTGCACGCACGAAAAAACATGACTCATGCGTTACCTGTTACCAGCGTTACCTCGCTAAATATGACGCATTGCCGTTACCTCAGCTAGCCTTAGGTATGTGAGCGGTGGGACGGAGAGGCGGGGCGCTTGATGTTATTACTCAGTTCGGCGCCGGACTTCACGGCGGCAACACACCAACCTAAGGCGCGGCCAATTAGTTCCGCGCGCACTATAAACATGACGTTGTCACGTTCAACTATCGTTAGTAAACCAACTTTACAGACAACCGATTTTTTATTTATTTATTTATATATGGCATCGGCTTATAACCATTTGCCAGTGTCAAGTTAAAAGGGCGGGAAATAGAACATTCGTTTCAATTTTCAACACCGTATTCCTAAGGCTCGTGTTCACCGAAATTTAATCAATTGCTTAAATAAATAATCGGCAGTTTTTGTAAAAAATCCTATTCACCACGTCCTGAACACTGGTTATAGAAGTTAACCGGCCGATTATCTTAACCAAGCCCGAGACCCTTGTTTAACCGTCGATTATAGTGATTTGACAGAACTTTTGTAGCTTTTAGGCTCGAGTTCACCAAAAGTAACTTCACCATTGATTTTGTAACCGGTCGTTTAAATTTTAAACATGACTTTAAACAAGGAGGCATTTTTTCCTGTTCACCATCGCTTCTCTTTCTCTGATTAATAAATCGAGACAAAACTGGCCGTTTATGATTAAATCAGTGAGAAATGTAATACAACTAAATAAAAATGTAAGGCTACAACATAAAATTACATTTATGTTTCTAACATTTTGATTTGGTTACGTACAATTTTATGCTACAAAATGTGAAAGTTGTTGTTTATTGTTTCTTTTGTTTACTAATTTTTTTTTTGGGATTTTATGACCTGGTGCTTACAACCTTTAGGTCAACTCTTATTATTCATAGACGTATATTACGTATAAGAGCACATTACATTAAATTGTTTTAATGGTATTCTTTATGTAATTGTAGATGTGCTTGTAAGTAAGTTCGTCTTGTAACAATTGTTTTAATGGCGGCGGGCGGGTCAATAAATCACACTTATTTTCAACATACAGGTAAGAACAATAGACATATTTTGTAAAATGGCTGCCGGAATATCTTCTGACAAAAATTATCAAATTTTCAAGTAAATGAAAATGAATGAAATGTAAAGAAACTATAATTTGTCTTGGACCGCCCGCGCCATGATGTGGAGTAGCTGACATTATTGTAAGACTATCTGACATTGAATTAAGAAAACGGAGTTTTGCCTGGGCATTCAATGGGTGACGTTGTGGTTTTTATATGGTTTCATAAATGTGTGCTATTTTTAATTCTTAATGTGTAATATTGGTAGAATATTAGCCATTAAATATTCGTTAACGTGCACAAGTGTGGGCAAGTAGTACAACTTCTAAAAACGTGCTATTTTGTGTTCCTTCAAAACTCCCTAGGAACTTTCAGTAAAGCTTTTACCACTTTACAGAATCGACTGACATGACTCATGGACTGCACTGACTATTTATTTGGACTTTGACTAGACTTTAGACTTGACGATTTAGGAATACGGTGTTGAAAATTGAAACGAAAGTTCTATTTCCCGCCTTTTTAACTTGACACTGGCAAATGGTTATAAGCCGATGCCATATATTTAAAAAAAAAGGATGAGGAACGTACACAAATACTGATTACACACTTATGCATTTTCAATCGCGTCGTTACGCACGCAAACGAAAACATTGTCAACACAAACATAAACTACATGCAACATGTACAAAAACACAGAGGAAACAGCCTGTAAGCATTTTATTCAAGCAAGGCTAGTGCTTGACACTTTCGATATTTAAATATTGATGAGTTCGGCGAATAATAATAGGGTACTTTTCACAGGGAACAAAATAGTACGACATGCGATGAATATTAAAATTATATAGAAATAAACATAAATATATTTATTTTAAGTGATTTTTCAACCGACTTTCAAAACTCGGGAGGAGATTATCAATCCGTGTGTATCTTTTTTTTGTATGTATGTTACGCGATTACTCCGCCGTTTGTGGACAGATTTTCGAAATATTATTTTTATTTTCAAGTGTTGACTCCCAAGTTGGTCCCATTGTCACCAAATGGCAGACGTGGTGAAGGGATCCATGAGGAATCGAAAGAAATCGTTTAGGTTTTTTAAAAAAGGTTTAGGTAAAAAAGGTTAACCCTGCATCCATATGCACTGAACGGCACTCCTCAGTCTTTGAAGATACACGGTTGGAAATTTCAGCATTGTTTATAAAACTGTAAGCATATGTCACTATTAAATAATCATCATCATCACCACTATCATCACATCATGATATTATGTTGATATAACTAGGTATTTTTCATAGTCTTTCTCAACTTCTCAGTCTTTAAAGATATCGATTTCTTTGATCATTCACAGATACCAAAAAGTGAAATGTGCCAAGGTATGCCCTGGATCCAAAAGGACTGAACAGAACTCCTGAGTCTTTAAAACTACTCCTTTGGGATTTTTTCCAAACGAGTATTTATTAGAGAAAAAAAAACTTTTTTGGGAATATAAAAATCACTTTTCAAAAATTGGTACATTGACATAGCCCCGCTTCTGACCAGCCAGTCCTGCAGTCTCGATACTCTCCATCTACTTAAAAAACTGTGTTTTATTATAATGAGTCCGTGACAAACCTTATAAGCCATTATATTATTTCAAAGGGACATTACAGACGACGAAGATACTATAATATTTTATGTTAAGATGATAATATATTGCTTAATGCTATACAGTTTGTTTGAACTATCACAGACGGTTAAGATACTACATATTTTCATATTAAGTACTATAATATGAAATAAATAAATATCCAGGCTTTTTTTTTAAATATATTATTTTCGACGTCTGTTACATCTTTTAGTCTGCAGAAAAATTTAAATAAGATAATCTAAAAACTTCTTAAAAATTTTATTTCTAATGTATTTGAAAAATTATGTATAAAAATAATAATTTTTGAAACAATAAGTAGTTTCCCTTTGAGACAAATAATTTAAACTGATTTCTGTTTTACTACAATATTTAATTTACAATTTCGCTCAGTATTCTATAGTAAATACGTATTAAAATATCTACTCTTGTTATTCGCTTGTACTATAAAATATGAAGCTTCAAAATGCTGTGAGCAAATTGTTCTCGTACGTTTAGTCCACGAAACATGACTTGCACAAGCTCGAATCCAGACATCCCGAATAATTGTATCCTTAGGAAATCTGAAAAATTTATAGTCATAATTAACATGATACTGATAAAGTCGATATCGATATTCTTTTGTGCTGTCACAGCCCTCATTTTTTCTGCAGTGTAGCTTGTTTATAAATTAGAAATTGCAATTCAGTGAATTCAGGATAAAAACTTGAGAGGTGTCTTTTTTTATTTTTTATTTTATTGTAAGTATCGATCATACTTTTAAATGCATTAAGTGAAAATAAAGCTGTTAATTTGAAATTACAAACAGACACTTCAATTTTGTTTATCTGTATAGATATAATATATTATATTATACAAAACAAATAGTTGAACTAAGTATATATAGTGCGCGCGGAACTAGTTGGCCGCGCCTTAGGTAGGGTCAGGGGTGAGGGGGCGGGTTGCTTGCTGCTCGCAGTGTTGCCGCCGCGAAGTCCGGCTCCGTACTGAGTAATAACATCAAGCGCTCTTCCGTCCCACCGCTCGCATACCTAAGGCCCGGCTAGCTAGTCACAATATGTAACAGTCATAACAGTCACAATGTGTAATTGCAAAATTCTACATTATACACTATACGAGTACTACATAAGGACGTTTTTTGTATCATTCTTAATAGTCGTTATTACATTGTGATTTCGAGTGGCAAAAAGTGTCGTGCCTATTCAATCCGTCCAGCCCAATACAATTCGCCCAGCCCCAATACAATTCGCAACGCGCCATAAGGAACTTCGTTCCAATAAGTACTTTTTACTAATTTGCAAATTTTTTATGAGTGTGTTAGTGAAATAATATTACGAAGAAAAACAATATTGCATATAGTACATATATTAGGTCCTTACATAATATGATATTGGCGTTTTGTAGTACTGGCCACTTTGATCTCAAATATATCTTCTTTGGTTAGGAATTCCAATTTCAAATGTATACCGCTATTTACTCATGCATTTGTGTTTCGAAAACCGTAATTAATTTGTTTTTTCCTCTTTTGGTTTTTTCTTTGCGTCACTCTGTTTACAAAATGCAAAACTTGAAATATCGTATTATTTTCGAGTACGAGTTCCACCGTGGCACCAGTGCTGCAGAAGCGCCTCGAAGGATTAATGATGTGGATGCCGGTGGTGTCGCAAAAGAAAACACAGTGCGTCTTTGGTTCCAACGTTTTCGTTCAGGAAATTTCGACCTGCAGAACAAGCCCAGTGGACGGCCGGAGACCAAAGTTCATATTAAATAATGAAGAAGAAAAAGCTTGAAAGGTGGGTACTTCATGAATTGAGTGCAGAAAACCGACAAACGCGCGTCGACTGCTGCGTTACATTACTCAACCGGCACAATAATGAAGGGATTTTAAATCAAATCATTACCTGTGATGAAAAGTGGATCTTGTACGATAATCGGAAATGCTCATCGCAATGGCTGCATCCTGGCGAACCAGCCAAAGCTTTCCCCAAGCGAAAATTGACTCAAAAAAGTTACTTGAGAGCGTATGGTGGACTAGTGCCGGTTTCGTTCACTACAGCTTTCTTAAATCTGGCTAGACGATTACGGCAGATGTCTATTGCCAGCAATTGCAAATCATGATGGAAAAGCTAGCCGCTAAACAATGGAGGTTGGTCATTCGCTCTAGGCCACTGCTGCTTCAGGACAACGCTAGACCACACACTGCACAACAGACGGCTACAAAATTAGAGGAGCTTCAATTGGAATGTCTAAGCCATCCGCCGTACTCCCCGGACCTTGCTTCAACAGATTACCATTTTTTTTTCGAATTTTGGTTAACTACTTGCAAGGGAAAAAAATTAACTCCGATGGGGCAGTCCAAAACGCCTTTAAAGATTTTATTGATTCCTGTCCAAATGGTTTTTAGTAAAGGAATCAATGATCTACCTATGAGATGGCAAAATTGCATAGATAGCAATGGTAAGTATATACTTTGATTAAATAAATAATTATTTTTAAAACAATCGACTTTATGTTCCTCCTTTACAAAACGCCAATTTCATATGTAATGACCTAATACTAATTAATTAATAACAAGAAAGAATATGAAATAGAAGATTTTATAAATGACTACTTTTAAGTAGTTATAAAAATTTAAGTTAGGATCTTGTACGATTCAATTGCAACACTCATTGACCGAGATTTTTTTTTTGATTTTTGCTTGTTTCTCGCATTATTTGTTAGCATTATGAAATAATAATACTTACAGATGGAAATTAACGTTGTCCTTTTGTTTATTAGAAGTTTACGATCTCTTTTTACAGTAAAAAACACAGAAATTCAGCATTTTTAGCTCCGGTTGGTCTTGCCTCATTGTGATTTGCCTAGTTTGATTTTTTGCCTAGTTCGATGCCAAGTTTGACTAGTTTGATTTATCCGGTAACCGGTGTCAATCATTTATAACTTTTGCATACAAGTCCGCTCTAAGGCCGCGGCTTTGGATTCCCTGCTGAAAGATCCAGATAAAAAATGATGATTGATGGGAATTGATGGGAAGTTATTGTAAACTATTGTGTGGTTTAAACAGGAATTCCAAATACTTTATAGAAATTATGACAATTTTATCTGGTTTTATTTGGGCATTTTTCGATCCAGATAGTTCTATCAGGATCCCTAATGGAACTTAACATTTTATATCGGAGTTTTTCCACAGGGTTAGGTAGGGTGGACGGTGAGTATAGCGCTTATTAAAGTGCCTTAAAGTGACACAAATGACGGCTTTTCGTACTAGTGTTGTATTTGCAGACCGGACCGTGAGTAAAGCACCTTAGTCTGGGACTATATTATGCTCCAGAATCCATAACGCCGGTAAAAATTCAGCGCATTGAAAATAGAACTCTGCGCTAATACAATAGAGTTGAAAATGGAAGTTTTGAGGGTCGAGCTGTCATATAATATTATGATAATTGACTCGACACTCATGTGTTCGATTTTCAACTCTGATGTATTAGCACAGAGTCCGATTTTCAATGCTCAGAATTTATTACGTCCCATAGATCCAGCCTTACAGTTTCCGTTTATTACGCTGGGACTATACGATCCGGAATCCGGAGACCATTATTATTATATTGATAAAAATAACGGTCATAATTACCGTATTGGTTCTGCGAGGCTTAACCGTGAGTACGGCGCTTTCATTTTGCGGGTGGGAGTAATTTAAACAAATTACTCTCACCGAAAAACAATCAAAGAATTATTTCTCACAAGTAAGAAGACAGCAAGTGGTAGAAATGACAAAAAGATTGTTCTAAACATAAAATGAAACGAGAAGATAATATTATTACATTGTTCTATTCCATGTAAATTGTATCTTTTGCACTCGCGTACAAAAGTTTAATAGAATCACAATAGCCTGCTCCTCTACGAGATCCTGTTACCAACACATATGGATCGCCAGCACGTAATATACGTTTGGATTTACAATAATCAAGGGCGGCGTTTATACGCGCATTTACTTCCGACGCCCAAGAAGCCTTCGGAACTTCGTAATAATGCAGTGGTTGCACTCCTTTCCAAAATCGCAATTGCCTTGCTGTGTGACACGCTCTTGTGACAGCTACTATTGAACAATTAGGTCTTGAATGTGAAATAATTTTAGCTGTATGTCCTGAAGAAGTAAGACATATTATAGCAGCTGCTTTTGAATGAATTGCCAAATTAACAGCACTAAGGCAAATCAGTTTGGCAGGTCCCCCGAGATTACTTGCAAGACTTTTTAATTTATCTAAGGGTTCCAATAGTCTCTCTGCATGTTTGCATATAACGCAGGCAGCGGTTAGGCAATGCTCTGCCATACGAATAGCATCAAACGAGGAACCATACTTTTTAAAAGGAAAATCGTAATGAAGTTGAAATCCAATAACATCAACACCGTCCGAAATTAAGTTAGCAATATCGGTAACACACAGGGTAGGAACTTGATCATTTAGAACTGCTTTGAAAATACACGGCTTGCTAATGTTATTACACATTGCCAAAAGTACTTTTTGAGCAATAAATATTTTTTCAACAGGTAAATCATTACTTAGCTTAAATCGATCAACATAAACTCCATCAGTTTCAGATAAAATACTGTCAAAATTATCAAACCCCATTAAGGAATCAATACAAGCAAAAACAAGAATATGTTTTCCTTTATCAGAAAGGATGTGCTTAATGTACCGAATATCTTCAATCTCCTTAACGTTAGGGACTATTATTCCATCAATATCTGCTAAAACAGCCCAGCTAATTTGATCTTTAATATACTCAAATGATTGTAATGGGGTTTGTTGAATACATAAAGATTCAGAACTAAAAAATTTCTTGTGACCTTTTATTTCGTTGGGTACTCTATAAATCCGAGCAGACATTTTACAACCAATTATACCACCTTTTGTAACTG
Organism: Phengaris arion; assembly: GCA_963565745.1. Taxonomy (NCBI): domain Eukaryota; kingdom Metazoa; phylum Arthropoda; class Insecta; order Lepidoptera; family Lycaenidae; genus Phengaris; species Phengaris arion. Next base: position 30,340,991 of record OY751432.1, on the reverse strand, counting down.
TACAATTTACTGAGTCATCTCCAATATCTGTAATGGCTAATTTAATTTGACCTGAGCTTAGGCTGTCAATGTAAATACCATCACCACATTGTAGATCAGTTAAATTATCATAGCCTAAAAACAAACACTCTACTGTGCCGCAATCTCGCCAACTTGGATCAGTAGTTAATTTTATAGATTCATTTACAGATAGTTCAATTATAGTTTTGGGTCCTCCTTTAAGACTTCCCGTCACAATATCGGGCCGATTTACTTCTACGATCAGCGCCAGTGGATAAACGTAATCTAGTTCTATGCTGTAATTTATAACCGCTTGTCTTATACTTTGTACCAGTTGAGAACAAGCGTCAGGTTCGTGATCTCTTAAGTTTAGTCTAGCTACAGTCATCCCTGATGCGATTAATCTTTGTATTGTTGTTGGGTCTCGATTGTGTTCACCAATTTCACACATCATACCAGTATGAAGTTCATTCCGTGGATTTTCGTGTATATCAATCTTGTTATAGTGTTCCATGGGAGAATGTTCTTTCACAAAGTTTTCGAAGGAAATTGCAGCCAAAGGGATATGCCACGGCAACGCCATTATTTAAAAATTACAATACAAATTGAAATTTACGTAAACCTCTCAAAAAGTAAAATATATGTATAGAAATTAGGAAACAAAATTAAATTAATATTGTGCTAATACCATAGAAAGAGTTCGGTCTATTTTAAAATATTATTGTTTTTTTTCATTTGTACTATGGAACAAAAAGTTCTTATGGGCCCCGAGACGATCAAACGGTTTGACTCAAACCTTAGTGCCGTTGCACACGTCCCGGTTGCCAGGTAGCTGGTGCCGGGTAGTCGGTCGCGAGGTGTATGGCCATGTACGATAGCTTTCACACGTACCGGCATAATTATTCGGCCGGTCCAGCTCCGGGTGCTTGCCGGGTAGCCGCCAGGTCCACCACTATGCGTCCGATCGCCGGGTATCGGTTAACCGGCGGCAGGACTCACGTTAACGTAATTAGGATGTGTAGAGTGCACTCATCGCTGTTGTGCTGGACGACTAACCGTCCAGCCGGTGCGTATGAAAGCGTCCTCCGTGTACCTAACACCACTGTGAGTCCGGCCGCCGATACCCGGCGATCGGACGCACAGTGGTAGACGGGGCGGCTACTTGCCGAATAATTATGCCGGCACGTGTGAAAGCTATCGTACATGGCCATACACTTCTGCACCGGCTACCCGGCAACCGGGACGTGTGCAACGGCCCTACGTGTTTGATACAACCGTTTTACGTCGATTTGTTCAGTTTGTTAAACGGCACTGTTCAGTTTCGCTGGCAAACAAAACAATAGGCTACTTGACTCATATTTAATTTCATACATTGAAGAAGTATTTCCTTTAGTACTTGGCTTAGGAAAACGTGTTTTAGCGATATCATAAATTAAAAACTTAAGATTGATAAATAAGTTGATTGAAAAAGATGTATTTTTGTTTTTTAATTTCTACTGATGAAGACACCTCGAAGTAACTTCCGGCAAGGATGTGACGACACAAACACACTAAACACATATTATGTAGTAGTGAAACTGAATGTTTCTGTAAATAAACAGTTCATGACATCTTAAAAAGTATTTATGTCAAAACGTCAAACGAAACGTAACACCACCATTTTACTACTGCGGACTATAGTACAGATTACAAATAGTACTAGTATGAAGTCACAGCACAGATAATCTATCAACCAACATGGCGAATGTGAATTCGTCGGTTTTTCAAAACTATATTTTTTAAATATTTTTTTGTAGGTTTTTAGGTTTCAAAATAATGTAATGTAAACATTTATTGTGTATTATGTAATAAAACAATAATTATGAAGCGTTTATGACATAAATAAAAACAAGGTCCAGTAGCCTATTAAACCGACTTCCAAAGAAAAAATGCCCAAAAAAGTATGAAATAAAACTTATTTTCTAAATATTTCCCCTTTTAAATTTGGCTAAAACTATTTCTCTACTCAATCTTCATAATTTTGAAGTCGGTACCAGCCAACTTGAACGTGAGTTCTATTTTAAATATTGTTTTAAACCGACTTCCAAAAAAAGGAAGTGGTTATAGGTTCGGCTGTATATATTTTTATTTTATGTTCAACGATCTCAAAACTCAAAACTCTTTTTGATGCAAAAAATGTAATCCGAAGTTGGTCCCGTTTTCACAAAAGTGGTGACCTTGATGATGGGATCCATGAGGAATCGACGGAACTCCTCAAAATTTATATGGACATATATGGTGATTTTGACTTTTTCTGAAGTAAACCAAGCGTATGCTACCAAAAAGTAAGATTTTGTACCAACGTATACCCTGGATCCAAAAGTACTGAACAGAACATCTGACTCCATATAGATACATGTTTGGGGATTTCGGCGTTGCTTCAAGAACTGCAAGCATAAGCCACTATCTCCATTAAAGTAATCATCATCATCATCACCACCATCATCACCCCATAAATCATGACATTATGATGATATAATAGGTACTTCTCATAATATTTTACAACGACACGTATATCTTTGAACATTATTCTGCCGTTTATGGACCGATTTTCAAAATTATTTTTTTGATGTACTGGGTATAATCCAAAATTATTCTCGTTGTCATCAAAGCGGTGACCTGATGATGGCATTCATGTGGAATCAAGAGAACTCCTCGAAATGTATATGGACATTATATATAGTGATTTTGACTTTTTCAGAAGTAACTCAAGCGTATGCTACCAAAAAGTAAGATTCTGCACCAAGGTATCCCTGGATCCAACAGCACTGAACAGAAAAATTACTAAAATTTTAACCATTTCCTAGTAGCTCTCTATCTACTTAAAAACTATGTTTTATTATAAGTGCGTGTCAAACCTTATTATTTCTAGGGGCATTACAGACAGCGAGGATACTATAATATTTTATGTTAAGATGATATATCGCTTACTATACAGTTTTTCAGGAATGTGGTGGGTTTGAATTTCGGTAAGATTGATGATTATATAGATGATAAGAGTAATGATTGATTTTTGTGATTTCTTTTACATTTTTTTAGTTATTTTTAATTATTTTATCGTAATACTAAAACACTCTCTCAGGTACTTTCGTATTATAGTACGTAATATAAATATGTGTAGTATGTAAGCCGTCTGTGATACACGTTTATAGTTACGGAACCCAGACATGTCCTGACATGCCCTTTTTTAGGTTTTAAGATTCAACGTGTGCCGTTAATAACAGCAGCTGGAATATAATTATAATGTTTCATTAGGAAAGTTGAAACATATTATACCTATCTTTGTCATAGGGTTCATACTTAACCATATACTAGGTGAACTGTTTAGGGGGATTGAGAGTCTTAAAAGTACTACGCTTGGTCACCGGGCGGAGAGAGTTGCTTTAGGTTTTTGCTACGTAGCCAACATCTTTTAGGATAAAATAATTTTTGTAAAGAGTATTTAGCATAATCTATAAGCGTGAAAAATTGCAATTTTCTAAGTCTCATAGTTTAGAAATCCCCTGTGGGGGGGGGGGGGGTTGGCAACTTATAAACTACTTTGGAGGCCGATTACTCAAAAATGGTTGACTTAGTAAAAAAGTCATGTATAAAACTTTACCTTTCTTTTAAAAGACCTATTCAACGATACCCCACACGCTGAGGTAGAATAAAAAAATATTTGCATCTCCACTTCACATGTATCGAGAGCCACCCCTACAATGTAAA